>CM010311.1:44787117-46124261 GCA_001923025.3 Taenia multiceps | reverse complement strand
GAATGAATGAATGAGTGAATGAGTGAATGAACGAATGAAAGAATGAGTTAATGAGTGAATGAATGAATGAATGAATGAATGAATGAATGAATGAATGAATGAATGAATGAATGAATGAATGAATGAATGAATGAATGAATGAATGAATGAATGAATGAATGAATGAATGAATGAATGAATGAATGAATGAATGAATGAATGAATGAATGAATGAATGAGGGAATGAGTGAATGAATTAATGAATGAATGAAGGAATGCGGGAATGAATGAATGTGTGATTGAGGGAATAAGGGAATGAATGAATGAGTGAATGATTGAATGAGTGAATGAATGAGGGAATGAGTGAATGAGTGAATGAATGAATGAGTGAATGAGTGAATAAGTGAATGATTGAGTGAGTGAGTGAGTGAATGAGTGAATGAATGAATGAAGGAATGAATGAGTGATTGAATGAGTGAATGAGTGAATGAGTGAATGAATGAGTGAATGAGTGAATGAGTGATTGAGTGAATGAAAGAATGAATGAATGGATGAATGAATGAATGAATGAATGAATGAATGAATGAATGAGTGAAAGAATGAGTGAATGAGTGACTGAGTGAATGAATAAGAGAATGATTGAATAAGTGAATGATTGAGTGAGTGAGTTAGTGAGTGAATGAGTGAATGAATGAATGAATAAGTGAATGAGTGAATGAATGAATGAATGAATGAGTGAATGAGTGAATGAGTGAATGAGTGAATGATTGAATAAATGAATGAATGAATGAATGAATGAATGAGTGAATGAGTGAATGAGTGAATGAGTGAATGAATGAGTGAATGAGTGAATGAGTGAATGAATGAATGAGTGAATGAGTGAATAAGTGAATGATTGAGTGAGTGAGTGACTGAATGATTGAATGAATGAATGAATGAATAAATGAGTGAATGAATGAGTGAAAGATTGAATGAGTGAATGAGTGAATGAATGAGTGACTGAGTGAATGAGTGATTGAATGAATGAATGAATGAATGGATGAATGTATGAATGAATGAATGAATGATTGAATGAAAGAATGAGTGAATGAATGAGTGAATGAGTGAATGAGTGAATAATTGAATGAATGAGTGAATGAGTGAATAAGTGAATGATTGAGTGAGTGAGTTAGTGAGTGAATGAGGGAATGAATGAATGAGTGAATGAGTGAATGAGTGAATGATTGAATGAATGAATGAATGAATGAATGAATGAATGAATGAATGAATGAATGAATGAATGAATGAATGAATGAATGAATGAATGAATGAATGAATGAATGAATGAATGAATGAATGAATGAATGAATGAATGAGTGAATGAGTGAATGAGTGAATGAGTGAATGAGTGAATGAATGAGTGAATGAGTGAATGAGTGAATGAATGAATGAGTGAATGAGTGAATAAGTGAATGAATGAATGATTGAATGAATGAATGAGTGAATGAATGAATGAATGAGTGAATGAGTGAATAAGTGAATGAGTGAATGATTGAATGAATGTGTAAATGAGTGAATGAGTGAATGATTAAATGAATGAATGAATGAATGAATGAGTGAATGAATGATTGAATGAATGAGGGAATGAGTGAATGAGTGAATGAGTGAATGAATGAGTGAATGAGTGAATGAGAGAATGAATGAGTTAATGAGTGAATGAGTGAATGAATGAATGAGTGAATGAGTGAATAAGTGAATGATTGAATGATTGAATGAATGAAAGAATGAATGAATGAGGGAATGAGTGAATGAGTGAATGAATGAATGAATGATTGAATGTGTGAATGAATGAATGAGTGAATGAA
The DNA here is from genome assembly GCA_001923025.3 of Taenia multiceps. Lineage (NCBI taxonomy): Eukaryota > Metazoa > Platyhelminthes > Cestoda > Cyclophyllidea > Taeniidae > Taenia > Taenia multiceps. The sequence continues at coordinate 46,122,438 of CM010311.1, read as the reverse complement.
TGAATGAATGAGTGAATGAGTGAATGAATGAATGAGTGAAAGAGTGAATAATTTAATGATTGAATGAGTGAGTTAGTGAGTGAATGAGTGAATGAATGAATGAATGAATGAATGAGTAAATGAGTGAATGATTGAATGATTAAAGGAATGAATGAATGAATGAATGAGTGAATGAATGAATGAAGGAATGAGTGAATGAGTGAATGAGTGAATGAGTGAATGAATGAATGAATGAATGAAGGAATGCGGGAATGAATGAATGTGTGATTGAGGGAATAAGGGAATGAATGAATGAGTGAATGATTGAATGAGTGAATGAATGAGGGAATGAGTGAATGAGTGAATGAATGAATGAGTGAATGAGTGAATAATTGAATGATTGAGTGAGTGAGTGAGTGAATGAGTGAATGAATGAATGAAGGAATGAATGAGTGAATGAATGAGTGAATGAGTGAATGAGTGAATGAATGAGTGAATGAGTGAATGAGTGAATGAGTGAATGAAAGAATGAATGAATGGATGAATGAATGAATGAATGAATGAATGAGTGAATGAATGAGTGAATGAGTGAATGAGTGAATGAATAAGTGAATGAGTGAATAAGTGAATGATTGAGTGAGTGAGTTAGTGAGTGAATGAGTGAATGAATGAATGAATAAGTGAATGAGTGAATGAATGAATGAATGAATGAGTGAATGAGTGAATGAGTGAATGATTGAATAAATGAATGAATGAATGAATGAATGAATGAGTGAATGAGTGAATGAGTGAATGAGTGAATGAATGAGTGAATGAGTGAATGAGTGAATGAATGAATGAGTGAATGAGTGAATAAGTGAATGATTGAGTGAGTGAGTGACTGAATGATTGAATGAATGAATGAATGAATGAATGAGTGAATGAATGAGTGAAAGATTGAATGAGTGAATGAGTGAATGAATGAGTGAATGAGTGAATGAGTGATTGAATGAATGAATGAATGAATGGATGAATGTATGAATGAATGAATGAATGATTGAATGAAAGAATGAGTGAATGAATGAGTGAATGAGTGAATGAGTGAATAATTGAATGAATGAGTGAATGAGTGAATAAGTGATTGATTGAGTGAGTGAGTTAGTGAGTGAATGAGGGAATGAATGAATGAGTGAATGAGTGAATGAGTGAATGATTGAATGAATGAATGAATGAATGAATGAGTGAATGAGTGAATGAGAGAATGAGTGAATGAGTGAATGAATGAGTGAATGAGTGAATAAGTGATTGATTGAGTGAGTGAGTTAGTGAGTGAATGAGGGAATGAATGAATGAGTGAATGAGTGAATGAGTGAATGATTGAATGAATGAATGAATGAATGAATGAGTGAATGAGTGAATAAGTGAATGAATGAATGATTGAATGAATGAATGAATGAATGAGTGAATGAATGAATGATTGAATGAGTGAATGAGTGAATATGTGAATGAGTGAATGATTGAATGAATGTGTAAATGAGTGAATGAGTGAATGATTAAATGAATGAATGAATGAATGAATGAGTGAATGAATGATTGAATGAATGAGGGAATGAGTGAATGAGTGAATGAGTGAATGAATGAGTGAATGAGTGAATGAGAGAATGAATGAGTTAATGAGTGAATGAGTGAATGAATGAATGAGTGAATGTGTGAATAAGTGAATGATTGAATGATTGAATGAATGAAAGAATGAATGAATGAGGGAATGAGTGAATGAGTGAATGAATGAATGAATGATTGAATGAGTGAATGAATGAGTGAATGAGTGAATGAGTGAATGAATGAATGAGTGAAAGAGTGAATAATTGAATGATTGAGTGAGTGAGTTAGTGAGTGAATGAGTGAATGAATGAATGAATGAATGAATGAGTAAATGAGTGAATGATTGAATGATTAAAGGAATGAATGAATGAATGAATGAGTGAATGAATGAATAAAGGAATGAGTGAATGAGTGAATGAGTGAATGAGTGAATGAATGAGTGAATGAGTGAATGATTGAATAATAGAATGAGTGAATGATTGAATGAAGGAATGAATGAATGAATGAGTGAATGAGTGAATGAGTGAATGAGTGAATGAATGAGTGAATGAGTGAATGAGTGAATGAATGAATGAGTGAATGAGTGAATAAGTGAATGATTGAGTGAGTGAGTTAGTGAGTGAATGAGTGAATGAATGAGTGAATGAATGAATGAGTGAATGAATGAGTGAATGAGTGAATGAATGAATGAGTGAATGAGTGAATAAATGAATGATTGAGTGAGTGAGTTAGTGAGTGAATGAGTGAATGAATGAATGAATGAGTGAATGAGTGAATGAATGAATGAGTGAATGAATGAGTGAATGAGTGAATGAGTGAATGAATGAATGAGTGAATGAGTGAATAAGTGAATGATTGAGTGAGTGAGTTAGTGAGTGAATGAGTGAATGAATGAGTGAATGAGTGAATGAGTGAATGAATGAGTGAATGAGTGAATGAATGAATGAGTGAATGAGTGAATGAATGAATGAATGAATGAATGAATGAATGAATGAATGAATGAATGAATGAATGATTGAATGAGTGAATGAGTGAATGTTTGAATGAATGGATGAATGAATGAATGAATGAATGAATGAATGTATGAATGAATGAATGAATGAATGAATGAATGAATGAATGAATGAATGAATGAATGAATGAATGAATGAATGAATGAATGAATGAACAAATAAACGAATGAATAATCTGTAGTGAATAATGAATATTTGAGGCATAAACGAATGATGCATCAATGTACGACGGAATAAACAAGGAATGGCAGGGTGTGTTAATTGGAAATATTTCGTGAACCAATTAATGTTTCACGAACGAACAAACTAGCGCTGAATGAATGATTTAGCAACAAATAAATAAGTGAATTGACATTTGATGTGTAGTTAAAATGAACGGAGGACTGGATGGATTGAGTAAATGCGTGAAGAAAATGTTTCGGGAAGAATTGACCTAATGAAGAAATTAGTGGATGAGTCGAGTATGGCGGAACGGGTCTGTAATGAACAGTTGAATCGAAAATGAATGAAATATTTGGAATGGATGAATTATGGAATGAAAATATCAGAGCAGGTTAGGAATGAGGCAAGTAATCGGTGAGAAATAATTGAATAAGCTGTAAATTCATTAATCTGGCATTCGTGACTGCATTTGTGATACTTTTTATCAAGTGTTCTTCCCTCGCACGACAGTTTGCGCTATTTTCGCTCTATTTCGTCCTCTGAAATACGTTGCTGTTCCCGCTTTACCTACATCTTTCCTCACCGCCGGAATAATTTGTCGGTCATACCTTCATTGTGTGCTTCTTTAATTATGTGTAAAAAAAGGTTCGAGTGAAGATATTTAAAAAATACCCCACTATATAATTTCTATCGATGATTATATTTGTTTATGCCATGTTGCATCGAAAGGGTTTTTCGAGGGGTAACGAGATCCTTTCAGATGGTCTTCAATGCTAGACTTCTCTGTTGTGGATACATTTGTTTGTGATCCTTTCATCGACGTCATGAGCGTAGTGCTGTCAAGCGCTGAATTTGGAAGAACTGGAAACCAAAGTTTGGATTTTGTGGATTCTTGAAAGTTTTCAGTGATTAAAAGGAACTACGTCTTGTTTAAACATATCAGAGCTTCCCCAAGTAACTCTTGAATCTGATCTTGAACTTCGAAATGCAGACCAAATGTGTTCCAACAAGCCTGTACGCCGATTCGTACATCCAGGAATTTCGTATGAATACTATTATCATCATTTGCTCCGAATTTTGGTCTCTTAGACAACTTCTCCTGAGTCGCAGTTGGGACGATTATCAATAACTGTGGCCACCATGTCAAGAAATCGCACTCGATAATGTGTAGAGACTACAGTTAATGATGATGGTTCGAACTTGGTGGACAAGTATGACGGCTATGGTAATGTTTAATCACCACGTTTCTTTTCCGTCACAAAGGGGTGTGTTTACAACAAATACCGGACACCTCATAGTGGCTTTAAATGGAAGAGATGAGAGGGGTGAGATTACAGTTGTAGCTCCCTAAAACTTTCCTGAAGACAAAAGAAGACATAATGCTTGAACATGATTCGGAGGCTCGTCCACTCGGCGGAAGTATAATTGGCCAACCACGTTCACATAACCGAAACATTAAACGTATTACAGCAGCATCACTCTATTTGAGATCTAAGCGGACAGAAGTGATTTACTACTCCATCGTGTCAAATTGAATGCACGGTAACACCAAATTTGTTAAAAGCAGCTACTTTTCATCAAGAAATACTTGCAATTTTATTTCATTCCTCATTTATGTCGCTTCACTGTGAATGTCTTCAAATTGCAATCAGCACACCGTCTAATTTTTACCTACTTTGGAAGGTGAACTTTTATTTCCTATTATCATTACTCAATCGAAGAATAAGAAGAGATGTTTTCCTTGCGCGTAAAATCTGGTTTTGCTAGAATCACTCTTGCCTACAAATAAATAAATTGAAATGACTTCCTGTACTGTTCTGTTTAAGCAATGCAATTCTACAAAGCTTTGGTCTGGGAGCCAAAAAGTCGTCTTTGTGGAGGAGAATGAAACACGCATGCGTCAAACTAGGTCCATAAGCTGAAGCAGCATTTTCCATTTTCTTCCTTCGGCGTGAAGAAGACGTTGCTCTACAGTGCAAGTGATCAACTGAAACAAGTGTTTATCCGCTGTGAGCACCGCATTCACCTTGATATCGCATGACCGAAATCTGTGGTTTCGGGTAAATCTTTGCTACTAGGACAAAAGTTTTGTGGTCATAATGCAAATGTGTTTTTGCTGCTGTCAATGAAGGAAATGGAAACCCTTTCTTACCGTGCCAGTGTGCTAAGAATCGCCTAGACCAAAGTAGAATAAGCCATTATCTCCTTTTTGGATGATTAACATTTTCGTGCTCTTTGACGCACAAATTCTAGTTACTGGGCTGGTCCTTATTTGCTTATAGGTGCAAATGATTTGATAAATGTAAGAAGATAACCTAATTCCAACTATCCATCGCCCATCCCTATTGCTACTTGCAAGTGCACGCCTAATCCTGTAAGGCCGTCATTTCAATTTCCTTTTTATCATGTTGCGCAGATCTCTGGTCTAAAGTCCTTCCATGACACAGTCACAATGCAACTGGTTCTGTGAAACTAAAGACCAGGTTTTAAATCATTTTTATTGCGGCTCCTGATTGGCTTATCAAGGTGTATACTAATCTGGACCCTTGCAAATGGTTCAGCATTTACCCCAGTTACTGCCCTTTTGGGCCATCTGAAATTTTTGAACCAAATTCGCAATATGGAAGCAGTTCTTCTAAGTTCGCTAAACATGCTCATGGTGGGTATTACTAAGCCACAATTTTAGATGGCTGGAATAGGATTAGAGGATGCAAGTCGTCTGAATTTGTAGTGTCCAACCCTGGATAAGTTTAGCTTGAACAGTCAATCATCTTTCAAAGTTCAGCAATAAGGTGGATACCTTGGTACTTCAACATTTGAGCTTTGTGACAGTAAGTTAGTCTAATTATGAGGTAACACCTTTGTTGGTTTCGGCCAAGGGCCCCTTGAATGGCCATTGTTCCTTCGCCAAGTGGGCTGACCTTTGGGCCATTCCAGTAGCCTCAAACTTTTTTTGTACTGATCATATCTATTCTGTCCGAGTATTATGCCTTCTTTTGTATTTTGGGTAGCCTCAGGGTGTTGAAAGGTTGACATTCAAAACATTGAGTTTTGAATCACGGCTTCGTACATACTGACACAAACTTAATACATTCAAAGCCTTAGAAATGCAGGGATGATAGATGATATTCAAAGGGCAGCGGGCACAAATTATACCACTGCTTTACTGGCACGTAATCACCCCACAGTCCGTCCATTTTAGCAATATTTGGATCAATTCTTAGCCCCAAGTACTGAAACACAATCCATATTTACTAGGATTCCTACCTTTACTTTTAGGTTTCAATTCGTAAATCATTACTACTGGATTGATAAAGTAGAATATTCAGAATGGTTCTAATTAACTTTGCCGGCATTTTAAAACTTTCTTTCTCAGATTGTGATAAATCTCTATACAAGTCAAGAAAAAAACATCGATACTTCCAGGTGTTTAACAGTGAACACATTTTTGTCAACAAGCACCTATCATTGAATCGGAGTCATTAAAAGCCCCACTTGTTACAGTGAACTTGAGGATATGAAGAATAGCATGTTTCACTGAGCGATACCATTAAAAACTTTCATCAAAAGCATCCACCACTCTACATGTCAAGATGAGTCTGTAGGACCTTATTTTTGCCCGTAAAATTTCCTTACCTCAAAAGGAGCTGCTGTAAACAATCGCCCATCTGAAAAGTTTAAGGCCTATTTGTGTGTGGTACCTGTGCAAAAAAAAAACCAAGAGGAGCGAAATGAACTTGATTTGCGTGATGCTGCGTATCCACTAACCACACTCACTATTGCCACTTCCGTAGAGATTCAAGTACCGGATGAAAAGAATTGAAGAGGATAATTTCGTCAAAAAACCTTAAATATGTGCCGAGCGGACGCATTCACAGAGAATTTAGTGATTCGGGTACAACTACATGTACCGGTAGTAATAGTAATAATCCACTAGGACAGCTTTCGACCTAAAATCAATGTAAAGGGCAACATGTTGAACAGCAAATATATCTCTGGCCTATGTGTTACTTTATTCTACCTAAAAAGCAGCAAAAAGTTACCCTTTTCAAATCTCCCTAACTAAAGGTACTATCAAGGTAGTGGATGGCATCAACACGCTGTATTACACCAGCCCTTCTGGGAGATGGAAGCTGATTAGGAATTTACATTTACCATATCGATGAGGTGTAAGAGGCGGAGAAGGTGTTATCATTCATCAGATCTGACGGTTAAGATCACAGCAGAGCAGAGTGTTCCTAATGACTTACTAGCTACACAATAGCAAGCATAGATGATACGGACAGGTAAAAATGTAAATATGTAAATGAATAAATGAGAGAGTGAGTGAGTGAGTGAGTGAGTGAGTGAATGAATGAATGAATGAATGAATGAATGAATGAATGAATGAATGAATGAATGAATGAATGAATGAATGAATGAATGAATGAATGAATGAATGAATGAATGAATGAATGAATGAATGAATGAATGAATGAATGAATGAATGAATGAATGAATGAATGAATGAATGAATGAATGAATGAATGAATGAATGAATGAATGAATGAATGAATGAATGAATGAATGAATGAATGAATGAATGAATGAATGAATGAATGAATGAATGAATGAATGAATGAATGAATGAATGAATGAATGAATGAATGTAAGGATCGCAAATAATAGACAAACTAATAAGGCATCGGTGACATTCGATCATGTAAAAATGCACTCAAACATTGAAAGGCGGAAATGGTGTTTAGATATCTAACCAAAGTTATGCTTACAGGTGTTTGAATGCATTTCAATGTTATTTAAATGGATAATGCACGTGCATGCATGTGTAGGTACATATTCGAAATAGTGACTAGGCAGAGGCGTGCCCATTTTGAGCGTTTTTTTGAGGTAGTTAAACCGACTGCATGAGCACACGCGTTTTCGTGGATGCGTGTTTGGTTGCATTTTCCTTTTAATAAAATTTTTTGTGTACTCTTCCACGTATGCATGTGCGTGAGCAGCCTCGCATTCATAGGAATGTGTATGAGGGCTCAATTTCACATCACTTAAATTATTTATAGGTTTGAATGTGCTTTCCCATTGGTGAATTTGATCTAATTTGCAGGGATTTATGTGCAAATGCATTTTTGCCTTAATGAACGCTAATGCATAAATTGATTCCCGCATAGGCTACATTGAAAGTAAACTTATGCACAATTCTTTGCTTGTTCCATTGATGGCCGGCCGCTGGGCCATACCAACAGCTCCCATCCCTTTTGGCTTCGAGGAATTCTTGAGACGCTGCATTTTCATGTGCCTATGGACTCACTGTCGTATTTGTGGGAACACACATAAATTCACGTGGAGACGAAAGAAGACATAACACTAAGCCAGAACACATGCTTAGCGCACAGAAGAGCTTGGAACTTCTGGTGTGACCCAGGGACCAACCCATCCGACCGAATTAAAATCGCCAACCACTTGGGCCTTAAACGGAACAGGAAAAAAAAAAAAAAGCAAGCGTGTTACTTATAGGTACTTATACACCTCTGCGTGTGTAAGTGCAAATGTAGTCCCTTATTAAGAATATCATTTATATTGTCGAAGTGGAACATGTATTTATGTTAGGAAAGGTGTATGCATTCTAATGAAATCAATTTTATATCGCTACCAAGGCAACTACCAAGCAATAAGGTGAGTTTTGACTGCATATATACATATGCTAGCGCATTATTGTACCAAATACTGGAAAATGTAATAGGAAACAGATGTAAACATAGACTACACATGAATTATAATTGTGGTAAATTAAACCTATAGGCACTTGCATTGGAGGTGCGCATGCATTAATGGGACAGTGAAGTAGGATATTTTAAACCAGAAGGTAGGGTCGTAACAATAAAATAAAGCATGTTCGCTTAAAGGATAAAAATGAATAACCATATAATTTTAGAAAAATGTATAATGTGTATAGGCCTATAAGCAAAAAGATTCATGGAATTTTCATAAAAAAGCGCACACAATCATGGAATATCCCCAGCCTCAGAGATCACGCGGCTGTTTGCACGCACAACATCTGCGACGATTCTGTCTCCGTGAGGCTGTGGAAGACGATTCTTAACCGTGGCGAATCCAGATGATAAACGTGGTTCTGGAAAGGGAAAGAGAAGGTGGCCAATGCCTGCAGGAACTCACACACACCTCCATGAAGACACGCAATCAGTGGATGGATGCGCACACACAACCGCAACTCCAATTGCAACAGTTAAGGCGATCAACAACTCAATGCAACCGAACTGCACACACTCCATCCCTCAGACGTCCACCATTGATAGCATACACTCGTCGTTATGTCTACTATGCGGAGGTGTTGAAGTGGAGAAGTGCAGAAATACCACTCTAATCACTCACGCCTGCCAATATCTCCATATTTATACGACTGGCCGCCTCGGGTGGTGTGTCTTCCACGTCGACTTGGATGTTCCTAGCATGAATGGCTATTAGTCCACCTATTGAGTTGGTTCAGTAGGTCAGCGTGTCGCGTGCTTGCTCCAATTTCGTGGTCACTTGTGCATGGCCAAGAGCATCACCGTGATAGTAGAGTGGTCTTCATTGCAGGCGCTATGTCATTGTCATTATTATGCATAGGGAGTAAGGTGACCGCTTGTGGCAAGTATAAACTAAGGTGACACCATCGAAAATGGATTGGAGTAGGCTGTAAGCAAAAGGTGAGTTAAGGCTGCATTTGATGCGGGTTGAGATGTTGCTTCAAAGGGGAAAGGAAAGAGTACAGAGAAAAGTACTAATTGTATTGAGCGTGCGTGCAAATCACAGTTGTACGTTGTAGAATATAAGGCTTGGAAACTGGTGGTTTTGCCAAATATGAAGCCCTTATTGCCATCGTTAGTCAGCTGTCTGCAGTTTGCCAACTACCATTCCTACATCTGCATTAGAAGTCCTTTGACTAGCTCACTATCCCCACTTACACACCACCTGCTCTGCCTTGTTGTACAATAATCGTCTCGACTCTACAATCAAGGTGCGTCGGCCTGCAGCAGATGTCAACTCCACGCCAACATTCATCATCACATTATTCCCCAAGCAATTACGTGAATTAATTTCGTTGACAAGGTGACAATATTGTCTGTCAGAAGGAATTGGCAAACGCTCAAGTTAGGCGGACCTCAGACAAACAGGTGACGGTGACAACATTCACACTACACCATGTGCATGCACACGTTGGCAACATTATGGCAAATGCAAAGTGGGCTGATGGTGGGAGGATGACAGAACTGCCTCACCCTACTGCATTGCACTCAACACCCTCAATCCAACTGTCGCCTTCGGCTCGACACTGCCATGGTCGGGGCATCACACCTCCTCCCCTCCCCACCTCAGATCTACCATCGCCTCTGCAGCATGGCTGAAGAGTTTCATCGAGCTGCAACAACCAACCAGACTGACATTGTTCCTCGCTTCTTCCACTCACTCCAAACTCTGCATGCAGTCATCAGGGAATATGAATGCCTCCATCCGCGAATTCCACTTCAAGCATGGATCTCACTTTGTTTCTTATCAATACTCCTCAAACACCTGTCCAATGGTACTGATGTGGCAACTTCTTGAAGTCGTCCACTCTCCCACCCAAAATGGACAAGACATGGATGTGGGCATGGTAATCACTAAAGTGGATGAAAATCGTAACTCCTTCGTGAGGCTTCTGTAAACTACCCACTCCAAACCAACGCCTCATTAGTATGTCCACCAATTAATTAGTCGACTTATCAGTTAGTCAATTGGTGAACCGCCATGCGATGTTCACAGCGCCTCCACCTTCCTCCTGTCCATCGCAACCTCCATTACCCCACACTCCATCCATCACCTCTTCACTCCCACTCCCACACCCACATCACAACACAAGTGTTTACAACATTTGAGAATTACACTTCTGTCCTCTCACGTGCACAACTTCACAGCACACAGCTTCACGCAGTCTGTCCATGCAATAAGCCTAGTCAACTCCACCCACGGCACCGCTGTCATCTCCAGCCTGCACCAACACAGCCTCATCAGGATCAGCTTTCACCCCCTCGCCACCTTTCATACCGCCACCCTCCGGGATCTCCAAATACACTCGAATCAATGCATGAATAGTGTTGGTGTGAGTCCTCGGCTCCTCCAACGGGAAACCAGAATCCAGCAATGCTGTGTTATACAGCATAGTGAGGATATCGCTGCAAATCTTGTTGGACATACCATCAGTGGAGAGCATCTTCTTCAGGCCAATTATTATTTCGTCGTGGGGATTGATCTCCATGTGCTTCTTTGCACTATTATTTCGTATGGAGTGCGGGTTTCTCAGAGCCTGCGCCTTCCCGATGCGCTGCATGTTAGCAGACCAACCAAAGGTGGAGGTAACAATACAACAAGGTGACGTGACTAGTCTACATGAGACTCGAACACTCTCAACTCTCTCGCCCAGTATCTCCTTCATCTTCTTACAGGTCGACTCGAAATCCTCCACCACACCCTCAATCTGCTCCCTCGGCGTCACCGCCAGCGTTGTTGCCGTCTCCTCCTCCGCCTTCTCCTCTGGCAATTGGAGACCCAGCCTCGACACGCACACCAAACTCTTGTCCATATACTCAGTCATTTCATTCACTACGTACTCGTCCATTGGATCCACCATAAACAGCACCTCAAGATCACGCGTCTTCAGTGCCTCGATGAAGACTGAGTCTCTCACGCTGTCCATGCTCTCACCAACAATGCAATAGATGTCACTCTGACCCTCCTTCATTCGACTCACGTAGTCCCTCAAACCAATCATCTCATCACCGCTCTTCGACGAGTGGTAGCGCAACAGATTGGCTAGTTCTTTGCGATTCGCTCTATCCGCATACACACCGAGTTTAATGTTCCTCAAAAAATTGCCATAAAATATCCTGTAGGTCGATGGATCCTCCGCCATCTCCTGCATCAACTCAATGCTCTTCCTCACCAAGTGTCTACGAATTGCTCGCACAACAGCACCCTGTTGTACTGCTTCACGACTGAGATTCAGAGGCAGATCTTCCGAGTCGACAATCCCGAAAACGAAGTTCAAGTAGTCGGGAATCAGGTTCTCGCACTCTTCTGTCACCAATACCCTTCTCACATAGAGCCTGATGTTGTGTGCCCTTCCATTTCTGCTGAAATAGTCTGCAGGAGGACGTCTTGGTACAAATAGCAGTGCACGAAATGCCAATTCACCCTCAACTGAGAAGTGCTTCACAGCCAAGTGGTCCTCCAAATCCGAGCTCAACCACTTGTAGAACTTGCCGTACTCCTCACCGCAGATGTCCTCCGGATTACGCATCCACAGCGGCTCGGTCCCATTCAACACAACGTCACTAACAACTTTTCCCTCCTTCTTCCACTCCTCGCATTCCACAACAGTGCGCATCTGCTCCTCATCACAGGATAATTTTATGGGGTAGGTGGTGAATTCGGAGTACTCACACACGAGCGCCTTAATCACACGCGGCTCCAGGTACTCCGGGTACTGATGCCTCTTCATGTGAAGAATCACCTTGGTGCCGCGCCTCAACGACTCATCATTCCATGCACGAATGGTGAAAGACTCGCCACCAAACGACTCCCACATATATTGCTCGTCATCGTCACTCTTGGAGACAACCTGCACCCTGTCTGCAACAAGGAAGGCAGAGTAGAAACCCACACCAAACTCTCCATTCACGGCGATACCATCACCACCATCCTTCAATGCCTCTATGAAGGCTCTCGTGCCCGAGTATGCGATTCTACCCAAATTCTTCACCAACTCGTCCTTTGTCATGCCAATTCCCATATCCTCGATGGTCAGTGTGGCATCAGCCTTGTTCGGCAGAATCTACGTAGAAAATTGCAATTTCAAACACTGACACACTCGGTCGGAATGCATATTTAATTTTATGGCAAAAAAGCGGTCACCCTGATGCACAGTTCCGTATAGGTGTCAAGTACCGATGGTTGCATGAGACTCTTGTAGCGGATCCTGTCCAGAGCATCGGAAGCGTTGGAGATCAATTCTCGCAGGAAGACGTCCTTCTTTGGGTAGAAGGCACTAGCCAGGAGATGTAGCAGTTGACGGGTGTCTGCCTGAAAGGCGAGAGTCTCAGCCTTCTGCTCTGTCGCAACATCACTTGTGGCCTCCTGGTTAGACATAGCAGTGCTCAAAACCGCGCAATTCAGGGGAAAATCGATCGGACAGAAATTTCTAGATCACCAATTGTCAACTCCACCAACCAGATTACAGAAGGATGACTAAGTGCAACCCAATTGGTGGGAGAAATCGCCGCATCAGCCGAAACAGCAACTGTGAGAAATTGGGGCTCGTGCTCCCTTTTACTGCCTGTGTCCGCTTGCGCGGGTACATGACCAACACATTTCAATGCAACCTATAGCTCACTCCCCACTTCATTCGACCCAGTGAACCACGCGAACACAGAACCTGTCACTGCCATTACTGAGGGGCGTAGCATTTGCCACACTTATTCATTTTAGCAACGCAACACGTGGAAACAGTTTAAGCCTACTCGTAAGAGCGAACATGCAGAACTATTTACTGTCCATAACGAGACGAATGATAGTGGTAGAAATTGATCGGTCCATCTCCGCGCCGAGGTATACCCTCGCATGCTAAGCTGTTCGGCTGCTTGTTCAATTGACGCTCTCAAATGGGCACAAGGGGATAGACCTGCATCGAGAATGTAAAACCGGTTTTTAGTACCAAGCATACGCATTCACGGAGACGCCAGTAGATTCATTGAAGGACCGTAACGCGATCGTGCTAGTGATTCCACTGCGGTTCATTGTAGAGCCAACGAAACCGACTTATTGACGCCCTCCTCAAAAGGCTATTTGAGCAGACTGGATGACATGTTGTACAACAAATGAGGGGTCCTCATTCATGCTCCATTAAAAGCGGTAGGAAGAAACCTCTAACCGACTTTGTTAGTCACCCGTAGTCTCGAGGCCACGACCCCTCTCCTCGTGCACACCAAACACCGATTAGGCATTAGCATCCATCACATCGATAAGACGTTAGTGAGGGAAGGTGTGTTGTCGACTGTCAGGTCTGACGGTTAAGGGTATTGCACATCACAGCGGTACGGTCAGAACAGGCCATCAATGGGCAAAACATTCTGTGCATGAAACCAAGCTTAATCTACTTGTGGGGAGTCCTACGGTCCAGCAGTGTCGTAAAAGCAAACAAATACTGTGGTCACTTGGGCTGCACCCATCAAGGCATTCAAATACCCCCACTGACCAAGTTATCAGGCCACCATTGCAGATGCTACACGTTCCAACGGTGTGCCTCAGTTCTTTCCCAGGCACCAATAGAGCGCTATATTCACCCACGCCACGCATCGCTGCTACCTCTCAAAGCATTCACGATTCCACGCAAGCCATCACAGCTCCCACGCACCAAGCAGACCCAAGCCCTTCTTCCTCCTCACCCATGGGTCTGGCAGATAAACCACCATCACTCAAGACTGCCAACAGGGGCTTCCAACTCACCGCGTCTGAAGATTGGACAACCTCCACAAGCGCCACATAATCACCACCACAGCCACCTCACAGAGGCAGCACCCAACCCACAGCATAATCTGTCACCACTGCCACCTCCATTCCACTCCCACACACACACACACCATGCACCCCTTCCGCATAAAACAAGAACCCACGATACGAGTCGCCTATGCACAATCCCACACCTCAACCACTCAAGCCCCAGCCATCCAGAAGCCAGCCAACCAACCAACCAACCAACCAACTCAACCAAGCACAAGTCGCAATCGCAACACGACGTATGACAAAAAAACACCGAAAATGCCGTCAGGTACATTTACATTCGTAATACGGATACACATCGTCAAAGGCAAAACAGAAGATGCATTTATACATACACAGAAACAAAACCACGTAGCGACATTCAGTCCACCTCCTCAATGGTGGGACCACGGTTACCAGAACCCGCGTCTCCACCCATACCGCCGCCTCCCATACCTCCTGGCATTCCGCCCATACCGCCCATGCCTCCTGGCATACCACCCATACCGCCTGCACCACCCGCATCCTGGTACATCTTCGTTATGATGGGATTGCACACACTCTCCAACTCCTTCTGCTTATGCTCGTACTCCTCCTTCTCCGCCTGCTGATTCGCGTCCAACCACTTCAGCGTCTCCTCACACTTCTCCGTTATCCTCCTCCTATCCGACTCGCCTATCTTATCCTTCACCTTCTCGTCCTCCACCGTCGACTTCATGCTGAACGCATAACTCTCCAAACCGTTCTTCGCCGCCACCCGATCCCTCTGCTTCTCATCCTCCTGCTTGAACTTCTCCGCGTCATTCACCATCCTCTCTATCTCCTCCTTCGACAAACGACCCTTGTCGTTGGTGATGGTGATCTTGTTCTGCTTCCCCGTCGACTTGTCCACTGCCGACACATTGAGGATGCCGTTGGCGTCGATGTCGAACGTCACCTCTATCTGAGGCACACCACGCGGCGCCGGTGGGATACCCGACAACTCAAACTTCCCCAACAAGTTATTGTCACGCGTCATCGCACGCTCACCCTCGTACACCTGAATCAACACTCCCGGCTGATTGTCCGAGTACGTCGTAAACGTCTGTGTCTGCTTCGTCGGAATCGTCGTGTTGCGCTTTATCAACGCCGTCATCACACCACCCGCCGTCTCCAGACCCAACGACAGTGGTGCCACATCCAACAGCAACAGGTCTTGCACCGCCTCCGACTTATCACCCGTCAGAATGGCCGCCTGCACCGCCGCACCGTACGCCACCGCCTCGTCCGGATTGATGGACTTGTTCAACTCACGACCATTGAAGAAGTCCTGCAACAACTTCTGCACCTTCGGAATGCGCGTCGACCCGCCCACCAACACTATCTCGTGCACAGCACCCTTGTCCAACTTCGCGTCACGCAACGCCTTCTCCACCGGATCCAACGTGCTGCGGAAGAGGTCGGAGCACAACTCCTCAAACCGAGCCCGTGTTATCGACGTGTAGAAGTCAATGCCCTCCAACAGCGAGTCTATCTCTATGTTCGCCTGCGCACTCGAACTCAACGTCCTCTTCGCCCTCTCACACGCCGTCCTCAGACGCCGCACAGCTCTCTTGTTTGCTGTCAAATCCTTCCCCTTGTGCTTCCGCTTGAACTCCTCCACAAAGTGATTCACCAACCGCGAATCAAAGTCCTCGCCGCCCAGATGCGTGTCACCAGCCGTCGACTTCACCTCAAATATCCCATCCTCGATGGACAGGATGGACACATCGAAAGTCCCTCCACCCAAATCGAATATGAGCACGTTGCGCTCCCTGTCCACCTTCTTGTCCAACCCATACGCTATAGCCGCCGCCGTCGGCTCATTGATTATGCGCAGCACATTCAAGCCTGAAATTGTACCCGCGTCCTTCGTCGCCTGACGCTGACTGTCGTTGAAGTACGCAGGCACCGTGATCACTGCATCGCTCACCTTCTTGCCCAAGTACGCCTCCGCCGTCTCCTTCATCTTCAACAGCACCATCGACGATATCTCCTCTGCACTGAATTGCTTCCTCTCACCACGATACTCCACCTCTATCTTCGGCTTGCCTCCCGCATTTATCACCTTGAACGGCCAATGCTTCATGTCGTCCTGCACTGCCCTGTCGTCGAAACGACGCCCGATCAGACGCTTCGCATCAAACACCGTATTGGTGGGGTTCATCGCCACCTGGTTCTTCGCCGCATCGCCGATCAGACGCTCCGTATCCGTGAAGGCAACATAACTCGGCGTCGTGCGGTTGCCCTGGTCATTGGCAATTATCTCCACCTTGCCATGCTGAAACACACCGACGCATGAGAACGTTGTTCCCAAATCGATACCCACGGCTGGTCCTCTCGACATGACTCCACAACAAAAAACAACAAGCACAAGCGCACTGCCAAGAGCGACCTCGCACTCTGATGCAACGCTTTATACTGCCACCCAGGCGACCTTCCAGAACCATGTTAGCGATGCACACACATGAGTCTAGAATGTTCTCATCCAATCAGCAGCTGCCTTTGTGCCATGCTTCTTACCCATTGGCTAGCGATTGCTTGCCCATGCGCACTGATGCATGCTGCAGGCTGCGACGCGAACACGCCTCATGGTGTGCTTGATGCGTGGCCATGCCCTCCTCTGTCTACTCCATCGCTGGCCTTATTTGTTCTGCTGGCTTCTATGCCTCAGTGCTAATATGAGGGTCATAGGAATGAAAAGATGCAGGTGCGATGAAGTGGAGGAGTGCAGGCATGCCAGTTCACTTACTCTATCTAACTATTCGTATTCGCAACTTCTATAACAAACTAGCTAATGTTAACACGATGCAACCTGACGTTGAAGGAACGTTCGGCAGGTAGATAGCACTGGCAGGGCCATACCATATCACTTGCACCAACACGTTTGCTAATCCATATCAAATGAGGAGTGTCTTGCGTCAGCATACACACTTTACTCTTGACTGACATATCATTATCACTCCACACTATTTGTTTCCACCGTGAGCCATTTTGCATTTGCCAAGTTAGTCCTGCCGTGCTGTCGTAGGCGTGTTCGTGTTTCTAGAACATTCCACTCGTGTGTCGCGCGTGTTGCGCAAGCTCTTGCGCATTCACGGGGTCGTACAAACCAAGGCGTAATAATCACTTGGTTGACGATCCACCCGGAGTTTGCTCCACCAATCGGGTTGCCGTGTACTAGTGCAGTTTTTTTTTTTTTTTAAACGACAGTCAATTAGTATTTGGACAGCGATTTCTGAAAAGCGCTCCTCGGGCTACAGTCATCGTCTCCGATCACTGATTACTCGGGTGCACAAAACTGAGGTGCCTCATTTCACGCCTGACACATGTCGTGTATTAAAATCCGGCAACAAAACAGGCGCTTCCGTGATATACCATCACTGTCCGTCCGTCCGTTTTTGGCAAACACCATCCGAAAATCTCTTAGCCTTGTGCTTCGTCATTGGATGACTCGTCAAGTGGCGTCAACACCGCCACTGGTATATGGGAGTAGAGGCAGTTCTCTCGTCATTCCCAAGCAGAGAGCGGTCTTCCTTTGAGGACAACGCAGTGTGATCTGTGACTGCGACGCTGTGCTTCTTTGCATGCGATGCTGTAATGATACAAGGCATTGTAGGCTGCCACAGTTTGCTTGCAGGATTGGGCTAGTGGTGTTAAATGATGCTAGCATGAGGAATCCTACTAGTGCATTCTTAGCTTCGCTAGAATTTTCTACGTACATGCACACAGTCATGGCAACAGAGGTTACGGACCTATGGATATATCCACACCAATTTAGCGAATCGCTTGTTATTGTTGCCTCCACTTTTATTAGCATCTCCTTGATTTACTCCATCAGGTTGACTAAATTGACCCCTGCAAATACCACGTCTTTTTATTGTACTTTATTTTTAACTGTGTACCTTATTTGAGAAGCTGCAGGTAGACGCTCGTTTTCCACCAGACTCCAGTATGTTGGAGGCTTTCGTAGCACGATTCCGCCTAGTGTGTCACCACGTCCCCATTTCGTCATTGTTGACGCTGCGAATGCGTCGACCATGCCCCGTCCGATTCGGGTAATCACGATTTAACCTTAGATGCCCCCTAATGCGTCCACATCTACCTCTCTTGTGAGACGAGGACATCGTGGCTGATTGGCATTATAGTCGCATTTCATTGACCGGGTGAATCGGCATAAGTGTGTGGAATAATCCTGTGTGAACGTCCACTATTGTTAGTAAATGGATAAATTGGTGCGTGAATTAGGCAATTCAGCCTCATGTCGTCAGATTTGCATTTTTACTCGGGAGGGCACGTCCAAGTGCATCACCCACTCTCATACCCACAAAGGGCCTCAGGTATGCAGCAAATTCGTTCAATCGACAAACCAATCACACTGGGTACAATGCAATACTAAGCATTTCGCAGCTTGGCAAATCACAATTGTTCCTTCACGAGGACCACTAATTACGCATTGATGAATGTGAAAGGAGAGACACAAACTGATTCGATCTGGTCCCACAACCGTGCTCCAACTCGGCTGCTCACCACGCGGCAACATAGCTTGGTGAGGGAAATCGCAAGCCCTCCGGGTTTAATCGATTTTCCCGTAAGCACAATGGCCAATCACGGTTGGCAATGTTTCTTCAAACGCCCTCCATGGATTGAGAGTATTCCAACTTCCATTTTAACTCCACTTCTCTAAAATCTCATTGTAGTGCATCCGATGTTGGCTTAGTAGCTAGGATTTGTTTTTGTCAAAGTCAACTTCCAGTCTAATGGAAACCTGAGAGACGGTTAATGAGCCTGAAAGCAAACAGCGTAGCGTTTTGAGAGCAACCCGATACGCGCTTCCGTGGTCATTTGACACCCCGACGTCTTGGGATATGCTAGGGAAAGAAGCTGTCAACAATCGCCACGCCCTCGCAGACCCGCACACGCTCCCACAACCACGCCGCTAACCCACCCCACATACAGGAGCACCATCGCTCACCCCCACCACACCGTCCATCACTCTTCGTGCGCCCAACTATCGCGCCCAAGAAATCAGAAATACGATTCCTCACGAAACAAACAGGTTTAGTAACGTATATTACATATTCACACACAGACAACAACGCATCTAACAACTTTAGTCAACCTCCTCCATAGCAGCACCATCATCTCCAGCCTCGACAGGTGCGACTGCGTCACTACCAGCAGTGGTCTTATCTTCCTCCTTCATCGTCTCATCTTCCGGAATCTCCAAACACATGCTTATCAGCTCGTGGATTTTATTGGCATGGGCCTTCGGATCCTCCAAAGTGAATCCCGAGGCGAGCAGGGCGGTGCTGAAAAGCATGTTTATAAGGTCCTTGCAAATCTTGTTCGGTTCACCTTCAGCCGACAACATTTCCTTTAGGCGAATCATAACTTTGTGGTCGGGATTGATCTCCAGGTGCTTTTTGGCGGACATGTACCCCATCGTACTGGAGTCACGAAGTGCTTGAGCCTTCATAATTCGCTCCATGTTAGCAGACCAACCGAACGTCGAGGTAACAATACAACATGGAGAGGTGGTAAGCCTGTTTGATACGGTAACTTTCTCAACCTTATTGCCCAAAATATCCTTGATTTTTTTGCAAGTAGGTTCAAAGGAGGCCTTCACTTCCTCGAACCTCTTCTTCTCTTCCTCGTCTTCAGGGAGTTCGAGACCTTCCTTCGTTACGCACACCAACTTCTTCCCGTCATACTCACGAAGCTGTGGCACTGCATACTCATCGATCGGGTCCACCATGTAAAGCACCTCAAGGCCGCGCTTTTTCAGTACCTCAGTAAAGGCAGAATTTGCGAGACTCTCCTTGCTTTCGCCGGTGATGTAGTAGATATCTTTCTGGTGCTCCTTCATGCGAGACACGTAATCCTTCAGGCTGGTCATCTCATCACCACTCTGAGAAGAGTAGTAACGCAACAACTCAGCCAACTTCTTACGATTCGTACTATCCTCATGAATGCCGAGCTTGATATTCTTCGAAAACTGCTCATAGAACTTCTTGTAGGTCTCAGCGTCCTCCGCTAGTTCTTCAAACAATTCCATGCACTTCTTCACCAGATTCTTTCGAATTACTTTCAGAATTTTGTTCTGCTGCAACATTTCACGACTGATATTTAGAGGCAGGTCCTCAGAGTCTACGACACCTCGAATAAAGTTTAGGTATTCCGGAATCAGGTCTTCGCAGTTGTCCATGATGAATACGCGCCTGACGTAGAGCTTGATGTTATTACGTTTCTTCCTATTTTCAAACAAGTCAAAGGGAGCACGCTTCGGAACGAACAACAGCGCGCGAAACTCTAGCTGGCCCTCAATCGAGAAGTGTTTAACAGCCAAATGATCCTCCCAATCGTTGCTCAAGGACTTGTAGAACTCGCCATACTCTTCCTGGCTAATATCCTCTGGGTTCCGAGTCCAAAGGGGCTTGGTCTTATTCAACTCCTCCTCATCGATGTACTTCTCTTTAATTTGCTTCTTTTTCTTTTTCTTCTTCTTTTCACCTTTCTCTCCACTGCCTTCGCCACCTTCGCCCTCCGATTCCTCTTCGTCGAGGTCCTCTACTTCCGGCTTCTCTTCATCAGCCTTCTCCCCCTCCTTGACTTCCTCTTCTTCGTCGTCTGAAACTTCCTTTGTCCTCTCTTTCTCAACAAACAACTTGATGGGGTAACTAATGAACTGCGAATGTTTCTTGATAACTTCTTTGATGCGACGCTCCTCCAAGTACTCGGACTGGTCCTCCTTAATGTGCAGAACCACCTTGGTACCACGACCCAGCGGCTCCTCACTGCACGGACGAATCGTGAACGAGCCTCCAGCCGAGGACTCCCACAAGTATTGCTCGTCATCGTTATTCTTAGAAATGACCTGCACCTTATCGGCGACGAGGTAAGCGGAGTAGAAACCCACGCCAAACTGCCCAATCATGGAAATATCGGCACCAGCATTCAGTGCCTCCATAAAAGCCTTGGTCCCAGAACGCGCAATAGTACCCAAATTGTTAACCAAATCGGCCTTCGTCATTCCAATCCCGGTATCAATTATGGTCAGCGTGCTATCAGCCTTATTGGGGATGATCTACAAGAAAAGTCACCAATAGAACCCATCACGTATAAACACAGAGATAATTGAAAATAGAAACACTTGCTTTAATGCAAAGCTCAGATTCAGTGTCGAGGACTGATGGCTCCGTAAGACTCTTGTAGCGGATTTTGTCCAAAGCATCCGAACCGTTAGATATCAACTCCCTCAGAAAGATCTCCTTGTTTGAGTAGAATGTGTTGATAATAAGGCTCATTAGCTGAGCGATCTCTGCCTGGAAAGCAAAGGTCTCAACTTCCTGCCCCATCGGAACATCAGCGGCAACGTTGTCAGACATCGCAAACTAAGCAATCGTGAAGTTGGTTCGCAACGCCAAAGCGAACGCTTATAAGGCAACTTTCGAATGTTCTGGAACAGCAGCACATGTCAACCAATCATATGCCAGGAGAACTTTCTAGGCTAGTCCGTTCGGATTTGATTGGTTATCAGGAGTCACGGCGTTGGAACATTGCGCTAGCACCCAAACAATAGACATGAGTATTACGAAGGATTTCGTTTCAACGTTTTTATCCAAATTGGGTACGATTCAATAATACAGTGCATTTCCCCTCCCCCAGGAACCAAATCCATAACAATTTAATCTTAAATTTGTTCTTCCTACTTCCTTCTTCGCTAAAAATGAGAATTTTCAAAACCAAACTGATATTAAAAAGTATTACTCAAAGATTTCTCAACATTTTCCATTCGGCTAATTAAAATGCATATCATAGCTGACTGACTCTACACTGGTATGTACTTCAGGTGTGAATCACAAGTTGATTTGTGTGATGGATGACGCTGAAATGGAATGGCTGAGTCGCATACCGAGTGCCCTATGCAGGTGCTTGAAAAGGATGGAATACTGAGGCCGGTGCTGCTTTATTAAACCGCACTCACGCGCAAATTATGGTCATTTATGGCCAATCAGTTCTTCATTACTCACGAAAATGCTTTGTTTTGCGAATGAGAGGTGTTAACATCTTCCTGTGACTTTCCCTTTCTTCTTTTGTAGCACCTCATCTGTGGAAAAAAAACGAATGCGGCAATTGCGAGTTCCAGAATGCTGGGCGTAGCCGTGCTGACTCACACGGGCTTCTAGAATGTTCGCTGCGCGTCTAAAGTGCGTGCGCGCGCGCATGCATGCCAACGGCGTTGTGCCAGAGGGCCTTGACTCCCAGAGAAAGCGTTCGTAAACAAGAGGCTAAGATAAAATGCCTAACGTCTCCCTTGACGAATTACAAACACCGATACGCCACAAATGCTAATCAAGCAGTCAATTTAGTGTCGCAGGAAAAGGTTACATGGTTCGGAAACTGATTCCACTAAAAAATTCCAAAGATACTACACAAATACTGCAACCGTAGACTCTTCTCCCAAAAGTTAATTGAATGTACTTCCCACCACCATTAGCCCAATCCTGTATCCACCCCACCACTTCTCGTGTACACCTTGTTGGATCGTTGATTTGCAAGCAAACCGTGGCAGCCTACAATGCCTTGTATCATTACAGCATCGCATGCAAAGAAGCACAGCGTCGCAGTCACAGATCACACTGCGTTGTCCTCAAAGGAAGACCGCTCTCTGCTTGGGAATGACGAGAGAACTGCCTCTACTCCCATATACCAGTGGCGGTGTTGACGCCACTTGACGAGTCATCCAATGACGAAGCACAAGGCTAAGAGATTTTCGGATGGTGTTTGCCAAAAACGGACGGACGGACAGTGATGGTATATCACGGAAGCGCCTGTTTTGTTGCCGGATTTTAATACACGACATGTGTCAGGCGTGAAATGAGGCACCTCAGTTTTGTGCACCCGAGTAATCAGTGATCGGAGACGATGACTGTAGCCCGAGGAGCGCTTTTCAGAAATCGCTGTCCAAATACTAATTGACTGTCGTTTAAAAAAAAAAAAAAACTGCACTAGTACACGGCAACCCGATTGGTGGAGCAAACTCCGGGTGGATCGTCAACCAAGTGATTATTACGCCTTGGTTTGTACGACCCCGTGAATGCGCAAGAGCTTGCGCAACACGCGCGACACACGAGTGGAATGTTCTAGAAACACGAACACGCCTACGACAGCACGGCAGGACTAACTTGGCAAATGCAAAATGGCTCACGGTGGAAACAAATAGTGTGGAGTGATAATGATATGTCAGTCAAGAGTAAAGTGTGTATGCTGACGCAAGACACTCCTCATTTGATATGGATTAGCAAACGTGTTGGTGCAAGTGATATGGTATGGCCCTGCCAGTGCTATCTACCTGCCGAACGTTCCTTCAACGTCAGGTTGCATCGTGTTAACATTAGCTAGTTTGTTATAGAAGTTGCGAATACGAATAGTTAGATAGAGTAAGTGAACTGGCATGCCTGCACTCCTCCACTTCATCGCACCTGCATCTTTTCATTCCTATGACCCTCATATTAGCACTGAGGCATAGAAGCCAGCAGAACAAATAAGGCCAGCGATGGAGTAGACAGAGGAGGGCATGGCCACGCATCAAGCACACCATGAGGCGTGTTCGCGTCGCAGCCTGCAGCATGCATCAGTGCGCATGGGCAAGCAATCGCTAGCCAATGGGTAAGAAGCATGGCACAAAGGCAGCTGCTGATTGGATGAGAACATTCTAGACTCATGTGTGTGCATCGCTAACATGGTTCTGGAAGGTCGCCTGGGTGGCAGTATAAAGCGTTGCATCAGAGTGCGAGGTCGCTCTTGGCAGTGCGCTTGTGCTTGTTGTTTTTGTTGTGGAGTCATGTCGAGAGGACCAGCCGTGGGTATCGATTTGGGAACAACGTTCTCATGCGTCGGTGTGTTTCAGCATGGCAAGGTGGAGATAATTGCCAATGACCAGGGCAACCGCACGACGCCGAGTTATGTTGCCTTCACGGATACGGAGCGTCTGATCGGCGATGCGGCGAAGAACCAGGTGGCGATGAACCCCACCAATACGGTGTTTGATGCGAAGCGTCTGATCGGGCGTCGTTTCGACGACAGGGCAGTGCAGGACGACATGAAGCATTGGCCGTTCAAGGTGATAAATGCGGGAGGCAAGCCGAAGATAGAGGTGGAGTATCGTGGTGAGAGGAAGCAATTCAGTGCAGAGGAGATATCGTCGATGGTGCTGTTGAAGATGAAGGAGACGGCGGAGGCGTACTTGGGCAAGAAGGTGAGCGATGCAGTGATCACGGTGCCTGCGTACTTCAACGACAGTCAGCGTCAGGCGACGAAGGACGCGGGTACAATTTCAGGCTTGAATGTGCTGCGCATAATCAATGAGCCGACGGCGGCGGCTATAGCGTATGGGTTGGACAAGAAGGTGGACAGGGAGCGCAACGTGCTCATATTCGATTTGGGTGGAGGGACGTTCGATGTGTCCATCCTGTCCATCGAGGATGGGATATTTGAGGTGAAGTCGACGGCTGGTGACACGCATCTGGGCGGCGAGGACTTTGATTCGCGGTTGGTGAATCACTTTGTGGAGGAGTTCAAGCGGAAGCACAAGGGGAAGGATTTGACAGCAAACAAGAGAGCTGTGCGGCGTCTGAGGACGGCGTGTGAGAGGGCGAAGAGGACGTTGAGTTCGAGTGCGCAGGCGAACATAGAGATAGACTCGCTGTTGGAGGGCATTGACTTCTACACGTCGATAACACGGGCTCGGTTTGAGGAGTTGTGCTCCGACCTCTTCCGCAGCACGTTGGATCCGGTGGAGAAGGCGTTGCGTGACGCGAAGTTGGACAAGGGTGCTGTGCACGAGATAGTGTTGGTGGGCGGGTCGACGCGCATTCCGAAGGTGCAGAAGTTGTTGCAGGACTTCTTCAATGGTCGTGAGTTGAACAAGTCCATCAATCCGGACGAGGCGGTGGCGTACGGTGCGGCGGTGCAGGCGGCCATTCTGACGGGTGATAAGTCGGAGGCGGTGCAAGACCTGTTGCTGTTGGATGTGGCACCACTGTCGTTGGGTCTGGAGACGGCGGGTGGTGTGATGACGGCGTTGATAAAGCGCAACACGACGATTCCGACGAAGCAGACACAGACGTTTACGACGTACTCGGACAATCAGCCGGGAGTGTTGATTCAGGTGTACGAGGGTGAGCGTGCGATGACGCGTGACAATAACTTGTTGGGGAAGTTTGAGTTGTCGGGTATCCCACCGGCGCCGCGTGGTGTGCCTCAGATAGAGGTGACGTTCGACATCGACGCCAACGGCATCCTCAATGTGTCGGCAGTGGACAAGTCGACGGGGAAGCAGAACAAGATCACCATCACCAACGACAAGGGTCGTTTGTCGAAGGAGGAGATAGAGAGGATGGTGAATGACGCGGAGAAGTTCAAGCAGGAGGATGAGAAGCAGAGGGATCGGGTGGCGGCGAAGAACGGTTTGGAGAGTTATGCGTTCAGCATGAAGTCGACGGTGGAGGACGAGAAGGTGAAGGATAAGATAGGCGAGTCGGATAGGAGGAGGATAACGGAGAAGTGTGAGGAGACGCTGAAGTGGTTGGACGCGAATCAGCAGGCGGAGAAGGAGGAGTACGAGCATAAGCAGAAGGAGTTGGAGAGTGTGTGCAATCCCATCATAACGAAGATGTACCAGGATGCGGGTGGTGCAGGCGGTATGGGTGGTATGCCAGGAGGCATGGGCGGTATGGGCGGAATGCCAGGAGGTATGGGAGGCGGCGGTATGGGTGGAGACGCGGGTTCTGGTAACCGTGGTCCCACCATTGAGGAGGTGGACTGAATGTCGCTACGTGGTTTTGTTTCTGTGTATGTATAAATGCATCTTCTGTTTTGCCTTTGACGATGTGTATCCGTATTACGAATGTAAATGTACCTGACGGCATTTTCGGTGTTTTTTTGTCATACGTCGTGTTGCGATTGCGACTTGTGCTTGGTTGAGTTGGTTGGTTGGTTGGTTGGTTGGCTGGCTTCTGGATGGCTGGGGCTTGAGTGGTTGAGGTGTGGGATTGTGCATAGGCGACTCGTATCGTGGGTTCTTGTTTTATGCGGAAGGGGTGCATGGTGTGTGTGTGTGTGGGAGTGGAATGGAGGTGGCAGTGGTGACAGATTATGCTGTGGGTTGGGTGCTGCCTCTGTGAGGTGGCTGTGGTGGTGATTATGTGGCGCTTGTGGAGGTTGTCCAATCTTCAGACGCGGTGAGTTGGAAGCCCCTGTTGGCAGTCTTGAGTGATGGTGGTTTATCTGCCAGACCCATGGGTGAGGAGGAAGAAGGGCTTGGGTCTGCTTGGTGCGTGGGAGCTGTGATGGCTTGCGTGGAATCGTGAATGCTTTGAGAGGTAGCAGCGATGCGTGGCGTGGGTGAATATAGCGCTCTATTGGTGCCTGGGAAAGAACTGAGGCACACCGTTGGAACGTGTAGCATCTGCAATGGTGGCCTGATAACTTGGTCAGTGGGGGTATTTGAATGCCTTGATGGGTGCAGCCCAAGTGACCACAGTATTTGTTTGCTTTTACGACACTGCTGGACCGTAGGACTCCCCACAAGTAGATTAAGCTTGGTTTCATGCACAGAATGTTTTGCCCATTGATGGCCTGTTCTGACCGTACCGCTGTGATGTGCAATACCCTTAACCGTCAGACCTGACAGTCGACAACACACCTTCCCTCACTAACGTCTTATCGATGTGATGGATGCTAATGCCTAATCGGTGTTTGGTGTGCACGAGGAGAGGGGTCGTGGCCTCGAGACTACGGGTGACTAACAAAGTCGGTTAGAGGTTTCTTCCTACCGCTTTTAATGGAGCATGAATGAGGACCCCTCATTTGTTGTACAACATGTCATCCAGTCTGCTCAAATAGCCTTTTGAGGAGGGCGTCAATAAGTCGGTTTCGTTGGCTCTACAATGAACCGCAGTGGAATCACTAGCACGATCGCGTTACGGTCCTTCAATGAATCTACTGGCGTCTCCGTGAATGCGTATGCTTGGTACTAAAAACCGGTTTTACATTCTCGATGCAGGTCTATCCCCTTGTGCCCATTTGAGAGCGTCAATTGAACAAGCAGCCGAACAGCTTAGCATGCGAGGGTATACCTCGGCGCGGAGATGGACCGATCAATTTCTACCACTATCATTCGTCTCGTTATGGACAGTAAATAGTTCTGCATGTTCGCTCTTACGAGTAGGCTTAAACTGTTTCCACGTGTTGCGTTGCTAAAATGAATAAGTGTGGCAAATGCTACGCCCCTCAGTAATGGCAGTGACAGGTTCTGTGTTCGCGTGGTTCACTGGGTCGAATGAAGTGGGGAGTGAGCTATAGGTTGCATTGAAATGTGTTGGTCATGTACCCGCGCAAGCGGACACAGGCAGTAAAAGGGAGCACGAGCCCCAATTTCTCACAGTTGCTGTTTCGGCTGATGCGGCGATTTCTCCCACCAATTGGGTTGCACTTAGTCATCCTTCTGTAATCTGGTTGGTGGAGTTGACAATTGGTGATCTAGAAATTTCTGTCCGATCGATTTTCCCCTGAATTGCGCGGTTTTGAGCACTGCTATGTCTAACCAGGAGGCCACAAGTGATGTTGCGACAGAGCAGAAGGCTGAGACTCTCGCCTTTCAGGCAGACACCCGTCAACTGCTACATCTCCTGGCTAGTGCCTTCTACCCAAAGAAGGACGTCTTCCTGCGAGAATTGATCTCCAACGCTTCCGATGCTCTGGACAGGATCCGCTACAAGAGTCTCATGCAACCATCGGTACTTGACACCTATACGGAATTGTGCATCAGGGTGACCGCTTTTTTGCCATAAAATTAAATATGCATTCCGACCGAGTGTGTCAGTGTTTGAAATTGCAATTTTCTACGTAGATTCTGCCGAACAAGGCTGATGCCACACTGACCATCGAGGATATGGGAATTGGCATGACAAAGGACGAGTTGGTGAAGAATTTGGGTAGAATCGCATACTCGGGCACGAGAGCCTTCATAGAGGCATTGAAGGATGGTGGTGATGGTATCGCCGTGAATGGAGAGTTTGGTGTGGGTTTCTACTCTGCCTTCCTTGTTGCAGACAGGGTGCAGGTTGTCTCCAAGAGTGACGATGACGAGCAATATATGTGGGAGTCGTTTGGTGGCGAGTCTTTCACCATTCGTGCATGGAATGATGAGTCGTTGAGGCGCGGCACCAAGGTGATTCTTCACATGAAGAGGCATCAGTACCCGGAGTACCTGGAGCCGCGTGTGATTAAGGCGCTCGTGTGTGAGTACTCCGAATTCACCACCTACCCCATAAAATTATCCTGTGATGAGGAGCAGATGCGCACTGTTGTGGAATGCGAGGAGTGGAAGAAGGAGGGAAAAGTTGTTAGTGACGTTGTGTTGAATGGGACCGAGCCGCTGTGGATGCGTAATCCGGAGGACATCTGCGGTGAGGAGTACGGCAAGTTCTACAAGTGGTTGAGCTCGGATTTGGAGGACCACTTGGCTGTGAAGCACTTCTCAGTTGAGGGTGAATTGGCATTTCGTGCACTGCTATTTGTACCAAGACGTCCTCCTGCAGACTATTTCAGCAGAAATGGAAGGGCACACAACATCAGGCTCTATGTGAGAAGGGTATTGGTGACAGAAGAGTGCGAGAACCTGATTCCCGACTACTTGAACTTCGTTTTCGGGATTGTCGACTCGGAAGATCTGCCTCTGAATCTCAGTCGTGAAGCAGTACAACAGGGTGCTGTTGTGCGAGCAATTCGTAGACACTTGGTGAGGAAGAGCATTGAGTTGATGCAGGAGATGGCGGAGGATCCATCGACCTACAGGATATTTTATGGCAATTTTTTGAGGAACATTAAACTCGGTGTGTATGCGGATAGAGCGAATCGCAAAGAACTAGCCAATCTGTTGCGCTACCACTCGTCGAAGAGCGGTGATGAGATGATTGGTTTGAGGGACTACGTGAGTCGAATGAAGGAGGGTCAGAGTGACATCTATTGCATTGTTGGTGAGAGCATGGACAGCGTGAGAGACTCAGTCTTCATCGAGGCACTGAAGACGCGTGATCTTGAGGTGCTGTTTATGGTGGATCCAATGGACGAGTACGTAGTGAATGAAATGACTGAGTATATGGACAAGAGTTTGGTGTGCGTGTCGAGGCTGGGTCTCCAATTGCCAGAGGAGAAGGCGGAGGAGGAGACGGCAACAACGCTGGCGGTGACGCCGAGGGAGCAGATTGAGGGTGTGGTGGAGGATTTCGAGTCGACCTGTAAGAAGATGAAGGAGATACTGGGCGAGAGAGTTGAGAGTGTTCGAGTCTCATGTAGACTAGTCACGTCACCTTGTTGTATTGTTACCTCCACCTTTGGTTGGTCTGCTAACATGCAGCGCATCGGGAAGGCGCAGGCTCTGAGAAACCCGCACTCCATACGAAATAATAGTGCAAAGAAGCACATGGAGATCAATCCCCACGACGAAATAATAATTGGCCTGAAGAAGATGCTCTCCACTGATGGTATGTCCAACAAGATTTGCAGCGATATCCTCACTATGCTGTATAACACAGCATTGCTGGATTCTGGTTTCCCGTTGGAGGAGCCGAGGACTCACACCAACACTATTCATGCATTGATTCGAGTGTATTTGGAGATCCCGGAGGGTGGCGGTATGAAAGGTGGCGAGGGGGTGAAAGCTGATCCTGATGAGGCTGTGTTGGTGCAGGCTGGAGATGACAGCGGTGCCGTGGGTGGAGTTGACTAGGCTTATTGCATGGACAGACTGCGTGAAGCTGTGTGCTGTGAAGTTGTGCACGTGAGAGGACAGAAGTGTAATTCTCAAATGTTGTAAACACTTGTGTTGTGATGTGGGTGTGGGAGTGGGAGTGAAGAGGTGATGGATGGAGTGTGGGGTAATGGAGGTTGCGATGGACAGGAGGAAGGTGGAGGCGCTGTGAACATCGCATGGCGGTTCACCAATTGACTAACTGATAAGTCGACTAATTAATTGGTGGACATACTAATGAGGCGTTGGTTTGGAGTGGGTAGTTTACAGAAGCCTCACGAAGGAGTTACGATTTTCATCCACTTTAGTGATTACCATGCCCACATCCATGTCTTGTCCATTTTGGGTGGGAGAGTGGACGACTTCAAGAAGTTGCCACATCAGTACCATTGGACAGGTGTTTGAGGAGTATTGATAAGAAACAAAGTGAGATCCATGCTTGAAGTGGAATTCGCGGATGGAGGCATTCATATTCCCTGATGACTGCATGCAGAGTTTGGAGTGAGTGGAAGAAGCGAGGAACAATGTCAGTCTGGTTGGTTGTTGCAGCTCGATGAAACTCTTCAGCCATGCTGCAGAGGCGATGGTAGATCTGAGGTGGGGAGGGGAGGAGGTGTGATGCCCCGACCATGGCAGTGTCGAGCCGAAGGCGACAGTTGGATTGAGGGTGTTGAGTGCAATGCAGTAGGGTGAGGCAGTTCTGTCATCCTCCCACCATCAGCCCACTTTGCATTTGCCATAATGTTGCCAACGTGTGCATGCACATGGTGTAGTGTGAATGTTGTCACCGTCACCTGTTTGTCTGAGGTCCGCCTAACTTGAGCGTTTGCCAATTCCTTCTGACAGACAATATTGTCACCTTGTCAACGAAATTAATTCACGTAATTGCTTGGGGAATAATGTGATGATGAATGTTGGCGTGGAGTTGACATCTGCTGCAGGCCGACGCACCTTGATTGTAGAGTCGAGACGATTATTGTACAACAAGGCAGAGCAGGTGGTGTGTAAGTGGGGATAGTGAGCTAGTCAAAGGACTTCTAATGCAGATGTAGGAATGGTAGTTGGCAAACTGCAGACAGCTGACTAACGATGGCAATAAGGGCTTCATATTTGGCAAAACCACCAGTTTCCAAGCCTTATATTCTACAACGTACAACTGTGATTTGCACGCACGCTCAATACAATTAGTACTTTTCTCTGTACTCTTTCCTTTCCCCTTTGAAGCAACATCTCAACCCGCATCAAATGCAGCCTTAACTCACCTTTTGCTTACAGCCTACTCCAATCCATTTTCGATGGTGTCACCTTAGTTTATACTTGCCACAAGCGGTCACCTTACTCCCTATGCATAATAATGACAATGACATAGCGCCTGCAATGAAGACCACTCTACTATCACGGTGATGCTCTTGGCCATGCACAAGTGACCACGAAATTGGAGCAAGCACGCGACACGCTGACCTACTGAACCAACTCAATAGGTGGACTAATAGCCATTCATGCTAGGAACATCCAAGTCGACGTGGAAGACACACCACCCGAGGCGGCCAGTCGTATAAATATGGAGATATTGGCAGGCGTGAGTGATTAGAGTGGTATTTCTGCACTTCTCCACTTCAACACCTCCGCATAGTAGACATAACGACGAGTGTATGCTATCAATGGTGGACGTCTGAGGGATGGAGTGTGTGCAGTTCGGTTGCATTGAGTTGTTGATCGCCTTAACTGTTGCAATTGGAGTTGCGGTTGTGTGTGCGCATCCATCCACTGATTGCGTGTCTTCATGGAGGTGTGTGTGAGTTCCTGCAGGCATTGGCCACCTTCTCTTTCCCTTTCCAGAACCACGTTTATCATCTGGATTCGCCACGGTTAAGAATCGTCTTCCACAGCCTCACGGAGACAGAATCGTCGCAGATGTTGTGCGTGCCAACAGCCGCGTGAGTACCGAATTTGGAATTATGGCGTTAGTTAATGAATACATTTTGCTTAAGAGACCTTTTTCGACGTTGATGTCCCTATCCCTTTATTCCTTATACAATCTTGCTCTGGTCTTGCGCTTCGATTAAAAATACACGGCCTTTTGTCTTTCTCTGCTGCAGTAGGAGCAGTTCGTTACATCGTGTAGGGATGCTGTGTTAACACTTGAGTTGGAGACGTTTGGTCATGATGCTAAGTCCCAAGATTTGCCGTTCGTGGTGATGCGACGGCCATCGTGGATGCTTTGCTGCTTTGATGGTCATCTTTGGTACTACCACTCCTAGGCAGTGTTGACTTCTTGATAGTTTTACTAGAATAGGAATACGGAGGGAACTTTGACGCGTGTGTTCTTTGTCTTAAGTTTCATGGACTTGCCTCAGCCTCACGCAAGTATTACATTAGACGTGTACTTCTGCTGCAAATGCGTCCTTGCTTCAAAAGAACCATCAGCAATGTGTACTCGTGAAGACGTGGACACGGAAATTGTGCGACATATTCCTTCTAATTTCCATCCTGACATTGGCCATGCATTACCTCCTCAAGCACGATTATCAGTCACACGTGATGGCGTTGGGTTTAGAGCCTACATTGAGGGAGACTTGCTAACCGGTGAAGTGTTAGGAGATGACTGGGCTATTGGTTCGGTACATTGGGTTGGTGTTCTTGTGGATTTATTAATCATTCCGTTGAAGTATTTCAACTTTGCCAATATCTCTGCAGTTTGGATTTATTCGGGGTGCACCGATGCGCATACATTGCGAGCTTCGTGAGGATTCGCGGATCACCGATATTCGCAATGGGTGCTTCCCAACTCTTTTGCTTTCTATGCACTTCCTCACTGAGACAGGTGCCGATGCCGTGCTGACGCGTGCACATACATAATGACGGCGGAACACGTTTACAATGTGTCGTACCGATGGCGATTTGTAATGTCCATTTATCAAAGAACACCAATGTGACATCTCCAATCCATGAAGTGTTAATAATGATTTTCTGTTCACGGTTTATATAACGAAACGAGGTAGCACTGCAGAGTAGTCAGCGTAGTAGCATAAGAGTTTCAATGTGTGAACCAGAAGTGTCATGTCTGTTTGGTCGCTTTTTCTGATGGTTGAAGTAGACAAATGCGTGCTTTTTACTGGCTTAGTAATTACAACAGCGTTGAAGCTGGACAGCCCTGACTTATCTTCACAAACCAAAATGGGTTACCCTTCGCTGGCATGCTTGTTTATAACTCTACCGCCTGCTCCATATTGTTCCAGTATTAGTAAAGATGAAACCTAGCAATATTATTCCGCTTCTTTTTACAACTTGTCAGTAAACCAGGATGTACGCCGACCATCATAACTTGATGGCGATGACTTTGCACGACTAGGAGGCTAGGTGACGAGGTGAAATGCTTGGGTCAATTGTCTTACTTCCTTCAGTGTTCGTATGTGCCACCGCGTACTTTAGTGTAGCATCGTTGAGGCTCATAGGCAAGCCTTCCGATGTGATGTTTTTATCTTTGACTGTCGTCGGGATGGGAGCCTTGTCGTCAATATTGTGCAACTAAATTGCACAATATCAGCGTTCATTGAATCGACCCATTGATTGACCCAATTCCGTCCACTTCGAAGCAAACCCTTTGAAGCATTTGTAGCGTCCCGAGACTCCCTTTAAGGTAAAAGAAGGCATAGTACTGGGGACAGAATATGTATTTTGGGAACAGAGGGCTTGGGGGCTGTTGGCACGGCCCAAAGGCCACCCAAGTGACCGAAACCGGCAGTTCAAACAAACAACGTATTACAGTGTTTAATTGTTGTTGTGCTTGGATGACAGGCTTCCCGAAGTCTTCCAGGCTTCTCAGAAATGGTCTCATATATGGTTCATAAATTGATCATTAACCTGGCAAAATAAATTCCTTTTTTTTAGGGAAGTTGCAAACAGCATTCAAATTTGATACATTTGTTTAACATTAAGATCAGATTTGGATTTTGATTTGATCTTTAACAACCTTAAAGGTAACATGGTGGGATAGTTTCAGCTTCCCTCACTTCATGCTCCACCAAGTTTGCAGTAGCTTTGTCTAAGTATTCGAGTAAAGTTCGCAGCCAAATGGATACGTCTACTGCCACTAATAAGTGCCAAGGGTCATCGTAAGACCCACGTTGTGTGGATACGTGATTGTGCGATAATCTATGCCAAAATGACTATTGCAACCAAGCCGACTTTTAGCATCCACTCTGATTCCTAGCGTAGTCATTGGGGCAGCAAGGTCTACCCTGAATGAGCGCAAGCCGTCCGTAGAAGACCTGTGGGTATAACAGTGAATGAGGGGTTGAGGGAATTAAGAGTGAATGCAGGCGCAAGGAATGTATTGACAGAATTATGGTAGCAATGCCTTGGGAGGGAGGCATGAATTGATGATGAATACTTGAGGATTTGACGTATGTAATGAAGTTCATGCAGTGGACTTGGTTATAAGCTGATTATTCCACAAATACTGGGTAGCATAGCAAATGCATTCGCTGATAAACATAAACCAGCTTTGGCAAATATTGTCTCATTAAAGTTTTGCAGTGTATTTGTGGAGTCACTACTGGGGAATCAGGAAGCCTGCTCTCGGTGAAGATCCATCGTCGTGTGACTTTCGTTCCGGTTTCGTGATTACTTGTAGAAAACTAATTATAGGAAGATGGAGAACGACACTCACATTATATATGGGATCAAATAAGGGGACGGTTTGGAAATCGCTTACTTACAGCAATAATGGGTCTTCTTCAATCTTACAGTAATCGGTCGATTCCCTTTGTGAATACTTTGCCGCTTTCGTATATTTCCTGGCTAAGACCTTCGCGAAATACCATCACAGGCTCCTGGATAGGGAGTGTAATGGGCGAACAGTCGTGTTGTCTTGGGCAAAACTTACTGTTGTTTGGGATCATCTACTCAAGCATATCTAGACCAGGTTGGAGGAAGTAGGAATGTTTAATAGTGAGTGAAGGACTTATGCGTCGAGCATTCGAAGAGGATGAATCCACATTACATTTCACTGCTTTGTAACCAAAATCTACATTCATTTTGAGTAACTAGGGCGATCGCAATGCTCACAAGCATGGTCAGTGTTCTTTCTCACTACACTTTTCCGACCTTAATTTCTTGTGCATCATTTGAAACTTATTGAAGTAAAGTCTAGGTCTTCCCAAGACGCAAAAAAGGACAAGAAGACTGTAACAGACGATACTTTTCAGCAATTCAGCCCTTAAAGTAATCTCCGACCTTTCTGCATTCTAATGATAGGAATCCTTCGTATCGCACCGATTCCATACCCGTACCTAGTGAGACGCTTTTGGTCCATAAACTACATTTAACACTGATTTCCATACACCGCATCCCATCACCGAGTAATTGACTGAGGGGAACTCTACACTGGTCTGAAACGAATAAAACCCACCGGAATCTTGGAGATGTTTTCCCCAATTTCCTTTTGGATAGATCCGATACATTCATCGCAGCAAGGAAGAAGCATTAGTCAAGGTTTAGGTCTTCCCCTGTGAATACAATGACTGAGCAGCACACACTCCTAATGTACACGGATACTTTCAATCAAGCGTCCGATGCATCATCAAAGCTCAGGCATTCTTGCAATTAGTTACCAAGTTTACGATGAGGTAAGCTCCCACACTCAAAACAATCTCCAAAACAGCGATCAGTAGCCGAGCGACGCAGACAAATCAAGAAATTCATCGAAGCAATTATTTCAGCAACTAGATTAGTCGTTGACAAGCCCACAGCATTAAACTCCAACTTTAGCTTGAGCAATAGCACGGCAGGCGAAGTAGATCAATTACGTAAACGAGGGACTGCAATGTGCGAGGGTGCATGAGGGCAATAGCCAATAAGAAGCAAATATGAGCCCATACTGATTGGTGATTGGGTGAGAACATTCTGGAATTATGCGTGCACTAATAGAATGTTCTGGAATTGCGTGAAAATTAAATAAAAAGGGAGTTGGGATAAAAGCGAGGCCCTACGATTGAATCGATACTAGGTTGTCGGTTCGTTGCCTTGTTGCTCGTTTTTAGGATCTGCTTTTGCCTGCGTTTTCTGTGTTTTCTAACAATCTCGGGAAAACAATGTCGAAAGGACCAGCCGTGGGTATCGATTTGGGAACAACGTTCTCATGCGTCGGTGTGTTTCAGCATGGCAAGGTGGAGATAATTGCCAATGACCAGGGCAACCGCACGACGCCGAGTTATGTTGCCTTCACGGATACGGAGCGTCTGATCGGCGATGCGGCGAAGAACCAGGTGGCGATGAACCCCACCAATACGGTGTTTGATGCGAAGCGTCTGATCGGGCGTCGTTTCGACGACAGGGCAGTGCAGGACGACATGAAGCATTGGCCGTTCAAGGTGATAAATGCGGGAGGCAAGCCGAAGATAGAGGTGGAGTATCGTGGTGAGAGGAAGCAATTCAGTGCAGAGGAGATATCGTCGATGGTGCTGTTGAAGATGAAGGAGACGGCGGAGGCGTACTTGGGCAAGAAGGTGAGCGATGCAGTGATCACGGTGCCTGCGTACTTCAACGACAGTCAGCGTCAGGCGACGAAGGACGCGGGTACAATTTCAGGCTTGAATGTGCTGCGCATAATCAATGAGCCGACGGCGGCGGCTATAGCGTATGGGTTGGACAAGAAGGTGGACAGGGAGCGCAACGTGCTCATATTCGATTTGGGTGGAGGGACGTTCGATGTGTCCATCCTGTCCATCGAGGATGGGATATTTGAGGTGAAGTCGACGGCTGGTGACACGCATCTGGGCGGCGAGGACTTTGATTCGCGGTTGGTGAATCACTTTGTGGAGGAGTTCAAGCGGAAGCACAAGGGGAAGGATTTGACAGCAAACAAGAGAGCTGTGCGGCGTCTGAGGACGGCGTGTGAGAGGGCGAAGAGGACGTTGAGTTCGAGTGCGCAGGCGAACATAGAGATAGACTCGCTGTTGGAGGGCATTGACTTCTACACGTCGATAACACGGGCTCGGTTTGAGGAGTTGTGCTCCGACCTCTTCCGCAGCACGTTGGATCCGGTGGAGAAGGCGTTGCGTGACGCGAAGTTGGACAAGGGTGCTGTGCACGAGATAGTGTTGGTGGGCGGGTCGACGCGCATTCCGAAGGTGCAGAAGTTGTTGCAGGACTTCTTCAATGGTCGTGAGTTGAACAAGTCCATCAATCCGGACGAGGCGGTGGCGTACGGTGCGGCGGTGCAGGCGGCCATTCTGACGGGTGATAAGTCGGAGGCGGTGCAAGACCTGTTGCTGTTGGATGTGGCACCACTGTCGTTGGGTCTGGAGACGGCGGGTGGTGTGATGACGGCGTTGATAAAGCGCAACACGACGATTCCGACGAAGCAGACACAGACGTTTACGACGTACTCGGACAATCAGCCGGGAGTGT
Source organism: Taenia multiceps (assembly GCA_001923025.3). Taxonomy (NCBI): domain Eukaryota; kingdom Metazoa; phylum Platyhelminthes; class Cestoda; order Cyclophyllidea; family Taeniidae; genus Taenia; species Taenia multiceps. Next base: position 46,084,881 of record CM010311.1, on the reverse strand, counting down.
TGATTCAGGTGTACGAGGGTGAGCGTGCGATGACGCGTGACAATAACTTGTTGGGGAAGTTTGAGTTGTCGGGTATCCCACCGGCGCCGCGTGGTGTGCCTCAGATAGAGGTGACGTTCGACATCGACGCCAACGGCATCCTCAATGTGTCGGCAGTGGACAAGTCGACGGGGAAGCAGAACAAGATCACCATCACCAACGACAAGGGTCGTTTGTCGAAGGAGGAGATAGAGAGGATGGTGAATGACGCGGAGAAGTTCAAGCAGGAGGATGAGAAGCAGAGGGATCGGGTGGCGGCGAAGAACGGTTTGGAGAGTTATGCGTTCAGCATGAAGTCGACGGTGGAGGACGAGAAGGTGAAGGATAAGATAGGCGAGTCGGATAGGAGGAGGATAACGGAGAAGTGTGAGGAGACGCTGAAGTGGTTGGACGCGAATCAGCAGGCGGAGAAGGAGGAGTACGAGCATAAGCAGAAGGAGTTGGAGAGTGTGTGCAATCCCATCATAACGAAGATGTACCAGGATGCGGGTGGTGCAGGCGGTATGGGTGGTATGCCAGGAGGCATGGGCGGTATGGGCGGTATGGGCGGAATGCCAGGAGGTATGGGAGGCGGCGGTATGAGTGGAGACGCGGGTTCTGGTAACCGTGGTCCCACCATTGAGGAGGTGGACTGATTTCTCCTTTTGTCTTTTCTTCTTGTGTTTCGTGGCAAATGTATGCTCTGTTGCGCTAAAGTTGTTTTGAATGTTTGGGCCTTTTAGTAGTTGTGACTAAGTTGTGGGGATTGCGTCGTTGGTTGCGTTGTTGCTTCACTGCCTGAATGTGGATGGCGGCTGCGTTTTAATTGTAGTTGATATCTGCTCTTGTAGTTGTTTTATCCCGAATGGCGGCCTGAAGCATCTGGGTGCTTTTGCCGTTTTCTCGCGTCGTTTGTTCTTAGGCATTTTGATGTTGCCAGTGGTGGTGAGGATAATGCAGTCTTGGCCTTCTGGTATCAGGGAGTGTTTTAACCCTCCATTGTCACTCGTGCGGTGGCTGATGCTTCCACCACGCAGCGGCGTCAAGTGCCTTTCTCGAATTGGCTCCAAAACTGATGAGGCCTCGGACGATGTATTTGTCAAATTACTTGGTTGAATTGATGAAACTACTGGGGTAAGGTGTGGATTGGGTACTGTGCGGTTTACAAATAGAAGGAAGGATAGCAGTGGACACAAGTGTCACCTGCGGCCTCAAATGTTGTTAAATTATGGTGTTTAAAATTCTGTGGCAATCGTTCCTAGGGTGCTGCATCAGAAAACAATTTTTTAGCAGAAGTGGAAAGCACTAGACTACGTGAGTGAACTGTGGAACAATCATGATGGAGGAATGGGGACGCAATGGAAGAAGGGCACGCTGTACAGTCAAGTGACAGCTTGTAGAATTTGGCGATGGAAAAAGTAAACTCACGGAGGTCCTGAATATCGTCGGCTGATTCTTTCTTTACCGTCTAATACTCGTTTTCCTGCCGGAGTTTAGGCCTCGGCTCTAACCTAAGGTAGAAGGTTCTGCTGCAGTTCCAACTGGGGCCTTGGAAAAGCCTTCACATTTGAAATGTGCGCAGGTTCTGTCGGAGGCTCGGGCGGTGACTTTGACTTAAGCCCCTGTCACTTCTTGATTGTAGGTCAGGACAGATGTGATTTTGCCTGCCACTTGAACTTGGGAATTGGCAGCTGCGGTCCCAGGTTCTCTCTTATCTCAGGCGCCGCCTCTGGGCAGGGACGAGGGTTTTGGCTACCCACAGCTTGGATTAAGGCTTTGATACAATAATTTGCTTCAGAGATTTGATTCGAGAGACTTGGTTTATGAATTTTTGTGTGTTCTAATTGTCTTTATGTTACTCTTTTTTGTATTTTGATTATCTATGACCTTTCTTATGAACTCATGTTTTTCTCTCTGCATCTGATTTTGCTTACTAATTTTTCCCTACATCAGCAATTGTGATTTTAAAGAGATTTCGCTGCCTCCATTTCTTCTGTCCTTTCCATTGCATATAATTCACTACTGGCATCTGATTTCTGCATGTGACACCACGTCCAAGCACTTTCATATTCTGCCTTCTGCTTCCTCTGCTGTTGAACTCGTGTTCCTATTTGATTGTCCTTTGAAGTAAGTGGTACTTATGTAGATGTATAAAATAAACGTCGAAATTCTTGTATGACGTGCCGTCATGTGCTCTCACTGAAATCGGTATGAGAGAAGAGCCGGGAGTTGAACTACAACCCACGCGCTCAAGTACCCACGTGGTTATGGTTAAGTAGACAGGTAAACCACATGTCAAACCACTACACTCATCTACCTTATGAGCTCAATATGTCTAAAATTGCCAAAACTAATGGCGTTGGAGTCGGTTCCACCTTTGTCTCAGATACGAATAATCTGATATCACATCCGGGATGCTGCTGACGTTTTTTCATGTTTTCAGCCTCTAACAAAATTTAGTAATCAAGCGCCTTCGGTTTGTCTATTCCCACTGAGCACTTTTACCGACCTTTTATTTGGAATGGTGGTAGCACAGCCAGTACCGGATTGTTGGATCCCACCTAGTCGACAAGTGAGCATTGTAAAGTGTCGGTTTCTTTAGCTGCATTTCCTGACGGTCAACAAATATACAGCCTCTCCACTTCAGCTGTTTTAAAGTTTTTTCTTTTTTTTTCGTCCATCATAAGATGGTGTCACCAGCAGTACTTAAAGCACACTTTTTTCATTCCATCTTTGAAGTACTCCTTAAAGAATAACCAGAAGGGGCCAATGATCGAACCGTCGGAACAGCGGGAAAGGCAACTGACGCTGCTGAACTTTATGAGAAGCGGACGGCTGAGTGAGCTATGCATGAAGTAAAGGTGAGTGTAGTACAGTGGAGGTGATACACTTGGCTTTTCCACTCAATTGTTTCCCAGATGTAAAAAAACCAAACCGTTTTTAATGCAACAATTTATTTCCATTTGTCTTTGCTCAAACCATTGGAGTAAGAGTATAGTGCTGTCTCCCAGGGCCTACAGAAAATGCGTGTTAAGGCAAAAGGGCATGCCAAAGTTTACCTCATCACAATCGCATGGTGCATGGTAAGTAGTTCAAAAGATCATTTTAAGCTAGGCCATTAGGACAGAGTTGAGCTGGTTCTTTGCAAAAAGAAGCAAATAAAAAGAATTTCTAAGGTCATAGAATGGTGGATGGCTTTGAACCTCATCGACAAGCGTCTAATGTATTCGTCAGACTCCATACCTTCTAAGCCACCGAGTCTCCTAGTAATCGAAAGGGCGGCATCTCCGATGGATAGTAGTGTTGTGCTACGGCGCTATAATGACAGAGAATTTAATAGAAGTTATCTCCTATAAGTGAATTTGGAACTTAAAAGATAGCATCTGCTGCAAAGCATCCATCAAATTGAATATTGTTATACATTGTGGAAGTCGGCGCAGCGTTCACAGTTTCAAGTGATTTAGCTGCAGCGTTCTAGGTCTTCCCCGAAGTCCCAGTGGGTGGTAAACGGTAGTATGAAGGAAGATAGATGACAGCCCGTGGAAGCTAGAGACATCATGCAACTGAACACCTAGTTAAGTAAAATATCAAATTGCTCTACCAGATTCCATAGCTGTCCCATTTGCACAGTTATTTTCTACAATGCCTTCATAAACTGCATTAGTGATTAGACATTCCAAATGCTTCATGTAGGAAGCAATTAATTCCACTGGTTATTCAAAGGCGGTGCTGGTGACACAGAAGCGAGGCAACTGCTGTGTTGAATTTGGGCCACTAAGCAGTTCCGTTTGCCTCTGAATTAAGCATGTCAACTTTATTGGGTAACTTTGAAGAGGAAACACATTTTCCCACCGCCAAAGGATCTATCCCTTGAAACACCCGGCTAATGCCATAAGTTAATTGCAGAATAACTCACTTCTCGAGCACCACACATGACATTCTATTGCAGGTGAGGAAACCAAATTTGCTGAAACTCCTACTGAAGACACTGGCTTACTGCGCTGCATGGTTAGCTTGCCAAACCTGCAAAGTATTCACAAGGATTGGATGCATCACGGAGAGATGTCAAATTAAAAAGAACATTTTTGGGCAGGGAATTTTTTGAAGGCATACTCCTTCAGGCCCACGTAAATATTTTTATCGAAGAATGAATTGGAATCATGGGCTGTGCCCTACATCACATCTGTGTACAAACAAAGCATGCGCTGAGGTCATGACCACCGACATTAAGATCTACAACTTGTGTGCGGGCCTGAGCTTGCAAGTGGCCGTGAGCTTCGGCACAGACTTCAAGTGTGGCTTTGCCAAAAGGAACGGGGCAGTCTTGCACGTCGACGCAGGGCATAATGCGGTTTTGGGCTTCGCTACGCACTCGGGTGGTGTCCTCTCCACGGAACATAATCCAGTCTTGGGGTTCGACTTTTCCTTATTCTTGATGCAAATTCTGGGCTGGCCCTCCTTCCATTTTTCTATTTGCTTAGCAAGTTTTGGATCGATTTTCTTTGAGAGAAGATAGACCAAATCAACAACGTCTGCTTCGGTGATTTCGGGCTGGTCTTGCTGCATCACTTTTTTCCTGCCTTTTTGATAGCTCAATTGGACCCGCTGGCACGGAGAGGTGAGTCTCCTTGCCTTATATGCTGTTTCAAACGTATCCGATTTGCTCTCGTGATGCTGTCGTTTCAAGCACTTATGCCTCAGACTCGTACTTATTCTCTGGATAGACACGTGCCTTTTCCTCATCCGCCACCGTCAGCGTCGAAGGAAATGCGATTGAAAAGTATTGCCTAATTGTTCTGGAAATTCTTATAAACATTAAGGCAAAGAGATCCTCTTATTGTTTGGCTTCCAAAAAAACACAAGCATGCAAAAATATTGTAATTAACCAAAGAATTTCCTCCATGTTTTGGTTGATGGGTTTAAGCGCTTAGACTCCTGCCATAACTGGGCTTTCCACTATGACGTGACGACCACCTACTAAGACCAAACTAAACAAATTTCAACAACTAACCCTTCCTCGTGGCATTAACCTAATGTCCTAACTTTTTTTTTTTTTTTAAATACGGGGCATTGCAATCACAATGTGTGGAACTAACCTTGGATTCTCTTGAGATTGGACTAGGCTTCTAGGCAGCCAAGCTAACTCAAGCAAAATATAGAACCTTCCCTTGCTGAAACTTTCCTCCAAATCCTAATCGGTTACTGGAAAGTGTTGTGTTGTACCGACATTAATGTGTATTCCTACAAGGCTCTTATCGACTCATAGAGTATCTATAAAGAATTTAAACTTTGATATAGAATCCTGTTTTCTGTGCGTAATTCATCTAATGACCCTTGAAACCTTCTTATGGAACCTTATAGCTGCACGAATACTCAGGAAAGTTCATCTCATTACCATAAAACGATAAATGTCATCATGTTGTTCTGTTTATGATCCGCATTCGATGCGGATTCCGGCTTGGAATCCCGTGAAATTTTTACAATAATGTGGTTACATCGTTCGCCGTACTCCTCATCGTGTGTCTTCATGACTGAGTTGCTACCGGATTTAAAGAGCGTCAATGCCTGTTTTAAAATAAATTGAAGAATTGACTTGTGGTTTTAATGACGACAGTTGCTTTTGCTGATCGACATACTGAGTACGTAAGGGAGCGCCTGCAGCCCTGGTGACACTAAAAGAGAGGTGGGCAGAGGTGAGGTGAGTCTGCTTCTGAGTTCATCTCGATGATTTAATTCATGCGCACCGATAGTAATCGACCTTCGACAAGTCATCAGGAGAGCTAGAGTTCACTTCGGTCAGGTGCAAACTAATCAGATTGGAGTGAGCAAGATTACGACGCTTCAGCAGCTTTGGAGATCGACAATCAAGTAGGGCTTCCAGAAATTCGAACAAGAATAGGTGCAGCCATCTCTAACAGCAAATTTGACCGTATCATCGTGGCCCCTTCTAGCGTGTCGCATAGCGCTTTGTGCAAACACAGCCTTCCGTGTTTCTGTAACCGCATTGACTGCGCACTGCCTCGACTACACTACCTGCGCTTTCAATTTTGTGCCTATTCAACACAGCAATGACAGAGCTATTTTTAAACTTGGAAGCTACAAAGTTTTCAGTCTCCGTGTTTATACGAGCAGGTTGTTGCATCTGATGCCCTCTTTTTACCACTCGATGTCCTCTATCTTATTTTAACACCAAAACATGGCAATCGGTTTCACGATCATCGCGTCGTTTGTCAGTCTAGATGTCATCATTCTGAGCGTTCTTAGCGAATTGGGATAAGCGGCACAGCCATGCATCTCATCATGAAGGTAGTCTCCAAGCTCTTTCCCTTAAATCTCTCAAGCATAAAATCTCATACGGCAAGATCGTATTGACTCCACAATATGGATGTGCATCTCACTCGTGATCGTTTCAAATTCTTGCCTTAAGAAACAGTCCTCCAATTTGTCCCATTTCCAATTCAACGGGTTAACAAGGGCTTTTTTGCATTTCTCACTATGGCTCACCGCAATGAATTAATGTAACTTGTGGAGACTCGTAAACGAAGTATTATTCCTCATTGCTTAAGCCAGCCTATGGTACCCCTTCATCAATATTCTTCAACATTGAACACCATAAAATGTCGGCTAAATCTGATGGATGCGATCCGAAAATGCGGATACTTCTAGTCAAATTTGTAGTACAACATTTGGGAAGGGCATAGCATGCGGTAATGGAGAGTACCACCTAGAAATGGTCTAAATAAGTCTTTTGGCGCTGTCCATTAATCACATACACATGCTTTAATGGGTAAAGGGGGTAAAACTATCCCATCTTCACAATACCGAGAGATCTCGTGCTGCCCTTGTAATGAGTAAAGATGAGCGCTCCAAGGCCAACTTGCAACAGCGACTGTTTATGCTCCAATGAACAAATGGCAATGAACTTCAAAGATAGCTCTATTTCTCACTCATTTCACGTGATCACATGACGACTCGGGATCAGAACTGGACTTGTACTCAGATAAAGTGCATGCGCATCACTGGGTGCCTCATCTTCCGCAAGTCTGTTTTTGTGGCAGTTGGAGGACAAAATTGCTCGGTGTAGATCGTTTACTTGCTGAAAGTCAAACAACAGCGGAAATTGAGATCATGCTACTCGACACACCTCAAAGGTGTTCAAAATTAACTCTTTTTCAGAGAAATAGCCAGGACTAGTCATTAAGTTACCAGTGTAAAGTGGTAATGCAAGACCTCATCTTGCATACTGTAAAATGCATTATTGAGGTCTCAAACTACGGCGTTTTGAAATTGGAGGGAGAGGCATTGCTTCACCTTATCCTCCGTACTTCTCGAAGCGATGGTACTCACCCCATACTGACACAAGATGATCACGCGAATTAAGGTAGAGGTGGCACGAAAATGATGTTTTCTTGGTTTCCCAAGACAAAACGCTATACAAAATTGGAATTCGCAGCAAATTTGGAAGGATATTGTTATTTAAGTAGCGGTGGTAGTCGTTAGCGGGGTAGATATTTCAAGACCCCCATCCAATTTCCAGCAAGGAAAATTCCGACACCAATGATAGGATATTTTGAGTTTTCCGCATGAAGTCCGGTTATACCCTTCGCATTGGCTGTTTACAGCCCGACGCATTCACTGCTGCCTTTAGATGGCATGAGATGCTTCAGTCTCTCGATGACGAGAGTTCTTAGGAAGAGGCCAAGTAATTTACTCTTTTCTACTGCATGCTGGTTCACATCAATCGCCTTCAATGGGTATTTACGATTGTTAATGTGGTGAAGAAAGGCACAGGTAACTCCACAATGCCATTTCAAAGGTCAAACGGCATGAACTTTCAGGCTTTGCACTTTTAATTGAACCCTTCTGTGATGCCAGAGCCACTTCTGAAAACAAGTCCAAAAACACAAATCGCGGCCAAACGTTCAATGGAATTGGAAAATAACAGCGCTTACTTGGTCCCTTTTTCAACTAACGCTATTGCCTTCAGCTGCACAACCGACCATCAATCAAAGTGAGAACGCAAAAGAGAAGCAATAAGGACATGATAAAAAAGCAGGATCCTAAATTATGTGATCATGAATTTACACCTTTGTCTAGCCATGGTTGAACACCTACATTTCTCCCAACTCACTTTCACTGGCTCTGGCTAGCATTGCCATGATTAAAAAATTCCAAACTTTTGTGTGTCTTTGTGCTCGCCACCAAAAGTGATTAATACAGACAAAGATCGTGAAGAAATCCTTTTATTTACATCCCAGATCCTCGCGAGAATCCTGTAAATCATTAAAAATGACACTGACGTTTCAGTGCCGATTTCTCTATTTTACAACCGCATAATGGTCACTCCGTAATGCCATGAAGACGCCATTGCACTCAGTAATATTGTTTACGAGATATCTATAAATAAAGTACAAACCTGCGCCTCCTTGCAATGAGATAGTGATGAACATCGGTTGTATGGCAAGTCCCATTAAGAAAACCCCAGAATAATATTTTAAATAACAATTGCTACTAAATTTTTGTAAGAAACTGCTTTAATAGAATGACCAAACTGTCCATCTCGCAAACGAAAAAACTGCTCTTAACAACTTCCCATATCTTTAAGCTCAATGACAACCATGTCAGGGAGAAACCAAATGGACAAGCAATCGGATACCCACTTTTTAAATTCCGCATTGGAGAAAGGCCCAAGCCCTGGTAACTTCTTAAGTTGTCAAGGTTTCTGTTCTGCGTTTTGCTGATCCTTTGGAACTGTCAGTATTACATAAGTCATCTTCATTCCCCAGGAAGATTTTCGCTTTCCATCAATGCCTGGGCCTCAAGTTCTGAAAGCAAGCTCTTGAGCGTTGCAAAAGGCTGTTTAGTCAAGTTGCTAATGGGAACTCAAAAAGAAAAAAGGATCAAAGTGTACTTTCCAACGTTGATGTAATTGGCTTGGAACCCATATGCGACTTTACAATTCTGACAGTTTTCCCCAGCTCATTGATATTGAGGATTATTACTAATATGAACATACCGAACGCCGACGAAATGGAGGGTATTAAGGAGCAAATTTTACGAGTACGTGCACAAGGATTTCGTGTTTTCGGTTCAGCTCTGTTCATCCATCTCCTTCTCAGGCATCAAACCATGGGAAATGCACTCACTTACCCACTCAGGGACGTTGCTTCATCAACAGAAGTATGTCACCTTTAAGGGGAATCAGAGACCATAAATGAGTGAGTCCATCATATCAGGGATAAGATAGCTACTCTGAGTGTTCTGCAAACATGTAGAACTTAGCCCTCTTGATATAATCAGTGCTGAAGTCACGTATCCTGATGAATTAAAGTGTCGAACATAAATTTTTAATTTGAATTACAGCCTATGTATAGAACAAATATTTGAGGCTAAAACCACTTGCGAAAGCCATGCGCATAAGAAGACTTGGGAAGCTCACATTGCGGGGCAGTCTTGCACACAATCTTCAATGCATGAGAGGAAACTCGGAACACCTAGTATCTGTCTGCTGCTTCTACGCCTACAAACATTTACTCACTGCTCAAGCAGAAATCTCAAAAAAGCCCTAGATCTAAATTGAGCACTACCACCTAACGCTTGCTGCATACGCGTTGACAGAGGGGCATTTCAGTAATACCGAAGCACAAAGAACGCTACTTACTCGTCTCAGTAGACAGAGTGCCGCTCTTCAATCGCCCTCCCTAGACCGCGTGGGTAGAACCACTGAAGCTTCCCAGCCACCCTTAATCTTGGCAACCAACACCTCGACTGGTTTTTTAAGCTACAAATAAGAATCCAAGCATCGAAAAAGTTCACTGAACCAAAACCTACAGCCCTGGCTCCACGCTAGACCACAGTTCCAGTCCCGGCCTTACCTTATAACCGTAAGTTAGTGACGAGAAGATCCTTTCCCGATACTTGAAAGCAAATCCGCTATGTAGCATTACCACAAAATGCCCACACACTATTAAATTTGTGCAATTGCAGGACGAAGGCAGATTTCATCTGGCAAATTTAAAAGCAATCGAACCGGTTCCAAGTTAAACAAAACTAAATCAGAACAGGAAACCAAGTAGAAAACAAATATTTTGGCTACACATAATTACAATAAAAGGGTGTAGAAGAAACAGCTCCACCCAAAACTACCGCTTTCGTCGCTTAACAGGGATTATGGGATTCCTCTCAACCTCCTCCGGCGGCATCCGCGACACCTTCTGGTAAACCTCCTCACCCAACAACGCCTCCTTGTCCATGGTGCATCCCGATTCCACCCAGATCGTTCGAAGACCCTGCAAAACTAACCGCAGCTGCCGACCCTTAACACCCCACTTCTCGGTTACCGCGATACCGTTAGTGGGAAAGTACGGTGCCTGCCAGGCCAGCCAGGCATCAAGGTCGTCAGAGGTGCAGAGGTAGCATACTGCCTCGGTAAAGAGGGGTTTCAATCGAACCTGATCGAGGGAGAGGAGATATTCACGTTGCAAGCGTTCAATGATGTTGCCTTCGGCTGCCAGAGACTGTCTCCATTCGACAAGGAAGTAAAGAATGTTCTGCTCCAGGTTGGAAGGACGAATTCTTTGAATCAGTGTCTCCACCTAAGGTGACAGGGTAAGGAAGGTTTAGAGGCATTTTTTAATTACTGAGCAGATTTGTTGAGAAAAAAAGTAGGTCAATCAGCAAGACCATGCCGATGTTTTGGACTTCAGCTTTAATAGCGGCAATATCATTTCCAATATTGCATGTCGACATTGTGCAGTTCTCGTTTTATTGCCAACGGAGTGAAGTACGATCAGTGGCGTCCATAGTAACCAAAAGGCTATTGCTTCGTGAGCCGCATGCAGGACAAATATTTCAGCTACTGGACTGTAACAAACAGTTCCCACTCAATAGTGCTCCTCTGTCTAATTGCTTTCGCTTTTGGATAACATGTACCGCTGGCATCCATATAAATCTAAATGCATGAAAATTTAACTTCCAATGCCTGTGATACACAACATTGATCACACCCAGGCTTCAGATAACATAAAGCTGAATCAACTCAATTTGAAACATCATTTAACTTGTTCCTGCTTTTGGAGTGTCTTATGTAGACCTTTCATTTGGAATAACTGATAAGCTAAGTCTCCAAGCAAAAGAGGCAGTATAAAAACCCGAACATTGGAGGGACAGTTAGCTCGGGGACGCAATGCATATCTGCATGGTAGCTGTACAAGTCCTGGTCCAATAGGCAATTTAAGCTTCTGTGTGGAAGGCCTAGGGTGCTACCATGATGAGTGGGGAAACAATAAGACCTGCGATTTAAGCGAATATGGACCTTTCCAGCCATGCACGAATTGGCAGCAATGTTAACCTTTTCATAGTACATTAAATGGGAGTCAAACGGACAGGAGAACTAGATTGATTCCTCTGTAAAATATCAAGCTAAGCGTCAAAATAGGAGGCATTTCAAATTAGAGAGAACAGAGAAAAAAATGGGAGCAAAAAAAATATAACTTACCTCATCGACAGAACTAAAAACAGAGGCGACACAGGTAGCCGGATTCGCATGACGGTGGAGAATACCACTAGCATAAACTCGCTCCACCTCCGCCATATTCGGCTTCGCTGGCAAGCCGCAAGCTTCCGTGACCCCAGTTTCGGCCATATAACGTAGCAAAGACGGCGCTGACGGGTAACCAAAAATGAGCCTCATTTCCATCCATATTCGCTCCCCAGCGACTTTCTCCAAGCCCTTGCTGTTCTCGGCGATAGCCTGGAGAGGAACATTAGGTAAAATCATAACAATCAAAGAGGACATTTTCTGAAAAATTTCCCTCACCTTCAAGGCAGCTACATCATGGTCGTCGGGATCCGTGGCAAGACGTGCGTGAAAGCGAAAGTAGCGAAGGATACGAAGATAGTCCTCTTTGATCCGTTCCGCGGGTTCACCAACGAATCGAATACGCCGATTTTCCAGATCCCTGTATCCGTTAAAAAAGTCGTAGAGTTTTCCGCGGATGGAATATCCCGTATCATCACCGACAATACTCGTCTTGAGATCACCGAAGCTGACATCGATGAACATTGAGTTGACAGTTAAATCTCTTCTGCTGGCATCTAATTGCCAATCCTTGGTAAAAGATACATTCGCATGACGTCCATCTTGATCTGAATCAATTCTAAGCGTTGTGATCTCATAGTTCACCTGAAACACAGGCGGTCCAAATTTAAGGCAGTCAATATAAGAATGAAAGGAACTGGAGATTACCTTATCATTGATTCGAACAGTAACTGTCCCATGGGACTCCCCATTACGATTGAGAATCCTCAATTCTTCTTTTGTAAACATATCAATCATCTGTGCAGGTGTTGCTGTCGTCGCTAAATCAATATCCTTTGGTTCCTTTTTCATAAGGATGTCGCGAACAGCACCACCAGCGACACGAATTTCATAGCCAAACTTGCGGAAAAGGTTGTTTATAAAAACGAACTCTGGGCTGTGAAAGGCTTCAACACAAGATAAGTCGATGGATTTGTCACTTCCAACAGTCGCCATTTCGTTCTTGGAAGTCGACATTTTTACGGAAGTTCGAGTAAAATTATTAGGGATTCTGAAATCCAAATTGCACAGCGGAGAAATATTGGGGGACAAAAGCTTAAGATACAATTCTCTAGACGCTCTTGGAAACATCCATAAGGCGTCGACACCCACAAACAGCCAAAAAGGCGACAAGCTGTATAACCTAATGCGGCGGTTGAACCGAATAGAGCCTTAAACACTCATAAAAGAGAAACTGAATACGAGCTAAAAATGCATAAAGTTTATTACTGTGAACAAGATTTGATTACATTTTTTAATAAAAGGTGCAATGAATCCTCAGTAAAGCCACAAAATCGCAACCAGTTCGTACGTTAACACTAAAGCAATAAGTAAAGGCTTACTGCGTCGAGAACATGCATTTCTAGGACTATAAGCACAAAGTGCACTTCTTTCGTGGTAACTTGACACATTAGCCTTTGTAGACAAGAAACTCGAGGCGTCTCAGCAGTCAACCACCACTTTTGCTCGCTAACAGCACCTGTTCTTCTGTGATCTTTTTAACTTACGGAAAGGCTTAAGGAGCCACAGTTACAAATGGTCTTGCGAAAAGTACACACCCTTGATTATACGTAGGGATGGTTTAATTTTTTAAACAGCACCAAATGCGGTGACCAAAAGGCGCGAATCATTAGCGTATTCACAAACGAGCAAGTCGAAGGTTTGTGCTAAAAGGGTAAAACAAATTGGTTTTTTAGTAATCCTTTATCCTTATCATTTTCGTTTCAATGGATCGCAGACCTTAGTTGCTTTTCAATTTATCTTGTACTTCTATCAATTTGGCCAATGGGATGTGTGCTTGGTTGTGCTGCCTCTGTCCACTCGCGTATTTTCACGAAATATATTTGTCGAACATGCTACATTCCCCTGTGACCTCATGCATGTCATGCCCCAAGTTTCCGACTACGCTTGCTTTTAACACGCTAATAACAAATCTTAACAGCCTAACTTGAAACAAGCTTTTTTCGAATATCTTACCCGTACTTTTTACCGCCTTAGTCACAAAACGAGTCCTTTTCTGTAGTTGATCATTTTATCCAGTGTGCACTTTATGTGTTTTACAAATTGGTTACTTCATATCTAATCATTTCACACCCTGTCGTTTTAGCCAGACCTTTTTATCCTTTAAGCAGGTACTATTTCTGTGTTTTATGAGTGTATAGGTTTGGTGAGATTTTTTAAATGCTTCTCAGCTTTCTCAACCTTGTACTCGAATTCGTCGGGCTTACTTTAGGACAGTTAATAAATGTTATCATCGGCACTGCCTTGTTCTATCCTTAAGTCGTCAATTTTGCACACATATGCGGTTTTATTTATGCTACTCGCTATTGGGCGAATCCGATTCATAATTTCGACGCAATGCGTTGTGCACTTCACTCTGCAGAAATGCAACGATAGGAAAATGACGACCGAAGACTTGTCGGTGTGGAATAGTTTTATACAATCTCTTGATGTTGACCCGGACAAGGCAAAGAACATCGAACAACTGCCGGAGGATCAAAAAAGGCAACTCATCGAGTCCTATGTAAGCCTGCTGGCTCATTCCGATACCCTTTACTAGGCGGTCAAAACTTCCAAGCACTCTGCTTATCACTATGTAACACTGATCAAGGGTCTGCGCAGTTGTCGTGGTACTCTTACCAAAGTGAGTGTTTAAAGTCTACTTTTGAGACTCATCTCCTATCTAGTCAAGGAAGAGTACTCTCCAGGCAGCACGCGAGGTCCTAAATTCCACAGAGATCTCCCTTCGCACCAACAATGTCTCGTACGTCAATCGATTCCTGAAAAGACTAAATTTTTTCTCTCTCAGGTGGGTCTACGAGTTTCTTGACAAGGGAGGGCTACAGGCTCTGCAGGAATATATGTCCAAGACTGTCCGAAATATGCTCAGGTAGTATTCTTATTCCTCACCATTTCCCCTTCCTTTTTTGTCATCCTTCACTGTCTTCTCCTCCCCAATTCAAAAAAGACACCTACAAAAATACGCCGTCACAGTTTCATCGTTCTCCCCAACCTCTCCGTAAGTGTGCATGGGTCTGATTTCAGCTAACTCGCGGCCGCTTTCCTTTCACACTAAACTCTGATTGGCCGATCGATCTAGCTGACCCACAGCAAATGTCTCCATCTCTCGTGACTAAAAAATTTATTTTATTTACTCTTAGCAATGCCGTTCTACCACCCTGTATCTGCAGACGTCGAAACTGCATGCATAGCGCTTTTGGGTTGGATGAAGACAGGAGCACAATGGACTGTCAAATCGCAGACTGCGATGAAGAGGCAGTGTCATCGTGGCTCTTTTGTCATCGACCGGGTCACAGAAAACATGGTACTGGTGATAGGAGTGGTAGTCTAGACAACCGTCATCGTTCTACAGGAAAGGATCCCTCCTCTGCATCATCAGCTTCCGTTTACGAAAGCGTCCATCTTGGGGTCAAGTGCTACCGTGCGCTTCTCAATAATCAAGTGTGTTGACGTCTTTTCGGTGACAAAGAGAAGTAGTTATACTTGTCAATTCTTTATGTACTTTATTTCTTTCAGCGAGGCTGTACGATGATCTTTGAACAGCCGGAGAGCATAAACACGATTGCGCTCTGCCTACTGCATCCCAGTTTTCAGTGAGTAACAATGCACTATTGGTGTTATTATTGTTAATGTCATTCTCCTGAAGGCCCTCTTATGGGTTACAAACGAAAAGGACCTCTGTGACACCAAATTTGGAACCGTGTACGCGTGCTTATACGTACACGCATTTGTCCGTCTTTGTGTGTGAATCATCTAACCCCCTGACTTACATCGAACGAGGCAGGTAGCAATTCGGGCCGGCGTAGCGACTTAGACTATCCGTGAATAGCGGAGAGGCGACTGTGATCTGATTTCGTGGTCGTGCCCTTCCTGCTTTGTCCCCTTTCCCTTTGCGATACTCCATCTTCGCGACCGTGGACGAATAGACGGTTGAGGGAGGGTGGGAAGTGACTCATGCTGTTGCAGAGGCACTTGTCAAAAGCCCTCATTTAATGAGGGCGCTACCTGGTTAGCCATAATACACTTAGCAATGCTTGGATAGGCGTTCGTTTGCGTTTCTCTAGATCTCCTGACATTAATGACCAGGTTTTACCGTTCTGTGTTATTTTTTAAACCGATTTCACAAAGAACTGAGCTAAGCTGAGTGATGGCTCTGTAGCATCACAAAGTACATGATTTTTGAAGGCCTCCCCAAAAGCAGGTATGATTCCGTTGGATCAAAAGGGAACAAATTGCTAAAAACCTGTTTATTTCTCCATCACCTGTCCTTGGAGAGCGACGAATACTTAATGTATTGATACCGTTGCATGATGCGAGGTTATGCATAGCTTCTCTAAAAAAATAGAGGAAATTTCGCAAGCTCCACCGTTATTAATAATAATGAGTTTTTAAGGTCTTTCGTGTTTTAAAATATGCAATCATATTCTAGACAAATCCCAAATGCTTTGAAGGGCCATTAGTTCATTTCCCATGGGTGTTTGAATGTTTCCAATCGCCTTTTTCCTATTTTTAACCTATTTATTCTATCAGACAAATCTTTGAAGAAATATTTCCTTTCATGAAACCTCGAAATGGATGATGGTTTGAAGTGCCTCAGAGGGTGAACACATTCCACTCCATGTTTGAAATCCACAAGCAAGGTTTTTCTAATACTTGAAATTAGTTAAAGTAGGCCGCATAAATTTCGATAGTTGTTTGGGTTCGCTTAGGAAATCAAGGTGCTATGTAACCGTGTCTTGTTGATCGTACTCCTTTTTCGATATCGGTACCGAATCCACGATCTCTTGATGTCTCCTTAAAACTCGACTTGACATAACGCTAAAAAGACGGAAATATGCTTCCAAGCCGTTTTTGTACAATTATATCACATCTTAAAACTCGAACCTTATTGCGGTTAACACGTTTCAGGTTCTCTAATGCATTAAAAATACTACGAGTGAGGGCTTCTAAGGCGATCGAGCAGGTGTTCTTTCACATTCCATGGCACAAAATGGGGCTTAAGCCCGATCAGATGTACTTATTAAGCATATTTGCATCCCAGTGGGATTCTATTCCATTCAGCAACCCGTTTCACTACTGGGGATACCATGCATTAACTAACTGCCACGTAAGTGCGTTGGAGTTGAGGCTTCACCTGACGTTATCATTTTGCTTTTCTTGAAGAACGAAAACACTGGTACTGGAGCTCCTTGCGGCAGTGTGCCTGATTGTCGGAGGGCACGACCGAGTGATCGCTGCCTTTGATGAGGTCTGTCGCGAGCTGGGCGAGAGTCGACGCTTCGAGACGCTGGTCTATTTCTTCTGCAACCACGAACGTCTTCCTCCTGACGACTACAGCATTGACTTCATGGTGAGTATCATCAAGTGGATTTTTAATTTGACGCGTGTTATACCCGACCAGCCAGTTAAGCAGAGTTGTGTGCAGATCCACTGGAATGTGTGTTGACTTTTTGTCAATTCAAGGTTAGTAGTCTGTGACTGCGAAGGGCGTCTGTGCATTAGCTAAATCGGTCTTTTAAACCTTATGTGGGCCTATGAAATCTAAAAAAGCTGTTATTGTTAAGGTTTGTCCATCCATCAAATAAGCTAATCTCTTGACTGAGTAGTGTATGTAACCTTTGCCCCAAAAAAAGTTTATCAGGTTAATTTTTAAAACTTTCCGATTATTTGATACCTGCCGTACTGTAAGCGTTGAAAAGTGAGGAACGGGTTTCATAGGATGAAACTCAACAATTTTTCACAATTTTTTTTCACCCACTTATCCCAAGGTTTAACTGGTACCTGAAAGGCTTCAGAATTGAGGGATTTGCCACCATGATCGAGTCATTTAACCCTTTTGTGTCGTTAAAAGCAAAGCTTTCTTGATACCTGGTGTGCGCCAACCTTTCGAAGTATAGCTTTCATGGAAAAATTTCGCGGCAATTTGTGTGTCGGTCAGACGCTCAGGTTCAGGCGCTCTAGACATTGAATGTTAAAAAGAATTGTTCCCTGTGGCTTGGGAATGGGACCACCACAGTTAGGACTGCCACTGAGATGCTTGACTAGGCGTCTTTGAAATTTTTACATCATTTAGGCGTTTGACTGCGACTGACTGTCCAACCATCACGCCGTGCTGTAATATTTTGAGTTGTTTGCGCAACCGATTATTCTCGGGTTTTACTCATCGTTTCAAAGGGATCTTTATCTCAAAACTTTTCTTGCATTCAGGTGCTACTCCTGTTGCCCATCATCCTGATTAGCAGCCTCTGGACTGGTCCACAGTGCATCCAGTGGCTGCTACGAGTAGTGTTTTGATACATCTGGTACTTTTACTATCTGCTGTGGGTGATACCATCACAGTAGCCATCCTTTTTAATGTACGCCTGTGCAGTTGAAGACCATAGCTTGACCTGAACTCCTCTCATTTTGCAGTCTCCACATGGTTTGCCAAAGAATAGTGCGAAGAACAACACCCTTGAATGCAGTTGTAGCATTTGAAAACGGTTGTTTATTGACAACTCGCGGGTAGACGCAAAAGCAAAAAAAATACAAACAAACCGTATCAAATATACTAAAATTTTCAAATGAAATCCATTAACTGAAGGCAATACTTCAAGATCTTATGGTCCTACTAATAACTCTCACAAAGAATTCCACGAAATACCGTTAACAAAACTGCCTTCGCAAACTCAAAAATTTGTCTCTCGTTGATCCTTAGGTGTCTTGTATGCAATTCATCAATATTGTCGTCCATTCCACTGAGGACATCGCTTTTCGCGTCTTTCTTCAACAGGAGTTCACCAATCACCGCCTAGATGAATATCTTCAGGTAAGAATTTATCCCACATCTTTTCCTATCCTTCAGTTTGGTGGGTGATAGATGCAATTTGTGCCGCCACTTGAAAATTTTTTATTCATTTACTCACTAAGTCAGCAATGTAGTCATAAGGTCCAAGTCTGAGTGGGAGGAGGCCTGAGTAAGAGTGTTCCTTGGTGGGCTCGGCAGATTCTTTATTGAGTTGAGTAATAGAGAACCATTCGACGCTTTCAATCTACTCCGTCCTCACGCGAATTAGAAGCATTCTTTAGGGTTTTCATCCAATGAGAGGATAAATTTTCTGAGGTTTTGGCGGTTTTACTAGTTGACCTACATCGATCATTTAGCGCTTGTATGAAATCCCATTTTCTGTGATTTCATGCTCCTGTGAGGATATGGTTTTTCGTTGGGGTTCTTCGTTTCCCTACCTGGTTGTGTGCTGCAGTTTTACCAAAAGAGGATCGATGGACGTCATCTTCGTTGATAAAATTGAAGCCGAACGATGATTGTGGAGTTTTTAAGCTTACTTATCTCAGGTAATCGAGGATATATACAGTAGCATTTCACCTAGAAGGGCTTGGACTCATCTAAGAATTGCGCTGAGAATGTTGCTTCTAGGAGAACAAAGTAATTCAAGGAAATGCTTTTCCAACTACTTTCAGCTCTGTTTACTTCGAGCAGTGCATTATTTAAATACGAATTTTATCACGTTTAGGGACCGCGGTTACCTTTCACTCATAGTTGGGTATTTAGGGCGAGTCATGAGTGTTTAGTTTTTTACCAAATTCAAAGTCCGACATTGATGAAAATGAACAAGCTGTGCCAAAAGAATGTTCCTTATCTTGGTTGAGCGTTAGACAAACCAACTTTGGGAGGAATAAATCTGTGCCATACACCTCGGGTTAATGGTTGTCGTTTAGAGCAATGCTGAGGGGGGTATCGTTCAATTCATATTTCTTAACCTCATTTTATGTGCTGGCGGGACTTTTGGTCTTCCGAGGGACTCTCACTGTTAAATTGCGGACCAGACGATTTTTTCTGGCCAAGGATCGTATGAAATGATGGTCCTAAGTCATCTTTTTGACCATCTGCCATCAATACTTGATGGTAGCTGTTCTGATTGCATTGCAAATGGCCAGGTGAGCTGAGCTGAAGTAGTCTTTCCACTTCCCATCCCTCTCACCACTATATCCCGACAAATGGCCTTCAGTGGTCTTTGAGTCGATGCCGCTCTGAGTTTTACAAATGTTGGTCTCTGTGTTGCACCGTCTATCGTTGAATCTACGAAGGTGTCAGGAACCGGTGAGACTTGCATTTTGAAAAACTCAAGTTGTTTAAACATGCAAGGTTGAATCAAATAAGTTCCCTCCAGCCAAAAGCTGGATGATTCAGTCTTGAAATGAGTCATCGAGGTGAAATTAGCCTATCTGAGGGAAAGATGGTTGTTTTATTTTCAGTCTGAAAAGAATCTAAATTTGAGATTGATTTGAAAGATAAGGTTGAGTCGGATCAGTTCTTCGCTGAGGTGGGAAGCTTCGTCTTCAAAACGCCCATAATCGCACCCTTGTTTGACTCTTTTCCACTTGCTGTGCGTTAGAGGATCTATGGCAAGGTGGGAGACCGGTTAGGTCGGCAGTTGGAGGCCTACCTGGATAACCACGTGGATGTGGCGATGCTATTGGAAGACTCTCAAGCGAAGGAGGCGCTGCAGGCGGAAGTGGAGATGCTGGACGCCGATCTGCTCGCCACGCAGGGTCAACTGGCCACCACCCAGGCCGAATATGCCTCTCGCACTCAGGCCTTCGAGGAGAAGATTGGCGCTCTTCAGGCCCAGCTCACGACACAGGAGGTAAGATGCTGAAGCTTCGGTTAAAACAGCTGTTTAGCAGAACTACAAGGCCGATTCCCGGTGGGTGATTCATAAAACTTGTTTGTTCGCTGTCACTTGAAGTTGTCATAAGAGGGAGAGGTTGGCAATGAACTTCGGGGAAATTGGTTCTCTGGAAGCTGTCGGAATTTTTTTCTTTTTGTTATTTAGTCATGAAAATTGTTGCTTTATTATTGTTCAGTGCATTCACGAAGATATGACTGCATGATGGGAGGAAAACTACCGCCAATTCGGACTAAGTAACAATCTTATAGTTGCCAACAGAGGTCAATACCGTTTTTGAAATCACATAAACTACTGATTCACTGTGTTCAAAGATCGCCAAAATTTGACCAAAGTGCACTTCTTTGTGGGGTCAAAAAAGTCTATCCTAATGACCCATGGGCTAGTTTTAAAATTCAGAAGAGATGGATGTTTTTGGACTGCCAAAAGTTGGTTTTCGGTGAAGAAATCTGGGAAATTGGAAGAGTTGGCGCACTACAACTGGTTAGCTGTTAATTTCCATTGTCGCTTGGTGGGTTACCAAGGCTGATAACTACTGCCTTAAGAATGCAGCTTTTCACCAGAGTCATAAAGAACCACTAGAACTGATTGTTGCCTAGGCAATATACTAGAAAAAGGACTTTTATTCACAGTCCAAAAGTGATTTAAGGGTTTGTTTCATTTCTTTTCCATTTTGAAATACATTTCACCTTTGGAGCGGCTTGATACTCATATTTTTCCGGCTTAACCATCTACCGCCATTATTTCATAACCACCTCCATTAACAAATGAATTGATAACTGCCTTTTCGGGTTCCGTTGCAGACGATGTACCCCTGACCATTGAATTTTTAGTGGGAATTGAATTCCCGCCTTTTTTTATGTTAACTTCGTGTTCGTTATTCCCCAATTCACTCCATGTCAGTTGGTTTACCGAAGCGATAATAGAAAGGGGTAGTGATACAAAATTCCATTGCACGAGGTCCAAATTTTAAGAAGGCGATTTCTGTTGAAAATCATGTTTGATTTTGCTGGTTAGTCCTGATCTTTCGACCTTAGAAATAAAAACATGGACAAACTAGTTTAACAATTTGGTGAAAATTACATTTCGAGTCACTTGTGTGACCTATTTGCTCGAAGAATTTTAATGTTATTAGTTTACCTAGCTTTACTTGGTGTTTTCGAAGGAAAGATTACTATCCTTCGGATTGTTGCTGGCGTATATTTGGATGTTCGCGCCCAGTTTCTAGATGGCACGAGTAGCCGATGCAAACCCACACCTTAGTAGGAACATGTGACGCCAATCTCGAATCAGCCTGCATTTCTCAAGCGGCTCAACTGTTCTTTCAACCATATTTAGACTACCTCTTTGCCACTTTCGTGAAGGTGATGATGTTGAACCGCATAACACCTTAAGAACATGATGTAGCTCAAATATCATCAAATGAGATGGGCAGGTTGGTCTTTGCAGAAGATTGCGTTCTGCCAACCTTGTTCCAGGAAAGAGTATACATCTATGACTCCGCGAAAGTAGTCCTTTAAACGTTCATATCGGTTCCATTTGTCCGGATGCCTGTGAAGTAACCCTAACTATTGCTTTTGCCTCGAGGCTGCGCCTTGTGAGATACTTGGAAATGTGTTGCAGACATTCAAACAAACAAGCCCCCCGCCCTTGAACTTTCTGGAAGCTGAGGTCATGGGCCATCCGCCTATCCTCCCTCCAACCATGACTGCTATAGACACCTGTCAAAAACAGTCACTGGAAGAGTGCTCTTCGGGATTTTTCAATGCTTTTATCTCTCTAGAATCAAGTGAAACTTGAAGGCACTTTAAGCGTACAAGCTTGTGCATAAAGGGGTCTGGTATCTGATAACATGGATCTGATGTCCTCAGGTGGGTGCTGAATCATGATGGCTTCCTACAAATTTTATGCGCTATTGCCGAATTACAGTCGGTATCATCCTGCCATAGCTCATTCTCGAGGCTAATCGCATATACCTCCATATTTGGCGAAACTGGTGTAGGTTGCGATCCCTCATTAGAATCACAATCTTTGAAATACAGTGATGCAGGACCTAAGTCTCGTGACTTTTTCGGGTTTCGTTGTAATTGACGATTACCATCAACGGGTTTCTTGAACGCCTTTATGTCTACTCTATCTCCATAGGCTCTACTGTCTGATAACCAGGATGAGATGAAGACACTGCGCTCAAGACTGGCTGATCAAAACTCCACTGCCTCGTCGATGGAGAAGAAGCTACAGCAGCAGATTGTTGAATTGCAGAATGTTTTGAAGACAGAGCGTGAGCGTGCGAAAAACGCTCCCATTGCCTTATCTCCGCCACCGACTGCTGCTGCGCCTCCCCCACCTCCGCCTCCCCCACCACCGCCACCACCAGGGGGAATACCACCGCCTCCGCCGCCTCCTCCTCCTTTTGGCGCGCCACCTCTACTTGGAACGGCCCCATTTGGCTCTCAAGGTGCGTGGGTTACCACAATGCCGCACTCACTCAAGTTTCCACTCCACTTACTTTCTTAAGTCTGTACGCAGCTTGTCTATCACGTACCTAGTTGGGCGACAATGAGTTGAATTGGTAAAAACAAGATAAAGTTAGCATTAATAGTATTAGGCAAGTACATTTTCGTCTGACCAAGTCGTCAAATCGTTTGGTGCACATGTAATACAATCTAAACATGATATTAGCCAAACGGGTGAACGAGAACGCTAAACACTGTGTCGGCTGAGTTCCCTCTGAAGACGCTTAAACAATGGTGGATAATTACTGTTTGGCCAGAAGTCTGAATGGCTTAGCTAGACTCATGTCGGGCTAGCGCGCAGACCATAAAAAAAATCAAAGCTCGGCTTCAATGTACCTCAAAAAGAGCAGCAGTGATGTCATTCAGCAAGTTTTCTGTTTCTCAGGCAGTTTGACCACTCAGAGTGGATTATACCAGTGCATTCGGATGCATCAAGTATTTCTTGAAAAGTGATGTACTAATTACATGCAACTCCTTTTTTCTTGGCCGATTTTAGCTTTTCTTTCCAGCGAACAATATGGCAAAATTGGCCTACAGAAGTTGCAAAAACAATTATGACCGATCACTTTTGGTGTTTGTTTTATGATTTTAGTCCCCCAACTGCAATTCTGCGGTTACAAGTAATGAAGTCATAGCCGATGCGGCTAGAACAGTAGATAAAGCTAAAAATTACGCCAATTCATATTATTCGAGTTGCTTCCTGGCAGGTCTAGAATGATGAAAGTTGAAATACAGCTTTCATGGTGCGTCTTCAGCCTCGTATAATCTAACCAAAGTACCAAGACTACAACTCTTTGTTCTCGTTGTTTTTAAGACACACCCACTTTCCTCTAGATGAAATGGTTCTCTTCCCCATGCCAAACGGTTATGTATTTGACCACGAGAATTATTGAGGTCGCGATTCACTTGCTCCATTCGATTAGTGCTTCTACATCGAACTTTGTCCCCTGTTTACGAATGGTAATCACCTTTCCACATTTTTCAAGGCCCACTGGTCCGATAACATTCACCGTATCTACCACTAATTCCAATTGGGATTTCCTGGTCAAAGTACAACCGATTACGGTGTGCTCACTTTCTTTGAGCACAGTCTTACGCTGATAGGGAACGAGAGTATTTTGGCAACTATTATCGATGCAGGTAGATTAGGCCATGCAAATGTCAGTTGACAAATGATAGGTTCACCAAAAATTTAACCTTGGTTACACCGATAGGGATTTGTTGGGTCGCAGGTTTTGATAGCACACCTGCCTTTTAATCATGTTTTTTGCAATCGTCCGGTGAAATTGATCTATGGGCACCTTTTTTTTAATTAAAAGGGGACGTTTTGTCTATTCAAACCTGAAATAATAGGCTTTGTCCGCTACCGTTTTCGGAGTGATCGCTTTTCGGCCCAGCTACTTTCCGACATGCTCGGATTACACAAACACTGAACGGGTATTGATGCTGACTCACCTTGTGACAACGGAAAAACAGCGCTATTAAAATAGGTCTATTTTTTTTAGTCCAATACTTAGCGTTCATTTTTAGTATGTTTTTGTTGTGCTTTGGGGTCGTATCAAAACATTTTTTTGAGCTCCGAAAAAATGATTGCGACGATGTGTCATGAATGAAGCAAAATTCTAAATGTCACCGTCGAATTTGTTTGAAAGTTGTCAGGAATATGACCGTTTAGTTCATCACAGATCCATTTTGACCGGGCCATTCGTTAGGGTAAGCTTTCGTTTTGGGTTGCATACCTCATGGAGTTGGATCTATCATTAGCGCGGAAATGCGTACCGGCCTTGGTTCACGAGACCTTTCCATCAAAACTGTGCTCAATCCGTATTCACGTTGTAATTTTTTCTCGTTAGCTCAACTTTTATACTTTTGCTGAAGTGGATTTGCAGATATACCTTAGGATCAACAGGAGTTGCGTGCAGCACTTCTGTTACGCGTCTCCGCAATTTTAAATACCCATATACGATACCTTCTTTTTATGGTGTTCCAGTACAAATTTTAGCTAGCGAAAGTGGTATTTTGTTCCTTTGACTTGTGTCCGCCAACACTACCACCGATGTAGCTCCCGCATTTTTTTCTCTAGAGGCTTACCCAGACCACATTTGCAGAGGAGCTGAATCGTGGTGGGCTGAAAATGGAGTGAACATCGGTGTCACACAAAAATGAACTAATTAAATCTTGACGCTGAGAATTACGTGTAAAGATGACACTTCAACGGCTCTGCTTCCACAGAATGACGCGTAGCCTGAAGACCTGCTTTATTCACGTGGGGCTCACGATAGGTCTGCTTGGAATCATAGACTGTCTTAACTGATAACCTCACTAGAACTAAACAATCCCGATTTTAGTACCTTGCATCCCATTATTCCCACTAGTAACGGTGGATAAACCATCGCATTACTTTTCGTTTTGTCATACAAGTTCCCACCATGGTGAGATGTCGAGAACATGAATTTTCCAGTAGCTACTTCTCGAGTGTTAAACTTAGTTATTTCAATGATAATTAAATCCTACTTTCGATTACTTACACATCACTGACTGGTCTTAGTGATATGAGAATATTTCTAGGAGCGGATTGTATTCTGGGAATTTCTGTGTGCTCGACTTCCCGTTTTGGCGCGTAACGCCGGATACACCCCCACTTACAGTTCATGTGTGGCTTCTTTCTAGCGGTGGACCAAAAGAAATGATTTGCTTGGCTTCAGACTTTTCGCATTTTGCCATTTAGTAGTCAGCTGTTTGAAAGTGTCAAATTTACGTTAGGACTACCTTTCTTGTTCACAATATTCTCAAAGGTGTGTGCAGCTCAGCCTCTTACGACTTAATTTTGAACAGACCCAAAAAATGTTTCAGCATCGCCGCTGATCGTCTGAATAGGATGTGATGTAAATATTTAACACCGGGAGAAAATACTTCTTTTGTATAATGTTAGGGCTGAAATGGGTTTGATCCGTGTTCTGCAACACTAGAGACCAAGATTCATTACCATGGACGCATAGCATTTGGAGTACTATCTTCAAAGCTTCGTTCCGCAGAAAAGGTTGTGGTTTTATTATGGCATTTACCTATTTAGGTGCTACTGCTCTGGTACAAAATCCAGTCTGCAATCCTGGAATTGTGCGTTAGCATCAACATTAAAAGAAGAAACCCCGAAGTAGAGACAGTTAACAACCTTATTTAATTAATTAATGTTGTAGACTTGCATGTGTTTTTGAGAACTGTCGCCTTAACTTCATTTCAAGCTACATCTGCAGTCCTTTTTGAACTCTTGAACAAATGAGCCAAATGCGGCAGTTCCGTGTCTACACAGGTTATTTAAAAACATATCACACAAGTAATATAAATGAGAATGCAACGAAACGTGCGATATGTGTACAAATTGTGCAAATGGTAGCCTATTTCGCAGTAGAATTGGTCCTTATGACAAAGTGCTAGCTTGGACAGTATCTTGAAAAAGTTTATGAATCACGGTACTTTTCCTGTACCTCTCTAACCGACAGATGATCGGATAGCTCATTTTGGTATTAAAAGTAACACCTTTTAACTCATGGAGGAGGCACCGCCTCAATTAATGGAATAGTCTGCACGTCCAAATTATCACCAGCACAGGTTTATCACCTGAACAGCGGCAGTAGTGTGCACAGACTAATTTTAAGGGGAGATGTGACATTTTCACAGCCTTGTGAGAATTAAAAGGACGATTGTCAAACTGCAAGCGAAAACAAAGTCCATTCTCTAGTCAAACTTACATTTTGAGTGCTTTGACCTGCCCGCACAGTCGCTTTGATGAAATTGTCCCATGGCTAAGGTTTTAGGAGATGATCGCGAAAGCATAAGGAATGTACTGTTTGATTTCCCAGGTTCATTGCTACATGAGAGATTTGGGCGACTCTTTTTTAAGTTGACTTTTGCACCAAATACCGGTATCTCTAGAAAAAATAACGGGTCAATTTGTAGCGAGCGTTGAGAATGGTATGCATTCTCGGTCTTCTTATTGGCTTGAATGGACGACATTTTAACTTACTTGTTTGCTGACGAGACGGTCTTCATAATTTCCTTGCCAGTTCCTCTTTTTTAAATTATCATTGTTCACTGTTAATGGAGCCTTTATCATAAAATAGGCTACTGGTACAATGCCGAGTTGATAATTTTTATCGCGTTTTTAATCCGATTGGGAGTTTGATGGGTGTATTGAAGGATCTAAGTTGCCATTAATTAATTTACTGCGTTGCCTTTTTTGTGTCGTTGACTTGGCTACACATCTCCGATTGGTGGAAATCATCACCAATCTAACTTGAGGATGCGTGGGTGTTTAAGACCAGTAACGTCTAAATTCCTTGTTTTTCATGTTTCTTATTTTTCTAATGCATTTAATTTGTGTTTGTTTTTACGAGCCAGTCTCATTTCGACCTATCGTTACCTTCATTTGACTACCATATAGCATACTGCTGACTTTTGGACCGCCAAGGTGTTCGGTTCCCCCAATCGTTGCAATTTTACTAGTTAAAACTGTAATCGTTAATAGAAATCCTAGGAAACTATCATCTGTCACTGTCTCTGGGAGAAGACGCGTTTTGAACGACTTTCCTTTTAGTTTGAACAAGTACTATTGCTAGGCCTCACGTGATTTTCTCAATTTTGATAGTCAAATGGAAATATGCTCACTCAAACAAAAATTCATCCTCATTATTTCTGCACGGTGTTTGGTCAACGAGTAGCTCGGCGCTTGTAAGTTGTGTGGTGGTGATTGTTTCCATGGCATGGACAGCGTACTCGCATATTCGAATGACCGAGGGCTAGAAATTCGATCGCATTTCTCGGGTTCACGTTTTTTTAGATGAGTCTAAAGTCCCGGTTTTTCGATTGTTTTTTTTTCCTGTAAATCACTTCGCTTTACCGATGTAATAATTTTTGGCTGAAGCATTACTACGTGTTCCATTGTGTTCAGAAAAATGCCTCTCCAACAGTTCATATACATGTCTTTTTTGTTCGATTATTTCCCTTAGTTTGATTGCGTGGGATCAAGAATGCTAGTGTCCTTTATGAATGAGTTCATTGTTGAATTACGAACATAGATCGAGACGCCTACGAGGGCCGTCGATTGACAGTTTTGCCCATTGTATTTTGACGATATTACTGTTTAAAATAGGCTACATGAAAGGTCTGGTCTGAGTTCAAGGTGGTGGATGATAACGACCTGAAAGGTGTGGTGGAGGATAGTTGGGTGGTTTTTTCTTTCCCATGCACGAAACGAGTTTGTCAGAAAGCAGTTTCTTCCCTTTATCACCAAAACAGAAGGTCTGATTGTTTAGGCAAAGAAGAGTTTTCAACATTATGATGGTCTTACTCGTCTTCCTTTTAACTCTGCATGCCAAAAAAGTGAAATCAGATCCCGTCTTTGACAAAGTTGTTATCGAAAACTCGTATGATAGATACGTGAATCCAAAGCTTCATTTTCTCAACTGACTTTCACATGTAAACTTGATTTATTGTTCGCCCTATCAATAAACTTCTTTCACTGTTTTGGAGGTGGAGCTGTATTGCAGTTACTTCACGTTTCACTTTCGTTCGTGAACCGAGTTTTTCTTCAGAGCAAATTTCGTGGATT
This sequence comes from Taenia multiceps, assembly GCA_001923025.3. Classification (NCBI taxonomy): domain Eukaryota; kingdom Metazoa; phylum Platyhelminthes; class Cestoda; order Cyclophyllidea; family Taeniidae; genus Taenia; species Taenia multiceps. The sequence goes on along the minus strand of CM010311.1, from coordinate 46,056,453 downwards.
TTAAAACCCTTGTGCTATTTCCGAGCTAATGACGTAGTGCGACCAACTTGGAGGACCATTTTCGCTGTTTTGAGTTATTCTATTCCAATGGTACTATGTTCATAAAGGAGCTATATGAAATATATGACCCTTTCTCGAGATCATGGGGAGTGATGACCTAAAATCTGTAAGTAAAAGGAAGCGAAGCCATAGCTATTCACCAGCTAGACTGGATACGAGCCTGCAGTCCAGCAATATCCCGGCTGAAGGAATAAGCTAGTTGACTGGTTAGATGGGTTTCACCATTGCGAGAATTTAGCAATCGAATTTCAGGTGAGAAATCGACAGTCTTGATGCTATTGCTGAGGTAGCAAGATGTAACATATCACTACATTGCCATGTTACCACCATCGCCACGGTTTTTGCTACCTCATTTTTTCAACTCAGCGTCTTCTTTGATGTGGGCAAAACTCTCGTAATAAAGCTACCGAGAGACTTGAACGGGAAGCAGTAAAACGAACGAAGGCTCCGGGCCATTGAATGGTCCTACTTTGGCTTAAGCTGGATGGACAACCATCTTGAGTTTACCTATTAGAGAAATGAGTAGTGCTCCATTTAATGACATTCCTGGTTATTGCCTCCTCACCCTTCCAGCCGTGCCAATTCGCCAACCCTATCAGACACGCTACAAGTTGCCACTGATGAATTGGAGCGTGCTACGCAATCAGCAGCTGCGCAACACCATTTTTGTGGGCATGAACGATGAAAAGGTGATCGAGGCACTGGACATGGAGCGTTTTGAGGAGCTTTTTCGTCTCTCTCCCAAATCCATCGGCTCCAAGTGCGCTGGCGCTGTCGGTGAAGGCAAGGTGGGTTCTGGGGAGGACACTACGACGGTGGATGGGGACACCCGCAGCTCAACAGTTTCTAAGAAAGTGGTCAAGAAACGCCTCATGGATTCTAATCGACAAAGGTGAGCTTTGGCGGGTTTTTTACCTTAAAAGGCTACAGTTTGATTTAAGCGTTATGCTAGGCATGGTCCATCTGGCTTCCTCTTCAAATCATATCATTTGAGCTTTGCAGACCGAGGTCTTCATATGATTTTTGCCTTAAAAAGGGTCATTATCTCACCTTAATCAGGATGATGGACGTGCGCTACACTGTTTCTTTCACTAATGAGATTGTTTAGACTTCAAATCCACTTGTGGCTTTCTTTAATCGACGAGTCAAAGAGCTAGCCCACGAAAGGAGATTTAAGGTTTTAGCTATCTGGATATGAAGCTGAAGACCTTTTCTGTACTTTTTATAAGTTTTTCTACTTCGATTCAAATATTCATTGCTTATTTCTATTTAAGCGAAACATTTTCTTCCCTGTACGGATCTCATTATTTCTTAGCATTCAGTTTTTTCATTTGACTGCAATATAAAGTATTTAATGATATTTCCTACAGCCAAATTAATATGAATCGAACGAACTTATTGAATAAAATCCCCTCCTTACAAAAAGTGCAGACATCTTTTCTGCGTAAATTTGCCATCGCAATCAGTTGACCCACTCAGCGAAAGATGTGTTCAAAAGTTGTGCAAAGTGTTAGGCATAGATCGCCGTGCAGCAACCAATGTGGCATTCGATTACCATCGAGCAAAAGGAGTGAGTCTGGTGGCTTGGGAGCAGCATGGGAGGAGGGCTTCTACTGCCTTTCTGAGGGCCGAATAGCATGAGACTGAAAATAGCTCTTGCAGTGTCACGTCCCTAAATAAAATAGGTATTTTATTTTTCACTGTAACTTTTTGATGTTTCATTCACTGTTCGTAGTGTAGGTTAGGCATTTTTACAATGATGTATCCAATTCGTGCTTTGAAAACGACTTATAAAGGAGTTTAAATTTTGACGAATCGAATTTATTGTAGTGCTTTTTTTGCTTGAAGTGTGTTTACTTTGTCCCAAGTTCACTTCGAAAACACCAGCGCGAAGAACAGTCACACACTGTCGCATTGCCTTCTAGTGGTTTCGACACCGAAATCAACCGCTGAGTTGCTATCCTAGCAAGATCGTTTTTCAAATTTGAGTGTGCATGAATGCCTACATGTACGCATGTGCTTTGCATAAACTACCTTTGTTTATTCTAAATCCGGATTTACTGATCGAATACGGGGCTTCATCATTGGTTTGAGTGAATCGTAGGAAAGACGGTCCAGTGAATGCTTGAATTATGGCAAGAATCGATTTCCAAACCTTTGTCTTGGTTGTACATGTCTTCCGGTGTTTCCACTTGGACGTACCTTTATCAGTCCCTAGGATCTGCATAAATTATGCACCAAAAGATGGCAACCTTCTTTGAGGGGATAGCTACGACACACAGATGGAGAGAAAGCGAGTTTTCTTTAAGAATTTATTCTAGGATAGTGCCAGAGAACTAGCTATTTTCTGATTATGGTACAATACTTGTCGTAGTAAACAGCTAAGAAAGGCAACTTTTGAGGAGATGCTTTTGGCTCCCCGCGTCTTTTAATAGCTAATATTGGTGAAGTAGTAGTTGTCCAGCTAATCTCAAGCGTTTTTTCCCTTGTGATGTTTCTAGGCAGAATTTATCCTGTCTTTAGATGCCTAAGCTACCGTCATTATTCCATATTTTCACGGTATTTACCCTTTGTAAGAATTGAAGGTAGGGTAACAGATCAAACTATGCCTGTCAGCGGGTTGAGATCTCCAGGTTAATTAATAGAGAACTATCTCGTACTGGACATCAGTGTCCTATGATAGGATCGCCAGCTCAGAATGGGGCTATAAATCAATCATTCGCTCAATCATTCGTTAATCCATCCACTTGTGCCTTTTTGAATGATGGAGAGCCAAAAGCTGAAAGCTACTTTTGAAAAGTGAATTGTCTGCACCTTGAGGGCGGGGAAAGCCAATGGCATCAACACTCAGATAGGATGTTTGTAGAAATCAAATGCAGTACCATAGGCAATGTTATTGCCATTGGTGGTTTAAAGTCTGCTTTTGTGAACCAGGAGGAGCTTTTATGTTACTGTGTCTATTTCAAATAAAGAACCCTTTTATGGACGTAGATAATTCGTCAAGAATTCAAATTTCTTGAGGCCTTTTGGTAGCAGCTTCAGTTCTAGTTTATCTTATGTTCTTGTCAATTTGGAAGGGCCCGTGCATGCTTTTAACCCTTCCAAAACCGATGGATTATACTCAATGGATGCAGATGTGACAAAGCAATTACACTGGATGTCTCTGTTGTTAATGCTGCTTTCAAAGGTGAACTTATGGCCTGATCCCAACTAGTGGAAACATGGCCTACCTAAGAATAGTTTTCATGTTAGAAACCCACCCACTCGCGCCTTTGACTGTTAATGTAGACACACTTTAATAAAACACGAATTCAAGAGGGGCGATCGTGTCATTTCTCAAATTTGTCATTTTGGGAAGTCAGACGCTTTGATGGTTAACACGCTGGTTCTTCTCTATTGAAAAATAGTAACACATTTGTCCACGAAATAACGGAGCTACCAACTTGAACGTAGTACTTTGTGGAAGTGAATATTTCGTGGTTAATAGTTTGGCTACCTCGATGTTTTTTTTCAGTGAAGATCTTTCATCATAGCTCAAGCTTTTATTTGTGCTTCGGGATGTATATGGCTTGTTTGGGAGATGAGGTTCCGCTTCTGAAGGCTTTCGACTCATTACCTATCTAGTTTATCGGATAGCTAATTTCTTTCAGCAATGAACCTTCTTACCTTCTTCATCTAAACACTGTGTTGATTAGCATTGCTATTTTTTTAATACATGGCTTCACGAAATTCGCACCTCAGGACGAACATTTGCACCTAACCTTGCTTTTGAAGTATTGGTGATAACACACAGAATCTAGGATGCGAATTCTCAAAATTGAATAATTCATCACAAATCCTCAATTTTTCCTCACGATTTTGATTGATTGGAATTACAAACTCAGTTGCTTAAGGCTCCTTTCGATCCTATAGGTGCATGGGTATCCTGCTGCGCTACCTAGAGTCTGAGAAGTTTACACTAACCCGGCTATGGGAGAGTATTACGAATTTGGACGTGAGTCTGGATGTTGCAGATCGCATTCTGCACCAACTGCCCACGCCTGACGAGGCAAGGATGTATCTCAACTACGAGTTCACCGAGTGCCTCCCTGTAGACCAGCTCACTGATGAGGATCGCCTCCTCCTCCACCTCTGCAAAGTCAACCGCCTGGGCTCCAAACTTGAGGTTGTAGTCTTCATGAATACCTTCGAATCTACCCTTGCCTCCCTCCTCCCGGTAAGTCACTGTCCCATTAATTGATTAAATTTCCATAAAATCAAGGCTTTGCCAAGTTTTGAGTTCTCTTATACCTTGGTTTTGATCTTCGTGGTTTCTATCCTCTCTCATTAAGAAATTTCTAGGACATGCATAGTCTTGGTAACTTTAAAGCGGGAACCATTATGGGAAACTTTCTGCATCTAATTTTATTATAAGATCTGCAATTAATTGTTTTCGAATCTAGCCATCATCTATGAATAGCTGAATTCTGGATTTTTTGAATTCTTAAGACCTTACCCCTTTTGGGGCCATAGCTATTTTTAAAATGGTCACGATTTTGACAGATCAGCCAATCTCATCTGACCTTCTACTTCAATTCTATCAGGGTTTTCAAATTCAGGTCGAACATCAAACATGTTAAAGCTGTACAGTATTTTTTTGCTGCCCCGAATATGTTAACAGTTACCTGATTAATTGCTGTTTTGATGTGCCAAACTGAGCACTTTGGTGAATTTAACGGGGATTCCTTTCATGTTTACTTCTATTTGAGTGATTTTTTTTAGTAAAATACGCCTTAGAGTTAGTGTATACTGGTTTATTGGCATTTCATTTTGCATCCCACTTTGATTACACGAATTAGCGTTTCTCATAATGTAGCCAGCTGCTAACTGATTTTGTTTTGTTTATCACTCACGTGTCGTTTTCTGTTCCGGGAAGCTCACTGTTTACATGATGCGTTACACAACACCTTTTCATCCTCTCTAACAATCAAAATGAAAGTGGGCGATCATGCGAACCAACTTGCCATGTGTGTTTTGTCCGGGTTCGCTCGAAAGCTTGTCGATAAGATGGGCAATTTTTTGTCACCTTCCCCCCCCCTCCCATCTTCGTTCGTTGCTATGTCAGGTGAATTTTAGTTGGCCAACCTATTGGAGGACAAGCCAAGACTTAACCAAATCAGCGCTGTCTTAAAGAGGCATTCTCGTCGGCAAAATACTCTGCTGATATGACAAAGCCTATTCGACATTGTTTACTGGGGGAGTCTACTTTGCAATCCAGTGCGATTGCTTAGTTCAAGTCCTAGCTATCTTTGCGCACGGCTCATGACTGGTACCGGTGGTCGTTGTCTCTCCACATAGTCATTTGAGTTCATTTTGAGGCGCTTCACCTCACTTGCACTTCGCCGCCCCCCAAAAACAAGACGTGGGCGTTGTTCATCACCAGAGCAATGACAACGAGGCTGTGATAGTGCCCAGCCCATTACTTGCGGTAATGTGTGCAATGAAGTTCAGTGAACTGCTGGGCTCTCGGTTGGTTGAACTATAGGCTAATTTGTAATGTAAGCTGCCAGTCACCAATACGCAAGAGAGAATTCAAGGAGGTAGTAGTCTTCGAACCGCATTCCTGACCAAAACCACAAAGTTGGCTACTTTTTCAATTAAACGAGCAGTATCTTTCCCGTTCCTCTCCAACCCACTTGTTAATTTTGTACAGAAATACACAGGAGTTACTGGAGGAAGTCGGTGGATGAAGATGCTGCATGGGCAAACTGTCTCACGTGCACTTTGTGGACCGTTCATTATCGATGCTCTTGAAATTTCTTTGACGTTAGCTGCTTCACTGGAGAAGTTCAGGAAATCTTTAGATGTGGGAGTAGTCACTCGTGGCAATGACTAAGAAGTGCATTTCAACCTATTTCAGCATGCATTTTATTTTCATTTTTCTATCTCTAGTATCAGTGCAATTCTTAATTTAATAAGTGACTTCGCAGCGATAAATAGACGGACCGTTGACAAAGATTTCTGAAGACGTCGGAGCTGCTCACAGATCTCTCTTATGCTACTTTTTCTAAAAATCTTTAAATCAACCTTTCTGCGGAAAAGTGGGGTGATTCTCAGTCCAAAGCCTTTTTATTGCAAATGCCAAATTTACGCCTCACTTGTTCGGTCACATTACATGCAAGTCTCACATGAACTCTTGTGTGAGTGGAGACGACGTTTCAACGTTTTGGGTCCTTTGCCTTGAATTTACTCCCGTAGTGTGGAGTTACGCAATCGGCGGAACTAGAACACATTTTTCAGACGATTGCGCTATTTTGTGGTGGTATTAAGGCCTTGCGTTGTTACTAATCGAGCGTGGAAACCTATAGTAAATGATGTGAGACGTATGCTAACTGGCCACTCCGATTATCGGCTCTTCGAACTGCTTGCGCAACTGCATTGATTCCGCGATGAAACTCGTAATCAAAAGCAGGGTAATCTGTTTGCGTCCACACGCCTTCCCTCTAAATCACAGATCAAGCCGTGATCAAATCGACGTAGTGATGATGGATCTTAAAAACAGCAAACAAAATCAAGAGAGGTCGCTCTCAAACTCATTATCCACGGTGATCAAGTACCTAATGTCGTACAAATTAATGGGAGTATGACTATGGAGAGCATTTGGACTAGCGAAGCAGGTTGAATTGCTGGATTGGGGATTTGCATCATTTGCGCCTCATTTATAGCTCATTAATCAACTAAAAGTAATCTAATTGGGATTTAGCAGAAAGCATACTGACTCGATAACCCTGCTCAAATGCGTTCCAAAGCCCTTTTCCCCTTGTAGAAAATATCGGCAGTCAACACAGCCTCGTTCAACCTCAAGAAGAGCGAGAAGTTTAAGCGTCTCCTGGAGTTGGTGCTAGCTTTCGGAAACTACATGAACAGCTGTCGCCGTGGGGTTGCTTACGGCTTCCGTCTGCAGAGTCTTGAACTCGTGAGTCGTCTAACTACTTTGCTTTTTCTATTAGACCAAGTGGAATGCTTTGCATATCATAAAACCAGTAGCCCAATTTTTGAAGGACCAAAGAGGACCCACCTTCCAGAAATTGAAGCTGTAAATTTGATTAAACCAGGCAACTGGGCGTTCATTGACGAATCTACTAAACCATTGTCTGCTTAAGAAGCTTGAAAGTATTAACTTATCTCTTGCACTCGACTTTTTTTTTGCTACTTCACTGACTACTCGGGGCATCAAAACTTAGGATGTCACTCGGGCCACTGCTTGACTAAAGTTATGGTGAAGAGTGTGTTCTTCCCACTCAATAGGAGCATTGGAAAAGACCAGTAGGCACTGCGTTCTTTTTTTGCGAATTCTCTCTCCGATCTATTCCATTACGTGGCCAGCATTGCAGTATCCAAGTTACTTTGAAGCCATTATGTGGGGTGTAGCACTCGGTAAGCATGCTTATCTTTTAAATCCGAGACGACAAAATAAGAGCTGTGAGCTCCCCAATTTGGGGGTAGAACATTTGTGTCATCAAAAGAGATAAAGGTGCCTCCACAATGGGGTTCCATCCATTAACTTTTTTTTGCAAAATTTTTGAAATTCGTATTTGGTGCTACTCTGATTTTTTGTGTCACGCTTCAAAGGCACGTTCCAGTTTTTATTGACGAAAACAAGGACGTAAACCTACCCTTAGTTTCAACTTCTTTACTCATACGAGTCGATTGGTTCTTAGTTCTTAGGTTGATCACTTATCAATGCTTAACTTTCTAATTGCGATGTTAAATTTGGCCGATTTTCTGCATTGTGTATCTCTGCCCCGTGAAATTCTTCCCGTTTCAGTGTTGGCTTTAGCTCTCGCCTCCTATTCCCTATAAATTACGCTTCTGCCTCTTACCTAGTCGCTTTTATAGTAACTGAGTCACCTACTTGGCTACTTTTAAAGCGTATTTTGTAAACACAATCTGCTCGCAGGACAGACTCATCGTTTTTTGTCTTCATAGCTGTTGGACACGAAGACACCGGACAAACAGACAACTCTGCTGCACTTCATCGTCGAAACTATCGAAGAAAAGTTCCCTGACCTTGCTGATTTCTATGATGAGTTGGACGGAATCACGGCTGCTGCAAGGGGTGAGTACATTTTCTTTGATAGCAGATCATTTTGATGTCTTTAATGGTTCGCCTCAGTTATCATCGAAGAAGTTATTTGAAGCATTAATCGTAGAAAATTAACGAGTGAATTTAAAACAAACACGAGACGGGAATGAAAACTGGACGGTGCTTGCCTGTAACCAGTGGAAAGACTTCTGAAATTAACGGTATTTGTGTGACTCTTCGGTTTCGATGGTCCCATTCATTATTGTTTGCCGAATATTGCTTAAAGCTGAATGGTGTCCTCTAGTGGGTTCGTTTCCAAGGTCCACCACAGTTTTTGTTAGCGATTGTGCGGACTCATTTTCAGCTTCTTGCAATATGTGGAGGCGTTGGGTCCTTGTCTTATGCCTATTTCTCGTCTTTTTCAGTTGCTTGATAAACTGTTTTGATTCGTTCAAACATTGATCCACTTCATTGCAGTTAAGTCTATGCGGGCGCTTGGCTTCTGTGACATTTCAGCAGTGTGCTCGGTTGGCAAGGCTAGGGTTATTGTTTTTTTGCAATGGACTCACTAATCCTACATTAAAGTGTGCAATTAGATGTGAAATGGGTCGCAGAAGGTTGGTGGGAATAGTGGTGGAGCCGCATGTCTCTGTTGAGAGGATTGAATGCACTTTTTTGAATTGTGATCAAGATCTCCAACGTCAAACTAGTTGGAGTAGTTTGGCGAACTTACTCAGAAAGAACTTTTTTCTCCGGAGAGCAGAGCCATATTTGGGTGCACAGTGGAAACTCGTTAGGACTGGAAATGCTTAGTTTCCTAAGAGCCTACTATCTTTAAACCAGATATGTTACTCGTGATGTGTGTGGTGGAGAAAACCGCATCAGTTTTTAATAAAAGTGTATTCAGAGCTGACGAATCCCTTGTAGAGGTTGGTACTTTCGAATTGTGCTTGCAGAAGGTTTAGATGGAGAGGATCCATGTTTTGGAGAACTTGAGAGAATATTTGCATTTTGCAATTTCGATACAAGATTCGTCGCCCATGACAAGTGGATTTTTTAAAGCTTTCTATAAGAGTTTTTCACTATTGTATAAAAGTGGCCACATTCTCCTGTGTGCTGGAGGCTGCGGAATGAAGGTGTGGACAGGTGGCGCAAATTTACCTCTGTCGCCATGTGCGCTCAGTTTGGAAAATTATTATTTTTTTCGTGGAATGTCTGCGGTGGATGTGTCGGATGTGGAAGGTTTCGGCTTTCCAGCCAACAGCAGCTACGGCCATGGGGGATGCAGGAAAGCTGAATGTTCTCACACTCCTAGGTCCTGTAAAGTATGTGAATTTTGTTAAAATCAACGATTTCGTTAAGCTACTCGGTCGACATCTCCATAGAATATATCGCAAAGAGGCGCTGGTAACCAATTCTAAAGACCATTTCGTTCGCGGAGGGCCAGCACCGCCGCAATTGAGAAGTGAGAGTTCATCAGTCGCCATTTATGTGAGGGATGTTGAAAGCTCTTCTGTGCTCTCACCTTATCGTTAAAAAATTTGTCACGTCTCAGTTTGGATGCAGTCTGGTAGAAATTACCTGCCAAAAAATCGGACTCATAAGATGTAGTGGTGTTATGGGAAACCGGTAAAGATTTAATAAATAAACCCTCGATTTCCACATAAAACCAGCTTTTAAACAGTCGATTAAACAACTTATGGCGGGATCACGTTAAATGATTACCATCTAAGAACCATTTTTTAAAAGGAACTTCCAAATTTTCATCGTAAAAGCGAAAACTACCATAAGGATCGATTGGCGCGAATCTCATGGGAGTCTCTCACAATGTACTTGCATTCTATATTTTTAGTGTAAATTTCGTCGCATGTGATCGTGTCATATAGCCAAGTCTTCCTGCTTTTGTAGTTTAGCATAAGAGATATCATTCTGATACAAAGCTGGCAGCTAGGCATGCGCCAATGCGAAAGCACAACTCCATGTCGAGTTGCTCTGGCGTGACGGGTACAGAGCGCTCCGGCGAACTGAATGGCCTGACTTGAAATGGCCTTCAGTTCCGTAGGGTGCACTTCTTGAGGAGCCCAGCTACAGGCACCTGCGCTTTCGTAGAGGAAGGCGACTACGTAGTATTGGGCCAAGAAGACTTGGAGATTTCAAGGGTTAAAAGCTTTGACGACTCAATGCCACTGTGCATACTCTTTTGTCGTATGTACGTATCGTTTACATTGCTTTTTGGTCTAAGATTAATCCAATGCATTCGCGCAGCATTTCTGGAAACACAGAAAACTATTTTTTGCCAACTGCTCAGTCTTGTGATATTTCTTTGAACCATGGGCGCATTTATATTCGCCACAATTGCTGACAAATGTCCGTTTTCTTCACTAGTGAATGGTTACTTTTGATAAACCATTTGAAATGCACGTGGTCTAGGTTACGGTGTTGTGAATTTCCTATTTGGAACTACTTTCCTCCGCCTCTTTTATTAACTAGCGTTTATCCCTATTGCGGAATTACTACCTTCTCTCACTTTTTGAATCTCTTCTATTCTTTGGCATTAAAAGTTCTTTCGAACTAGTCACTAAACGATAGCCTACAACTGGGATCATTTTTTCCTAATATTTTCGGCCGTATCGATGCTTATGGCTGTCGAGTGAGCTTCTATGAGCATCACAAAACTGAATAACTTGGGGCGTACTTTGACGATATGATCTCTGGCAGAATGAGTCGCGTCTCTGTAACGCAAGAGGCCTATTTTGAATATCCTTTTTTCATGTATAACAACTATGATCTTCACTAACACCAATGCTTCCATTGGTCGCCAAAACTAATCGTTTTGCTAGTCAAGCGGCCTATTGGCCGTCCGAGTTGTAGGCGTTGGTGCGTCGAAGTCATATAAGGGAACCTAGACTCAAAATTGACATAAATACTTTAATCATCCTTTTTCATAAATTTCCCCCAGAGTGTCATTTTCAAAGATTAATCACGTGAAATTGGAACATTAAACAAAAACAATTACATTGTACACAAGCAATGTGGGCGGAGATGCCTATTGCGGCTTTTTTTTGGTAAACGCATACTCGACCCTTCTCATCCCCGCATCTTTCAGTGCCGATGGAAGCGCTGACCTCGGATGTGGCTGCAGTAGCGGCGGGCATGACGGAGGCAGACAAGGAGCTGATTGCAGCGGGTCCGAACGCACCACAACGCCTCGTCACCTTCGTGCGCGATCAGCAGCCTCGAGTGGCCGAGCTTCAGCGTAAGGCCGAGACGGCGCGGGCCATATTTGCGCAGACCACTGAGTGGTTCGGCGAGGCACAAAACAAACCCAGTCCAGAGACTTTCTTTACCTGCATTGTCAAGTTCGTTCAGCAGTTCAAGGCGAGTTTCAAATCGCCTCTTCTTCACTTCTGCTCTTGTCGAATTTTGTTCTTGTTAGCGTGCCATGCATAGTTAACACCGTCATGATATATTTGACAAAAGTTTGCTTATAAGTAGGACTATTTCGCAGATAACAGCCCACTTTTTAATTCTCTTGACGCGTTTATTAGCCAGGGTGCGTCCGTTACGCGTTTGTTTTCAGGGGCTCATTGGAGCGCTGGTGGGCTTTTGTTCTTACATGACACCAACAGCTGCGCTATTGGAGCAATCAAATTAGCTGATGTTTACCCTTCGACAAGAACATTTTAAATTTTCTTTATTTCCAAAGCTCACCTTATATGCTTGCAACATGAATTCTACTGATAAGGAACACGCTTTTGTATTTGTGATGCCAGATCCAAATGAGCAAACCTGCAAGAGTTGTGCCGAAATGGACTGTGGTTGTCTTTCAAGCGCTTCTCAAATGTGTGCTCTTAGTTCACGAGGTCTTTTGAAAAGCGTAATTTTCTTTACAAAAGTACTTTTAAACTACATCAAGAAAGGAAATCCGTGAAGGATACCTTGCGCTCATCAGAGCCTTGCTTTTAGGAACTTGTTTAATAAGCTTGAGAAGCAAAACATTACTGCGTGATAGCGCGTGGAATGCAATTTTGTCACTGTCTGCTGACTACTTGCCAATGTGGAATGGAATCGACACATTCATTTCCTTCTGGGTATTCGCTGCTCAAAAATAATTGGAAACGCGGTTACTGGCTGTTGCTGAATTTATGCTCTCATTCCAATTTGTTTTGTGGAGGATGAATCCTTTTCTCGCACTTCTGGAGTCCCCACCCAAACCGCTTCCTGTTGGTACATTCGTCCTTGATATCCATAATTACTCTTCTTTCGTAGTAGAGTCCACTTGCTTGTCGTGTTGACTTCATTTTGATCTTAGAATTCACAAATGTGCTGAGCGACTTCATTTTGCAAAACTATTCTCGAAAAGCCTGTTTGTTTATCGGTGTTGATGTGAGGATGTCCAATGCAAAAATTTATTCCAATTCCTTACCCTTTTTCTATGTAGCGATTTGATTTTCTTGCCCTTAGTTTATGTTTTTTTTTTTTTTGAATTTCTGGTTATCAGGAACACTTTTAACCACACTGCGTTGTAACCGTGACAACCAGGATTCCGGAAACCACATTCATTTTTTTCGGTTTTCGTCTTTTATAAAAGTCAGTCTGTCTATCGGTACAGGAAATTAAATTAAATTCCGATCGCTGGATTCCTACGAAATATGTTTCACTCTTATTGCTAAGCGATGCTTTTGATCTTCAGATTTCTGGGTGTAGTACATATCCTTGCTGGTTTCTGCTGTAACTGTTGAAGGTGAAAGCGTGTTCATCAGCGCTTGTGAAACAGGGCACAACTGTGTCTGCTGGTTAACGATTACCTTTTGCAACATTAATGATATCCTGAACACGTTTTACCACCACCACCACACACCACCACCACCACCACCACCACCACACCACCACCACCACCACCACCACCACCACCACCACCACCACCACCACCACCACCACCACCACCACCACCACCACCACCACCACCACCACCACCACCACCACCACCACCACCAAATTATAAACCGCCTTGCCAGAAGACTAATCATTCCCGACACATGACTATCATCAATATAAACTAACCAAACAACAAATAATGTCAGCTTCAGGAGACCCAATATGCTGGCTAAGCTTCAGAACCTTTGCTGCTTAGCAAAGAATGGCCTGCAGATGGGTACCTTGGGTTGCTATTCTAAGTTTCTTTAGGGATTGCGATGATCTTACTTTGAATCCAATTAACTTCCTTAAATAAAGCTTTTGCCATCTGTGACGTTGAGTTGTGAATGAGTAAACGTGACGGTTGGAATTCATGTTTGTTTGAGAGGACGCTGTAACGGACCAGACGCCATCGCCTCCCCTAATCGTAATACCTGTTTCCCTTTACATATAGTTACACAGTAACTTATGTCTCCGCTTATATCGTGCGTTGTTCCAATGGCATGAAGTCTGGGGTGGAAGCGGGAAATATTGTGCCTATTTCTAGCTAGCTACAAGTTTATTTCTGGATAATAATCTCAGCCACTTTATGATCCTTTATGGTTGCTTATCCAAAATCATTTCCCAAAACTTTTTCAGTGGGATAGTAGGTAGTGAAGGTGTAGTTTTCGTAAATAACTTGAAAAAAATGGAAACCAACATGCTTTGAAGAAGTGGAATGCCATTTTGTTGATGAAACAATTCATACCGTCGCTAAATTATAGCTCTTGAAACCCGCATAAGTGGCCAAGTAGTTTTTACCGCAATCAAAAATGTACAGTTTTTCTGCCATGTTAAAAACAATGATAGCCAATCCACGCTAAAAAATGCTACCACCACCATCCTTGTCTGTGGGAAACTTGCCCATTCATGGTATTCATTTCTCTAATATACTTTTAATGTGCTACGAGTTCCACCCTTCAACGAAAAGCTGACTTTTTACTAAACAATTTCGTTGATATCTTTAAACTTTTTACAGCCTAAAATTAAGTCGGCACCTCGAGTGCTTATTCTACTCGGCTTGTGTCGAAAACTGGCTCAACTGGACCCACCACATGCCTCTTATTGGGCGTCCAAAAAATACACCCTTGATGCCTGATTACGTGGCGACCGTTTTGTCGGGCTGATGTAGGTGTTGCGGCGTCTCGCAATTGCGCATTTCGCAAATTGGATACAGTTTTATCAAGGAGACCGACAAGAAAAATTTGTTCACGCTGTCTAGAAACGTTTCTGATGCTGAATTTGTGGATAGATGATCAATTAATTTCTTGCTATTGCTAGTGGCTTTTGAAACCCAATTGGATTTTCTTTGACAGAAGATTTGGCTGACGTAAAGATGGAAAAAATAGTCCCAACTCTTCGGTAACTGGCTATCGGCCTATCTGTTTGCCTTGGACTGGGTCAATTTTCCCCTACTACAATTAAATTCTTGTCAACTAAAGTGCTAGACTCACGGAAGGTTTTATGTTTCATGCCCTTTTTGGCTATTCCCTTATCTACCCTTTTGCACATGGCCGGAATTGACGTCGGTTCAAAAAAAGCATAGCTTGTTACCCTGAATCTGAACTACAGCTATGTCTTCAGATTGCATAGACTACTTTTCCTATGGTTATTGGTGTCGTGACGGCTGGTGCGTGCAATCCTGTTGACCTGACACTTAGCTGAAAACGGTAGATTACTTGGCGGTCGATTTCATTTAAGGCCCGCATTTTGGTTTCTCCTTGCGGTCACTAAAAATCCAACCGACTTTGAGGCTCAGCTGCTTGCAGGCCTGTGAACCTGGCTCCTTATTCAGAGTTCCATCGAATTTCTAAACACATAAACTGCCAGATCCGCGTCGAACGGTTCATGCCATAGGTGAGTGTTCGAAGCTGTTTTATTTACGTTATGGCTATTGTTCCGAACAATTTGTCATAATTTTCGCCCAAATGGAGTGCTGTATTCGTGGCAAAAGTAGTTCCACCCAAACTAAGTAACTTTTGTAACCAACAGAGACTTGAATAACGCCTCTTATCACCATGCCTCACCAACCAAATTGTGCATAGTTTTTTGAACACTACAGAAAGTTCAGGCGGAGTTGGAGAAACGTCGCAGGGCGGAGGAAGCGCAGGCGCTGAGGAAGCAGTCTGAGGTATCGCTCTGCAACGGAAACGCCTCGCAGAACTCATCCTCCACGGCTCCCGGTGTCGCACTCTCTCGACAACGCAGACCCAAGGACGTGAGTCTCCTTCCTACCTTGTTGAGTCTGATGATACCACTGTCGCTATCTTCTCTCTGCAATCAAATACTTTGGACTCCCGGTTAACCAAGCCAGCAGTATTAATCAAAGGTTGTAAAAGTTTTTATCAACGCTTGGAAGGACTGAGAAAATGGTATGATCGACGTCTTGAACTGAACCGCATGCCGCCGGTCGAAGAACTGAAGAAGCTCATGCATTAACTATGTACAGAATATTTTGCTTTTTCACTGGCTCTGATCTGTGCCCTGTGCCTCCCAACAACTAATCTTGCTAGTGCAATTGCTGCTGACTTGCATCTGAGAGACCTATCTGCCACCGTTTGGCGCTCGTTTTTGTCCGCTGTAAACCGTTTATTAAGTAACTGTGGTTGGTTTCAGAACGCTTTGTAGGAAAACATTCCGTTTTCAACCTTAATTCGGCTTCAAAAGCATTTGATTTCACTTGTCTGTTCTTGTAATGCTATTGCTAGAATGACTCTCAAATTCAACACGATGGTGTTGCGAACTTGGGCAAATGTTTATTCTAACTGAAATTTGATCCTGTCGTTGCTACAGTCAACTGTTGTAAAAGATGGTCAAGTGTTTTTTTCTCCCAGTCCGATTGGTGAGTTCTTGACACACGACGTTCTGTGATTCACGGTTTTTTTATTAACAAAAAACATGTACTAAATAATCTGCACAAGCCAGCAGGTTTAAACAGATCACGGATTTTTTTTACCAAATAGACCAATTTATTCGGCCAACGGGCACCGATGGACCCACCATATTTGTGATTCCTGTTTCTAATGCAAGATTTTATTAAAGGAGCAGAATCGCTCTACACTTTCATTGTGCTATGACAGTAGTGGTTGAATATCTTTTGTAGCTGATGCTTAATCGGATAAGTGAGATTTCTTTTCGAATTCCATTTACCAGAACGAGGATCCCGTGGATGTACAGGTTTGTTTGAACTTTTTGACTTGCTCTGCGGTTTCGTTTACTACACACGGGTAAATTATTACCACCTCAAGATCGCTGATTTTATGCTTGCCATTGCCACATCCCTAAACATCCCATTCGATTTTGTTTAATCCTTACTCCATGCCCATTTTGCATCTTTTGTTTGCCCGTTTTTTGGCGTGCGTGTGCGCGTGCCGAGGTTTCGCAGATTAAAACGCTTCACACATACTGAAGTTGTTACCAGTAGTGAATCGCAACTCCCTTTTCAGCGGATGCTTGCACAGGAGGCACGGCTAGCAAAACGGCGAATTCAAAACAGGACCAGACAAATCAACGGCGATGGTATGATGGACGAAATTTTAGCAGGTGGGACTTCTCCTCAATTCACTTTAATTGAGTAAAATTTAAATTAAATATTGGTGGCCCTAGTACCATCCAACGGGCTAAGGAACCGATGAAAAGCTTGTTTACATGAGTTGAGTAGTTTTGTGGAATTTTTGTTATGCACACAGGTTTCAAATCAGCGAAGCTTTTTGTAAGACACCTTACTGCCATTCTGGAACCGCCATTGCAGAGCGCCTCCTTACCAACTCCTTTCTAACCGTTTTTTATTCTATTTTGTCCTCTCTTTGCCTCAAACGACTGCTCGGGTTTGTTTGTTGTGGTTGGTGTCTGTTGGTGTGTTTGTTGGTTTTGAAAAGTTTAGAGTTGCGAGACCTGTGATTGATGTCGCACCTACCCACCTCCCTCGTCCCTCCCCCTGCTTTTGATAAGCACTATTACCGCTGAAATCACCATTAATTAATTTTGTTTAGTGGCATGCTTTGTGACCCTCCTCACACAAGGGTTTTTCAATTACGTTCCGCGTGTAAGCGGTGCACCAGACATTCATTTTGTACAAAGACGAGTATTTATCGGTTAGAGTGCTTTAATAAATGTTTCTGTTATTTAGTTAAAAAACTGGACTACTTTGAATTCGACGACCAACGGAATGGGGTGACTATTTAAATAGACTATAACAAGTTTAACGAAGTGAACTTAGAAATGTAATCCTTACGTCTCTACATCAAGCACTCTCTCTCTCCTTAAAAATTCATGTTGATAAACATGAAGTGTCCGATTTCGATTTAGCATTTCACCGTTTGTGGAACTTGTCAAAATTTCGACTAGGGTGTTGTGATTTTTCACCGTTCCAAGTGAAGCTCGATGTCATAAACACCCGACATAAGTTTTTTACCAGTTTCTGATAACTGTTTGCATCAAAATATGTTGCCAAAAGATTGATTGAATTTACAATAATGCACCAGGTGAAAGATGCTTTTTGAGCAGTAAACAGCTTAGTTATTTTGGAGGCACAATTGTTGGTGCCATGCTAGAGCAGAAGAATCTGGCCTACGGGAATAAGTGTTGCTCTGAGGTCCTAATAGCGATCATATTAGTGCAAATATGACGCTGGGGTGATTAGTGACGTGGATGACAGTTGCAGAGCCACATGCCACCGCTTTGGACCTTCTCTCTTCAAAGTAGTCTGGGTTTGCAGGCAACCTACTTTCAAGAAGCAAATCAGATAATTGTTCAAAAGTAAAGTGATGCGTTTACACTAAGTAAACTAAGGGAATCCAAAATGATGTTCCATGGAGGCGCACAAGTCAAAAATAAGACATTTCATTATTTAGTAAGTCAATAATAGACCACTGGTGATTGGAACATTACTTTTCTCGATCAATTTACGGCAGTTGCTCCGATTGCTCCATTCGTTTTGCACAGTTTGAAGGCTTTTTTCTTAGCCTTTAACCCCTTTTATGGTTGGGTTTGCTAGTATGGCTTCCTAATCCCTTACACGTCCCCCCTCCCTCCCTCCTCTAATCTAATTACCGCACGGGGTCAATGGCTCTGCCAGCTTCCATTAACTGTTCTCGTCTTGTTGCAGCCCTTGGTTCAAAACCACTGCAAGCAGAGGTCCATTCGCGACGAAGCCATTTCAGTGACCTATCGTGAGGTATTTTGATATCATTCACCCATCCAATTGTCCGCCCACTCGATTGCGATGACAATCTCCACCGAATTAAAGCAGCCTGTCCCTTCCCCCTGTTGCTCTCGAATTTCCTCCCTCTTCTTCTTCTTCTTCTTTGTTTTCGATCCACTTTGATCGATCTCGCGTTAATTTCGGCGGTCGTCTTGGTTTTTAATTTGGTACTTGTGCTTCGAATTGTCTGTTTTCCACCTTCTCCTTCGTCCCACGCCGCGATTTGAATTGTGAAGACGGTCATTTTTTTCTCACTCCCTATTTCACACAACCACTTCCGACCTCCCTCTCCCTTGTTCTCCTCTTGCCTTCTGGCGCTTGCTCCACTTGTCCCTATGGGAGGGGGGTGTTGTTGTCAAACCCACCTTTTTGTTTAACTGGATTGTGAAGTTTACCTGAAGAAATCGAAAGATCTACTATAAGTAGTCTAATAGGTATTAAACTGAAAAAGCAGCATTTCCGTAATTGAAATGGGGAATGTGAGTATTGCATCCTGGTGTTTATGTGTGTGAACTTGGATCCCGTCGCGATCCCAACCGAGAGGACTCCAGAAAAACGAGGTCTCTACCGTTGATAATTCTGGAGCGCCCGTCGTTCTCACCTTTTTTCACAATGTCCTGGTCATTGACGCATCCAGTGCTAGCTTCCACGCCATATTGATCAATGGGGTCAGTTAAACGAAAGAGCAAGTAAAAAAATCGTTCAGGATGACCGGAAAATCAAATTATGAAAGGAACTTTCTGAGATATTGAAATGGCGATGGGTGTTGGGATCGTGGATACCCCCACCAGTAGGACAAAGTGGTTAAGGTAGGAGGGGAATCTCTACATGGCTTAAAATTCGTGGTCGATATCGCTGAAGGGCTCCATGTTGGCAGTGTTGGCGAAATCGAGTGAAATGATGGCACCTTGAGCATTACAAAATCCCAGTTGAAGGAAGTGGATACCCTCACAACTTTATTTTGGTAAAAGTGCTTGGGAAATATCCTTCCAATGTGCCACAAAGCGCTACCTCCACATTCGGTTCGTTTTATTGCATAGCACATTCTTGTGTTGACTTATTTTGCCTCAATGTAAATGTAGGGAGTGAATCAACCTTGTGTTTGTAGGCATGCCTTACATTTGTAAAGCTCGAGTACGAGGAAGAGGAAAGTCAAAATTAAACTATAAGGGCAGTCTACAAGCATTGACCGACGTTTAGGCTATTGTTCGCTCGAATGTTCTCTCTTGGCCTCCACTAACTCTCGTCCCGGGCGTCAGTCATGGCCTGCGTTGCCGTCCAGTTCGAATGAATCAAGCTGAGACCAGAGGCTGACCAATACTAGAGGGCGACACCAGCTCAAACAACGCATCCACATTGCCAAAAGTACGTAAAATCGGTTTTAGTGTACTGACAAGTTGTGTCCTGCCCTCTGAAGGGGACCTCGTTTTATGACTGGAAAGGTACTACTACCAAATCTGCCTTTTCACTTCAACACATTTCGTTCTTTGTGTTTAGGTGGGCAAAGTATTAGGAAAATTTACACTGATTTTATGTTTTTCAGGTTGAACAGGTCAAAATACCACTGTTTGAACAATCAACAATAGTTGGATTTCGCGTGATCTCATGACTCAAAGTTTTGGGCCCTCTCTTGCAAGTCTCTTGAGGGAGGATAGGTAATCCAATGACTGTTAGAGTTTCGTGCGGTGCGTTTCTCATCCACTATGAATACAGAAGTGTCATAGGATGTTGAAGAGGGTGAATCCTTGTGACAAGTCGCCGTGTTAGCCCTAAACTTAGAGTTTCTTTCATTTTCCCCTCAGAGGTGAGGTGATGTAGTCATCAGCGAAGCAGGTCATCACCAAAACCATCAAATGAGGGCTCGCATTCAAAAGTCCGATTTTAAATTAAAATTAGTTGAATTTCAAAAATGAGAAATAGCAGCGGCCATGACAAAAAGGGTAAAGGGAAAACAGAGAGCAGATACATAAGTAGCATAGGCCTCTGCTGCAAGAGTAATGGCTTATTTGCATTCTAACAGGAGTGGAATGATGAATTATAGCGTAACAGAAAGCACCAAGTGTCTGCAAAGCGAAACATTGTAAGAATTGTGAAATAAGAACTCTTACCTTATTGCTTTATCCCTCACATGGCTTTGAACTGCCGGAATGCATGGAAATTTTAATTTGAGTAAAGTTGAATCGAAAGGAAATGGAATTGTAAAATTATACTTCGGGATCCAATAAAGTCAAGAAACATCAAGCGCAAACACCAGCAATGTTACGAGAATTCGACAGAGGGGATAAAAGTTGAGTTAACAAAGCACAAAGGGTGTGATATTAAAAGCAGTTGGTGGAACAAGGCTCAAATCACATAACAGTCGCTTCCCTCCCCAGAGAGCATCTAGGCCACACCGGCATGGAGGTCCTCCAACGCCAGCGCATAGGGATAGTCAATAGGGTCGACGGTGCTCTGCTTTCTGACGCAGGCATTCGGCTTGGTGAGCGTCGTGGTGCCTACCTGGCGCGTCAGCTTACCTTTCTCAAAGATGGTGAGTAGATTGCAAAAGAAGCCCTCTGAAAACTCCACTGCTACGCATTTAGGATCGATGGCGCAGGCGAATTTGCAGTTCTCCAGGCTGAATGCCAAATTGTTCAGACTGCAAGGCAGGCGTTCCAATTCACTCCTATCTCTATCTCGATCAAGTCACACAGAAATATCTTCTTCCATTAAGTGAGGATTTTCCAATTTTATTGATTACCTCCGAATTTGAGATTTCGAGATTGCTCTGCTAACTCAGTTTCATCCGAGTTTTTAAGCCCATCGCTATCGCATTTGGGGATTAACTGGGGGGTACCTATCCACTCTTGAGACTAGGCGTATCCATAATGAGATGTGAACGGACAATAATGCAAATCACGACACGGAAGCCGAGAAATGGGTGGCGATACTTGAACGGTTGAAGATTTAAACTGTTAGATGATTTAGCATTCTTGTAAGTGTAAAATACATATGAAAGCTTGAAAACAAAGGTTTCTAGGGAAGGATCAAATCACTGGAAAAAAATACGGAACAAATTTGGGGTAAAGAGGCGCGAATGACAATAATATGGACAGGACTCCACAATGAACGCAAAAACGAAACAATAATTGACGCTCGAGGGACAAACGATTTCAAGGCACATGAATTTGCACCTGAGTGCTCTAGAAAGTACTGGATTTCATAATTTAAGCTTAAATCGGCTTAGTGCTGTAAATTTAGAATCTCATCTTTCACACGCAAAGTGAGGTTTTACCGTCGATTGTTGTAATTTACATGTCCACATTGATACTTCCGTAATGAGAACGCTTATCCTTGGCGAGACGACAGAAATAGCACGGCAGACGAAACAAAATGAAGAAGTATTGGTGGTTACCGCCAAAGAATCTGTCGCTGCAGTGCCTCATTGCACGCTCCTCACAAGGCTGACTGGTAAGCGTGGTGTACCGCCAACAGCGCTGTTCATTTGCTCCGGACAAGACAACGGTTACGACAGAGATCTGCCTTACTGGCCATTGGGTACAAATCCACCCGACTCAAAGGAGGGCAATAAAGAACTGAAAGGCCACATCCACTAATCTTCCATTCAATGGAATAAAGCGCCCTTCTTGGTCTAAGAGGACAGCGATACACCCTACCCTCCACACTACAATAATCAGTTGTGGAAGAGCGGTCGAGGGTAAGAGAAGGTGGAGAGGGAGGAGACTGCTACCTCACCTTATCCTCCTTATTGTCGACAGGTTATTCAAAGTATTTAAGAAGGATACTTCTACTCTAGTCGACCACTTTGAAAACTACGAAAAAGACTATTTCACCAACCTTCCTCAGGCACTAGATAGATAAATTTGGCTTGAGTAAATACGCTATTTCTACTCATTTGTGATCGGCATACGAAACGAAATCAGAAGAATCACGTGTAAAGCTTAAGGGAAAAAAGGGTGTTTCGAGAAATTCCTTTTATTTTGTTTGTTTACCTCGACTAAAATTGGGCTTTTTTAATTGTTGCCGCTCAGAGTTGAGTCGTCTTGGTAGTAAAGTGGCAGTATACCACCGCTGCTTTATGCACTTTAGGCAGCAATGAAATCCCGTTTGTTGCTCATTTTGAAACTAATATTCAGTAATCTGCTTAGATGAAGGCTAAGTCAAAATAATTGTGCACTATTAGACAGTGATACCCATTTTAAGGACTTAAAACCAAGAAGCATAAGTCTGCCCATGATGTTTCGCTTGAGGAGCAACTAATCGAAAGAGCTCATAGTTTTCAGAAGTGGGGAAGTGGAGCACGTACTTGGAGTAGACGTTGCGTTGCCCTGACTCCGAAAAGTAATACTTCTCGGGACAGGGTTCAAGCGTGCCCGTCTGAATGTAGAATAATTTCGGGTTGTAGCACTGCTTGCCCATATCTGAATACGCACTTATTATCCTCCTAGCGGGTTCCGGGATTCCTGTCTGAGAAACGTACAAAACACCTTTCATCTGCACACTCAGTTTTAAAGAAGCATTAACATTCGACTGATGGGAAAAAACCTATCATTCCTTCCTTTTTCTAGAATCGAAACCGGTCCTTAATGTTTTTTTATGGGAAGAACTGTTCACAGCTTACGAACATTTTAGCACAGAAAAATTAATTAACAGACAAAGAGCATCAGCTATAAGGTCTTAAAAAACCAAATGTTTTGCTCCTAGCTATAGAGCTGACAGATTCAAGTTGATCGTCAAGTCATAATTCCAACTAATTTTCGGTGTTTGCAACCTAACTGGCTATTTTGTTTAATTTAAGGAATCCATACTACATTTCCTCGATGTTAATGGACGGATCTACCTGCGACCACCCTTGTGCCAAGCGCCAGTCATCACAAGGACCAACATCTCGTTCCTCCATTGACTTAATTTCAGGCTTACACTTCGCTCTTACACGCTTTTTACCGACGGTAGCCAAGCACTGAGGAGTTGTAGAGATGCCACTAAATAAATAAATAGATAAATATTAGCTATCCTCCGTTTACATTTTCTCACAATCTCCATAGTATCTTCCTTCCAAAAAGAAGGGTATTATGCATCGACCCGTAGCACTATCACGTACAAAGCGTGTGTGAGTTTTCAGAGTCTGAAAGTGAAGGAGAAAATGTCGCCTACATCACCAACTCGAATATCATCTTGTGGGAGGACAGTAGCACAAGCTCCACTCTTCCAGTTGGCAGGAGTGGGGCAGGCACAAACGCGTCTGCGGCTTCGCGTGCAGGTGGAGAATTCGCAGGGTTCCCACTCACCCCACTCACACCACTCTCCCATCTGCCTGCGTGGTTCACAGGACTCCAATTGTAGGTAGGAGGAGGACCAAAGCGCCTCGTTGTCAATGTGGTCATCCAGCAAAGCCAAACGAAAGACCAAGAGCGTCGTCCAAACTCTCACAAGCGGCATTTTTCACAACCAGCAGGCATGAGCACTGCTCGGGCGAGTATTGTGAAGTTCGGAGATCGATAAATCAATCATACTAGCAGTGCACGCAAGCAACAAATACAATTAAGCGCATCGACCGATTGCTTAAATGGGCTGCAAAAGTGGCCTCGTTGCAGATTGAAGGAAATATCTTATCAAGGGGATTAGGTCAAAAGTAGATAATCGGTGCATGGACGAATAAAAGGTAATTGATACTGACGATGTTTGCGACGACAAAAGAAACTGCTAGTATTACTGTGGCTCAAAGCTATGTGTAAGAATTTCTTTGTAGGAATGACACCGAAAAACCTTCCCTTTCGAGAATTTGTGGAGGAATCGGCGCGCATTTTTTGGAGCTGACTTACCCTCCTGCATCTTAAATGAGAAAAAAACTTCAGCCAGTGGTTCTGAATTCTTAGAATCCATTGAATTATCGCCATTCCTCATTGCAAAAACATCAACGAAAATAAATGAGGGTTTTGAGAACACAGACACAGATAAAATACTTTCCATCTGATTAAACTTGGCCATCTAGGTGCTGGAGACTTAAATGAACTAACTAAAAGCACTAGTTAAACATGG
Organism: Taenia multiceps; assembly: GCA_001923025.3. Lineage (NCBI taxonomy): Eukaryota > Metazoa > Platyhelminthes > Cestoda > Cyclophyllidea > Taeniidae > Taenia > Taenia multiceps. The sequence continues at coordinate 46,032,130 of CM010311.1, read as the reverse complement.
TTTTGAGCCATGCTATTCCAACTTGTCGGAAGTGGGTTTAATTTTACAAGAAGCGGAAATCTACGTGCTAAACTCATTCGGCAAACCCAAGTACGGTACTACAGACTGCTACCTTTTTAAAAGCAAAATTTAAAATTAAATTTGAGGCACAGAGCAGAGGGCTCATTCAGCTTCCTGTGAGACAGTTCAATGAGGCGAATTCTGGGCCGCCAAGGCCAGCGCTCAGCTGAAGGGCAAAGCAAACACTATGACGAGGAATGCATGCACAAGAGAAATCTCAAAGGCACTGTTATGTTCACGGTACAATCGCGATTCAAGCAGAAAAGCATCTAATAACACCTTTAATCTAGAAAAAAATTTATGTATCCCGATTCGTAATGACAGACGAGAATAAATCGCTGCGTCAAAGCATGGCAATCTAGGCCAGGATTGAAATTGGTGGCTCAGCTTGGAACCCTGTCTTAGCTGTGTGAACATGGCAAGGAAGCTCGTTTACCGTCAGATTGAAACCACCACAGGAAACGACAGTGGCGACTGATTCATTCCCCAGCCCTACAACTGACGATGCTAACTAGTTCTCAAACTTGGATGTGGTGCCGATGAATGCAACTGTGCGTCTAAAGGAACCTACTGAATCAACTATCCCACCGCTTATTGTTTTGAGGCACCTGAAATTAGTCGCAGTTATTGCCGTAACCATGGTAATATTATAAAATACGGAGCTCAGAGAGGACTTCAGATTCCAGGAACATTCTTAGATTGTGACAATTTTTAACGCAATACAATACAACTCCTTCCCTACCAACCATTCAGTCGAACAAGAAATTGCACTACTTAGTCAACCCTTCTTCCACACTACAAAACTGAAAGGAGAGGTAGAGGTGTATTTCAAGTGATCATACAATTACGTACATACATACATACATGCATCAGGAGGTTTGAACACTAAATAACAGGTTTATAGACACTATTCTGCGTCACTGCTGTTGCAAACCTTCGGCGCTGCTGTCGCATTGGTGGAAGTGCTCACCGCCTTCCCCGACGCCGGATCCACCTTCTTTGGTGGTCGACCCCTCCGTTTTGGAGCTGCACCTGCGCTGCTACTGGCCACAGCGCTGTCGATGGGCACCACAACGACGACGGGAGAGGCGCGTTTAAGGCTGGCCCGACGTCGCAGAGAGACGCGTTTGGAGGGTGGGGGAGAGGGAGATCGGTCGAGTGGAGGACGGACGGAGGTGGGGTCACAGGTGGGACATTCCCAGTTGCCCTCAGGGATGCCACGCAGACCCACGCAGTAGGCATGGTAGCCACGGTCACAGCGATCGCAAAACATCATCTGCCCCTCGTCTCCGGTGTCTTCGCATTCCACACACTGCTTGCACTCCATGCAAGACCATGCGTATCTGGAGCAGTTTAAATTATGCACGTTATGGCATAAATTTTATCGGTATCCAATAGCGATACAGCTAATGCCCAGGACGTTTGTAATAAAGCCACTTTAAGATAAAGTGACCAAAAAATTTCGTAGTTTGTGACCTAGCATGCTGCAATGCCTAGTCATAAACCGCAGTTGGGGACTCGTGAAGTTCGCTTTTGCTTGTATGCATTACGAACAATGGGAACGCCTTTGCCTTTTGGTCGCGCATAGTGTGGAGTGCTTTGCAACATTCTCCTACCATTCAAGATCCTCATAAAGTTGCAGAAACTTGTAGCAAAACGTGTGCAGCATTGAGGAAAGGCGGGATAACTGGTCAAGCTGCACAGATACGGTTTAAATGAATCATTCCAAAGTAAAAAAAGGTTGGGGAGAGGGTGTCAATACTGTCGATAACAATGAAGAAACGCGTTACACTTAGTTAGGAATAATTTGAAATTAATGTAAAAACAACTTTCAGCCACATTTCACAATGATTGAAAGAACAATCGGTTTACACCTATGTTAACTGAGAAGGAAAAGTCCTATGGCATGGATTAACAGATAATGATGAGCTTCAAAAACGATCAATGCATTCCTTGTGTGGTCACCTTACTTTACAAAAAGGCATCGTGCATTTTGGATCGTTAGCTGACTGGCTTGCGACGAGAAGTGGCTCCCCTATTTTAACGCAAATGACATTGTTGATTGAGTTCAAACGACCCACCGCTCCAATACCTCACCTCACAAGTCCAAGAGACACACCACTTCGCCCTCATAAGGCTATGCTCTGTAGGCTTGTGTGTATATGTGGTACACTTCCAGCACGGTCCTTCACTACACACTTTACAATCCACTGGATACAAATGTACCCGACCTGAAGGGGAAGGGGTGAGGAAAGTGGGGCTTCCTGGGAGACAAACAGTCGCTCGGTCGATGGAGGAAAAATTTCCTTCCGCCTACCGCAGCGAACACTTGTGAGGCGCCACACCACCGTTGAGGAAAGGTACTGCTTCATTCCATCCTCCGCATCTTCCTGATGGCATGTCTGAAAGTAATTATTATCACCCTTTTCTTGGCATAAGACAATCACGTGAACTCTTTTGAAATGGGTAGTTGAGCGGTAAAACTGAGGTTCTTCGTTTCCGATGGGATCCGCAACAAATTTGTAAAGCGTTGAGAAGGGATGACAAATTATGGGCGGTAGTGCTAATAATTTAAATGCACGACACCTTTAAAGGGCGGCTCTACACATATTTTTGAAATAAAAATATATTTAATTCTCCTTTATTTAAAGAGTTATGAAAATTCCATCACAAAGTACTAGGTATATCGAGATGGACTGATCAAGGTAAAAGCGAAAGCCCTTGCGACGCCATCACCTTTAGGGCTCTGAAATGAGTAAATTGTTCACACAAACACAAAATCAGGGTTAAAATAAGAAGTTTCACATATAACAAAGCAAAACATTTCAAACAAGTTTGTCACGCAATGCTGAGCTGTTTCAGAAAGGGCATATGAAACGGGTAATTTTGGTCGACCAGGTGGACCTACCACCCCATTTGCGGAGCTATGCTACAAAAAATATCTCGAAAGGGGAACATTGCAATGGAAAAGAAGTTAAGGAATAAGCCAATGATGAGTGTTTACTACCTCTGAATTCGGTTAAACCAGTCGTACCGTATTTGATGACAGTAAAAAAGGATTGGACTTTTGGGACGAGTATCATTCGGAAAAGGCAATTACACTCTAAGGGAAAAGTAGGCAGGGATAACTTTAACGGCCGCTTCCAGGTAAGGAAAAAAAGGCAAGGAAAGATGCAATGTTACTTTAGAAAAGGAGGTAAAAGGCAGATTCGTCTGTCAAGCGACTTAGTAAATGCAGATTCCCACTCTCTTGCCCATGAAATTGAATAAAGCGTGGGGTTGTTGAACAGAAATCTGGACGTCCAAAAACGCCCAAGAACGAATTGATACCAAACCAGATGCTACGAGAATTCAAAAGTTTAAAGCCATCACAATTAATTAAAGCAATAATATTCTCCTAATAATGAAAAACAACATTTTCATTTTTGGTCCCTCAGAATGGCTTACGCGTGGTTCTATGGTTTGAATGAGACGCTAAGAGGAAGTAGGTCAGCAGCCTCGCTCCACAAAATCGAGGGAGAGGGAACAGAGCGAGATCACAGTGAAGCTTAAGAGAGAAATAGGAAAAACGCACGTCCTCACGACATCCACCATGTGCTCTGGCAGTTCGAGACACCGCGGATGACCCTGCCTGGTGCACTGGGAACAGCGCAACGGAACGGCGGCTGGTCGACCGCAGACAGTACAGAGAGGACCCTTCTCCTCCACTTCGACCTCTTCTTCCTCGGGTTGATCAACCTTCACACCGATGGCCTCACCTTCATCCTCCTCCCGTTTTGTCTTCTTTACCACCGGTTCCTCACTGTCTTTGAGCGCGGTGCATTCTGGAGTGGCGGCCGTCTCTGGTTTGGTAGTTGAACTGCCATAGGAACATGATAAGAAGGACACTCTGGAGGCACATTAAAGTGCAAAAACTTGATCTGATTATGATTTATAGCATAAAATAGTCGAGTGAGACAAAGATTCAGCGGAATTTCAACTCTGGATTTGAATCGCTTAAAATTATAAAGGAGCAGAAACAATTTATGGCAATAGTTTAACGTAAATGCGCAATAATATGGTTCTGCATAAGCGAGGCTTCCTCCTTGCTCGAACTCGAAACACTGGAAGGCATTCAAAAACAGTGAATGGCCTAATATCAGCCCTGAGGACTGCGTCACAAAGACGGCAACATGAGACAAAAGATAGAGGCCACTCTGAGAGTGCCTATGCTCATTAAGAGATTGGATGACTCCACTGAAGTTCTTACCAATGCCGGCAAAATGGCATACCTTTCTATATCTGTAATGAACTACCCGATACAAAATGCAATTCTTCGAATCAAGCAATTAAGCAAATATATGCGACAAAATTCGCGTTGTGCGCAGTGACAGCTGTGGTTAATTACAGACCCGATGGGTGACCCGTAAATTATTGAAGACAGTGAAGTTGATGGAGGAAAAGACAAAACAGATGGTTGTACGATACAGAAAGCAAGTAAAAAAATGCGCTCTAACATTTCTCTCCGTACAACCAAGATGGTGAAGTACAAGTTGACATTCACTGGAGCATTTAAACTGTTAAGTGAAAGATTATAGCGCAGCATGAAAGCGTTTAAAATTAGGAACTAATGATCCTCACATTCTCGTATGAGTTGCCAATTAGTTAAACGGTAATAAAAGGATCATAACATCTTATGGAATAGTTCACAAAAAACTCAAGATGCAATGCTATCTTAAAAGCAAACAAAGGCAGCGAACTCCAATTCTAGTGTGTTTTGCGTTCAAAAGCAGCGGAAAAAATCTAGCCACAACCAACTCAACTTTCCAACCCACTCTTACTTCCCATCTTATAATATGCTGCAAAAGTAGGAACATGCGACGAGTTAGTAAAAAACCTGACATCTATACAAAGAAATACACATAAATAAACTAATTAATCAACTAAGGAACTGTTTCAGTCAAAAAATAGTTCAAAGCAAGAGTAAATAAAGCAGTGAGCCTTTTACACGCAGATATAGTAAAATTAGAGCATCTCGGAGCGCTCATGGTACATCAATGTATGCTAAATATCAAAAGCTGGATATTCCAAAAACCGATTAACACTTTTCAGAATGCTTCAATACATTAACCTAAGATAGAAATTACTGAGAAGCTGAGGCCGTGATTTTGCTAACGATCATAAAAGGTGGAAAACAAGTTACAAGCAAAGCGAATCGACGCAACTGAACAGAACGCCCAAAAGCGTACTTGTTGATGAATGCAGTCAAGAGTACACATAATACACGCAAAACTCGCCTATTATCTAACTGATTTGCCTCTTGCGGTGTTCGTGCATTCGCCTCATCCCCACCATCTTGCAGACGAGGGGCACCAGTCAAATTGCCGTATCGTAGCATTGTGGGAAGAGGTGGTGGCTGCCTAAGCGCACGCTTGCTTTGTAGATGCGGTGGTAGAGTATACAGCGCCTTTGACAGCGGCATGTAGGCCAGTTCGGACGCAGAGAAGTCGACAAAGTGTTCGGTGAACTGTCCTGGAATCACGGCTACAGGGTAGAAGCCGTTCTTATGCGGCGGCGGTTCCAGTAGACGATAAGGCCACTGGGGGACATGTATTTGCATTGTTTGAAGGTCCCAATAGCACCGGCGCTCCTTGTGACGTTCAGCGACTAGTTGTCTGTTGAAATCGGAAGCTGATTCTAGAGCTCGTTTCCGAGCTAACTCGGCACGGGCCTCGCCCCGACCAATTCGAGCGGCCTCGTATTGACGCTTTTGGTGATCAGCAAGGCGTTGGAATCGGCGCTGCCGGAAGAGATCGTTAACTGCAACGTGAACATCGGGAAAGTCATTTCGAAGGAGAGACATCACTTCGTCACTAAGAAGCGCGGTAAGTCCGAGTTCTGCACGACCAGAAGGAACAAGACCAGCCTCCTGAAGCCACGTGCGCTCATATGCATCGCAAATACGACGCTGAAGCTCCGGATAACGCCGCTTGAAAGACTTGACCTGTAGAAGCAGATAACAACTTGCGCATACAGTTTGCAAAAAGTTATTAACTCAAAAGGAGCATACAAACCTTCAAAAAGTCGGCTAGCAACTCTTGAAGGACATAATAGGTTGGTCCATTTTTAGTGTCTGGAGGTATTTCTTCAGGCCAAGCGTACTCAAAAAGCTGCTCAAGCGTTATATCCTCAGAAACGTCGGCAAAAGCACTGACTCGGGAAAGCATAGTCTCAGGTTTGATACGAGAATCACGTCTATAGCCCGACAGGCTTTGCGAACCCAAGGACGTCCCCTATTTTATGAAGTACTTATATCATTAACAAAACCTTACTGGAAGTGATAGTTCAGAATCAACATCGTTTTTCCTGCTAGATGGTGTAAGAGGAAGTCCATCCAAGCTATCCTCTAGACTGAACACTGTCTCTTCATCAAGGAGATCCTTAGGAGGGGCGTGAAAACCATCTAGCACAGGCTTGGTCATTTTCCAATGTTAGAAAAGAACTAGCACATATATACAGGGTAGCCCACTGTCGAAGAACGCGCTAGCTCTGCTTGTTAAAAAGTGTAAAGTAAAACGACGGTTTTTTGGCGCGTCCTAACAGAAATTATAACAGTTTTTGTGTTCAGGCTTCTACAATTTATAATTTGCATGTAGAGGATGCCTAATAACTAATAATACTTGATTTGGGTACAAATCAACTTTTGATGTTAAACTAATCGCAAACTAAACTAAGGTAAGACCCGATTTGCAGTGATTTATATAGACTTCTAGCATTCATAAAGCCGTTTTTGCCCTAAAATTTATAATGTTATGCACTTCGATGTATGTCTTTCTACGGAACATTATTAAAGCAGCTATTTGCAACCCATATTTTTATATTCTTAAATATGGAGGTTGTACAAAATACTTCTCGTTAAGATAAATGATTTTAGTGCAAGCTTCATTTTTTTCAAACATAAAGCATTCCAAGTCACATTTAAAAATTACTGCGGATTTAAGTGCTTCTGTACGTAGCATTCGATTTATTTATTGTAGACTTGAATTTCGTCATAACTTAATATCCATGGCTAGGTTGTGGCAAAATGTCAAAGAAATCTGGACGCAAAACTAGTTTCGCTAAATGATGGTGGAGAACACAGTGCAGTCCCGACCGAATTATGCCCTACACACTGTTAGTTGTACATTTGCCGTTATCGATTCCCCGTTGCAATCGCCAAATCCGCCGCACTTGAAACGGACGTCCTGGCTCTTGCAATCATGGCACCGTCCTGTTCTTAGTCATTCTAGAGCTCTCGTTACTCATTATGTCGTTGGGCTAATAAACTACCATCTAGATCCCCTCTTTGAACCCCATATTCTTAAGACCAATTATTATAGCTGGTTTGAGGCAGCTCTCCCGGTGATGCAGGACTCCTGCTGCGGCCATACTGAACACGTTGGGAGTCTGAATACGTTTGACTTTGAGATGCAAGGCATTATGGGTCTGAATTAAGAAGTTTACCACGGCGCATTCCAGTCCCGTAAAACTGTACAAATTGACAGATTTAGAGTCACGCTGAAGAATCTTGAGGGAAATTTTAGACGACTTAGTTTGATCGCGGATGCACAAGCGTCATTCGGGAATGTTCGTCACTGGTCTTTCAGCCGCGCTGTGCGGCGGGATGCGTCCTGCTGCCAGTCGCTGATAGAAATGCTACTCCTTCTCAGATGATAATTTTCTACCATACCTTGGGAGAAATGTTCGCAGTAGCTGAAGTATTGAAGCACACTTCTAGCCAGCATGGGGGTCAATGATGGCTTGTGCATGGTGGTTGTTCAGGGATGGACTGTAGTGGTTAACGTGTACTCATTACCAGTCTTTAAAAGCCATCGGCAATGCTCTCGTTGAAATGGTCTCGCATGGACCTCGAGCAAACATGGAGCACAATTTTGGCAACTAATCCGTAAGACGAGCCTGACACTCCTTTACCTCAGTGCTTAAATGGTCATAGGGTTAGTGTTAGTGATTCAAGAATGCTTAACTCAGTGCGTAGGGAAAATAAGCCTCGGTCCTTTAGACATAGCAATTCATCAAAACACGATCGGTACTTTTCCATACTTCCATAGCATTCTGCGAACCTTTGTCGCACATGCTGCGACTATCCTTGTCGTAAAAAACTCAGGAGATTGAGTTAATATAATTGTGTGGCACAAGTTAGACTATCTCGTGGGGTCGGTAATATCTGCACGAGGGGTCAGTCAGGGTCATGTGACTTCAGCTGTAGCACATTTAAGTAAACATCCTGCGGAATGATTAGACCATCACGCTTTAGACCAGCATAAAAGTGAGCAGGTAGTGTAACCCTCTCTTGCTGAGTCATCTCAATGAGGGATTTTCCAAACAACTTACAGGAAGATTTGATGCACTCTAGAGCAAATCCGAGAATGATTGAATGAGATAAGAAGGATCCTGTGGACTGCATTTCGGGTTGTAGGTTTGAGAGTGAGAAGAGTCGATCAAAATCGGATTTGTTAGTCGTTCTAGACCTTTGAAAACCTTAGACAGCTTTGAGGAAACGAAAATGCACATCTTTATGTTAGATGAACCGTAACAACTTTCTAAGAAATATATATAGTCTTTCTTCATGAATTTGCGTGATAGGGCCATTAACAACAACATTTCGGTAAATGAAACCTTCATTTAAATTAACAGTAAGCGGATTTCATCACATCCAGTAAAGTAGCAGGTGAAACTATCAGACCAGAAGAGGAAGACAACAGCACAATACCCAAAAGGGAGCATAAACTGTTTCAAAACCTGTTGATGTATGATCGAGGATTCTTCAAGTAAGATTGAGAGAGAAAACGGAGACAATGGAGTCGATACGGAATATCTTTTGCAGCAAATATGCTGCGAGACGAAGTTGTCAGACTTGATAAAACAATTTTCTTGCCCTTCTAGTTGATCCAATGCTTCCCTAAGGGGGTGTCCAAAAATAAATAAAATAAATAGACTTTTTACAAGTAGCGATGAAACCTTCAACTCCAATTCAATCTGTTCAGTCTTCCTCCCTCCGGTCGCCTTGGGGCAATACTGCAACGAATTGAAGATGTCCGATTGAAGATCAGTAGACAGTGGTGGGATAGAGACGGTCAAATGCTTTGCACATCACAGGTCAACGATACTGGGCTCCAAATGACTTGACGAGAAGTTACAGTGATCTAGCATCCCGTTAATTCTCGCTCAGAAGTGTTCGAGGAGCTGATATCTAGAGCAGGTGCAAAATGATTGACGAAATTCCAGTGTCGTAGTGGATTCACTGTTGTCCGTGTCAACACTGAGAGAGATCTTCGCACATTATGTACCAGATGGACTAACTGGATTATCAGCGAGCGCGAGAGGATTGAGTCGGATTGTAGGGTTTCTTTAGCAAATGCTTGTGTCGCATGGGTTAACAGTCTGCGGCGAACAGACTGAGCATGCTCTAGTTCACCGCATGAAACTCAACCGCATTTCTTTCCATTTCTCTACTGAATTTTGGCATTTAGAACTGCTTTATGGTTGTCAGTAGAAGTTGTGTTGCGTTTCGTCGCACTTTTGATTTTAACAGCAATGTTTTATGTTCATTTACACTTTGTGTGGCATTTCGAATAGAATGGGAATCGGAATTTAGATTTGGTGAGAGCATTTTGCACATTTGGGGGAATTTTTTCCAACTTTTGGTCGGTAGAGAAGGTAAGGCTGCATTTGATTCCCGAATTTTCCTACGAGTTTATGCAAATCAGCAGGTTGAGCTGCATGCGAATCAGTAGAAAGTCGTTCGGACTCCTAAAAAGAAATGAAGCAGAGGGATTTAGCAGTGTTTAACCCTTTACTGGTGCAAAGGCATCTCATACAACCACTGCAAAGAAGTAATTCAAATGTTTCTCCAAAATCATTTGCACACCAGTGAGGAAAACTAAATGCAGACACGTTGAGAATAACCTTTGATAGCGTAGATTAGCACAAGAATGCTGTGGATCTCTTGCTAAGAAGTTTTTTTTGCGTTATAGTGCTGCAAGACTAGAGACATTTTAATACAAAATTTTGATGCCAAGGTTTGGCTGAGAACTAAGCCATTCGGAATCGGATTGTAGTGCGCATTATCAAAACCACTACAAATAAACACAAATATTTCAATAAATTTAAACTTGTACTGGGGTAATAATGTTTCCTCTAAATCAAGGGTTCCTATCAGCCCAATGGTCACTTTTCCATCCGCTTGGCCCTGCCTTACACTAAGAGGGTGGAGTCTTCTGCTACAGGTAGAGCTATTCGTTGCAGCCTGAGAGGAGACCAATACACTGAGTTGCAATATTTAAAATCACTTCAATATCTGTAAGAATAGAACACCTAAAAATTGGGGGGAAAGGCAAATTTTGATGAGTTGCAGTGCTCCACGTCATTCTTAAACATGCCATATGTCGTGCCACTTTGGCGGAAGAGTTACAAATAAGATTGAGATAATGTAAGAAGTTGAGCGTATGGCCTGGAAATTATGTGACTGAAGAGAAAATCAAAACTACAGAGGTAGAGGAGTACGTATGACTGTTCTGTTGCATGCAGCCATGATCTTTATCTATGGTTGCTTGTGCTTATGCTCACTTTTCCGTGGTTGGACTTTGCATCACAGCGCCAAGAGTTGTTTGGAGACCGGCCACTGCACTGTGAGCAGTTAGGCGAACCACAAAAAGCCGAGTAAACATTTGTCAGCAAAGGTACCATTCCATTTTGTGTAGCATTTTTTAACCTAAAACCTGACTAAATTACAGTTAACACCACGGAAATAAATCAATGGAGGCAATAATTTGCATTAACTCCTCATTACCCTTTCATTTTGTCGAGGCTCCTAAGGCGAGCTAGTGATGGTCACAAAGAGGAGGATGTTGACGAGTCTATGGTGTCCGTGATGCGAGTCAACGCCGCTCCTTTGCTTGTCTGATGATTTTTGCACGAAAGTAAACCTTTCTGTTTCAGAATAGCTCAACTTCTAACCGCTTATAAAGTCAAGGTGAAATAAATTATGCTAGATTTGCAACTGAATCAGGTGATGTTTTATGTTGTGACAAGCCCCCGTTTAGGTCTGTGACTAGTGCGGTGATGATCATGTAGCAAACTTCCATATCTCTGCGCTTTGAAACACGTGCTTTCGATAAAAGTTGGCTTTCAATACAAAAGCAACAAACTACATCTTCCAAGGTTATTCAGAAGTACGAGAATGGGTTTAGAAGGAGTTCTTGCAATTTCGCTGTACAAGTAGGTTAAGTATTACAAATAAATGCTAGTACACCGGAGCTACACACGCATAAACGAGGATTAGGAGTGGCCTCAGGCCTCTACTTACTACCCACCTGCATATCAGCCATTCACACCAATGCTTACCTCCTAGACACACACACCCACACCGGTTAGAGTCTCTTCGGTCTTTTTTGTTGTTCATTTTGCTAATAACATGCTTAAAAAACTAGTAAGGTTAAACGATACCAGATGTAGCATCAAATTGCTTAAAATATTTCCATCACAGCAAAAGGCTTTATTCTCACTTCCAATAGATCTTTGTCAGATTGACTAAACTTGATTGTCAGTGATGAGAAATTGTATTACTTCCCTCCCCCCTCTCTTTAAATATGTTGATGCAAATTATAAACTTGTTTGCACAAATTCTTGAGTGGGTTAAGTGTTGGGAAAAAAGTGTTCAAGGGAGCATGCTCCAACTCCACAATCAGTTGTCAGTTTGACAACTCTCTGATGCGATTAAATTTTCTGAGGCTTGCCATCAATCCCAGTACAAGAACACGTAGCATATATGTCATTAGTCCCCGTGCCTTCAACAACTGGAGATCTTATGACTTGGCTCTTTTCCTTAAACCCTCAAAGTTTCGACCTTAGCCGGCTGGACGTCTAGAGCGCGCCACTTTTAACGCGTACAATCACTTGTGACCAACTCTTTGAGGGACAATCTTAAGACAGTTAATTACAGATTGCGATAACTTGTATTCTTGGCTAGCCTACTGTCGGCCAAATACGTATCCATTGTTGATCCTCTTCTTTCTTCGCAGCAGGGTTACCTATAACTCTAGAAAAACATCCCACTCCAATTGACTCGAAAGCTTACTATAGAACCACTTTCCGTAGACATTCTAAAATGCTTAGTGATGAGATTCACGCCCTCTCTCTCTAAGTTCTAGCTGCTGATTAGTATGAAATGTAGGCGATCTCTAAGTGGAACACAAATCACGATGGTCATAATTCGTAGACGTATATGCACGATATGGGAATGGAGGTCAGAAATCGGAGAGGATCCAGAGCCCATACCGTTAAATTTGGTTTTAAACAAATGACGCTTCGCTTCCATCTTTTGTTCATCCTCAGCAATAAAGTAAACATATTCTGAGGAGTAGGTTGTCAGTGAGGGTCAGCGGGAATTTGTAATGCCTCTCTCAAAAATGTCAGAGTATCCGATATCTATAGCAGGAGTGGAAGATTAATGGAGTCACAAAGAGAAAGAGGGAATCAATGCTTCCCGTGTTAGTAATGGGAGCGTGTTCGCACGCACGCATGGTCGGGTTGGGTAGAACAAAGAGATAAGTAGCAAACGAGGGAAGTTTAAGTCCAAAATTAGGGCTTCCTAGTCAACGGATGTGAGTAATGCACAGGTCTTTGAACATACCGAGGACTCCCAAATGACAATTGGGCTTTCGAAACACCCACGTCAGATAGGAAAACTTACAATCACATCACTTATGACATCTAGACCGACAATTTAGTAGTCAAACTTCCATTTAAGTTGTCGTTGAGCCAACTCATTGATTTGACCCTCATGCCATCTTTTACATCCTGAAACAATTCTGGTAGCCTTCAAACAGAGCATATACATAGATATAGAATTTGTGAGAGCTGTTGTTGTGGATATGAGGAACTAATTTTAACAGTTTGTCTATTACGAAGTTGTCTGCAGCTAATTACAAGAGTTCCTGCGAGCTGTTTAAAACTAGACTTCAAGTTTAGAGCACCTGATAGCGAGCATAAGCAACTAAGATCGTTGAGATAACGCCAGGTTAGCTGGTTGAAAAAAATTATTAGAATTGTTTTAAAGCTCTCAGATGGGAGAAAAATTGGAGGATCCAGACATTTTTAAGTCTTCTTAGCGTACAAGTATCTTTCTTATTCACTATAGAGAAGTAAGGCGAATGTTTCGCCGCCCTAAGGGCGCTTAAGAGTTGAGCATTAAATGTGGAAACGTTGTGGATGATCTTCAATATCTCCTGCGCATACATGAACAGTTCAGACCTTGAGGTAGAAAAAGAGTCCAATGAGTAATAGTGCCACAAAATAAGAGAAATCGAAATTTTGAACAAGAATTTAGCGTTCCAGTGAGTTATTATGCTGCGCATCTTGAACTTCCACATGGACGAGTTTTTTTGGTTCGCAAAGTATGTTCCACCGTTTCGTAGAATGGCTCCAGCCTCATTTCTACAGGTAACCGGACCCAGTGCGTTCACATAAAATCTTAGCTGCCACGATCTGAGAGAAGACTCAATGCACTAGGGTGCTATATATTCGGCCATGTCCGTATTTACGTGACAAAAACCCCCTGATGATCATAGAAAAAGGCAAGTTTAGATGAAGACAATTTTGAATATAGCTTTGCTTCAAATGGAGGAGTTAAAGTCTCCAACCTATCGCTGAAACTATTGTAAGTTGCAGCATAGAGAAGAAAGGCTTATAACTAACTCAGAGAATGGCTAAAGTTCATAAGTATGGCTAATAGTCTACGCCACCGAGGCTGAGAAATCCATACATTTGAATGCACATGGAAGCCAAAGATCCTTCTGTTGCATATTTCCTTCTTTGGACTACCATCCATAACATGGGTCATGATCATCCCTTGCAAGTTGATAATTTTTTCGTGAATCAGTGGGTGGTTTGAAGACTACACACTAAGTAGTAGGTAGTTTGCGAAAACAATTAATAGCATTGGGCTGGTGCTTCTTTTGCCAGGCAGCAGCGCTGTGTTGACGATGCATGTGGTGTCTGAAACAAAAATAATGCGCGCTTAACCGCACGCATGTCCACCTGATTCACCGGCCACAATGACACCCAGCACAGTCGATCTACTTACTGACCAATTTCTACACAAAAAAATTTCTACTAGAAATAGCGTGACTTTGAAACGCTAATCAACATTAAAAACTACGTGACGTTGGTGGTGATGACTCTGCACCAGTTCTTCAGATCTCTGCACTTAAAATCTAAAGTTATTGGTGGGAATGAATGTTTCCAGACGAAAGTGGAAACAATCGTACATAATTTGAAAGTTATTTAATGTTTGGGGTATCTTGATCGAGTGAAACAAGATAATGGAATTACAAATTGTTCCATATATTTTGCAGCCAAAGTTGATTAGTTAGTGGTTAAAAGAATTTCGTGTTGTAAGGCATTGTAAAACATTGCTCAAAAGTGCCTACAATTCATTTACCTTGGCAACAGTAATAAATAGTTTCCCCAAAATTCGCCATAAAGTCGTTTTATTGTAAACATCTTTACATTTCCATAAGACTGATTTTAAGAAGGGGCCAGGAATGCTCGACATTGAGCAGGAGCTCTTGGCATTTTCTTAGTCGACTTAGTTTATGGCATCATCATTTGCGGTCCACTTTTCGACGTCTCGAATAGTTTATTAAAGCATTTATGGGCGGACTGAATGGTCAAGTAACTCTTATTAATTGCTGTGTGAAGGCTACCAACCATCACTTACTTTTCCAGGGTTATCGTACTTATTTTCTAAACATAGGCACAATTACATCCGTTAAATAAATTAATTGTCCTTACGTTTTATTTAATATTTATAAGTTGAAGAAAAGATAAGGGCATAATTGATGTTAAATATAATCCAATGAGAATCGAAAAATCGTGAAACAATTTTGGCCCGCAAAAATTGTGCATAAGTTGCCTCTCGGTCATTTGCAATTCTACATGTTTGAAGGTAATGTGACGGATAGGGGCACTTCGAACATACAGTTGGCAACAGTCACAGCTGCAGGGAGTGTTGAATGAAGAATTCAAGATGCTGTTTATGCAAAGTCGAAGGTTATTTGGTCGAAGGAGTCATGGGAAGCAAAATACGGTTGCCGCATTTGTCTCCTCAGGGAGTGGTAACGAACCTCAGTACAGCTAGGTATGTTGGAGAGCTGTGTGAGTTACACCCAAATGGGGAGAGGGATATAGTGTGTGTTGCCATGACCAAAGAGAAAGAAACTACAAAAATTGCGTGTTACTGAAAAAGTGTTTTATTAATCGAGCAGGTATAGTTTAGAAGATTCTAAAGCCAACAATGCGAATTTGAGTTTGCGAATGCACCACTTTTAACCATTAAATCCTATCAGCACTGTAAATCATTTATGGAATTCAGAACAAAAACAGACGACTGAGTCGCGGCTGTACATGGAGAATGCAGTAGTGGATCCTACGCATTATCATACCACATTAACTAAGAGCAATTTTGTGAGCCATGATAAATATCTCCTCGCCCGACTGTCATGCAGTTGGCCAACCGTACGTCTGTTTCATTTGCACATTCGGTTACGCAGACTCTCGAGTGTGCGCAATTCTGGGATTTCCCTCTTCTTCCCTTGCAGTTTTGACCTGTAGCTATTTTGGTCTCTCAATTTTCTCTATTTGCCTTGGTAATGAACCCCCTCATAGGTGAACCTGATTACACCTTCCCTTGATGCAATGCGAGTAGTGGTAAGTGGATTTAGCAAATAATAGTGTGCCGAGTTCTAAAAGTTGATGATGGGTGTGTACTAGAGATGTGTGAGCCACAGTAGAAGCACTATCAAGACCATATCCTTCCTTTGCAGCCACCACGATTTCAGGCTCTGCAAAGGACCGATTAGTAAGTAAAGCGGCATCAGACTTAAAAAGTTAAAGGTGTTTGGAAAAGAGCTGCAACAGTATTTGCATGAATATGGGTGAAATTTGCAAATAAATTATAACACCTCTAATACCATGCCAGCTAATGGAAACCATCATAGACAATCGCTTATCACTGGAGATGATAAGTGACGAGGAATAATAAGTACAGGTTTTAACTGAATGAAGTCACATTAAGTCTTAGGTATCAGTGAATGGCTATGCTTTTAGTCAAATAGCCCTAAAAAGGGAGATTGACATCTGACAAAAGACTGACGTTTCGTGGGTATTCAGTCAATAGATCGTTGTAGGTAAGATCTGCAAGGGCAACATACTGAAACCATTGCATTTATTGGTATTGCCTTTAGCATTCTCAAAAAATCAGAGTACAAATTGGTTACCAGTTAATCGATCATCCTTCAAGCTTCAAATACTCTATGATGTCCAACTTAGAAAAGTGATGGTGAAGGGCGTCGAGTACGAAAGTTAAAACAAAAGTACGAGGACCAAGAGAATCACGTGGAACAAAATAGGGACAATGGGAGCGTATATAAGGCAACGCGACTCCGCACACAAGTCAGCACCATCTGAGGCAAATAGACAGATAAAAAAATGGAAACAGTAAAGTGCCCATGCTCCCATGTGTTAAATCCCGAACCCACGACTGAATTGTTATCCATATCGCAACCTGTGAAAAAGCGTGCACGCACGACTGTGTTGAAGGTGGAACCCATAAGTGAGGGTCATTGCCCCTCACAGCATGCAAAAACGTGTACATGCTCGACAGTGTTGAAGACGGAACCCGCCATCGAAGTTTCGCTTTCTTCACAACCTATGAAGATGTGTACATGCTCAACAGTGTTGAAGGCAGAACCTATGACTGAGGGTTTACTCCTCTCACAGCATGCAAAAACGTGTACATGCTCGACAGTGTTGAAGACGGAACCCGCCATCGAAGTTCCGCTGCCTTCACAACCTATGAAGATGTGTACATGCTCAACAGTGTTGAAGGCAGAACCTATGGCTGAGGGTCTACCCTCCTCACAGCATGTGAAAACGTGTTCATGCTTGACAGTGATGAAGACAGAACCCAACAACGAAGATTCACACCCTTCACAGTCTATGAAGATGTGTACATGCTCAACAGTGTTGAAGGCCGAACCCACTACTGAGGTTTTGCTTCCTTCGCAGCCCGTGAAGGCGTGTGCATGCTCAAGCGAGAATATATTTTCACCAAAGTCGGTACAGAACCTTCCAAATTACATTGAGGATGAAGAGCTAGTAGACGGCCTACAAGCCCTTCTCAAGGTTTTTCTTTCTTTGAGATAGGTATGAATACTACCTGTGCTGCTTATCATTGGCAAATAAAAATAAATAATCAAAAGGCAAACTTTGCAAGGAATTTCATATTACTGGAGCAGCAGTAGCGATCCACAAGAAAGTGCAGTAAGGGATACTGGGTGCAACCTTTTGACAAAGGGATTTCACTGTAAAACCTACGTATCACTAAATGGCAATGCGCTTTGACAAGCGTCCTCAAGAAGAGCAATTAGCATCTGACATGCGACAGGTGGAAGCCGCCGACGTGTTGTGGATGAATTAGCCAATGTACTCCTCCAGTCAAGTTCTGCACTAGGGTAGGACGATAAATTAGTTGCGATCCTTGACATTGATATTCGCCCCTAAAGGAGATATAATCCTTAGCTGGTCGCTCATAAGTGGTCAGCAAGCTCAAACTACGCTATGACACACAACTGGAAACAGCGATTATGTAAACTTAGCCCAAAGGGAGAGAGAAAATCGGTCAAAAAGCAGTAAGTCAAGAAGATCTTGGAGTTGATGAAATGGACTACTTCAATGCCAGAAATACCTTCCAAAAAGTCAAATTCACATTTATGCTTAAACTTGTAAAACATCGTTGAGAAGTGACTTTGTGCTGAGTATTTCCTATCTGGAAGCATCTAGACCATCAAATTTTTAGTGTTCGTAAGTTGAGAATGCTAATCAGATCAAAAAATGACAGAAGGCAAAGATGACAAGTTCTATGATTTTTGTGGCGATAGAGTTCTACAGATATATTAGCTGATTTATCAACAGTGGGAGGAAAAGTTAAAGTTGAAATACTTGGAACTCAGAATGGTTTATGGCACTAGTCGAAGCCAATTTTAATCATTAACAAAAACTCACAGCAATGACTTAAAGAAAGTTGGTTTTAATCGTGAATATAATGCGATGAATGGCTTTTGTGAATACCCGCACTACAATGGATGGTGTACGGTGTTCGCCACCATTCCGTTTTAACATCAAATCCACTGTTACATTGCAGAATATTCTCTGAATAGGCCCAGTGGATGTAAAATTGGGGCAGCCTGCCTCACATTACTAGGCCGAACTCTGATGGGAAGCAGTCTGTGGCTTCTCTCTAACATTACTGCACGGCATTTTGGAAGATGTGATGATAAGTCGGTCCCCAAGTAGTGGGAAATAAAGAGTTGCTTA
Organism: Taenia multiceps; assembly: GCA_001923025.3. Lineage (NCBI taxonomy): Eukaryota > Metazoa > Platyhelminthes > Cestoda > Cyclophyllidea > Taeniidae > Taenia > Taenia multiceps. The sequence goes on along the minus strand of CM010311.1, from coordinate 46,013,656 downwards.
CTTTTGCGAAATTCACAAAGGCACTCAAAGGCATCCCAAGAAAAATGCTGCATTAAATAATGAGGGAGAATAGCCTTTTTTATTAGAAATCAAGAAGATTGAAGCGTTACCATCACATCAATATGACCACTGAATGATCAACTTGTTAAAATTGGCCTTCAAAAGTGATGAACGTGAGCGGTAAGGTGAAGGACACCATCTGATAAACCCGAGCTGAGAAGTTCATCATGCAAGCGAATAGAAAAATGGATCCTTTGTAACCAGCATTAACAGAGAGCAACAAACATTCAAGGCTAAAAGCGTGTTCTTTACTTCTTTCATTTACATTACTAAAACCTCTCACATTTTAAGCAGTTAATATAAAGAAAATTGATAATAAAGTCTGTCTTGCCAAAGTGTTCCTTAATTGAAGAACGTGTCACTAGTTGTTAGCCTCTGATAAACGGTTATCTAATTGCCCTATCTAAGGTATACATTACTTCCTCTCCATAAGAATGCAACATGTAGGGGTGTGACCGCGTGTGTACGGTGTCCCACAAATGCAGTAGTCCACAAAGATTATTTTACGTTGAACGGAGAAGTCAGGCGAGAGTTATAGTTGAGATCTACTAGTCGGTGCACAAGGGACAAACCAGTACAGCTCCAAGGCGTGCAAGGAGAACACCCGAGCTCCCTCGAGAAACAGTCATTTGGAGGTCACTCCATTCTCGGCTCCTCGCGACAATGCAATACCGCATTTCTCATAACGCACGCATACTACACAGGGCGACGTGACAACTTCACTTCATCCAACCCTCTGCATACCCCTGATGGTGTTCCCAGGCGAAAAAAACACAACCTCTTCATGCCACAGAACATCCATATGATCACACACGATGGAGTGAGTTGAAAAGCAGAGGCAAAGCAGGAACGAAATAGGTGGAGGTAGATTGCTTGCTTTCACAGACAGAACACCAGCTTCTGCCTCAACGAGAATCTACCAAAAGTTGTGGAGAGTACTGCTGATTGGAGCAAGGAAGCGAGCGTGTTAAAGAGCCTCACGTTTATTCAACCTGCAACATCAACTTTGTGGCGAAATTACTTTGTGCCATGGCGACAGTCTGTGCAGATACATAGCAGCACAAGGGAAGTAGGTGACACGAGTGACGCTCAAAAGTAGACAATGGCTACGTGGCAGAAAAGCACCATTCTTCCATACTGTGCACTAGTTGCCTCACATTTGGACTTTCTCGACAATCGACCCCCACATCGGTGGTATGCAGCCTCTCCTGTGTTAAGTTCGCCACCCGTCAATCTGCCTTCTTCGCGGTTTGAGCTTGGCGCTTAGAGGGGACCATTAATAAGAGAGGTCTGCCCTAGACCAGACTAAATGCTGACACATGCCCCCCTTCACTCGGAATTTCACTTCCGCTAGCGGTGCTTGCGAACCGACCAGCAGGCTAGAAAGTGAGCAGGTGTGGTACTTTTTGGAGGAAGTCAGTACTGCTAACAAGAAGAGCATCACGTGATTTGTGTGAGATGGAATGAGGATTGCATATGATGGGACGAAGTACGAAGGTAGAACTGAAAGTACTTGGTGCACGAGCGTCACGTGGAACGAGTTGTGACGATAAGGAGGGTATATAAGGCGACGCAAGTGAGCACACAAGTTAGTCTCATCCAAAGGCACTGGATAGCTGCAGAAATGGATCCTATGAATTGTCCCTTTCCGTTTGGGTTAAAGCCTCAACCTATGCCTAAGTTTCTGCTCACTCCTCCACCCATGCAAAAGTTCGTTTACTCGACTATGTTATTCCCGGAACCGATGGGTGGATTTATGTTCCCTCCAAAGTGTGCGATGCAGTATCCATGTCCAACTCTGCTGCATTCGTATCCATGTCCCACTGTGCTGCATCCGGAACCCCCGACTGAGTTTATTTGCCCTCCACAACCTGTGAAGAAGTGCATATACACTACTGTATACAAGGCAGAACCCACGCCTGAGGTTATAATTCCTCCACAACCTGTGAAGAAGTGCACAACCTCGACTGTATACAAGGCTGAACCCACGGCCGAAGTTATAGTCACTTCACAGCCTGTGAAGGAGTGCTCGACCTCGAGTGAGTGTTCGCATTCATCAAAGTCAACAAAGAACCTTTCAAATTCCATTGAGGAGGAGGAGCTAATAGACGGCCTACAAGCTCTTTTCAAGGTTTTTCTTTCAATGAAGTCGGCATGAATGTTGTTCTTGCTGATTATTTCTGTCACCTAAAAAATAAATGGCCACATTTCGGATTTTACAAGGAATCTCATGTTATCGGAGCAGCGGTAGCGGTCTGCAGGAGAATAGTACCAGGGGTATTGGGTACGACTTTTTAAAAGTGAATTTTATGGCAAATCCTGAGTTTCAAATAGTGGCTATGCTTATTAAAAGCATCCCTAAGAAGAAAAATTGACATTTGACAATAATCCACCAGAAACCACAGTTTAGTCAGTGAACACAACCTAACTAATTTTGCAGGTGGGTGAGATGGTGTTAACATTGTGGTCATTAGCGTTGACTTCAACTCTTGCCTAAAATTAACATATAGACCTCTGATACCCGCCTAACAGCGGTCTGTAAGCTTTATCTAGTGCATTATGCCCGATTCGGAAGAGTAATTATGAAGTGCGTTCAAAGTGCATAGGCAACAGTCAGATACATCCTTTTTATTGTCATTTAAATTTTTCGGGGATATCAGTCGCTATTGTACTGAGTACCTACTTAGTTTCATTGAGTTCTACTGCTTGATCAGTGCACACCGGTAACTTATTTAAATGCCACAGAGATTAAATGACAGCCTTATAGCTGTACTTTAGTGCAGATCCTGACTAAGGTGATTACGTTTTAGTTCACATGCCCATTTGTTGCTTCCGTAATGACTCCTCTAACGCTAAGATATCTCGGATATTGACTGACAATGAGCAGCAGCACACTCGCTCGCTCCTTAAGTCGTTTATAAATAAATTTAGTGTTAAACATCTTAGCTACAATGCTACTCTGCAAAACAGGCAGTAGTTAGAAAGTGAGTGGCGTAATACCTTCCGGTGAGATAATAAAATGCTTTAAAGTTGCTATGAACTAGTGTTTATGTCAGTGAGTGAGAACTTTATAAGGGTTTCAAAGATAGTGGTAAAAATATGAGATTTTAAGGAAGAACAGGCCTTTGGTGTCAAAAAAAGCATGCACGTACAATCATTTGTGCATACGCTTGCATTGGAGAGTTGGAGGGCCAAGTTCCTTAGTGGTAATCATTTCCATGTTTTAATATCACTTTAAATGGCCTCGATTTGGCTGTGAAAAGCACTACATCTTGAGATGGCTTGCACGTCAAATTGGCCAGTGAGGTTGACATTTCGAGACTTCAAACCGCATCGGAAGAAGGTGTGAATTATGCATAAAATCAAGCTTGGAAGAGAAATTTCTAGGATACCATAACATGGGCACTATTATTTGGCTGTAGCTATTTCTAGTAAAGGTTGGAGTGACTGCCCCTACGTGTGTGTGCTACAGTGCAATTAATGCATTTTATGTAAACCGATTCGTTGGTACAGAAACTGAACTGACTCAGTAATATATTTGTTCACTGCAAGAGAACCAGAAGGGTGATTTTTAAGAGAGCCAAGCACTAGTACCGAAATGGAAGTACAAGAAGCAGAAACATCATGTGAAAAGATGAGACGGTGGTGGTAATAGATAGGGCGACATATTTTGGTAGACTAAATATTATTAATCAAAGTCAATAGACAGTTAAGAACATGAAAGCGTTGAAGTATCCATGCATATATGTGCTCAAAGCAAGACTCAAGACTAAATAATATTCGCTTCACAGCCTCCAAAGATGTGCCCATACCCGTTTGTGCTAGCAAAGCACATAACGACTGAAGTTTACACACTTCATTAACTACGACTAAGTGTTCATACACGACCGTGTTTAGGACGCAACCCACAACCAAGGCAATATTCACCTCACAACTCACAAAGACGCTCCCCTATCCACCTTCTCTTGTCGATGGAACCCACGGACAAGCCCCCAAATTCTACTGAGTTTGAGGAGGTGGCTAAGAGTTTGCAACTTTACGTCAAGTCACTTCTTCCCTTGAAGGCAAATTAAACTTCGTCTGTGCTTACTACCTTTGGCAGTCAATAACGAAATATTATTACACATTGCATTTTCCAAGTATGATTATGCTTCTGAAGTGGTAATAGAGGGTCTAGGAGGAGCGCTTGATGGGGTTACTAATTACGGCTCTTCAGATGGGTGAAGTCAATTCCAATCCTGATTGTCACCCATTGGCTATGGTTTTAGGTAACTCTCTTGCTTTGAAGAGTGATGGCACTTGAAATGCAAACATTTCAAATCACCAATGCGGTATAAGCAGTTCAGCCGATGAAAATTCGTTGCCATCATTGACATGGACATTTTTGAAAATCAATCCATAATCTTTGGTTTCCGGCTCGTGAATGGTCTTTCATTGCCCAACTACATCATGCCGTCTGACACAGAACAGTGATCATCAGGCCCAACAAAAGCAGGGATTACACAAAAGCAAACCAATTTTCATTTTTATCGTTGATTCCCCTGCATGGCTGCATCAAATATGGTGGCATTAAGTCCTTTCTTGATTTCACTATGGTCTGATTTACAAACAACTTTTCAGTACTACCGCTAGTTAGCATTGAGACGTGTAGGCAGCACATTGCTTCCAAATCTATGCAGTCTAGCATGCATTGCAATTTAGGGCTTCTTTGGAAACACTGAGCAATAGTGCAGCAATTGTTTGTGGCGCTTTCAAGGCCTTTTAGCTCATTGACTGAAACCGAAAAACATGCATTTTTTGGACGAAGACAAATTCTTTGCAGGTTTTCTTACATCTGAAAGCTCTACTTTAACTTCTTTAAAGAACGATTTTGCGAGGTACATAATTCCGTTTCTGTAGGTGAAGTGTAATAATAAATTGCTCGACATTTTGTCACTACTAAGAGAGAAATGGTGAACTCTTCAGCGTAAAAAATATCGACAACGATTCATGTTTTACCTATATTTTCTAGAAAACCACAAGACCTGATTTGGAGTTACCTTTCATCAAAGATTCCCTTTTTTGGAGCTGTTTCTATGTTGATAGGAATGGATAATAAGACGGGAGAAGAGCAACATTTCTTTGAATGCAGCTGACTGCAAGTACCCACCATTTCACTAATCACACATTGTTTAAAACCACTCATCGTAGAACCGTCTACTCGAGTCCGTCATGCCGTCTCAGAGTAGAAAAAAGGAGGAAAAGCATATCAATTTTCCCCATTTTAAAACTCATGATTTCGTTGCTTGCTTAACTCTCTTCCAGCTTATAAAATCTTATTTTTAGGATTGTCCTTACTTGTGTTGCATCATCATTGAGTTAGGTGTCGAGAATAGGTGGTCAGGGGCATTTGCTCCTGCTCCACAGTCGGCCTCTATCCACACAACTGTCTGTCACACTTGAATGTGCTGAGATTTGTCTGCGGAATGTGTGAAAGCAGGTACAACACTTGTGTTTTGGAATCTCATGACTTCCTTTAGAAATTTACTTGCTTGTTACCACTTTTGAAGTGCAACAAATGAGTTAAAAGAGAAACTCTATTACGCGGTTGTAAAGTGAATGCATTAAGTTTTGCGAAATGCTTAGGCGATACCATTCAAAGTGGGAAGGTGTTAAGGTTAACAACGGCTTAAGCGTACATGGGAATCAAAAGTGTCCTTAGATCTGAAAGGTATTTACAATAAAACTATAATTCACCTGCATTTAGTCTTCCATACCTGTGTAGACCTATTCACTGCAAACACAATTTTATCGACGGAGGTCTTCAACGACCCTCTAATAGTGACTTTCGAGTATTATTAGGCGACAACAACCCTGGTCAATGCTGAAATCGGTAGGCACCTAAAACAAAATAATAATCGAGGAAAATCCTCGTGGACAATATGGTGTTTCATGACAGTAAATGTATTCTTTTTATAGAGGCTAAAACTTAATCATGTGATTAAAACGGTGACATCGCAGACATATAGTAAAAGCAAACCATGAGTTTTTTGCTGCCAAATAAATTAGCGTGATGGCTTACCTAACAGTAAGGGCGAGACCGGGATACAAACACAAACTTTAAAAACTATCCTTTGTGGAAGTCCCCATAAGTGTCCTTGGCTCAGAAGAAACACTGCTTGTTAGACGCTTACTATCCAAAGACTAGTCGAAAGATATGGGACAATAAATGAGTACACGGAATTGCGAAAGTATTCGATAAGTGCATAGATCATTAGCAAATTTGAATTAGCTACTATTAAATAATGCAAAATAAGTAAGACGTCTTTCGGGATAATAAAATCACAATTTTATTCCCTTTAAGAGCTGCATTCCATTGTACTCCATCAAAACCAAATTAAGCACTTGGATTGGCCTTGATGATAGCATGTCAAGTGCCATTCGTTCCTCCCTGGATTAGTTACCACAAGCATAGCTGATGGGTGCCAATCAGGACTGGATTCCACTTCGCCCAGTTCTCGAGCCGCACCCCATCATCCTAGCCAATCTAATCCCAGGACTCACTATTGCTGCTTCAGAAGTGTGAGCGTGCCTGCAAAATGCAATGCGTTAATACACATTTTAATAATTCTTAAACACTGTCAATGCAAGTAGTATTCGATTCGCCTTGAAGAGAATTTGTACACTGATGTCCGGCGCCTCCAACAAAGTGGTATGTGGAGACCTGTCCGTGGATTTCGCCCGCGAAGATAAGTTTGCGGTCACAAACTTGAAGGTTGTGAGGTAGACTTAGCCTCAGTTGCAGGTGCCATCTGCAACACAGACGGGTGTGGACTCATTATCACCGGTTGCAAAGCGAGCATCATCTCAGTCTCGTGTTTCGCCCTCATCATCACATTACCGCTCCCATCTCTTTAGCTGTCCACTCACTTTGGCTGATACTAACTTGCGTATCGAGTTGTGTCACCTTTGATACTATCATCTTTTCGCGTGATGTTCGTGCTTCTTGTGTTTTCACCTCGATGTTCGCACTTGGCTCACACTGAAATCACGGGTGTATGTTGTCACCTTAAAGTGCGCCCCGTGAACTCGTAAATGGAATCGAGAAAGAGGAAGGCGTTTGAGGGTGGTGGTTAAACTACTGTGCATTGAAATGAGTCTGTTGACGCAAAGAGATGGCTTTGACAGTTTTGTTGGCATCACTAGTTAAATATTGGCAATGTTAGCAATCTGGCCACTCACGACGGTTGAGCGAGTTCACGGACCGAGCCGTCGAGCCGATGTTTTAATTCGAGTTGAGTAGTTCTATTACGACGACAAGGGCATGTTGAGAGACGCATTCGCGGCTGCGTTGCCGTGGTTGACACCATCGAATTGTCGAATTGTATGCGCAGTACTTGTGCCACTGTAAATGCACCTTTTGGGCAAGAAGCGAAAACACAACTCGAATCCCGTCCTCGAGGAGTGGGTCGGTCCAGCTGACGTCGACAGTGGCCATCCCGTAACTCCTTGTTAATCGCTATCGATGCACCATTTCGTCCAAAGCAATGTAAATGCCTCACAACCGTCAGCCTTCTCGTATTGGGGGTAGTCGCAGGGGAGGGGAGGGGAGAGGAGAACGAAGCAACCCCTACAGCATGCATTGAGTCCCAAAGCATGCAGCGTCTAAGTTGCGTCATTTTAAGCAACATTCCCTACACTTTACAGGTTCAGATACTACTTAAAAGCTGGTTCTTCGTAGAAATTTTGATGTAACAACAAACTAAGTGTTTGAAGGAACGGTAGGTCGGCTGGGCGTTTTAACAAAAGTATCGTCTAAGAGGGTAAACGTAATCCTCTAGCATGCGCTCCTGAACGGAGGATGAGAGAACCTCAGTGTGTGCCACCGAGTGAATCGAATATGAGCGCTGTGCATTCAAGGCAAAACAACTTGATTTTCCAAATAGCAACTACCATCTATTTTGACAGGTTTGGAACAATTCTGGATTATGTCCGGCCAATCGTCCCAGCTCAAAACAATGAATGAAGTGTGGCCCATTGCTAAACACCAATGGAAACTTAATGACCCGGCAAAATCCAGCCATATGGATTGAATTTCGCAGTGTACTTTCGAGCCGTTTGGTCGCGTCTTTCCAAAGTCTTGCCAATCTCTCGCGTGCAGAAGAACAGGATTGGCAACTAGACAACGGATGCTAGGTGACTGGAGGTTATTTGACTGTGCCAAAAGTCTGATCATACTGACATTGGCACTGGAACGAAGGCACTACAACCGACTTCAATCTTTTGTTGTTTTGGGTTGGTTTTGTACGGGGAAGCTGTTCCTTCTTCACTCATCCATGTGCACAGCAAAGTGTAATAAATAACCAATGTGAAATTTCGAGGGGACTTCATCCTTGTGGTGTAGAGGTGCCGCGTGCCAACTGCACTTGCAAGAGCATGCAAAGTCGACATGGACCGAACCATTGTCAGGTTATATGTCGTCTCTCTAATCCGCTTTCACCTCGGCATCTGCACTCGGCTTCTACATTTCCTAAAGCTATCTATTTACTAACCGCACTATTCACCGACGAAGTATGGCGAGTTCCACTGGGCACGGTTTACTTCTTAGGAAAGGGGCAATCACAGTTGCAAGTAAATTAGATGGACTTAAGTTTACCAGGTTGCTTGGATGCCATAATTGGCATGAAGGAGGAGCGGTGACCTTGTGTGATGGGGTGTGCAATGACTTCACCATTCACCTTAGTCTGACTGGATGGGATGAGATGAGGAATGCGAGGCTGACTGTGTTTAACTTGGTGTATTTTGTGAATGGGTGAGCATAGTCAGCAGTTCCTCATGCACCCAATTCTTCGAGCCATAAGAAAATCTGCATTGACCAACTTCTAGGAATTGTCAAGTTAAACACCCTTATTCACATCTCCACCAGTACTACACCTTATATTTCAGTATGATTACCTTTATTTAAATTAGCTAGATTTGTGCAATTTAAAACCAAAAAAGTCGATCTTTGCTCATCATTGCTAGCAGCTGCGAAATTCATGTTAAAGTGAATATTTGGCGTCAGTTTCAAATGGCAACATTTTGGACAAAATCTTTATCATTTAATCAAATGATGACAACAGTGGTGCCCGGAATGAAGTTAGGATGTGGAAGTGTAATAATTAAATATTGCTGATGCAAAATTTTGAGAATTCTTGAAAAATCGTGTGTCGAATGGTGTATTTTTTATTTATTAAAACATATCATCATTAGTAGCACTTATTTTGACTTCAAGGCACGAAAGAGCTTAAAGAGAGCTTGTAAACCGTCAGTTAACTCCTCCTCCTCAATGGAATTAGAAAGGTTCTTTGCTGACTTCGATGAATGCGAACACTCACTCGAGCTCGGACACTCAGCTGTGGGATCCGTCCTGTATACAGTCGAGGTTGTGCACTTCTTCACAGGTTGTGGAGGAATTATAACCTCAGGCGTGGGTTCTGCCTTGAATATAGTCGTGTATATGCACTTCTTCACAGGTTGTGGAGGACAAATAAACTCAGTCGGAGGTTCCGAATGCTGCAGAGTTGGACATGGATACTGCATCGCACACTTTGGAGGGAACACAAATCCACCCATCGGTTCCGGGAATAACATAGTCGAGTAAACGAACTTTTGCATGGGTGGAGGAGTGAGCAGAAACTTAGGCATAGGTTGAGGCTTTAACCCAAACGGAAAGGGACAATTCATAGGATCCATTTCTGCAGCTATCCAGTGCCTTTGGATGAGACTAACTTGTGTGCTCACTTGCGTCGCCTTATATACCCTCCTTATCGTCACAACTCGTTCCACGTGACGCTCGTGCACCAAGTACTTTCAGTTCTACCTTCGTACTTCGTCCCATCATATGCAATCCTCATTCCATCTCACACAAATCACGTGATGCTCTTCTTGTTAGCAGTACTGACTTCCTCCAAAAAGTACCACACCTGCTCACTTTCTAGCCTGCTGGTCGGTTCGCAAGCACCGCTAGCGGAAGTGAAATTCCGAGTGAAGGGGGCATGTGTCAGCATTTAGTCTGGTCTAGGGCAGACCTCTCTTATTAATGGTCCCCTCTAAGCGCCAAGCTCAAACCGCGAAGAAGGCAGATTGACGGGTGGCGAACTTAACACAGGAGAGGCTGCATACCACCGATGTGGGGGTCGATTGTCGAGAAAGTCCAAATGTGAGGCAACTAGTGCACAGTATGGAAGAATGGTGCTTTTCTGCCACGTAGCCATTGTCTACTTTTGAGCGTCACTCGTGTCACCTACTTCCCTTGTGCTGCTATGTATCTGCACAGACTGTCGCCATGGCACAAAGTAATTTCGCCACAAAGTTGATGTTGCAGGTTGAATAAACGTGAGGCTCTTTAACACGCTCGCTTCCTTGCTCCAATCAGCAGTACTCTCCACAACTTTTGGTAGATTCTCGTTGAGGCAGAAGCTGGTGTTCTGTCTGTGAAAGCAAGCAATCTACCTCCACCTATTTCGTTCCTGCTTTGCCTCTGCTTTTCAACTCACTCCATCGTGTGTGATCATATGGATGTTCTGTGGCATGAAGAGGTTGTGTTTTTTTCGCCTGGGAACACCATCAGGGGTATGCAGAGGGTTGGATGAAGTGAAGTTGTCACGTCGCCCTGTGTAGTATGCGTGCGTTATGAGAAATGCGGTATTGCATTGTCGCGAGGAGCCGAGAATGGAGTGACCTCCAAATGACTGTTTCTCGAGGGAGCTCGGGTGTTCTCCTTGCACGCCTTGGAGCTGTACTAGTTTGTCCCTTGTGCACCGACTAGAAGATCTCAACTATAACTCTCGCCTGACTTATCCTTTGCAAGCATTGTCATTTGCCACCTTATTCTATGTAACCGTAATTTTTTGTCCTTTTCTACTTTTATTCTTACAGTTACATCATATGCTGTGCATTTTATTCCCTGCTACTCATTTTTAAATGCGTTAAATTATTTAGGCCTTTGAGACCCTTATAAGGAATGTTTGCCAAAGTACTGATGTTAAGCTGTAATGGCGATGCAAAGAATGGAAAGCCCTGACGCCGAATCAAAGATCTAAGAATTTATAGATCAGGACAGTTAAATGAACAAATATACTACCCACCGCCGTGCTTGAACAAGTTAGTTGGTGCATTCGGCCATGCTGCTTGTACTTATGTCCACAAAAGCATATGCTTCAGTGATTTGTAGAACAGAAAGCTCGATTGTGTAACATTACGTAGTTATATTATAAACCAGTCAGGGAGGATTGTTGTCGAATGGCAGTTGTCAGATTTCTATTTGTCCACTTGCCTTAAATGTGAAGAGGTAGTAAAATTCGTTGGGTGGTCACTACAATACCCGCAAAATGTTTAAAATAGGAGTCATGTCTTGTCCAAGGACTGCAATCACCTCATGGCACAACAGGTAAGAGCGCGAATTGCTCAGTTTTGCTCACTACACAACCATACAAAAAGGATTGAACACCCCACAAGGGAGGAAAGGTGCAGTAAGGCACAATACAGCAGCTACATAACAATAACTATTTGATGTGTACACACTGAGGAGTACCGCACCAAAAAAACTTAGTTACAATCCACCCTCGAGGCTTATTCACTCCTCTAATTAATTATTATTTGTCCAAAATGGATTGAGACTCATTTGGTGTGAGAGTTTAAAGTTTTGATATTTCAACTATACCGGAGACAAGTCCACTATGTTAAGACTTTTGAATAAGATAAACAAAAATGGTATTTGTTTTTCTACCTCATCTACTTCTATACGCCTGCAGGTAAAGAAACATTTGTAAGCAAGATAGATTTTACACATGAGGCGAGGTCTCACACCATTCCCATCTTTTTTAGCTGCTGTGAGGTGCATGCGGTGAGTGGAGCAATAAGTGCTTTTGTTTTGTCCTAAATTGAGCTCTCGTCTTTAAGTAATGCGATCAACTCTCCTCTTTCCTCTCACACACGCCTGAGTACGTGTATAACGAATGGCGACAGCAGTACTTACTCCTCACAGTAACCCACTGACCACTGCTTTGCATCCAGAGGCAATCACTGTAAATTGCGTTGATGATGGGTTCCACATTTATCTACCTCCTCGCTGCTCACTTTGAATCTACGGGAAGAGGATCTATTTGGGTTAAATTGCATCTGACGCTGGGACCTTAAAAATCTCAGCCACTCTATAAAATCACTTATTTTGACCAATTTAACGTTTAATAGCTCTATACTCTTCAAAAGTGGCGAATTCTTTTCTGTTTCAAGAGAAATATAGTTTAGCTGCGACCACGACCTCCTCCAAACCATGCAAACTAATTTAAAATCTTTCATAATAAACGTTTCTTCGTTAAGGAGCGTAGAGATGCATGACTGTGGGTAAGGGCGGAGCTCCATGAAATTACAAAAGAACTTGACATTGTGGCCACTGCTGTTCCCGTTCAATGTCATCAACAAAAGCAGTGCTCATTGGTTTACCCCTTGTCTAGTTTTCTTCATTTTATTTGCCGTTATTGAAGCTCTCGTAATAATTGCTCTGAGTTTAATGTGACATATTTTTGTGGGCTTATAAGTCATCCGTTAGCCGATAGCCCAAGGTTACATACTGCCTTTAAGAGAACGTCAACTTCAAGGACCAAAATGACTTCATAGACTTATAGCCGTGCAAAACTCGATTGCGGAGCTTTGGAGAGCAAAATGCGCCAAACAGATCTGCGTTCCGTAATAACTGCCTATCAAATGCCAATTGTTGTGCCAAGGAATATTTGTTCAAAAGCATAGCCATATGGTAGAACTCGGGGCTTAGATTGACCTCACTTAAGTATGCAGCCCTGGCTAATAATTTCGCCAGTAAACAATTACTGTTGGTTGGATAATGCGCAAATCCTTGTAAAATATGACGTTTAGAACCCAATTTATCAAAACTTTTAAAGCAATTACTTTGTCGCCTAGTCAAGAAAGATCTTAAGAAGAGTTTGCGAAACGTTGGCTATCTCCTTCACCACAATGGAACTTGGAGGTTTCTACACAAGCTTCGGTGCTAGCTCAACCGTGGTTGTGGGTTCCGCCCGCTACACAGACGAGTGCAGATAGTTCTAGACAAAATATGAAGTTTATGTGGCCTCATTCGTGTTTTTTCGGCTTATATAGAGACGGTTATCTGTAGCAATTGGCGTGGTTCGAATTTCGCATACTACTTCACAGATCCTGAAGAAAATATAAACGAAAACAAAAAAAACATTAAAAGTAAGGGTCTTTAACGTAAAAAGGAGCTTCACAGTGCAATTCGCGAAAATGTTTCACAATAGCCAATGAATTATAGAAGAAGTTTTAAGGCACTTTGGTCAGTGTCTTACGAAACTATGCAACTCGAATCTCTTTTCATCGTTATCCAACAAATCTAAATTGTGGAATAGAAGACGCAGGTTTTTAACAAAATGATAAGGCCCCTATTCATCTGGATTTTTTAAATCATTGAACAATTTTTGTGCGTAAATTTTGTACTTTATCTAATAAAGTTCATGCTTATTAACAAATTCCGGGTAGTGGGTGCAGAGATTCGAACTATTAAAATGAGGCCACATCCATCCCAGTCAAAGTCCGATCACAGACTCATCACAAGTACAAATATTAAGTGAATCACCAGCAAAATTACTCAAATATAGAATAAAGGAATTACTCTGACATTATTGCGAAAAAGAAAATCAACATTGAATTGACCACGATTATGATCAATTCAATTAAGTAAAAGAATGATTGGAATTCAGCGACTTTAAAAATCTATAATATTTCGAGGAAGTTTGCATCTTCCTGAGAATGAAGGATGGTTCTGCCCAAGAGTTCTTACTAATTACACTCACCCACTCACATAATACATCAAGTTAAACACAGTCAGCCTTGCATTCCCCATCCCATCCCATCCAGTCAGGCTAGGGCGAATGGAGAAGTCACTGCACACCCCTTCAAACAAGGTTACTGCTCCTCTTTCACGCCAATTATAGCATCCAAGCAACCGGATGCATTGTGAGCTGTTGACAAGTCGTTCTTCTTAACCGGTATGCCCTGCTATGACATAAAGGCCACTCGGAAACCCCCAATACCACCTCATCCTTAGGGTGTGCAGCTTACCCTGGCATAAGCAACAGCTACTTGACACTGGACTTTGTAGCACACCTTTTATGCTTAACTTCGGTGTTCTCAAGATCACGAAATTTTGCCATGGTAACTGGAGCAAGATAGTTGCTCTGCCTCTTGGGGACCAATAATGGCAGGTGGCACCTGATTGACTTGACTGCGCAACTCCAAGACTCGTATCCAATGAGTAGCAACAAGGCAATTGTGCAATTTTCGGTGAGTGGAGAGCACGCAATGTTAAGAGTGCACTGAAGTAATTAAGCTTCGCATATTTCTCTAAGGACATTTGGGAATCTGTCTAGCAAAGTTAGTAGATGAGCCAGGGTGATGGCTTAAATGGCCTTGCAATTACTTGTTGCCCTTTGACCAGGGGACTTGGAAGAAAGTGAATATTGATGACAATTTGGCAGAATGTGAACGAACAGGAAACTTGTATCTTTAAAGGTTTCCCCCTTTCCGCAATTGAACTTAAATACCTAGAGAGTTGACAAGCTCAGGGGTTTAGTAGCAAAGTTGATAAAATGACGCTGCATGCTTTCCATGCAAATTTCGGTAAGCATTGGGAGTCAAAACAAACTATTTTCCCACCACTTGCATTCTAATGAATGAGTAGAGTGTTGCTATCTTCGAGCTCAAGTTCAAAATGCAAAGTGAATCATTTAGCAACATGCCACTTAAGCCTAATTGATTAGACTTTGCCTCTGGTAGCAAAATTTGCATTAGTAACGCAGAGAAAATTGCGGTCGGAAGTGGATTTCACGAGTTTTTGGATGGGGAGCGTAAGAAGTAAGGGTAGCATCGCCCCAATTGCTGAGCCTACAATGGGAACCGTGATGGGCTCTAGTTTTGCCCATCACATGCAATTTAATCAGCTCGATTTTTCTATCGCAAGGTTCGTCCTTCATAATCTAGTCATAATGCTTGCGATGGTCACCCATTTGACACACTTGAGCAATCAATCATAATATTTATGAGAGAATAAACTTGACAACCTATCTCAGGCGGGGTACCCGCATCAAAATATTGCTTTGCGACTCATCCACTACACCTCAGATGTAAAACGAGTCTAGCCCTACGTTAAGTGGAATCGTCTTCCGGTTTTCACATGCTACCTTGCATTCATACACTGCTGGATAACGCTCTCAGTACCTCGATGGTCGCTTTGTTGAGGCTGATTGAGAGCAACAGCTCTATCGTGTGACTGATCCCATCACAGCTTCGTGAACAAGCGAAACCCAAATTGATGTTCTTAACTAAAAGTCACTAGTTCGTTCACAAATGCTAAAGCTATTTAAACAAGACAATGTGGCGACTTTAAAGGTAATCAAAAGTTTTAGCATTCTTCAGATTCACTAAACTAGCCCCGATGGGAATAAGCGAAGTGGTGTCACTGATGACCCAACCAAACACAACGGATACAACACAGTACCAGCTGACAGAAAGGGCGAAATAAGCAGTTGTAGTGCTAAAAGGGGTAAGAAGTGTTTATTTAAGAGGTCATTTGAAAATTCGACATGGTGAGAGTGAGTCGCAGTGGAGGCGTGTGACAATGAAATCAACTTTACGTACATCAAACACTTTTACCTTCAAGGGTAAATGATGCTGCAATAAAGACCTGAGGTGGATTCCCAATCCATTGGTTGCTGCCAATTACGACTTGCTACGTTCGGGACAGTTGGGCGTTTTATCCTTCGTAAAGGATTAGCATCTCATTGAAAGAGTCATTGCAACTGACATTTGTGGCACTCATCACAGATGTTACACACACGCAGATATGCACGCATCCCGATAGTTGCTGTGGATGTGCCGTCTCTCTGATTGTGCCTTGTGAATGCTGTTGCTGCTACAAACTGGTTCCCTCAAAACCATGCAATCGGCTTGCCAGCAATCCCATTGTGCCGCCGTCAACTGGGCAAAGACATCCACCACAGTAAAATGATGAATTGAGAAATTACCACTGTGCCCTGTTGCATCCCCCTGCGCTTGGTTTTAGAAGGGGCCCAATCAGTCACCAACAAACCATCAGTTAGAAGGAAACACCTTGCTCTGAAATGTCTTATCCAAATTGATAAGTTGTGTTCTACGCATGTATTTTGCTCTTTCTACCTCAGCAGGTAGGCGAATTTCCTAGTGTAATAAGGCTGTGCCACTTTACAGTGACCTTAAGATGGCTAATGTATGATCACTTGCACAAGAAGAAATACGTTCAGTTAAATTAAATATTTGTTTATGTGGACATGTTAGAGATCACGATTCTCGGTCAACATCTTGCTCCTATGGTGTTCTCGTGAAGCCTCATCAGCTCTTCCCTTCGTTATTGCCAAAATCAAAAGCCAGCCATAGAAATAATGCCAACCAAGGGAGTGCACATCCAATCACTCCATTCTGGAGCCTCGCGGCATGCTCAGTAACGATTGAGACGACACAGAAGGTGTTTATTATGGAGCCATCTGCAAAGTGCACACACAGATGTGCTCATTGTGGGGAAATGCACCTCCCTTCTTTGTGCTGCACGCTGCCTGCCCTAACACAGATCCTTAACTATGCAATACTCTAGCTACCGCATGGCGAAGGGGGAGCGATGGTCTTGCTTTTCAATGGCAGAATACATAGGCAAGGTCTGCGCTGCGCAGCGCGCACCAATCATCACACGCACAAAATTAGCGAGTCCCTGGGTGTGATGCACCTGCCACAACTGAAGAGAAAATGATAACAATTGAGGTGGAAGGCGTCTATCCTCGTTTCGGTCTTGTGGATGACCTTCACAACACCGACTATGCTGCGATGTCCGAGTGAGAACTATGACCACGAGGACGACATTTGAAATGAAGGGACGGGGTCTCACAGGAAGACTACAGCTGTTTCAGTGCCTTGCTTTCACCGAATCCTGTTTCCCCCACTTCCACAAACACTCCATCAGCCCCCTTCATCTTCTCAGTAACGTTAGATCCAGTTCAATTATTTCAACGCTTCCTTGAAGAGATCCTTAAGCTGCTTTGAATGAGCAGGAACGAAGTTGACTGAGATTTCCACCCTCCAGTCAACAAACCAAACATCTTTTAAACAGTTTTTACAATCACCGTAAAAGGTATCCGGTTTCATAAAGCCATTTATTTGCTATTTACTTCAGTCAACTCCTCTGTCTTCAGCTTACTAGGAGTGAAGTCCTTCTCTAGCCAACAACTGACGCACCTTCTTCTATGGAGAATCTACCTTCTCCAACATTACTAGGGTGATCGCAAAATACAATAGCGGTATGGAAGAGAAATACGACACCTTCGCATTACTATGCAAACTATACCCACCGGGAGAAGGTGTGTGAGAAAATTCCGTGTTCCGGGTGTCCCACGCTTATGACTACCAGTGTGATTGTGCAAGTGACCTTAATCACAAGCTGCTTACTTTGACCAATTACGACACACGATCTGTATGAAGTCACTTAAGGCTCTGATTCCTATGAAATGGCTGTGCTTGAGGCTAAATATTCGTAAAACGAGCTACTGACACTTGACGCACATTCATTGCAATAATTGATACTGACACCAAAATCCCTTAACAATTTGCATTAAGTCTTGGCTACCAGCTCAGTAATGGTCTTTTAGGCTTTACCTAAAATGGCTGGTTTTCTGTGAAGTGAGCATAACAACAGTGGAGGTTTCCAGCGTCAAAACGGTCATCTTCGTGTTTGTAGACTTCTTCTATCATCTGCCCACTTTCTTGAAAGTCGAAAGGATATTTAATTCAAAAGTGCGAAAATCTGTAAATGATTTGGTTACTGCTTGAACCGGTGGAATGCCATGACCAAGCATGTGACTGGCGTGGCAATGGTCTTGCGTCGGCTGTTCGAATCTCCCCACCCAATAACCAGAAATTGCTGGTGCCCGAAATGACTTAAGGGAGCAAAGCAAGGTGAGGCGCGCACAAAGTGTTCCGTTATTTTGCAGT
The DNA here is from genome assembly GCA_001923025.3 of Taenia multiceps. Taxonomy (NCBI): domain Eukaryota; kingdom Metazoa; phylum Platyhelminthes; class Cestoda; order Cyclophyllidea; family Taeniidae; genus Taenia; species Taenia multiceps. Next base: position 45,995,530 of record CM010311.1, on the reverse strand, counting down.
TTGCAGTGGTTGAACGGTGATGAATGAAAATTCGAATCGTAAAACTGTACAACTCATCGCTCGGTAGTGAGCCAAGCATTTCCTTTTGTGTGGTGAGGGTAAAACACCTCTCAAATTATGCCGTAGCGTCATTTTAGGAATGATCCATCCCATTCCCTTGAGCAGAAACTGCTCACCACCCATAGGACTCGATTTGTGTGATTAAACGCCGGTGGTACATTTGCCGAGGTGTGAAGTCATTCATCCATGTTTTGGGGATCGACGGACCGGTCAATGAATGATGAAGATTGTTGTGCAAAGAAGATTGGTAATCTTGTACTTTATTAGAGCTCCCTTATTTCATGGGTAAAAGCAATGATAGGAGTTGAGGAATGTGTCGTGCAATTTCGCATCTAATAAACAAACCATTACGAGAATTTTGGGCTAAATCCCATTCGATTACAAAGCTGAGTATAGAACTGATGATGAGGTCACTCCAAGGCGCATTAACAGGAGACGCTACAGCGTTTGGTTGGCCCAAGTTTTGTAAGGTCGAGAACTTATTCAAGTTAATCATTAATTAGACCAGAGCTGTCTCTCAAAGGGTCAGCAATGAGTGAATCAGCACGTTGCAAAATGACTTGCCGGACGGAAAGCGCTTCGGTGTGCAACTGGCTGCAGTGACAAGTGTGGGAGGTGAGGGTCGAAGACATCAAGGTGGTACGTGCACAGAACGGTAAGATCTCTGGTTAACGTAGTTACGGGAAGAAAAATACAAGCATTGCATCCGTTGTTTTGTGGAAAGGCGAACAATCTCAGAATATTAGATTTTAATGGACAGTTAATTAGGTGGGAACTGATTGCAGCCAGGTGTGCATATCCTCGGACTCATGGCACCAACACCCAGCCCACTTGTGACACTGCACATGCAAGGACATGGTCTGCTTAAACGTGGCAATAACGACCTTTTAAAATGAACAGAAAGTCGGGCGGTTAGCAAACAATCACCATTCCTTTGCACCATTAACCAACATTATATAGTATTACTTGCATCATGAAGCACGGTGGACTCACAGAAACAATGGGACAAAGAGGGAACAGAGATGAAGTCGCAAACGGAGCCATAAGTCTGTGGTGCTCACAATCTCATCAGAATTCAGCAACGCTACAGAAGGCGTGTAGTTAGTTTACATCGAAGTATTTGCTGTCTAAGACAAGGTGATGGACATCTCCGAAGGCGAAGCAAGTGGATGCTATCAAAGTAGGCATTTGTAGTAAAACAAACGAACAAATCTTATAGCCTATTCTAATCCAAAAAGGGTAAGAGTGAGAAAACTTTGTGCTTTATAGTGAAAACGAATTTGCAGCACATAATCGCTGTCAAAGCTGTTTCATGGCAGGGTGTCAGGTTGTACAAACTAATCTAGTGGTTACAATAACAGCACCCCAGTCATCCTTCCCAATGTGGAGAAGAGACGAACCTAACGCCGTCACGTGATGTAACTTCGGTCTGGGCGTCAATGCATGCTTCACTAGCCCAACCAAATCATTCACTTGCACAAATTGTTGGTGCACTCTCCCACCTCTGCTACTCCATGAGCGCCGAACACGAAACAGCGAACAGGGAACACAGAGCATAGTGAATTGGACGTGGGAAAGGGAACAGTGGGAACAAATCAACGCCCATTCGCCCACGTCATGCGTGTGAGCCACTGATTGCATACTGCTCACAAATCCAGAGGAATTTATTTAGTCGTTAATACATGCTGCACAAAACCTCACCAAAGACTTGACAATTCGCTCTCTATGTATGACTGAAAATGGCTTTGAGAAAAGCGCCAAATGCACCGTTTCATCCCCTCCGTGGATCACAATGCAGACATTAACGAGTGAACTACTCCAAACAAGTCGGTGGACTGCAAGATTCGCGTGTCAAGTGCCCATCATTCCGCCAGGGCTTGTTCGCCCAAAACACTGACAGCACTTGGCACTCAGCAGTGAGATCGCCTTTACGTGGATCCACAGCCGCGCCTACTACCGCTCACCAGTTTTCCCCTAAGTCTCACTACTACTGCAGTGCGCAAACATGTATTTTTATGATTTCGAAAGGCACTCAGCACAAGTAGCATTTACTCCATCCTCGAGAGAGGAGAGAAATTGGGGGGAAGATTTAGACCGCAGACTACATCCGCATACTCAATGGAATGGAAACACCTGACCGTGCATCCCATCGACGAAGGGATATGGGTAGGCGCATATCTTCACGTGCTGTGGAGTAAGTATGACCTCAGTGGTGGGTTCCGTTTTCAGCAGGGGTGCGTGTGGGAGCAGTTGTAGGGGTTGTGAGGTGTGCGCCAACTCCGTTGCGGGGTCCGTCGTCAACACAGTTTGGTATGGATGCATCATCACAGGTTGTGAGGTGTGCGCGAACTCCGCTGTGGGGTCCGTCGTCAACACAGTTGGGTATGAGTGCATTTTCACGGGCTGTGGAGCGAGCATTACCTTAGTCTCAGGTTCCGCCTTCAATACGTACGAGCCTGGATACATCACCGCCTCCATTTCTTCACCTCGCCCTTTGCTTTGATTGATACTGGCTTGTGCACTGAGTTGTGTCGTCTTTTATACCACATTCTCACCACCTTCCATCTCTCCGCGTGATGTTCGTGCTCCTTGTACTTTCGACTCTGCACTCGTGATTGCCGCCCTCCAGAATCACCCCTCCGATGCACTGCAGTGAGAGCAAGTACCACTGACACATCGCATTCACCATGCCACTAAGACAATGTGTCTGTTAATCCCATCATTGAAGAGGAAGCAGAGAGTGGCAGTTTCTCTGGGCATAGGATGCATTCCCCTATCTACGACTTGAACAGTTCTCTTCAAAGTGCCATTCCACATGCAGCACAGAATGCCTTCCGACGTCATTTAAATTATCGTTGCAACATCCTTCCTTACCAGTGTGATGCGCGAGCAAGCTTTACGTGTGGTGCTACTCACAGGCGAGCCAGACCACTCAAATCGACACTGAAAGCAGAAAATGGTGACCACCAGGAAGCTCACCTCTTTAACTAACAACGACTGTGTGTAAGTGGCTGACTCACTTCATACACCTTACCGGCAATGAGGATCTAGTTTTCGTGCAATTCTTACTTCATTATAACTGCATTTAGGATTTTCCACTGGTGCGTGCTCGCACAGATGGCAACCTTCAATCGTTCCAACGTTTCGTTAGAGAGCACTCTACTGCCCAACTGCTACTTCTGCTTTGTGTTGTGCCTCAATGCTGTAGTGGAGGTTCCTAATAGTTGTTTTGCCTATGCCTGTTGCATGGTGCAAGTAAGTGTGGACGAAGGTTTCGAGTTTGTGAGGGATCATAACCGATCTGCTGAAGGAGAAATGGTGTGTCGAGTAGACGTAAGTGCATCCAGTCTTGAAAGCAGCCTGTGCACGTCCAAATGTTCGAGCTTATGCTACACCGGTGTTAGTGTTCACTGCGGTGGGAAGTGACCGAAGTCGGCCTCACCACTTCACAGTGTGGCTCACATAATCAGGACCTCCCCTACCAAACTGCTCACCAGCTCAGTTAAGCATCTATCACTTCTGTATTGAACAGTAGGAAAGCTCTCTTACTATCCAGCAAATAATGCCGTTTCGAAATCGCAAATGCGTCAATGGTTTTATGTGCTGTGCTCCCCATTGCCACTGACGACTTCGTCTCCCGTTCATTTTACTCTGCCAGACGTCACTTATTCTTCTTTCTGCTACTCATCTCCACAAATATCCGGCCTTTCCTATCCTTGGCTAAGTATTCACAGTATTTGAAGTAATAAAGACGGAGAATCGTTAGCCATGGTGGAAGTGAGTGCAGCCCCCTAACTTGTGGGCTCGTTTCGCAAGTGGGATCTTGCGATAGATTTTCGAACTTCGTACGATATGAACAGAACGAACTCAAAGGGTTGTTCGATAATGGAAGACATTTAACCTACTCCGGGTCCAGCATCTTTGGTAGACTAAAAGTGGACCTTTATTGAGATCCCGAACGGATTATCCAGCTAGCGCGCCTCTGGCCGCATTCCACAGCGTTATTGCGAACTGCCTCCCACCTTAATGCCACTTGGTCCCACGCTTTGCGGATATCCCGGATTTAGTTAAAGACAATTAAAATCCAATTAAGCGTAGGCGAATCCACTTAGCATGAGAGGTGTAGATTAGGATGTGACTTGACGTTCCTACTGCGATATTATTTACTCTCGAAAGTAGAACCACTTGGTGTGTGCTTGAATGATGGCCTCCTTATCGCACACCACTTTATTAACTCTCTTGCACCTTGTCAGTAGTTTTGCAATCAATTCTACCATGTTGAACTACACGTGCTTTGTTTTGTCCATTAGGTTTCCGAAACCAACCTCAACTACGCCACACTTATTTACCTCAAAGGTAGTCAAGTAGTCCTTACTTCTTCAAACAAGTTTTGATTACTTTTGAAAGTTTTCTGCTGTTTCATTCAAAAAAGATAACATTTATCAAGCGTCACCTTGGGTTTGATTAGCATGTCTGGCTCTGTTAGAATCGAACGCGCGGTAGCGCTACTGCACCTCTCATGCTAAGTGGATTCGCCTACGCTTAATTGGATTTTAATTGTCTTTAACTAAATCCGGGATATCCGCAAAGCGTGGGACCAAGTGGCATTAAGGTGGGAGGCAGTTCGCAATAACGCTGTGGAATGCGGCCAGAGGCGCGCTAGCTGGATAATCCGTTCGGGATCTCAATAAAGGTCCACTTTTAGTCTACCAAAGATGCTGGACCCGGAGTAGGTTAAATGTCTTCCATTATCGAACAACCCTTTGAGTTCGTTCTGTTCATATCGTACGAAGTTCGAAAATCTATCGCAAGATCCCACTTGCGAAACGAGCCCACAAGTTAGGGGGCTGCACTCACTTCCACCATGGCTAACGATTCTCCGTCTTTATTACTTCAAATACTGTGAATACTTAGCCAAGGATAGGAAAGGCCGGATATTTGTGGAGATGAGTAGCAGAAAGAAGAATAAGTGACGTCTGGCAGAGTAAAATGAACGGGAGACGAAGTCGTCAGTGGCAATGGGGAGCACAGCACATAAAACCATTGACGCATTTGCGATTTCGAAACGGCATTATTTGCTGGATAGTAAGAGAGCTTTCCTACTGTTCAATACAGAAGTGATAGATGCTTAACTGAGCTGGTGAGCAGTTTGGTAGGGGAGGTCCTGATTATGTGAGCCACACTGTGAAGTGGTGAGGCCGACTTCGGTCACTTCCCACCGCAGTGAACACTAACACCGGTGTAGCATAAGCTCGAACATTTGGACGTGCACAGGCTGCTTTCAAGACTGGATGCACTTACGTCTACTCGACACACCATTTCTCCTTCAGCAGATCGGTTATGATCCCTCACAAACTCGAAACCTTCGTCCACACTTACTTGCACCATGCAACAGGCATAGGCAAAACAACTATTAGGAACCTCCACTACAGCATTGAGGCACAACACAAAGCAGAAGTAGCAGTTGGGCAGTAGAGTGCTCTCTAACGAAACGTTGGAACGATTGAAGGTTGCCATCTGTGCGAGCACGCACCAGTGGAAAATCCTAAATGCAGTTATAATGAAGTAAGAATTGCACGAAAACTAGATCCTCATTGCCGGTAAGGTGTATGAAGTGAGTCAGCCACTTACACACAGTCGTTGTTAGTTAAAGAGGTGAGCTTCCTGGTGGTCACCATTTTCTGCTTTCAGTGTCGATTTGAGTGGTCTGGCTCGCCTGTGAGTAGCACCACACGTAAAGCTTGCTCGCGCATCACACTGGTAAGGAAGGATGTTGCAACGATAATTTAAATGACGTCGGAAGGCATTCTGTGCTGCATGTGGAATGGCACTTTGAAGAGAACTGTTCAAGTCGTAGATAGGGGAATGCATCCTATGCCCAGAGAAACTGCCACTCTCTGCTTCCTCTTCTCTTCAATGATGGGATTAACAGACACATTGTCTTAGTGGCATGGTGAATGCGATGTGTCAGTGGTACTTGCCCTCACTGCAGTGCATCGGAGGGGTGATTCTGGAGGGCGGCAATCACGAGTGCAGAGTCGAAAGTACAAGGAGCACGAACATCACGCGGAGAGATGGAAGGTGGTGAGAATGTGGTATAAAAGACGACACAACTCAGTGCACAAGCCAGTATCAATCAAAGCAAAGGGCGAGGTGAAGAAATGGAGGCGGTGATGTATCCAGGCTCGTACGTATTGAAGGCGGAACCTGAGACTAAGGTAATGCTCGCTCCACAGCCCGTGAAAATGCACTCATACCCAACTGTGTTGACGACGGACCCCACAGCGGAGTTCGCGCACACCTCACAACCTGTGATGATGCATCCATACCAAACTGTGTTGACGACGGACCCCGCAACGGAGTTGGCACACACCTCACAACCCCTACAACTGAGAAATTAGCCTTATCGCGTATGCACTGCGTTGTGCGTTGTGCATTGTGCGTTGTGATAGATAAGACGACTTCTACTCATAATTGCTCCACTTCACACCGTTGTAGTGCTTTACAACTCGGAGGTTACGGTGCGGCAAAACAACACTGTCTTTGGTGAAACATCTGATCAGGCGTTTTTATTAATCTGCGTAGGGTTTTCCTCCCTTTGGTGGAGCGAATACGCAGCCATTCCTGCAGCGCCTCGACTCTTTGTGTTGGCAGCAAGAGGTATTTTTGCATTTCTAGTAATGCTGAGTGTTGCAACTTCCGAAGTCCCAAGGCAGTGGCATGCTGCAGTTGAAATCATGTAAACGCCTGCACGACTGCAACCACCCAAACCTGGTAGTGATTGAAAATTTTGAAGGAGAGTCACTAGTGTATGCGTTTGTTTTAAATTAAGGAGTCGCTGCACCGTAAGTCATTGCTGAAGCTGTCGCAACACGTAGCCGTAAGTTGGAAGAGCTATGGCTAAAGCAAGGGTTTATTAAGAATTGCAATCACCAATAGTCGGACAATGTACCTGAAAGCAGACATATTCACCTCAATAACGCTATGCTTGGCAGCTTAATGAGTCTATTAATTTGCACCATTTTCTCCTCATCACTTCCTTCCTTGGTCATCGCGGCTCGGCAGTCGACCAGTGGCTTAACATCAGATGTCCTCGAAGGTTAGCTAGTCACAATGAGGAGGAAGTTAAAGAACATTCCTACTTCTAAAGCAGAACTGGTGAAGTTGATACTTTTAGTGGTGACAGGCCAGTGATTGGATATGCGACTGGATTAATGCCGCTCCTGTGGCAATCTTTCATATCCCTGCACTACGAGACGTGTATTTATGCCGCATTCTCACACTTTAACGGAATTAAAATTACCTGAGTAAAGCCAGACAATGGGCGCAGAAATGGCTCTTTTGCTTCCAGCTGCTCAAATAGTTGCATATACTTATAGTTCTTAGGCAATCTAGGACATAATTCACACTTTTCAAAGCTTCCCATGCTAATTTGGTGAAAACAATAAACCTTTATCCCAAATTTTCTGGTAGAGCTATCTTGAGTCCCTCACTGACTGCTATCAAAGTAGACTCAAGAATGGCGGGCAGGATACTTATTTTACAAGCAGAAATGATAGGGTGTTTGACGGAGGTGATAATAACTCCAGCTAAATGGTCGAGCCTATACCGCTTCGATGTAGTTTCTGAGGTTGAGAAGGATTTGCTGTCCTCCACTGCCGTGATTAGGGATGCGATTCACAAAATCAGACTCCCTCTCGTTAAAGTTGTTGGCCATCTCATTTCATCATCTAACGCCTCTGTATTGATTACAGGAAGAGATCCATCCTGTGGAAAATACAAATGATCCTACATGGTCAGGTACACTGTGCTCCGCATTACCACTGGTGTTGGCTAATTCTCGCAGCAGCGACCGCTGAGTATGTGAACCGTAGACCAATACATCACATCAGGATCATCACCAATGTAGAGGTGTGGGATCGTCTCTGCATTGCCTGCACTATTCAAATGATCGACTGCCGAACAGGCGTCCAGTAACAACCACGGTGCTGCCTAGTGTCCTATAATCATGCAAACTAGCCTCAAGTCGTTTCACAAGTAAATACTGGCTTGTTTTAAGGCGCTACCAGCTCGGGATGTCATTATGGCCATCTCTCGGACGCATTGATACCACCTTAAATGAACCTAACCTGTCTGTGATTATTCCCATGCCTAGGGTGTCGCCTCTGTATTAAAGAGGACTGAGGAAGCAAATTTAGTAAAGAAACTACGAATGTGCTGAAAGGGAGCTGTTATACTGGGCCTGTAGGTGTCTGCAGCTAATATCATGAAACCCGCCCACACTCACTCCGTTCTCCTCTTTCGCTTGTTGCAGGACAGGGACGAGGCGAAAATGCGAGTGTGTTTACACACTGGTGCAGTTGGTGGAACTATTAGACTATAGTTTACTTCAACGTAATTGAGCCTAGGAGTGAAGAACTAATCAAAACGAAGGCTCGCTAAAGTTGGAAGCACTAACGACGGCTTCTAGGTGCACCATTGATGCACTGTCACTATGCATTATTTATGCAAACAATTAGGCGAGTCGAAGAAGATTGGACCTCGAGGACACATGGAAGCTTTGTTGCGGGCCTTACACATTATTACACCTCTCACCAACAGAAAGCCACATAGCAAGCTGTAAAATACTTCTCACTTCGCGGCCAATTTCCAGTAAATCAGGTAAATTAACACAGGCGCATTTTCCATCTGGACTTTAACCTTACCTCTCTTCAGTGTCCACGGTGCTCGTTTCTCCATCGTGGCATGCCGTTCGGTCCCATTACAGCCATGGTATCTCAGGTCCACTGTATCCTCATTGTCAATCGTCTTCCACTGAGATAGGCTTTATAACACATTTTGGGGATGCACTGGCGCCAGCAGTGCTTTAGCTCAGCCAAAATGTGCAGGAATCCATCACTCGACGACGTGCACTTTAAGAGAATGGGTTTATTACAAGATGAGCGGCATCAAAGGCACCCTGTCTCTAGGTGGCCACCGCAATCTGGATCCTTGCAACACAAAAATTAACCATTGAAGCAGTGCCAGACTTGATCGAGTTGAAACCATCAGGCACGGAATCGTAGCCATAGTCGTGTGAAACTGTGCGTAATCCACCAAGGGATTCTATCTCCACAACTTCATCCCATCTGAATGGACGTCGTAAAAAGTCTGTTGAGTATTGGTAGCGAAAAATGACAAGGGTCATTGAGTGCAGCCGCTGAATTAAGCAAAATCACTTCAAATTGTGTGCTTCATTGACTGTTTAAACCTGTGGGTAAACAGCACTGAGAAGGCCTATCTGCACTTGGCACACAATCATCACCATCTCCTAGTTCTCAGAGAGTAGTTCTCCACTTTGGACGATCGAATTTTCAAGTATTATGGAATCATTCATGTCAAGTTGACACGCTCGGTTGAGTGCAGTTAGAAAAGCCTTTAATTTTGTGCATGACATGCTGTTATAACTTGTTTGTCCAAACCAAATTATCAATTGAGCAAAAGGCGGGTTTCCTGTATGAATTAATTAATTATATTAGTGTAACTTGGATTCACTTTTAAGGCGAGGATGCAGGCTGCAGGTTGCGTGTGTTGCAGGGAGAAATGTAACCTCGCGCGTGGTTCTTAGAAAGCCCTACAACATAAGAGGTGCCTCCAGTCGCCCAATGCCCGTACTCTGCTGAGGTGAAAAGACTTGCAAAATACGAGGCCTAATCGTTTATTCAGTAGTCGTTAAAGCTTATCAGAAGTAGAAGTATCTAGTGTGAGGTGGGTGGAGGGAAGTACTAGAGGAGAGCTTGCAAACTATCTGCTGCCTCCTCCTCCTGCATGCGATTGAGCGCTCCTTCACAGGCTTCGGTAAAGGCACCACCTCAGTTGTGGCTCCTCTCTACCAAGGGTACGACCATCCACACGGCTTCGCGCATTGTGGGATGCATTGCGGCACCCACAGGGACGAGGTCACACACTTCTCCACACACTGTGTGGTCTGTGCAACTTTCGTCATGGGCACCACCTTCACCGTATACGAGCATGGCCAACTTCCGCACTCCATTTCTTCAGCTGTCTGCTTGCTTTGGTCGGTACTGACTTGTGCGTTGAGATGCGTCGCCTTTTATACCATTCACACCGTCTCCGATCGCTCCACATGCTGCTCGTGCTGCATGTGCTTTCAGTTCGCCATCCACACGTGCTGCTCTGCATCATCACTCTCGTGATCTGCACATCACGCTGTGGGTGAATCGGAAACCAAGGAAGATATTTACTTTTTGGACAAGGGTGCAATGTACAATCGCCGATTTCAGTGCTTCCTATCCGGTTCGTTGCTCCGTTGGCGCTCATGCTGCGCTATCATCCGCTTCAGTAAAATACTAATTGTCCTTATAAGTAGAGATTTGCCTCTCAACTGATCTCACGCGCCGCCGGCGCTTCTATCATGCGCTAATGAATTGCCTTTACGGAAAGTATTTTGCAATAAATTTGGAAATGATCTAGGTCTTTATGAATATATGGCCAAAATTGCATGGTGTAAAGTAGGAAACCATTGCTTTGGGCTCTGAATACTGCGGGCGCTAAATGAATAGATGGCTAGTGCATTAATTGTTTAGACAACATTTAAAGTGAGCAGTTGATTTCACGACAATTCTTGTTTCTTAATAGCTCCGACTTGAATCTTTGTGATGCCTATGTGCGTGCAGATAAGCAATGGTCTTTAACGTTTTGACATTCTTACGCGTCTGTGATAGGCCAGTCTCCCCATCTCTTATGCGCTGTCACGCCTTATAAACCAAACAGCACCCTGCACATTCCATTCCACCTTTAAAATATGGAGTTATTTTTTTGTGGAACCCCATTCCATCACAGTCACACGCCACACAAAACTTTACCGTGCATAGGTTCGCATTTACCATAGATGCAGTGAAGTTTCTTTCGGTAATCAAAGCATGTTATTTGCAACTTCTCTAAACAACTAGTAATGGTGGATCACCTTAAATACTGGATTAATAGATGACCTTTGAAAATTTGCCACTGAACCGTGATGCAAGTCACTTGACCGAAGAGCCTGCGGACCTAATTACGTGCAAGCTAAGGAAGCTTTTTAAAGCCCGAGACAATTACTTACACAACCTTTCATTGACAGTGGCAAATGGGCTAAGATGCCATTTTAAATCACTACAAATCTGACTGCTGCTTTTCTATTGCAAGCCCAAACGAAGGTGTACGATTTTCGCATCTTTGTCTAAAAGGGAAGTGCACGAGAACAGAGCACCTTAAAAGCGATGGCAAATAAATGGATCATTTGGTGGTGGAAACATGGCAGTGTGGAAATACCAAGTACTTTAAGCGTCCAAGTTCGAAAAGGTAGCCGTCGTATGCATTTGCGGGCGGACTTCTATGTACCTAGAGCATCGAAACTAATTATTGCCCTGGAGCTCAATTAGGTTAAGATTTGAGCAAAACGTTTTCATTTTCTAGATCTTAAAAATCAAGATTGTAAAAAGGATTGATTGTGCAAGTTAGCACTTAGCTATGAAGGGTTTTGAGTCGACGCATGGAGCGAGGCAAGCCTATCCGTTCGTTTGGGAGTACCGTTGTTAGTGTTAGATTTAGTGATAGTAAATAGACGAATGTGCAGTGTGCCCACTGTATCTTGGGCATAAGAAGCCATAAGGATTTATCTCGTTTCTCGCTCACCCAACCACGAATTCGAATTTCACATTAACGGTGATGATGGAAATGTGGTTTGAAGCGTAGTTTATGAGATCTTAAATGACATTTGATGGTTGCAAGGATGTAATCGGTGCCATTTCTTGTGTTCAAAATGCTCACGCACTAGCAGATGGAGAGCATTGTCGGTAATGAGCGCATATTAGCAGAACTCGTCGAAGTGCATCTGCTTGGTTGTACTTTTGCGTGCAATATAAACATTAACAATAAATCTTGCTTAAAAGAGGATCGATTATAATTAAGTGAAGCTAACAAAATGAAATAGTGAGTATTCATTCCCATTAGTGCTTATAAATTTTTATGGCGTTTGAAAAATTCTCTGAGGCTATTGCTCAAAACTTTACGTGGTGAATGGTATAATTTTGAAAATACATTTTTTCTGCTTGCAGACCTATTAAGCGTTGGCTTGACATCGTCACCACCCTAGCCATATGCCTAATCACAGGCTTGTTGTCAGCTGAAACATTGACAGAATTGTAGTAGCATAATACACCACTGAAAGAATGTATCATGCTTGTCCATAAAATCAAGGGAATTTCAAAAATTTGACTCTAAACAGCTTTTGAGATGAATTTACATATCAAAGCACGGGAGGATACGGTTTGAATGATCTTTAAGCGTGGGTTCGGTGGCCTAGCAAAGCAAGGAAAGAAATGTAAACAGTTTTAAGAAATCCATGAACTAGCAAAATTTGCTAAAAATCTACCAAGGTGTGGTATTGCATACCGGAAGTAAAGCACAGTTCAACATACGCCTGTCAGGAAAGCCGTGGTGTCTAAAACTAAGAGTCACCTGATTTATCAAGAGGCCTAGAGAGATTATAGTTGGAGTGGTTAAGAATTGAGAGTTGCGAGATAACCAGCTCCATATTGCTGATGAGGTATTACAGTAGGTGAATTGTGCATACCTGCGCGTCTGATTTTCACATTTTTCACGCATTTATACCATCCTTAATGGACTTGACCTGATTGTGATCACTGCTACAGCTAGAGATTGCCCACACATCAAATTGGACGAAAAAGAACTCAATGAGGGCACACATCACATCGGACGCACTCTGGAAGTTGGAAGGAATTCAATTTCCGAGAAACATATCTAGGTGTTAGAATATGAAATGTTATTTTGGATTTGTAGACATCTCCAACAAAGGCCAGTAGACACATTATCCCCTCCTGCTTTTCACAGCAAGGGAACAAGACAGGCAAATGAATATGAACAGTTGTTTCTACAACCAATGTGGCCACCCAAATTGTAAGTTTGATATGATATCGTCCAAATGAAACACCTGATAAAATTAGGTAGATCAGCAATATTTAAGCAGCGCTTCACTAATGTGCGGCCGTTTCACGTCATTCAAGCAAATTATTAAAAGAAAGTAGATTGATCCTCCACTGTGCACGAAAACTCGGCTGCAGTTCACACTTGTTGCCCACCTGTCATTAACCAAATGCACTTAGAGGAACGTGTGTAGTATACTTGGTTTTGATTGCTTTCCAATAAACCAACCGATTTAACAACGATAAACTCGTTCATTTACATATTTAATACAACATGCTCTTGGTGCCTGCAATGCCGGCACTCTTTGTGGTGCCAAGCAATCCTGATACCTCAGGTTCCCTCTGTCTTAGTAGTTAATCTTCATCCACACAGGAAGGCTTGGTAACAAATTTCGAGGCTACATTAAGGCCAGTGGTGAGTTAAAGCAGACAAATTGTGCAGCAGCTGACATTCCAAAGGTTATAATATTATCCAGAGCTAGCTATATCGCAGTATAAGCGCCATGAAAGCCACATTTCCTCATGGCGACCGCATTAAACTCTGGCTCTGCAGTACAACAATTAGGCATTGTAAAGGCATCAGACCAAAGCGATATGAAATGATTCCATTTAGAGCTTCAGTCATATTTTTGCATAAACATGTGGAGCAGTAGGAAATTATGTCTAATACATGTTCATCGCAGCTAAATATCACCTATTGGGAGGGCAGCAAAACACACAAAGCGAATAGTAAAAGGAGGTGTTGGCTGCAGCTAATGAACTAAGTGAAGTCACTTGACACTCGGATGCACAGAGTTGCAATGCTTTAAGGCAAACATCTCTAGAAGAGTAAGTGGTATTTAACTTGGTTTAGAATTTAGGACATTGGATCAATGCAACCCATTAGTACCAAAAAAGAGCAGATCAAGTTTACTATTGATATTGATATCGACACTGACATTCACACGCATATTTGCGATGGGACGGGTACCATAAAAAAACATGCAAACTTCGACTACGGACTCTTGATCTGTATGACTCCATCCATGGCGTGATGTGCAGATCACGAGAGTGATGATGCAGAGCAGCACGTGTGGATGGCGAACTGAAAGCACATGCAGCACGAGCAGCATGTGGAGCGATCGGAGACGGTGTGAATGGTATAAAAGGCGACGCATCTCAACGCACAAGTCAGTACCGACCAAAGCAAGCAGACAGCTGAAGAAATGGAGTGCGGAAGTTGGCCATGCTCGTATACGGTGAAGGTGGTGCCCATGACGAAAGTTGCACAGACCACACAGTGTGTGGAGAAGTGTGTGACCTCGTCCCTGTGGGTGCCGCAATGCATCCCACAATGCGCGAAGCCGTGTGGATGGTCGTACCCTTGGTAGAGAGGAGCCACAACTGAGGTGGTGCCTTTACCGAAGCCTGTGAAGGAGCGCTCAATCGCATGCAGGAGGAGGAGGCAGCAGATAGTTTGCAAGCTCTCCTCTAGTACTTCCCTCCACCCACCTCACACTAGATACTTCTACTTCTGATAAGCTTTAACGACTACTGAATAAACGATTAGGCCTCGTATTTTGCAAGTCTTTTCACCTCAGCAGAGTACGGGCATTGGGCGACTGGAGGCACCTCTTATGTTGTAGGGCTTTCTAAGAACCACGCGCGAGGTTACATTTCTCCCTGCAACACACGCAACCTGCAGCCTGCATCCTCGCCTTAAAAGTGAATCCAAGTTACACTAATATAATTAATTAATTCATACAGGAAACCCGCCTTTTGCTCAATTGATAATTTGGTTTGGACAAACAAGTTATAACAGCATGTCATGCACAAAATTAAAGGCTTTTCTAACTGCACTCAACCGAGCGTGTCAACTTGACATGAATGATTCCATAATACTTGAAAATTCGATCGTCCAAAGTGGAGAACTACTCTCTGAGAACTAGGAGATGGTGATGATTGTGTGCCAAGTGCAGATAGGCCTTCTCAGTGCTGTTTACCCACAGGTTTAAACAGTCAATGAAGCACACAATTTGAAGTGATTTTGCTTAATTCAGCGGCTGCACTCAATGACCCTTGTCATTTTTCGCTACCAATACTCAACAGACTTTTTACGACGTCCATTCAGATGGGATGAAGTTGTGGAGATAGAATCCCTTGGTGGATTACGCACAGTTTCACACGACTATGGCTACGATTCCGTGCCTGATGGTTTCAACTCGATCAAGTCTGGCACTGCTTCAATGGTTAATTTTTGTGTTGCAAGGATCCAGATTGCGGTGGCCACCTAGAGACAGGGTGCCTTTGATGCCGCTCATCTTGTAATAAACCCATTCTCTTAAAGTGCACGTCGTCGAGTGATGGATTCCTGCACATTTTGGCTGAGCTAAAGCACTGCTGGCGCCAGTGCATCCCCAAAATGTGTTATAAAGCCTATCTCAGTGGAAGACGATTGACAATGAGGATACAGTGGACCTGAGATACCATGGCTGTAATGGGACCGAACGGCATGCCACGATGGAGAAACGAGCACCGTGGACACTGAAGAGAGGTAAGGTTAAAGTCCAGATGGAAAATGCGCCTGTGTTAATTTACCTGATTTACTGGAAATTGGCCGCGAAGTGAGAAGTATTTTACAGCTTGCTATGTGGCTTTCTGTTGGTGAGAGGTGTAATAATGTGTAAGGCCCGCAACAAAGCTTCCATGTGTCCTCGAGGTCCAATCTTCTTCGACTCGCCTAATTGTTTGCATAAATAATGCATAGTGACAGTGCATCAATGGTGCACCTAGAAGCCGTCGTTAGTGCTTCCAACTTTAGCGAGCCTTCGTTTTGATTAGTTCTTCACTCCTAGGCTCAATTACGTTGAAGTAAACTATAGTCTAATAGTTCCACCAACTGCACCAGTGTGTAAACACACTCGCATTTTCGCCTCGTCCCTGTCCTGCAACAAGCGAAAGAGGAGAACGGAGTGAGTGTGGGCGGGTTTCATGATATTAGCTGCAGACACCTACAGGCCCAGTATAACAGCTCCCTTTCAGCACATTCGTAGTTTCTTTACTAAATTTGCTTCCTCAGTCCTCTTTAATACAGAGGCGACACCCTAGGCATGGGAATAATCACAGACAGGTTAGGTTCATTTAAGGTGGTATCAATGCGTCCGAGAGATGGCCATAATGACATCCCGAGCTGGTAGCGCCTTAAAACAAGCCAGTATTTACTTGTGAAACGACTTGAGGCTAGTTTGCATGATTATAGGACACTAGGCAGCACCGTGGTTGTTACTGGACGCCTGTTCGGCAGTCGATCATTTGAATAGTGCAGGCAATGCAGAGACGATCCCACACCTCTACATTGGTGATGATCCTGATGTGATGTATTGGTCTACGGTTCACATACTCAGCG
Source organism: Taenia multiceps (assembly GCA_001923025.3). NCBI lineage: Eukaryota > Metazoa > Platyhelminthes > Cestoda > Cyclophyllidea > Taeniidae > Taenia > Taenia multiceps. The sequence goes on along the minus strand of CM010311.1, from coordinate 45,979,102 downwards.
GTCGCTGCTGCGAAGAATTAGCCAACACCAGTGGTAATGCGGAGCACAGTGTACCTGACCATGTAGGATCATTTGTATTTTCCACAGGATGGATCTCTTCCTGTAATCAATACAGAGGCGTTAGATGATGAAATGAGATGGCCAACAACTTTAACGAGAGGGAGTCTGATTTTGTGAATCGCATCCCTAATCACGGCAGTGGAGGACAGCAAATCCTTCTCAACCTCAGAAACTACATCGAAGCGGTATAGGCTCGACCATTTAGCTGGAGTTATTATCACCTCCGTCAAACACCCTATCATTTCTGCTTGTAAAATAAGTATCCTGCCCGCCATTCTTGAGTCTACTTTGATAGCAGTCAGTGAGGGACTCAAGATAGCTCTACCAGAAAATTTGGGATAAAGGTTTATTGTTTTCACCAAATTAGCATGGGAAGCTTTGAAAAGTGTGAATTATGTCCTAGATTGCCTAAGAACTATAAGTATATGCAACTATTTGAGCAGCTGGAAGCAAAAGAGCCATTTCTGCGCCCATTGTCTGGCTTTACTCAGGTAATTTTAATTCCGTTAAAGTGTGAGAATGCGGCATAAATACACGTCTCGTAGTGCAGGGATATGAAAGATTGCCACAGGAGCGGCATTAATCCAGTCGCATATCCAATCACTGGCCTGTCACCACTAAAAGTATCAACTTCACCAGTTCTGCTTTAGAAGTAGGAATGTTCTTTAACTTCCTCCTCATTGTGACTAGCTAACCTTCGAGGACATCTGATGTTAAGCCACTGGTCGACTGCCGAGCCGCGATGACCAAGGAAGGAAGTGATGAGGAGAAAATGGTGCAAATTAATAGACTCATTAAGCTGCCAAGCATAGCGTTATTGAGGTGAATATGTCTGCTTTCAGGTACATTGTCCGACTATTGGTGATTGCAATTCTTAATAAACCCTTGCTTTAGCCATAGCTCTTCCAACTTACGGCTACGTGTTGCGACAGCTTCAGCAATGACTTACGGTGCAGCGACTCCTTAATTTAAAACAAACGCATACACTAGTGACTCTCCTTCAAAATTTTCAATCACTACCAGGTTTGGGTGGTTGCAGTCGTGCAGGCGTTTACATGATTTCAACTGCAGCATGCCACTGCCTTGGGACTTCGGAAGTTGCAACACTCAGCATTACTAGAAATGCAAAAATACCTCTTGCTGCCAACACAAAGAGTCGAGGCGCTGCAGGAATGGCTGCGTATTCGCTCCACCAAAGGGAGGAAAACCCTACGCAGATTAATAAAAACGCCTGATCAGATGTTTCACCAAAGACAGTGTTGTTTTGCCGCACCGTAACCTCCGAGTTGTAAAGCACTACAACGGGTGTGAAGTGGAGCAATTATGAGTAGAAGTCGTCTTATCTATCACAACGCACAATGCACAACGCACAACGCAGTGCATACGCGATAAGGCTGAGTTCTCAGATCCATTCCATCAAACGGGTTTTGGCATCGGCCCTTCCTTTTCGTTTGCTATACTTCTGCCGAAGGAATGCTCTTTACTCGAAGTCGGCAACATCGCTAACCGGGCAGGGGCATTGGAAGGAATTGATTCATGAGATAAAAGTTGTTCACTGTCAATGTGGTAGACGTTAACCTTTACCGGACTAACGTGTCTATTAACGTCTCCACCATTGGGCGTCATGATGGAAGACTGCGCACAACATCTGGAAGATTATCGTTAGATCGTTTTGTGCAGCTACAAGCAGTCCGGTCCTGATTTCTGTCTCACCCTCTTAAGCTCGAGTGTAATGACAATCAATGGCTCTCTGTGGGGCTTTCGCCATTTCATTCCCATACTGTTCGGCTGGTAACCATTTATTGACACATCCTCGCGATACCTTTAAATGTGATGCAACGCCAGTAGGCTTTCTCTATCGGCCCTGATCAAAGGTGCCCCCCTGTCACACATTTGCATAGTGTCAGGAAGGAAGGGCTGTTCCACTTTGTGCAATTCCTCACAACGACTCAAATCAACTAAATGTAGAGGATGTCGCAAAGACTTACGCTGAGGTTCATTTACCATACCCCAGTTCCTAGGTAAGTCCATCGATTGAAGCGATTCACAAATGGAGTATTTTACTGCCTCCTCATTTCTGTTATATCCAACCCCACAGCGTGGAATGCATTCTGCACGCTATCCATCTCACCATGCCACAGATTGAGTGAAGCGTAACTCGGATCGATCCAGCTGGCATTCATGACCGATTACACGATACCTTCCAACTTCTTGTTACATGGCTTACACTGAATCGTCTGCTTGCGACATGTGCAGCAACGTTTGTGAAGGACTTGCGTTCAAGCATGATGGATTGTGATGTCTTGAAGATGGAGGCTCTCACCCTCCTACATTGAAGTCTGCATGCTTGGAAGACCGACACTCCGATATTTGGACGTCGGAAGAATTTAGGTACAAGGTCGGCCTACATGCTGGTCGTCGAAATTGTGCTTCTCGGTAGCACGTAGTCGGCTCAGGACCACCTCAGTTGAAACCACAGCCAGTAACTTTTGAAGTCCCAAGAAGCTCAGAAGAACTCAGGTCATAGGAGAAGGACGTTTGCATGAACTCTACTGCTCACTGCAACTGCTGTGAGTTTGATGCATCAAGCGCGCCGTTTGCGTGGTCAAGCATAAACACGGCCCAATTCGTCCCGAATTACGCTATATTCGCTCTTTCTTCTTTGTCTAACCAGTTCAGTAGCCAAGTGTCTTCCAATTTCTGGTACACATACGCTGGGAATTTAAGTGAGAGAATTGATGACCACAATGGTAATGCTATACATCCGATTGCCATCTGTTGATGCATGATAGGCACGTATGCATCCATGCCGAACCAGCTGTAGAATTTGTGCCCTCTGTCCTCGTTTGCTCTTGATTCATTCGACCAACTTAACGTTTGAAGCTTGTGGTCTTCAAAATTTGGCAGTTTGTGGAGCAACTCCACTTGATGCAGGGAAATTCGCTGTCGAAGCTGTTGTGGTCCATTTGCTCAACCCACAAACCTCTCAACACAACGACGTCTACATTTGGGCAAGACTTGCAATTTATCGAATTGTAGCAATACGCAAATGAGGATCTCTTTCAGCTTGTATTGCTGCGTCTGAAAATTTGTGACCATCAAGTGGCTGGCTTGCCAGCTTGTTTCTCAAGAAGGCTGTAGCCATGTTTTGTCATAGTAATATGACAGTTTTCTGTAACTGTTAAACATAAGAAGTAAGTGATGTTTTCTGTGTTAGACGTGCATCCGATGGGTCCTCTGCAGACTTTCAAAACCGGAATTCAAATGTTTGAAAATGCGAATCTCAGGGCTTTGCGGTGGCAAAATAAAAGTAGCCGGAGGGGTCTTAGAAGCAAGGGTTTATGAAGAAATGCATGTGTATATTTTTGAAAGGTACTTATAAACTGCTGCAACGAAAACATGACAAATGCATTGGATGTATGCTGATTGATCATCACCGCCAAAAGGAGCTAGATGTGCCTCGTATAGACCTCTTCTTCCACTCTTTGCTACGGAGATTTTGAATGGGAGTGTGGAATGAACTGGGCCATTTCAATTGCATCCAAGGGCATCCTTTTGCTTGACACGGCAATTACACTTCCCAGACCAAACTTGCCTTCACAGCTCCGGTTCCATTTTAATGTGATCGAACGGGAACTTTTTTAATGACATAAGTTTCTAAGGGCAGTGTTAAGAAAGCTTGGCACAGGAATGTCACCACACCAATCACGTGTCCAATCAGCGGCTTGTCATCAGTCAAAGCATCGTCTGAATCAACTGTAGATGCTGCTCGCCTTATTTTACTTCAGCTCGAAAGACGTTGAGAACGCACTCCGATTCGGAGTAGGAAGGCTTATTTTCGGGTAGAAGTGGCCCAAATGCAGAAAACCATCGTTGAATCTCATCGCCCAAAGCTAATCTGCTAGGCATGAAGGAGTCGAAGACCAGTTTAGTTTCGCTGCCGAAAGCAGGCACACGTGATTAATATTTGTCACATCGTCGACATCCTCCTCATCGGCATTAGCACAAGCTGAGTCAGAGAGCTCCGAATGCTAGGTGCCAAGCTAACGGCCAGGCCAGTATTTATTTGTTTATGCAAAAGGAAACAAGTGAGGTGAAACGGATGCAAAACACCGTTCTTGTTGAATTGTTTCACGTCGGAGTTTTCATGAATGGGTCTGCTTGTGGACAAATCATCCTATTAATGGTGATCGCTGCGAAGCAAAATCAAGTACCGACTTGTACCCACCTAGCAGATCCATGCGACAGGTGTAACGAAGGGGCACAGAGAAGACACGAAAGGGATTTTATGAGGTGGAAACCGACCCATCAATGTCAACAACTTTCTCGTTCCTATGGGGATCGCTTAAGGAGCCTGCCAATTGTAGCCATGTGCGTAGTCTAACAGTAACGTCCCCTCGTAGTACTTTTCCCTTCCTCTTTATTCAGCCTTTATATGAGTCCCTTTCTGCTACTTGAAACGTGCAAAGGTTACTTTTTATGAAATTTGCGCTGTTTAGCTCTAATGAATTTGCACCATTCTATGAAGCACTTTCAGATTAATCGCTTTGAAATCACCTCAGTAATTAGTTATTGCATTGTAGAGCCCCTGTGCCGTGACTCAGCCGGCCTTAGATACAACACATATCCGAGGTTTGGATTTCTGTGCACGGTAACTGCCTTCACTTTTATTTGTCCCAGTGCGTTGCCACTGGATGGCATAAGCCCTACGTTTATTAGAGGTGGATGACAACTAGGGTTAAGGGAACTCTGGAATCTGTAGCAGGTTGGGAACCGAACTGCACGGCGTGATTGAAATGCTGGGGCTGTGGACAAGCATAAATCTGGTGTATAATATGCTAGTGAACGGATCAACATGCTTTAGTTCAGGTGCGACAACCCATGTGGCTAGCTGGCTGTGCACACGTCGCCGTAACATGCATCCGATTTCACAGCAAACCAATCCAGCACACTTGTGTTCGCTCTGGAACGACTTCGTGGAGCACTTACAACTCTAAGCAATCCGTCTTACTCACAAGGTTAACAGCTTATTTCGGCCAGGGCATAATCCCCTTGGATACGAAATCGTTATACGCCTTCACAACATGTGCGTTTGTCTTTCTCAGGTGAAAGACTAAGTTAGCTTGAGTAAATAGAGCGTGTAATTTGGCATTTATCTGGAGAACCGACAGTGGTAGGTGGCATGTGATCAAACACCGTGGATACCAGACTAATAGTTTGCTTTTGATAATCTGCCGTTGAGAGGTTGTGCGATTCCCAGAGAAACAAGAGCAAGCAGAGCAACGCACGCACAAAATGACGATAGGCTGACCTAAATGTAGCTTTCATTTTCACAGCTCTAAAGAGGGTGGAGAACATTTGGGTCATGAATAAAAGGCGAATGAGCGGGGAGTTTTTGGTTTGCAAGGGGTAGCCTGCAAATACTACCAATGGAGATGTGCTGTTAGGAGAGAGAAAACGCTGGGCACCATGAACGCACATGTATACTGTCGTGAAAACCCATTTCTCGAGTACTTTAGCTCGAATCACCATGTGGTCCGCTCTACCAAAGGTGATTGCTAACCCGTACCACCTCCTAATCGCATTGGTGTCTCACTGGCGGCATGTCCTCTTCCTGCTTTGCTTTGTGGTCATGCTGCAGCGACAATAGGCACTTCATTTGTGGAGGAGGCGAAAGTATGCGTAAGAGTGAAGCATTGCAATTTTCACAAAAGACATCCACCAAGGCGATTGATTTACACGCACAGTGCGGTTGATATGAGTCGCTTCTGTTTAGGGCATAATGAAGGCTTGGACATTGTCACACTAGGACATGATCAATAAGGCATGGTTCTGCATGTTACTGTTGTTCAGCAACTCAGTTCAGCATCCAGCACTACAGCATTACGTGAAGAGGGCAAGTCAGAAAGTCGAAACAGTAAATGCTCCCAAGGAATTGGGGCATTACACTCCCTGCTGAGGCCAAATCAAAGAGTCGAGACTTTCGCCATTTCAGCGGTAACCTGAACTATCTCAGCATTGACCAAGTCTTCTCAGAAGCGTTTGATGAGGATGTGAGATGATGAGGCACCACCACTGCCACCACTGCCACCAATGTGCATATGTGAGGCAGTCTTTGGGTCGTCTACACCACTCGAATGAGTGACTACTGTGCAGACATTGAGCAACGACACAGAAGGAGTCAAGCAGTGGCCAAACTGTACTGAGGTTGCACATATGTAGGCCCAAACACTGGCTGTTTTCAGCCCTTATCTACGGAAATCCTGATGGTCCAAGTCCCCTTCCACTCCGTCCCAAAGAAAAGACCAAAGTATTACCTGCTATCCCAAATCTTCTTAGCGAAAAAACCAACATTCAGATTCACAGTGATGCAAACCAGCGTCGTTGTGCATTTGAAGCTGTCACCAAAGACACCCATGAAGGTGGTATTTGGAATGGGGCTGTAAAATGGACCACACAACATCCACCACGTTCGGACCACTAGGGAGGCAGGGAATGGCGCGCTCCACTCACCACATCAGAACTAGTTTCCTATGGGGGAAAATGAGCTGCTGAATGGTCAACTATGCATAAATGAAGGTGCAGTGAATACTAAGTTCGCTAGAATCAGCTGCTTACTCTAAGAGTGAGTTCGATTGCATAGGATTTGGCGTGATCTGCAGGGCCGTGGTAAGGCATAGCTGAGAGGGTGTTTAACACGAGCAGGAAGGAGTCTTGAATAGTTTTGAGCGTGCATTTACCTGGGCGGAATGCAACCCGTGGACATCCTAACCAGAGCATTCCACAAAAAGGGTCGTGCATGAACGAGAATCCCGCGGTTGTAGCGATGGGTTTCGTGCTAGTCAGCATTGCAGCCCATCTACACCAACTTGAGCGGATCTGGTCTGATTAAGATTAGCATTGCATCTGGAGTTGGGCACCATAGCCGTTCGGGCCAGAGGAGGAGGGCAAGGCCAAAAGGCGAATCACGTTAGAACGCAGGCAAGAGAATCTAGGCAATCCCGTTCCGAAGGAGGCCTTCCTAGACACCGACAAAGCGATGCACTTCTATGGTTTTAAATGCCCCGAAGTTTGGTCGCCTTACTTTCACGGCAAAACAATCGCGTTGACGCATTAATAGGTCTTACAGGCTTACACAGCATCACTCCACTTCACTTCACGTGTGCCAACAGTTCGAATGCAACCGAAAGCTTACTTTTAGTCAAATTAGATATCATCGATGTCCACGAGGTGGTCCATCACCTTAGTGTAAAGATTAATTATATTTTAGAGAATTTTACACAAGACGTGTATTTTACTACGGCTACACCATAGAGTCTGTATTAAGTTACTGCACATTGAAACAAATATATGTTTCAGGATGAAGGAAGAAAATCGACGAACTTTAATTACTGAAGTGTGCACTCAATTACACGTATATTGGTGGGTGAGCAAATCTGGAATTGTTTATTCTGGATGTCTCTTACAGGTGCTTGTCTACAGCACACACATACATTGAAGGATGGTATGTTAGGTGACATCAGCTAGCTCAAAGGCTACGCCCCACCACCCTCTCCACAATCTAGAATGTGGGTTGGTGTTAATGCCTTCATCAAATGAACAGTCTCGTCGAATGCGATGCTCCATCACTCATTCAGCAACTGCTAAAACAATCCTCACATCGTTGGTCTCTCAGCATTGCGTGCTTGATGCGAATCGCTGAAATCGGAGCATCCTCCCAAACGCCTCGCTATTCAGTGACTTGCATGATTGCTAGTGACTCCACTTCCTTCCACATCTCCACCCATCACCCCCCACCCCATTCCACTCTTCCTGTCGCACAACTCCCCATATTAGCTGCACTTAGCTGGCACGAAACGGCTGTAGATGCCACCATCCTCGTGCATTTCGCTTCCGTTCACACGAAACTGGTTGTGGATACGCGATAGTCATTATCCAATTGTCTGAGCCATGTCGTGCTTCGAACTGGGTTGACCACTCACGAGCCGGTATCTGATGATTTGTGGACAATGTCAATGTGGAGGAGGAAATCAGCATCAGTGTGGCTAGTCGAAATGAAAGCGACGGCCTCATGGTTTCACGGAGCTGACAGACAGAGCTCTACTGAACAAAGTGCTCACAACACTGCGTTGATCCGCAATGATTGCAGGTCTGATGTCAATCGCACTGCTTAGAATTATTTGCCCAAACAACAAGTATTCGGACAAACGTGAGATTTCTGTGCATCCTCTGCCTACAAAGCAGTGCTACAATCAACCACATACCAGCGCTGCCAATCTCTCTTTGCCCTAACATTCGTGGCATAGCAAGTACTTGGCAATTTGCTTAGTAGCACGTGAGCGCAGTGCGAATATGCACATCACAAGGTAGTTTAGTGCATTTCTAGATTATTTTGCTTATGGAAGTGTTTGTAGTGGCTCTCCCAAGTGGAAGTGAAGAGATTCACTGCTCAGAGAGGCTATCCAAACTGGGATGCAGAGCATCATAGAGTGTGCCACTTATTGAGCAGTCTCATTCCTTGCCGTCGTCAGGTAGATAAGGTGCAAAGGGCATTACGATACCAACCCCTCTGTCAGGAGCGATTTGTCAAGCTTTTCTTTGTTATTTCATCACTATACTGGCAGTGTTTCTTGTAAAATAATGTTCGGTGTGTCATCCATGCATAGTGCACTGATGCATCATTATCATTCAGTGTGCTCTGTGTCCTCACTTCCAGCTTGCTCACGATTTAAGTTTTTGCGTTTCAGTGAAAGCGCAAATGCCTCCCTGATGTGAAAGTAACGTGGCAGTGTAAGGAAAGGCAAAAGTTGTCAATTGGCTCTTTTAACAAGGTCTTTCGTGCGCAGTTTAATTAGTTCGAATGGCGTCATCTCCATTATTGACCCTCATGCATCGCCCATGTCACGAGGTAGGCAGTTGAGCAGACACTCTACGTAGACATAGAAATTCTAGTTAGCCTCCTTTAGTTCTATGCTGTCAGGTCGTTCGCTGCTCCTCAAACTCCGATCTGGCATCAGAGCTGTACAAGCTCAGTCGTTGAGACGCACCTATATGCCTTCCAATGGTAGATTTTTTCACTATAGACCTCAACCAACCGCATGACTAACATGTTTGTAAAACAACCATGATGCAGCCTTGCAGCCGGTTCGTGTTTTACCCAGTGGCCGCAAAATTGTTTCCACTCTTTTAAGCCCCTCAGTAAAATGTTGCAGTCGGTGAATTGGTTTATCATCCTGGTAGAGTAAAAGCTATGAACAGAGTAACTAATCCCTTGAATGCTCTCATTGTGGCAGTTGGTGAAGCAATTGCAACGAGGAGGTAGACCGCGTCGAGACGCATTTTTACCTGTAGGAGGGAATGCCTTCTTGAGGGAAGGATTTTGGGCTCTAAAGAGTGAAGTTCTTCTGGAGTATGGATATCAGTGGCAGACAACAGAAATCATGTCAGCACTCCCTCTCTCACAATGCAAAAGCGGAGTAGATTAGTAAATGTGTTCATTTATTTGTAGGCTCCATGTGACACAGGAGTGCACAAACTAGATGTGGGTTAAAATCACAGACACCGCACGTATCCACCAAGTTATGCATGGCTGGTCACCATTCTCTCGCATTGTATCACCCGGAATGGCCATGGCCCAATCGTCGTGACCGCCTCCTCACAGTGGTTCGTGAGTGAAGCAAAGCCAAGTCGATCATTCAGACTCTGTGATTAATCAAATTCTGTGGTAAGTTGTCCAAAACACTGCAAATGGGACGCTCTTCCATGGTTGTGGGTATCTACAGCAAAGGTCGGACTATCCGCCTCATTAGGTCCATTTCCTCTACCAGTAAATCGTCGGGTCTGATAGATAAATGCGTTGGCATGTTTGGAAGGGAAATGGCGCTATTGTTGAATGTTCACTTTGTGTACCGCAAGTGAGATTTCTCTAACATTGTGCAGAATCGCCATGTCACCTTGATGGTTCATTGGCGTACCGTAGTCTCCCTTCATCCATGCGAGTAAATGGATGAAACGAAGAAGCTTAAGCATTGGGTGAACTTGAAAAATTTGCTGCGGTTCTCACTTACCACCTCAACGCACACCAAAATTGCTATCAGAGATGTTCACTCCACAACTTTATTTGACTCGTAAAGTTTCTTTTGCGCGACGACTTTGTATTAAGCATCGCAGCACGATTGAAGCAACGAGTGACAGGAAGCGGGAATCGCTGTGTCCTAACGATCAACAGTTTCGAATGGTGATTTGGTCAAATGACTGATGGAAGAGATTTGGTGGAAGAGAGAAGAGAAAGGAGGACAAAGTTTATGAATACTGCGGCATGGAACCACACAAAGACATCTTCCTCGCGAAGTAAAAGATGGAAGTGGGTCATTTGGAGCATCAAATAAAAGCAGTGGCGGAAGGTGGCGGCATCCTGCATGTGATTTCGACATCTCCAGTTCGAACCACGACATGGCTCAGACAGTTGGATAATGACTATCGCGTATCCACAACCAGTTTCGTGTGAACGGAGCGAAATGCACGAGGATGGTGGCATCTGCAGCCGGTTCGTGCCAGCTCAGTGCAGCTAACATGGAGAGTTGTGCGACAGGAAGAGTGGAATGGGGTGGGGGGTGATGGGTGGAGATGTGGAAGGAAGTGGAGTCACTAGCAATCATGCAAGTCACTGAATAGCGAAGCGTTTGGGAGATGCCCGATTTCAGCGATTCGCATCAAGCACGCAGTGCTGAGAGACCAACGTGTGGTGCGAGCATTTGGCTGCGTACAATCACCACAAGCCAGCTTTGCATGCAAATACGAGAGCACATTCATGGCAACAACCGACGCTGGTACCTAGAATATCATCCTTCTTTGAATGTCCATGTCTTTGGTTATATTTGTATGCTTTTACCACCGAAGGACCACTTGACCTCACATTTTGAGTGTGGTCTGAGCTCTAAGCTGTGTATCTGCACGACGTGTATGCTCCACCGCAATGTGCATGTGATGCAGCAAGCTATAGGCGTTGAAGTGTTGCTCGGAATGGACCAGTCCAAACTGCAGTGGGATCGTCGGTTATTCAAAATGAAATAGGACTGCGACTGGCGTTGCCTAAATAAGAGAGATTACAATTTGCTCCACCTATACAAACGGAGCATTCTTCTACCCAGGCAAAAACGACATGAACAGTAGGAGTATCAATGGGATGGACTTTACTGCATGTAATTATTGACTAATCGTTTTTCAAAATAGGTGATGACGTTGGTGCTCATTACTCTTCGAAGTGATTCGCTGAGTCAGTTTTGCACACCACTTGTGAATGCTGAAAATCCACTGCACCATCTCGTCTTCCACGCGAAGTCACACGTGGAGAGTTCAAGTTACCTGACAAATGTTTGCAAATCACTAGTGTTGTTTTTCAAGCGCTAAACAGTCACCATCACTCAGAGGGTGCTTGTTGAAACGAGCATTGGGATTTCGTGACAAACCAAGTGGCTGTGCATTTGACAAATGGTCAGGATGCCTACCAATGGAGAAAGTCCCATTCTTTAAACCATTGTTGTCGAACCACCGAAGCCTCTGAGAGTGTGATCGGTGAAGTTGACAATTCTAGGCACACGTCATGGGCATTAAAATGCCTTCGATTAGTGAGCATGCCCTCGCGGCAATTAATCATCCTTTGTCGTCTCAACCGTTCTACAAATGCAGCGAGACGACCTGCTATTTTTGGTTGCTCTGCTGGTTGTATCATGGCGACTTGTCATCCAACGCCTCACAAGGGTTGTGCGGCTCACATGCCCAGCACAATAAGCAATGTATCATGTTTAAGTTGGAGTGCTCGAATGCATTGACAAGAGTGGTCGTGGAGACTGCCAAGTGGTACAAGTCATCGAAGCACAAGTACACATTGTGCAGCGGAGCTACTTTGATTTACCACTCAGGTGCATCCACTAAGTACCCATCGAAAGAGCCTGACCGATGGTGAAGCATTGCGCTTGCCATTACAACATCAAGGTGATCCATGTGCAGTGGATGAAACTAAGCACTCTCCATTGAGAGGAATTGTGGCTAGTAAGTGGACTGCTTCAAAATGTAAGTGAAAATGGCAAAGAGAAGAAATGAAGGAGTTGAAGCACAACAGCGTAAAGCATGTAGGGCATAGAGTTTGCCACCTGATTCAATCATGCCTACCCCGTAGTCATAAGTTGGATCTAATGCCGAAATTCCCTAATGATCCATTGTGCCTTTCAATAGAGTTGGCTCAGATTAGCTTCAGCACGTCTCCCTGGTAGTGCACCATTGCCACTAAGCTAACATAAAAGGCCTCGTAAGGGTGATTGCGCAACCATTTATGTAGCAATTGCTGTAGACAAGTAGTCCAGTAATATTTGCCACCTCATGACACTTGGAAGCTTCCTCACAAGCCTCGGTGCCAGCTCAACCTCAGTCGTGGATGTCGTCCACCAACACTGCACACGACTGCACACATTGCAGCACCACCATAAACGACCTTGCGTGCGGCATCCCACACTGCAGCGTTTGCATCGACCACCATGCACACTTCTTCCCACACTGTGAACTCTTCACAACCCCAACCTACGGTGCCTACTGTCATGGATGCCAGCAAGGCCAATTGCCGAGTTCCATTTCCTTACCTCCCACCCTGCCTTCTTCGATACTGCCTTGTGTGTTGACATGTGTTCGCTTATGTAGCCTTCTCGTTGTCTCCAATTGTTCTCCGTGATGCTCATGCTCATTGTGCCTTTGGACCCGCATTCGTACTTGGCGCGTCCCAACAACATGCACTACATTCGACATCATATATTACTTGGTGCTGCAGAAACCTCACACTGGCTGGTAACCCATGATACTAAAACAGTTTCTGACATCGTAATTGCCAGAAAGAAGTCCAGCTTTAGTAACAGTGTCTTCAGTGCTTCACTACACGTGCTGCCTACCACATTACGTGGACTTGCTATGGTTGCATGTCAAATGCCAGTCGTCCTTCCTAGGTTTATGTGCCCAAAACAATGGTTGTCTAGTGAAAAAGAGGACTCTTAATGGCTTACCTTAGTTCGTCAGCTCTGCACAATGTCCACCACCACTTCCCGGTACCAATGCTGTTCAGCTGCACCAATCTTCATCTCACATCCTGAGCAAATGCAGTGCGTCTTGGCTGGTGACAAGTTCTAATGACCTCGGTGCATCTCCGAACTGCGTTAGCGGCTCGCCTATGCAAAAGAACATTGACAATAGTTATGGGAAGGGGGTGAGAACGCTTGACACGAAGAAGTGGATCAACTTCAGTCGTGCGCAAGCTCCCTTATAGATGCATGCGCGGATGGGTTTAGGACTGGAAAGTGACTTCACCTGTTATTAGTAAACCACCCTTTGCCGAGCTTTGTTGCATTTGGAGCTCGAAGCAAATCCGCTCCATCTTTCACCTCTCACCACAGGCACCTACCCAATTGCCTCCTTGAGGCTACAGTGCCAAACCAACCACGGAAGCGCTCCCCTCTAACTTCCTGCATTGCAAATGAGATCCCCTCCACCAGGTCGTTCGCTCAATGAACACTTGAAGCCAATAATCCCCCATCTCTGCGTCCTTGCAGTTTTCTGTGCAGGTCTACTTGCTGCTTCAGGATCCAGGAAATGCTTAGCTTGAGGCATACTGAAAAAGACGCTTTTGCAAGTCAAAACAAAAACGTAGATCAAACTTCACAGAAGGTGGTGTTGGTGTTAAATTGGTCGATTTTCTCCATCCTACACCTGCTCGATTCATTGAATTTCAATGAACGCTACCACTTTATTTAGGTAAGGTGGGTATTTCATTCCGACATGCCAGCAAGTGATAGGACGCGCGTTTCAACTCACGGCAATGCGCCTGAAACGTTTTAAATTGAAATGCCTCACCTTACTTGTTAAGTCTTAAAAAGACCGTGGTCATGCTTGCTCATAAATAAATTGTGCAAAGTCAGAATTATTTTCTGGGTTAGGCTTGTCTCTGATGGTAGCGCGAAACCCACAGAAATGGCTAATCACATCCCCCAAAGGCACTTCAAAAGCACCAGTTTAATTAAATTGAGTTTAATGAAGGCGATGTGTTTAGTCAGAAACGCATATTTGTCAGTATGGGATGGTAAGTCCAGGTGTCCTGCAAGCAAAACTGTGAACGCAAGCAAGGTCATTTAAAGCAACACTAGACGATAGAAATGGATGTTTGGTTTTAACCCATTATTGTCGCAGAGAGCATGACATGCCGCAGTGTTCTCACATTCTGTGTTTAATATAATTACGGTCTCAATAAGGACATGCAGTAGAGGCAGGAGATGGTGAGTATGGGCAGTACTCCACAAAGTGTCGAATGAACTTATAACTCCATTCACTGATATATCCACGTATCAAGCTCTACGATAAAGGTCAACATCGGTGTGTCGTGTTTGTGGAGTTCCTCTTTTCGAATTGCAGCCTCCGACGCTCTTCACAAGCACTGTTCTGATTTGGGCATCATAACGCCAATGTGGTCTTAGAGGGCATGCACACTCCAGCGACCAAAGGCTACATGTTAATATGTAGGGAATGTCGATGTCGATGCCAATGACCACATTGAATTTGCCGTCTCATCCGCTCGCTAAGGTGCGATGCAGAGCTTCACTGACTGAGCTAGCCGCAGCAAGTCGATGGTTCTCAGTGACTCCATGTTAAATGACAATTGGTCTCATCGCACACATTTGCGTTGATGCATTTCCATTTAGTAAAACACGAGATTTCAAATGACTTCACTTTGTTCAGCAACTGCACCCAATGCCTCCTGCTGGCTTCCGAGCTTCATTAGTATAGTATACGGCCGTCTGCACAGGCTCCGTTCGGCTGCTGTCGACATGTGGGCGAGGTCATTTCTCAGTAAATTTACGTAACTTGAAATAAGTATGGCCGCATTTCGTGCTAGACGCTCACCGAATGCTCGATTCTGGTTCCATTTCAGTGATCAACCACGAACACTTGCAGAGCCTTAGATTGCGGTGGTTGCGCTCCCGTTTGGATGCACCCATCCCCAGCTCATGCCCATCGTTGGGCATTAAATTTGCAGTCGATTTAGGCGAGTCCACTCACCACTGCACTCAGTGCATCCGTAAAGGGCATTGCACGGCCTCTCTTGGTGGTCTACGCTTGACAATGAGGGAAGAGAAGATCTGAGAAACCAGGTCAACATTAATGGATAAACCCATCATTCAAGCCTCTAGACGATTGTTTTAATTGGGGTTTTCAGGATTGTCGTAAATGATTACTGGTCCCATTGGGGCATTTTCGCGATCTCTGATGACGCGGATTTGTACAAGTTACATTCCTATCAGCTGGTGCCTGCCATGCAGCACATTTCCAATACCTACGTGTCTCTAACCATTAACTGGTACTCGTTCTTCCATTTGCGCGCTTCTATCATTCCGAAGGTTTGCAAAATGATTAGGAACCACAATAAGTAGTTGAAAGCAGTGTAGGCTCATCATAGTGAAGCATCGAAATATCAGAATCTGAATCCTCCATGTTATCTACACCAGTGGTCCAGTATCGAGTGTGAGCTGCCCCCCTGAAGAGCACTTCTCCTTTCAATCGATTCCAGAAGCAGTGTACGCACGGGAATGAAGCTGTGAGCAACTGAACTTCTACGAATGTCTCATGCTTATGGGTGTGGTGTAAGGGGCTACACAGACAGGATGACTAGCATGTAGGTGTCATAAGTGAGTAACAAACATCTTTCAGGTGTGAGGACACTTCGAGTCCCCAAGTGTACGTGTTACCTCAACCACACCAACTGTCCTCGTGCGCACGTCCAAACCATAGGTGTGGCGGTGTGATGAGTGATTCAACGGGGCACTTGGGTCCGCCACAACGAACAAATGGTCCGCTAATGAAATGCAACTATTTTGCTGGGCAGTGCTAGTCTTGATGGCATAAACACCTACACATAATCAAGTATGAGATCGGTTGACATTATTTGCTCCCGAAATCGGGACGCGTTTGTGCACTAGAATGGTGATTCGCTTCGCCTACTCCAATTCGTAAGTTACCTTCCAAGCCCGCACTTCCCTTGCCGGTAGTACTCGTGCATTGTTCGTCTTATATCCTTCCGAAAACAACATCAAACAACGCTTCGTTTACTTCCAGAGAGACGCTGCAGAAATCCTGCCTCCTTTCAACGAGCCAGTTCCGAGTCTTTGGGTTAAAGCAGGAAAGCGAATGCAAGCAACATGATAGCCTTTATTGAAAACCACCATCTTGTGTTTGTTCTGTTTCAAATTGACGCTAATATCAACCACGAGGAAGGGCTGCTCTTTTTCGCCAAGCCGTACGCAGCGTCCAGAGTACTTGAAGGTGACTCAGCACCTTAGATAATCGACAAAATTGTCGCATTTAGGGTCGAGATAATCCACAAGTGACTGTTGAGAAACAAATGGTGCAGGTTTCGCATCGAAGACATAATCGGACAATTCTTCTTCTCAATTGCGGCTGGTCAGGCTATAACAGTTGACGCTGCCCGCTATCGCGACATGATGAACCAGTTTTTGCCTGAATCGCATGATGTGCATGTGGATGACGTGCAGCTTCAACAAAACGGTGCCGCATGCCATCGAGCTCGAGAGGTAGTTCCACTGTTTTGGGCATCACTTCCTGTTTTGGTGATTGCAGTCGGCCGCTCAGGTCATGAGATTCAACGCCTTTCGTTTTCTTGAAGTTTTGAAAATGCAAGGCTTGTGCTAGCGACTGCACGATCCCTCATTCCTGAAGTAGGAGCTTTAGCGCTGCATCAACGAAATTCGACTGCATTTATGCAAAAGGGTTATGGAACTTCCTGCACAAGGATGCACATGCACCAACAAACCTGTTGAGACTATTTACCCAAGGTGCCCTTGCATACACGACCTTGTGCTACACACTTTAAACATCAACAAAAAAGTTGCATTTTCATTAGGAACTTGCGTTTCAGTTTAACGACCCCTTGCGCTAATTCCACCTCATCCTTCACTCCTGAGATTGTTTGCAGCGACGCCTTCAATTGAGAGCGGAGATGCTTGGCACACCAGCAATCCCATTATCACCCTCACCCCTGCTCATGGTTAAGTGGATAGCTTGCAAGAGGAGGCACTGTGGGGTAAATCTCCCTCCGAGACGGAAATGCCAAGTCTATCCTCTTAATGTGCCCTCAATAGACTGACATTCTCTTATGTGCATAAAGACGGGGCACTCAAGTACATTTAGTGGCTCACTACCGCAAATAACAAGAACTAGCGGTTGAGGATGCAGCCCGTGTTTGAATAATACAGTTGCATCACCTACAGAAAGTGGATGCTAGTAGCGTTCATCTCGAAGCCCTGATATTCATCAGCATGTTGGAGTGCCCCAACCCCAATCACTTGAAGAATATTTTCGACTCGCGTAAAGGATTTAATCGCTATAGTGTATGTGCACGCATTAGAAGATATAGACAGATAGACGTAAATCCACTAACACTGCATGTCTTATCCAGTCCACCGAGTTCAAATACTGCACTCTCTGCGCAGTTGTCCCTGTCGGTTATTTCCCACAGTCTCTGAAGTTGAATCCACTCTTGCCCAAATGGATCTAGTGATGTGGTTCTAGCTGGTCTCTCTTGTGGTTGGTTGGGTTAATTCGCGCCACAAAGCCGTTTGTAGTTTGCCAGCAAAATCTTTTCACAGAGTTCGGGAAGTTTCTGACGGACGTCAGCAGGAATATAGAAGTCCTTCATAAACAGCATAAAGCTACGATTTGGATAAGTCGTCACTGCTCTCAAGGCCACTTTAATACAAAATTGGCACCTCTATGAAAAGGGGATTTTTCGTTTCCCAAACAGCAAGTATAAGTGGGACATTGCTACCATGCAAAATATCCCAGCCGGTGGTCAGCATGTCAAGAACAACCTTCTGCAGTAATGAATGAGAGTGGTGAAGCAAATGGCTCCCGTTTGGATCAGCATAGTTGGAAAGAGAACGTAGTGTTATAAGCGAAGTTGTTAAGAATCCAATCAGTTGCGTGCTCTCAGTTGGCAATGAGAATAAAGCCCAACACCTTATTCTTCACTTCTTCATCCTACCTATTGTATCCACCACCACAGCCTTTTGATACCAGGAAATCCAAACTGCTCCGACTCAGGATTGGTATGGCAACGAGTAGATGGGAATGTAGTGTGATCTTACCCAACTGTTTTATACAAACTACCAGCCATGCAATCATTGCAAGAAATGCTCTATGACAATCATCAAGCACTCCACAAATGCCACCACCTCTAGGATTGTTGCGATCGCGCCAACGCTTTGCTCAAATTCCTTCGGAACTAATCAGTAGCATTTAGTTGCCTTATTTTGGTCTTCTGCACAAGCTGTGGAGTCCACCGGAAACCACAAACACAAGATTAACGGCCACAATGAGGGCAACTCGAAGTGTGTGACTTGCAGCAAGGTTAATTTCTATGTCTTTGATTAACCAAACCATCCTCTGCATCTGGCCTTCACCTCCCAAACTTCTGGAAATGGCTTAAGACCGTTCTGCAAGTGGCGCATGACTTCTACTGAATCTACACTAAAACACGTCTGTCCTAACTGTACCAATCCCAAACAGCTGCACAGCACCACGTGCACGATACCTCCTCTTGGCTGCAGCTGTGGGTGAAGTTATGGCGTCAGCTTCTAGCAAACCTGGGAAAGGTAATTAGCCAGCATAGACGGCGCGCAGCAGTTGTTCGGGAATGTATGAGGGCAGTCAGCATGTATGTAGGACATCATTCATGGAGTCAATTTAGGTGATCCTAAGTGGCCCATTTTGGGAACCGACATGCAAGACCAGCTGAGCACTTCATCTTCTCTATGCTCTAAGCTAATCTGAAGTCTCTCTAGCCAACACCTGACATGCACCTCTCTACCCGTGCTATTCCACTTTCTTACAATTCCTCAAAGCGACCACAAGCTGAAAAGTGAGTGACAGTACTTGCCTCACCCCAATCATGTCAAAAATCCCGCTTCCGTGGAGACTAGATCTTAAGAGGCATAAGCAACAGCATTCCACATTTTCAGTGTTAACGCTTTAAATTTGCGTTCGCGCAGTGACCTTGAACAATCGCTTTGCGACTCAACAAATAACAGATGAAACTGTGCGCACATAATTTGCTGGCAATAAGTGCGAGCGGATGCATCAGGGTCGGTTAGTGAATTCTAGTACTATCCTTCTACTCCAGGTGGACAGCTTTGTCACTCGTGAGATGGCGTTGCAGGATTGCTGGCAGAACGGTTGCGTGGTTGAGTGGGCGCCAGCTTGTGACGCATGGTTTGTAGCAGTAACGCGCAGGTAGCTGTCACCTGCTAGCACTCACGAGGCACGATCAGTGTGTTGTCACAGGCTTCTGACAAAGAGGTAGTCGATTTGTAGAGCACACGTCCGATGTGCTGTGTGGCTGTGACGGTTTGTGTGAGGCAAACGAGCCTACACAGGCACGGATGACTGATGTACAGGTGAGTCACAAGCGGATCTCAAATACCGCCCAGGCGACAGCACTTCAAATCACCGTGTGTGCTCACGTTGCCTCAACCGCACAAACCACACACGTGCACACCTCCAAACCATGGGTGTGGTAGTACGATGGGCACCACAGGTGTCAGTTATGCTGAATGTTTCAATGAGCCACCTTGATCCTCCACGAGGTCAGTGTACTTACTTCTGCAGGGTCATTTTGCAGGGCACGGACACTGCCAACTAGTAAATTGACAAGCGAATTTACATCGCCATCAGGCTATCATTTGCTCCGCAAAGCAGGAAGTTCATATTTGAATGATTGCATAAAAATAGTAAAAGTGATAGCGCTCAGTGGGACAAAATGATAGCAAGTCAACCTGATTCTGTAGCTTTTTGACTAGGAGGCTTGAAACGCACGCTGACAGTGAAATTTGCATTTTCTGGCAGAAGGTTAACAAGCAGGAGTTTTGGCTCTTATAAAAGGCTTTCTCTACACTCTGCAATTGAAGTCAGAGATTTGGGAGACAAAAAGCCATGGCCTCACTTTAGAACAAAGGCGAAGAAAGAGTAGCCGATTCTGTTGTGTCTAAACAAAATTTAGAGTTTTAACTTTGTTGCAGACCTCAGTAGAATGATGCCGCTTACACATCAAAGAAAAAGTCATCTTGTCCTAATTGAGACTATAACAGATTGAGTCCGTACCGTGAATAGCCACAGAAAACCATTTGATTTGCAATCAACTCGTGCAACAGGGCATGCCTGGGGATTCGTTCACGAAAAAAGGGTTGTTGGAATTGGGATTGTGTGGATGTTTTGGTGAATTCCAGAGCGCGTTCGCTCCGTCTTAGTCAAAAAGCACCAGAATGAGTTGCGGGGCTTCGGGTAGGGATAGTCAAGAGCACAACAGTTGACTCAGTAATTCCGTAGTGATGGGGCTGGAAGTGCATTCCACGCGTAGTTGGACGATGTGCGTAGGTAGTAATGCTGGGCTCAATTTTTATTTCTAAGTCTCAAATCGCCATGCACAAAGTGATGAAGAAAAGGGAACGTTACGCTGGCACTGCATCGACACTTGTCAGAAAGTCACCTGTGATCAGAGTTGCTGGCGAGATCGGCAATGTAGGTGCGCAATACAGCTTTGGAGGACCAGTTGCATGTCTCGCAATGTGAGGGCATTGTGGGGCCGAATGCCCAGCAAATGGTATGCAAGTCCAACAAAGTGGGAAATGAAGTGAAAACAGTCCCACAGAGAGTCCACAATGAAGCGCACCCCAACGACTGTCCTTCGTGTGAGAGAGTTGGTGAGTGCAAGACAACAATCACAATCAGGCCCATCAGCCATCCGAGGCCTTCCGTACCCCCAAGTGCGACTGATTTGGTGCACCACAAGCAAACGCCAGTATGTTGGGCAAATCGTTCAAATAGTAAAACTCGTCAAGCAATGTGCGAAGGCCTTTATCATGAAGCTGCATGGTGAAGGCATAAACACCAGCATCATCTTAGTAAGTGGAAATTGTCCAGGTTGACAGCGAAGACAAATTCATCACATCCCGAAGATGCCATGTGAAACCCTCACACTGGAGGGAAGGAAGCGGTAGCGAAACACCCAAAATGAGGTACTGACTGCATTGAGTCCTCTCGAAGTGTCATCGAGCGAAGATCCATGGACAGACTTTGCTCGAGTGAGGTCGAGAATAGTGCACGAACCATGGAGTTGTTTCAAAATATTCTCTGCCACAACCTCCCTGCAGGCGTAATACCATACACCCCTCACCACCAGCGGCTCCAATGTTGCCCCTCGATGCCGAGTAAAAGCGAGTACGATCTGTCGGATTGTCGCAAGTGCCAATGAATTGGCCTAATCCTCCTCCCACCGGCTGCCTTAGAGCCACAAAGTAGCGAATCGCTGACTTCTGATTAAAGATTGCTAGAAAGTGGGGGACAGAAATGCTCAAATACTTCGCGCGCTACAGACCAGTGGTTGGTTGGCCGTGGTCAATTACCGAACACTGGTGCTAAAGAAGTTGGAAGAGGAGGTTCAGCATTGCTGATGAGTAACTCTCAATGCCGCTGCCAAAGGCGTCGGAGGACCTGATGTGTGTAGCAAGTGTAAGGAGACAACAGTGGGTTTAATGTTGCCTGTGTCAATGATGGGAGAGTATTTGCACCCACACTTGGTCAGATTAGTCCACGCTACGAGTCCGGATGGATCGTCGAGATCAGTAGCGAGTGTGGGCGGATTAGGGCAGAAGCTTGATCTTCTTCTCCAGCGTAGTTTTGAGTCTCGCGGCTTGTTGATCCATAATTCACTTTATACTGTTTAAGGTTTCGGACTCGACAGGTCAGACACGAATGCCTTGAACTGTAGCACTTGCGGATGTTTCACAGATTTGTGGCATTTCGACCTGTGGCCTTTGAAATTCCCCTGAGTTCACAGTTTGGATGTGAGTCAGTAGAATTGTCGCCGACTCTCAGGCGCAATTGTAACTGGACAGTGCAGACAATTCCAATTCTTCGTTGACCTACTGACATCCCTCTCGAGCACCATGTACGTGTTAAGCACCAGATGTGAAGACGGTGAGGCAACCTCTGGTACCTCTTGAGTTAAAAGGAGACTTTGCGGAGTACCAAGCTCTCGGCGTTACGGAGGCCCAATCATATTATGGGACGCACAAGCGACAAATAATGCATATGGATTTTATCCCTCATACGCATTGGACTACTTGAGCAGCTTAGAAGTTATGCTGCATCAGAATAACATTCCTCACAGTCGAACGACTTGCTAAATAGGCCTTTGGTTTGCGCAGAGTGATTCGGAAGTCTTTCTACTGATTGTGTTAGATCATTGGATGGCTTCCACCCAGTTTTATCGCATCAATCCAATTCATTGAAACAATATTGTGCCACTCAACACAGAGAATTGATTGCTGAAGAAGCGCCGAGGGCATGCTCAATGAAATGGATCCCATGCTGATTGTATGAGGCTCTGCCCAAATCGTTTCACTCCTTTGCATCGATCTTGCACTTGCTTGCACCTCAGCCTACTGCTCCCTCCCTCCGAAAGCACGACGAGTTTCGGGGACCTTGAGAAAGCCTCCACATAAAGATACCCAAAAGGACTCATACTAGACCGTTCGTGGAGGCACCAGGGATAGAATGCCGCGAAAACAAGATGGAGACTGACAGAATGTGGCCGTAAAAATGCACCAAATGCTGCTCTGCTACAGCATTTCCATGCAAAACATGTTCGTTGAGCAAACTTGGTTCATACTTCCATCTAGCCATGTCATTCCTTTGCAATTTCACAATGGCAGTTGCATCAGAAGTTGGCAGAAGAAAGTCTCATTCCCCGTAATACACAACAAAGACCAACCACGTGATTAAAATGGCAACATTGTCCAATTGTATTGCACAAATATCAGAGGTGATTGATGCTAGTCGCCAGAGCCATAGGATTTCGACTCGATTGCGAGCCTAACAGTGGAGACGAAAGTGGATACTTCCTAGTGGGCACTGCGAAACACATTACCACCTCCTTGACAATTCTCCTTTATAAAGTCCTCGTATGTCCTCATCCCCTCCATGAACAGCCAGTGAGTGCCATTACTCAGGCCAGTGTGTGGTGCACGTATCACAGAGGTTTTCAATGGGTGCACGCATCATTAACAGTCCTGGTTTTACTCATAACCATAAAACACTCATCCGATTGGACATCGGGAGGAATACGAGAAGGCAAAACCCAGTCTTTCATGCTGAAGCAGGTGCAGAGTATTTGAGGTCTACTGAAGATACGCAGATGGGACACCGATTGACGTTTGGGGAAAACTGCAGATCACTGTTGGGATTCACTTACTCCTTTGGCATACCGCTCCTATTTCTCCAAATGCAAATGCGTCTGCTCAGTACGAACCTTTAAAGGTGCACAATTTTAAGTATGCAAGGGCATTTTTGTCGAGCCACCACTCTTGAACATACAAGGAGTGGAATTGGCATTTATTTTTTGAACGGTCTACTGTTGAATGTGGACATCCACCCCATCCCCACAACTGAAGGTGCAGAAGAATTTGCCAGTGGGACCCACTCATACTGGGGCAGTTGGGATTCACACTTGAGGCGTGGTCCAGGCCCTGAGCTGAAAGTGTCATTACAGCGTGTTTGAGTTGCAGAGAGGAGTATGAGCTCGTGCATTGTACCCAGGTGACCAGCCACTGCAAGTGAAGTGATCAACTCCTGACGTCTCGTTTGCACACACATAGTACAGCACACGAACGGTGAACATCATGCACACTCCTCACGGCTACTTATAAATTTCCAATACATAAAGTTATATTTGCTTGCGCAAACACTTACCACCACCTTACCACCAGGCTCAGTCGCTGGAAGTTACGCTGGTGCTGCATCCATATTCTTTCACTCCCTCGATGCTCGTTTCGCCTTCCCCATCAAAACGCTCATTCCAACCGCCGCTGCACTTAACCCTGCTGCCCTCATCTAAAGTGGCCAATTGTTCTCTAATCTGAGAGAAAGCACGAACTCTTTTGTACCTGTTGACCGAACCCAACCTTCTCCACGGTCAATGAATTCGTCTAATTGTCTACCTAGCAGAATACCCTCGGATCTGAAGCAAGAAGGCAGTGGAGAGTGAGATTAATTGACGCTTCCGAAGCAGATAAAATCGCAGGAACACAACGAGTAGCATTTGAAAGAATAGTGGCAGGATTGCTTTTTCCCGGATCAATGCTTCGGACCATTTTTGGACTCGGAGTAAACTGGCATTCC
Organism: Taenia multiceps; assembly: GCA_001923025.3. Classification (NCBI taxonomy): domain Eukaryota; kingdom Metazoa; phylum Platyhelminthes; class Cestoda; order Cyclophyllidea; family Taeniidae; genus Taenia; species Taenia multiceps. The sequence continues at coordinate 45,954,760 of CM010311.1, read as the reverse complement.
TTGTTTATCGGAGCAAGTTATGACGTCCTTTGTGTTCGTTGCCTTAAGCGCTTGGAATTCCACTAGAAGATCTTATACGCTGAGTGTAATCACAAGTCAGAATGTCTTGGTCGTCTCTAAGAGAGGTGACGGTCCAAGACGTTCGTCAATTCAACCGCAGTAGCTTCGCTTTCACTCAAGTGGTGTTCTATAAAGTGAATTTGGGACTGAACGACAAATCAAATGATCGCGGTATTCAACATAAGCCAGTCGCTTCTGCCAAACCAACAGCGCCTGCCAAAGTTTTGACGATCATTTGCCAACCAAAGGCGAATAGCTGGCAAATGGGCTGCGGTTGCATTCGATGAAATGAGCATTTCAAGGCAATAGAGGAACAACTCGTCACTTCAAATGAGCTGCTAGCGCAGTGGGATTATTTGGTCATTTCACGTTAATTTCACTAGTCCTATCTTGACGCTGCTAACACCCCGACCAAACAACTGATGATTTTATCCACTTTGAGGTGCCATTATGGGCTGACAAACAGGTGCAGAAAGCTGCCTTCGTGACTGTATTGCCTTGGCTGCCAACACCGGACGGTCAAACAGCCAGCATTAGGCCCTGATGTGTTAAATATTCGGATTCAGTTGCTTCATGTAACATTCTCTACATTTGCCGGATTCATAAAGCTCAGTAAATTAATCTCATGATTTGGGATGCAGACATCAACTAAGCAGTGGCTGAAATGCGCTAGTGGAGATCATTCTGTTGGGACAGGGCTAGCCTTAACCCATCAACGATAGCGTTGAAACGACTGGACAGCAGTTGGTTTTAGTCTTCTAGTGCATTCGTGAGACGCCTCAACAGCAAAGCACCGCGTCTTCTCCAAACTACACCTGCAGTAAGTGGACGCAAAGCACTAATGGAGAGTTGGGCTAGTGCTCCAACCACGTGACGCAGAGACGCCACGTGCTAATTGCAATCACAGGCGAATGCGGAAACCATATGACTAGAAGTGGCGCCAAATACTGTCATATCTACTTGCAACTTTCCTATTCTAGCCCCCGCTGACTTCCATTCTGTGAGTGTGTACTACTCTTCTTTTTTTAGACATTTACGTGAGAAACACATTATGCATTGGTGGGCGTGTGACAAAATCCATCGCACATGACTCACAACTTAAGATTTAACGTATGAAACATCGTGTATTGAGCATAAGCAACTCAGCTAGTCGGAATGCCTCCCTTTCAACTGGCCGCATCCAAGTCTGTAGAATCGTCTTCAGGCTCTCAGACGAAAGTGGAACTGGAGTATCAATTCCGTATTTGCACGCAAGTATTTCCCTCACTTACTTTGGAGAAGTGGTGAGTCCGTTTCTCGCCCTCAGGTCTGTTTGAGTTAAACACCAAAAGTGGAAACGTTGAGGTATCCTTCAATGACACCTGCCCAAGGATGATTGTTGCGCACCTAGAGTTGTGAGGATCCTTTGCAAAGTAGTATTGCAAAATACGATATACCAAAGCCCAAAGGGGTTCTGATGAGCGGAAAATAGGCACCCAGTGTTTCCACTAACAAATGGTGCCGCGAGGTGGGCAAGTCACCACAAATAATATGCGTGATCTCCTTGGTCCACACGTGTTGCACTGTTTGCATAACCTTTAATTCATGCCTCAAGGGGCTCTGATGAGCGGAAAATAGGCACTCAGTGTTTCCGCTAACAAATGGTGCCGCGAGGTGGGCAAGTCACCACAAATAATATGCGTGATCTCCTTGGTCCACACGTGTTGCACTGTTTGCATAACCTTTAATTCATGCCTCAAGGGGCTCTGATGAGCAAAAAATAGGCACTCAGTGTTTCCACTAACAAATGGTGCCGCGAGGTGGGCAAGTCACCACAAATAATATGCGTGATCTCCTTGCTCCACACGTGTTGCACTGTTTGCATAACCTTTAATTCATGCTGTTAAGGAATAGGATTTGTTTTAGCTGAACGTCTAGTTAAGCGGACTTTAGGTCTGCATATGATGTTCCCTCCTTGGCAGATTAACCATGCAGACAAACAGCCATCTCATGTGTTAATAAAACGTATTCCTTAATTTGCACTACAACTAAGCAGTACTCTGGCCAGCTACCCTTAAAATCGTGCCAATGTTTGCATTGACTAACATCTTCTGAGATTTGTAGAAGGGTCACACTCGATGCAGAATCCTCGTCTACTCAGCATCACAAGTTACCAGTAAGCTGTAATAAGTCATATCAGCATGGACGAGGGTTTGCAGCTAGCATAAAGAACGTTCAAGAAGTTAGTTCGACGAAGAGAAGGTGGAGACCGTGGCAGTAGAAAAGTCCGTATGGTTGGACTTGCAATGAAGACGAGATCTGTCTGTTGCACACTCTCCTTCACCTTCGTAGCGTTGTCATCAGGGTTGTTTACGCTTACGCCCTTTGATTAGTCATCGCATTTCAACGAGGTGGGCGTGTAGAAGGCTACCCATCGGTCAGTAGGCAGTTGGGCGGTTTTCACGGAGGCTGACAAGCATTTGATAGCGATGGTCCGATTCCGCTTTCGGAGACCTCTTGAGTCTCCCCTTTACCTCCAGTGCTGGTAATTGACGTTATCAGGAAAGTAAGCCCAAAAGCAGAGCTCCTTAACAAAACTACTTGACGCAAAGTAACTTCGTGCAGCTGATAATCTGCACCTATTCCAACTTACCACTCTTTTCTCACCTTATTGCGGTCCAGCCACCAATCGTGCACATGGTGTGTGCTGCAAAATTACATGTGTTTTGTCGTATTCGTGCCCATCCGATCAGCCGCCTCCGGTAAGACACACCGCTATCAATCCAACTGCCAGTTAGTTTCTGCAAGAATGTAATCCCTCCTATTTCAAACTAGCGTGATTTCTCGACACATTTTAAGCGCAGATGAACCGAGGCATGCAACATCCACGGCTGATTCAGTTGATGTTATAACTGGTGACAGGTCTGTGCTTGGGCATGTGACCAGACTGGTGCTGATAGCGTGGCCAATTTTCGCAGCATTTTTGTTATTTAGCTCAGCTCTAACGAACAAAGAATCGAAACAGTCCCCTAAAATACACTGCAGAGTTGTTTTTATAAGGAGGCCTCTGCGCTTTCTCAAGGCTGCATGTAGATGAGAGCCAGGAATGCTGTGCCCAGTCCGGTTAAACAGAAGCTAGCACCCATCTTCTCAGTCATATTCAGTGGTTCAGGCACCAAAGTCTGGAACAACCTTTGTATGTTTTAGCATGTCACCCGGACGATCAATTAAACATCACTTTATTTTGTACAAAGAAGATGCAAGTTGATTTGAATAACAAGGTCGGGCACGAAATTGGTGCCCGGGTTGCTCTGAGAAGGGTCAACCATCTGCGGTAATGCTTTAGCAAACAGAAGGTGTCTCAAAACCACAAGTTCGTTTCAGTCAGTCGTTAATTTGCTTGGAGTTGTCTCTCATGGAGGCAGTCATGAGTGAATCAACACGTTTGTTGGTGGTGTGAGGGCTTGAGAGCACTCCGAGTGACCAGCTGGTTGCAGTCACGACTGTCAGGAGTGTGGAGTAACATTTACAAATGCTATTAACAAAAGTCGCAAAAGTCTTTACTTGAAGAGGTCACAGGAAACAAGATGTGTGTGTGCTGCGTCTGTCAATACTGGAAGTGTTGACAAACCTCAGCACAGCTAAGTATGTCAGGCAGGTGTGCAGGTAAAAGTCGACTGTAGAGCAAGAGCATAATGCCTTGGGCACACATCTTCAACACTTAGCTCACGAATTATCCTGTGTAGATGGGGATGCAATTTGCCATACCGTAGCTAAGTGGGAGGGAAGGAAAGGAAGCCACCACTATTCAGCCGCCAAAACTCGGGTTTTTCTAATTGGTCAATGACTGGTGGGAAGTGAGCAAAGCATGCAACTAAAAGTTGAGTTCTCTTGTCCACAACTAATAACAATTCCTTGCCCAATATAGTCGCTGTGGAATCACAGAGGCGGTTACACGATGAGTGGCATAATTCATAACACCATTGGTGGGAAGCGTTGTCATGTGCATACGTCTTTCAACAGGAAGGCACGATGTTTTCACAAATCGACGAACCAAAATCCCCCAATATAAAACCAACAACTTTGAATATAGCTGGGAAGTGTACATAAACTAAAAGGCGACCAAGCACTTTTATTTGCGAGAAAGCAAAGGACTGCTGAAAGCCTCTTATCCGCCATCTCCTCTGCACCGTGTCACAATATCAAGTTACTTCCCAATGAGACAGAAGCCTGTATTTACGTGTAGAAGCAAGTGATCTAGCCTTATCACCACCTTCTAACTGCCTATATCGCTTATCACCGTAGGATTGTTGAATGGCTAGAGAAGGCGGCATGCATCACTTGGTTAACCACCATCGGGATAAGGTAGAAGCAAAGAGGAGTCAGCGTTCACCTCCCCTCTCCCAGAGACTAATAACAAAACCACCAGTCCGTGAACAGCCTCATTCATTGCCAATTAATGCATCACAAACCTTCATTTAACTTATGTATCCCGACTTCCACCTCAATCAATAAATGCGCTTTCTCCCTCATGTCGGTTTGAACAAGAATTCCTCCAAAGAGGCGGCACTAATCACTTCCATGCAATCAAATTTAAATACTGCAGTCAACACAGGCGGGATCCAACAGATAATGCTAGTAATTGTGTTTTAGCAGGCAAAAGAAGTGGCCATTTTGGAGTCATAGTGAAGCGTATCATTGTGCATGTTGCAATTAACTCAGGTAGCAATATTAATAGAGAGTGACCAAAATACCCATTATTCTTTGTTCTGCTATAAAATTAGACTTGTTTTAACAAAGCGCGCGAAGCTAAATTTACCAATTCAATCCTCGGCTTGGTTTGCAGTCAGCTTAATAGGAAGTGGGAAGGCACAAAGTCGTCAGCTCCTTGACGTTTATTTTTAGTTCGTTCGAACTGCGTCATGCTTTGTTTCTGACTCCAATGCAGAGATCGAGATTGAGGCACAGATTCTAAACCAAAGGGCAGGCAATGGGACAGATCTTTTGTTCCCATCGAAATGCAAGGACCGGATAGTTATCTTCATTTCCCTTTTGGCGTGGTATCCTGCTGGCAGATTTGGGACCCTTGATACTAGGGAGCAGGTTTACTCCACTGATGGAGCCCCAAGGCTGTTAATTGGAAAATATGAGAGTTTGGCACCTTTCATTCATAGGAATGACAAATCACCCAAAGCATCAAATTCCCAAGTTTAATATAACACGAGCCTGAGAGGCGTATGAATATTGGCCCAATGGAAGAGACGAGTCTTCTCCCCAAAACAACATCTGTGTGGACTCCTCAGTTACCATGGTTCTCAGTCAACATCATGGTGATACAATGTCTGTTTCTTTCGTTTCTGCTAAGTGCTTATTAATCCGCTTTTTCATTTTTGGGCAAGGTTTCTTACAGGACTGCAACTATGGTGACAACTAGTCAAGGGAACCGGGTTTAAAACCGATGGCAGTCATTAGAACTTCGCTGCAAACTAGCAGCAGGCGCATTCGCCTAAATCTTGAGCCTTGTGGCATTGTCAGCACCAGCTGAAGTGACACCGGAGTAGGGCGTTTGAACTTGTCAATTACGGGGCTATCTTCGGGCGTACGCACAGAGAAATGCACCGAGATTGCTCTGCACGATTCCGATTAAAACGTGGTTATCCAACTAGGCAGTGCATGCCTGACAAGTCGCCTTGCAAATCATAACTGGTATATGCAACGCATTTGCTTCAGAGCACCCAACAATCTTCACTAGTTTTAAGGCAGTGGATTCCTGCCAGTACGGAGACTACAACACAGTTGACAAAACGCGTATATAAATTCGAAGTGGAATGTTCGCCAGACTAGGGATATAAGCCCATTGTTCTCGTTCTTGGCTTGTGATCAGTTTTTGCATCATCGGCTGTGCTGTGTAGCCTGAAACAGAAGTGTGTTTGTGGAGGCCTTATTGCGAAAGCAAAAGTATGTTCATCTAAACTATGCTTGCATCACTACCCTCTTCCTTGCCATCTTGGCGTTACTGCGAGTTGGAGGTCCCGATTCCATAAACAAGTGGTCTTATCACACGACGTCCTCAAAGGTGAATCCGATGCGACTCGTGCCGGAGGGCAAAAATTTAACGAAGAACTTCATAACTTGTTATCCAGTGTCATGTTAACATTTCTGTACAATTCATTTATGTGATCTGTAACACACGCAGCTCTCTATAAATTAGATTGACATAAGGTGATAAATTCCACATGGTCAATTGCCAAGATTGAAGTACTTCATTGCTCATCAACTCACCTACATTCTTTCATTAGTAAAACTCAACGTTTCTAGGAGTTTGCGAGACGACAACTAACGCCCATAACTGGTGCAATAGCAATTAAAGCAGCTTTGCGATGCCGAGACAAGGTGCCAGATGATACCAACTCCAACAGTTCCCATCATCTGCATTTATCGCGCCAAGTCTGAGTGTCCACTGCAAAATGCAACAAATGCTTCGCATTTCAGTTGACGCCAAAAGCACATTTCACCAGGACATAAAACTGCAAGCAATAATAGTTGATTTCGTGATTTCTCCTCAAGGATGGGTGATCTCGTTCTATCTGTAGCTCCCTGCTGATGGACCTGACTCCTACTATCACCAAGTGCCTATCAACTGGAAGGTTGAGCTTCTTGAGCATTAACACCCGCACGCATTGGTATCACTGTGAATGGCCATGGCCTGAACTTGGTTGTCACCGCATCTGGAAATTGCCCTTAGGTCTTACTGGTCAGTAACGAGAAATCGACTCGCACTAAAAAGCATTTCAGACTGTCTGAGAGATCACATTTTGAATAGAACCTTCTAAGACACTGAAATGGGGACGAGTTTGGGCTGTGAATGTCTCCAGCACGGAGTGCCAAAGCCGTAGGCGTTGACGGATGTCCATGACCTTAGCATGGAGATCGGATCTCGACCAGGCTGCAGAGTCCGCCGCGTCAAATTCTACTTTAACAAACGTCCATCCACACCAGTAGGACTTCATAATAGTCCCTTCCAAAGGTGGCACAAGACAGGGAGTTACAATCTAGTAAAACTCCGTCCCCGTAGCAAGAGAACCTAGACCTTGCTATCTTCGCACTCACCTCGCCTATTTCTCCGAACTGATTATCCCATTTCATCTGTAGTTGCGCGAGCATGCGTTCCTGTGGCACTTGACTGTCTGCTGAATGGCGAGTTAGGATTTAATATAAAGGTGGTGAAACACTGTCACTGTCTTCTCGCGAACGAAGTGTGTTGTTGGACATTCTTACAGTTGTGGATGCAGACTCAGGCATGCTGTTGCTCTTTTACACTAAGTGAAGATAGTACTACTTTCCAACTGATTTTACTAACTTCAACTGTTCTTCAAGAAAATAAAACAATTCTTCCCAACTTCCACTCACACCAAGAGCTGCAGTGCATCATGCGCATTGAAAAGGGATTCAGCTGGAGGTAGTAAGTGATGCCTTAAAAGTGTGCATTGACTTCACGAACCAGTGATACGTCTGCGCGCTAAAGGAATGTCGCAGCAATAAACCACTCCTCATCACATGTCACCGAATCTGTCAACCAGGAAGTGACGTTCTGTAAAGTTTGCATCCACCAGCTAATGCGTGACACATGGGATTCATTGACCTTCTCACTTCCATCACCACATTTCCTCCTCACATCAGCCGATTACTTCACGTTCGTCATAAGAGAAAGTCATTCGTGATGCGATGACCACTAGCTAGTCTAGTTATCGTGATTGAAACGCTTCGTTCATTCTTGCTGTTCTAAAGCATAGCTGAATCCCCTACTTTTCGTGATGGATTCCCTGCCTCTGTGTGCCGTCAGGTGACTTAGGATGTCAATGGATGGTGCATTAGCATGGACAAATAACTCACGTACGCCCTTCCCAAATTTTATGCAGCAATTTTGGTGACGAGTGGTAGACAGCTTCCGAAAGCAATTTACCCTGGCGCTGAGGCAGACCAACGCACGCAACATCCACCACTCATAGATCACCCAGTTCCGCCTTCGTCTTGGGGTCTGGAGAATAGCTTGCTGACGCATATGCGGCTTATTGACTCAGTAATGCCTCAATGAGTTACGTTGTATGTGCTCGATATCGAGTGTTCTATGCTTCAATTTTAGCCTGAAGCAGCTCGTTGGAAATTTGGTGATCAACTGCAGAATCAACCTTGTGACAGTCTAGCCGACAAAATACTTTTTGCACAAATTTACAGCGAACACCAACGCCAATATTTGCAATGGCATCACGGTTTCATCCCTTTGCAGAGCTGGCATGCCACTATGTGCTGACAGAACTGCACGCAACATGTCGGTGTTATGGTTAGGGGTGAAGTTATGACCCAACTAGTCTCCACAGCAACTTCCAACGTGTAGGATGGCAACGAAAGTGAAGTTTAAGTCTATGACTAAACGCGCAATGTCACCTAACACCCACTATGCACCAGGTTTGGTATTCACAAATTAATAAAGAACCGTGAGTAATCCGGTTGGAGTCACTATTGTCTCACTTATGGAATTTCTGTCTCGAGTGTCTTGTGTAATTTAGGACCTGTTCATTCCGTTTCAGGCAGGTCATTTATCTTTGTGGCACAGACCTGCTCTAACCAAGACGATCTAGATTTTAACTTAATTCTTTCGCACTAGCTACCAATTTTATTAAATTGTCCTAACATATAACGTGTAATAATGTGACCAATATTGTATGTAAAAGCTCTCATATTATTGACACAATTAAATTTGGCATTGTTAAACTTCTACCACTGGCTCTGGATTCTGTATCCTTAAACCTCACTTCCGGAGGTATTTCTTCAAAGGCTATTCTTTAACAATTTTATTATTAGACTAATTCCATAAAGGCTCTCATCACCTTAGTTTCTGGCTGTAAAAATAATTATTTGATCGTTGCATGCAGTATATGGGGCGTTTAGAGATTTTTTATTTACCCATTGTGCACTGACGTTTCATCGAAAATCCTCAATTAGCTTCCTCGTTGCCTTAGAGTATCAGATAAAGTGGAGGCAAACCAAAGCCTTCTTAGTTAAAATATCATTGTGCAACCGTAAGGAGTCGACTCATTTTAACTGCTCTTCGCTAATCCCTTAGAGAAAGCGTTGCTTTGGAAGCAGGAAAAGTGGGAAATGAGCCACGTTTGACAATTTCCTCCTGCAGGGAGGTTGTGGCAGAGAATATTTTGAAACAACTCCATGGTTCGTGCACTATTCTCGACCTCACTCGAGCAAAGTCTGTCCATGGATCTTCGCTCGATGACACTTCGAGAGGACTCAATGCAGTCAGTACCTCATTTTGGGTGTTTCGCTACCGCTTCCTTCCCTCCAGTGTGAGGGTTTCACATGGCATCTTCGGGATGTGATGAATTTGTCTTCGCTGTCAACCTGGACAATTTCCACTTACTAAGATGATGCTGGTGTTTATGCCTTCACCATGCAGCTTCATGATAAAGGCCTTCGCACATTGCTTGACGAGTTTTACTATTTGAACGATTTGCCCAACATACTGGCGTTTGCTTGTGGTGCACCAAATCAGTCGCACTTGGGGGTACGGAAGGCCTCGGATGGCTGATGGGCCTGATTGTGATTGTTGTCTTGCACTCACCAACTCTCTCACACGAAGGACAGTCGTTGGGGTGCGCTTCATTGTGGACTCTCTGTGGGACTGTTTTCACTTCATTTCCCACTTTGTTGGACTTGCATACCATTTGCTGGGCATTCGGCCCCACAATGCCCTCACATTGCGAGACATGCAACTGGTCCTCCAAAGCTGTATTGCGCACCTACATTGCCGACCTCGCCAGCAATTCTGATCACAGGTGACCTTCTGACAAGTATCGATGTGGTGTCATAGAAGGATGCCTGTCATTCTTTGCATACCTTCCTATGTCTTAGCTTGGTTTAGTAGATTGTTTCTGGACGCATAAATGGGAAGCACTACCCATGCGTCGGGTTCTTGGTAGGTTTTGCAAGCACTTGCTCAAAATTTAATCAAAGATCCTTTGTAGTCTAATAAATGCTCTATTAAACGATTCACTGATGGAGTAGTCGCTACCTGCTTACTTCATGGGCATCCAAAATGGCGGTGTCAAGTTTGTTATTTTTGTGTTTTCTACTTCACCATGCTGTAGCTGAAGAGATGCGCACCTCTGATTAACCCTTCGTATGGTCAAGGTTAACTCTACAGAATCATGAAGCTTGTGTAATATGGCAGGATAGCCTTATTCTCCTGAGTTATTACGAAGAGGCTGATTGCGGCACACATAGCAAGCAAATAAAGTGATTTTCTTTAAAAACACATTTTATGCAATTCATCTATTCAATTTAACGTTAGAATCTACCGCAAGATAGCGCTCTTGATCATTTTCACCCCGGCATACATGGTATCCAACGCATTTGGAAAGAAACTAAACACTGAATAAGTGAAATTATGGACGCACGCTAGCTGAATTGCAATGATGACTCTATGTGGAAACTAAGATTATTGGGGCCCTCAGCATCGCTATCACACTTAACGCGTGAAGAATCACAAAGCAAGCACTTTATTGAGCAGCCTCATTCCGAGCTATAGTCGAGTGGATGAAGTGCAGACAAATAATTTTCGGCAGAGCTATCGCCAATGCAGATTTCTCCTGCTAACATTCTTGATGGTCTATAGGCATATTTACATTCTTTTTGATAAACATGATGATGAATCAGTCAATTACATCCGAGGAATGTACATCATCATTAATCGGACAAAATTGTGATGGCTGAAAATCAAAATTGGATGTTTGAGCTGTCTCAGATGCAGGAGATAAAATCCGACAGAGTATCTTCCGTTTACTTTCCTTCACGACTCTGTGTATAAAGATTTGGGGCTGGGGAATCGGAATTGAGTTTAACCCTGCCACCTACACACATCGTTCGATAGCTAGTTAAACACACCTCCTACCGCAGCTCTGCACAAATTATAGAGTCAAAACATATGCTCTTTAAGATTTGTAGCCCAAGTAAATCATTGCGCAACTCTTCAGATATCATGAGGTAAACACACTATGGAATAACCAAATTATCCACACCCTTTAGTTCTATCGACTTTACCCCTGAACCAGTCGCTAGGCATCTCCATTTTCCGTCAGTTCAAAAGCAAATGGTTTTGTAGAGCTATTTAAAATAAGAATCCCATTTTACTTCATGTGAAGCATATCCAATGTTTTTTAAATTTGCTTCTGAAAGCAACAACATTCTTTTCGTATTTTGGTTAAAGTAAACATTAGAACCGTTGTTTACATAGATTCCTTATGAATGCTGGATCCTGCAAGTAAAAGCTTAGCGTCCTCCATCTTACAGGCTCCCTCTTTAGTAGTGTCGGTTAAAGAAACCTTTTATAAATCTTCTGTTTACCCATCTTCTATTAACTACACACAGAAATTTCTCACTACCTCCTTAGCTCTTCTGTTAAAAAGAGACGACCATATTCAGACACAATCGGGCTATCACCTCTACCTCTTTGGTGTTAACTAAGAAGAGATTTTAAAATGATTATTCCGATGTATGAAAAGCTTCCAAATTCAATGTATGATTAACCTCAGAATGTCTTTAATCTTCACAAGTTGTAATTTTATTAAAAATTTCAACAATTAGCTCAGTATTTAGGTCAAATCCATAAGGTTTATCACAGGCTACCTACCACAGTTAGTTACCCAAAACGGCGGCATATAACTCACATCATTTATGATAGCGAAATAAATTGCACTGGGGCAAAAACGCCACCGAGAACATTTCTTTCTCACCCACTACCGCAATTGGGGCAATATTTTAAACGTATAGGCAGCTGTGCTGCCGAAAGGGGAGGAGGGGTGTTTGATGCATTTTTTACTGAATTTTTGCGGTTTTTTGCAATTATCTGTAAAGGGATCTATTGGCACTTGTTATGCAATCATTACAGACAAGTAAAGTGGGGCGAGTATTTTAGTAGTGATATCCTGTAGGCAACCCTGCAGCGATATTCACAATTACAATGACGTCTTCCAAATTCAACACATAAGCTACTTTTACCGACTCATAAGTTATTTCACAGGTCCCATCAACCTTGTGATGTCCAAATCGGAAGAATGATTCTGAAAGGCGGGAAGTACGAATGTAGAATTAAAAGTGCATCCAGCGCTAAAATCACGCGGAAAAAATACCAGACGATGAGAACAGTATATAAGGATATACAACATGACAAACAAGGCAGTATCAGCTGAAGAGAATAACCAGCTAAAGGAATGGAAGCACTAGGGTGTCCATACTCGTATGTGCTGAATTCGGAACCTAAGGATGAATTTGTGTTTTCTTCGCCACCTTGTGAGAATTGGCCATACTCACCTGTTTTGATGGTGGACCCCAATAACGAGGATATGTTTCCTTTCTCCCACATAAAATCGTGTCCATACTCGCCTGTGCTGGTGACAGAACCCCCGACTGAGTTCATCACCTCTCCACAACACGTCACACCTTTTTTGATCTCGCCTGTTTTGATAGCAGAACCACTGAGTGAGTGTGTACCTCATTCAGAACATGAGAAGAAGTGTACATGTTCATCTGTTCTGAAGACCAAACCCACATGTCAGACTACATTCTCTCCTCAATCTGTTGCTAAATGTTCATGTCCCTCAGGGTTTATAAATATTCCACAACAATCGAAGAAGTGCCGATCCTCGTCACAGATAATGCAGGGACCAAAGCTTGTAAGGAAGTCTGTATGCACAGTTGAAGTTGAAAAGCTAATTCAAGCGCTTCTCAAGCTCCTTTTTGCCTAGAAGTCTAATTAAATGTAACTAGTGATGAGTACTTTAGCAATTAAAAAATACATTCCTTAAAGCCTTACATAAAAAGATCTTCATTTTTCGAAGCAGCATTATTATAGCACTTTAAAAAGTTGGTGAAGGGAAGAGCAAAGCTTCTGGACTAAGTAGCCCCGAGTAGTGCCTTAACCTCACTAAACGACGATCATTACTGGACCATGACATGTTGCGTGCAGTTCTGTCAGCACATAGTGGCATGCCAGCTCTGCAAAGGGATGAAACCGTGATGCCATTGCAAATATTGGCGTTGGTGTTCGCTGTAAATTTGTGCAAAAAGTATTTTGTCGGCTAGACTGTCACAAGGTTGATTCTGCAGTTGATCACCAAATTTCCAACGAGCTGCTTCAGGCTAAAATTGAAGCATAGAACACTCGATATCGAGCACATACAACGTAACTCATTGAGGCATTACTGAGTCAACAAGCCGCATATGCGTCAGCAAGCTATTCTCCAGACCCCAAGACGAAGGCGGAACTGGGTGATCTATGAGTGGTGGATGTTGCGTGCGTTGGTCTGCCTCAGCGCCAGGGTAAATTGCTTTCGGAAGCTGTCTACCACTCGTCACCAAAATTGCTGCATAAAATTTGGGAAGGGCGTACGTGAGTTATTTGTCCATGCTAATGCACCATCCATTGACATCCTAAGTCACCTGACGGCACACAGAGGCAGGGAATCCATCACGAAAAGTAGGGGATTCAGCTATGCTTTAGAACAGCAAGAATGAACGAAGCGTTTCAATCACGATAACTAGACTAGCTAGTGGTCATCGCATCACGAATGACTTTCTCTTATGACGAACGTGAAGTAATCGGCTGATGTGAGGAGGAAATGTGGTGATGGAAGTGAGAAGGTCAATGAATCCCATGTGTCACGCATTAGCTGGTGGATGCAAACTTTACAGAACGTCACTTCCTGGTTGACAGATTCGGTGACATGTGATGAGGAGTGGTTTATTGCTGCGACATTCCTTTAGCGCGCAGACGTATCACTGGTTCGTGAAGTCAATGCACACTTTTAAGGCATCACTTACTACCTCCAGCTGAATCCCTTTTCAATGCGCATGATGCACTGCAGCTCTTGGTGTGAGTGGAAGTTGGGAAGAATTGTTTTATTTTCTTGAAGAACAGTTGAAGTTAGTAAAATCAGTTGGAAAGTAGTACTATCTTCACTTAGTGTAAAAGAGCAACAGCATGCCTGAGTCTGCATCCACAACTGTAAGAATGTCCAACAACACACTTCGTTCGCGAGAAGACAGTGACAGTGTTTCACCACCTTTATATTAAATCCTAACTCGCCATTCAGCAGACAGTCAAGTGCCACAGGAACGCATGCTCGCGCAACTACAGATGAAATGGGATAATCAGTTCGGAGAAATAGGCGAGGTGAGTGCGAAGATAGCAAGGTCTAGGTTCTCTTGCTACGGGGACGGAGTTTTACTAGATTGTAACTCCCTGTCTTGTGCCACCTTTGGAAGGGACTATTATGAAGTCCTACTGGTGTGGATGGACGTTTGTTAAAGTAGAATTTGACGCGGCGGACTCTGCAGCCTGGTCGAGATCCGATCTCCATGCTAAGGTCATGGACATCCGTCAACGCCTACGGCTTTGGCACTCCGTGCTGGAGACATTCACAGCCCAAACTCGTCCCCATTTCAGTGTCTTAGAAGGTTCTATTCAAAATGTGATCTCTCAGACAGTCTGAAATGCTTTTTAGTGCGAGTCGATTTCTCGTTACTGACCAGTAAGACCTAAGGGCAATTTCCAGATGCGGTGACAACCAAGTTCAGGCCATGGCCATTCACAGTGATACCAATGCGTGCGGGTGTTAATGCTCAAGAAGCTCAACCTTCCAGTTGATAGGCACTTGGTGATAGTAGGAGTCAGGTCCATCAGCAGGGAGCTACAGATAGAACGAGATCACCCATCCTTGAGGAGAAATCACGAAATCAACTATTATTGCTTGCAGTTTTATGTCCTGGTGAAATGTGCTTTTGGCGTCAACTGAAATGCGAAGCATTTGTTGCATTTTGCAGTGGACACTCAGACTTGGCGCGATAAATGCAGATGATGGGAACTGTTGGAGTTGGTATCATCTGGCACCTTGTCTCGGCATCGCAAAGCTGCTTTAATTGCTATTGCACCAGTTATGGGCGTTAGTTGTCGTCTCGCAAACTCCTAGAAACGTTGAGTTTTACTAATGAAAGAATGTAGGTGAGTTGATGAGCAATGAAGTACTTCAATCTTGGCAATTGACCATGTGGAATTTATCACCTTATGTCAATCTAATTTATAGAGAGCTGCGTGTGTTACAGATCACATAAATGAATTGTACAGAAATGTTAACATGACACTGGATAACAAGTTATGAAGTTCTTCGTTAAATTTTTGCCCTCCGGCACGAGTCGCATCGGATTCACCTTTGAGGACGTCGTGTGATAAGACCACTTGTTTATGGAATCGGGACCTCCAACTCGCAGTAACGCCAAGATGGCAAGGAAGAGGGTAGTGATGCAAGCATAGTTTAGATGAACATACTTTTGCTTTCGCAATAAGGCCTCCACAAACACACTTCTGTTTCAGGCTACACAGCACAGCCGATGATGCAAAAACTGATCACAAGCCAAGAACGAGAACAATGGGCTTATATCCCTAGTCTGGCGAACATTCCACTTCGAATTTATATACGCGTTTTGTCAACTGTGTTGTAGTCTCCGTACTGGCAGGAATCCACTGCCTTAAAACTAGTGAAGATTGTTGGGTGCTCTGAAGCAAATGCGTTGCATATACCAGTTATGATTTGCAAGGCGACTTGTCAGGCATGCACTGCCTAGTTGGATAACCACGTTTTAATCGGAATCGTGCAGAGCAATCTCGGTGCATTTCTCTGTGCGTACGCCCGAAGATAGCCCCGTAATTGACAAGTTCAAACGCCCTACTCCGGTGTCACTTCAGCTGGTGCTGACAATGCCACAAGGCTCAAGATTTAGGCGAATGCGCCTGCTGCTAGTTTTGCAGCGAAGTTCTAATGACTGCCATCGGTTTTAAACCCGGTTCCCTTGACTAGTTGTCACCATAGTTGCAGTCCTGTAAGAAACCTTGCCCAAAAATGAAAAACGGATTAATAAGCACTTAGCAGAAACGAAAGAAACAGACATTGTATCACCATGATGTTGACTGAGAACCATGGTAACTGAGGATCCACACAGATGTTGTTTTGGGAGAAGACTCGTCTCTTCCATTGGGCCAATATTCATACGCCTCTCAGGCTCGTGAATTTGATGCTTTGGGTGATTTGTCATTCCTATGAATGAAAGGTGCCAAACTCTCATATTTTCCAATTAACAGCCTTGGGGCTCCATCAGTGGAGTAAACCTGCTCCCTAGTATCAAGGGTCCCAAATCTGCCAGCAGGATACCACGCCAAAAGGGAAATGAAGATAACTATCCGGTCCTTGCATTTCGATGGGAACAAAAGATCTGTCCCATTGCCTGCCCTTTGGTTTAGAATCTGTGCCTCAATCTCGATTGCAACATGCACAATGATACGCTTCACTATGACTCCAAAAATGGCCACTTCTTTTGCCTGCTAAAACACAATTACTAGCATTATCTGTTGGATCCCGCCTGTGTTGACTGCAGTATTTAAATTTGATTGCATGGAAGTGATTAGTGCCGCCTCTTTGGAGGAATTCTTGTTCAAACCGACATGAGGGAGAAAGCGCATTTATTGATTGAGGTGGAAGTCGGGATACATAAGTTAAATGAAGGTTTGTGATGCATTAATTGGCAATGAATGAGGCTGTTCACGGACTGGTGGTTTTGTTATTAGTCTCTGGGAGAGGGGAGGTGAACGCTGACTCCTCTTTGCTTCTACCTTATTCCGATGGTGGTTAACCAAGTGATGCATGCCGCCTTCTCTAGCCATTCAACAATCCTACGGTGATAAGCGATATAGGCAGTTAGAAGGTGGTGATAAGGCTAGATCACTTGCTTCTACACGTAAATACAGGCTTCTGTCTCATTGGGAAGTAACTTGATATTGTGACACGGTGCAGAGGAGATGGCGGATAAGAGGCTTTCAGCAGTCCTTTGCTTCTCGCAAATAAAAGTGCTTGGTCGCCTTTTAGTTTATGTACACTTCCCAGCTATATTCAAAGTTGTTGGTTTATATTGGGGGATTTTGGTTCGTCGATTTGTGAAAACATCGTGCCTTCCTGTTGAAAGACGTATGCACATGACAACGCTTCCCACCAATGGTGTTATGAATTATGCCACTCATCGTGTAACCGCCTCTGTGATTCCACAGCGACTATATTGGGCAAGGAATTGTTATTAGTTGTGGACAAGAGAACTCAACTTTTAGTTGCATGCTTTGCTCACTTCCCACCAGTCATTGACCAATTAGAAAAACCCGAGTTTTGGCGGCTGAATAGTGGTGGCTTCCTTTCCTTCCCTCCCACTTAGCTACGGTATGGCAAATTGCATCCCCATCTACACAGGATAATTCGTGAGCTAAGTGTTGAAGATGTGTGCCCAAGGCATTATGCTCTTGCTCTACAGTCGACTTTTACCTGCACACCTGCCTGACCTACTTAGCTGTGCTGAGGTTTGTCAACACTTCCAGTATTGACAGACGCAGCACACACACATCTTGTTTCCTGTGACCTCTTCAAGTAAAGACTTTTGCGACTTTTGTTAATAGCATTTGTAAATGTTACTCCACACTCCTGACAGTCGTGACTGCAACCAGCTGGTCACTCGGAGTGCTCTCAAGCCCTCACACCACCAACAAACGTGTTGATTCACTCATGACTGCCTCCATGAGAGACAACTCCAAGCAAATTAACGACTGACTGAAACGAACTTGTGGTTTTGAGACACCTTCTGTTTGCTAAAGCATTACCGCAGATGGTTGACCCTTCTCAGAGCAACCCGGGCACCAATTTCGTGCCCGACCTTGTTATTCAAATCAACTTGCATCTTCTTTGTACAAAATAAAGTGATGTTTAATTGATCGTCCGGGTGACATGCTAAAACATACAAAGGTTGTTCCAGACTTTGGTGCCTGAACCACTGAATATGACTGAGAAGATGGGTGCTAGCTTCTGTTTAACCGGACTGGGCACAGCATTCCTGGCTCTCATCTACATGCAGCCTTGAGAAAGCGCAGAGGCCTCCTTATAAAAACAACTCTGCAGTGTATTTTAGGGGACTGTTTCGATTCTTTGTTCGTTAGAGCTGAGCTAAATAACAAAAATGCTGCGAAAATTGGCCACGCTATCAGCACCAGTCTGGTCACATGCCCAAGCACAGACCTGTCACCAGTTATAACATCAACTGAATCAGCCGTGGATGTTGCATGCCTCGGTTCATCTGCGCTTAAAATGTGTCGAGAAATCACGCTAGTTTGAAATAGGAGGGATTACATTCTTGCAGAAACTAACTGGCAGTTGGATTGATAGCGGTGTGTCTTACCGGAGGCGGCTGATCGGATGGGCACGAATACGACAAAACACATGTAATTTTGCAGCACACACCATGTGCACGATTGGTGGCTGGACCGCAATAAGGTGAGAAAAGAGTGGTAAGTTGGAATAGGTGCAGATTATCAGCTGCACGAAGTTACTTTGCGTCAAGTAGTTTTGTTAAGGAGCTCTGCTTTTGGGCTTACTTTCCTGATAACGTCAATTACCAGCACTGGAGGTAAAGGGGAGACTCAAGAGGTCTCCGAAAGCGGAATCGGACCATCGCTATCAAATGCTTGTCAGCCTCCGTGAAAACCGCCCAACTGCCTACTGACCGATGGGTAGCCTTCTACACGCCCACCTCGTTGAAATGCGATGACTAATCAAAGGGCGTAAGCGTAAACAACCCTGATGACAACGCTACGAAGGTGAAGGAGAGTGTGCAACAGACAGATCTCGTCTTCATTGCAAGTCCAACCATACGGACTTTTCTACTGCCACGGTCTCCACCTTCTCTTCGTCGAACTAACTTCTTGAACGTTCTTTATGCTAGCTGCAAACCCTCGTCCATGCTGATATGACTTATTACAGCTTACTGGTAACTTGTGATGCTGAGTAGACGAGGATTCTGCATCGAGTGTGACCCTTCTACAAATCTCAGAAGATGTTAGTCAATGCAAACATTGGCACGATTTTAAGGGTAGCTGGCCAGAGTACTGCTTAGTTGTAGTGCAAATTAAGGAATACGTTTTATTAACACATGAGATGGCTGTTTGTCTGCATGGTTAATCTGCCAAGGAGGGAACATCATATGCAGACCTAAAGTCCGCTTAACTAGACGTTCAGCTAAAACAAATCCTATTCCTTAACAGCATGAATTAAAGGTTATGCAAACAGTGCAACACGTGTGGAGCAAGGAGATCACGCATATTATTTGTGGTGACTTGCCCACCTCGCGGCACCATTTGTTAGTGGAAACACTGAGTGCCTATTTTTTGCTCATCAGAGCCCCTTGAGGCATGAATTAAAGGTTATGCAAACAGTGCAACACGTGTGGACCAAGGAGATCACGCATATTATTTGTGGTGACTTGCCCACCTCGCGGCACCATTTGTTAGTGGAAACACTGGGTGCCTATTTTCCGCTCATCAGAACCCCTTTGGGCTTTGGTATATCGTATTTTGCAATACTACTTTGCAAAGGATCCTCACAACTCTAGGTGCGCAACAATCATCCTTGGGCAGGTGTCATTGAAGGATACCTCAACGTTTCCACTTTTGGTGTTTAACTCAAACAGACCTGAGGGCGAGAAACGGACTCACCACTTCTCCAAAGTAAGTGAGGGAAATACTTGCGTGCAAATACGGAATTGATACTCCAGTTCCACTTTCGTCTGAGAGCCTGAAGACGATTCTACAGACTTGGATGCGGCCAGTTGAAAGGGAGGCATTCCGACTAGCTGAGTTGCTTATGCTCAATACACGATGTTTCATACGTTAAATCTTAAGTTGTGAGTCATGTGCGATGGATTTTGTCACACGCCCACCAATGCATAATGTGTTTCTCACGTAAATGTCTAAAAAAAGAAGAGTAGTACACACTCACAGAATGGAAGTCAGCGGGGGCTAGAATAGGAAAGTTGCAAGTAGATATGACAGTATTTGGCGCCACTTCTAGTCATATGGTTTCCGCATTCGCCTGTGATTGCAATTAGCACGTGGCGTCTCTGCGTCACGTGGTTGGAGCACTAGCCCAACTCTCCATTAGTGCTTTGCGTCCACTTACTGCAGGTGTAGTTTGGAGAAGACGCGGTGCTTTGCTGTTGAGGCGTCTCACGAATGCACTAGAAGACTAAAACCAACTGCTGTCCAGTCGTTTCAACGCTATCGTTGATGGGTTAAGGCTAGCCCTGTCCCAACAGAATGATCTCCACTAGCGCATTTCAGCCACTGCTTAGTTGATGTCTGCATCCCAAATCATGAGATTAATTTACTGAGCTTTATGAATCCGGCAAATGTAGAGAATGTTACATGAAGCAACTGAATCCGAATATTTAACACATCAGGGCCTAATGCTGGCTGTTTGACCGTCCGGTGTTGGCAGCCAAGGCAATACAGTCACGAAGGCAGCTTTCTGCACCTGTTTGTCAGCCCATAATGGCACCTCAAAGTGGATAAAATCATCAGTTGTTTGGTCGGGGTGTTAGCAGCGTCAAGATAGGACTAGTGAAATTAACGTGAAATGACCAAATAATCCCACTGCGCTAGCAGCTCATTTGAAGTGACGAGTTGTTCCTCTATTGCCTTGAAATGCTCATTTCATCGAATGCAACCGCAGCCCATTTGCCAGCTATTCGCCTTTGGTTGGCAAATGATCGTCAAAACTTTGGCAGGCGCTGTTGGTTTGGCAGAAGCGACTGGCTTATGTTGAATACCGCGATCATTTGATTTGTCGTTCAGTCCCAAATTCACTTTATAGAACACCACTTGAGTGAAAGCGAAGCTACTGCGGTTGAATTGACGAACGTCTTGGACCGTCACCTCTCTTAGAGACGACCAAGACATTCTGACTTGTGATTACACTCAGCGTATAAGATCTTCTAGTGGAATTCCAAGCGCTTAAGGCAACGAACACAAAGGACGTCATAACTTGCTCCGATAAACAAGGAATGCCAGTTTACTCCGAGTCCAAAAATGGTCCGAAGCATTGATCCGGGAAAAAGCAATCCTGCCACTATTCTTTCAAATGCTACTCGTTGTGTTCCTGCGATTTTATCTGCTTCGGAAGCGTCAATTAATCTCACTCTCCACTGCCTTCTTGCTTCAGATCCGAGGGTATTCTGCTAGGTAGACAATTAGACGAATTCATTGACCGTGGAGAAGGTTGGGTTCGGTCAACAGGTACAAAAGAGTTCGTGCTTTCTCTCAGATTAGAGAACAATTGGCCACTTTAGATGAGGGCAGCAGGGTTAAGTGCAGCGGCGGTTGGAATGAGCGTTTTGATGGGGAAGGCGAAACGAGCATCGAGGGAGTGAAAGAATATGGATGCAGCACCAGCGTAACTTCCAGCGACTGAGCCTGGTGGTAAGGTGGTGGTAAGTGTTTGCGCAAGCAAATATAACTTTATGTATTGGAAATTTATAAGTAGCCGTGAGGAGTGTGCATGATGTTCACCGTTCGTGTGCTGTACTATGTGTGTGCAAACGAGACGTCAGGAGTTGATCACTTCACTTGCAGTGGCTGGTCACCTGGGTACAATGCACGAGCTCATACTCCTCTCTGCAACTCAAACACGCTGTAATGACACTTTCAGCTCAGGGCCTGGACCACGCCTCAAGTGTGAATCCCAACTGCCCCAGTATGAGTGGGTCCCACTGGCAAATTCTTCTGCACCTTCAGTTGTGGGGATGGGGTGGATGTCCACATTCAACAGTAGACCGTTCAAAAAATAAATGCCAATTCCACTCCTTGTATGTTCAAGAGTGGTGGCTCGACAAAAATGCCCTTGCATACTTAAAATTGTGCACCTTTAAAGGTTCGTACTGAGCAGACGCATTTGCATTTGGAGAAATAGGAGCGGTATGCCAAAGGAGTAAGTGAATCCCAACAGTGATCTGCAGTTTTCCCCAAACGTCAATCGGTGTCCCATCTGCGTATCTTCAGTAGACCTCAAATACTCTGCACCTGCTTCAGCATGAAAGACTGGGTTTTGCCTTCTCGTATTCCTCCCGATGTCCAATCGGATGAGTGTTTTATGGTTATGAGTAAAACCAGGACTGTTAATGATGCGTGCACCCATTGAAAACCTCTGTGATACGTGCACCACACACTGGCCTGAGTAATGGCACTCACTGGCTGTTCATGGAGGGGATGAGGACATACGAGGACTTTATAAAGGAGAATTGTCAAGGAGGTGGTAATGTGTTTCGCAGTGCCCACTAGGAAGTATCCACTTTCGTCTCCACTGTTAGGCTCGCAATCGAGTCGAAATCCTATGGCTCTGGCGACTAGCATCAATCACCTCTGATATTTGTGCAATACAATTGGACAATGTTGCCATTTTAATCACGTGGTTGGTCTTTGTTGTGTATTACGGGGAATGAGACTTTCTTCTGCCAACTTCTGATGCAACTGCCATTGTGAAATTGCAAAGGAATGACATGGCTAGATGGAAGTATGAACCAAGTTTGCTCAACGAACATGTTTTGCATGGAAATGCTGTAGCAGAGCAGCATTTGGTGCATTTTTACGGCCACATTCTGTCAGTCTCCATCTTGTTTTCGCGGCATTCTATCCCTGGTGCCTCCACGAACGGTCTAGTATGAGTCCTTTTGGGTATCTTTATGTGGAGGCTTTCTCAAGGTCCCCGAAACTCGTCGTGCTTTCGGAGGGAGGGAGCAGTAGGCTGAGGTGCAAGCAAGTGCAAGATCGATGCAAAGGAGTGAAACGATTTGGGCAGAGCCTCATACAATCAGCATGGGATCCATTTCATTGAGCATGCCCTCGGCGCTTCTTCAGCAATCAATTCTCTGTGTTGAGTGGCACAATATTGTTTCAATGAATTGGATTGATGCGATAAAACTGGGTGGAAGCCATCCAATGATCTAACACAATCAGTAGAAAGACTTCCGAATCACTCTGCGCAAACCAAAGGGCCTATTTAGCAAGTCGTTCGACTGTGAGGAATGTTATTCTGATGCAGCATAACTTCTAAGCTGCTCAAGTAGTCCAATGCGTATGAGGGATAAAATCCATATGCATTATTTGTCGCTTGTGCGTCCCATAATATGATTGGGCCTCCGTAACGCCGAGAGCTTGGTACTCCGCAAAGTCTCCTTTTAACTCAAGAGGTACCAGAGGTTGCCTCACCGTCTTCACATCTGGTGCTTAACACGTACATGGTGCTCGAGAGGGATGTCAGTAGGTCAACGAAGAATTGGAATTGTCTGCACTGTCCAGTTACAATTGCGCCTGAGAGTCGGCGACAATTCTACTGACTCACATCCAAACTGTGAACTCAGGGGAATTTCAAAGGCCACAGGTCGAAATGCCACAAATCTGTGAAACATCCGCAAGTGCTACAGTTCAAGGCATTCGTGTCTGACCTGTCGAGTCCGAAACCTTAAACAGTATAAAGTGAATTATGGATCAACAAGCCGCGAGACTCAAAACTACGCTGGAGAAGAAGATCAAGCTTCTGCCCTAATCCGCCCACACTCGCTACTGATCTCGACGATCCATCCGGACTCGTAGCGTGGACTAATCTGACCAAGTGTGGGTGCAAATACTCTCCCATCATTGACACAGGCAACATTAAACCCACTGTTGTCTCCTTACACTTGCTACACACATCAGGTCCTCCGACGCCTTTGGCAGCGGCATTGAGAGTTACTCATCAGCAATGCTGAACCTCCTCTTCCAACTTCTTTAGCACCAGTGTTCGGTAATTGACCACGGCCAACCAACCACTGGTCTGTAGCGCGCGAAGTATTTGAGCATTTCTGTCCCCCACTTTCTAGCAATCTTTAATCAGAAGTCAGCGATTCGCTACTTTGTGGCTCTAAGGCAGCCGGTGGGAGGAGGATTAGGCCAATTCATTGGCACTTGCGACAATCCGACAGATCGTACTCGCTTTTACTCGGCATCGAGGGGCAACATTGGAGCCGCTGGTGGTGAGGGGTGTATGGTATTACGCCTGCAGGGAGGTTGTGGCAGAGAATATTTTGAAACAACTCCATGGTTCGTGCACTATTCTCGACCTCACTCGAGCAAAGTCTGTCCATGGATCTTCGCTCGATGACACTTCGAGAGGACTCAATGCAGTCAGTACCTCATTTTGGGTGTTTCGCTACCGCTTCCTTCCCTCCAGTGTGAGGGTTTCACATGGCATCTTCGGGATGTGATGAATTTGTCTTCGCTGTCAACCTGGACAATTTCCACTTACTAAGATGATGCTGGTGTTTATGCCTTCACCATGCAGCTTCATGATAAAGGCCTTCGCACATTGCTTGACGAGTTTTACTATTTGAACGATTTGCCCAACATACTGGCGTTTGCTTGTGGTGCACCAAATCAGTCGCACTTGGGGGTACGGAAGGCCTCGGATGGCTGATGGGCCTGATTGTGATTGTTGTCTTGCACTCACCAACTCTCTCACACGAAGGACAGTCGTTGGGGTGCGCTTCATTGTGGACTCTCTGTGGGACTGTTTTCACTTCATTTCCCACTTTGTTGGACTTGCATACCATTTGCTGGGCATTCGGCCCCACAATGCCCTCACATTGCGAGACATGCAACTGGTCCTCCAAAGCTGTATTGCGCACCTACATTGCCGATCTCGCCAGCAACTCTGATCACAGGTGACTTTCTGACAAGTGTCGATGCAGTGCCAGCGTAACGTTCCCTTTTCTTCATCACTTTGTGCATGGCGATTTGAGACTTAGAAATAAAAATTGAGCCCAGCATTACTACCTACGCACATCGTCCAACTACGCGTGGAATGCACTTCCAGCCCCATCACTACGGAATTACTGAGTCAACTGTTGTGCTCTTGACTATCCCTACCCGAAGCCCCGCAACTCATTCTGGTGCTTTTTGACTAAGACGGAGCGAACGCGCTCTGGAATTCACCAAAACATCCACACAATCCCAATTCCAACAACCCTTTTTTCGTGAACGAATCCCCAGGCATGCCCTGTTGCACGAGTTGATTGCAAATCAAATGGTTTTCTGTGGCTATTCACGGTACGGACTCAATCTGTTATAGTCTCAATTAGGACAAGATGACTTTTTCTTTGATGTGTAAGCGGCATCATTCTACTGAGGTCTGCAACAAAGTTAAAACTCTAAATTTTGTTTAGACACAACAGAATCGGCTACTCTTTCTTCGCCTTTGTTCTAAAGTGAGGCCATGGCTTTTTGTCTCCCAAATCTCTGACTTCAATTGCAGAGTGTAGAGAAAGCCTTTTATAAGAGCCAAAACTCCTGCTTGTTAACCTTCTGCCAGAAAATGCAAATTTCACTGTCAGCGTGCGTTTCAAGCCTCCTAGTCAAAAAGCTACAGAATCAGGTTGACTTGCTATCATTTTGTCCCACTGAGCGCTATCACTTTTACTATTTTTATGCAATCATTCAAATATGAACTTCCTGCTTTGCGGAGCAAATGATAGCCTGATGGCGATGTAAATTCGCTTGTCAATTTACTAGTTGGCAGTGTCCGTGCCCTGCAAAATGACCCTGCAGAAGTAAGTACACTGACCTCGTGGAGGATCAAGGTGGCTCATTGAAACATTCAGCATAACTGACACCTGTGGTGCCCATCGTACTACCACACCCATGGTTTGGAGGTGTGCACGTGTGTGGTTTGTGCGGTTGAGGCAACGTGAGCACACACGGTGATTTGAAGTGCTGTCGCCTGGGCGGTATTTGAGATCCGCTTGTGACTCACCTGTACATCAGTCATCCGTGCCTGTGTAGGCTCGTTTGCCTCACACAAACCGTCACAGCCACACAGCACATCGGACGTGTGCTCTACAAATCGACTACCTCTTTGTCAGAAGCCTGTGACAACACACTGATCGTGCCTCGTGAGTGCTAGCAGGTGACAGCTACCTGCGCGTTACTGCTACAAACCATGCGTCACAAGCTGGCGCCCACTCAACCACGCAACCGTTCTGCCAGCAATCCTGCAACGCCATCTCACGAGTGACAAAGCTGTCCACCTGGAGTAGAAGGATAGTACTAGAATTCACTAACCGACCCTGATGCATCCGCTCGCACTTATTGCCAGCAAATTATGTGCGCACAGTTTCATCTGTTATTTGTTGAGTCGCAAAGCGATTGTTCAAGGTCACTGCGCGAACGCAAATTTAAAGCGTTAACACTGAAAATGTGGAATGCTGTTGCTTATGCCTCTTAAGATCTAGTCTCCACGGAAGCGGGATTTTTGACATGATTGGGGTGAGGCAAGTACTGTCACTCACTTTTCAGCTTGTGGTCGCTTTGAGGAATTGTAAGAAAGTGGAATAGCACGGGTAGAGAGGTGCATGTCAGGTGTTGGCTAGAGAGACTTCAGATTAGCTTAGAGCATAGAGAAGATGAAGTGCTCAGCTGGTCTTGCATGTCGGTTCCCAAAATGGGCCACTTAGGATCACCTAAATTGACTCCATGAATGATGTCCTACATACATGCTGACTGCCCTCATACATTCCCGAACAACTGCTGCGCGCCGTCTATGCTGGCTAATTACCTTTCCCAGGTTTGCTAGAAGCTGACGCCATAACTTCACCCACAGCTGCAGCCAAGAGGAGGTATCGTGCACGTGGTGCTGTGCAGCTGTTTGGGATTGGTACAGTTAGGACAGACGTGTTTTAGTGTAGATTCAGTAGAAGTCATGCGCCACTTGCAGAACGGTCTTAAGCCATTTCCAGAAGTTTGGGAGGTGAAGGCCAGATGCAGAGGATGGTTTGGTTAATCAAAGACATAGAAATTAACCTTGCTGCAAGTCACACACTTCGAGTTGCCCTCATTGTGGCCGTTAATCTTGTGTTTGTGGTTTCCGGTGGACTCCACAGCTTGTGCAGAAGACCAAAATAAGGCAACTAAATGCTACTGATTAGTTCCGAAGGAATTTGAGCAAAGCGTTGGCGCGATCGCAACAATCCTAGAGGTGGTGGCATTTGTGGAGTGCTTGATGATTGTCATAGAGCATTTCTTGCAATGATTGCATGGCTGGTAGTTTGTATAAAACAGTTGGGTAAGATCACACTACATTCCCATCTACTCGTTGCCATACCAATCCTGAGTCGGAGCAGTTTGGATTTCCTGGTATCAAAAGGCTGTGGTGGTGGATACAATAGGTAGGATGAAGAAGTGAAGAATAAGGTGTTGGGCTTTATTCTCATTGCCAACTGAGAGCACGCAACTGATTGGATTCTTAACAACTTCGCTTATAACACTACGTTCTCTTTCCAACTATGCTGATCCAAACGGGAGCCATTTGCTTCACCACTCTCATTCATTACTGCAGAAGGTTGTTCTTGACATGCTGACCACCGGCTGGGATATTTTGCATGGTAGCAATGTCCCACTTATACTTGCTGTTTGGGAAACGAAAAATCCCCTTTTCATAGAGGTGCCAATTTTGTATTAAAGTGGCCTTGAGAGCAGTGACGACTTATCCAAATCGTAGCTTTATGCTGTTTATGAAGGACTTCTATATTCCTGCTGACGTCCGTCAGAAACTTCCCGAACTCTGTGAAAAGATTTTGCTGGCAAACTACAAACGGCTTTGTGGCGCGAATTAACCCAACCAACCACAAGAGAGACCAGCTAGAACCACATCACTAGATCCATTTGGGCAAGAGTGGATTCAACTTCAGAGACTGTGGGAAATAACCGACAGGGACAACTGCGCAGAGAGTGCAGTATTTGAACTCGGTGGACTGGATAAGACATGCAGTGTTAGTGGATTTACGTCTATCTGTCTATATCTTCTAATGCGTGCACATACACTATAGCGATTAAATCCTTTACGCGAGTCGAAAATATTCTTCAAGTGATTGGGGTTGGGGCACTCCAACATGCTGATGAATATCAGGGCTTCGAGATGAACGCTACTAGCATCCACTTTCTGTAGGTGATGCAACTGTATTATTCAAACACGGGCTGCATCCTCAACCGCTAGTTCTTGTTATTTGCGGTAGTGAGCCACTAAATGTACTTGAGTGCCCCGTCTTTATGCACATAAGAGAATGTCAGTCTATTGAGGGCACATTAAGAGGATAGACTTGGCATTTCCGTCTCGGAGGGAGATTTACCCCACAGTGCCTCCTCTTGCAAGCTATCCACTTAACCATGAGCAGGGGTGAGGGTGATAATGGGATTGCTGGTGTGCCAAGCATCTCCGCTCTCAATTGAAGGCGTCGCTGCAAACAATCTCAGGAGTGAAGGATGAGGTGGAATTAGCGCAAGGGGTCGTTAAACTGAAACGCAAGTTCCTAATGAAAATGCAACTTTTTTGTTGATGTTTAAAGTGTGTAGCACAAGGTCGTGTATGCAAGGGCACCTTGGGTAAATAGTCTCAACAGGTTTGTTGGTGCATGTGCATCCTTGTGCAGGAAGTTCCATAACCCTTTTGCATAAATGCAGTCGAATTTCGTTGATGCAGCGCTAAAGCTCCTACTTCAGGGAATGAGGGATCGTGCAGTCGCTAGCACAAGCCTTGCATTTTCAAAACTTCAAGAAAACGAAAGGCGTTGAATCTCATGACCTGAGCGGCCGACTGCAATCACCAAAACAGGAAGTGATGCCCAAAACAGTGGAACTACCTCTCGAGCTCGATGGCATGCGGCACCGTTTTGTTGAAGCTGCACGTCATCCACATGCACATCATGCGATTCAGGCAAAAACTGGTTCATCATGTCGCGATAGCGGGCAGCGTCAACTGTTATAGCCTGACCAGCCGCAATTGAGAAGAAGAATTGTCCGATTATGTCTTCGATGCGAAACCTGCACCATTTGTTTCTCAACAGTCACTTGTGGATTATCTCGACCCTAAATGCGACAATTTTGTCGATTATCTAAGGTGCTGAGTCACCTTCAAGTACTCTGGACGCTGCGTACGGCTTGGCGAAAAAGAGCAGCCCTTCCTCGTGGTTGATATTAGCGTCAATTTGAAACAGAACAAACACAAGATGGTGGTTTTCAATAAAGGCTATCATGTTGCTTGCATTCGCTTTCCTGCTTTAACCCAAAGACTCGGAACTGGCTCGTTGAAAGGAGGCAGGATTTCTGCAGCGTCTCTCTGGAAGTAAACGAAGCGTTGTTTGATGTTGTTTTCGGAAGGATATAAGACGAACAATGCACGAGTACTACCGGCAAGGGAAGTGCGGGCTTGGAAGGTAACTTACGAATTGGAGTAGGCGAAGCGAATCACCATTCTAGTGCACAAACGCGTCCCGATTTCGGGAGCAAATAATGTCAACCGATCTCATACTTGATTATGTGTAGGTGTTTATGCCATCAAGACTAGCACTGCCCAGCAAAATAGTTGCATTTCATTAGCGGACCATTTGTTCGTTGTGGCGGACCCAAGTGCCCCGTTGAATCACTCATCACACCGCCACACCTATGGTTTGGACGTGCGCACGAGGACAGTTGGTGTGGTTGAGGTAACACGTACACTTGGGGACTCGAAGTGTCCTCACACCTGAAAGATGTTTGTTACTCACTTATGACACCTACATGCTAGTCATCCTGTCTGTGTAGCCCCTTACACCACACCCATAAGCATGAGACATTCGTAGAAGTTCAGTTGCTCACAGCTTCATTCCCGTGCGTACACTGCTTCTGGAATCGATTGAAAGGAGAAGTGCTCTTCAGGGGGGCAGCTCACACTCGATACTGGACCACTGGTGTAGATAACATGGAGGATTCAGATTCTGATATTTCGATGCTTCACTATGATGAGCCTACACTGCTTTCAACTACTTATTGTGGTTCCTAATCATTTTGCAAACCTTCGGAATGATAGAAGCGCGCAAATGGAAGAACGAGTACCAGTTAATGGTTAGAGACACGTAGGTATTGGAAATGTGCTGCATGGCAGGCACCAGCTGATAGGAATGTAACTTGTACAAATCCGCGTCATCAGAGATCGCGAAAATGCCCCAATGGGACCAGTAATCATTTACGACAATCCTGAAAACCCCAATTAAAACAATCGTCTAGAGGCTTGAATGATGGGTTTATCCATTAATGTTGACCTGGTTTCTCAGATCTTCTCTTCCCTCATTGTCAAGCGTAGACCACCAAGAGAGGCCGTGCAATGCCCTTTACGGATGCACTGAGTGCAGTGGTGAGTGGACTCGCCTAAATCGACTGCAAATTTAATGCCCAACGATGGGCATGAGCTGGGGATGGGTGCATCCAAACGGGAGCGCAACCACCGCAATCTAAGGCTCTGCAAGTGTTCGTGGTTGATCACTGAAATGGAACCAGAATCGAGCATTCGGTGAGCGTCTAGCACGAAATGCGGCCATACTTATTTCAAGTTACGTAAATTTACTGAGAAATGACCTCGCCCACATGTCGACAGCAGCCGAACGGAGCCTGTGCAGACGGCCGTATACTATACTAATGAAGCTCGGAAGCCAGCAGGAGGCATTGGGTGCAGTTGCTGAACAAAGTGAAGTCATTTGAAATCTCGTGTTTTACTAAATGGAAATGCATCAACGCAAATGTGTGCGATGAGACCAATTGTCATTTAACATGGAGTCACTGAGAACCATCGACTTGCTGCGGCTAGCTCAGTCAGTGAAGCTCTGCATCGCACCTTAGCGAGCGGATGAGACGGCAAATTCAATGTGGTCATTGGCATCGACATCGACATTCCCTACATATTAACATGTAGCCTTTGGTCGCTGGAGTGTGCATGCCCTCTAAGACCACATTGGCGTTATGATGCCCAAATCAGAACAGTGCTTGTGAAGAGCGTCGGAGGCTGCAATTCGAAAAGAGGAACTCCACAAACACGACACACCGATGTTGACCTTTATCGTAGAGCTTGATACGTGGATATATCAGTGAATGGAGTTATAAGTTCATTCGACACTTTGTGGAGTACTGCCCATACTCACCATCTCCTGCCTCTACTGCATGTCCTTATTGAGACCGTAATTATATTAAACACAGAATGTGAGAACACTGCGGCATGTCATGCTCTCTGCGACAATAATGGGTTAAAACCAAACATCCATTTCTATCGTCTAGTGTTGCTTTAAATGACCTTGCTTGCGTTCACAGTTTTGCTTGCAGGACACCTGGACTTACCATCCCATACTGACAAATATGCGTTTCTGACTAAACACATCGCCTTCATTAAACTCAATTTAATTAAACTGGTGCTTTTGAAGTGCCTTTGGGGGATGTGATTAGCCATTTCTGTGGGTTTCGCGCTACCATCAGAGACAAGCCTAACCCAGAAAATAATTCTGACTTTGCACAATTTATTTATGAGCAAGCATGACCACGGTCTTTTTAAGACTTAACAAGTAAGGTGAGGCATTTCAATTTAAAACGTTTCAGGCGCATTGCCGTGAGTTGAAACGCGCGTCCTATCACTTGCTGGCATGTCGGAATGAAATACCCACCTTACCTAAATAAAGTGGTAGCGTTCATTGAAATTCAATGAATCGAGCAGGTGTAGGATGGAGAAAATCGACCAATTTAACACCAACACCACCTTCTGTGAAGTTTGATCTACGTTTTTGTTTTGACTTGCAAAAGCGTCTTTTTCAGTATGCCTCAAGCTAAGCATTTCCTGGATCCTGAAGCAGCAAGTAGACCTGCACAGAAAACTGCAAGGACGCAGAGATGGGGGATTATTGGCTTCAAGTGTTCATTGAGCGAACGACCTGGTGGAGGGGATCTCATTTGCAATGCAGGAAGTTAGAGGGGAGCGCTTCCGTGGTTGGTTTGGCACTGTAGCCTCAAGGAGGCAATTGGGTAGGTGCCTGTGGTGAGAGGTGAAAGATGGAGCGGATTTGCTTCGAGCTCCAAATGCAACAAAGCTCGGCAAAGGGTGGTTTACTAATAACAGGTGAAGTCACTTTCCAGTCCTAAACCCATCCGCGCATGCATCTATAAGGGAGCTTGCGCACGACTGAAGTTGATCCACTTCTTCGTGTCAAGCGGTTCTCACCCCCTTCCCATAACTATTGTCAATGTTCTTTTGCATAGGCGAGCCGCTAACGCAGTTCGGAGATGCACCGAGGTCATTAGAACTTGTCACCAGCCAAGACGCACTGCATTTGCTCAGGATGTGAGATGAAGATTGGTGCAGCTGAACAGCATTGGTACCGGGAAGTGGTGGTGGACATTGTGCAGAGCTGACGAACTAAGGTAAGCCATTAAGAGTCCGCTTTTTCACTAGACAACCATTGTTTTGGGCACATAAACCTAGGAAGGACGACTGGCATTTGACATGCAACCATAGCAAGTCCACGTAATGTGGTAGGCAGCACGTGTAGTGAAGCACTGAAGACACTGTTACTAAAGCTGGACTTCTTTCTGGCAATTACGATGTCAGAAACTGTTTTAGTATCATGGGTTACCAGCCAGTGTGAGGTTTCTGCAGCACCAAGTAATATATGATGTCGAATGTAGTGCATGTTGTTGGGACGCGCCAAGTACGAATGCGGGTCCAAAGGCACAATGAGCATGTGCATCACGGAGAACAATTGGAGACAACGAGAAGGCTACATAAGCGAACACATGTCAACACACAAGGCAGTATCGAAGAAGGCAGAGAGGGAGGTAAGGAAATGGAACTCGGCAATTGGCCTTGCTGGCATCCATGACAGTAGGCACCGTAGGTTGGGGTTGTGAAGAGTTCACAGTGTGGGAAGAAGTGTGCATGGTGGTCGGTGCAAACGCTGCAGTGTGGGATGCCGCACGCAAGGTCGTTTATGGTGGTGCTGCAATGTGTGCAGTCGTGTGCAGTGTTGGTGGACGACATCCACGACTGAGATTGAGCTGGCACCGAGGCTTGTGAGGAAGCTTCCAAGTGTCATAGAGGTCCGCCGCACACTCGCGTCTGTTAGTGGGAATCTGACCTTTGTGACTTTCCTCGTCTGCGAGAGGAAGTCGGACTAGAACAGGGTACATTGTTCCGGAGCATGCACCTGCAGTAAAGGGTACAATGTCCGTTACACTGAATTTGATGGGAGGGTTCAGTAGTGCTTCCGTTTATGGTAAAAGAACCAAGTGATGAAACGCCGCCCAAAGCAGAATAATTGCAGACATTAGGGAGACTATGCATTGTCTTTCTGGCGGTTTATTGCCATGCTGCAAGCATTCATTATTAATGCGAGCAGCTGGATGGACCGAGAGGGTGTGTGTCCCGAAAGCATATGAGAAGTGTTCTAACAATGCGCCCCTCTTAGATACTCAACCAACTTAAAGCCAGCTTGTAAGCTATTATATGCAACACTACTCACTAATGCTTTATAGACAACAAAACAAAGGCATACATTATCATTCTGTAGTAATAATGTGAGCATTTCCGCCGACGGATCGCCGTAAGCCAGCTGTGGTTGCAAATCAAGCTTTCATTTCATTGACGTCGTCAGCATTGGCGCTAACACACACAAGCACAGTGACAGTAACATTGTCGCGAATTCAACCTAACACCTTTGGTTGTTGGTTCATGTGTGGCTCCTCTGGCACTAAGTAGTGAATGCTGTCCGAATGAAGAGCGTATTTTTGGAGGGCGCCAAGTACGAATGCGGGTCCAAAAGCACAATGAGCACGAGCATCACGGAGAACAATTGGAGACAACGAGAAGGCTACATAAGCGAACACATGTCAACACACAAGGCAGTATCGAAGAAGGCAGGGTGGGAGGTAAGGAAATGGAACTCGGCAATTGGCCTTGCTGGTATCCATGACAGTAGGCACCGTAGGTTGGGGTTGTGAAGAGTTCACAGTGTGGGAAGAAGTGTGCATGGTGGTCGATGCAAACGCTGCAGTGTGGGATGCCGCACGCAAGGTCGTTTATGGTGGTGCTGCAATGTGTGCAGTCGTGTGCAGTGTTGGTGGACGACATCCACGACTGAGGTTGAGCTGGCACCGAGGCTTGTGAGGAAGCTTCCAAGTGTCATGAAGGTGGCAAATATTACTGAGACTACTTGTCTACAGCAATTGCTACATAAATGGTTGCGCAATCACCCTTACGAGGCCTTTTATGTTAGCTTAGTGGCAGTGGTGCACTACCAGGGAGACGTGCTGAAGCTAATCTGAGCCAACTCTATTGAAAGGCACAATGGATCATTAGGGAATTTCGGCATTAGATCCAACTTATGACTACGGGGTAGGCATGATTGAATCAGGTGGCAAACTCTATGCCCTACATGCTTTACGCTGTTGTGCTTCAACTCCTTCATTTCTTCTCTTTGCCATTTTCACTTACATTTTGAAGCAGTCCACTTACTAGCCACAATTCCTCTCAATGGGAGAGTGCTTAGTTTCATCCACTGCACATGGATCACCTTGATGTTGTAATGGCAAGCGCAATGCTTCACCATCGGTCAGGCTCTTTTCGATGGGTACTTAGTGGATGCACCTGAGTGGTAAATCAAAGTAGCTCCGCTGCACAATGTGTACTTGTGCTTCGATGACTTGTACCACTTGGCAGTCTCCACGACCACTCTTTGTCAATGCATTCGAGCACTCCAACTTAAACATGATACATTGCTTATTGTGCTGGGCATGTGAGCCCGCACAACCCTTGTGAGGCGTTGGATGACAAAGTCGCCATGATACAACCAGCAGAGCAACCAAAAATAGCAGGTCGTCTCGCTGCATTTGTAGAACGGTTGAGACGACAAAGGATGATTAATTGCCGCGCTGGCATGCTCACTTAATCGAAGGCATTTTAATGCCCATGACGTGTGCCTAGAATTGTCAACTTCACCGATCACACTCTCAGAGGCTTCGGTGGTTCGACAACAATGGTTTAAAGAATGGGACTTTCTCCATTGGTAGGCATCCTGACCATTTGTCAAATGCACAGCCACTTGGTTTGTCACGAAATCCCAATGCTCGTTTCAACAAGCACCCTCTGAGTGATGGTGACTGTTTAGCGCTTGAAAAACAACACTAGTGATTTGCAAACATTTGTCAGGTAACTTGAACTCTCCACCGTGTGACTTCGCGTGGAAGACGAGATGGTGCAGTGGATTTTCAGCATTCACAAGTGGTGTGCAAAACTGACTCAGCGAATCACTTCGAAGAGTAATGAGCACCAACGTCATCACCTATTTTGAAAAACGATTAGTCAATAATTACATGCAGTAAAGTCCATCCCATTGATACTCCTACTGTTCATGTCGTTTTTGCCTGGGTAAAAGAATGCTCCGTTTTGTATAGGTGGAGCAAATTGTAATCTCTCTTATTTAGGCAACGCCAGTCGCAGTCCTATTTCATTTTGAATAACCGACGATCCCACTGCAGTTTGGACTGGTCCATTCCGAGCAATACTTCAACGCCTACAGCTTGCTGCATCACATGCACATTGCGGTGGAGCATACACGTCGTGCAGGTACACAGCTTAGAGCTCAGACCACACTCAAAATGTGAGGTCAAGTGGTCCTTCGGTGGTAAAAGCATACAAATATAACCAAAGACATGGACATTCAAAGAAGGATGATATTCTAGGTACCAGCGTCGGTTGTTGCCATGAATGTGCTCTCGTATTTGCATGCAAAGCTGGCTTGTGGTGATTGTACGCAGCCAAATGCTCGCACCACACCGTTGGTCTCTCAGCACTGCGTGCTTGATGCGAATCGCTGAAATCGGAGCATCCTCCCAAACGCTTCGCTATTCAGTGACTTGCATGATTGCTAGTGACTCCACTTCCTTCCACATCTCCACCCATCACCCCCCACCCCATTCCACTCTTCCTGTCGCACAACTCTCCATGTTAGCTGCACTGAGCTGGCACGAACCGGCTGCAGATGCCACCATCCTCGTGCATTTCGCTTCCGTTCACACGAAACTGGTTGTGGATACGCGATAGTCATTATCCAATTGTCTGAGCCATGTCGTGCTTCGAACTGGGTTGACCACTCACGAGCCGGTATCTGATGATTTGTGGACAATGTCAATGTGGAGGAGGAAATCAGCATCAGTGTGGCTAGTCAAAATGAAAGCGACGACCTCATGGTTTCATGGAGCTGACAGACAGAGCTCTACTGAACAAAGTGCTCACAACACTGCGTTGATCCGCAATGATTGCAGGTCTGATGTCAATCGCACTGCTTAGAATTATTTGCCCAAATAACAAGTATTCGGACAAACGTGAGATTTCTGTGCATCCTCTGCCTACAAAGTAGTGCTACAATCAACCACATACCAGCGCTGCCAATCTCTCTTTGCCCTAACATTCGTGGCATAGCAAGTACTTGGCAATTTGCTTAGTAGCACGTGAGCGCAGTGCGAATATGCACATCACAAGGTAGTTTAGTGCATTTCTAGATTATTTTGCTTGTGGAAGTGTTTGTAGTGGCTCTCCCAAGTGGAAGTGAAGAGATTCACTGCTCAGAGAGGCTATCCAAACTGGGATGCAGAGCATCATAGAGTGTGCCACTTATTGAGCAGTCTCATTCCTTGCCGTCGTCAGGTAGATAAGGTGCAAAGGGCATTGCGATACCAACCCCTCTGTCAGGAGCGATTTGTCAAGCTTTTCTTTGTTATTTCATCACTATACTGGCAGTGTTTCTTGTAAAATAATGTTTGGTGTGTCATCCATGCATAGTGCACTGATGCATCATTATCATTCAGTGTGCTCTGTGTCCTCACTTCCAGCTTGCTCACGATTTAAGTTTTTGCGTTTCAGTGAAAGCGCAAATGCCTCCCTGATGTGAAAGTAACGTGGCAGTGTAAGGAAAGGCAAAAGTTGTCAATTGGCTCTTTTAACAAAATCTTTCGTGCGCAGTTTAATTCATTCGAATGGCGTCATCTCCATTATTGACCCTCATGCATCGCCCATGTCACGAGGTAGGCAGTTGAGCAGACACTCTGTTTACGTAGACATAGAAATGCTAGTTAGCCTCCTTTAGTTCTATGCTGTCAGGTCGTTCGCTGCTCCTCAAACTCCGATCTGGCATCAGAGCTGTACAAGCTCAGTCGTTGAGACGCACCTATATGCCTTCCAATGGTAGATTTTTTCACTATAGACCTCAACCAACCGCATGACTAACATGTTTGTAAAACAACCATGATGCAGCCTTGCAGCCGGTTCGTGTTTTACCCAGTGGCCGCAAAATTGTTTCCACTCTTTTAAGCCCCTCAGTAAAATGTTGCAGTCGGTGAATTGGTTTATCATCCTGGTAGAGTAAAAGC
Source organism: Taenia multiceps (assembly GCA_001923025.3). Taxonomy (NCBI): domain Eukaryota; kingdom Metazoa; phylum Platyhelminthes; class Cestoda; order Cyclophyllidea; family Taeniidae; genus Taenia; species Taenia multiceps. The sequence continues at coordinate 45,917,496 of CM010311.1, read as the reverse complement.
TATGAACAGAGTAACTAATCCCTTGAATGCTCTCATTGTGGCAGTTGGTGAAGCAATTGCAACGAGGAGGTAGACCGCGTCGAGACGCATTTTTACCTGTAGGAGGGAATGCCTTCTTGAGGGAAGGATTTTGGGCTCTAAAGAGTGAAGTTCTTCTGGAGTATGGATATCAGTGGCAGACAACAGAAATCATGTCAGCACTCCCTCTCTCACAATGCAAAAGCGGAGTAGATTAGTAAATGTGTTCATTTATTTGTAGGCTCCATGTGACACAGGAGTGCACAAACTAGATGTGGGTTAAAATCACAGACACCGCACGTGTCCACCAAGTTATGCATGGCTGGTCACCATTCTCTCGCATTGTATCACCCGGAATGGCCATGGCCCAATCGTCGTGACCGCCTCCTCACAGTGGTTCGTGAGTGAAGCAAAGCCAAGTCGATCATTCAGACTCTGTGATTAATCAAATTCTGTGGTAAGTTGTCCAAAACACTGCAAATGGGACGCTCTTCCATGGTTGTGGGTATCTACAGCAAAGGTCGGACTATCCGCCTTCATTAGGTCCATTTCCTCTACCAGTAAATCGTCGGGTCTGATAGATAAATGCGTTGGCATGTTTGGAAGGGAAATGGCGCTATTGTTGAATGTTCACTTTGTGTACCGCAAGTGAGATTTCTCTAACATTGTGCAGAATCGCCATGTCACCTTGATGGTTCATTGGCGTACCGTAGTCTCCCTTCATCCATGCGAGTAAATGGATGAAACGAAGAAGCTTAAGCATTGGGTGAACTTGAAAAATTTGCTGCGGTTCTCACTTACCACCTCAACGCACACCAAAATTGCTATCAGAGATGTTCACTCCACAACTTCTATTTGACTCGTAAAGTTTCTTTTGCGCGACGACTTTGTATTAAGCATCGCAGCACGATTGAAGCAACGAGTAACAGGAAGCGGGAATCGCTGTGTCCTAACGATCAACAGTTTCGAATGGTGATTTGGTCAAATGACTGATGGAAGAGATTTGGTGGAAGAGAGAAGAGAAAGGAGGACAAAGTTTATGAATACTGCGGCATGGAACCACACAAAGACATCTTCCTCGCGAAGTAAAAGATGGAAGTGGGTCATTTGGAGCATCAAATAAAAGCAGTGGCAGAAGGTGGCGGCATGCTGCATGTGATTTCGACATCTCCAGTTCGAACCACGACATGGCTCAGACAGTTGGATAATGACTATCGCGTATCTACAACCAGTTTCGTGTGAACGGGAGCGAAATGCACGAGGATGGTGGCATCTACAGCCGGTTCGTGCCAGCTCAGTACAGCTAATATGGAGAGTTGTGCGACAGGAAGAGTAGAATGGGGTGGGGGGTGATGGGTGGAGATGTGGAAGGAAGTGGAGTCACTAGCAATCATGCAAGTCACTGAATAGCGAAGCGTTTGGGAGGATGCCCCGATTTCAGCGATTCGCATCAAGCACGCAATGCTGAGAGACCAACGGTGTGGTACGAGCAGTTGGATTCGTACAATCACTGCAAGCCAGCTGGTACCAACAATGACCTTGACACTGACACCGTCCAGTAGAGGGCGTGTTGTCTGTGGTTGTTGGCGCAAAGGCGAGCGTTCCGACCTCATCTACTTTACGATGCGCAAAATCACGAGTGTGATGATGGAGGGGGACAGGTACGGATGTTGAACGTAAAGTGCACGAATCTGGTACATCACGTGAGACGATGGGAAAGGTATATAGGGCGGCACAACGGAGCACACAAATGGGTATTAACCTAAGGATGTAGACAAGTAAGGAAATGGAATTTGGGGATTGGCCAACCTCGTATACGTTGGAGTCGGCACCCATGGTTGAGGTTATGCACGGTTCGCAATATGCGAAGCCGTGTGCATGGTCGTCTGTGATGATGGCACAACGGAAGAAGCCATATATTTGGCTGCCCGTGATGATGCCGTAGTGGTGGAAGCCGTGTGGCTGCCCATCTCTGTGTTAGGCGTGTGCCACAATTAAGGTTGTGCTTGCAATCAAGCATGTGCAGAAGCATCCAACTTCCATGGGGTTGGAGGAGGTAGCCCACGGTGTAGTACCTCTCCTTCATTTCGTTCTTCTTCCTTACTGAAAATATATGCTCCCAATTCTGCTTTTTAGCAGTTGCTGAATGAGTGATAGAGCATCGCATTCGACGAGACCGTTAATGTGACGAAGGCATCAACACTAAGCCACATTTTAAATTGTAGGAAGAGTGATGGGGTTCAGTCGTTGAAATAAATGACATCAGCTGGAATAACACGCCTCTATGAATGTGTATTCTTTCGGCAAACGTCGGTAGAAAGAGTGACTTGCACTCACTTCAATCCACGGACCTGTTGTGAACAAGTTTCGTGCAGAAATACATTTTGTTTTTGAAGCGCTTAAGCCTGCTTCATTTTAAACCTGCACTTTAGATGATTAATGAATGGAAGTAGCACCTGAAAGAGACGAATATTGCCGCCTTCTTTTCAAAGCCTCTGTGCATGCCTCAGCAGTTGCGCATATAGTGCTTCGATGTTGGCTCCAGGTTTGGGGAGGAGTGATCATTGCATTACTCTTTGTTTGTTGATTTCCTCCATAAATCATGACCCACTTACTTAAAGTGCCCATTAGAGCATTGCAACATTCATCACTGCTCCATGGTTTAGAGGTGGCTAGTTCACGTGTGGAAATTGCCCATGGATTGAATGCACTTTGCCCCATTTGCACTAGCAAATTTGGCATCTCCGTAGTTTATATTCCCCAGTCAAGTGCCATTATGTGGTCTCCAGGAATGGTTCCAGTTAAAATTCCCTAGTAGATTTCTGTGTCTATTATTCTGCCATTCTTTGATAAAATTTACCTTCACTACATATGTATTACTGTAAAAACAGGGTTAATCCAAAAGCTCTGGCCAACTGGTATTCATGTCTCTCACATCATGCCACAGCCTACACAAACTCATCAGTAAATCGTTGTTGGTAATAATGTCATGCAAGTGTGGAATATATTGCACATGAAGGCAACGACCTAGATGGGTAGTTTCTGTGCAATAAATCAAGGAAGTGGTATGTTATTACTTGAGGTCTTCCATTATGGCAGTGTTCCAAAACAAGACTGATGGTGACTGGAACGTAGCACACAATACGAAACCCACAGGACTGTTTATATTAAGAGATGAAGAAACAAGCTGTATATTGCCTACAGTCACACCAATTGGGAAGAGAAGGTCAGGTAGTGGAAGTCACAAAGACCATGTTTCACGCCTCATGCCGCTCGACGTGCGTCAGGCATTTGCAAGCGGCAAAGGAGGGGCTTTAATGCCACAATGAGGAGGATGCATAATTGAGGATGAAATGTTTGCCTCTCGGGTAACGACTAGCTGACTGACTGAGTTTCACACTTGTGCCGAGAAATGGGTCATGTCTTGCAATACTATAAGCAAATGCTTGTGGCATTGCTCAGCCTTGAATGACACATTTGCCATCCATTTCACACCCCCATGCCGTGCACCACTTCAAAGCCCACATGCGTGCGTGTTTGTGTGGCGAGTGAGGGGATGTGATTGTGGATGTGTGTTGGGCTAAGTCAAGCGTGATCTTACTGAATATGAAACTGCTACCACGGCTGGGGACAGGATTTGAGTGGAATGGCTGCCTAGGTTCTGAGGCTAGAGGAATTAGGGAGTGGGCTCATAATATAGAACCAGATCAAGTTTTCTAGGTAATGGACTTTTACAATTGTTTGTAAAACATTATTATTAAAAGAGCAGAGCCATCGTCCCATTTCTCCTTATGGTAATGTCAGTACTGCCTAATGAATAACTACGTTTCGGTCGGAATCATAAAGCAAAAATTCGGTGCATTTCTTCGAAGTAAAAATACCTTCAAATGTTCTGCTTTGGTGCCACTTCGGCTAATGCTGGCAATTTTGCAAGACTCAAGATTTAAGTGGCTACACCTGCCGCCAGTTTGCAGTAAAGCTCCAATGGCTGCCGTCCATTTTGCACCCGATTTTTTGGAAGTTGTGACTAAAGCTACGATCCTGGATGAAGCCTTGCGCAAAATGAAAAGAAGATTTGATGGATTCTTAGCAGTTGCGACAGAAACAGAGCACCGTACTACCAAGATGTTGGCAGAGACTTGTCATTGCTAGGGAGTTCACATAGTTGAAATTTTAATGCAATGAGATGCCTATAGGTCTGTAATCGCAAGTCTATCATCTTATTAAAGACACCCTCTAATTGTACGAATGCCGCAAACCCATGGATTTATCGATGTTAATGCACTTTTCATGGTAGGCATAACAACTGGTGTCTGCTTTGTGCATTTGACGGCTTGATGCCAGCGGTTTTACAGGAGGTTAAGGAATTCCCCTTTGCTTTGTGCAAAAAGTAGTCATCATAAAACTCCTGCCTATTTCCATGAGCATTTTACGCATGGATGTTCAAGTCATATCGTGACGCATGATTTCTACAGATCGACACCATTTAATGCTCTATAGTAGACACATTAATATCCTATAACCGTGAGTCGGTCGTGAGACCGTCATTTGAGGTGGCAGGTAGCGGTAAATAATGCGCGAAGGGAATGGTGCATGACCTTGCTTGAACAAAGGCGTGCAATCTGCTTGCATTAAATCACACATAGCACTTCAGGCACACTTCTACATGGAGATATAAGAAGCTTGGCCATCACTAGGCTGCTGCTCGACTACTGCTAGGCGTCATTCGGCAGTGGTGACTACGTATTCAGCCCACCGCTTCTGCAATCATTCCTGTGCCGATTCAGTAAATGGTAAGAAAGCATGATTAGTGATATAAAGTGGGTGGGAGATGAAGAGTTAAGAATAAGAGTGAATCTGCTGATGGGGATGGGTAGCGTAATACAATCACTTTGAAGTGTGCTCACTACTTTGTAAACGCAAAGCGTTCGAAAGGCGCGTTAAGGCGGACCCTTCCCTGATGATACAAAAAAGCTGAAAAATCTTTCAATCCTACAGATTTATAGGGAAAGCGCATAAACTTGGCCTAAACCAAAGGGTGGCATTAAATTCCCACGCTTTCGAATTTGTCTACATCCTTTACAGCCTTTAAGGTACCTGTTAAAGGTCAACTTCTCCAGTAGTGCACCTTGTTAAGTTGTCAAAGTGTTTCGAAGCAATTCGGAGGGTCGAAATGCTCTATTTCCAAGACTCAACATTTATGCAGCCCTTGTCTTGCTAAGCACACTAGTCCGGTTCTCCACTAACCGGTAGGAAAGCTATTGGCGCAGGCTAATGACGCAAGTAAACAAATCAAATCAGTCACTTTTCTTAGAAAAACGCTAAAAAATTTGAATGAATTCTAATTGTGGAATTTCCAGTCTGCTATTTTTCTTACCTCCCTAATGTCTCATAATTGTCATTTTTTAAATTTCGATTGTAAGTTTTATTCAAAAATTACACCCTTAACATATGTTTTGCAAAGTGCACTACTTTCTCCCTTTGTAGAAGGTCTCTTAGATGGATTAGTTCTGTAAGCCAAAGTATATTTTCAACTAGTAGGCGCAACTGTTTCAAATTCATCTTTTAGTTGATAACACTTCTAGGTATTGCATTTCAAATCGACGCCGTTCACATACCAAACTGAATATTAAAGGAGAGATGATTCATTTTAAATACTCCCAGAAATGAATTTATTGCTCGGTGTTTCTTCTCCGCAGCTTAACCATTTGCTAAACATTTTAGAAGTTGACCCCATTTTCCACATTATCCTTTCAGCATCGTTGGGCACCGGTTCACTTACGTACTGGCTACAAATCACAAGGGATATTTCGCCTGATTTTCATCGAACAGAACATAAACCTAGCACTCGAGTGGAATGGCTGGCTAGGTTCTAAACCAAAAGAAAACTGAAAATATGCAGTAATGCATATCAAAGTAAGTTTGATAGCAATAGATTTCCACAGTCTTTCTCACTATAAATCGTAGACAGTTCGTCTTTAGGTGGTCTTTTAAGCTGCAACATCTTCAGCATCCCCCTTCTCCTAGTGAGGGAAAAAATTGACATGGAAAAACTCATCATTAGCCTACAGAAAGTGTGTGTGGCTGCAGGCACAGACAGGAAGCCACACCGTTGGAAGGAAATGCCACATTCGTGGAGTGTGAAGAGCCTAACTTAGATACCTAAGTATTGCGCAGCACCGCATCTGGTGCAAATCCACATGGGTTATTGCTTCAAGAGCTGAACAAAGCTTTAAAGAAAGCCTGTTCCCCAGACAAATCGATTTTTGTAGCAGTATTCGCCTGAATGCAGCACAGAGACGGGCACACCACATTAGCCAACCATGTCATAAATAGTCTGCTTCCCATAGTATAGAACATCCAGGTCACTTCCAGCTTATTGTGCAGTCGATGGCATTCTTAAAGTTCGCTCAAATGATGAAAATGGTCAATAGTCAGAAATGATTTCGCTTTAAAAACCCCCATGTGAGGTCATGTTAAGGATGACCACTTTATTTCGAGGTGAAATCGTAAGGTCATGCTTGAAGACACGAGAGTGCCTCTATATCTTCTGCAGGAGAATTTCACATTTGTAAAACACATCCGTTCAGATTAGGTCAAAATAATTATTGAGTAAGCAGCTTCTAAATATTGCATAAAATAAGTGAGCCAAATGGTCAGAAGTTGCTACTTGAATAAGTATCATTCAGTAACTAATTCGGGACTAGAATCATATCTACAAATTCCACCTTCATGAAGCATATCAATGGCGGAGTCAAATAAATGCGTTCTCAACCAATTCCAGTTCAATCTTACCTTTATTACTGAAATGTTTAGGTTGTTTAATGTCGAGAAAAGGTATAATTACCACCGGGAGAAATGCCATCGAGGGTATGAGGAGGATTAGAGCACATATTTTCGCGATCATTCCACTATTTGCGTTGAACATTACTGAAAGCCGTTCTTGTTACGCTAGCCTCTAATTATTTTGCCACTAGACAAATGCCTTCCTGGTACTGTGAAATTAGAGGAACCTATCCTCTTCCTTAAATTGGTGCTCCTATGTTTGAGTGATGTTATTATCAAAAGCAGTTGATTCATTCAAACAATTTTCTGAATGGTGCATATCGCTGTTGCACCTCTTCCAAAATTGATGAGAAATTGAGCTAAGGTTTCCATAACTGATTCGTGGAATTTTCCATTTTAACCTTTAAACACAATTGTAATACCTCGTCCGCTCGGACTTAGGTGGCCATATTTCCCCTAGCCGGGTGGGTTGGTCTCCAGGCCATGCCAGCAGCTCCGTTCCCTCGGTTTTCTGAATATATGTATCCTGCCCTAGCAATATGCCTTCTTTTTCATTTAAGAAAATCTCGGGACGCTATACAAAGGTTTCAATTTCGAACTGTTTGAAAGGCGAACCCACAAATATTCATTATTGTTAAACGATTTCACCATTACTTGTAGCGTCCCGAGGCTCCCCTTAAGGTAAAAGAAGGTGCAGTGCTAGGGCAGAATATATATATTCCGAGAACAGAGGACTTGGGGGCTATTGGCACGGACCGGAGGCCGACCAACCGGCTAGAACAAGATGGCCACCCAAGTGACCTAAACAGGTAGTTCGAACAAACAAAGTATTACATTACTCTTTGCATTCATTTTATCTTACAGAACATTCGTTTGTATTTCAATTCTCACAGAACAATTCCCGCTTGTATTTTAGGGTTTATTGTGATTTTAAAAGCATCATGAATTCTGCCCTAAATGGCCGCATATTTTTGGTCAACCAGATACAAATGCACAGGGGACTACAAGCAGCTCCTTCCCACTCTTTACGATGTCAAAATCTTCCAAAATGCAACCGCGCACTCTTCCATGGTTTATCTTTTACGCCATAGAGTTCAATTGCCGATGAAGAGGGAGGTAGGGCGTCTATCTGTTAACCCATTAGTTGGCCATTCATAACACGACTATTCACTGTAGTAGCAGTTGGCTTGTGCATCAGGCGTCTAATTAATGGAATTCACTTCTTGAAGAAGGCTCATATTTGACTGCAAGTCTGTGTCGCATCTTGAGGATATCATGGGAGGGAGTGGGAGAGATTTTGAATACCACATAAAAATTAGTAACCGGGCAAAGATAATAAGTTTTAATCAAACCTAGAGCCCTTGCTGGTAGCAGCTGCTCCCCAAGCCCAATTTAAGGGGTGTGAGGATGAGAAAAATGCGACTTAAATGCTATGTACTTAGTGGAGTCTAATTCAATACAGCAACTTCAAGCTGTCAAATCTTGCCCATAAAGGATTTTTGTGCTGGAAAGGCAAAACAGTAAACTGACATAATGCAAAGCAACAAATTAACGAAACCATTAATAATTAATGTTCAAATGATTAATATCCAGATTAATATCCGAACACCTCAACATGATCCGTAGTCACTTCCTTTATTAAACGTTAATGGTATTAAGTGGTAACAATATTTGCTCATGTATTTTAGAGGTCCTAAAGGCGCACTTTTCTAAAAATTAATATCATATAGGTATAATTATCACGTTTCGAATCTCAGCTTCTATTAGAATTGTCACCATCAGGTTTTAAGTTCCTTTACTCCTCTAATCAAATTTGCGCTTCTACTTTATTGCTCAAAATTTATAAGACAGCCTCTGTCGAATGTGTTTCGTCGCGTGCCGTTTTAAAGGCTTTTATGACACTGCGCTGTAATAAATTTTATCACTTACTGCAATATTCAGTGACCAGAAGGAAGCTGTAAAAGGTAGCTTAGAGGGAGAATTATTTTCTTCCTTCCGTAGGTTAGCTAAGCAAATTCGCGTGTTCTATTTGATGAGTGCTAAGCAACTGCCAAAGGTCTTTTAGCATTATTTTATTCTCGACAATAATTTCCATTCCATTCGCGAGGCATGCAAATTCAAAACTTCAAATTTCACACCATTTTGTTTCAAAAAGCAGGGAAGTATTTCTGATCACATTCATTAGCATCTATTTTGCAATGTGTGTGATTCCCTATTGTAAAGGCAGAGAGATTAACATCGCCTGGAAAACAGTATTAAGGGATTTCAAAGGATACTAATGAGTTGATTTCATAACAAGGCTATTCATCTCTTTGCCTCTCTCTTGTCAGAGTATCAGTCAGTCTTTCAGCCATTCATTCATTTCTATTGCTATGTGTTTACTCAAGCATACCTTTTAAGTGAGAAGTTGCCAGAATGTACGAACTTAGGGGTGGATTGAATGCCATTGGTTCCTGAAGAGGAAACCTACCCCAAACATACTTAAGCTTCTATCTAAGAAATTATCTCCTCATCCAACCCGTCTTCTCTTTATGGGGTCATGAGGGCTATGGAGGAGGACGCAAAGCCAGAACATTTTACACTGTTTTCCTCCTGCCCTCCTTTCCTCCCCTTTTTCCATTTCTGATGCCATACCTGTTATGGTCAACTTGTAAATTCTACCAGCGAGTTCCGAGGTTATGAGTTTAATGACATACTTTTGCCTTACAAGACGAAAAAAGAGCACAATTTCTTTCGACTGATTGACCAATTTATGGCAATATATCAAGAACACAAAAGTGATAGTTTACACTTTTCAGCTGAATTAAATTGCAGGTATGTAACGATAGACGAATTACACTTGCAACTTAGTCCTATGCAAGTGAATAAATTCATTTGCAGCGGACCAGACGCACTAGCAAAAACCCACAAAGTATGGTCAGCAATATAAAATGTGTGGTCGGGTAGAATGGTGGACAACTTGCAAACGACCGCCAATAATTGGTTTGCTCCCTTAACCAACGCTACACTGCAAAAGCTGTCTCATTGCTATCTGGACATTCACTGGTCAGCTGCAAAGTTTAAATGCACAAGACATTTATAAATGATGGAGTGAAGCATTAAAGAATGAACTGACCCATCGGTTTGGCCATCACGTCCCTCATGCTTGGAAGTTGTCTCTGGAACGTCAACATTTATTTGTTCTAATTAATAGCAACACTTACTTCACCCCTCCTTAACGTGACACAGTATCCCTTAAAATCAGATTATTGATATGAACCATTTCTACGTGGTATTTTCCGCTGCCACATACCAAACGCTAAATGACAAATTTGGCATAAAGCTTCTACGACTTTGGAACCGTGCTTCACCTTGTCACACGTATCAGTTTTAACAACCACTTTGTGAAATTATTGTGGGTTCAAGTGGGTAAAAATTGGTCGAGTATAGCGCAGAACATCGTACTGAACAATGCCCTTGAATGGGCTGTGCTATTTTAGCATCACTTTACAAACTCTTACGAATCACATTAAGCTAATGGAGTAAACTATGCCCATGATGATGTGGGTCATTTTAAGCACCTGTTATTGTAGAAAAGGCAATGCCTTATTCAATGGTGCGGATCAGAGTAGGCGAAGTCTCACATGATGAGATTCCATTAGTTTCTTTAATGGAACAGATACAGTTTAAAACTGAATTTTGATGCAGATGTTCTTTGTAGCAATGAAGCAAAAGAATGTATGCATGGGCTGACGTGAATGAAAGGTTAGACAACGAATAAATTAATTTAGTAAATGACGCTTTTTTTGGACTTACTAACGCCACTAAGAATAGGGTGTGTTTTCATTTGTAAAATTATGTTTTTTAGAAGCAAAAATAGTGTAAGATTGGCCTTTTCTGATTAATTATAGGAATTTTTAAGCAGAGATATGGATACCGTGGATTTGTTTTCAGCAAATATTTGGTGTTATTACCGGTAACCATAAGCAGTCAGCGGGTGTTCGATGACACCCATCAAATAGCATTTAAGATCACATGACTCTGATAAGGCATTGGAAGTGATGGAAGTATTTCGAGCGTCATATTGCCACCTTATATAATGAGTGTATGACTACACATTGCATGCTTAATTTTCATTCTGCATGATTTATAGAGGTATTTAAATCATAAAATCACAAGCATGGTCATTTGTAATCATTCTCTGAGAAGATTCTATTATGATTCCCCATGATTTTGATCTTAAAGGCTACTTTTACGTCTGAACAAACTTACTTCTGTTAAACGGAAAATAATTTGTAGAAATTAAGCAGGTTTTTCTGCATACATAATTTAATACTGCAAAAGCAAGCAACTTTAGTTTCTTATCAGCACATTTGAAAATGTTGTAGAATGAAATTAACAAAGGTGTGGATGCGGAAGTAGTAGATCCGCAAATCCCATGAGATTGGCTCTATACCCTAATTACAATCGTTATGCACTTGCGCTTGGCGTCTACGGCGTCTCCCGCATGTATTGTACGTGCATGCCCCTATTTTAAATCCTTGAAATAGTATTAGAACTGAAAGTGACTGTGCTTCCTTCAGACATTTAAGCCAGTAAATACTTGCACGATGATAAAAACCACCACATTATTTTGGATTTGAAATTGTGATATTTAATGCCTTGAAAAGGTTACATCTTAGAGGTATTGAAAAAAGTCCAGAACGAATTTCTAATAGATTTTGACCAAGTACAATTTAATAAGTTATTTTCTGAGAATTTTTTGACATCATAATCCTTATGAAGGTATAATACCATCTTATTTTTGTGCTTTAGGTATCATCACGTATACTCCAATCGGCATCTCTTTCAAACCCTAAAATTTCTTTCCCTAGTGAACATGTTGTTATGCAAAAGAGACCAGCTTTATCGTCGAATTATCACAAAAAATATTCCCGATGATTTTGTGTGTTATGTTGAAAAAGCTCTATGGCGCCATCCTTTATACCTAACAACAGATTTTGATGGATTTATTTTGGCTATGAGCCAAAAAATGCTTTCTGAAATGATTCAGGCAGCCAGTTGAAAGAGGTTACACAAACAGGAGACATTACACGACCATAAGGCTCATATGTTTCTCTTTATGGTTTAATAATGATATCTCCGTGTAAAGCATAGAAGTATTTTGGACACCGACATTGTGTACATTGCAAAGCATAGAGATGCATCGGCTTGCCGACGCGGTATTCTGAATTATTTTCACAACAATTTCCACTCAATCCAATCCTAATGGATATGAGTTTAAGCTTATAAGCTTCACAAACTGAGTTTGGCCTGGTTACAGATGCGCCAAGTCTTCTCGTCAAATGCGCATAACAATTTGAGAAGGTGCAACAGTGCATTTAATCTAAGCTTAATGTGTATAATTCATTTATGGCCCTAAATTATATAAAAAGGAAGCCTTAATTGAGTTATTTGCTCTTTCCTTCCTATTTTACCTCACTTAGGGCTTTGTGGACTTTAGACAGCTGACTGACTCACTTACTGCATGATTCGTGATGCGAAAAGTTGTTGTACGGTAGTCAGTTAAGGGAACGAATTTGTCATTGGCAAAAAATCGACAACTAATCTACTATTCGACTCAACTACTCACTCCATGCCTTCGACGACCACATCATCTTGGTCGCACAAGGCGGTGTTTCGTAAGCTTCTGTGTTTGTAGAGCACTATGCGCTAGTGGAAGACCAATCAACAAGTCAAACTGGATTTCATCCATCCGCTTGTAAGATAAAAATGAATGCACTAAGAGATATGCAAGAAAATTTGTCTTCCTAAGAAATGGCAGAACCATTCAATCAGTCAATGAGAAGCGAATTCAATTCTTAGTGTGAATGGTTATATAAGAACCCAAAACCCATTGTGTCTCAAGGTACACTCACGACATTGTTGGTACTGTTACACCATTATTATTGCCCAAATGATACTTCTTCATGTGAAGAATGTTACCTATTCTTAGCGATAGACAGGCATATGACTACATATGAAAATAGTAGTTAGGAGATAAATTGAGGTGAGATTGGAATTGGCTAGGACCAAGTTGGTTACATTTAGGGGTGAAGCTTTGTGCAAAAGTGTCTGTCTCGGCAGAAAATGATTGCCTTTGGATTGCAATGGTGACGACGTGAAAAAATAAACAATTTCCACGTTCCCTGTAGGTTTAATGTTATATATAGAAAAGGATAAGCTAACTTGGCTGTCTTCTAATTTATAGTTCCGATTCTTTAATAAACTTACTTGGACCAATTTGTAGGTCAAGCGGAAGAATGTTTTTAATTTGGTTTTTAAACAAGTTTACACTTTACCATTGCATTAACTGTTTAAAACAAAACCGATTCTCTTATTTTTAATACGTGCCATGCTTGTAAGAAAAACCAACAAAGTCAGCAAACATCTCCTGTTATAAAGACCCAAGTTCTCTCGAAGCTTAATGAAAATGGGGATGCAAAACTAACCCTAATATTCGTTTAGTCATCCTTTAGCTTATAGTAAGGTAAAAGGGGATGGCCTATCCGACGCGATCATTATTTGACCGAAAATCTTGAGTGAGGACGTCTTCCTTTTTTGGATTTGGATGGAGGAAAATTATCGTACCCAGTTTTTAAAATAGACTACATTGAATATTTACTCACAGGCTTGCGCATGCTGGTTTACAATTGAGCTTTTTTAGTAGCGAACAGCAAAAGTGCATTTGTTGTCGCCTGCAGAATGTGTCAAATAGTTGCTTCTAGTTCCGCAGGGCTCAATAAGCATGCCTCCAGATTAAAATGTTGTGAACGCTGCTTGCAAATGTAGAAGACCTTGTGTAAATGAAAGAAGGCAAGGGGGCTACGGTCTCATTATTTTTTTCTACTACCAGTTTTACACACCTCAGTTTTAGATTTTGCCCACTTGACTTAGAGTGATTAAAAATGGATGTCTGCAAAAGGCGAAAAATAATGTTTGTCGAAACAAGGCAAACGTAGAAAAGGTGTTGAAGTAAAACTGAGGGATATCCAATCAAAATGTATGGCCTGTGTCTGCTGTCCTGCGAACATTGTTCTAATTAAACTCAGCTGCTTTACTCAGTTCTAACGATAAAGACACGACAAATATGTCAAGGAAATGGGAGACGAGTACTCTGAAACACAGATCTGACCAAAGCTTGGCTAACCGCTGATGACGCGATAATGATGCGAAATGCATTTTGCGAAACAGTTTTAAGTTAAGCTCGCTCATTTAATAAAGGAAAAATTGCTCGAAACTAAAATAATTAACTTTTACTAACCAAACGATACCATAATATGATGGTAGATCATGGTGATTAAATGGATAGAAGGGTAGAGAATTAAGTTTTTTAATAATTATGAAAGTGTGTCTGAAAAGTCAAAGTTTTTCAATGCTTTAGGATATTCAGCACTTATATACCTAGATTGTGTAAAATATGCAGGCGAAAAATAAACTGTCGGTAAAGCCTCCCAACACAGTCTTGTAGCTGTTGCGTGGACCTTTGAAGGCCCATAAAATAACGCCTACTGCGCTCGTGCACGCGGATCAGGCGTGCGGACAAAGCTGAAGAACTAACAATTGGGGGTGCAGACGCGTCTCCACGCGGACAGACAGCTAAGGGGACCTAGACTATGAGTGACTCACGCATGGCTAGACAAATAAAGTACACTCATGACGCTAACATCACTTACCCACGCATTGACAATCCGAATCGACGTATAAACATGGCCTACTACACACCAACAGGACCTCCGCCGCATTGCCATCACACAGTTTACCGTCTGTGCACTGTCTTAGGGTATGCTTTTGACCCCCTCCTCTTCTGGGTGAGCAGCACAGGATAAAACAGCTACTTTAGTGTTGCTAATACAAACTACACACGCTACAAATCCGGGACCCAAATTAAGTTTGTGGTACCAATTCAGGTCTTTTTTCTCGTTAATTTTTAATTTAACTAGGCAGTTTAATTTACTTTGGGATTTTTTTGTCAGTAAAATTTAACAAAGAAGAAAAAGGCATGTAATGTAATTCAAAAAAGGCTCTTTGTGGTAGATTCCGTGGAATGATGCTAAGCGTCTCAAGTTCCGGGAACTGTATTTAAACTACGTACGAAATGCTGGGGATTTACTAAACAACTGAGCATTTGGATATGTTTCCTTCCTCTTATTCCACTTTACGCTGTTCGGTAATGCACCCCATAGAATTTAGAGATATTCAGCCCTCTTATCGACTCCCCATTGGGCGATCAATCAGGCCCTGGTAAAAGTAACGACTGTACAGTTGGGGTGCTTTTTAGCTCCTCTAGCAACGAAAGCATCTTTTGCAATAGAAAGGACGATCTCTAAAACAGTGCCTCCACTAAAAGTTGGTCTTAACTGAGTGGCGGCCATGGTCCCCAAGGAAATACGACCATCTTTTATTAAGAATACATTACTTTTACTCCATTGATTGATGATTACTTAATTTGCTCAAATAACTGTCACAAACTGGTAAAGTACACGCGCCGCATACTTGTGAATTGCAAGGCTAGAGTTACAAATATGTGCCACTAGCAAGCTGCAATTGAATAGCGGAATGAAATGAATTGTTTTTGAATGAGCAGTGTGTTCCCAAACATCATAATTTCCCTTTTGGTGTTTCAAACATTTTCAGTATAGCATTTTCTTCCTTCTTTATAAAAGTCTTTCGCAAACTTTGTGATCGTGTGAACACATCAAAGAGATTAGTTAAGGTCTATCAATCGAGAGTAGCTAAATCTAGATCAGTTATTTATCCCGAGTTAATAAAAGATTAGCAAATTTCGATAATTTTCACCAAAATGTGCTTATCAATCCATTTATAAATGATTGATTCACATAAAAAATGAGACCATGCTTTTACTTTCATCAGAGCAGTCATTTTGACACAGCAAAAATTTTAAGCAAACCTCAGAGAAAAGAATGTCCTCGTCTACTAATTCTAATGAATTTCCAAGGGAAACTGTTAAGAGAGATTTGACGAAGCTTAACCGTGCATTACTATTTCCCAAAATTAGGGAGTACATTTGGGTGATTATTTAAAAGAAATAAGGTGGTTGCTGCACGCCCATCATTTGAGGGCAAGGAATGATTTTATAAAAAATCTAATAAAAGTTAGGGCAGCTTAAAAAATCGTCTTTAAAGACTGTCATTTCCAGGACGTTTCTTGTCGATTAACAATATTTCTTGCCCCACTCTTTTCACTGAAATGATTGGCAAAGAATGGAAAGCTAAAAGGCAACCTAACACAAAAATACTCAAAGACTCCCAATAATATAATTTATTTCAAAAACAACAAATGTGTTTTATACGCAGGAAAATTTGCTACGAGCAATGGGAAAGTATTTTCGCAAAAGTATGGGGCAAGTCAATAGGCCGTCAGGCCACAGCAAAGTTCTTGCAGTAGCTTGTTTATTCAATTAACAAACAACAACCTATAAACCTTAGTCGCTGAGACGTTGGGTGTTAAAGTATACTGTCATAAAACATTGTTTTCTTCTAAAACAAAAAAATCCTTTTTTTGCCCATTTATATCGCATTCCCAATTTCACCACCATGCATCCTGTATCGTAGGTGACTGTCCGATACCATGAAAAGGCGCTTGTCGTCACTTGGAGAAATACTATCAAGGGGATTCAAAGGATGGGTATGGACTGCGGATGAGCGGAAGTGGTGATTGTAAGGTTCGTTCCCTTAGCCAACGCTACATTGTATTAGCTGTCTCATTGCTATCTAGTCATTCACTGGTCAGCTGCAAGGCTTAAATGCACAATGCATTTATAAATGATGGAGTGAAGTATTAAGGAATTGACTGACAGTCTTTGAGACTCATTGTCATCATTTGGTGCATTTATGTGAGATCCATCGACTTACTAGCTTCCACCATCACTTTCTTTCCCAAAATTGTATCGATGCAAACCAATCGGTTTGGTCACCACGTCCATCATGCTTGAAAGTTATCCCTGGAACGTCAACATCCATTTGTTATAATTAATAGCAACACTTACTTCACCAAAATTCGGCGAAGTGGGAGGATGTCGTCCCCTCCTCAACGTAATGCAGCACCCCCATTTCTACGTGGTGTTTTCTGCTGCTGCATACCACAACCTTACCAAATGCCGTGAGACAAATTTAGCAAGATGCTTCTGGAACTTTGATTTTGAACTTAAATAGGTTAATGGAGTGACAGTTAATCGCACTCATTGGCTTTAGCAAGTGTTAAATCTAGAAGTAGATCAAAAGGCAGCACAAATTGGAACTGACCTCTATCCATCTTTATGATGTGCATGTGGACAAATGTATGCCATTTTTCATGTCCTTCAAAATTAGGACAAATTGTTACAGCAGTTTCTTCCAACATACTCAAGAAGCTTTTATTTACTCCTCGGTTAAAGTCCTTACACATTTTATTTTCGAACTTTTTTCTCTCACCGATTACTGTCGTGTTCATTGGCGCCAAATAGCTGTCCTTAGTTTCACAAAGCAGGTTTTTTCATAATTTGGCAGCTCCACTGTCACAGTAAAATGGCTTGCCACTTCAAGTGCACTTTCCTCAACCGGGCTAACAGTTGATGAAATTTACAAAACTAATGTCTACTTTTTTTACTTCGAAAGTAAACCAGATTAATTTATTCAAAAGCGAACAAGGTTCAATATTTTAGATGATTTTCTGCAAATTGTAAATAACTGCACAAACCATGCTATGGAAATGCTGGTTTTAACTCGTTAAAATAGTATTTTTCACGAAATGAGTCTCGCCAGGAGTTATCGGGAGCAATTTTGTTCAGGGCCTTCATTTTCTCTCCATGTATTTCAAAGATTTTGTTCTGATTTTTAAAAATAAAAGCTGGTATTACTTGTCACTAAGAAAAGTAGCCATCAGTATGACTCAACTCGATATCTTAAATAGGAAAAGAAACAAAATTCTGGATTATTTGACTTCCAACTCCTGCGTACTTAATTTATTTGTTTAGATCAGAGGGCAAAAGATTTTCGTTTTGGGTGATGTTCGTACTATTGTTTTATAAACAGAGTTGAAACCCAATGATGAGTCTAAATATGGTTGGGTTATGGTGGAGGATGCGATTCCAGACCACTGATTTGCAGTTAGAAGCAAACTTGAATATTATTAAGCTTCTCTTCTGGTTATACCTAGTTTTGTTCACGCCCATTTTCGATTTACAAACCTGCCTATAGCTATACACAGCTTAACACTATCCACCACCTTGATCCTAGCTCTAGACTAGTATTAAATCCAAAATATCGCTTGGAAAATTGATTACGCAATCTTAAAAGTTGAAAAATCTACTTATCACTTCTGCTGAAACTTTAGAGTCCTTAGACTTAATTTTATAGAATTTGTTCAGTCCTTCTGGACAATGAAGCATAGATGTGATTACCCTTTTTGCAGTTATTACTAATAAGTTCATGCTTCAAACATAGGAAGTTATTCAAAAACAATGCAACTAGGCTGTATAAAGCGGCACAGCCGTTCGTGAAAGTTAAGAACCGTAAGACCAGACTTAGCCATGCATTTACTTCAGGGTTGCGTCAGGCACTTGCAAAACAACCACCTACATCTCAGTGACATCCATCTGTTCGCAGTCCATATATCCTCAGAGATAGGTGTAATTATGTTAACTGGGCAAATGTTTCACCCAACTTAAACAACAGCATGCCATTTTAAGTACCAAGTCTTGGTAGTAAGCGATTGCGAAAACACTCACCGCTCGGTATGTGGCAAAAAATGTTCTTAGTAGGAGCTCATTAATTTCGGAGTTAATTTGTAATCAGTACCCATTTTTGGTGCTACATTTGCCAAATTGAGGAAAATTTTTCATAGTTTTAAGCGGTGTGCCATGCAAAGGTTACTTGACCGCATAATTTTTCAAGAATTTACTACTGGTATGGGTGTTCTCTGTTGCATCTTTTCCCGCAGAAAACGTCACTTTTTCACCAGAAGGTGATTGTAAGTCGGATATCGTGTTTTTTCCGCTGAAGTCACCAGACATTCAGCCTAAACATTAGTTAAATAGAATGCTGGACCGAAACTATGAAATAACTAGACCCTAATCCATCAAGGCTTATATCAAAATACTGCTGCCAACAATCAATTGAAGGAACTGCATAAAAACTAATTGAATTTGAATGTATGAGCGCTTTGCAGGTCGATTTTCCCCTGTCATTGACCATAGCAACCGTGGCAACTCGTTATTTAATTGGCATTTTCAGCGACTGATCTAGAACGCCTGATCAAGATACTCATGAATTTTGTGGTTTAAAAAAAAGTACAGCTTACTGAGTACTGAGGCATTACTTGTGGGCTATTCTAAGATGCTCGCACTACCTTAAATATCTCCGTCGTAATTTTGGGAGTATTAGTTCAGCACTTAGACGGGTGTACAAATGCAACAGCATGCCATGAAGAAAAGTAAACACAATTCGCACCCCATGAAAAGCGTTTGCTCCTTTTATGGTCCCAACGTAGTGGTTCTTATTTGACTTAGCGATTCTCGTAGTCGCATCTGGTTTGGCTTACACAATGTTATAAGGAAGGCATCATTGATAAATTCCCAATATTGAGAGCTGGTTTAGGTCTTTCCTCATTTCGTTTACTCTCATCACACAGATTCTTTCATAAAACAAACCAGTCGGACTCCAAAAGACAGCATATAGTTGCCATATCACTAGTAGACAGTAATAACTTTGCACAGGAACGGATAAAAGTATTTGCATAAGAACGTTCTACGCTTGCTTCTGTTGACCACCACCATTACCGGCAGCGGGAGACGATTTTGTACACTCCAGCAATGGCGAAGGTGACCGTGGTGGCAGAAGTGGGCTGGACACGTCCTGACTGCGAGAGAAGCCCATTTTGTTCAGGTTCTTGAGAATAGCACGGCGTGCACTCGTCGTCTCTGCAACCGCCGGCGGCTGCGATGTTGACGACGCTATTGATATTGGCGCAGGTGGCGGGGGTGGTGCAGGGGGTGGAGGGGACCAATTACGGGAGGTGAGGGCAGTTTGAAAGGACTGCATACGTCTGAATTGCTTCCGTTTTGCAGCTAGGTCAGGCTGAGTTACCCCCAGTGGTGGTGGAGGGGGTAGAGGGAGTTGAGTTGAATTGGAGCAGGAGGGTGAGGCCCGTGCGTAGAGCTTGGGCTCGTCAATGCCATAAATCCAGTAAACCTTGCGGCTCATACTACTCAAGACCTGGCTAGATGCCTCAAATGCCCGGAGAAGTACGTTCAACCATTGTTCCACGACTATCTGATCCTAAAGGATTATAAATCTTGAGTACCTAAGTCATCAGACCTGGTATTTGAACCTCCTACTTCTGTTCAGTGAGACTGGAAACATGCAAATGCTGGAAGAACTCACGAATGCACAATTGTTGTTTAAAAGTTTGTTTTACCAGATCTTGATAAGTGTGCTCAAGCCACTGGCTATAAATCTGCTACAACAAAGTAGACCTGAGAACGAGAAAGTGCAGAGTTATTGAGCGGTGGCGTGTTTTCTCAGTGGGAATTGAGAGCAATCCCCCACTTTTGGTGACATGAAATCCAAAATCTTCATCGTGGTTTTATCCGATTTTTCCTAGTGGATATATTTGTGGGTTATAAACGATATCGGCTGGGAGCTTGATCATGACAAGTCACACAATTTTCCTGCAGCTTTCCAAAAAATATTCTTGAACCTGTACCGTGACACGCTATCAAATACTTTTACCGGAAAAGAAGCAGATTCATCAATGGAGAATGTAGCAAAGTTGATCAACAATTGTTTCGAAGAAACGGAAGAATAGAGAAGAAGTTACACGTAGCGATCCATAAAATATTCCATTTGATAGGAAATTGCTAAAGGTGTTCAAATTAATAATTTACTATATATTTCTTCGAAGCCTAATCATGCGTGGCACTTTTAATTTCGATCGCATGATCGCTACCGAAGAAGAGAATTTTATTGGAGAGTGTTCTTTTAGAATTTTTAATAAATTCTCTCAATACCATCACGTGCTACTTTCTCACAAATGGAATATTTATGCTCAGAAACTATTACTTTGAAGTTCAATTCAATCTTTATTACACACCCAGTAGGCCTGATGTGGTAGTGCAAGTTGTGTGTGAATGAAATAGCTTCATTGCAAGATCTTCTATAATTCGAGCAGTCATAATCAGTGAGGCACGCGACGACCCATTATTTTTGGGAGTGGGAGGCTGCAAGGATAGCCTGAGTCATCCAGTGTATCGTAATCTTTGTGAAAAATTGGGACCTAGAAAACTCTATTTTGAGTGGAACTTTTCAAAAGAAGATAATTTGAACGCATTCATATCTAAAATCAGTGAGCTCATTTTTTGGGAGAGTATTTCGCACAATCAGAAAGCGAATTAACCATGCCTTTGTGCTTAATCATTTCTTATGAGAGAGGAGCGGTGTAACCCATGCTTTGGCATTCTTTAACTGCACTAAGCTTTCAGCCCCTTAGAAAATAATTACTCCGTATGCAACATGCGCTAACATCATTTCAGCATAGATGTGAAACGCTACACTGGTGATCGGACTAAGAGTACAGCTGAATTTGTAGACTAAGTGTAGGAAAAGATGCCGCCTTTGAATGACTGATTTAGTGGGAACTTACTACGAATGGATCGGAAAGGTACTTACCCGATGCAAATGCATAATTTTGAGTTCCACATGGTAACTGTTTATGGAACTAAGTCTGATCTTAATAGATCTTGGTTGATATTAATGGTAGGCTTACTATAATGAGCTTCGTATTTGCCTTTCTAATGCAGCTTTTCAGTAAATGGCTTAAAAGAGGGGATTAGCATTCTATCAAACAACTGTACACACATTCGCCACTACACGTAACTACGCATAAGGCATATTGAAGCCACAACTTTCAAGAATTCGGAAGGCAAACTACTTATGCTCCTTCCCTCATACCTCTTTTGAGATAGACCATAAGAAGGTTGTGAAATAAATTAATTCAAAATTAAATGCAAAACAAGTTTGGGATAAGATGTGAGTACAGTCGAGATCGCCTAATGTAACACCACGGTGACATTGAAATGTAATTAAATCAATTTAGAAAAGTGAAATCTAATGTGTTTGCAGTTCAATTTTCTATATGATCCACAAAACAGTTTTGCTTTATTTGTTTACACAGAGCGCAGTATTTGTCATGTACTTTTTTGCTTTAAGCAACAAGGGAACAGCTTTGTACCTAAGGCAATAATAAATTAGTAGTGCGTACAAGAATGAGCGTGAATGCTTTGTGCCAATATATGACCAAGTAATTATTTAGAATCCAAAATACAGAACACGCTCAACTATCTTGTACCAGCGACGCCACTAAACTTAAGTCGCTTCCCATGTAGAACCGAAAAATGTATGTGAATAGGTAACGAAAACATTGGAGTCTAAGGGAAGATTGCAAAATTTTGACCATCCAGGTCAATAATTAGGTAGATTTGACACCTTAACTCCCAAAAATAACCAATAGTAGCCGCGGCAAATGCTATATCTTCAGGTCAGATGCACCTCAATGAGGCCTCCACGGACTACATTCGTTATTCATCCTACTGCATACTATCGCATCTAAGCGGATGAAAAATCTAGTTTAACTTCACAGGCCTCCTCCTTTTAAGTAGCCTAAGGAACGGTGAATAAATGCCACGAGGAAAGAGATTTTGACAATTTCCGGGAGTTGCGTGCTTCAATTGTGTGGAAGATTGCGATTAGGAAAAGCACATTTTGGCTTCAATGAGCATACAAGAAAATGCTAATTCTTAGTCATGACAAAAGCGCGTCAGAGGAGAATGAGGCTGTTATCGAAGTTAGCACTAAGTGAGGGTAGTAATACCTGCTTTTACTTTTTATCGAGATCAGTAAAAATTATTCACAGATTTGCTATTTGTGGATAAAAATATTCAAATTAAGTATTCATTGAGACAACCATATTGGAGAACAAAAGTGAAGATGGTTGCGAGAGGCCATGCCAACATTTGGACGAACGATCAACGTTTGGTGAGACACAATCGAATGTGCTTACTGCTTTGAAAACATGTAAATACACGGCTTTCGTTTCTTCAAGGATGCCAAAATCTTGTAACACCTTTTTTCTACTACGCTCTTCACCGAGTTGGATAAATCTCGTGATCATGGTGGCACTCTGTCTCTGCACAGAGAATACAAACATCAGATTTCCTACGGAGTCTCATAGACCTGCATAAAACCCGTTTTAATAATATGTTATGTTCTCTACAAATCAGTCCAACCATCTAAAAGGTTCAAAACCGGGTACCAGCCGATGAGAATTTCTAAGGAGAAAGCGGCATTTTCGCAGGTTAAATGGTTTAAAATCTACGTTGAGCTGTGGATCATATTTTTTACATCAAGCGGTTTTAAAAACACTTCACTACGCTTATCAAAATTACTATGCTTGTTTGCAAGTCATTTAGCTATAACTTGTGATATAGCACCATGAAGCAGTAAGAAGCTAATAAAATTTTCATGTTTTGCAAAATATTCAATCACTTTAACATATTTTAAGGTGAAAGGAGGAAAACACGAAGATCTAATTTACCTAGTTAACCGTTAGTTTGGGCATACCCAGGATTTAGATGCAATAAATTGTGTTTCATTGGAAGCAACATCTTTTTCAAAAATAAGCCTAATAAGACAAGCTTCTCTGAATTATTTGGCATGTAAACCTCAAAAGTCTACATTTTGAGAGTTTCCGCAGTAGTTGTCATGTCATTTACTCGAGTATTTATGCCTTCAAACAAACTGGTGTGTGCGAAATCCCTGTTGAACTTGGAAAAGCCCAAGTCGCTGTTTATTGCAAGGAAAAATGAATATCGCGTTTTCAGTAGGATGCAGAACATTACTTTGCGACTAATAAAAGTGAAAAGATTCCGAAGCTTTTAAAGCAACTTGCCTTAAAAGTCGTGGGGTGTACAATTATTTAGCGCATAAGATAAACACGGAAGAGTGACTCACCGACATTCCCTGACATGAACAGGTAACAGCCGTGGCAACAGCTGGGTTGTCAGTAGTTGTAGAATAGGGAAACCTTCAGCTTCTCTCAACTTTCATGTCAGCAAATATGAAATAAACTGTGTCTAAGATCCTTCAGCTCTTAATTTTTTCGATTATTATGACTGATTATTAAAAATCGTTTCAAAAGTGTGCCTCGTCACTTGCATGTTTTCGCAGTTTACAGGCAACGGCACAATGATCCACCGTTATTTAGGAAAAGAGGAAGTCACTTTGCTAGGAGGAATGCGATTTAAAATCATTTTCATCAAATTGAGCTTTGTTTTTTGTACCAGTCAGCATTAATGTTGCTAAATACAGGCAAAGCTTGTGTAATTTTATCAATAAGACTTGTTTAAAAAACTTTGCATTTTAAACGTTTATAAACGGGGCAGCAGTATTGCTAACACTTACCTTGCTAAAACAAACGCACTCATAATGTTTCTAAATGCCGAACGGGAAGATAGTTGTCACTTATCATTTTGCCTAAAAAAACTCTCCTTTCTCAACCACCAGAGTTTTTGGATAACTCCATTACTTTTGGGATAAAGTGGAAGCTCTTCCAATCCTTGATTAATTTGACATGCCTTTTTAGCTTGCCTATTTAGTTGAATCTCAACTTTCCACAAAAAATTAAATTCAACATTTAATCACGTTTAAGAGTCTAGAATACAGGTCACCTCAAACTTAGATGATCATGGATGCTTAGAATAGAGAAGGCTGAATAAAACTGTTTAACTTTCATTGACTTAATCAAAGTGATTTGACCCAAAAGTTCGGGTGACAAATAAGCAGTCCTTATGTTGTGATGCCCATAGAGGTCAATCTCAATAAATTGTATACCAAGTAATGATTTGTTGGGATTAACAGAGAAAAGTAGTTATTTCAGCCAAATTTACCATTATTGGTTCACTCAAAGAACCATTCCCTTGAAGTTCTATTAATGTAAACTTTTTAAAGAGTCTCGACCAATTTAATGTAGCTTCCAGTAATCCCCCGAGACTTTCCAAACCTGAGCCCAAATCCACAATAAATGCGCACAAAGGCTGTCGAACCAAACTTTAATTTTTGTTATTTTATACCATAACTACAACAAGGTAGTCAAAAACAGAGTGACTCAATATCCGGTTTTGCTATGAGGCTTGTTAAGCACTGCTGTTATTCAATCTGTATTGCGTAAACATTTGTAACCCTGCCCAACAAGATATGCGCTTTTGATTACATGGATCCATGTGGATGTAAATTATTTCTGGTATCTCCCGATCAAGTGATGCAGTTTAGTTTTGAACCAAAAAACCCGCCTCTTGTGGTCATTTTTTGGAAAATTCAAGCATAATCTGAACTGCTTTGCCAAACTAAATAACCCCGTGATTAGTTAAAGGCACCTCCACCTTTTTACAAAAGTAACACTGTCAGCACTCGGTCATCATTTTACAGACATTCTACCATTTAAAAGTAGTCTGTTTGACAGGTGCGCTTTGCTGAAGTGCAGCCAGTTTGATCCGCCTTACAAATTAACTTTACACTTGTAAAATTAATAATCACTGAGGCGAAACTCAAAGATATTTGCGTAAAAATTCAGGTAGCTTAATAAAAAAATGTACGAACTTTCGCACCCCTCACTACACCTTTAACCAGTCAGGCCAGACATCTCAACTCATAGAATATGTGATAACATAATGCATTTCAAAGTTACAAAACAAAAAGCATAGATAAACATCCAAGACATAATTCCATATCCCTTATTAATTCGTCCTGTGCCGCTGAGACATCCAAGCTTCATATATCATTTGATTGGCGTTAATGATAACTATGAGGCTGCCGTGGGACAGGGTTATAAAACACCATCATTGAAAGGCATATTAAAAGACTGGATGTGCTCCCTTACCTGAGAGGTAAGAAATATCTTTGATTGACTTTTGAGAACCACAATGATTACCCCATCGTATTTGTTTACGTGTTGTAGAGTTGGGTAAATTGACGCGATATCCAGCATTGAAATGAACTAAAATATAACATTCAAGGAGGCTTTGACAATTCGGTGCAGTTTAATACAACGAACCACTTATATTACACTGACACATTAGCATAATCAAAGTAATAGTCTTTTGATTTGCATTTAATGAAGGCTAATATTTTAAAACAAAAATCTACTTTTTAACTTGTTTGCACTTAAGATACTGCCAAATTTCTCGATAGGAAAACATAAATTCTCAAAGGAAGCATCAGAAAGGCGTATAAATAAGCTTGATTGAGGGAACGGAAATGTGTCGGCTTTAGTGGAGGAGCTAATTTAGTGCCTGTTGCGCATTTATTACGGGAAAAATATTCTACCTTGTGTGTTTGATGCTAAAATGAAGGCAGCTATTCTTCGCAACTTCCTCCAAAATGAAGTGACCATAAAGTTGCGATACAATGCGATACTTTCTTCATGATATCTCGAGATCTCGCCTCGTCAACCCCCAAATTGATTTAGGTGTTAATCTCTATCTGAACTTATTGAAGAAATGACTAAACAATTTTCTTGCACGACAAATAAAATCATCAAGTTTTGGAAAAGTTAAACGTAAAAAGGTTTTGCTATACGCATCGATGAAGAATTTGTAGCTTTTTCGACAAGAGAGAGTTGGAGGATAGATTGGTTTTGTCATAGCAAAACAGCAACGGTTATTATCCTAGGGCATAAAATTTTTAAAGTAAATGGTTAAACTTTGGATCATGCATAACTTTGGCAGCATTTCTCCACGAAGAAGAACAACAAATTTCAAATACGAGGAGTACATAAAATGGAATTTTGACTTTAACCTGATTTGATTACATCGCATTTGCAGAGAGGACGATAATGCCGATGCTTCTGGGGAGTAATAACGCACTGATGTCTCCTGATACTATTTCCCGTCACCATGATTTTCCACTACATCAGAAGTCTTTCAACACCCCTGCAGAAATTTCTTGAGCATAACTAACTCCGCAGTATCTAGATGACTTCCTCTTCATAGCTAATTGGGAAAGTTAACGACAAAATTAGGCGAATGTTGTACAATTTACGGGGAGAAATGTATCGATGAAAAGAAATGAATTGGTGATAGTTGTCTTTATGATATGGAAACGTGCAAGAGGCATTAGCAGAGATATAAAATCTAGATGCGTGTCCCAGCATGCTAAAAGTATTGGCGTCGAGAAGCGACCTAACGCTGGGAAGTTTAATTTTAGACTAGTTGATTTTTTACTTAAAGGTGCTTTGATTTGGGAGGATGCAGAATTGATCGCCTCTAATGAATAGGAGACATTCTTCGATTGGATAATGAAAACGTTCGCTACAAGAATTTCAAGAAGATGTACATCACTAAGACTCGAAAATAGATTTCCACCCATGTAACTGTTTCTCTTGGACTGAAAAATTATAATTATCTTCGGACAAAATTGGTCCACAACCTGCCAGTCCAATCACTACACGATTCGTTACGTGCAGTAGCCATTACAAACTACCAAATATCAAACGTGACATATTTGTGGCGCCGGGCTCATGTCGCATTCCATCATCAAGCCCAGGTATTATTTGTAGACATTCATAGGATATCCATGAAAAGGTAAAAACATCGCAACAATGCATTATATTAATTACGTTCATGGTACAAAAATGGAAGGAAGGCCCATTTTAATCAAATCCGTTAGTTGGTTAGTTAGTATTAAAGAGCTTAGTCTAGTCAATTTGCCGATCTCCTCAATTCAAAATAAGTTGACCGTCTTTCAATAGCTAAAATGAGTCTCAAATCATCAGCCGGGTTAATATTCGAGCAAGAACAATTCAAAATACAATTCATATCATCGGCGAAAATTAATTAGCATTCATGGGTTCCAAAATTCACTGAAGGGACGTCACAGCATGTGATTCCAAAGAAATTATTACTGAACTTGCCACGATGCTTCACCTTGCAAATAAGAAAGCTAGACACAGTAGTAGTTATCTCGCAAACTTAGAATATGGGAGAATAGAATGTTACAGGTTCAATGGCTTTGTCAAATGAGGCCACCATCCTTTTGACACCGGTTCCTACCTACACACTCACCTCAGCACCCTTGAGTGGAATGCCGTGCTGATTTTTGACGTAAATTTCGAGTCTATTTGGGAAGAGGCGAACGTGTTTCTTCTGCCATGTGTGAAGGAAGGGTCCGCCAAGTCGCAGCAGTTCGCTCTCTACCAGACAATCCGAGGGTCCACACCCATACCTCTCTGGATCAATCCACCACTCGAGAAGCAGTTCAGCAGGCCAGCTAGGGATGTCCTCGTGGTCCAATGACTTCTGTTGCGACGCCACCATCACCGTTGCCGAAGTCGACCTCGACAACGGTGGCGATGCTGAAGGCGCAGCAGAAACAACTGAAGTAATCTCTCCCTCTGGCTGGGACGTGAGAGTGTGGGTTAATTGGTTTAGACGCTGCTGTAACTTAGCGCGTCTTTTGCTTTCCATCTGATTAAAGTCCTCATTCACCGCGTCGAAGATGGTGGTGGTCATTTCGTGTTGCCACCGGTCCGCTATCACCACGTCGAACTCTTTGTAGGCTTGCTGGTCCTCCTCGGTCAACTATCAGGCAAATTTAAGCAAAACTTTACGATGAATTTTACACCACATTTGTCGAAAATAAGCACAAGGTGGGGTACTGTCGTCGTGCCTAGATTACTAGCTATTTGTAAAAGCAATGCTTTCGTAAGTTAGTTTCCACTCTAATGGAGAGCTTCAATTTTTGGATGTGATCCGTTTTAAAAAGCTCTAAGGTAATATTTTACAGCGTCTCAGAACTGAAATTTAAGGAAAGTTAAAAAACACGCCTAATTTTTTGGTCTTGCAATATAAATGAAATATACTGTGTTGTGTTATCTAGTTACTTTATAGCAAAATCTTCGTAACTGGATCTTCACGTCAATTGAGCATTTAGTCTCCCGCTACATAATTTAGCTTCATTTACCTATCGAAGTAAGGATGAATAGCTTTGAATAATTCACTTGGAATTTACTAGGGAATTAATAGCGCCTTATTTAAGTAGTCCGGTCTCAAAGCGAATGCCGAAATTCTCTTAGAAATTGAAGTTCTTACCGTTAAAGTGTGTAAAAGTAAGGACATTGTGACTGAGAAATGATTTAACCTATTTTGCCGATGTAAAGTGAGGTGTTATTCCTTTAACCATTTGATTATAGGATTCGAGGTGAGAGGTTTTAGCATCATTTTAAGAGTAATAATCGAAACTAATCTCCTTACCAACTGGTGCACTTCAAAAAGATCCCTTCTTACACATTCGACAAACAGTTGAAGCTTACTTTGAAGCTTGCAATAAAATGACCTGCAGGTTACATTTACAGCGTGTTCCGACCTTTGGTGGTTCTGCGGTCAAATTATGTTGTACATTTCACAGGAATCTAGGCAATTTTTACTGCTGGTATGCGGAAATCGGGAGATTTATAGCGGGATATCTGCAATGCTTTGAAATTCCCTGAATTTTGCAGTATGTGAAAATGTTAATTTTAGACCATACACCTAAACAGTAAGTGCTCTTCAAAATAAATAGACAAATTTTATGAAATTCTCTGGATATTTTATTAAAAAATATGCGGATCAATCGATGGTTTAGACCAAATTTATGGTGTGATACAAATTCCATGATATCAATATTTATCGAACTGCAGCGATGGGGAGCCCCCTCCATTGATTTTGGTGAAGTCATAGCGATTTAATTTAACTCCGAGAAGGTGACAATAAAATTCCTCAAGATGTGCTCAAATTTGAAATTCCTGATTGCGTAGTGCTGTCACTAATTAATACTTTAATTCCTGGTTTTCACTGGTTGAAAGTGTCCAGGGAAACAATTCGCTCCCGGAAGTAACTCAAAATCAAAAAGATTTTAACTTGATTTTCACCGTCTAATATGAAACTACTACATGACTGCTGGCTTAATTATTTTTGAAAAGTACTTCAAGTCAATAGATTTGAAATAACTCTGTCCCCCTACTAAACAAAAGTGTGAATTTATGTCCAAAATATGTGGGGACAATTAAATTACATAAACTTTAAGTTAGCTTCAAAAGGGTTTGAATTTTCAAGTGGCACTTGGAGCACGTTACAAGACTAAAACTGGCCAGTCTCAAAATCTGTAAAATTTATGAATCTTTCCTATACTAGGGTCATTGAAACTTCCAAATTTATTTAAAGTGCCTACAAACCGCGACATGTTTTCCTACTCTAGCGCACATGTGTAAAGGCAAACTAGATATTTTTGTAAAAATAAACAAGTGGTAAGCAAGTAAACGGGTTTTTTATATTCCTATGGCAAATTGAAGCGCCTCCAGCTCTTAGGATATTCTCAATCCATTTCAATCTCCGCTTAGATGCTGTAGAAATTGGAAACGCTATGAGGCCCGTAGGATTCCAATTTACATCACGATTTCGCTTCAAATCAGGCCATTCTCTAACCAACAAACGTGTTAACCAAATTTATTAATAATTAAATGCATTAAGACACGTGTTGTGTGGAAAAGAAAGTCACTTCCACTAGGATGAAGTTCTTATCAACGCTTGTTATGTAATTAGTCAAATTTTTGCCTTTTAATCAAGACTGCTAAAAAAAGATACCATAAAATATTGATGTAATGTTTTTCGGAGGTCAGCAAAAGAACATTCAAAGGTGATTAGAGAGACACTACTCAGGTGCTTTGTTTCTAGTTTCAGCGGCCAAAATTTGCGTCGAGACGTCTTTTTCGTTTTCACCTAAACTGTTGATACAATGAGACCGCACAACTTACAGGGCAGGAAAGTTTCTTCCCTGAAAATAAATGCCCTTGATTTTTGTCACATTTAATCCAAACTGTGAGTTAAGCCTCCTTGCTCTTACATGTTTAGAATTCTCTAGTAATCGCTAAAAGAGAACGCCTACAAATATGCACAACTGCTTGAAATTTTCTAGCATTTTCAACTTGCTATTATCTAACGGGCTTTTAAACAGTTTCCAAATGTGCGCAAATATGGGTGCACGAAAGTGGATAAAGAAATGTTTGAGAGTGTTGATAAGTTCATTTTTGCTATCGCCTCTTTAATGCCACCATTTTTGTGCAATCTTAATAGTTAAACCACTCCCCATTCTGCAAATAACCTTACCTTTGTCAGTGTCTGTAATTTGCTAACTATGGAAAAGGGATAATAATCCAGTCTGAGGTAGCTTAGGGCATTATTTAAATAATAAGATTGTTTTCTTAAATTAACATCGCCTTAGTCTAATTCGCCCACCCTTCGATTCTTTATAAGTGAAAATTCCATTCATTTTCGGGGATTAGTAGCACTACAATCTGGTGAATAAAAGTTCACACACCTTTCCACAAATAATTCGTTTAGCACGGTGATAAAGTATCATAATTGAGATATTTTTACGAGGCACGTGGATACCTTTTTTCTACAATGTCTAGCTTAAAGTTATCAGTATTTGGACCCTTGTTCTAGAATGCAACTTTTTCCAAGTATTTTCTCGCCAAATGTGTATGAAACATCGAACTTTAAACCCTGACGTCCATCGATCATGGTCGCTTCGCCCTTGGTATCGCTTAAAAGTAACTAGACGTTGCTTTATGGATGTGTTAGGCCCCAATTCATGGAACTAAGGGCTAATTAAAGGGTCCATTAATCTTCATATCTGCAGCCGAAAGCGTAATAAGATGGCTTGTTCTTAGTTTCCTCGGTGAATGATAAAAAGCACGAATGCCGCAGTCAAATGGGACAGAAAGTAGAGTTAAGACTGAAGAATAGTCTATGGTGTTCTCGTTGCATTAATTTTATACTTTAACTCTCCGAATGACGGAGAAAAGGTTCAATTTTAGTCTTCTGGCCAAAAAAACTTTCGTTTATGCCACATGTACTAAGTGTGAAATGTTAAAAGCTCTTGCTCTTAAAAACTGGTTATGAAGCCTCTAACCATACTCTATTGTGGAACCAATGAGAGAGCATATAAGATAATTAACTTTTTTGCATAAATCGGCAGTTTGGCTTGAACTTCCTTAACAATACACTTTAATTGCGATACAAAATACAGCATAAGGTTATGCTGAATCAAATACTATGGGGAAGGGTGGTCGGAAAGTAAATGAGGATATGAATCTGTAGAAACGAGTTTTCACACGACCACCAATACTGTTACACCTCTTTTAAAAATAAGACAGGTGCAAGATTTAAAATTCGTGGAAAGATATTAATTATCTCAAAGCCAATTTCTCGTTAATGTCTTGATTGAGCTGTATACCGATTGGTTTGATGGCTAGTTTTGCATGAACATATAAATGGCCTAGCGAGACCTGGAAACTCGGATTTGTGGGAAAATAAATGGATAGTCGAAGGCAAATTGGATGCTAAGATTTGGTTCCAGATAAGTAGGAAGGTTTTAACCGTAACTGTCACAGCTTCGCCTTGGAACAATATTTGCTGCCAATTTGGCCACTGTCTCCATTACTCAAATATACTTCATCGTTAATGAAAAAAATCAAAGAGCATTTGATTTGACTGGTAAGAAAAATTCCTGAATGTCGGTTAATGTGAATAAGTTGTCGTAATGACAAAATTGGAGTGAATTTGGAAATCCAAACATAAATTTATAGCTGAATTGACTTGGGAAGCAAAGAAGTGGAGAGAATGTAAGATCCTTAAAGGGCTCAAAAATATAAGATCCTCCTTCATAAAACAAAAAGCCGGAAGTACACCAATACATTCCACCTCCAAAATTTTCCATCGTCTCCTCCAGTTTCCTACAATCATTTAATAACATTGGTTGAATCTTGCTTCCAGAAGCTACACAGAGTGAGGTACATCTGCTTTTGGGGTACAAATAATTGGAGCTCAGACTCAAATTTTAGTAACTGTGTTTCAGTAAAATCGCCAAAGCCATTAGCACGATTACCTATTTATTTTTCTGTAACAGTTCACCCAGCAAAATGGGTCAGTGACGGTATTCACCTGTGCTTGCAGGTGTATTCACTATCATCTCCAATTATGACTGACAAACGGTAATAAGGGAAAATTTTGAAGCTCACTCGAATACCCTGCGTGTCCTCCTCATCAAAAGCGCCAATTTCAAAGGCGTCAGCAGCGTTCACCTCACCCTGGGGTGGGATTAACGGGGGTTGGAGTCGCTGACGCTTCGCCATCTCCCAATCCATATTTGAGAGGAAGGAATGCGTCATCAGTTCCTCCGAACTGTCAAAAAAGAGAAGAATTGTGCAAAACTTGCCTCATAACAGGATTCCCACGTTGTGCCATCATGCTTCTGTATGCAGACGCAAATTTTAAAGAATATTGCCTAATTCAATTGCCCTTTTGGGAAAAGCAGCTCAGTATGATTCAAAATGGGAATCACCTACAATGAGGGAGCATTCGTTATGTCAAGAACCCAAGTAAATCTGTGGAAAAAGTTAGGTGATAATGATTTCGCGCTCCAACTCGTGATGCTAGCTTTTCGGATTTATGCTTTAAAGCATTTGTTTATGCTAAAATCGTATTACAAAAGCGCATCTATGCACTGCTAACGCCTTATTTGTTTCTACACCATTTTTTCCTACTTAAGCTAAAGCACAGCTTAAATATGAGGGTGATGGTTGTGAAATGTATACATTTTTAATGAAGTTTAATTTGGAGATTAGCTAAAAAAGCAACTTTTTCCCTGCTTTATCTCTAGAACAAGAAGATTCTATGATCCAAAAAACATGAGCTTAGCTATGAAACAGGAACTATCATCAAGTCAGGCAATAAGACGAAATTTGGAGAGTTTGACCAACTGCTGATGCTCATATCAGATAAGTGGAAATGCCATAATTTTCTTTGAACGGTAAAGGGCGATGATTATCTCGTCACGACTCGCCTCTTCATAATTCCTACTTTGTATAAGGCAACAAAATAAGTGATAAAATTTCAAAAGTCCAGAAGGCTTTCCAAAATATGATATATGTTAAAATAATTAAAATTGCAGCCTACAATCTAGTCCCTTCGCAATAAATTACTAACTTCTTGTATTATTCACCTTTTTTTAAAAAGTCTCGTTTCTGGAGGCAAATGACAACCCTTGCCACCAGTGTTCTTGCCTTGCCTGTATTTACCAGCTGTCTATGACATTTTGTATGTCAATGGAAGGTGAATAAATACCATCAGAAGAATATGAAAATGAGAAGTATCTTCGTTTCCTATCTTCCTCCCATTCTGATCAAAGTACAGGCCTTCGAAAAGTGAAGCATGAAAGCTGATTTAGTATTTTTAGAGTTTTCTCAAAAAGATGTGGATTGTCGTCGCCATCAAATATATCCTAGTTAAGGAACAACTTCGTCTAAGATCCACTGCACACGCATAATCTTATGGGGATATGAGTGGTGTGGTGGATCACTTGGAGACGACCACATGATTGTTCCTCCTCTTAACGTTGGAATGCGGATGGGTTTTCTTGTCACACCTCAGTTACTGCATCAATCAGTCAGCTAGCAATCTAAAATGTAAATCTAGTTTGAAAAAGGTGATGCGAAAAAATGGAATAATTGACTACACTTTTGAAGCTTATTATTTTCTGTAAGACTGCGCTGATGGAATCTGCGCGCTTAACTTTTGCAGTTTTTTAGTTGATACAGTTTTGAAATGCAGATCAAACATTGCTGGGATTCTCCCTTATCATGATGATTGAAGAGTCTTCAGTTTTGAGATGATGTATCTCCTGATGAGTGACATATCACTCAGACAAATTTACTAATTTAAAACTTCTCCAAATAGTATGCACATTTTAAGGGAAGGTTCTACAAATTTAAAACGACTGCAAATCATAGCCACCGTGTGTCAACCGAAATAATATGAAACAACTAGAAGGTACACTCGAAGCCACTCAAAGACACCCCATAAACATCTACAAGTTACCAAAGGTCATCGGAGGTTGTAATGTTCTAGTTACTTGGCCTTACACAAGGTGACACCATGTAATCTTTCTGAGAGTGTGATATCTACCAAACTCCCTGTACTACATGTCCCGTATTGTGTAGCTTCTTTCAACTTGAACCTATGATATTTGAGAAGAATGTCTGCGAACCTATTCTTTTTCCACTTCACAGGCGCCTTTAGTAAGCCAGGGATTAAAAGCTAACAAGTAAATACACTTTTGATCTTCCCTCACATCAGCTTCCCCAAATAGGAGACACTTGATGGTCATAAATCAAAGTGATAAAATTATGGGCTTCCTATTTCAACTCACCATCTCTTTTAATGTCGACGATGTTTTAAAAACTTATTGTCGATAATATCTGAAGATCC
Source organism: Taenia multiceps (assembly GCA_001923025.3). NCBI lineage: Eukaryota > Metazoa > Platyhelminthes > Cestoda > Cyclophyllidea > Taeniidae > Taenia > Taenia multiceps. The sequence continues at coordinate 45,882,320 of CM010311.1, read as the reverse complement.
TTAAAACCAAATTGGGGTGAAGGACTTATGAAGTATAGTTACCATAAAAAACTCGTGCATTGTGCTTATGTCTTGAGATCAGCCACTGAGGCAAGAACTTTCACTAACGCTAGATTGAGAAAATAATGTTAACTAAAGGCTTATTTACGTACTTTCCAAGGTTCAACCAACCTAAAGAAAGTCAGCCACCGTACTTCTAGAATGGGTAATTAATCGAGATATGTGGACGCTATAAGAAAATTAAATCAGGAAAAAATAAATAAAAACAAACCGGAGTCCGGATTACTTCTGTGTCATCTTACTTGTGAGCCTTCAAGTCTACATGCATAGGTCTAGCATACATGCTACTTCTCTAACAATTAAAAATGGACAAAACAGTAAAGGATCACTTTTACTTTGACCATTCTATTTAGCTGCTACCAGAAAATGATCGCATTTTAAATTCTAGTGATTGGGCTGTTGGGCATCACCTGGAACACCACAAAAAGCCTATAATGTATTGACCTTAGGAAAGTGCATTTATTCGATCAACACAACAGCTTATTTTTGCACTTAAGGTGAAATCTATCAAAGCTCAAAGTTCTGACGCATCATCTTCTTGGGTTTACTTCGGTGATTATAGCTTTTTTATTTGGGCAGAGAATAAGCGGAAGTTGTTATTTTCGTCCGGCGACTCTATGTACCGGAAATAGCTCTGGAAAGCCAATATTCCTATTTTGGGGAAACTCGGCAATAAACTCGGCCAGATCCCCTGTGTGTTCAAAATGTTCCTAAGTTAAAGTTACCACTTTTTGCTGTTGATGAAATGGAAATATTTTTGTACACTTTCTTAACTTTGCTCTTATTTCCCAATTGAGATTCAATATGTTAGCGAATTTCCTACCTGGTAAAACAGACTTGCTATTTTCTAAATAATCATAGTACAGCGGAGTTCAAAACGCTTCCATAATTCCTGAAGGCAAATTTTTAAAGAAACATTTACATTGTTGACACAATGCTCATGAAAACAACTGCATTTTGTCATCAAAAAATATACACCTCAGAGAATACGGTGTCAGAAACCAAAGCCGGAAATTTGGTGCCCCTGCTTCTAAACCATATCGAACGAAAGGAATGCTATAATCACAGCATTTAGTTTCCCAATTTCGGCAGCCTCCTCATCGAGCAGGTGTTATATATCGCCAAGTGGAAGACCAACTCTGAGTCCTCCCGTAAAACTGTAGGCATCTTTAATACCCCATATTACTGGTATGCAATATATCTTCCTTTAAACATTTAACTCGATCCAAGAATATATAATAGAAGTTAAAAAAGCAAAACAGTAGAATGCTGCATCTATTTGCAATGTTGGATCACCTAGAATAACTTTATTTAATAATGTGTTTTCAGAAGATTCCTCCACTATAACTTGGCGGCACCTTTTGTCTTAATAAAATAAGCAATTAATAAAAGTCAAAGTTTGGCAAATTAATGAGTTACTTAAATTTTAAAAGACCCCTGGAATTCCCATCCAACCTACCTGAACAGTAGTGAACCTGATTGCTTTAATTTACTCCGCACTAAATAACGTGAATTCTAAATTCATTTAGCAAGTTGACTAAGAAGTTAGTTTTACTGTTCTAATGATGTAATAAATGCAGAAACAAAATGAGTAAATTCGCTAAATTATTTTATGATGTATCTCGTAACGTGGTGACGAGAAATCAAGCTTGATTAACTTACCCCTGTCCCTGACACCCGAGGCGAACCTCGATATTGGTCTGGAGAAGGCCTATCAAAAAGGCCTTTGTGGAGTCTTCAAAGGACTCTGGAATTTGAAGCACCTAAAAAAGCGATGTAAAAATGCATGCATTAAGGAGGCTCTGTCAGACAAGGCAATTGTATAGCCAAAACAGAACCTTCAACATCATCTCCATGTTATAAACTGACTCTATCAATTGTATCCCAATCATGGAAATGGGCTTTCAACCATTGCACAAGACTGACCAGGAAATTTTGTCAGGGTTAAAGGTAAAAAGAGGGCGATATGTGCCTAACCTATGTTTGGTCAAATGCATCCTTAATTACACGGATACTTTGACCCCTCTTGGTTCTGTCCCTATCCTGGTGACATGATATATTGTCGATGCCTACGGTATTCTAGCCCTTTTGTAGGCCAGTAATAAATCGCCCTAGATACAGAATCGTCTTATTGCATCTTTAGGAAAGAGTCTGAAAACTGCATAGCAGTTGGTAACGTTCCGGGACAAAACATACGCAATTATGATGTATCTATTACTTCTAAAACGCATGGAATATCGTTGACGTTTGCTAAATATGGAAAGACTGGAAAACAACTTGGTACTTATGCTATAAGCACGAAGACCATCAATCTGCTACCAGACAAACATGCATACGTGAATTCTGACTATGTTTTGATACATTTCACATGATGAGGTCGCAATTTTGCTTCACCGCAGCAATGAAGGGTGAACCCAAAAGACTACTAGAAATAATATTGTTGAGTTAGATGGCCCTGGTATCAGTTTCTTGTCCCTGTTTATCCCTCCGATGTTTATTCGTGTTTCAACAAGCTTGCATTCAAGTTGTTATGTTACAGTGGAATAAAACCAAACAAAGCGGTCATTTCCTCCTATTTTCTCGGTGGCATTTGAAAATGCCACTTTGGTACAAGGCAAATATTTAGTTTGAATTCCCCTAGAAAAGATTCATTTTACTGACAATACAGTCAAATTGTGAACTAGTTACGCAAATTGTAATTTGCTCCACGAATTAACTACGCCTTTTAAAACATAAAATTGTCTCATCAGAAAAGTTGGATGAGTTGGGTAAAATCAAAAGATATCAAGTAACTGGTTTTTATTTCTTTTCCACTTGTAGCAGTTGGGAATATTGAGCTTTTAGAAATATTAGCATGAGTTCTATAAGTAGTGCTGACTGCGAATTCGTGTCTGGAATCAAACCTTATTGCATTTGATCATTTCTGCTCATGGAATCTATGAAGCTGCGGATCTGTATGACCTCTACCGTGGGCATTTGTATCCGCAGTGAGGCTAAAAATGAGAGGAGCATGCAATTAAACCAGCTCCTTTGGCTGGATCTCTCGTGTAATGCGAGGAGGAGAGGAAAACCTAAACAGAAGTAAAGGGGAAAATTGAGCCGCAGTGATGATCGTTTTGAGAAAAGCGAAAAGCAGGATTTTTCTAGGAAGAGGAAGAGTAAAATGGCTTTTCTTTTTGTTTTCCACTCAGCTGGTGGATCGGTAAATTCTTTAATTAAACCAATTTTAGTGGCTTTATTGCGCAAGGTTATTACCATAAGGTCTCCTATAAAGGCAAAAATTTTGATTTTTACTTGGTTCCAAGAGCAGTGTTATGAGGAATGTGAGCCATGAGTTCCACTAAAAGCGATTTACTGCGGTAATGTTAAACTACTCCTCTGAGAGCAAGATGTCTCTGCATACATTCCATTGACGCTTATTTGGGTGAAATAACACAACAATCTACAGTCTGATCGTGATTTACACTATCACATGTAAAGGTCACAAACGGAGCATGCCAGCTCCACGTGTACGTGTGGGAAGATTAATACATGGTTGAAGGGTCAATAACTTTTAGGCAGGAACTTCAGAAAAAAGGTCCGTTTAAAGCAGTCAATCATCATCACACTCTTGGTATTTCTCTTGTTAATTTAGCACCTCGTCTTTCGTGGCTCACTCAAGTATTTCTTTGTCGGCGATGACGAACAAATCTGTTCCGACTCTCATTTGTGCATCACGCAAAAAAAACTCAGTCGTAAATTTGCCACGAATTTTATGACTTAATCTTAATCTTATTAACACGTCAGATTGTTTTGGGAGAAATCTATCCATATAGCTTTACAGTGTAAAGTGAGAAAAGAAATTATACCTCTCAGAGCTGGAGGAGGGATAGCAGATCCCGTTTCTCACGTATGCATTTGTGAAGAAACGGTTTTTGAAAGTCGCCACTTGCCTTCTAAAGATGCCACCTTACTGCTGTACATGGATATTTGTTTTTGCATTACATATGGTGGAGTTTCTCGGTTTTCCATGCATCGATTTCCACGCGGTTTGCCAATTCTCTCAATCTTCTCCCAATCCGTAAGGGCGTCGGTTATAGACATAAATTTGTTCCGTATCAGAAAATTAAATAATATTTGTGGTGTCAAATTCTCAGCAGTTCTTGGAATTGGTGATCCATATTGATGCAGTAAAACTAGAACTTTGAAGGGACCACTTATGCTTTTTTGAAGTATTTTTAAGCCTCACTCTTATTTGTCTAAAAAATGGATGATGATGATGATGATGATGAGCACAATGCCGTAAGTTTAGCTAAAAGGGGGCAGTCGTTGGCCCTATATCATCTTTTTAAGTAAAAAACGTGACAAGTGTCTAAATTATGAACACAAAATGCCATAAGCAAAAGCAGTCAATCATTGCGTCGTCAAAACTCGTCTACATAAAGTCGAGAGTTGCTATCGCTATCGCATTTTGCCACTGAAACTTAAATCAACCGACACATCAAATAAAGTGCAATCTCAGTTGAAAATGTGGCAGATTCATAGCAGTCTCACTAAGAATTAATAGGGATTTACCAGGGAGAGACCTAACAGTTGCGCGTTGAAAAGACATGAGTGCCTTTAGCCAAATAGCAAATGATGCCACAATCCTCCACATCTTAGCTGGGAATACAATAGAGCCACGATTCACGCCTGTATGAAATATCAGTGAAACATATTATCCATCCTGGAAATTTTTTATAAAACTGGAACTCTGCAAAGTCCAACCAAATCTTTGTAAATTTATGATAAACTGCTTTCCCCTTGGAGCTAATGTGACTGAAAATTTTTCGTATCTTGCGATCTGTAGATAGTCATACATTTTTAAAAACGTTAGGTGATTTAATTTGTTACACAAAACAAGATCTTCTTTAAATCTCGGGCACTTAAAAAATTAATTTACTCCGGAAATTGGAAGTCGCGTAAAATTCATCACACACATAACTTAGACCATCAAATGTACCTTTGGGTTGCACTTGGAATGCTACATACCAAAGCATTTTACTTTCTCACCTATCTCAAGGAAATATGCCAAAAGGAACTGCGTATTTTTTGATGCAAAAACAGAAAAAGGAAACACTTTCCGCTAAAGTGTTAGCATTGGTAACAACATTATTTAAGGGAAAACACTGTGAAAAGTCGTCTCAGAGTCAATGTCATCGGTCATAGTTTCCAACCATTTTTCCATTTAAAAGGACAGCAAAACTTAAGCTTAAGCGATTTTTTAAGTGTCCAAGCGATTACGCCTTTTTTAAATGGGCACCGTCTGCATGAGTCAGGAATATAAAAACCGTACTACTTATTTGTCAATATTGGGCACTGCGTATCTGGAGATGGTTTAATCTGATTAACACGTTCAGCAAGTCGATTTGAAGAGGAATGGTTTTGATAGGCATTTAACTTTGCACACTCGGATAGAACTCAAACATACGCTCCTTTATTATAAACAGATCCGCCATATTTTCACTGTGATGCCTGGTCTAATTATTAGTGGACACAATAGATACCCAAATAGCCAATGCATAAGGGAGATGAGGACCCAGACAATGTGTTTTGACATTGTCTCCGTGACAACTTTTCCCAAATTGACGTAAAACCTCAATTAGTTGTGGACGTGAACTTTGACTGCAACCACGAAAGGAAGTGGAGTGTAATTAATGCCTGCAAAGCTATCACCCAAATTTATCAGGCAATTTTTAAAGCCTGCTAGATTTGTTTTTAATCCATCCTCTTAGTGAAAAGCAAATTCAAACTATGAATTCACCATTACGCCGTTATGGATCAAAAACGGAGTGTGAGAGCATTTTGCTTTTAATTTAGCCAACCGTGCACATTTAGAATGCTCTAATCACCTGCGCCACACATACTAAACATGGATTATTAAGATTCTTTTCTCCCCAGAGAGAATACCTACTAGAGCTGTTTTCTTCGAATGCCAAAGTCTAATTCCAATAACCCTTATCTTTTCTGTGTGTGGGATCGTGTTGACGTCTGTCTTCCCGCTCTTCGGATCTTCCAATATTGTGTACTTTTCAAGGAGTGCTGACATTTGAGACAGTTTTGCATTTTAACTTAGGCTATTTTAAGTGGTTCGCATGGTAAAATTTCATTGATGTCAGGTTATTTTTAATGTGAATTGTGCAACGATCCCCCATCGCATTGCGAAATCGCTTGATTCTGCGTTGAGTTTAATTAAGATTTGCGTTCCACTGCCTTGTTTCGCCAAAATCCGATAAAATCTAAGCTAGTTAGGGCAAAACTTCTACCGACATTCATTTTTAGACCATCAACCACTTAGCTTTTAGCAAAGACTTTTTTGAGGTTTCGGTTTCTCGTGGTACCTCAGTACATATCAAAACCCGGTCGAATCTATGAGACTTTTCAACTGACTCTAGGGTGTTTATGGGGAACCGTCCTGAGAAGGTTGCTCAAGAGTCCTCTCTCCAATTAAGAAAATAAAGATTTAGCATCGCTTCTCTTTTCCATCAGTTTTAAGCACTAAGGGTTCTCCTATCCCAACATAAGTCACAGACTCACATTCAAGTCCAATCATTTGACCACTAAAATAACTGGAATGCATTAATTTATTTGACTATTTAATTTCAAAAGAGCCAAGCTTGTTCATTATTGCTCCTGAAACTTCGGCTATGCATTTTATAGAAATTTCTAATCGCCAAAATTTGCAAGTTAGCTAATATCGGATCCTAAGTGGTGGGGTAAAACCAATCGCAGACCTTTCCGAAACCCTGTTATGATGCAAAGCTTACTAAAGCTTAGTGCAGTCTGCACTGTGCGAACCATACACTTTGCTGAGCCTCTGAGTCTTCTCAAGGTTTCGCCTTTTATTCCCACCTTAACTGGATTAAGACCTCAAGATCATCTCGTTTAAATACCTCTTTCCATGATACCCGTTTACTATGGGTTGTTCTAAATTGCTTCAAATCACTGCACATGTGTTTTTGTAAAAGCAATAGAAAGCTTTTTTCTTTACATTAACATGTAAAAATGTCTTAGCATTCATCGTTCACATGTTGCAATAATTGCTGGCCGAAGGGAAAAATTTGCTTCTCAGCCTTGGAGCTTTTACATAAGAACCCACTTTTTGTAAAAACTGTAGTTTTTTGTTCACTCAAAGGGCCTTTCAATCGCGCATACCACTGACATTTTGTCTCCAAATGACATAATCCACCAGCCCCATTACCCTTCTTTCTACTGCATAGATTATTCATCCAACTTATGCCCACAAACGCTTCGTTATTTAAGGTCACTTAGTAAATGCAGAATTTTAGTCCAGTCCCACTCTCAGACATTTTTTAATCCATTCAGCATTCTATAAACCACTCACACCTAAATTGCCGTTACAAACGGGACATGTTCTCGTTTTCGGTTGCACAAATGGAACCGCACATGTGTTTAGGTTCATAAATGTTATAAAATTGGCTTTTACTAATGATTTAATTTGGCGTTCCACTTTTTGTTTCGCTTTTGGAGAACTGCCATTATTGGTGTGAACTATCCATTAATGGCACATGGGAAGTGTGACATCTCAGTGCGTTCTAAATGGGCCGATTTTCGTTTGTTTCCGAACTGCCCCATTTGTAAGCAAAAATAGGGGCAGTTGCGCCCTATGTTGTTGTTGTTGATGATGTTGTTGTTGTTACTATTTGCATAGATTTAGGTAGCTCGCAAATTTGTCGAGATGTTTTGTTAAGATACAGTGTAAAGCGGTGTAAAGTTCCTAACTTCAACAAAAGTTTGTTGCGACTTTCCATAAACGAAGCCGCTCTGCTGCGTCTCCAATAGAGTGGATAATAGGCGGAACTTTTTACCACTTTAAAATACTTTGCATTAAAAATATCAATTGGATTTTCTAAAAAGCAGCTATGTCTCATTTATTACATCATTTCAAATACCGCTATCAGTCAATTTGTGTGAGGCTTAAGAAAACGACAGTATTAAGACTCGTGGAGAAAATATATGGATGTAAAAACTAGTGTATTTGGTTGTTAAATTCATGGAAATAAATGTTGTTCTGCTCAGTATGGAAATAGAATACAATTCCATTTATGTGTAGCAAAACTCGAACACCCTATTTGCTACAGTATTTAGTCCTTTAGCGAAAATGACAGACAACGAACAAGAGTTAAAACATTCACCGGTTGAAGATCCGGAGAAAATTGTCATGTCTATCGTCTCCTTCATCAACAAAATCTGCAAAACCTAGTTTGTGCGTTTTATGGTGCCATTGCCGCCTCTTTGAATGGATGTCACCTTTCGGATGCCCTTGACATGTCCATGTAAAGTCATCCGAATACAAGAGTTTAAACTCATCCTTTAAAAATTTTTGAGTTTTAAAGATGCAAATGGATGTCTCGTCTATATGCTCATCCAAATGGCTAAAAACTCTTTTTCTGATAGTACATCATCACTTAATAAAACAGTTTACTGCCAAGAAAAACAGAAAATGTTTCTGTAAATGCCTCGGCTTGACTAATTTCTTCTAGTACGCTAATAGTCTGCCACAAATTTATCTATGACTGTCGAATTGTGCGTTGTGCAGTATCACATTTGGTGTCATAAAATGAGATCCAGACTATCATAAATTTGGCAAGGCAGATTGGAGTAGACTTGGCATTTCCTGTAGTTTAAAGCGCAGTAACACTGGAGGATAGCTGTGTTATTTTCTTTGCCATAATTACAGAGAAATCCACGGAGATCTAGCCAAATAAAAAGCAGCTTTAGAGAGGAACTCATGCTAATCTAGACCAATAAATCACCAGGACTTTCAAGAATGCTGAAAGGGACGCTGAGGACGTCTGTATAAGTCGCAACTGTGAGGAAAATCACTTTATCATACGCGAAAAATTTTACTCTATCTACTTGTTAATGAAAATCGCAGGATTTGTTTTTTATTAGAAAAGCAATCTTATCTAGCTTTAATGACGCTGCATATTTTACGCACGCATCATTGGCAAAAAACCGGTTCAAGTGTGTCTGCACTTAATTAAAAATTAATCAAAAGCTACCCAAAACATTTTTTAAAAATAACATCGTAAAAATCTTCTTAATGATTGTCTAGTCTTGTAATTTTGGCAATGGATTTTATAAGCTGGGAAATTTCACTGGCTTACTTAGAATTGAATTAGTGATGCTAAGACCAACCAAAAGAGTTCCTTTTAGTTTGATTAGTATCATCTAAACTCTTAGACAATCTGATTTTTTGGAAAAGGAACAATGAGACTAATTGAATCTTATAATTAAAATGGTGTAAGTTTTATCGCAGCTTAAAATCTCAGTCATCGGATTGGGGTACCCCTGTGTGAAAAGGGTAAGAATGCGGTCGCATAATGATACTTCGTCACCTTGAATCAGGATGAGTCTGGGTATATGCTCAGCCCGATTTAAAACAGAATCTCCTCGATGAATAAAAAAACAACGGAAAAAGGAGGTATATTGACGTTAAGCGCATTGATAATGTCCTGAGCCATACTACTTCGTTTTATTTTTTAATGAATTAAATGAATACCCCGCTTTCATTGAAAACCTGCAAAAGTGCATGAGACGTTAGAGGTTCTTGTATGTTATTAACTTTGCACCCGTTATGACCGGAAAACTGTTTCGAATATTCGCAGGTAACCCCTTATTGAGTGTACTTATGGCAATAGTTTTGTGCACCTGGTACACCTACTGTTCCAGGATGTTGACCAATCTAATGCTGCAGTTTTCAAAGAAATAGTCAGCTTTCATTCGGATTACGTGCATAGGTATGATCAAACACCACTTCTCTTGCATTTGTTGTTTCATATAGACCTACAAGGGGGTAAAAAGTCTAATATTTTCTTTATGAATCCACTGTCATCTCAAGAGATTAAAAGGGAATAAAACTTTTTAAAAACTCTTCCAAAAACATGCAATAATTATGATTGTCTTCACCCTAGTTTAATGCTTTCTATTAACATGATTTGCTTGTTTTTCTTCTTCCAGAAACCATCAAAAACAACTTCTTTAAGTTGGCGACTTCGATCTACCGGACTTCAGAATGTAGGCAGTTTACCTGTTTCAAAATAACAAATATCTAAATGGATAAACCATATCAAAACGATGTTGTTACTTCATAAAGGACTAATTTTCGGACAAACGCAAACCAAGTATGCTTTGTTATTTTTATGAACAATGTTTAATAATTTTCCAAAACCTGCCTTCTAGATCCATTTGGATTATTTTGCGTTTCTTTTTAAATAGTCGTTTGTGACAATCTGTATCGCAAAAGGAGAGTACGCTGCGAACTTTTAAGGAAGTGACCTTAAATCATATCTAGCTGATTCAATGGAGAGGTTATTATCCCGAGAGAAGGGAATCAAATTGAGATGAATGGACTTTATAAAAGTGCATCTTCCCTAAGCATTCTTGAAGCATATGCAAAAGCTCCGAGATAAAATAAGACAATGCACACTACGGGCGATCATATTCAACTGGTCCAGAAACGGTTCTTAAGGAGGGCTAAGTTCTGTTCCTTGTAAGAGGAGCAAAAAGAAGTTCTCATCTTAGAAAAAATTTTGTAAGCTTGTTGAACTTTATCTTAATCTGTAAACGAGTTTGACACTTGTTTTCAATATGATTTTTAAGGTGTCTTTTGGGCGCATTTATTTTTGAGTTTTTAGACAGCTGTGGCATTAGCTGACATTCAGCGGGGATAATCACAACCTTGTTTTCGTGCCTCCTATCAAGATAAGATTATATTTGCCTACACAAGGCCAAATTGAAACATCGTTGTGATTTCTTGTTCCCTTTTGTTTGTATCAAAAAAGCTCTTATATGCAGATTACTCCCGGCTCAATTGCATAATGGAGCATTCCTTGTAGTGGAACCTTTAACAGTCTGCAAAACCTTTAACATACCATTTCTGACGACAAAAAAATACGGGTTTATCTTGTCACACTGTTTGAAATTTAGGCGTCAAGATTGCTATTTTCATTTATTTCGAGACAAAATAGGAACCGAAATTGAATTTCAAAAGAGTCTCATAAAATTTCCTTTGCATTGTGTTTTACAAATTCTCAAAAACTTAAGCGAGTTAAGACTTGAAAATCAAAGAACTATTCAAAATAAGAACATGAGTGTCTAATAGCTTTAGGCATCTTCGAGGTAAGTAAGAGCTTTAGAACGAGCCCTTAATTCGCCTGTAACATATTTTTACCCTCATTTGAATCCTTGGTCAAATGGAGTCATTTTAATCTGCCGTAGCTTTGCCTTTACGCAGATGGCATAGGACTATCTGCGCACCACCTGTGCCGCCACCCTCTCAAGTGAACTTATGGAGATCCACGCTAAAAGATCTGCTATAATTTGTGTTAAACCTAAGTAAACGTCCCAATTTTGGGTTCTAAATAAAAGTTGGTGGTAATTTGGGATTCGATTTTGCGTGACCAAATTTTCCTTTGGTCACTTTCAGTTCACAAGAAATTGATGGCATCCTAACATTGCCTCCACTCACTAAAACTGGCAGAGTTTATTACTTTAGTGGGAAACCAAGGTAGTCGAAGTATAAGAATGGTCAAAGGAGGATTCTGACAACACCATCCACAAAAGGGTTGAGTAACAGAATGATGTTCAAACATGCTGACCTATGTTGGTACCACATCAGTGATGGCATTGAGAGGTCTTTCAAAAAGAAGAGGGTTTCTAATTCTAGTGCATAAACAGAAGGATGGGGAGTTCGGTGGGAATTTGAATCTACGAACACTGTTAAAATGACTCCATTTTCCAGTAAGTAGTCCACTCTCGGTTTCTGCACAAATGTCGACACTGTAGCGATTTTTTTGTAACAAATTTAGGTTGCTCCCGTGGTAGGGAGACACGATTACCCTCTGGATTGCAAAAGGCTGGTAATACAAATGTGGATGAGAACACAGCTGGAGAGCAGACTGAAACTGATTAACCTTCCAGCAAAACTCAGTGATTAGGTCTACACTTTCCTTACGCATTTTAACAACTTGCCTTCTGCCTGCCAATTAGAGCCTCGCAGTAGCGTCTTTTGCTGGTATGTTGGCGGAAAGGAGATGAGCCCACAAGGAGTTTGTAGACAGTACAGCCAAGAGAGTACCAATCGGCGGAGAAGGCGTAGGGGACGCCTTTCTGTAAAACCTCCGGCGCCATGTAACCCTGCGTACCCACAGCAGCCGTGGGCCAACTCTCTGACACGTCACAGGCCAGTCCAAGATCGCTTATCCTCACGTGGCCGCACTCGTCCAACAGGATGTTAGCGGGCTAGGAGAAAGTCGAAGAAGCAAATATAAATTATCGAGACATATTTAAATGCGATTTTTCATCACCAAAGAATAACAGATTTTTTAGTAGTATTTTTTGAATTTGCGGTTATGCAATCAACTATTATTTGTTTCAACTTTTATCTTAATCTACAAGGGTCTTTACAGTCTCTGTGGTTCGATCATCATGCTGGATGGAAGCAAACATGTATACTAAGCATGTCCTCATGTTGCCACATTACGTCACGTATTTTACTAAATGGCTTTGCTTTAAGGACATGAGCCTGGTTTTAAAAAGACTGGCTTACAAACCATGTTCGCAGTCGAACTTCAGCCATCCTTAAGCAACGTGAGGCAAATGAACCTCCTCAGCGGATTTGGGAATTAGGACCCATGTGAATCACCGAGATCTACCATCATCGATGAAATCTAACGTTTCCTCTTGGTGATAGAAAATCTCTACTAAGGGGCCCATTTCTTTTGCATGAGTGAATTTAATACACCCGAGATACAAGAGTGATCAGGAGAAGGACCAAGAGAGGAACTCAAAAGAAGGTGTTTTGCTGATTTCAGAGAATTCTCAGTTTTCTGCTTGTAGGCTATAAGACTAAATTCGCGACTGCCTTTTCATGTCCCCAAAGCCAACTGCAATCCTAATGTCTTCAGGAATGACTCGGACGTTATACCACCAGATCCAATAATAAATCCACCCCATGCAAAATGTCACAGGAGGAGAGCGTCCGTTGGGAAAGATTGTACTTCTAGAGACTCACAGCAGAAGAGGCACCAGAACTGTATTATGTTTAGGAAACAATCCATATCAAGCACCCGATTTAGAAAAAACAACACCACCCCATGCTCAAAGAGACTGAGATATGCTTCAGAATGACAGATAAATGGCAGCGGAGAACATACTCCAAATGAACAGATCTTAAGACGTCCCCGTGGCTGACTCCGGATGCTAGAAATGTGTTAAAACTGAACGGACTTAGGTAACTGTTCAGTCAGGTTTTGCTATGCCGACCTTATTTGCGTGTAGATTATAAGACATTTTTCCAGTTTTCATTGGCAACAACTAGGCAAGTTAACTCAAAATAACTGTGCGTATTATTAATCATTCCAAAGATAGAAGTGCCGAGTTGATAATTTAAGATAACTTATGTTGATCTTAGGCTCATCTATTACTTTTGCCAAACAAGCACATTCCACTACATAGACTGGGAACTTTAGGCAGTTTCTTTCAAAAAGTGGAGCTTTACCTATTGATTGTGTGCAAGATCCACTAGATTCAACGCCAGATAGTGGTTTGGTTTCACCGCAACTACCATGTGCCGGTGTTTTGCTAACTTTTAAGGAAATAAGCGGAATGGGGCATCTAGCCAGATTTGTTTTTCTATTTTTGTAAACATTTATACATTTGCTTTAACCCCGATCTTCAAAGCTTTACAAAATTCAATCCGAAATCACTAACCTTCAAGGAGAACTCACTTTCTCACTTATGTAGAAATAGATAGTATGTCGCTCATTTGGCACCACCAATAACAAAAATTTACGGTTTGCTTTGTGTCTCGTTTAAGCCGTGTTAAACTTGTTTACTTAGGATGACTGCCTAAACTATTTACCGGGTATTTACAATTGTCTACCATACTTATCCATGAAACGCGCAAGTAATTCACATGCAACTTTGAACAAAAGACCTTTTCGAAACCTGATTTGAATACTTCAAGCAAAGTTTTGCATTTTCAGGTGTGTCACAGGCTGCCGAAAACGTTTCCACAATAAGTTCAAGTTTCAGGCAACTTGAAGGAACGCGCTTGTGCATAAAACCAAGCACTTTATCTCCAGCCATCATCTGGCGTTGCTAAAACATTTTTCCATAGTTACCTCGGCGTTCTTTGTTTAATCAATGAATTTCTTCAGCACATCCATCAACTTTAAATAATTTTCAAGGGTAAGTCGATCAAGGAGTGTGATATAAGGTGAGTACGGCAGAAATTGGTAGAACGATTCATAGTGAAATTATGTTTAATTAAGCGCAATAAATAAATTACCAATATCTCTTTAGTTCGAATTTTTAGAGGAAGTACAAACGAATGAAAGTGAGTTGTTTGAAATAACCCATGATATGGGACCGATACCGTGCATTGCTATGGCGAAAAAGACGATATTGTGGAGGTAGAGGTTACCTTTAAGTCGCGATACACAATGTTTCTCTCGTGCATATGTTGTAGCCCCAGAATTATCTCGGCGACGTAAAATTTCACATCTTCTTCGTTGAAGGTGCCTCGTTGACTAAGATGGTAATTCAGATCTCCACCATTCATCAAATCCAAGATGAAGCAAAGTTTTTCGGGTGTTTGGAATGCGTAGGTCATGCACACTATGAACGGTGAGGCGTCCTATTGGATAATGGAAAAGTTTTATTATGTTGCGCCAAACTTTTAATTTAGTTTCGATGCATTTTCTTGTGCTCATATTTCTTTCTTCTTTAGGGGTAAATCAGGCTATGGATTAGTGGTATTCTAATGTAATGTTCGAGTGGGAATAGATGGGCCGATTGTTGTGCGTAAAAAAGACATCGAATCCGGATATCTGGATGAGCGAGTACTCTTAGCAGAAAAGTGTGGGAATGGAACATAGACCCCGGCTAACTGAAATGTTCCCAACTTTTCAGCTTTTTTTAAAGAACATATTTACAGGGATTGCTGCCTTCCAAATTAATCCTCTCTGTACAACTTGACAGATTAATCATTTTAAAATCACCTCTTAAAATCTGTTTTGACAAGCGGACAGTTTTGTAACATTCGACCGCTGCTCCAGTGGTTTGTTTAGAAATGCAAAGGATTGCATCACATGATTGCATCTGTTTTAAGCATAGTATAAGGCAAACTTGGCCAATCCTGTTCATTTTGGCTTGCACTTTGACCGAATGAAACTTCCTATGACTATGAATTCAATCTTCTTGTGGTAATTAAATAAAGTTGTTTAATACTACTTAGTTCCGAATAGTGTTCTCGAATTTATCAAAAAAATATGCAGTGCTTTGGTTTTATTTGCCATCCAAATGAAAAAAGCTGACCTTTAAGTGTTCTTGGCAAGCTGTTTTCTCCTGTCAAAAATCATCCGGTATTTCAATATTTTCTGAGCAAATATCATCAGCCTTGCCATTTTTACCAAAAAACTGATCTTGGGTGTGCTCTCGTGTTGTCGGACTCGAAATTGGAGAGATGTGGAACTGTTTTCTCAATTATCATTTCATTTCCTTTGAAGCTGCTGATTTGTCGAGCAGTTTGTGAATTAGCATCAGCTCCATTTACAAATAATATGTCTCGCTTACAAAAGTAAATAAAAACCGACGTAAATTCGTAGGTAACTCTCCTGTCTTACTTTGCTTTAAATCTTCTTAAATGATTTAAGTCACACACATACATGGCCCAAAAATGTTAATTCGTTTTGTTGAAAAAGGCAGGCTTTGAAACTGATCAAAGAAGTGGTTGAAGAAGTTCATACCTAAAGGTGTTGTGCAGCTAACAAACGTGAAGTAAAAAAGGATTTCTCTTGGAAAATTTATTGTGACATTATCGAAAATCATGCTAACAGCCTTCCGTTAGTGTAATGCGCCAGTTCAGACCAACAAGCGCAGCAGTTCAGAAGCGTCACCTCAACTGGGCATTCATCATTCACGTTGCAAAAGCCGCGTCACAGGTTCATCTCAAAGCACCGCTAACGTGGTCTCTATCCGTCTATCTCGACCTCAATCGACCCGATTACATTTCCTTTCATTCAGACTTCATTTTCGCAGTCTGTATTTACTCAATTCCATTTCTTTTTGCATTTTCGTTGGGTCGTAATGGACTAAATTTGTTCATCTTCCCTGCCGACAATAATTCAAGGAGTAAAAGAACAACACTTGCATTAGTCGTTTAAGGAATTTTGAAGGAGACACATTCCGAAAATTACAAAAATTTAAAGCTCTTCATTTAATAAAATTGGACATTTTTTGCCTAGATCGAATTTCGGAAAAGCGACAAATGCTATACCTAGTAAAACAACTCCACCATTCAATAATCTCTGCCATTGATAAATAGGTAAGTTTAAAATACTTTAGGCCGAAAATTTCTGGAAACATTGCGCAATTATTGTTAAAGCCTCCATCAATAATAATCTCGGCCTTTCTGCTCGGGTTCGGCAACCAACACCTGGTTTATTAATGACTTTTCTATGTTTCGTTGGTAATTTTTAATTATTTTAGAGACGCCTAAAGTTGCTTAAGGCTACTTTTTTGGAAAAAGAAGAATGTATACCAAATGCTGTTTTGCAGTTACTTCTTTTCGACTCGTGAACGCTGCACTGTATTTACGGGCGTCAAGAGTGATCGGGCATAAAGTATCGAAAGTGATTCGGCATTTGATCTGAATGTTTTGTTGTTGGTTATTGCCTTTCAAGAAACAGCACTAACGGCCGATGCAAGTGATGGGAGGGAGTTTGTGTTAGCCTGACCACGCAAAACAAGTAGCTATTTTTAAGCCGAAATTCTAGCAAGTGCGTATGTCAAACAAGAACTTCTAAAGGTTTCTTTAAGTACATTTGCTGTCTATCTAATAATTTAAGGATGGAGAGCTGATTTCCTCTTTCTCAATTTCCCCCTCTTCCGAAAACCTAAATTCACTTTTTCACCTCTAAACCGGACTATAATGTTTGCTTGGATAGCTCCACTCAATCCGCAGAAGGCAAATTACCAATTTGATCATCGCGGTGGCGTACTAACGAAGACGATAGGAGGTAAACAAACTCACCCCGGAGCTAACTCGAGAAAGGATTGCGCGCTCATTAAGGGCCATTGATTCGCCAGATTTAAGCTTGATTCGTTTCTTGTCGAGACACTTCATTGCATACCTGAGAAGGTAATATCTTCAGTTAATCCTTATTTTGCCAGGCTATCTAGGGATCTCCGCATGGGACAACAGTGACAATTTGAATTTGGTGCATCCTATAGTATTTAGAAGGTGCTTTTACATTTACATTCCTTATTCAATGCTTCATCCACCAGATGACCATTTCTAAATTTGTAATTTAATCAGAGTTCTTCATTTTTCCACAGAAATCTGCAAACGTTTTGCTAAGAAACGTTCATAGTGGCTTTGCTCAAAGCATGATAGAGGCTAAATGATTTAACTGTTTCAGTACGACCCGTTCAAGTCCCTAATTACTTAATAAACGTATTTTATTCCCAAACTTGATATTCGTGGCTATTTTAGCACCTTTCCAACGTCGCGTCCATGCAACGTCCTGGGACTGAAGTCAGAAATGTGGCACAGTCTTTAACTGGTTAACATAAATAATTGCAGTAAACCAACATGCGACCACATCAGTTGAACTGTGAACAATAAAACGGACGTGAAATGCAAGCCATCCTTTCACATATTTTAATTGGGTTTAAGAGTACAAAAAAAGAACTTTTATTGTAGATTGAAGTGCCTTTGTCCATTATTGTCATTCTATACATGCTTGCTGGCATTTTAATTCCTAAAAACAAACGCTGACGGATTTTCCTAATATTGTCAAGTATGCGTTAAATGTGTTAGAAGTCTCTCTCTTCATTAACAACTACCCTTTAATGGGCCAAAAATTATCCCTTTTATCAGAGTCATTTGTGCCCGCTTTTTGGCTATAATGCTATTAGTCGGAGTTCCTTCCGTGAGCATTGCATGATGTGAACAGAGTAGGCCGAGATCCCTCCTGTTTACCTAACCTAAGTCTTGTTTATTTACTTTTTGCCTTTACGAGTCTATTAAAATAGGGAATCGACTCCATTAAAAGCAATAACTACCTTGTAACCCTCCGGAAGTGCAGTGTTTATAAGCAAAATCCCAAATAAAAAGCAAATTTAGTAATCTACTTTAAAATTTTTCCTATTTTTCACTTGATCGCGGAATGAGTAGTGACTGCTAAGCCAAAAATAAAAGATGCATGCATTCAAACTAATGTTTCCTAAAAAATGGCCCCAAAAACAGAAAATGTTTATTGTCTTCCCATTTTTGGATGGCACTTATTGCCTAGGGAATGGAATTTGTAAGCATTAATAAACCAAATTTGCAGGCAACTCTCCGGCACCCTCTTCTGCTACTTTCTGCGTAATTGCGCAACTAAAATGCTGTACTTTGAAATGGTCTAATTAACTGAATTTTTGACAGGTAACCTGATTTAAAGTTGGCATTAGGTTCTTGAGTGGTGTAAAGGTATAATGTGGAAAAAGGGTCCAATGGTTATAAATAGAGTTGCTACTACCTTGATTTGTAAATCATAAAGAGTCTGCCACAGTTAGGCGAACATGGACACTAGTGGACCCAAGTAGCGAAATATAGTATCGAGATATGGTTGTGAATGGGCTACGACAAGAGCACTGACAGCTGGAATGACTTCCCAGTGTTCTTGTGCATACAAGAGAAATGTGTTCACTTACTCACTCCTCTCATTGTATCGTCTTCGCTCCTAACAAAAGACTTATCCACCGTGACTGAATTTAATGATGAAAATCTTTGTCTTTTTCCTCTTAGACAAAATAAACTCCAACAGAAGAAATAGATTGCTGTTGATGTCAACCTCCAAATCAAAATGCAACCTAATAATCGGGCTTTCCTGCCGCACCGGAAATAAGTTGGCCATAATCTTGGGTTCCTTTTGGACACTGCTTTGTGATATTCTTGGAAGTTTTGGAAATACCCTCGGAAAAGTCTCCAAACAAACGCAGAATTTGCGTTGATACTGCAGCCTGATTGGGACCGGTTGGATTCACTTCTTTATATAAGACATTTTTTGGACAATGTCATAACAAAAGAGCCCTTTATCAACAAAATGCTATATTTTTTGTAAAAATTAGGATGGAATCGCGATTGGTTAAATGTGATCGTAATACCGTTCGGCATTTTAGGTTTGAAAAGCCTATCCTATTTTGGTATTTAAACAGGTCTATGAAATGAGCTTTTGAGTCATTGGAAATATTTATTAAAAACAAGAGTTTTTTAGTGGCTTGAATACTGGAGTACTTGAAGAGGTAAACAACTGGATGGAATTGGGTCATTTACTTGTTCTTATTTTAAAATCAGTAAGTAGGTCTTGAAAAAATGTCTTCTTTAGGACACCGACTAATAGTGGCAACATCGGAAGGCAAGTTTTCAGATAACTTCAATTTGCTGTTGATTCTCCAAAACATACTTTACATTTTAGAAAGCATAACTTTGATGAAGTGAAAATCTCTTGAGTTAATCAAGTCCCTGAGAGTTGCTAGACACACACCTTGGCATGGATAAAAGTAATCGCTTCCTGAATTTCGATAATCCATGACAATCATGGTCGAGAAAACGAAATAAGTGGCAAGTCAATGCACTTTTGGTACACGTTAAAACGCAGCAGATAAATGGTGGCAAATCGGAAATGCGTTACACGGGAAAAGCATCGCGTTTGCATACGCGTGATTAAATGTTTAAACTACGCAAATAGTTTTTTCCAGAAAGGGTGTAAAACGATGAGCTCTTGTTTTGACAGCGTTTTGCCAAGGGCAGTTTGTAGTCATTTGAAATTGTCTTGTGCTCGACACAAAAAGTGTTGCAATAGGATGAAGTCAAAGTGCATTGGCGATTGGCTTGAGATCATGAAAGTGAAGTGGAGTAAATTTGGCCGAAAAGGAAACAACCAAGGCCTCTCTCGCACTGCAACTTATTTTCCGCTCCTCTCTCGTGTTCTAAGGAAATCAATCAGGATGCGAGCGGATCCAGTTTGGCTGGTAGAAGGATAAGGTGATCCCATTTGCGGTAAAATTTGTGTTCTCAGTCACTTAGTAGACAGCAAATACTTTTTGTGAACCTGGTTAAACAGTGAAAAAGTACCTTTTGAATCTCGTTTCCCACATTTCAACCATGCATTTTTATATTACTTCCAATGGGAACATCGGGATCTCAGTAAAAACCGTTGTACCTCGATTTGAGTATTTAATTTTTTGGTAGCTCACCTATTTTTAATCATTTTTTCCCATCCAAAACTAATTTATTTCTGTCTGGTGAAAACCGTCACATATGTAACAAATACGGGTATGGGTCCAAAAACTGAAGCGCTACATATGAGTGACGCCGGTATAGAACTCCTTGGTTGACCCGTATTGTACTAAATTCTGCAGCAAATGCTACTTAAATCACTTTATTTTCCATTTGAAAAAAATTATAGATGTATTCTGCTTCGACCAAATAAGAAAAAATGCATTTTATTCCTTGAATTTTTGTGATCACATCCGTGAATTTAAAACAAACGTTAAGCCATGGCTGTCAATAATAAAAGCAAGATTTTGTTTAGTGCAAAGATGCAACAAACTTAGTGGTAATTTGAGGCCTCTAGAGGGCAAAATGTAAATTATGTTTTGTGGACCAACAGTAAACACAAGGCAATGGTATCAAGTATTTGTGGATTAAGGTTAGCTGTTTGATAGGGTGTTTATTAAGATTTACGTCCCTACTCTTCTAGAATGGTATCAGATAGATCAAGTGAATATGACGGGAAATTTCCAGTCTAGTGCTCGAGTACTTTACATGAGAAGTGCTCAAGGCACTATTTATCCTCTTTCAATAACAAAGGATAGAAGCTGCTTGACTGCCACCTTTATCCTCCACCGTTGCCTTCAGTTGAATATAGCAGATGATGACATTTTAACCGATTGAGTAGACTGAAAACGATTCTTCTCCGCCTCTGCGAAGTTATGGCTGCTAAAATCTACTGTTTTGCTTCTGCATCCCTTTTTAAATGTCTCTTTGCTGTTCCAGTGTCATCTCAATCATATTTTAATGGGACGGAAGTGTCTGTTTCCATCGTAGCTGCCATCTACTGATCTCTACCAGAACTTTTGACTCCCAGCAATCTTTGAAAGTTTTTGGAGGGATTTTGTCCTGAGCTGTAATTGTGTCCCTTTTCCAAACATGGGTAATGGACCCTAGAAATGGCTCCATTGCTTAGAACATTTGAAGTCTTCGAAGAAAAATATTCTGACACACGCCAGACTTTTCACTGTTCAAATATGACTGAAGTAACTAACCCATTCAGCGCTCCAAAATCAAAGAAATATAATCATCCTCAGGTCAAGAGGTTCAATCACTTACCATAAACCGGTAAATTGGACGTGTCACCTAGTTGTGCATGCGGGCTTCGATAACAAAATCAGGGCGTTGCCTATGCGTGACGCTGGTAGCCAACGTGTTACTGACAAAAGATTATCACAGCGCGTATGGAAGATTTTTAGCCCTCTGCTAACACAGATAAAACAGCTATTGGACATTACTTTGTTTTAATATACAATTGAAAAATTTCACGAGCGACCCCCAGGTCAATTTTGAGGAGGAAGTTCGTCTTACATCTCTACAATTAGACAATAAAAGTTTTCATCCCTTTTCAAAGGACCATATCTGGACGCCAGCTTCTATAATTCGCGCTTAGTAAATACCCGCTATGCTCACAGGTGATAAGGAACGCGTCCATGCTCTCTGAAGATGGTTATTAGACGAGTTGGTCCCCTTTTCACTGCCAACAAACCGCCTGAAACGTAGTTTGGTTCATAACATTTATAAAGGAGTATGATTAAGAGCTTTATCTCATTAGTTCTTTCGACGACTTTCTCTTCTCATTAGGTACTGAGCGCATTTCCCCATCAGTATTCACCACGATGAAATAATTTGTTCAGGTTTCGTTAGCCATATGCATGATCAAATTAGGATCTGGTCAGAAATGTTGCGATGGGAAATGATATTACCCGCGCAAATGTTTGTCAGGGCTCTGCATCAACTTCTATCACCAATTAAGTTTTAGATGACAATTCGACTTAGTCACATCATTAGTTTTTAAGAGGATATCTGAAGACAAAAAACAAATTAAGCTTAAGCCCTCGAAGTCGCATAACTCAACTTTAAGCTTGGAGTAGCCTGTGAATAGCATGTATGGGATATTCCGCAAATCTCTGATAAGTATTGAGCCTAATTTCATAACTGGAAAAAGCTCATTTTGTATCAGTGGAGCACGTGACAATAAAAGAGCAACCTTAGAAGATAGTGGCTATTACGAATTTAACTACGCTTCGTACATGAAACACTGGCTGCCTAACTGTACTAACTCGATCTATACCAGGTATTGAATCGGTCTGAAAAACTGTGCATTGGGCAATTTTTTGGCGTTTCATAAAAATGACTGCTTTGATAGCCTAACTATCCTAACTTTCGAATAAACAGCTTTCAAAGTGTCACAAGTGGTAGTTTTTAATTAGTAAATTCGCGAGTAGCTTCAAAATGGCATTTAAGGTCACTGTGGAAAAGGATTTCACTTAGAGTAGAAAATCGGTGCTATTTTGTGTATTCGCGATAATTTTATTAGTACTTGACGAGTATTTCATGATGGCCAAGCGTGATCAAAGTGTGCATTTCTATGAAATGTTAATCTTTTTGAAAAATGTAGTGTATTCTTCGCTGTCACTTCCCAGTCTCATTCAAAGTATGCTTTGAAATCTCTGTGAAATACGAAGGAGGGGAAAGAAGGGCAGGATGTGGAATTGACTTCCGATTGCAAAACACACCCCGATGACTTTAGATTTACTGAACGTGGTCTTGTTTAAATTCCATCGGAGTGTAAAGAAAATAGAAATTTTCTGATCAAGCGAAGGTTTTAATATTTGCTAATGCTTTAAATGAATTTTGAAACTTCGTGTGGTAATTGTTGATTGTCTGATGACGAACATCGTTAAACAACCGCCACATGATATCCCGCTATAACTCAATCCTAACTGGGCACCAGAACTAAACGACAAGAATGCTAGGACTAAACTATGACAGGCAGAGTCATTTCACACAGTTACAAACCGTCAGAAGCGTACTAACAACATAGCTGAGCTGTAACATGGATGGAAGAAATCGGCAGGATTTATTTCCAGTGTTCTAGCGTTATAGACCAACCTCTCCACTTTTTGCCCTGAAGACGTACTCAACGGTACTACTGCGTACCTGCACATCGCCTTCGTCTAAAATAATTCGGATCTCATCAAATTTGGCTTTGTTTCCTAAAATGCATTCCATTGAATGCATTTTTGGGTTGAAATTACAGCATTGTACGAGGGTATGTCCAAATCACAGCGCCTTTCAATCTTTTGATGTGACAGATACTGCTCTAGAATACCATGATTTTATTTATGAAGCAGCTACCCATTCGCAATCAGATTCTTTGAAAATGAAGAAAGTGCTAATTAAAGATAACGGTAAGATCGCATTGCCAATTTAGACTGATCACGAAGTTTCGTTCCGAAAAATTGCGCTGTCCTTACATAAAATAAAAGCTCAAAATTATTGTCAATTCAATAAAGGAGAAAGCTAGATTCGTTATAAATACCCGTTGTGTTGCGCGCAAATTTTCGAGTGGTTTTTTTTACATTAAATTCGAAACTGGAGTATTTTGGGAACGTAATAAATTCCAAAACAAAAAAGGAACAGCCCAAGCGGAACAAGAGAAACCGGACGGTGCCTATGCTAGTAGACTACAGTCAACCCTCTAGATGCTTGGCTGTTTTAGGATTTTGTTTTATTATCGAGAACTCCTTCCTCTGATAAAAGCAGAGCCCTTCCTTCAAACGCAAATCCTGATTTTATCGCAAGAATTTTAGGCTTCAAATTGACATTTGGTGGCTTCATACATATTTTTGGCGAAATAAGTCAACTGAAATCCAAGAAGTGTGAATAATGCACTTTGAAACACCTTTTAAAATGAGTTTTGGTGAAGCCATCAGTGAAAACCACTTAAATTGAAGGCTAGTTAACTCCACAGCTCATTTATTTATTTGTCAGGTTTTACATTTTGGATCTTTCAACTATCCCCTTTATTTAGTCATGACGGATTTCAGCCATTGAACAGGCATGGTGCATGACGTTTATCAAGTTCATTCTTCCATTTGCCGTTTTTGCTGAGGATCACCCACTTCTATCTTTTAGCAAGGAAGGCGGTATTTGACCTAACTATTTCTGACTTTAACCATCGAGGTTTTTTTAACTCGTGTGTTATTTTAAAAAAATGCTTTCCCAGCATAGTTAAATAAGCAGGAATAAGATTAATGCGGATTGCTGAGCTCATGCAGTTTGGTTTGACCCCTACCAAGGACTGCTGTTGTTAATCGCTCGTGTCCCGGTCAGGTGATCTATCGAGAGTCCCAATCAAGCTCAGGCACGTCAATACGATGCCAGCCAATAACTTTGGCTTTGGCTAGACAGTTACATAGACTACACTCTGATGGATCTTGACAAACGGCCCCGAAGATAAAAGGAGCCCAACTAATAACTTAAATATCTTCCTTAACTAGCATTTCTTTACACAAAAACGCTATCTTCTTTATTAAACTGAAAGATTGTTTGGGTTATCGATAATGATTTTACCTACTAATTGATCGAAAAATGAAATCCATGGGATCTTAACCATTTATTAACCCAGCAGCCAAAATCAGACAGCAGGATTTCGATGCGTAGAGGTTTTACATTATGTCAAAATTTTTCCAAGCAGTTGAAAGTGATTGGAAGCAGATCAAGACTTCACAGAAGTTGATCGAAACTGCATAATTTTCTTCTTCTTGCAAATTCGTGTCAGTTTGCTCCTTACTCGCAAAGTTTCATAGTTAGCTGTTTATGCTATCTTATGATTTAGTTGTTTCAGGAATTTCCACAAATAACTTTGCCAAATAGCATGTTTTGGTACTATATCTGAGTATTTTTATTTTATTTCAATTTCTTCTTACTCCAGATGTCTTTATAACCTACACATTAGGTTTAATTTGGAATTTCATGGATGTTTTATGCCCAATTTATGGTGGTGATTTACTGCTTTACATTTAAATAAGCTTACATGAAGGGGAAAGCTTAAAAACGGGTTAGCTACCAATTTAGACAGACTTCGAATCTAGGATGTGAGAATTCGCATAAACTTACATTTTTCCCGAATCAAGTTTTCTGCAACCGTAGACTTCGCCGAACCCACCTCTACCAATGATTCTATGCACACTGAAATCCGACATCGTCAACTAGTTTCGAAAAGAAGTAAAAATTCCTGTGCTTTTAACGTACTCAAAAATTTATTAAAAATTCAGAGGCGACCTACGGTAGTGTTAAGTTGCACATCCATCCACTGCAAATAAAGGGTAAATTGTTTGCTAAAAAAGAAGTTTGACGCAATTTAAAACCCACCTTTTCAAAAAAGGTTCATAAAAAACATTTTTGATGTTCTGCTTCAAGTCATCCATGTAGACCTAAGGCATGCCACATCACTGATAGTTAATTTGCTTACTGAGAAGATCTGACGCGAAACAGAATTACACCTTATTCCCTCGCTGATTTTGCTTTGTACACTTTTGACATAATCTGAAGGGAAGGGCTAGGGAAAATTTAAAAGAAAGGAACAAAATACATGGACTTTTGAGAGCAATTCCTTCATGATGTAGGTATCATAAATTCGCTTCGCTTCCTTGACACGATCACACTCAGAGTCAATTAGTTCGAAATCTTTAATCTAGAGAATAAAAGAGGGATGAACCAGAAGAGCATACTGCTTCATAAAATTCTATCAGTTGAACATCGGAAGAAGCCTGTGATTTGCAAAATTTGACAAAAAATATAAAACCTAGGTAATTAAAATAAACGAAATTAACAAACCCAGGCGTTCTTGAAATATATTCTCAAAAGTAATTTTTCCATGTCTTCTCAAATAAGAAACCATAACGCTTCGGATGCTATAGTCAAAGTAGCAAAAGAAAGAGCAAACTACCTAGAGTCAGGAATAATATTTTTTTTGGGAGCCTTAGTGGCGATGTTTTTGCTTTTCTCCATCGCCATTAAGTAGCTCACATCAGCAAGCACAGCTTCAAGATCAGACATTATTAGTAACAGTACAATCGTAAAGTATCAACCACTACATTTTTGACACCACTTTAAAATGTGCCATTGGCGGAATTAGTAAAGCTATATGAGTTTGTAAGGTCGCCAACATAAATGCCTCAGTTTTCTATTGGTTTTACTTAATCCAGTCGCTAATTGGTCAAAGCAAGGTTAGATGGTAAATAAAACAAGCAAAGAAAATTAATTGGATTAATAACAACAAAGCCTTACGAAAAATTCTGCATTATTTCGCAAGCAGTGTTTATAAAAAGTTTTGCGGGTGCTATAGTATTAAGAAAGGCTGACACATTTAGACAAATAATTATTAGGACCAAAACCACATTTTTGTATCTCTAAATCGGCCAAAGGTATTTTTGGGGACAATGCTTATCAGCGTGCTGTGCAGTAAATTGGTGCAAGAAAGGTGCAGTATTTAGAACGTAGTGAATTTATAGTTCAAAACTCGGTAATATACTATGAGTGTCACAGATTACTAACGCATGGACACCCTGGTGTTTTGCCAGTGTGCACTAAAGTTGTTTGCAATATTAGCGCAGAATGAAGGACTCGTGTAATGGAACGAATAGCTGGTCACTGCGGCAGTGTAGTTCACAATAAATGTATCCGAGGGCCTAGAATATCATTTCTCCCATTAAGCAGTCATTTGTTGGATGATTCTTTAGAAAAAAAACCTTTTAAACAAAGTCACAAAATCCACCACTTCAAGCGTTTTAGCGACTGTCGTCTACGCAGAAATAAAATTCCTTTAGATCTTTCAACCCAATTTATCATAATCCCCGTGTTTTACCAAATTATGGGCATTCAAATGCAGCCTGCCCTCGGGAGCGGCTTGTGTGAGTACCTTCGCGTGGTGGTGCGCGCACGCTGTCTGCAGCGTTATACAGTGAGTTAACCACCTCACCCCCTCTAATTCAGATTACACCGACTTGGGCTTCATACTTGCCTTCTAGTCCCGACTAGACGTCCTCGCAATAAAGTATATTCGCATTGAACCTCACCCTTAAGCACCTTCACCTGCAGACATGACTACTGCCCTCTCGCGATACATCGAGAGAGTATTCAGTTCTTGGACCGTTTTACGTATTGCTGAACAACAATCTAGCGGCGGAACGGACACGCCAAAAAAGATTCGAGACCTCGTCCCTTATGTCACACAACGCCTCACAAGACAGACACAGCCGTGTGACATAGCCGAATGGCTAGACGGATACCTTAGTCGAGTCTTAAACGTCGTTTGTGAGGACGATAGTCAATTTGACGTGGCCAATCTTATCTCCGAAGCTTATTCCCTTCAACTAGCTGGAAAAATCGGCCAAATCATAGAATTAACTGCGAGAGTCCCCGCTGGATGTGATTTGTCTTCGTGCTCCTGCCAAATAATGTGCGTCGAAGTGGAACACTCAGGTGTCTCGGAGGGCGATGATGACGACAGTAGCAGCTTTGATGGCAGCGAATGTGATGATCGAGAAATGGACACAAACTGACTCCTTCCACCCCTCGCCCTTGTAAATCTTACACCTCTTGCATAATTAAAAAAACTACACTTTTTCTTCGTTTATATGCGAACAAGGTTTGAGTTTGGTCGCCGCCGCTTCTAAGTAATCTCTTAGCGACGGGTTGGGAGCCATACTATCGACGGGTATGTATGGACCACTGAGAGGCAATGATGGCCGGTTGTCCTGAATCCCGAAGAGGTTCCGCAGCGCTTGCAAGGCTGCTTCTTGCTCTGCGATTTCTATCGTTTCTCCCGGCGCTGAAGTACGGGCAAATGAGATAGTAGTGGTGTTAGTCGGAGGGAAGGCGGTAGTGAGTAGTTTGTAGCTAAACTAACCTTCACCAACTAGCTGACGGTCACTGTAGATGCCAACTTGATAACATGCAAGTAGCGTATTCATGCCACTCTGCCTTTGTAACCTATCATGTGGTCAATGTTAGGTTTGTTGGTTTTGAAAAAGGGGAACCAACCTCGATTCGGGGGGACCTCGGTTGTCGAACCGCAGGACACCCTCCAGTAAGGCAAATGGCTTTTCTTGTAGAGGAAATGGGAAATCGGTGCAGAATTCCAGATCCAACAGTCGTGTGAGTATGAAATCCCGAACAAAGAGGTTCGCAGCTTGCTA
This sequence comes from Taenia multiceps, assembly GCA_001923025.3. Taxonomy (NCBI): domain Eukaryota; kingdom Metazoa; phylum Platyhelminthes; class Cestoda; order Cyclophyllidea; family Taeniidae; genus Taenia; species Taenia multiceps. Next base: position 45,853,904 of record CM010311.1, on the reverse strand, counting down.
AAAAGTAGATATACCATAACTAAATGTCGAGTTGCACAGGTCTCTTTAGCCCCTTGCATTATTAAATTGCAGGTATGAGACTCCGAACTACCTGCGACATCAGATTCCCGACTCTTCTAGACGTCTAAGACAAAATTGTCCATAGAGATACTTCGGACATTTATTTTCCCGATGTAACAAAGGATTTGGAAACAAAAACTTCTCCAATTAATAAAACAGGTTCATTCCACAACAAAAGATATGTGAAATTAATGACTAGCATTCTTTTTTCCCCAACTTATGCCCCCATTCAATGCAAAACAAACCACCACATGCCTGGTCATCGGCCAACGCTCCTACAAGGGCGAGAAAAGATGTTGCTATGGCACAGAGTGGTGGTGGTCCAGTGATTTCCGGCAGCATTGGAGAGTCCTCCGACCGCTCCTCCACCATTGCGTATTGAAGGACATCGGTGATACCAAGATGAGCGCCAACCATGGCCAATTCGGAATCGGACAGGAGACGGTCCCTCACACAGGCTATCCATTCCTCTGGTAGACGCGGATAGAATTTCCGCAGGAAGTTCCTGATGTAGGTATCTGATATGCGACGTCCTAGGGTGAACGAAAGCGCTTTGAAAATGTCTTCAAGTTACGAATTTGAAATTCAAGGGGGTAATAAACATCAAAAAGGCCTCTTTTATTGTAAAACAGACTATTTCGTGGTATTTATGGAGGATAATACCTGCTTCGGCCAAAACTGAATTATCATGCGGACCACCAGGGGCGTCCTTTTTGCCGGTATAAGATGCGAACGACTTATCCGTGAAGCAAAGATGGAGGATGCTGGTGTCAATATCTTCGCCTATTCTACTTCTAAAGGCCAAAATTTCAGAGTCGTAATTCCAAGGCTTCCAGACTGAACGAGAACGGTACTTTTCTGGTCCCTGTAGCAGGCGTCTATGGTATAAGTCGCGAAGATACGGGCGAACGTATCTTGCCACTCTTACAGACCTGTATGCTAACGATGGTCACATTCTGTATCACTTCACTTACACGTTAAAATTGGTTTAACACACCATAATAACTTATCCATAAAGTGAGTAAACGAATATTTGGCTAAACTAATCACGACACTGATTTGGCGACCGATGATCCAATCGCAACAGTCTGTGAAATCAGGATAAACTACGTAAGATCTATGTAACACTGAAAGTTGTTTAGGTAAGTAGTCTGTCACATTCAGGCCTAAAAAGAACACAAACTTTCAAATCAATCAACAAAGAGACCAATTGTAAGCAATTATCATCCTGTTGCAGGAGTTTATCGAAAAGAAAGGAAAAAATTGACAAGCACATCTCAAGAGGAGCAATTCTTCAGTTGGACTACATAAACAGCATGTATAAGAAAAAACGTTTTTTATAGCATGCTATTCAATGCCATTCATAATGGCACGATTAATCTAATTTATGCTAACCTAAAATTCAGCGAAATAGAAGCAATAATATTAGGTTTCTCAAATGAAGAACAATGAATACCCCTTTTTAAGAAAACATATATTGCATGTGTTGTTTGAAATGTTCGACTGAAGTGAAGTGTGAATTAGGATTGCAACTAAACCTGGCTCTAGTGTAACGTCCTGAGGCTCCTTTAAGGTAAAAGAAGGCAAAGTACTGGGGGTAGAATACATGTATTCTGGAAACCGAGGGCTTGGGGGCTGTTGGCACGGCTCAAAGGCCGACCAACCGGCTAGAACAATATGGCCACCCAAGTGACCGAAAGCATTGGTTCAAACAAACAAAATGTTACACAGCCCCTCTCTTCTTTCGAGCGTCGACCCCGACGCTCCCCTTGGTCAGCCTCCCGTGTCAGCCATCACAACGTAATCAGTGCTGCGAGAATCACCCACGAGCTAACAGTCCCAGTCGTCGAGATTCGAATGCATGTGTTACTGTAGTGCCATCCATTCCGAGTAGCACTCAGTGCAGCAAATGCGCGCTCTTTGGCCGTCCTCTCTCACGACAATGTGGTCCAATGATGGATGGAGGTACGAATCCAAGTTTTCGAAATGGGTCGAGACACACACACAACACATATTGCGATTCCAGGCTTAATTAATACCGTAGAAGAAACGCAAGGACATCGTAGAAACCTGAGCAAATGTAGCGGTCGGACCTCACAGGGACAAAAGGCATGCGATCCAATTGTGCGAAGCATAAAACGATGCTATCCAATGGCATCCCGCACCTTCTACATCTGGGAACAGGAGAGAGAGCTTACGGAGGATGCTTGACCACAACATCGCAGGTCTCTCTTGGCAGTTCCACTGGACTTGGAGTCCACGACTGGTGTCGCTTCAGTTGTTAATAGCATCCCTGTCGAACACGAGGGCGAGGGAGATGCCGAAGCTGGACGTCGATCTCAGCCCTTTTGCTACGAGATACCAGAGGTTCTCCCATTCATAGCACATGCACTTCTTTCACGCTGCCAAAATTTGCTAGAAGCGGCATGGAGCAGGATAAAATCCATAAAGTCGGGTCCGCTTTTCGCTGCCACCAATGTAGTGTTCCGAGGCTCCCTTTAAGATAAGAGAAGGCATAGTACTGGGGGTAGAATACATGTATTCTGGAAACAGAGGGCTTGGGGGCTGTTGGTACGGCCCAAAGGCCGACCAACCGGCTCAGTACAATATGGCCACCCAAGTGAACGAAACCGGCAGTTCAAACGAACAAAGTATTACACTAGGCTATAACTGTAGCGTCCCGAGACTTTCTTTAAGGTAAAAGAAGGTATAGTACTAGGGCAGAATATGTGTTCTGGTAAGAGAGGGCTTGGTGGCTGTTGGCACAGCCCAGAGGCCGACCAACCGGCTAGTACAATATGACCACCTAAGTGACCGAAGACGGCAGTTCGAACTACAGTAGCATCCCCTTGTTCACGCCCTCCCTCCTTCGTCAGCCTCGATAATGAACAGACCGTAACACTTTGTTTGTTCTGACTGCCGCTTTTGGTTACTTGGGTGGTCACGTGGTTCCGGCCGGGCTGGCTGGTCTCAGGGCCATGCCAGCGGCCACTGTAATACCATGTTTGTTCGAACTGCCGTCTCCAGTCGCTTAGGTGGCCATATTGTACTAGCCGATTAATCGGCCTCCGGGCCGTGCCAACAGCCCCCAAGCCCTCTGTCTCCAGAATGTATATTCTACCCTAGTACTATGCCTTCTTTTGCCTTAAAGAAGGGCTCAGGACGCTACTTTGGTGGCAGCGGAAAGTGGACCCAACTGTAACGGATTTTTGTCCTGCTCTATACTGTTTCTGACAAAATGTTCGTGGTGTAAAAAAGTGCATGTGCTGCAGATGGGAGAATCCCTCGCATCTTATACCAGAAGGGCTTCGATCGACGTTCGTCTTCGGCATCTCCATCGCCCTCGTGTCCTGCAAAGAAGCTATTAACAACTGAAGCGACACTAGCCGTGATCCCCAAGTCCAGTGGAAATGCCAAGAGGAATCAGCGACGGTGTGGTCAAGCATCCTCCGTTAGCTCTCTCTCCTGTTCTTGGATGACTCGCCTCCCTTCGGCGAATTGTGTATCTACAGATGTAGAATGTGCTGAACGCCATTCGATAGCATCGTCTTATGCTTTGCGAACTTGAATCGCATGCATTTCGTTCCTATGAGGTCCGATTACCCCATTTGCTCAGGGTTTTACGACACCCTCGGATTTATCCCACAGCATCAAAAAAGCGCCCGGAATTACAATATGTGTTGCGTGTGTCTCGAGCCATTCGAAAACTTGAATTCGCACCCCCCATCGATTCATTGGAACGCATTATCGCGGGAGAGAAAGACCTATAAATACGCCTTCGCTGCACTGAGTACCACGCGAAATTGATGGCACTGGAGGGACACATGCGCTCGAATCTCGATGACTGGCATGGTTAGCTCGAGGGTGCTTCTCACAGCACTGATTACGTTGCGACGGCAGACACGGGAAGCTGACCAAGGGAGGCATCGGGGACGACGCTCGAACGAAGAGAAGGGCTGTGTAACATTTTGTTTGTTTGAACCGATGATTTCGTTCACTTGGGTGGCCATATTGTAATAGCCAGTTGGCAGGCGTCTGGGCCATGCCAGCAGCCCCCGATCCCTCTGCTTCTAGAATATATGTTCTGCCTGGATATAATATCTTCTTTTGCCTTCAAGGAAGTCTTGGGACGCTACAGCTACATTGTACACAATAAAGCATAACACGATACATAAAGTTAACATGCTTTACATTGAAAAGTGCACAAGAGTATGCGTTTAATTCACGAACCTGCTTAGTATTATAACAAAGGTTCTAGATTCGTACCTTAAGGGCTTGGCAAACGAAGTTCTTACATGTAGTCTACTGAGGCGACTAATCGTCTGAGTATTTAACCGATTTGTAACTTTAGCGTTGGGGAGACTAATTAATCTCTTACAAAGACATAAGACTATATTTGCTGTTTACAATCTCTACAAGTCTGATACGTTTAATCGTAAAATTTTGCTTTTTCAACAACCGTGTAAATTAGTTTCGAAACTTTAACCGCTCTAACTTCAATGAGCGCCAACTTCAGATGATGAGCAAGTAATTTTTCTGGTGGATCTTGCTTGCAATTTGAGAAATAAAGTAGAGACCCGTCTTCCATTTTTGCATCCTTTGTATTTGTTTCCCAGTTATTTATGTTCCTCTTCCATTGTTTCGGTCTATTAATAGCGTCCACGCTTGTTGAAGTCGTTCTCTCTAGAGTGAATTTTCCCTGCTCTAGCTATGTTAAGTGATTTTACGTGCGTTTTTACTTTTGTGCTGTGCTTACCTTGTTTGAACCCCTCATCACTTGTGTTATTTGCTCTGCTTCTGGTTCATTGGTTGATCTACTGTTCCATTTTGTGTCGATTTTGTGGGTTAATTTTTGCGATACTTCATCGAAGCCGTATAGGTCCGATCTGACTTTGTGATTTTTTTTGAACTCTCGAGGTTTTGACAATTTGTTGCATTTGCCGAAATGTGTACTGATAGTGGCACTTTTTTTGCATGTGATCATATGCATATAGATATCACGCACATAAGGGCCATTTCCAGCCTATTTATTTGCTCAAAAAGTTTTGCTTTTTTCGTAGCCGCTCAAAATGCCTTTGTTGTTATCGTTACTTTGTACAATGATGGTTGTTTTTTTATCTAAATGCATGAATCTCCTGAGCAGATTCCTGCTGTTTTGAGTCGTATTTTTCGCCTATCTGGACTTGATATTCTCGATTCTTAACGACGAAACAGACTTGTGGGGTAGTGACGCGTTTGAAACCTCTATTTTTCATTTGATTTACTCTACTTCTTAACATGATTCACTGAAACACCGCCAAATATGGCATTGTTAGCAAATTGACATGCATCAACTACATGTTCACTGTGTAATTCCTTCTGTCAGTGCCTCAAGCTGCCAAGAAACTGTAACTTCCATGTTTTTTTCAATATTTCCATTCAAAGATGTCACTAATTGACCACGTGGGTCTTACGTAATTGACTGCTTATTATTGTTAGTTCATGATTATGGATGATCTGGTTAGCAATTCTCAGCATCTTGTCTCGAGTCTGATCTGTTTTTCATTGTTTTTACAGAATCCTCATGTCACTATGATGTAAACCGTGTTGGTATGTAACTTGTTTTTTGGAATTTACCCACAATTAGCGACTGTTTTGTTGCGTGCAGCTATGTTCAGTTTCATGGGTGCTATCATTGCCGATATTGTTTGGCTTTCATAGTAGAGATTTTTTACTTGAGTGATGTCGCACAACAATTTTATGAATTCCTTTGTTCTATGAACTCAAATTTCCCAGGAACTTGTACTTCCCTGGAATAATAGATGGACAATTTCGTTTCGTCTTTGAAACTTCTTAAAAAATCGTTTTATCGTCAAATTTTCAACGGTTAGGTACTCGCTTGGTAGGCAACCTGATTTTCACACCCGCAAATTCTATCAGGTAGTGCTGTTACTAAAAGAAAATCAGTAGATATTATTTGAGCATTAATTCTGCGGTTTCGGCCATTGGGTGTGTTGCAACGCCAACTTGCTCTCTGTGGTATGATTTTGTTTGAAGTCTTCTGCTAGCGGAATGGGATGTGGGGCTAATTTGATGACGTCATGAGGACGAAAACACAAAGTCTACAGTAAATAAAGAATTGCTGCTAAAAGAATTTGGATCTTGTGCAATTTCTGTTGTAGGCGTTGTTCGACCGTTTCGATGTTTTGGTTCCGATAAAACTGACTAATTTAAAGTGCTGTCCACATAAGTCAGTTCATCATCTACACTGGCTGTTACAGACAGCAAATGTCCACCAACGCTGATTTTTTATTCAAAATGAGGATCCAAAGTTCAAGCTGAGCATAGTAGCAAACCATGAGGCGTCTGAACACGTTTGAACGTATGATGCTCGTTAGCTCCTGAGTTGAAATCACCGAAATTCCTATTGTTTGCATAGCTTTGGTCTGCATAGTTAATTTAGACACTGGACTTCTAGGGGAAGTTTTTGCAAATGTGTGTTTTTGAATGATAGTTGTGCTTCAAAATTTTGCCCATCCTGGAACTATTTTTGCATAGGAAATGCTCGGATTCTTTTTAGCATTGAAACGTCTTTATTCACGAAATTAAGTTGTTTCAAGGAGGTTGATGACTTTATTTTTAAATGCATCGTAATCGGAAAGAAAACCTCTAAGTCCTGCATGAAGTCTCCTTTAAGAAATAATCATTTCTGGTCTGTATCTTAGCTTGTAGATTCACTAACTCTGCGGGCATGGTTTCGTTTTCGATTAGCAGGCTACGAAATGTTTGACTCCCATAATGCTTAATTGCAGCAGTCGGTCCTGTATTGTTTGGGGTTTGTATGGATCATCATGATATGCTATTTTGACATGCACGTTTCGCTTTAAATTTACCACTGCTCAACAGTTTTTGAACCACCAACAACCTATTAACATCCTTATAATGAGCCGCCATGAATACTTGTACTGAGAAAAGGGCAAGGGATAATGGGACTGAGGTATAGACGCAATTATTATCTAGCAAACGCTCTAGTTATAAGCTTTGATGTATCCCCCTGCTTTCGCACGCTTATTCCGGCTTTTTTCCAGTGCTCAAGATGCCTCAGCATAGAAGATTTGTCAGAACGACTGAACCATCACAGAACAGCCTGCTACGCTAGCTGAATCATTATATTGTCCGGATACCTAGCTTACAAAAACTTTTGAAACTCACAGTTGTTCGTGAATGATTGTGTTCGCCATTTCCTCCAGAAGATTCATCATTAGTGTCATCCCTCTATCAATTATCCAAGGGTCTCTTGCGTTTGCTGAATGCCAAGGTCGTGAGCGGAGAACTAAACTATCACGGTAGGGATCGTTCCTAAAAAAATAGTTGCCTGTGTAATATTCATGCTTCTTAAATATTATATCTGACCGTGCAGTTTTTGAAGGCTTCCACACAAGTGGGTGTTCACAAGCTTTTCATCTTGGTTCGCAGAAAAATTTACCAGCAGCTTCTTTTGGTTGCACTACCACTCCCACTCGCCATCTTAACTTGCTGCTTCTGGTCGTTAATGCCAGAACCCACTTGGCATTTGCTACTGTGTGCAGTACCGTCACAGTGTCCTAATTTGACCTGAACAGGTCTAAAATACTTAAAGAAGTCTGTCATGTGGGGAGGCCGGATGACCCAATGGGTATTGTGTGAAGAGTAGTTGACGGTGTATTCACATGGATTTGTCATTATCTACACTGGGACTGTCCTAGCCGTGGGGTGGCTGTCTTTCTGCATTCAAGGTGTTCGTGTCTGATTTTTTCGCTTGCATATCAGACAACGTGGTGCACACCATCCGAACATTGACAATATACGGGTCCGAAGACGGGTAGTTTGGCCAGAGCAGCCTAACTGCCCGCTTACCATCATCATAATTATTATTGTTTGTACGCATGTACATCGCGTCTTTGTGTGTATGCTCACTCGCTCACCCATGTAAACTTGTGCATACTGGCCTCCCTCATGCTCTCCACACGCTCGTGTGTGTATCAAATTCGGTCGATTTCGTGTTGATGAGCACAATCGCAAAGAAAACACTTCACCTCCATGTGTACGCACGTACTTGCGTACGTACATGCGAACGCATACAAATACACGTACAGCCATAGATTCAATCATTTGTGAGTGCGGTGGATTGGCCAAATTTTACAAACAAGTCCGTTGGTTGGACTTTGAGGTTACCCTTAGGAGTGGTACTTATAGCGTTTTGTTATCCATGTAGTAGCCATGGTCATTTGAATTCCGGAGTTTGTCTTGGAACGGAAAGTAGCGTTTATTCCTCGTTTCATGTGTTGAGTCTAGTGATATGGTTGCTCGCAATTCAATTTTTGGTTATTATTAGTCGACGTGATCTCTAGAAGCAATACACTCTGCGGTTTTTCCAACTGTATTGCGCTTTTTTCTTGGCACTCCATTTTCCTGCCTAAATCACTGTTATCAAGTTAATGTGGAATGTTTGCTTTTAGGAACCTGAAGTGATCTATCCCTTTGGTCGGGTTTTGAATCTAGCGGCGCCATTACTTTCGGCACATTTTTGAGGTCATTTCAGTAGGAGTGGTCATTTACATGCTTCAGTTAGTTCACTAGATGCTCTCCAAATTTTGTTTTGGCCCCATTTTCATTTTCTCTCCTAAAAATTGAAATCGTGAATATCGGATGCTTCAAATCCGTCCTCCCTTAGCCGATGGTTGTGACTGAGCCCAGCACTCATCTCTCACTTCACGCTTCGAATCTGCTACTTGTTAGTGTTTTTCATTTTTGATTTATTTTCGACACATTTAGTTGCCTGAAATTTTTCGATTTGTGTCCTATTTATTCTCTGAAATATACTGCTCTTCTTCTCTAATGCGTCGAAATTTTCCTATTGAAACGTCTGTACCTGATTCGACCCTGAAGCTAGTAATGAGACGTGTGTCTAGGATCCAGCTCTACTATTCGGTCGTCAGATGTGAATGATTGAATTTATAGGAGCGAGAGGCGATTATGTACCTCTGACTGACTTCTTTAATCGTGAATTGTCACAAAGCCCAGTAAACACCCCAGGCTTTGTGAGCTTAATATAGTGGGTTGATTTCTAGCCGTCTCCGGTAGGCGTGGCCATGGTGCTTACGTGATGTTCTTCATTCACAGGCCATAAAGACATAAGTTCGAATACCTTCAGTGGGTCTTATGTCTGGCTTTCGTGTCAACCAAATAAATGATACTTGTTCGATGGCGTTGGTTCTCTATCTTTCATAGGACGCATTCATGAGAAATGCTTTTCGCTGTTGGCAGGAGGCAGTCTAGTGCCTAGGCCTAGAAGGCGTGTCAGTTGATTGTTATAAGATTATTTTCTAAGTCGAGCTTCTGGTCACATTATGAGCGGTGTTACTTGTGTGGAAGGCATAGTCGTCCTGTTCTGCTTGGTGATGTACTTCCTCCCGCAAATTTATCCAAGCATGTACGTCTAGTGCTCGATAGTAATCGGAGATTTCACATCCTATCGCCTAATGCATTGGCACGGGTTGGGTACACTCAAGTCGTATTTGTAATTCAGATGTCTTCATTCTATTCTGGTAGAGTACACTCGGATTCTGTTGGTGTCCTCCCAACGACAACTTGACGAGCTGTGTTTGAATCATCGGTATACACTCACCTTTTCCTTCTAAAAGGTTTCCCCCATTAGTTTCGTACCAACTTAGCGTTTATTTTTATTTCCTGAAATGCATCAGTCTATCTAAGCCCAACATACTTTGACTTTGGGGTGGTTGCGATATTTTGTCTTTTATAATTACCATAAGCAGATAAGATCGAGGCGTTCACTGTAAACTTCTTTAATTGTGATCTTTGGCATCAACAATTCCAAATAAAATTAAATTCATGCTTTTTATGAAATCCTACGACTCGGTGCCAAAAAGTGTCCGGACACTCACACCCAATGTTCGGCCACTGCTTCCACCCATTGTTAGCGGCCAGTGCAAGATGTGCGCACCTGCCCTTCGTTTTTGTGGCTGCTATTTCTCTTAGATGGGGATATTTTTTGTTCTTTGATGGTACGTTTGAATTCGAAGAAAGTGGCTATTCGTTGGTAGAAAAAAACTTATTGATTTGCAGTGACTGTGGTCTAATTATCAAATTCTAGGTTTGATAGATGAGGCCTAAGATCGACTGCCAAAGTCTCGGCCATTTTCATTGTGCTAGCTGTACCCAAAGCTATAGTAAATCGATGCTTACACTCTAGCGCGCTCAAAGGTCATGATGTTGTGTTGTGCTGCATTGTTTTTGGCCATTGGTTTCGTGTTTTAATGTTAGTTTTTTTGGATGATTTTACTCGTACATATTTTATCCTCATGGCTCGTGAATAGACCAGGTCAACTTTAGGCAATTTGGTTGAATTTCAATAATCGACACTGAAAGGCGAGGCAAATTCTTTCTGATTTTCTTTCCTCTTTTACTACCTTAAAGATCTAGTAGTTCTGTCTCACGAACGTGTTTTTTTATTTCCTCCCAAAAACCGTCAAAGGTTAGGTCATCATCTTTTTAGTTGACTGGAATCGTTCTTCCCTACTTGCAGCTGCTAATACCCCATGATGAAATCTTTGCAGACATCAGCGAAAGGCAATAATTCTCAACGAGATGTGTTAATTACAACTTTCGTGGCTTTTGCCAACATCTACAGAGGTTGAAGTCTCGATAAACCGACAAACTAGAACCAGTCGTTCATAATACGCCGGACGTTGACTTTTATACTTGCAATTTAAGTAAATGTTTTTTGGTCTCCACAACCCACGCAAACAGTTGTTCTTCAGGAAATTGAATGTGATAATTAACGTGTATTCTATCATCCGATCATAACGTGAATCGGGGAAATTTGGGGTTAATCCATTAAGAATTCATGTAAATCATTTTTGGATTAGCTGAAAATTTCCTTAATGGCATTTCAAAAATTGCAGCATTTGATATGCTCCCAGCATCCTTAAAGGTCTTTGCGGCTTCTTTTAGCTCTTCATCTTTTATCTCGTAGGCCGTTCTTTGTCTGCTTACCTTCGCCCTTACCGACTTCAAATTTGCTAATTTGGGCTGCCCACATCTTTTTTTACCTTACAACAAGTTCTCCTCTAGGGTCTCAGGAAAAAGTTGTCATCGCCCTTCAGAATTTTCATTCTTTCGATGCGTTATTTTAATAATTTTTCTGGATACTCCATTTGATCCTCAAAAACAATAAAATGTTTGGTCTTTTTCTTTAAAAAATGAGCTAACCTGCTTGGCTGCGCTTTTTTGCAATCAGTTATAACATACTTGTAAAGAAAACCGAGTTATCACATATACGAGACTAGTAAGTAATGGCTCCATGTTAGACGTCCAGCTTGGAGGATTACTTTACGAAGAGGTAATTGTTAAAAGTAGAAGGGTTACTCCTTTTTTAAATGAAACTGCTCTTAATCGCTCAGTTATTTGCATGGTGGGATCTAGAAACATTGTGCTCACCCGAACTGTGCAATTACTTATAGTGAGATCGCCATAGAGTTGTTAGATTCTCAGCCACAGTAATTTCTTATAGATTTGAGTGCATTGCTGTTAGCAGGTTCGTATTTCCCTCCCTCCCCTTCCCCCTCCCCCCCCCCCCCCAGTCTCGTCAGATGCATATACACGCACATACGTACAAGCACACACGTAACACATGCAATTAGTCACCGGGTGTTTTGAAATCGGCCCCACCCATTTCAAGTAGACGTTCACTCGTGTGTGCACACAGCGAGAAAGGCCGTAGACGAGGCAGAAAGTGCGAGCAAGCAAGCCATGTACATCCACGCGCCTTGAAGAGTAGGTTCAATAGTCCTTTGATCCTGTTTGAGCACGTCTACTATCCGCCTGTCTGTATGCGCTTTTCGCGCTCACGCAGGCACATGTGTACATAAGATCGTCTCTAATTGCATTTGGCAGCTGCCACCGCTTCTGTAGCTATCGCCGTGACTAAGGCGGTGGCGGTCACATCGGGTGATGCGGTGTTATGTTCCAGAAGACGCCATGACAATGGCGGTTGCCTCTGTGTATGCTCAGGTTTCGATAGGCTAATGCTTGTTCATGCCGGACGTGAATTCAATTCCTAACGCTATTGATGCTCTGTTTCCAATCCCGAAATCACTGTGGACTTAGCCGTATTTGGAGCTAAACGCTTCAGTGTTTTGCCATTGAAGTTGGAAAGGGATTGGTGTACTCTTCTGCCGTTGCAATTGGAGTAGAGTTCTTCATTTCCATGGTACATAATTGTTCTAGGTGTATTATTAGAGCTTCATCATTCTTCAGTCTCATATTCTATTCTGCCATTTTAATCAAAGTAAGGCATCGTTATGAAAGCTCTTCACAAGTCAAAGTCCAACCCAGATATCCCTTCCAAGTATTTTAAAATACGGGATTGCTGGAATAGTTTAGACATCCCCCTCTTTTGCCTGATTTGAAGACGATTCGGCCATCCAGTCGATGCATATCTTGACTACCAAAAAATCTTATCCGTGCAAACATATCCCAGATAGTGATCATTCATTGGCAGGCTTTTGATCCTCCTGAAATTGTGTGCAGCTCTCGGTGTTTGTTTTCGACTTTGTTGCTTATCCAACTGGCAAAATTTGTTCATACTAAAGTTACCATTCTGATCTGGTCCAACCCCTTTTTTCTGCATTAATTTTGACCATGTTCAAAGTAGGCTTAGCAGACATCTGCCTAGGTGTTGTCACCCTTTTCCTACACTGAAGGTTTATAAATTAACTTTTGCTTCCACATTTTGCTTCCCTAAGCTTCCATAGCCAATCTAATCTCTAGATCATTTGGAGCTTTTTAAAAGAACTGCAGCTTAAATTGACGATGTAGATGCATGTATCTGCGTGGTAAAACAAGACAGGCGCTTACACCTGCAGCTGAATGTGAAAGCTCTAATGTTATAAATAGTTTTTTTGGCGGCTTTCACCCCAATGAATTCCGTTCTTCACTTTAAGCTCACCCTTTCTTTACCTATGGCTACGAGCCGAGGCAACAGTGTCTAGGCTCCTTTTTTACTAGTTTGGCTATCATGGATGCACATTTCAACCTCATTTTTACGTGTCGTTTCATTCTTCGCCTAGGTGTAGCGTTTCCAACGGAGAGGCTGAGGTGAGTAATGCCGGAGTACGGTGCTCTGCTTTCCCCTTTGTCTTTGTGCCCTACGCTAGATCGATTATTGATTTGGACACAAATCGCAAACTTGCAACCATTCCCACGACCGAAACCCGGACAGGGAATAGGAGCATGGAAGGTTGGATGGCTCTTGGTTTGCCCGCAGGCCGTGGGAAAATCAATACTTTTAAGTGCGGAAGTGGCACGAACCGAAAGGTGTTAGTAGAAAGCAGGAATGTTGGTGATGGTTTTAGAGGCCTGCAATATTATAATAGCTGAGGCGGTGTTAACGGCAGTGGTCGCGTAGGTTTCCAGTCGGTAGAGAAAAATCCAGGACAGGGTTCCGGGATTTGTGGGCAACATTTATTTCCTATTGGCACTTTCACCGCTGCAAGAAGATACCATAACCGGTTGCGGTCAGTGCATCTGCATCAGTGCTCGTTGGTGTCGACGGTGGTGGCGAGGGGATGGTGGCGGTCATGTTCTACAGTGCTTTCTCCGTAGCCAGTTATTGCTGATGGAGGACGGAGGAAGTGGTTGTGGATAGCCTCGTTCCCGACCCCTTCAACCAATGGGATCTACTCCCTTATATCACGTTCTGAGCACTTACCTCAGAAATGTGGTGTTAGCCTTAGCACTTTTTACTTCATTTAAGAAGTAGCGTTGGGAACTCGATTTTATTATTGGTGCCGTCCAATCTACATGATTCCGTGCCATCTCTTCGTGACTTTCACTACTAAGCAAAGCAATCCTTGTTTTAGGTGCTTCGTAATCTCAACAAAGGCATTTATCGCAATCATTGCCTCTAAATGTCCTTTATCCCGAACCATCCTCCCGAAACTACTGCTCAAATTGACACCTATCAATAACGGGGTGTGCAAAGCCAAAGTCTTGCATTTATTTCCGGAAGGTCAATTCGAAGTCTATATTAGCTAATTTTAAACTTATTTCGGAAAAATTGGATTGCACTTTCAGATCCCTTTGAAAGCATGTTGGATTTTCCTGTTTTACCGTTTTATAATTGAAGATGGTATCGCTTAAGGGTCATTTGTGGCCTGTTCTACTGGGTCGACTCTCATCCACTAAAAAGGACACTTTACTCACTTTGTAGGCTTTTCGTTGAGGTTCTTGTGTATTTTTATGCCACCAAACGGAGTTAACCTCTACTTAAGGTAAAGCATGCTGTCGCTCTTAGCGTCTTCCATGAAAATTGATCACTAGCCCGCAAAAAAAATACATTCTCTGCTGATTCAAAACTAAAATATGGAATTATTCTTGGGTCGGGAACATACAACGTTGTTGTAAACTCATCTATTTATCGTAAACCGATGGAGAACGCGTCACGTAAGAGGTGCTAACGACGGACGTGTTAAAATACGATTTTTCGTAGCCTCTGCAAGAAGGTGGGCTTGAGGTGATCGAATGACTGATGTCCGATGGCGATTACTTGAAGGCTGTAGTTCCAAAGTTTTGGCACCATGGGGGTGCTTGTATACAAGCGCCAGCGTCCATCGCTCAAGAGGCCTCTAGCCAATCGCTCTGCTGCGTGTACGAGCACACATACGCACACCCAGTATTATGGAGAGCACTCATTGTGCGTACGTGTGTGTCTCTTTGCACGCACGCATGCACGATACTCTGGGGCTCTCAACTCACCGTGCTGGCGTACACACACGCACAGAGCGTGCGCCATATCAGTCGGTTGCAGACGCCCTGAGCACACACGCAATCGCACGTTCGGCGCACACACATCCAGAGAGCATGGCTAGCGTCGATCCCATTACTCCCTCCACTGTCTCTGTTGTTGCTGCTACTACCACCGCCACTGCGTCTCTGTCTCCTACCGAGTCCAACATGGGTCTTCCACAACCCGACCCTTCTCCCCTCTCCCCTACGGCCCAACCCACCATCATGGATACTTCCACAATCCCTGCGGAAGTGTCCTTCCCCTTACCGCAACAGCAACCGCCACCACTACCACCTGTACAAACCGCACTAAATGAAGTGATTATCAAACCTGAGGCACCTGCACTTACGACTCCGCCCTCTACTACCCCATTGAAACGGCCTCGGCACAAACCTGAGGAGCGCAAAGAGCTCCTAGAGAAGGCTGTCCGTGACGTAAAGGAGCAGAAGATCTCGATGCGCAAAGCTGCCTCGCGATACAATATTGCAAAGTCCTCGTTATGCGACTATGTGCGCAAAAATCACATTATTCTGCCCAACAATCGATGTAAGCCTTCGGCCACTGTATCTGCCGCTACCACCACTGCGGCCAATAACTCTAGCGGAGGGGATTACCACCACCAGCATCATCATGTTCACCTGGATACTCCATCGACAGCGACGACTGGGGCGCCGCAAACCTCAGTGGCGTTGCAACCACCCCTATCATCGGCACAAACCGGATCCTTCAATTTTCCCCTCGAGACGACGGGCTTGTTGAGAGCAGCACATGCAGCTACCCCTCCGGGAGGAGGAGGTGGTGGTGGTGGTGGTGGTGGTGGTGGTGGTGGTGGTGGTGGTGGTGGTGGTGGTGGTGGTGGTGGTGGTGGTGGAAGTGTGCTCTCACGTCTAGAGAGCCCTTGGAACAATGTCTCAGGGCTGCCTACTCAAGTGCCAATGCAGAATTGGAGTTCTTTGGCCGCCCAAGGAAAATCGATGAGTTCGTTGTCTCAAGCCTCGGCTGCGTCTTCCCCGAAACAAGCGGAGGTGGGTCTCCTTTTTTTTCTATCCTCCTTTCCCGATTTTTGGGTTTACTTACCTCATGCTGTTTTACGGTGAATTTTTGCCGCCTCGGTGATTTCTACGCCCTTTGGATTTAATTGAGATCATTACGATATCCGTTTGAGGAGATATTGCTTAGTTTTTTGGGCACAACATTCGACATTCACACCTTACGAAATCACGCCATTCTTTCCGCATTAGAATTGTGGGCATTAATGACCGTTCTCTAGGATGTCGTTTTTTTTCGGAATCCGTTCAACGTCAGCACGACATATCATTGACCCTAAGTTCTTGACGGTCTGAGATTTGCTTCTGTTGAAGTGCTTCTGCGGCCTTGTTCACTCTAGGTAAAGAAGGTCCACCAATTTCCGGTACTCTTTTACTACTGAAATTCATGCGCTACTTTGTTGAGATTGTCATCTGATTTTTGTCCTTAGCTCTTCTACATCGAGTTTAAGGGACACCTACTTTCGTTCCATGTCTCTTAGAATGTTTGCTTGTAAAGTTTTTTAAATACTAAACTTGTGTTTTATTCAAACAGCTCATCAAAACTTTAGTCGACGAATTGTCGACCACATTTGTGTCCATTTCTGATCTAGGTTTTTTTAAAAGTTGAAGTGGAAACAATTTTTTGAGCCTAAAGATGGAAATACTTATGGTTCAAGGGCATATTGGTAGTAAAACATCTCAGTTCTATGTTCATGCACAATATAACGTTGATTTATAGTTTTATATTGTTTGAAGGCTGTCCATGCGATGAATGACACTGAACAAGGTTAAAACTATCTGTGAATGGTATATTCTAAAGAGGTAAGACGATAACTTCATAGCTTTTTTTTGGCTGTGTAAGCCACTGTGGCGTTGTCCTAGCTAATCATACCACATAAGCTACAGAAGCTGGGAACTGATTGAATGTTGCTTTACTTTGTTTACCTGTAGTCCCTACTGGGCATCAGCACAGAATCGAATTCCCCGGGCGGTGGCGGTGATTGCGGTAGCAACAATAGCAACAACAGCACACCACTACAACTACAGCAGCACCAACAGCTGTCTTCGACAGGCATCTTCACAACTACTCCCTCTTCTACGCCGTCCTTTATTTGCGCGCCGCTTTCAAGTGATGTTCTAGATAGTATGACCTCTACGACACCTTTCTTCGCCTCCCCCTCTGTTGCCGCTCCTCCGCCCACCTTTGCTGTGACCACCCACTTCGCCTCGGCAACACCTCACCTTCTTCTCCCTCCACCACCACCACCGCTGCAAACACCAACAAGCATCGCCGCGGAGGCGCTGATTTCTACTCCTCTCTCGCGTTCTCTCGCCTCCATCTATTCCCCAGCGCCACCGTTGCAGTCAACGTCGCTGCCTCCGACACAACAGGCACCTCCACTACCTTCTGCCGCTACCGCCTCACATCTGCCTCTTGTCTTTCCCTCCGCTGCCCCCAGTGGTGTATCCAACTCAGCCGAGGCAAGCGTGGTAGTAGACTCGCTACAGAGGCTACTTCTAGCCGCTGCAGCGGCGACAGCGACACGTCCCGACGGGAAACAGTTGGTTCCATCGAACCTTGGGGACCTTCTCCTCGACCTCCCCTCACCGATGGGCTTCCCTACGCCCCCATCACCTGCTGCTATCACCAACGCCACCGCAGCTGGTGCCCTCCTTCGTAAACTACAATTGTCCAATTGTCTCAATTCCCTCATTGGCAGTACTGCTGCAGCACCGAATGCTCTTGCCGCCACCGTCGCCAATAGTAGTGGTGGCAGCGCTGCGGCCGCAGCAGCAGCAGCTGTCGCTGTTATTGCAGTAAGCTGCGCAGACCACCTTAACCACTCATCATCACTGCCACTCTTCTCGCTCTCAGCTAACATTGCTTTTACCTCGTACTACGGCCTGCAAGAGCATCGATTTCCTCCATTTTCTCTCCATTTCTCCGAATTTCATTTTTTTGGGGGGATGGGCTTTCGATTTGTGGTTTGTGTCCGAGTTAGTAATCGATCGATTATGGGACGTAATCCCCTCTGTTATCTTATTTTGTCTGTGATGGAAGTACGGAACATAAAGTTGTTTCCCCTGTTGTGATTGTTTTGCAGCGATTGCCCCAGGCACAAATGGCCTTCGCTAAGGAACTTATCAACTTTATCAACAAATCACCTTCGCCTTTCCATGGTAAGTAGATTTCATAATGAAGCACGTTCCAACATTTCATTTTATATGTCCTGTTGCTTTCTGACTTGAAGGTATTTTGAGTCTTCCTTTGAAGAATGCTCATATTACATTAGTCCAACCTGCGACATGAATTTCTTCTGGTCTATGCGTTTTTTAGACTTATTTAGATTTGTAATTTTCCTTATACCTAATAGACTAAGAGTGTTTTTTTCTGCTTTTTTTTTCCTATAGCGACTCGCATAGACAGTTTAATTTTCGGATTTTGCCTTACATTCCTCATATAAAATTTCCGACTTAATTTACCGGTTTTTTGCACTCAACATCAAATTCGGCTGATCTAACAGGCTGAAAATTCTACCAGTGGCATAGATTTATAATTTCCAATTTCATCGAAATCATCCCATGATTCTAGTTTTAGTAGAATCGGAAATTTCTGTCTGTTTAATTGAAGAGAGAATTTGAGGACATGCGGCTCACGTTCTTGAATTTTTGGTTTTTATTGAGTAACAATGAGATTTACTCATTTTTCATTCCTTTTTATTCACATCCAGTGTTGAATTGTCAAAAATTCTGTTCTGTCTCTTCAGAAAGTCAATTTGCATTCCGAATTAACGTTTAGCTTCTTTACACAAGGACGTTTCTTATTGGTCCGGAGGCCCTGAAGTGTCCGTAGATTATTATTCGACATTTAACTTCCAATCAAAAATAATCTCAGTCCTGACAGGTTAGTTGATGAATTTTCTTTCCATAAAGGCGGGGAGTGGGCGGTCTTGCCGCATTCCCCTCTCAATCCCATTACCTTTGTAAATCCAAGCGCTCGCGCGCTTGTGTGCGTGTGCGACTTCAGGTGGCATTGATTGATACCAAAAGTGAGTTTGGTGTGCAGTGACCAAATAATTCAATTTCCATCGTCAAGAGCCGTGGTATTAGAGGTAGCATCAGATGCAATTGCAGAAGCAGCGGCAGACCTCTTCTTATTGATCAGTGTGGGCAGTGTGTGTATGTAGGCGCGCCTGCTCACAGCCACAAAACCGTGCGTACGTGTATGCGTGCCTACGTGCGCTCTTGTAGGCTGTTAATCTCTATTTCTCTCTCACACTCATTCAGTGCCCTTCAAGTGTGATCCATCTCCACACTCCATTGCACATTTACTTGGCCGCGTGTGTGTTGCTTACGTGCACACGTACGCTTTTCATAGGTCCATTTGGTCTCGCAATGAACGATCGAGAAAACACGAGAGCAGTGGGTAATCTCCTCTCTTAGTAGTAACCCTTTTGTGTGCTCCTAACTGCTTAGGCCCTTCAAATAGAGGACACCCTACCCAGTTGTGGTGCGATGCATAGTCTAAGGTGCTGAGTTTTTTTTTGACTGTTAATTAACAAAATTAAAAGTATGCACGGACGCTGTCCGCTTTATTCCACACTGTGTGCGTTCTTGCATGGCTGTGTGCATCCCATTAGAATAAATTATGCGACTTGCCTCTCGCCGTTCGGTCAAACTGAACTGAACTAATCTGTGCGTTGAGCTTTGCTGTCTCAATTTAGCCTCATCACTGTGCTGATCTTTTCTAGCCAATGGGAAGGCAACTCGCTGTGTTTGCGTGTACACACGCGGTGTACGATGTGAAAGTAGAGCTCGGACCTTCTCAGAGGTTGACGCCCACTGTTGATTGACCTCTCAAGGTGTGCGTGTGCATAGACTTGTTTGAACAGCCCACCCTATGCGCATCTATGCTTCTCCATTCATCCGTTCATCTGGCTCATCCAGCAGTCACATGCTGTCGTACTACCAGGCGAGCAGGAGTTATGACTAGAAAATACATCCTCGATTTGACCTGATGATAGTACTTGTTGTGTCATTCCCATTACTTGTTGGTCAAAGGACTGAAACAGACGTGTTGCTTCTGCTTAAAATTTAGTGGCAGTTTTTTTCAACTGGATCAAGCATATGATACGTAATAACTGTTAGTATCAGTAATGCGTATGCATACTAACTCAGTGTCGACATATTCGGTTTCTCCGCTTTTATGCCTTTTTATCGCTTTTCAGTTTTATTCCTTCACTTGGCTAATCCAATTAGCCGGTAAGCCAATTCGGGTTTTCTATTGAGTACTTGTGCTCACACCTCCGCTCCCTCAATCTTCATTTGTGCTACGAAGTGGGGTTTCAGGTCAGCGTCCCCCGGTATGTTTCATTGTGGAAGAAGGGCTCACAACTGTTCGAGCGAGTTTCTGTCATTACGTTCAGTGGCATGTTCGTTGTCTCGAGTGTGCCATTATGACTAGTTTTTTTGCGGCACAAGTTATCCCTGAATGCGTTACATGGCATTCGAGTATGTGAATGGCATTATTATGAGCTGGGAATCGACAACCTAGTAGGTCGAAGCCCAGGCAATCGAAAAAACCCTCACAGGTAAAATTGGCAGTGTCCAAAATTTTCCAGAGTGGGCTATATGAGGTATACGGGTCGAATCACCGGTGACTGAAAAGGCCTCTATGTCGTTACCTTCAAAAACCGAAATGTCATTGCTGTAGATTTGATAAAACTTGGGCCTGCTCAATCATTTGTCACGCTTATGGGACTCATCTTTAGAAAAGTGATTGGTTATTGATGGGTAAGGAGTATTGAGGCTAGGTTGTCCGTGCCTTAGATCTGCCTTCGTGCGCGCTCGCACACGAGCACAGAGAATGCACACGCTTGCACCTGCGGGTGGCTGGTATCTGAGGTCATAGAATGACCCGGTTTTATATTGCTGCTACCACTACCACCATCAATGCGCGCTCACTCGGCCGTACCGCCCTGGTTCGCGTGTACTTTTTACGCTTTTCTAGTCCACTTGTCCTCTCATTCTACTGACCTCGTATCCATCCATCCATCTACTCTGTTTGAGAATCGTATTTCTTGCCTGTCTGCCTATCTCGATATTTGTCCATCTATCCACCACTTTGCCTACATATCTGACACTCGCCTGGATTCTAAGAAACAAATGTTTTAAGTATGGCTCACCGGTTCATGTCATTGTGGTTGGAGCTTTGCTTTTTTTAATGCGTTCACTATCAGAGTCTTATACAAGCGGCGCTCCCATCCTCTCACCTGACCTCGGTATCACAAATATGCATCATGTGTTTTTATTTGTTTACGGCAACTGTGTGCAATGAGTCTTGTGTCTTAAATGGGTTGACTGAGTTCAAAATAATAAAGCAGACATGGTAATTTCGTGGTCGGGAAACGGTCACATTTTTTTTTATTTTTTAGCAGCCTTTTGTGTGCAATGGTCGATCATGCCTTGAAGATCCCGGTGTTAAACTTATTAATTTAACCTTGCTGCCGAACGCGGCAAAAGTTGGATGGGAGAGTGGCTACCGGTTGTCCAAGTCCAGGAAAGCTGACAAGTCTAGTATAATAGTGTAGTCATTCGTGGAGACTTTTTAGTGCATGCGAATGTGAAAAGAGAACATTGTTATGAGCTCATTCAAGGGTTTGGGGACTAGCACAATTAACAAGTGTTGAGGCCAAATCGCGGCAAACTGGAAAAGTCTGTCTAGTCAGGTAGCAGTATGATGCATCAAGCTAGTAAAGTGATCCTAATGTAGCATAAGTCGTGCTTTCGTTTTGACTCTTCAATCAGTGCGGGGAGTGACGAGGAGTCATTTAATTTATTCTACATGGCATTATTTACCTATTTCACAATTCTTGGACTAATTTTCTGTAGTGATGGGGTTTCTGTTGGATTTCTAGTCCCCTCAAACTCTCTGGTAGGAAATTTCGAATGTCGAATAGATTTTCTGGCTTAAAGTACGTTAGGGATCCCTAGCGTCACTACATCATCGGCCGTTAATCGCAACTCTTGTGCACATGTGAAATTGGCTGCGCTACACCACTGTGACCAGTTGCTGACATGTTAATGAAGCGTCCTTTTATGCGAACGCGTGCACATAAATTTTAACTTCCTGACTCTTCCTACCTCAAACTGCAGTTGTAGTTGTGGCGGTGGTAGTCGTGGACATTTCTCACCTCCAGACTTTGTAATTCTAATTCACCCGATACTACGTGTGTTTGCATGTCATTCCGTTTTTCAAAATTTCAGTGGACAGACGTTCCACTCTCTGACTCTCACCTGTCCCAGAGTATTTACGATTACTCGATTTGAACCCGCCGCCAAAGTGTGATTTAAAGTTGTCTAGGTGCCTTATCCTTCCACAACCGGAAAAAGTAGTTAAAGTGCTCCGTACTGCTGCACTTATGATTGAATCGCAAGCTTACATTATTTCGTGAAACACTCCTTGCTTCCAAAATGACATTCTTAGTTGGGCCAAGTAACGCCTCTTAATCCCAAAAGGAACCTCAAACTATGCTTTGAAAAGCTCTAAATAACAGTGGTTTATGAGGTTAAATGGCATTGTGGTCATTGGGGTTTCGTTAGCCTACATTAATTTAAGGATCTGCATTGTTATCTGAGAGGTAAATATTACTTAGCATCCATTATTGGCCGTATTGATTGGGTCATAATCGCCAATGATGCGTCTGTAATTGTTTTTCTTACGTTTTTTTATAGTGGTGCGATCCGCATGCGAGATCCTAACCGCCAATGGCTTTCGAGAATTGACCGAGAACGAACCCTGGAAGTTGGCGGCGAACGACTGTGTCTTTGTGACCAAAAACCGTACTTCCCTATTCGCGATTGCTGTAGGTGGAGCCTATAAGCCCGGTGAAGGTTTCGGTATCATCGGAGCACACACTGACAGCCCGTGCCTTCGACTAAAGCCCCTGTCTGAGCGGGTGAAGGAGGGCTTCGTCGAACTCGCGGTGCAGACGTATGGCGGTGGGCTGTGGTACACCTGGTTTGATCGCGACCTCACCCTCGCCGGCCGTTGCATCGTCCGCAATTCCGCTACTGGTGCATTGGAAGAACGTCTTGTCCACATTGATCGTCCATTGGCTTGTGTGCCCTCGCTGGCCATCCACTTAAACCGTAATGTTAATAAAGGCTTCTCTCCTGATCCAGAGGTCCATCTGGCTCCGATCCTGTGCACTACTCTTACTGAGCAGGTGGATTGTCTGCATTCAATACTCTTGACTGGTCAATTCGTCGTTGACAGTGTTTTATTTATGCTTGTCATTCTAGTTGAATGCTTCCACGGATGCGACAGTACCCTCAGGACATCCAGCGGGTTTGCTGCGTCTTCTAGCAGCGGAGCTTCAATGCACACCATCGGATTTGGTTGAACTAGAGCTCTACTTAGCGGACACTCAACCAGCAAGAATAGGAGGTCTTCATGAGGAGTTTATCCATGCACCTCGATTGGACAACCAATTCAACGCTTATGCTTCAATCCGCGCATTGGTGAACTCCTTGCCCAGCCTGAAGGAGGACTCCTTCGTGCGAGTGGTGTGTCTCTATGACCACGAGGAAATCGGTTCAGGGAGTCTTCAGGGTGCCAAATCGATCTACACGGAGTGTCTATTTCGAAGAGTTACGGAGGCGTTAGCAGCGGGTGTGGTGGAAGCGACCGAGTCGGCAGGTAACATTGGCGGAGGGACGGACGCAACAAGCTACATTAGTAGCGGAGTGGGATCGGAACGATGCCTCTTCGAACGTACAATGGCACGTTCCTTCCTCCTCTCGGCCGACCAGTCCCACGCAGTACATCCCTCGTGGCCTGAGAAATACGAGCCAGGGCACAAACCGGGCTTTCATCAGGGCTTGGTGTTGAAGCACCACTGCTCACAGAACTACGCCACTAATGGGCTAACTTCAGCGATCGTTAAAGAGATCGCTAGACGAACGAATGTCCCACTCCAGGTGTGTGATTAATTTTTTTTGCTTTTCTCCCGCCTCCGTTGTCATTGCCTTGGGTGTGCTCATTTGTCCTGTTTTTTTTTTTTTCAGTCAGATAAGTACAGAAGCTTTAGCATATGTCCACATGTCCGTTTTTGGTCCGGACATTGTACTTTTGCAGGTCATGATTCCAACCCTTGTGGCCAGTTCGTGCGCATGAACATGCAATTTCGTATCGAGTGAAATGCTTAGCTATCTTTTCAGCTTCTCGAGATGCACTTTTTAATTATTTTAGTTAATTGGCGATAGTAGTACTGGTCACCCGTTTTCAATGTTGAAATCGTCTGAATGAGGTTGTCGATGCTCATTTACAAACGCTATGATATGTATTGAGCTGTTCACGTTTTTTTAGCGGTTTTAGAGCCAGGCATCTGGGATGTTTTGATCGATTTCCTAGTAACGTAATAAAATCATTCTGAACTCTAGGCAGAAATCGCTTGCTTTCAAGCTACTACAGGGCGTGTGGTTCTCCTGAAAACCTTTTTTTCGTTGAAGGATTTCGTAGTACGACAAGATCAGGCGGGCGGCCGTACCATCGGTCCAATCTTGGCCTCTCATCTAGGAGTAATGACTGCAGACATCGGTGGTGCTCAACTGGCGATGCATTCGTGTCGTGAAATGACCTGTACTTCAAGCGTCGGTCAGGCGATCACGCTGTTCACTGGATTCTTTGAACAGCTCGCCAACATACTCTCTTCCATTGTTGTCGCTGTCAAGTAGATCTTCCTTGTCGCTTGTATGCGGGAGCAATTCTTGGCCCTTAACTGGCTTATTCATTAGGCCTGCACCGTTGCCACTACCCCTCTCACCTCACTGATAGTGGGTCCATTTACCCTCTACCTGCCCCGTCTAATCCGTGTCCTTTTATAAATATTCTGCTTGTGAAAATAACTCGTCTTTCTACAATGCGTTCGTCTTATCCCTTTCTGTCTGGTATTGCATCGTGTTAGAGCTTCGAGATTTGTTCGATTTTCAAATTTTATTATTTTACCTTCAACCAACCTCATTCAAATCATGCTTGTCCTATTTACTACAAATTCATATCCATTAAATTTGTCGAATATATTTTCTTTGTTAGCCTCAAAATAAACTCAAGACGTTTTAGCAGTGCATCGATTTTTTGGAAATTATGAAAATTCAAATCGATATGGACATTTTTCAATAATTGATTTTGTTTAAATAATTCTGTGAACTTGACTGCATTGGGGCGCTATTCGTTGATCGATTCTCGGGCGTGGTATGAGGTTGCGCTCACAGAGCGCTTCACTCAGTTATCGATTTTACCTGAGACGTCCAATAAGGTCAGTCAGTTACCGCGCCTTTTAACCCAAAACATTCGAGTGCTGAATTTTTTGTGGTTGTTCAGGGAAGGGAGGTGAATTTGGGGCAATTTTGCAAGTGATTTTTTGTGATGAATAAGTTATTAGACAGAAGTAGTTAAAATTTTGCGTCTAATGAGTAATCTACTCTCTGACAGTTAAGTCTATTCATTGCCCTTGGTAGCCCCTTTCTAAGACAACGTGTTCAACTTACAACCCAAATATACATGATGGGCGCATGTACTTTCTGACCCCTTGACTAGCAAGTCAATTTCGGTAAGTAGACATGCGGTTCACATTTAGTAACCTTTAAACTTCAGGATCGCCTCAATAACTGTTGTTGGTGTGTGGCTAGCACACTCATTATGTCCTTTTATGGAGGGCATCACGTCCATACACTACTTCCAATAATGTTTTTTTTCTAAAGGTCTCCGCAAATCTTACTTTCTATCACATCCAATTGGTCGATTGGAGGCGAAAGTTAAATCAGATAGTGCCTGTCTCCCTGTTTTGAAAATTAAAAAGTGATATCGCGTAAAGTGGTGAAGACTGGAGGCGTTTTCATGGTAGAAAGGTGTTCTCATAAGGCGATAATCAGCCGAGTGGGTGAACTATTGAAAATCCTAAAAGTGAACACTTCAGAGGGCAAAATGAGTCACAAGTGATCTCAGCCACTAAGACCTGCTTCTCAATGATTGTGCTTTTTCTTTCTTTGTCGCGTAAACACTTGAACTATTCAGACGGCACTGGTACGACAGAAACTGTGAGTGTACTTCAAACAGTCAGACCGCTCTTTGCCATGGTAAACGGAGTTACCAGTTGACAAGCGAGCGCTTGAGACAAGTATCACGTTGAGAGAAGCATCTTAAAAATTGATCAAAATTTATCGTTGCAAGGCTGAACATTAGCTGCTTACAAGGTCTGTGCGTCGTTGCTGAGTTTGCCGCCATAGGCAAGCTGTTTAACGGATAATTTTTCAAAACTTGCTTCTTTTGCCGAAAGTTTACAAAGTATATTGACTTCAACTTGATAAAGTGATGGCGACTAAATAGGATAATATCGTCCAAAATACTGACTCCTAAGCCGGTAAAGACCTCATTTGAACTCACAGATGTGTGAAAATAAGCCTTCAAATCACTTAGGGGCATCTAGAACCTATTTTTTTTGGGGGGGGAGGGGGTTGATTGCGCATTTAATATCAACAGAACTATTACAAAAATTTGATGGTTCCGATAAGGCGCCCATTTGGTGAGAGAAAAAGGTACGTGGTGAGGCTTAGCGGTGGTGAGTACGTAGGCATGCACTCATACCGCCTGTTTTACAATTGTGTGGCATGCTAGATGGTGGGTATAATAGGCGATGTTGTCATCTCACAGAAAGCCATGACCGCTTGACCACCCAAGCCACCAGCGTCAATGCCATTGTAGCTGTCCAGCATGTGCTGTGCCCCAGAGTTCAAAGCCTCTAGATGTATGTATGTGTGCGTTCTTTTTCAATTGACTTTCAGAGCTGTCTGTGAGCTGTGGTAGTAACACAACTTGCTGAAAATATTTCTCTGAATTTTGATTAAAACATCAGCATTGTCTTACAAAAATTAAAATGGGAATCAAATGTACCAATTTGAGGCTTTTGCAGTGGCCTATCGAGCTTATACTCCATTTGGCCAAAAGATTATTATTTCATCCAGTGAGATATCACTCACATTCAAGTTTGAAATTGCTCCATGTTTCATCTTAAAGGGGTGAACTTGAAACTTCTGAAATGGGTACTTTTTTTTGGTGGAACGATTCACGTGCGTACACAGCGTGCCCTGAATTTTGCCCCTGATTTGCTGGTAATTTCACGAGGTGTTTGTACGTTAGCTTGCCTCCTCCTCCTCCTCCTCCTCCTCCTCCTCCTCCTCCTCCTCCTCCTCCTCCTCCTCCTCCTTCTTCTTCTTCTCCTTCTTCTCTTCTTGCTCATATTCGCTACTTTGTTTTATTGTGTGAATTTTCGACTCTAAGCGGGGTGCTGTGATTTTAACGCTAAAAAATGAAAAAGCCATATCTTTGAATCACTCGATGTCGCAGTGTGAGAATGGACAGCTGAAAGAGGTTTACTTGTGCGTTCTACATCCTTGGCTTTTACAGCATCATTTTCCTCTAACTGCAATGTACCCTCGTGGTTTGTATGAAAAGGAACAATTAAGAGGGTGCACTTTTTGAAACTGTTTTACAGCGTGAAAAGTGTTTGACCACATAAACAACACTTAGTGTGAAAGCTAGCTCAAGAGCCTTCAATATTATTGGTCTGTCAACGAACTGCTCGGTTGAGTAAGGTCGGTTGCGTTTTGAGAAGGCTAGCTCATAGGTGTGTATGGTTTTTGTGACAAGGAGGAGGCTGAGCAGGCTGCCTAGAAATCTGACACGGCTGTGTACTTGAGATATCGACCTGTTTTTGAACGCTTCATCACTAATCGGATTAGCACCACGTGCGCACGCCTAATTGACGGTTGCACGTATTACGCACGTACACATCCTCGCTCGCCTGCATTCAGGTGTGCACGCACGCCCGCACATTTAGCCAATGGAAATGGGCGATTTCCCGAGAGCGCGTGCGCGCGTACGCCCGGGCGTGTCAAGTGATTGACTGATGGGATTGAGAAAGCAGTGTGCGTGTATGCGTGCGTATATCCACCCATTCAATTGCACACGCACTTTCTTGCTCACTTGGCTTAGGTCCGTGAACAACAGCAGCATCTACTACATCATCAACAAAAGCAAAAAAATAGCAGCAGCAACACCACCATCAATATTTGAGCATGTGTGAGCAAGCTTTTGTGCATTTGAGAAAATAGTAGCGCTGGATTGGAGAGGAACGAGTGAGCATATGACCAAACAATTGCACAATATAGTAGTGCTCCTTAGGGGTCTTTAAGCAAAAACTTGAGCATGCCGAATGCTTCAATTTCTCACATACACACTAAATGATTTCGAAGCTAAAATTATGACCGATTTGGGAGAAAAAGTGGTACAGACAAATTTGACCATTTATGATCGAGTCAATATTGCGAGCCCGTGGGTCACAAACTTCAAAATCAATGTGCATTGACTAACAGTTGGGGAGGCGATGAATAACTCCAAATCAAATAAAAAATATCCACTTAACTTAAAACATTTAATCCCATACCAATTTAAGGCAACTTTGTTAGAAAATGCATGCTTCTCATTCTGTACAAAAGCTAATAGCTAGACTTCCTAAATGTGACCGAAAAATGGTTAGATTAACTGGGCAATTGGTGTAGACGAATGAGACAGATGTTGATTGGCCAAAACCTCATAATACAAAGGTTTTTGTTACGAATCCCAAAACTGCTAGGCAACCGATAGTAGATTAGAAGTAAGGGACCACATTTTGTGTTGACTGAGTGGCACGAGGCAAAGATTCGATATTCTTGGAATTACTTAGAGACGTTCAATTCCATGTGTAAATGGATGATTTAATATGAAAAGTGTGACAATCTCATCCCTAAACTAGCTGGACTACTGAACAATAAAGTGAAGTTTTCAGTAGAATAATCCGGGATGAGCTTTTAACAAGGGTATTCACGGGGCACAATTCAAATATAAACAGATAAATGCCGAGTGCTCTTCAAAACGTGGGGTTAGTTGTCACTCAAAATGAATGTATATTATTGGCGAAATCCAGAATTGAATAATTATAATAATTTAATGATTGGTTGGTATTTAAAAATTCCAGAGTCACTTCTCTCTTTGCTATCACTGCAGTGACAGTGTTCCGGTCCATTAGCAATAACTACCTAAATCCACTTACAGGCTATTCAATTAATAAAGGAGCATCTTGTGCATTCACAAATATTGTTGGAAGAAGCTATGATCACCAGCCGAAACCGGAAGCAAACTTTTTACTGATAAGCCAATTATTGGCTGTGTTGGGCTCAAATACATTCGGAATGAGAAGGCCAGAGATGAAGGTTCCCTTTGAGACCGTGAAACTGTGTATGAGTGAGCTTAGAGCAGATTTGCCATTACTGTAACCCCTATCGACCTGTTTCCGTACAGGCAAGCGGTGAAGATAGCGCAACTCGTCTGTAATAATGTAATTATCGCTATCACACGGGCGCTTGTAGGAGCTCACTGAGCTTAGTGGCTGACGTAAGTGCGTGCACGCATGCAAAAGTCAACAGCCAATTGTTTTGGGCTTGCGCCCCCGTACCACCCGGGCATGCACGTACGCACGCACGCACATGCACATGCGATTATGCCTTGCGGTCCATGCGATTGTGCGTACACGTGTGAGCGTGCTCATGATACATGACCAGAGCGAAAGACAAAAATTGTTTTGCGTGCCTGAGCAGGTTCAGCACATCAACGGCACATGATAATTGACAGGGAGTTACCGCCCTGTGACCAGAATTATTACACAATGCATGATGAGAGTGAGGTAGATGCATGCATACATGGAAAGCGGGAGGGAGGGAGAAGGAGACCCTGGACCGAGCGCCGATGCGTGGATTCTTTGGTGTGCGAAATAACTAACCAATACCTGCAGCATCTGCCAGTGAAGTCACTGATTTACTTATAATGGTTTACATTTAAGCACTCAACGTAAGTGTGCATAAAATTATTCTTAAACTGGAGAGCCAATCACCTCGCTGAAACTGGGCCAACCTATACAATACACTGTCGGTCGGTTTTTCGCCCAACACAAGTATGGAGCAGGCGTCTACGATGGGTGCAGATTTTTAATCTCTGTTTTGTGGAAGAATACTCATTTTTATTAAAATAATACAATTAATGCCAGATTACCGACCACATAATGTGGAAATCCCCTTCATCAGCTTTAGGCATAAATAAGAAAAAATGCTCACAAGTAGCTAAAAAGATCTTACTAACTGCGTTCATTTAACTTGAAGTGAAACCAATAAAACCATTTTTTAGGTGAGAAGAAGAGCCTTAGAGTTGTTCAAACGTCATTTGAAAGTCTCTTTGTTTATTCTTTGTGCGGTCATTCGGAATACATTATTAAAGCAACATCCGCTACTTTTGACCGACCACTAGTATGAGAAGATCAACTTTTTCAAAGGGGAGCATGTGAATAGAAGTATTAAACAGTGTGCACATTTTAAGAACCAAAAGTTCGTGTTCACGAAACTTGAGGGTGCCACGAACACATCTATTTATCGCGTCACACAATAGGTGTGCAGGTATGCGATTGCTATACACCCAGTGTGCAAAAAATGTACACCGGTATATTATTCAAGTCACAAAAAGTCACGCCGCTTCTTTGGTTATTTTTAACACCAGTTGAAGCTAACTAGTATTTTCGTAAATGCACAAAAGGATTGTCCATTGACCCGTAAAGTAAAACGGCAGTGAGCAATTCTTTGGCCAAACATTACCGGTCACTAACTTCCACTAGCGTGTAAATTAACAAAAAAACAGCTTAATTTTATAATTAAAATAAGCAAAATTTAGGCAAATTTCATCAAGAAAATTAGTTTGTTAACATGCCTGAACAAATGTGATGATTAATTAGTGAATTGAAGGGTGTCTATCTTGGCACGGTAAATGTACGTGGGCGCTTTGGATTCACAAGGCTTGAAGTAACCCGATTATTTTCGTTATAAAGTCCTCCCAATTTATTTGAGACATCACTGAATAATGGTTAAACCAATTAAAAAGATGCTATGGATCACAAAATGATCCATGCGATGCATTGAACTTCAGCTCACTCACTTGAGTAAGCTCGAATAATCAGAATAAACAGACAAAGTTTTCCATCCAGCGGGCAGGAAAAGAGATTCTGACACAATTAATTCCAACAAAACATTAGTGAATTCATTCGTGTGATTAGTTATTTAAAATCTAATAAAATGCGGACCCCATTTACGATGGAAATGTATTATTTTTCAATGGTTTTGTCCTAACCTACCAGTAATTTCAGCAATATTTTCACAATTGTTTGTTTCCTGCTTTGGCTGTTAACCTTTTAATTCGATCTACAAAAAGGATTTAAAATATGCCTTGTAGACTTGAGTAAAAAAGCCTACGTATTTTGCCCTACCAATGGAGGGAGGTAGTATAATTTGCCGAAGGAAGCCACGTATGCTTGACAATTCTTTGTGGTTGAATTTTACCAAATTCAAATAGGTTTGTATGATTTGCTTAATTTGCCACATGAGAAGCTGGACGGCCTGACGCATAGACGACGGGGTTTCATGGATAAAATGACTTTATTCCATTCTTTGTGTGACCAAGATCCACCCACTTATTTTAGGTTATCCTTTAAAACAATTCGCAATGCTATTTTGGTAGGTAAATTAATTGTTGCATTTTGGTTATTATTAGGAACAGCAATCGAGCACAGTTTTCCGAGTTATCTGGTAAATCCCTAGTTCTGAAAAATAAAGCAATTTATTTTATTAGGTAAAGTGCATCAAAATTATAGGAATGATCGAGAGAAAATAATTGAAAAGTATAAGCAATGCAGACTAAAAGAGCTGCATTGTAATTCGGTTAATAATGTCTCTTACCATGTGTGCATTTGGATTTTGTCACTTCGCTGACGACAACGCAAAGACACGTTTAGCAGCTGGAATGATGGGATAAACTACAATGTTTTTATAATCCTGGGAATGTGTCATGTTTTATCAAGAAGAGCTGGTCGACGCTCAACGATATTCCAAAGTGACAATGTTCCGTATGTCAACGGATTCCTGTAGACACACTTGCTCACTACGAATGATTTTGAATGAAATGAATAAAAGAAGTACGTCTATACCATCTCTGTCTTTTCATTAATCGGTGTTTTGCTGTCAATTTCGGGAAATTTTATTATTCACACGATGTTCGTAATTCGCAACTTTTCTAAGAAACATTTTCAACTTTTAACTTTTTGTGATTTTGTTGGCAGTAAATATGCACAGCTTTAAATTGAGGTAGTCGTCTTCTCTCCATGTTTTTTAAAGTAAGATCTACTTGATTAATTACTGATTCCCATTCCTTCGGAGTGAAGTGGTCAAAGCTCTCGCCTCTGTTGCAGTAGGACTTTCTCCGAAGACGCTGTGCGGCATACCGATTTAAAATAAGGTTTATTATCAGCGTAAAAAAATAGTAAGGCAATAAGACCAAAAGGCATACCTTATGAAATTCACAATTCATGCAATGACACAGTCCTTATGGTTAACATACTTAATGCTCAACGAATCATTGCAAAGGTTCAGATCGTTTAAACACGCTAAATACTTTACAGAAAGGGCGCTTTGTGCATGCATTTCGTAAACTTTTCGACTTTGCATTCGAGAAGCCCAACTGGCTACGTATGGATGGCTCAAGACTAAAAGGGTCAATCTTCTGATTGTCACTAAGTAACAAAGTAAATAGGTGATTGTATGACAATTACAAACTAGGTGGATGTTTTCGCAGACATACATGAACATAAAACAGTCAAGCTTAACGTGGAATGTTAGCAAAGTGAAAGAAGAAAGGTCGATTCTTCATTTAATAAATTGGAACTTTTAACCACTGCTGCACAAAATCTACAACAAAAGTTGTAAAATACTGTCGAGCGCCCCACGAAATTCCTGTGGCTTCGCTGTAGTTCGCTGCAATTTATTGTCACTATTTACATCCTAGCATTAAAAACCAGATATGAAAGTGCTTCAGCTTTTCGGTTTGTTACGCTCTCTGCATTCTGTTCTCTACAATCCTCTTGCTTTATATCCACAGATTTCATTAGATGTTGGCTGAACCTGATAGGTCTGACTTGAATATATCTGCTCTAGGAATGGAGTTGGACGCGATCTTTGGGGTGCTCAAGCCATTCGTCCAACTGGTCGCACAGAATTTCGAGGTTTAACGTGTGAAAAGTAAGAGCAGAACATAACGTTAAAAGTAAGAAAAAGGTGTATGCATTGATGGATCATCGAAATATAGATGAACCCCATCCAGAATAACGATTCACTTTTGATTGTAACGAGGAATAATTTGTGACTATTAATGGTTGAAAACAACCTTTAGAAAAGTTTAAAAGGATTAATAATTGAACCATTTGATAAAGTTACAGAGGCCATTAAGTATATGACTGCCACGTACGTTGACTGACAACAGTAAGTCACCAAAACTACCTAATTTTCTCCTAAATTCCTCCGTCTTGTGCAACGGTGTTACGCGGAGGTTAGTTTTGCGTCGAAAAATTTACCACAGGGGCAAACAAATCAGATCAAACAAGTTCTATCAGACCTAAGAGCAGATCATTTTTTGTGGACACAATTTTGACAGAATGTTGTGGTGTGACATCTGTCAAACTTTGCAGCACGAAAAAAATCCTTGGGGGGTCTCAGTAATACCACATTGTAAGCGGTTATTTTGTTCACTCGAAATCCATTTTTGCTCGAAGTGCTAATCCACCAATATCACTTTATCTTCATTAAATAACACAATATAGATTCCATTTGTTCCTATGAGAGCTCCGATTCAAACAAGAACGTTCATCACACACAAGCCGAAAACATCATAAAATGATCATTGATTCATGGATGGTCACTACCAAACCATCTGTGATGCTTTTAGCTTGACTGCAGGGTCCAGTTTCGGTTTCGCCAATCGGGTGGCCATATTGCCTTAGCCAGGTGGACTGGACTTCGGGCCATGTTAGCAAGCCCAATCCCTTTTTGTATGCTGAATATATATTTTACTGTGGTAGTATGCCTTCTTTTGCCTTCAAGGAAGTCTTGGGACGCTACGCTACCATCCCACATGCAAATCATGTGAAAGTTTTGTGATCCATTTTTATGAGGACGCTGCAATAATTTGTTTGTTTTGACTACCGGTTCCGGTTCCGATCACTTAGATGGTCATATTGCTCTAACTGGGTGGCTGGCCCCCGGGCCATGCCATCAGCCCTTCCCCATCTGTTTGCTAAATACATGTGTTCTACTTCAGTATTACACTTTCTTTAGCCATTAAGGATATCACGGAATGCTATAGATTCAGCCACAGGTTTAAAAGTTTTATATTTTGCTCCTCAGTGAGACTGTTGATTCTCCGATAAGCAAATTAAACTCTAGCTAAATTCAGAACAATCTAGAGCCGCTAAGCAATTATAGTATAACTAATGCACGGATAAAAAAAGCTAAACAACACGTTAGGCTGATATTAGTCAAAAATATTTAGTATGCTAATCGATGCACACACTAAGACATGGCCTTTAAATAATCTAATAAAACGTACCTAATTGCTTAATTGCTCCAAAGTTTAACTAATCATATAGTTGCGGAAAAATTTGGCAGTAAACGCACATGTTAAGTCACTAGAATTTTATTTTACTGCCTCAGTTTGACCTTTTACCATAGCATTACCGCGGAGTCGATTTCGATTTAAAATGTGTGATCGATACTGGCTGGTTGAAAGTGAGAAAGTCAGAAAATTTGAAAGCATTTATAAACTCAAAAAAGAAATTGGTCGCCGCTGGTATCAACCTGTGTAGGTTTACTAATCCCCAATAAGGGCATCTCCAAAACATTTAAAGTGGGAAGGAGGACTCTTCCCTTGTTATTCATTAGCCGTTAATTTATATGATAGCTAACTAGAAGTGCTTGATATTGATCTCTGCTACTAAACTTGGCGAAGATTATTTCAAAACAACTTAAAATATAATGGGTCACAACCTGCTCTGGCGAAACTGGAAAGCTTGCTGACCGGATATCTGGGGACGCCTCTTTTTTTCACCATTTGAAGCAAATGAGTGTTTAACAATCATGTTCGTCCTTATGCTCATAGGCAATATGAATATCTTCATAAATGGAAGCATGAGATTTTATTAATTTGAGCTAAAATATGCTTTTTTTGCGAGACATTCGTAAGAGCATGAGTATTTTACATTGAAACACGCGAAAGAGCGTTTGCACTTGTGTCTGGCGATTCACTATTTGTTATTTAGTTGGTCGGCGTCTTTTACTTTCCACTGCAGAGATCTAACAAACCTTGAATGGGCCGTGAAATCTATTCAAAAAAAGGTTGACTGACTTTTTAGTAATGCTTTCATTAATCTAGGCTAAGGGATGTGCTAAAAAGGTCAGACTTGGACATCTATTGCACTTGGGACACGAAAATGTTGTCCGGTTAAGAGACGTCTTTGAAAGTAATGACTATATTTTACTAGTCTCCGAATATGTCGAAGGAAGACCGTTGTTTGAATAGTAAGTTATTCGGTAAAATTACCTGGTGACAAAAGTAAATATGAGATGTTCCGCTGTTGTATTTCTGAAGACCAATTAAATACGCCTGCACAACTGGTCAATCTTGTTTTTCGTAAGAGAACCGCAATAAAATTGGCGTGACTTACTACTCTCTCACGAACGATGTTTTAAGAACCATCGTAATGCATATAAATTTATTTTGACTAATTTGATTTTTATGGAAACAAATAGGAAAAGCAAATTTTGCAAGCCCTTAAATATTTTAGCTTTGCCTGTCTAAGTGAACTGAGCGAAAAGCTGATATCGTCTGCGGTGAAACAGATTAACAGGGGCCTTATGTATTTACATGACTTGGGAATTGCTCACCGGGATCTTAAAGTAAGAAAAAATCCTTCAAATTTTAAACTACATTGGCAATATTTCATTGCTTCATTAACAACTTTAGCCAAACAACCTTCTGATAAACAAGGTCGGTGAAGATGTTGTCGTAAAAATTTGTATGTTACTGATCTCACTTTGTTTCTTAACTATTTCTTGGAGTAAATGACCACAATATAATGAGGCGTCAGTCACACATAGTCAAAAAAAAGCAATTGGAGGATAATACACGTATTTCCATAATGATAATTGACTAGCTACATAAACCTCTTGTAAATATGCCATTTGTCTATGCACCCACCACCACATCCCCCTTTCTTTTTCAAAATAGGGCACAACTTTGCAATTCCACTTTAAAAAGGTAACATCCAAAGAAGTAAGAAACACAGTTATGCATATTTGTTTTCCAAATGTCTACTTCATTTCACATGTAGGCGTGAGGATCTTTAAGACTAGTGCTAAGAAAGGATGGCATCAACTCAGAGCTTGGGGAATGCAGAGCATGAGAAGCGGGATGAGGAAGAGGGTGAAAGTGTACATTCCTCATACGGCATCAGCATTTCAGCTAACCTGTCATTATACAACCAGCCATCAAAAACTTTTTGATTGATTGGCTGATTACCACCGTAAATTATTGATTTTTTGCTCCACAAAAACAGTAAAACATCAAGTTCTTCGCAGTTTAAGATGATTTTTTTACATTTTTACACGGGTAAACTAGACCCTACTATTTTTAAACACTTGCACTTTGCTTGAAGCTGATGCTGCATTCTCAACAGTTGTTGGTATGGATATGGAAACGGAATTAGTTAATGGTGACATCACATTCACTGCTCCCGAAATCTTTCTCACTCACAAGCATGGGCCACCGGTAGATATGTGGGCCCTTGGAGTGCTACTGTTTATTATGTAAGTAATATGTTCGTTTTCATAACTTTTTCGCACTTTTTTATTTTCCATAGAATACCTTAACAATATACCTCACATATGGCTAAACTTTAAGGTAGAAAAATTAAAACTGAAATCCAATTTGTGCATTGAATTGGGAATTTTGCATTTTTCTGTTCAAAATTGATGAGTATACACGTGGTTCGACCGACTCAAACAAGAGTTTTAAATTCTTTCATTTGCTCTATTCACTCAAACAAACTGATGTAGGATTTAAATAAATTAATTAGTTAGGTATCTTATCCTCCTCCATAAGGATAGAATTTGCCATTGAATTAAAACAGTTGGGGTAAACAATTTTTAAATCTGTCCAATTGGTTAACGAAGGAACTTACCTGGACCTCGAGAAAAATCTGGTCGACGGTCCATCTCCTATTTACTCATATGTGTGCAAGAAGAATGGTAAAACACTACTCAAAGCCAACTCATTGCTAAGCAAACGCAATAATTAATATGCAAACTAAAAAAGCAGTAAATCAGATCGTGTAGAGATCTTTCTTTTAATAATGAACAATGGACGGCTATGCTACCAGGGTCTCTGGCATGGAGCCTTTCAAGCGAGAGAACGAGATGGACTCATTTCGGGCCATTCTCAAGGGTGAATTCAACTTTGATGGAAGAGAGTGGGAGGGCATTAGTATGCATTGCAAGGATCTCATTCGTCGACTTCTTGCCGTGGAACCAGTGATTCGCCTCACTGCCATCCAGACGACTAATCACAAGTGGATTTCTGGCGAGGAAACAGCTAAACATATTCTACCCGAAATTCCTTACCGGTTGGAGAGCTTTAACCAGCGTTGCAAGGAACGAGTGAGTGGTCGAATAGATCAGTTCTAAAGTCTTGCAATTTGCCTTTTATGGTGAAATGCTGATTTAGCTAAACTGTACGTGGCTCGATATGA
Organism: Taenia multiceps; assembly: GCA_001923025.3. NCBI lineage: Eukaryota > Metazoa > Platyhelminthes > Cestoda > Cyclophyllidea > Taeniidae > Taenia > Taenia multiceps. The sequence goes on along the minus strand of CM010311.1, from coordinate 45,816,222 downwards.
ATGCATTCACTTCCACTGTAGCCGTTACTAACTCAAATTTAACACAGTTTTTTCCACATGTTTCCCATTTGGAAGCTATAATCGCCTTTTTCATAGTATATAGCTTCGCATATATACTACAGTCCCGGTTATACCTTGGGCTACTGCAAAATCACTTGAAATTGATACCATACGAATAAATTAGGATGCATAAAATACCTCGTAAGGTCTATTGAAAAGCTTAGAGTAAAGACACATTAGTTGAATGGTGGATTTTAGCTCAAGATAAGGTAGATGGTCTAAGTACTCAAAACATGAAGTTGCTGAATGTTTTTAAGGGTTATTTACAGCACTCACGACTACAATATTTACATACGATAACGGGCAACAAAGCCGATTTTGTTCTTTACAATGCAGCTCGATAAAATTGTTTGATAAAATTTAAAGATTGGACCTGTTGAGCGTGATTTGATTTACCTGCCTTGCAAATCGAGTGAATTTGCTAACGCAGTCACAGAAGCATTTGTCATATGGCAATTTGGGGGGCGATTTATGGAATGAATAGGCAGAATATACCACACCAAAATGATTCAAATGGCTTGAATCCAGTAGTGAATCACCAAAACAAGCGGGCACCCTATTCAAGAATTCCTACAAGCTTGATAATAGTAATGTGATAGCTGTAGCTGATGAGTATTTAGACTGACTATTTTTAATGCTTAACTCGTGTAACGATGGAATAGTTTGACTACATCTGCATCATTAGAGGAAATCTCGGAAAAAAGCGGATAAATCTCACCCAAATCCACCTCTAAATGACAATGTGCATGCAAGACTATTCCTTTAATCCCCATTTCTTCACTTCACCTCACTGAACAGTGAGTTTTAGATTGTTTGTTGGTTTGTTGAGAGACCCGCCTGTCTGCTCATCCATTTTTGATGAGGGCTGACTTTTGTACTCTAAACTTCTTCACAGAAACGAACACTGCATTGGCCGTCTCCAGATAATCCATTTCATCACCCACCACTTGGCCCACGCTTTTGATGCACATACAACTGCAACCCACACTCAAGAAACTGGGCCCACTTAATGTGTGATGCACTGTTGAAGCACAAACAACTGTTGTGAATTGGGTCTGTCTGTTAGAAGCAACTTGATACACCCTGAAGGTGCGTGAAAGGAATCCATCCCTTGCACCATTTCCCTTCCTTCCTTCCTTTGATCAATGAACAAGAAAGTTATAACTTTGGCCATACAATGAAGTGCAAGACCACATACCTCACACTAAGGAACTTATCCTTGGGAACATTTCCCACCCTGGGTGGGATGGGACGGCGGATTAAGAAACCTTGCATTTTACAAATTCCTATACCGTACAGCAAGCCACTGGAGCGAACTGTCCCGAAATTCCCACGATCCTCCAACATATTGTAGGCCATAAATAGCAATCTGAAGTGAATAGTCCAGGCGTCGAATTCACCAGATAAATTTTGGCCATGCAAAGCTGCAGAAATAAAAGTTGTGCACTATTCAGTAGAATAGGTTGATAAAAGTTTTAGTGCATAATTGAAGAGCATTCATTGCCATAAATAGTACTAACCTGTAACCAACTCTGTTTTAATGTAAGGCAACCAAAATGCAGGAATTTTTGCAGCACTTTTACACATCAATTATGATACAACCAAACCACTCTGATCATCATAGAGTGCACTGTAGTATTTACCTCTTTGAATGAGCCATTCATCTAAGAGTGATGTTATTCAGCCAAATTTCAGCGCAGATTTAGGGATGATGTTTAGTATAAACAATGCAACATCAATTGCATCGCTTTTGCCATTCTTTGATGAAGTTTTGAGAATGCCGACGTTCTCAGCAAGACGACTCCTTTTGTAACAACATTTAGAGATCAGCTTAAGAAATCAGGATGGCTGTTTTTTGCTTTGCTTCTGTTTCCTGTTGCCGTAATCTCGGTAACCTGGGCTATGCTAGAGCCGAGGAATCAGTGCAGTTAAAAATACTAATTAACCTAATGTGGGATCACCACAGCATATATATCACAGTTACCAAATTTCTTTTCTCTTATAAATAATAGGCTCTATAGACGAAGAATTTAAATCCATTATTCTTCACAAAAATAATTTGAGATGCTAAAAGTGTAAAAATTAACAGAAAAGATCTCCTCTTCTTGCTTTTTTTAGGCAGAATATTGGAAGTCCGTAAAATCTATGCTTCCTGAGGACCACTTGGAACGCCCTCTCGTCAAAGAGGCGTCTTGTATTGCACTACAAAATCGCGAGAGTGAACATAATGCCACAATGAATAAACTGCTCTACTAAGGTCCTGGCACAAAAGGTGGAAAAATAAACTATTCGCATCTTCCACATTTGACTCGAGAAATCAATTCTAATACCACTTTCCTTCCCTTCATTGTGATGAATGCCTCTCTAAAAAGGGGTTAGAGGGAAAGGTACACCAAAAGGGGCCATCTAGACTCCCTGGCATTTGGATAGAGTTGGATGAGGGAGAGAGGTGATGTATGCCACATGATGCGGCACTTACATGTGTGCTTTATTAGAGAAAACTTGCTAAAAATACGTGAACGATTTCAATTCTAGCTTCTCTTAATTTCTCTTCGTTTTCTACTTTGTGTTTTTTAAAGAAATTAAAATGAACGACATGCGAGTCGTTCCAACCAATTCACAGAAGGAACAACGAATTGGAAAAGCAAAAGCAGCCTCTCGTCTGGATTGCATTTTGTTTGTGCGACGGACCTTTTCTAAGATAGTCTGCTTCACTTTTCATCGATGCTGACTTGGCAAAAAACGTGTGCTAATGTATCAAATTTGTAAATATTCGTGCTCGTGGGTAGGTGTGTTAATTTCGCCTCGCACACAGGACGATTTATTTCTTGTACAAGTTTGTCAGAGGACATATTAGCTATGCGTCAATCACCCATCCCAAGTCCGCCACACAGGCGCATAGTTGGAAGTCCTTAAAACGTCGGCACCATTCAATCAGACGCCTAACTGCAGCCAATCGTCTGAGGGGCGCTCAGCGGAGAAGGAATGTTTTATGAACGAATTTAAGATTGTTTTGGGGCAGAAACTTCTACTCTGTTCTCTGTTCACTTACTATCGCGTGTAGTGCAGCCACTGAAACATTCTTCTCGCAAACCTGGCCATAAAATGCTGATGTCCAGGTTTTACTTAAGCATAGGTTATATTTTTAGGGAAACACTTTATCACCATCAAATTTGGTGTCCACATCTTAGCATAAATATGGTGAGAGGTCAACGTGCACAACTGTCATCAGGTTAGGCGTGGATGCGTAACCAGTACCGGGGCTTCACACCACTGATGTAAGGACACGATCACTGGAAAACGTAAATTTCGGTGCCTTCACAAAAACTTAGTAAATTTTAATAGCAAATCAAATAAACAGGGAAAACGCAGTTGAAACTACGAATAGCAGTCTCTGTACTTAAAAAATAAGCTGAAAATTCCTTTTAAAGCATACTCATTGTGTTTATCAATAGATGGCCTCCATGCAATGCTCAGCAGATGGAATTTGCAATAGCAGGTGTTGGCATTCGGGTTTCGAGAAAAAATTATGACTCATCCTTATAAAATGGATCCTCAAACAACCTTGCATTTATCCCATTTGTAATGATCATTTTCGGACTATCTCATTCATTTGCGGGCGTTCTGATCCAAGGGGGCCATGCTTTTCATTGAACACATACCAGCACGTCTTCCAAGGCAGTGTTATAAAGTTGAGCGTTATCTTGTAAATAGCACTTCAAACTGCATACCGTTACTGCTGCTACCGATGTGACGTCCAATGCCTTCCCTGAAGTCGTTAACAGACGCAACAGTGTAAAGGATAATTCCCCATCAGGAGGAAACAACAACCTACTTTCTCGTCCAGACCCCTGATCTGGCAGTGCCACCCACGAATGAATTTAAAATGCCCTGGCATTTGCTATGACGCCAACGCCGATCATAATTCGATAAAGATCCATCAAGGGAACCACCCGTGCCGCTGGTACGCATTCGTGCACACGTTGTTCCTTCAGGTTAATCATGTGAGTTGGCAGCAGACATCCGTATTGAACCCCACCCAAATATCCCAGTTGGTGATTCTGGAAGACTTATGCTCACTTATATAAATAGCAGACTATAGCAAAAAACATTGAAATTTTAGGATTAAACGGTTGGAACCTTTGAATCAGTGAGAAAGGATGCTGGCGCCTGTGACACTGCTGAATTGAGTAAATGACATGACAAGTGAGAGAAATTGTTATATGCACGATCTAAGCCTGAAAAATTCAGTACTGTTGTTTTAACTCTCACACAAAGTTACGCAGATCAAATTCGACCCTTTCAAGCAATATGAATGTAAACTGTTTAGGTAATCACCGATTTAGGTGAGCAGACAACTTGGTTCTATTGAGTGAGCCGGAAAATCTGGATTAGAAATGGCTGCATCCTCAAATTCCACCCTGAAAGTGGCTGAATTGACATAGGATTTTGTTGACCTCTTCAATGTCAACTATTTAAGAAAAGTAGGATCTCATATCGTTAAAATTAAACTTAAGTAATTACTTAATCTATCCTCTCGAACGCCAAGACTGAAATTAGAGCTTAAAAATGTTATTCACTGACTCCAAGCTACTTTTGGCTAAAAGTTACTGCCTAAGTGGTTAGTAAAGGGGACGTGTCTATTTTGGAACATTTTAAGCATTGTCCTTAAGTCTGTTGTTCCTCTATATAGTTAGCCCCGCATAAAGCGCATTGCACGGAAACCTTGAACAAATCTATGGTCTGTTTCATCGCCAATGGGCACATTTTTTATCATGATGCGATATCACCAAACCACCATTGATCCTGACTCGAGGCAAGTTACATCCACCGGAAGATCCTCTTCAGAGGGAACCGAAGAGTGACCAAGAAAAACGCCAAGAAGAACTTTTAAAGGGAGAAAAGAGCTACAGAGTGAAACCATCTTACCTCAACTCTATGTTTAACTGTGTAGATTCTTCAACGCTTACAGGTTCTACCGCCATCTCAATGTCGAGGCCATCTGGATGTGTCGAAGGTCCCCCACCTCTCCTGCTTGGCAATGGATTAGCTCGCAAGGTGGGTAACACAGGGAATTACAAATGCTATTTTTGAAGCTACTTTGTTAAAAAATGATTTTTTTGCCTTGCATTAGATGAAATTCTCGATGCAATATCAGTGATTTCGATGTGCTAGTAAAATATCAGTGTAACGTGTTGGCTGTTTGGTTAACTCTAGGTCTTGGTTGGGTAACCATTCAGGTGTTTCACCATTGTGTCTTCGTTTCTTGGCCATGCCAGTAGCCCCAAGGCCCATTGGGTGTGAAAACAAATAGTTTCCACCAGAGTATTTCATCTTTAACGAAATCTTGTAAAGCTATAGTCAGAATACTGAGAATATTTAGCAAGTAATTTAACTTCACGTGCACATTATAATTAAGCCACTTCGCTTTACGTTCACAAGATGGTCTTGTGGACGAACTAATTAAATTTGACTAAATAAAACCTATGGAACTTATTGAATTCTCGAACTCGGCTTCAGCTTTTCAACCTCAAATTTCTAGTGCAGCAAAATCGCAAGCTCAAGCAATAGCACATGAAAAAAGTAAAATTTAAGAAGTCTTTTTTATACTTACTCGAGATAGGAACTTCAACACGAAAGAACTCAATAAATAAGATCATTGGTGAATTAAAAGGTCATCCAGACGAAAAACGATGACTTTATAGACCCTGGTAAACGAATGTTCATCGCCCTCATTATCGCGATCCCAAAGCTCACGCCTTTTTTGTTTCACTATAGCACTGCATGTTTCAACTTCGTGTATGCTTTTAAACCTGCTCCACTCCCATTTAGTTAAAAGTCACAAATGTGTGACCTTCAGATCCAGGTCAGAGTATCGGAGCGTCACGCATGCGCGATGTCGATAACGAATAGGTGAACAATCCATGACATTATTAAGCTCGCTTCAACCCGTTAGTCTACCCAAAGGTTAGTTTAAAATAACGAGTTCTCGCCATAAAGACTAGTCAGGGGTCCTGGTGGACAACGATTTAGACATAAAAATTACAGCAAATAGTTGAATAAAGAAGAAGTACGAAAGCAGTGAAGAGACGCTTGGGCAAGAAAATATGTTGCAGCGTCCCGAGACTCCCTTTAAGGTAAAAGAAGGCATAGTACTGGGGTAGAATATAAATTCTGGAAACAGAGGGCTTGGGGGCTGTTGGCACGGCCCTGAGACAGGCCAACCGGCTCAGCACAATATGGTCACCCAAGTGACCGAAACCGGTAGTTCGAACAAACAAAGTCTTACAATGTGCTTCCTCCTATTAATGGAAGTCGACATGATTAAATAGTGCAAAAACAAATACAAAGAAGCATTTTAAGACGTATTTGTTACAATTTTGTGCATTTCTATAGTTTGTAATAAAACACTGTAAAAATGATTCACTGAAAAGGCTTACAGACGAAACTTGGAAAGCTCGACTGATGCAAGTGACAAGAGATTGCACAATTGAAAATGCGTTTGATACCACGTTCTTAGATGTCTACCTGCGAAGATTAACAAAATTTCCACGCTAAAATAAATTAGAGAATTCAGACCATCATAGTGTAAATCCAGGACAGACTGGTCACTTTAAAATGAAATTTCAAAGCAGAGGAGGTAAATAACTTCATAAGGCGTTCAAGTCAAGCAGAGAATTTGAGCATATAAAAGAGAGAGGCAGAGCTTGGAGTGTAGGAAAAACTCATGTTTGTCCACATTTACACTTTTCATAGGATCAAACCAGTAGCCAGGTGTAAAAAATCTCTCTCTCAGTAGGTTACCGTGGAACAGTCTGCTTTGCTTCCCCATCAACACACTAAACTTGGGGAATTGCAAATGTTTGCATTTGCGAATGGTTTTGCCACTTTTAGCGTTCATATAGACATCTATTGTTCAGCTTTGTTTAAAACAAACTGGTTATACGTCATCCAGGTGTTCCACATACTGGTTGAATGTTTGTAGGAATGACTGGCTGCGGAAGTTGTGATTGAAGAATAAAACCATTAAGACTGAAGCCTTCATAGACATAAAAACACTCCCTAGGAAGTTCAGGACTGCCTTAGCAACACATGCTTCTTCAGTTCTCCTGCACTGGTCAGAGGTAGGAAATTGACTTGACACCCTTCAGGCTATCTTAGCACCAAAGGGCTGACCAAACTAATCAAAATTAAACTTCGCTTCTCACCAGAAATCGGATCGTAAACTAACTAGACTAATGCCTCAAAAATGCAGAAGCGCAGCACAGTGAAGAAGAATGGAGAGTTACGTTGAAATCCTCCAACCAGAGGCTGAATGACCATGCTTAATCATTCAACTATTTTGTAAGTCTTTAAATTAGGCTGTAAATAGATAGATCAGTAAAAGTCGTTGTAATACTTTGTTTGTTCGAGCTACCCGTTTAGGTCACTTGGGTGGCCATCTTGTTCTAGCCGATTGGTCGGCCTCCGGGCAGTGCCAACAGCCCCCAAGTCCTTTGTTCCCGGAATATATATATTCTGCCCTAGTACTACGCCTTCTTTTACCTTAAGGGGAGCCTCGGGACGCTACATTGGTGGCAGCGGAAAGCGGACCCGACTTTGATGGATTTTATCCTGCTCCATGCCGTTTCTGGCAAACGTCGGCGTTGTGAAAGAAGTACATGTGCTACAGAGGGGAGAACCTTTGGGGTCTCGTAACAGAAGGGTTGAGACCGACGTTCATCTTCGACATCTCCCTCGCCCTCGTGTTCGACAGGAAAGCTATTAACAACTGAAGCGACACTAGCCGTGGACTCCAAGGCCAGAGGAGGGCCAAGAGGCGCGCATTTGCTGCACTGAGTGCTACGCGGAATGGATGGCACTACAGGAACACATGCGTTCGAACCTCGACGACTGGGACGGTTAGCTCGTGGGTGCTTCTCGCAGCGCAGCACTGATTACGTTGTGATGGCTGACACGGGATGCGGACGAAGGGGATCGTCGGGGACGACGCTCGAAGGAAGAGAGGGGCTGTGTAATACTTTGTTTGTTCGCACTACCGGTTTAGGTCACTCCGGGCCATGCCAACAGCCCCCAAGTCCTCTGTTCCCGGAATATATATATTCTGCCCTAGTACTACGCCTTCTTTTACCTTAAGGGGAGCCTCGGGACGCTACAGTCGTGAATCAGAAATACCGAAATTCTCCTGATAAGTAAAACATCAGAACCAAACGAAATATATCGCATCCACCGAAGGGAATAGAAGACGAAAATATATGCAAAAGGCGTCATATCATAGAGCCGAGCAAAAGTGGCGAGTTTTTCTGAAAACAGAAGACGGAAAAATATTATTAATAACGAGTTAATAATTCGAATTCAGAACAAACGCGTTTGCATTATGTCTTAAAACGTCCTTCATCTCGATATAATGTGTACTATGTTGCTCTGGTTGTGACGATGCAAAGCAAAGTTCATTTTGATTCTCGATAGTTTATGTAGCAATGGAAGATCACTTTCAATGCCAGAATGGGCATGAAAGAGAAAAAACAACCAATGCTAAAACTTAAACTGGAAGTGCATGACATGGGCTTAAAGCCACCCAATCCCCCCGGCAGAACAAGTCGTTCGATTTTTGTGCATAGATTTATTTAGGCAAAGTTGATAAGTAAATGGCAACAACAATAACACCAACACCTGAATCAACAACAGCACTATTAGCTTAAACTTCAGACGCATCTAGGACGTTATGGAGAAAGAAGAAAGTAGAAAGACACGTGAACGTTGAGTAGCAACTAGTAGAGTGGGATGACCCCAACACCCACACCACCCTCGTGAGCTATAAGCGGCATCGCGGGCACCCACTGCCAGTCCGCAAAGACGTCATCCTCCGAAGTCGACATTTCAGTGGAGGAGGAGGGATGCGGTGGTGGTGGTGGCGGCCGTGGCTGCAATGGCAGCGAGGTGTGAGGACCCAATTCGCCAGGGCTGCTTGTTGTTGACTGGAAGGTGAGGAGTTCAATTAAACTCTCCGTTGAATCGAGACCCTGCAAAGTTTGGGAACAAACAAGATATTTTTTGACAGCTTTAAAGTACACAATAATTAAATTTCGTCTTTAAGTTACCAAAAAGGTAATGTTGCAATCTTTTGAAAACAGTTGGAACTCGGTTGGATTCTCAGCCATACCGTTACCTTGAAAACAGAATTTTCGCATTCTGACCTCTTCAATTTTTTGATGAGATAGTTTGTTTATCAAAATGCTCACCACCAACGTCCCAACATATGTGGCATGTTTTCCCCACTAATTTATGGTAATCACGATTGCAGTGAGCCATCTCAGAAACTGTGTAGTTGAGTGTAATGCAACAAAATAGAAATTGCAGTTCTTTCTGTAATATTCTAGTGGCACTGGTCGATTTTCCTCCGAGATTCTGGTAGCTAATACGCTAAGATTGTTGTACAATTAATTAAAATAGAGAACCAATAATTTATCCATTCATGTCTTTCATATCTATCAAATCTCCTGCATGCAGTAGGGAAACAGGAAATGGATGCATAGCATTTTCACACATTAATTATTAAAAGGAAGCCTGATCACTAGATAAGTTTAATAGAGCTAAAAATTTGCACACATTGTCCGAGTCTCAAAACGAAATAAAATGCAAAACCTCAAACCCTAAATGAATTTGGTGAATCGGTTAGATTCCGCTGCTGAACGACTTAACCACTCGGTTTATCATTCAACAAGCAGATTTGTCTTTCTGAATAGAGTTATTATCATTACTATTATTATCACAGCAATGAGTAGACCTTAATTGCATTTGTTTGACCTTTAGTAAGCGAACGCATAAGCACATAAACCAATCTTCTTAGGAGGAAGTGATAAAAGCTGATTTTCACCATAACCCAGTCAGCGTTTTTGTAAGTGGGGAGTAAAATGATCGCCTATAATGCCTACCATCATTTGTCAATGCATGTAAGCGCGACCGATTTACTTTGCTTCCACAACTTTTGCAGTTTATGTAGGTTCCAGTGAGTTGATTCATTATTCACGTCAAGTATTATTGACAGTTCCAGGCGCATAACTGCTCATTATTATAAGGCATAGTGCATCTTCGTGAGTGCGATGGCAAAGTGAATCGTGACCGAAAAAGAATGTCGAAACCACTTCAAGGCAGTGCAACCTACTATCGCATCTCACTTGCCACGCTTTCTCCAAATGCCGTGAAATGAACTCAACAGGAGACTTTTGGGGTCTTGGAACTAAGTTGACTCATTTCGTAGAGGCAGAAAAAACTCGATTCAACCAACAAGTTATGATCAGAGGGTAGATTCAAAATAGGAGGAAAGTACTGATGAGCGCAACAGATAGAGGGTTTTATACTAATAGACTGACGCATTTCGTCTACGCCTCCCAATGAGTGCATAAAGGTAATAGCCGGCACTTCCAGTTACGAAATGTTACTAGAGCAGGTTATGCTGATATAGTTAAAAGTGATTATCTACACAAGTTCAGACAATGTCGGACCGCCAACAGTATCGTCTTGCTAGACTCGTGACAAACACTCGTTAAAAGTAATTGAATGAAACCCAGGTTTGTTTAATAAAACGACTTGATGCCCGATTGATGAATGAGTTTCCTCATCCGAATAAAAACCATTGCCAAGCACCAAAGTTGAGACGCACATCACCGATTGTTAACTCACCATAGCGAATAGTGATAACTAGTTTAAAAACTGTGGAAACTTGCAACACCCTTCTAAATAGGCAAACTTTGCCGTGGCGAATTCACTTGCCAACATATGAATTCAGTTTCTCCGAAAAACGCCTCGATCATATATTCACGAACATCTGATTAGTATTTAAGTACGCACAACTCACATTAAAAAATCTTCGCCTTACTAATTTACATTTGTAATACAAAAAAACACTTTTTCTCGACTATAAAAGTCATCATACTACGAGCTTTAGCGCGTAAAGAGAGTCGTTTTTGGAATTCTGTCGACTTCCTCTGATCTGCGATCTTGGAATGACTTGTAAAAGCCACTCCAGCGTAGCAATGGGAGCCTGCTAACCTATTTGCAAGGAGAGTAACGACGAAAAGTGAAGGGGTTTCTTAACTTTTCCCCGAGGTTGGTCTGTGATTCGAAAGCACTTCAAATTGCTTTAGTGTTCAGCTTGATGATAACACCTAGCATTGGATGGAACAAATGTGTCGATGAGATCTTAACGTTAGCAACACAAGTTATTACAATGAAACTAGGATTATGGCTTTGGCGTGCATTGAGAGATTCTATCGTTACTTGTGATTCGACAGACAGCCCTGGAGCCCGGCGACAGCAGTTTCACTTGTTTTAGTATTTGCCATCAAATGGCAAGAACTACCACCATCAGTACTTCAAATTGATGCCTTGGTTCGTTAAAATGTCCTTCGCCGATGCTTTTTTATAATCACAAATAAATCTCCAAATCCATGAAGTCATGATAAAATGAATTTCTTATACCACGTTCGGCATTCATATAAGGCGTCTGAACTATGGCTGAAGAAATTACAAATGCAACCATCTCCACACTTTGTAGTTTAACATCAACCTTTCCGTTGTGGTCGTGTAACAAAATCAAACAACTAACAAATCACGTGTTTTTGACGTACAAGATCAAGTAAGAAAACCGAAATGCCAAGTATATGGGACACTGATTGTTCCCGTCTATAAAACTACCAGAAAAGGGAAAAACTGGAGCTAGATGCTGACTAGTCCCAGTTCTAAGGTGTTCTATTGTTTATCTGAAATGGGGCAGAAAACTTTTAAATCATTCAGTTATTTGAGTTTTTAAACGGATTTTTCCAGCCCCCAGAGATCCGCGTCTGTGCCACACATGAAACTAATTTACCAACTCTGTTACATTGCTTAAAATAGAAATACATTTAAACATTCTAAGAGAGCACAATGTAACAGGTATACTGGTGCATCATAAAAAGGAAGTCATATTTACTTATAACTCCTGCATTAATTGTTTCGCCTCTCTAGCACCGGTTGTTTATGCTTTTCCGCCTTTAATGCTGATGTTTTTTTTACGTTGCTTACAAAGACTGCCATTCTTCGTTGATATTCGCCTGTCATGCCATTGATTCATTCATCAGAAACACATTCTTTTATTCTGGGAGATGACAACTCCTCCTGTAAACTAATTATGCTAAGAGGTGTTAACGCGCTAGATTTATTCAAATATTCTACAACGAAAGCGGAATATCGTCGCAATTTACGATAAAAAAGGATCAAAAATTTATGGAGCGACATTATATTTCCAGAGTAGTTGACCTTCAGCCAATCAATTTACTAAGGTGGAGTAATAACTCCAAAAGACAGTCCTAAACATGACATTTGATTCGAATTAAGGTTATTCTACGGGATGTAATACCGATTTCAAGGGACGATGTTCACAATCTCGACCATCTTATTTAATTGAGTGTATTAATGTCAACGCTTGGTTCCAGTCTTGCATTTGTTTTTCCTCCATTGGTCCACCGTGAACAGCTACACACCAGTTCAAAACTTTAATATGGCGTTATAACGACTTGACAGTAGGGAACACTGTCTCTGAGACAAAAAGGAATCTCAAGTACGTACGACCTCTCTCTTGTAAATACTTCACATTAGTACGACAGGCAGGACGTGTATAGCTTCCTTAACACTTTCGTTTTAAACACCACACACATGTGACAGGGATCTTTATTAAATTACAATAGCCACCATCGCACCAAACCGTGTCGCAAACCGAGAGCTTGAGCTGAAACCAATAAAGGAAGTACAGGAAATTCTAGTTCCAACAACAGCCTTCCTCTCAAGCCCTGAGGGAGCAGTTCGATTAACTGGTTCAATGTTGATGCCATATTAGAACAATAAACTATTTGGGTTGTAGCAGCCGATGTTCCTCTGGCAGCAAACATGGTAAGTACTAAGTGTTGGAGATTTAAAATAGACATGACACTTCAATTTGGTGAATTATAAATTGTTTGCTCCGTTGAAGGATATAATAATATAATTTTAGATGCAAATTTTATGCTGACATGGCAAAATATGTTCGAATTCTCCTAAGGATAAAAACGTATTCAAACGTGATAAGTAGAAGAAAAAACTGCTCTATCAATTTTCCTCTTTACATTAGCTGGTGCCATTTCCTCTGCAAATCTCCATCGCCTTTTTCACTTTCTCGCCTGCACTGGAGGGGGCCGGTGACTCACCCATTCTCGTTACTGTTGCTTAAAAAGTCACAAATTTTCCCAAAAAATTGTTTATCCACATTTAGCTGATGGCCTCTTGTTATTGTTGTCGTTGTCTAATTTGGGAAAAACAAACACCATCTCCCACCCTGGCATAATGGAGAGTTTCAGTCAAATTAGCGGCATGTCCAAATTGCAAAACGTAGCTAAAAAAAATACTCCTTATAACGCATTTGCTTTAACAATAATGTTGTAAGAGGCCGCAGTTCTCAAAGACAGATGAAATTTGCAAGTGCCACATATGTAAATGAAATTCGGAAAGTCGCTCCCAGCCAGTCAAGTATAAATGAGGAAGGGATAACAGAATGATTCGAATAAAATCAACTAACGCATACCATTGTCCTTAAGCCTCGCTTGATTAGACATCTTAAAACGAAAAAATCTCCACTCACTCATATTCGAAGTTTTTACCTTATAGAAGCCAATCTGCTAGCAAAAGGGCATGCATGCACCGATTGTCTTGAAAACAAACATCCATATAGGTAATGGAAGCATTATACACGAATCTCAGAGTCATTAATGAAGCTATTTCACCTTAAAATATACACTATCATAAACACATGCTCCTTTGGTTGGTGAATTTATCAGTGTGAAACCTCTCGACATGATAAGAAGTCGAAAATATCGACGAATCAACTGGTCACTCGGGCTGATGATAAATCACATTTATAAACGAATTTAAACAAAATTTCCCAAATTAATAACCTAGGAGGAGACGAAACTCACTCCCGAAATTTCCCTTTGAAAATAAATGAAGCAATCCAACTTAAATGGAGATTGTCCTTACATTTGCGAATTCCCCTAATTTAATTGGCGATTGAACCGTGAAAATGTCCTTCCGTAGTCCGTTTATACTCAGCCAACCAAATAGTAACACATATACTTGCATTAATAAACATATTGCACCTTAAAACATTGTTAGAGTGGATTGTTTCTGCTATTTAGCCAACTTTTGAAGCAGCTTATTTTCGAGAAAAGTGAAGCGATCGAAGGGTAAATTGTTGCTTATAGATATAGCTCTAGCAAATTCAGATGTCTCCTTAAAATCCGATTAAATTATGAAAAGTTTGCACAATGAGGGCTTGCGTTTCTAAAGAGATGTGTAATTTTGACAATTTTAAATAATAGGTTGAAAAGGGTGTGTTGGTTACTGAATAGACCTTTCTGATTTCTCAAGATACGACAGTTAGGTATCCAGCTCCTATTCCTCTCTTAGCTCCAAATAAAGCTAGTTCGAATCCATAATCTCGTAAGGATTTCGTTGAAAACTATGAACTTACTTCAGTTGTGACGGTTGGTAAATCCACGGAACTTGCATCACTATTAGTAACGGCGGCGGCTCCAGGGGGAGCAGTAACCGGAGTCAGTTCCGTTTGGAAGGGCATCCCGACCCGCGGTACCAAAAGGCTACGCTGACCCTCTTCCAACCACTCCTCCAGATCCTCGTCGTCCCTCGACTTGCAAGGTCGAGGCTGACGGTCGCGGAGACTACTACTCCTCCCTCGACAGCGTTGACTGTGATGGTGGGGGTTGTGTTGGTGAAGGTCTAAAGGGGATAGGGTGGTGTGGGAAGTGGAGGGAGTGATTGCGATGGGATGGTGTTCGTTGCTCGTCCCTCCTGTCTCATCCTCATTCTCTTCGACCACAACTACGGATACTCTCCCATCGTCGTCTCCGTCATCATCGTCAGTGAGACGAATGCGCCGGCAACGGCGAAGGTAGTGGCTGCGAGCGGTGGAAATCTCACAGCGTTGAAAACACTCAACGGAGCTAAGATTTTGCTCACCGTCAAATCCGCCTGTGGGAAAAAAAAATTTTCGAATGACTTCATCGATAAAATTTGAGACCAAATGGATGTCCGATTAAGGATTAAAGGTTTTACCGTATTCTTCGAATATTCGATTCATTATCGCGAAACCATTGCACTTTTTTTTGCTGACTGATTAAAAAGTACCAAAGCAATTCGAAAACTATGGTTAATCACTTTTTGAGTTAATTTAAACTATTTTTGATCAGATAGCAAGTTTGATTCGATTACTCCGTTTCCTTATCGCAAGTGCCACTTGAACGACAAATAACCCACGATATATCCCGACCACATCTGACTTCCGCTCGAAAAAAATTCGCAAAGGCTGTGTAAGAAGCAAACACATTTCTGTTGACGATCAGTAGCTAGAACCACCTTACTCATGCTTTATGAACCAGACTCGTCTGTTAACAATGTGGAGAGGATCGTTTCCCCACCGTGATCAGCAAGTAAATTTAGGACGTTTGAGAAAGGAGCAGAATATGCATAAAAGATTAGACACACTCATGGGACACCCATAACTAAGTGTGCAAATGTTAGGATGGAAAATCAATGAGATGAACAGCTTATTTAGTACAATCAGTAGCCGCGATGGGAATTCAGTTATTACCATTAAAATTGCTAGAAAATTTGAACCGAGAAAATAATAAGCCTATACTTATGAAATACAATTCGCATCGGATTACATTTCCCCATGCTTTTCAGAAACTAGTAGATTCAAGCTGTACCGACCTCTCAGTAGGATTTACCAACAGCAACTTAACATCAATCATGGCTTTTAGATGATAGAAATTGATTGGCCCAAAGTAGTTGGCCAATGAAATGAGCAGCGTTAAGATCAATGTTCAAACAACAATTCCGCTTTGTACCAAAGTACACACAAATGGCGCATATATTTTTTGTAAAGGTGTGTTTAAAATAAATCAGTCTTGTCAAAGATCAATCACCTATTTTAACGAATACGATTTTCCCCTTCTTGGGACAAGGTCACCAAATTAAAGTAGTGGTTACTGACCATCGTGCAATACATATTTATGCATGTGTTTGCCATCAGCGTAGATCTCAATTCGGATAGAGGCTGGATTTGAAAAGTTAGTTTCCTAAATAATTCTGGTTATGAAATTGAGGCACGACACAACAAATCCTCACCAGCGACAATGTAAGGTAAGTTTTAAGGGAATGGAAACAGTTTTACCAAATCGCTTATCAAGAAAATTAGATGCACATGTTCCACTTTTACATTCCCATTGAAGCAATCGAAATCTTTTTCATATTCTACTTAGGCACATTATATTTATACGTTTTGACCTCTCTTTCGAAATGAAGTACAGGGTTGGAGAGAATCCAGACATAAACTAGAAGTGGTAGAAGGCAGAACGAGGTACGGGAAACAAAACAGGAGAAATCGTAACTAAAAGACCCCCGCCCCTCCAGTAGAAGTAAAAAAAAGAAAAACGATGGATACCTGAGAAGAGAAAGCGAAGGCTAGCAAGAGGTTGTTTGTGCGTTATTAACGCGATAAAGCACAATTTTTATGTCTGACCATCAGGTTCAGTTCAGTGAATGAGAAATTGAAGCCTGCTCGTGTCTGCTAGGCCGATTAAAAACCATTCTTTCCCCACGGCTAAACAGCAGAGATAGAAGAAATAGCTCAATGATTTAATATGGGAGGGAGAAAACGTTCAAATGGAAACAGA
This sequence comes from Taenia multiceps, assembly GCA_001923025.3. Taxonomy (NCBI): domain Eukaryota; kingdom Metazoa; phylum Platyhelminthes; class Cestoda; order Cyclophyllidea; family Taeniidae; genus Taenia; species Taenia multiceps. The sequence goes on along the minus strand of CM010311.1, from coordinate 45,799,399 downwards.
TGCTGAAGTCTTCGTAAAGACCAAGAGGCTTGGTAATGGTGAATCATTGCTCGCAACAGAAATGAAAAAGGCGAAAGCTGAATGACAAAAGGGTAGTAAGAAAAGAGCAAACAGGTTGTTTGCATGCATGAAAAACGTGAGGAAAATGTCTTTCCCTCGATCTCCTCATGTGAACACGATAGTTCGACACGTGGTGATTTATTGCCTTATTATATTTAACACACAAACGCGAATGTTCGTACAGATGGAGATAAGAAAGATTTAATATATTCACTGTTAGGCCATTCAGATGCTGTAATCAACCTAATAACGAGGGTATCTCCAGCCACTTTGGAAAAAAATGTATTAATATGAAGTATGATATACCATGAGGACATGCTTTCTAAGCATCAGTACCCTTTATTCATGCAGGAGCAATATACATTCAACGACTGGGCCAGTCTACAAACCTTGATGACTTTTCCCAAACAACAAAATAATATTTACATTCTGAGGTAACAGCATTTGATATTTTTGGCTCATGATTTATTACCATCAGTCTTACCTGGTTTAATCATAATGAAAGTCATAACAAAACAATCACAATCTGTAGGGACGATGACCTAACACAACTAGCGACAACAAAAATGACTTCATTAATACAGGCGATATTCGTGCGTTTCTTAGAGAGAGAGAGAGAGAGAGAGAGAGAGAGCGGCATCGCTTATTTTTACCCTTCTCCCCCCCCCCCCCCCCCCCCCCTATTCCCCTAACAATATCTCCTCAAAGTCCAAGTAACGATTATTCCTTTTCTTGGCATTAGCATAAGGAAACATCATGATAGCACAGGAAATACAATTAACACTTGAGAAATGAATGCGAAACAGATAGAAACAGAGGTGGGTAGCAGAAGTTACTGCCATTTTTTTCATTTCTTTGAGAAGAGTATATAGATCTCAGATCGTAATGGTGACTAAACAAGGAGACCTAAAGGGTTTTCTACTCCTATTAAACTTTTATCACAGAAAACACACAAACTAGTTTTTTTAACTTACACCTCTAACCAGACCCAATTTCAAATCGACAGTAACAAAACAACATTTACAAATGCCAGCAATCGAGGGCTGCCAATATGAAGTGCCAATTTGTGTGAAAATAATTCTTTTCTAACACAAATCACTATGATCTTCTGCAGTCGACATTCAAAACATGTTGAATTCAAGCACCAACTGTTTCAGGACACTCCACTTAAAGGGAGGAGGTTAAATGAGGCAAAATTTCAGTTGAATGTGTGACGGACATGTCAAGTAAACATGATAGTCACTTAAACAAGTATCTTTAGAGATACACAGACGAGGAGATTGACAGTAGGGATGAACTGGTATCGTCCCTCATCCCTCCCTCTCCCTTTAATACCCTGACTGAAGTGCAAATGTTATTATTAGGGAAGTCGCACGCTCTGAGATCTTGCGTATCACCAGTATTCGCTGTTTTGCTATTGTTCTCGCACACCATCGGGTTGCAGTAGATCGTGTCAAGTAAGTCTCACAATTGATTAGGCTGAAGTAGGACCTTGACAGCGTGGGGTGAGGTAGTGGATACGTAGTTTTGAGGACGGCCAAAGGTTGTGAGAAAATAATCCGCATCTAACAGCGCCTTTTAGAAGATAAGATGGAAAACAACTTGATAAGTCCTTACAAGTATCAAGGCACTGCATGAACGTTTTTTTGCCACTCGGTCGTAGATAAATAGTGAAAATAAAAGGACTGCAAAGAAAGTGGTTACACTCATCTCGAAAAAGCGCCAGTAGTTGACTATTTGAACGCATGTGGCTGCATCCACAGAGGAGGCATCAGGAAGACTTTTAACTATCACCAAAACCTTAGGCTCTGCGCTGTGGTCAGTGATGACCGAAGTTAGGCTAAATCAGAATGCTTCTAAGAGTGTCATGGAACTACTCATAGTACTCACTGAACTGTGAAGAAAATACCCTTCTCAATTGTCTCTGAATATGAGAGCAACAATTTAATCACAATGCACAATCAAGTTGGAGACAATAATGACAAGGACGGACGAACCGCACACAGCTACACAGAGCTGCGATTGGCATATGAAGAGTGCTTGGTGTAGAACACTAACTGGCCAAATCACCGGAGTTGCACTGCGAACATCACTTTGCTTCTTATGGATTTTCAGGATAAGATTCAGATGTTACAAAATAGTGACATGTTCAAGCAAGACTAACCAATTAAAATTTTTACTTTACAATCCTCCTTACACTACATCACCCGCGCTTTTCCGCAATGATGACTCACCAATGGCATAGAGCCGTCCACCGGAAGCCGCCAAAGCGACTCGTGACCTCGGGGTAGCCAAAGAAGCAACCTCAGTCCATTGACCCAGTCCAGGCTCTCCGTTGCCGATACCAGTGGTTGTGATAGAAGCGGGATCGTATACCTCCACAGAACGTAAAAAGTGACATCCGTTATAACCACCTGCAGCAAATATGCGCCCACGAAGGACGGCAACGCCGTGGCGACAGCGACGATGGAGCATAGGAGCTACTTGGCACCAGACCCGACGACTACCAGGGTTGAAGGGTGTGGTAGAGGGAGCGGAAATGGTGGAGGCGAGAGGCATTTGGTGGCCGCGACGGTGGTAGCACTCCACTGAGGCGAAGATCGGCAGACCGCTGTGACCTCCAACAGCGAAGAGACGGCCGTCTTCGAGGGCCACCACACCACCAGCAGAACGACATTCCGTCATGCTGGGTATCACTTGCCACCTAAGAGATGTAAAACTGCGCAGTTAGTAATCCCTCAATAGATCCCTTGCGTCCAAGTCTAGGCTTTAAAGTACTGAAACATCTGCCGTCCTAGTGAGTTAGAGAGTTCGGAAACAAAAATTAAGTCCGATTTCACCTACCTCTTGAACAACTTAAAAAGAGGAAAGGCTTGAAGATTAAACTAATTATCCCAGATGAGGAGAATCCCAATCAGTTTGATGAACCAAACGGAAGAAAGTTTTAGAATCACATGCCAGCCATTCTGATGAAGAGCACAAGGTGATTAATATTCCAGACCAGATACAGGAGACCTATGGACGTCATCTGGTACCTCCGACAAAGTGTGGAATCGATTGCTAATTGTATAGGACAGAAAATTCTGATGAAATGCATTCTATGTTAAGGAAGAAAAGTCGTGAGAGCTATTTAATTGCTGAGTCTATGGCCATTTACCTTTCAGAGAAAAGCAAATAGGGCTTCAGAATGAGAGGACTGCAAACGGACCTAAAGGCTTTTCATTAAAGCGGATTTCTGACTGGATCATTAATTTTAAAATTACCTGCAGTTTTGAACTTAAATTAGAGTTGCTCATTTGTAAGCTAGTCCTTTCTCAAAAACCATTAATTGCAAATATTAGGGGTTAGAAAGTTGAGGAAGATGAGGTGTGGAGATAAGGGACTATCCACAACTTGTCTCTATTATTACTCAAGAATGATGGCTATTTATAAAACTTTCAAAACTATAACGACCCATTTAAGAGTTTAGACGAGTCCAAATAGGAGAATGGGTTAGAATTCTTCACAACAAATTTCAAAGGAAGAAAAATAGGAGATGTTGGTGAAGACAAACTTTTATTCGAATCAATCCATCTATCTACTAGACTAGATGGAAAATTAAAAAATACTGTGAAAGAATGGTTTCCCGAATCAAGTGAGACAGCATTTTCCACTATCTTAACATTCCTTCAAATCTTAGAGCCGAGAAAAGCGAATAATGATATCAAATTGATTTCGATTGCGCCTATGTGGTTGGTGGAAGTCGCTCCATGGAGTAGCCAAAACATGATGCACAACTGCACAGGTAAGGGTCTTGAATTCCACTTTATTTATTTTAAAGGTCCTTTCAGGACAAATGCCCCCCTAGTGACAACATTTCAAAGCAATGCAAACTTCAACGATGCATGAACATACATACATACATCATACACATAACATAGTTGTTCAATGAACTTAATTAAGCTTCTAGTCCTCTAAAATGGAACAAGTAAGTAACACTGCACATGCTTCCAGCTTGGCAAGCTTTATGACCCATAGACGTTCATCTCAAACTTTTATACAGGAAGTGGAATTTGCATTCGATATAGGACAATAAAGTATTTTAAGACGACAATACGGTATGCTTGCGAAGAAATGACCAATGATTGGGTAAATAAAAAAGAATTAAAATGCTTTTAACATTTCTCTGTATTAGACGCGGAACTGTTACTTTGATTCGAATCCCATCATCTCCAGATACAACCGCACACATTTAGTCTCCATACCAAAAGGATAAGATGACGGCCAACTGTTGCTGCAACAAACATTCAATGGGCGTACGACATTAAAGAACTTGAAAAAAGTAAACCTCACGACATGTGGTTTTTTATCTATAGGTTTGGGATTCCTCAAAATAACGATGCAAGGGTTCCACTTTAAGTATGTCTCTAAAATAAGGTAAAAAGGGTTTTGTGGAGCCCATTTTCAACTACATACTAAATACAAAGCCTGGCCAAACGTTAGTACAACAGTTTGGTTTTAACCAAGCTTGTTTCTGTTGATCGTTTGTAAATCTAAAGCACTCGGTTTGCTACCAGCAAACCCTAGACAAAATTTTATCTTAAAACGAAGAACAAAACAATTTGAACTAAGAATCTAACAAAATTTTACGGTAAATTGAAATAATACTAACACATTTGTCATCATCGTCGAATTCCCATGAAGGTTCGGCGAACTTTTCTGGGTCATTTCGTCACGAATGTGTGACATGCTCCCTTTATCAGCTCACAACAACTTATGGTACCGAAACGTGCTAGAAAGAGTTTCGTTAAGTCTACAGATGATAAAGTCGATGCTAAATACTCACGATCTGGAAATACCCTATTTTAGCATTATGGGTACCATATTCGAACAATAACAGAACTGGCCTGTGGCACCCGATTTTGCCCCGAACCTAGGCAGAAAGCGCATTAAACGAATGAAAGGAACGAAGGTAAGACTTGATCGTAAGTGCATCCAGAAATTTTTCCAAAGATTTAAGCTTCATTTTCCCACTGAAGCTGATTTTTACAAAATAGTCTCCAAAAAAATTATAGAAATATACAAGGCAGAGAAAAAAATCTATTAACTCGTGGATTGTTTGAGGTATGGCAACTTAAGTTACAATTCATCGTCAGTTAACTCATGTGTAAGACGCGGAATCAAAGTAATCCCATGTGTGACCAAATGCCAATTCCTTTGTTTTCATATTAGCACCCGAGTCCTGTCATTTTACCACATTTTAGTCTCTCAAGCCCTCGATGCATCTATAATGAGCCCTTTAGAGAATACATAAGCCTTTGCAGAGGGCCTCAAGAAACGTGTTCGATCGGAGCTTCAAAAAACAAGGAAAATTGACATTTCGAATTCCAGAAATGGACAAAAAATACCAATCACAATCCAAAATATGCGCCTAAGTAATGATAATGAGCCGCAACAGATGAGTTCAAAATCAAGAATAGGCAATGGAATTTCGACAAAATCGGCTCTCAACTCGGCACTCGAGGAAACCTGGTAACTTTATGAGAGGCGATCCCGCTGTACACATCACTCCAGAATAAGGAGCAATTAAGTCGCATCAAGACTTTGTTTCGCGGGGATAAGAGAGTTGCTATCGTAGAAGTGCCACATGCAGTAGCAAGTGGCAATCATGTCTTACTGCTAACGTCCGTCGCAAGCCACTCCGATCCGGATATCTCGAACTAAGACGGCGGGCGGTGATGAATAACGTAGTTTCTTGTAAACAAATGCCTGAATCCTGCGGCTATACGTATCCACAGAGGACCCCAAGGACAATACAAGACAGTAAGAAATTAGAACGGTGTAAGCATTTTAGCGCACGTCTTTACACCAGTAATAATCATAGCCGCGATCGTTGGACTAGAGTACACTCAGCCTACAGGACACCAGACTTTCATGCGAAGTTTTAGGAAAGCCTTACATAATCCTTGGCGCCTTATCGACACAACTGACCTGCGGTGAAATTGCGCGCAATGCGAATGCTTAAATTTGAATAGTGAGCATAGCACAACAGCGTAATCATCCACGTCCACAAATGTTTACACATTTAGACTGAAATTTCCCTCATGATGAGCGCACAGGATGGATGAAGCAGTACGGGTTGGTTGCCTGATCCAAGGCCTCAACCAAATCCAATTTTTTCGTTATTTATTCATAATCGTCCAAAGACGAACCGATTTTGCTCTGGGTTGTAGACCTCACAGGTGCGGAGCGAAGATATTCCGTCGTAGCCACCACAGACGTAGATTCGACCATTAAGGACAGCAGCGCCGAGGGCACTTCGTCGGTAGTTCATAGAGGCCACTCTTTGCCAGACGCCTGTCTTTGGATCGAACTTCTCCACAGTGTTCAGACGTGAGCTACCATCCAGTCCACCAATAGCATACAGACAGCCTGGAAGAAAGCGATCGACAGGATGCATTCACTGCCAGTACCACACGTAAGTGACGCCCAAGATTTCCTCCAGAAACCCTGGGGGTTTTGAAAAGGACATAGTATGGTAAACAAACTTGCTTGAGGTAACGGTAAATTAACCATTTTTATTTTGCTGCATGCTCGGAAATAAATCTGCAGAACTGGTCAAGTGCCGTGGTTGGCCAGTTGCCCGGCCAGTCTGATAATGGTATTTGTCAGCCTGAGACGCGTCTTCAGTGAGAAAGCTAATGTTGACCGTCTTACGTGTTAATCATGTCACTAATCTCATCGCCTGCAAGTTACGTGGCTTCCGCTCCTCAGCCTCTAAGAAAATGTGGGGTGTCCTCCACCCAAGATCGCACAGTTGGGAAACAAACATTCAAGAGAAACTGAAACTAAAACGAATTTAAAGAAAAAATCAGTCCAATGGAGCATCTCATGAAAATTTAAGAAGCATGCAGTCAAAAGCCAGGGGATCAGGCAGATATCAAACAAAGTAGTTAGCCAATTATTTAGGTAGAGATAAAATAGTATTAGTGATACCGCTGGTTGTCTATGTTTTGACTTGAATTAGAAAAGGAACTAATAGACAATCGTTTCAAAACTACAGATCCCAAAACTGATTTCAGTAAGGGAGAGCAAGAGCTTGTAAAATTGCTGACAAAAATTCAATTTCTTCGGGCATAAGTTATGAAGTTTGAGACTTACCTTTCAAGGCAACCACAGCAATGCGACTCCTTTCTGTGGACATACTCTCCACCACCTCCCACCTATCCACCAGCGGATTATACGCCTCCACAATGCTCTGGCAATCTCCTTCAGCAGAGTATCCTCCCACCGCGTAAATCACTCCAGCCACCTCCTGTCCGCGGCGTGGACGACACACAAAAGAGCATGTGGAGGTAGAGAGAGAGTCAGGCATGAGGAGAAGATCGCGCGCCTCGTCCAACAAATCTCGACACGCCATGTCCGCTCGGACGTGAGGATTCTTAGAGACTACATCGCGGATGAACTGGGCGGAGAGGAGGGGCAGTCGGACACGAGCGAGTAGGTGAGGGAGATACTTGAGCCTGGATGAGGTTGGAGATGGAGGAGAATTAGATGCAGCAGAAAGCGAGAGGGACATGGTACCACCAGTGGTAGTGATGTCGGAGGTACTTGCGGTTTGGAGGGATTGAAGCGAGCGACTCAATTTAGGAATGTCAGCATCGAAAGGGAGCGAGGGTTGATGCTCACACCAAGCGATGATGGAGTGGAAGACGCGCTCCTCATTGCTCACTTGCAGATCGTCGCTCTCAAGGAGCTTGCAAAACTCGGGCCCTGTAAGGGCAGCAAAGAAGGCGGGCAATGTGACCAGATGTTCAAAATTCTCATGAATAATGCGGTCGCAGGCGGAGACGAGATTTGAGCAAAGGAAGCTAGAGGCAAAACTGCGGACCTGTAACAAGTTCTCCAGGGTCAATCTAAAAGTCGACGACGGATTATTTTGTCATCAAATAGGTCGAGTCACAAGCTCAAAAGGAATTTTGCTTTAAGGGTACACTTAAAAAGCCACAAGTGTAGTGCAAGGCATGAGATATTAAAGACAGTCAGGATATATGGAGTAAAACACCCAAAGTAGACTCAGTTATAGAGCATAAGCCTCCATAAATCTAAACGGTGCTCCAAAAGTGTATTTAAAAAACAAGTAAGCCTAAAGATTTCCTCGACATTAAAAATTGGCATAATTTAGTGCGCTTCCTGTTAAAAATTATGATTGGTAACAATTAGGTTGTCAGAACTAAAGCAAAAAATGTGTGAGGTACGGCATAAATTATGACAGGAGTCTTAGCCAAAATCCTAACATGAGTTATAATTAGTATAAGAATCAGAACTATAAATGAATAGACCTAGCTAATCTCATGGGACAATTTTCATAGTAGACAACAGATAAATTATTTTGATAAAGTATTCTATTTAAAATAAGGAGCCAGACGTCTATGTCACACGCACCTAAAGATCTTACAGCTCGATTGCGAAAAGCCACTAACCGAATTAATAAAAGTCACATCTAAAGCGCGCACCTTTCTTCAATATAACGGCAACAGAAATTCCGAACACTGTCGATGTTCAGGAAACTGGCACCTATCAGAGTTGCTTGTACATTTCCTGGAGTAATTTGGATCTCTCCAGTATAAGCAAAAGTAATGAAAGCTTCCAGCACACTAAAAGAGGCGTGATAATAAAGTGACTCTACGATGGATCAATTCCCTTGATAGTTATTTCACGTTTTGTGGCTTCGCTCATTCCACTCAAAAACATAGCATCAAAAAAAGGAATCGTGGCTGCCAACACGATTTTATGAGCAGAAAACTTTTGTTGATCAACCTAAATACGCTAAAATAGGTAAATACTCCGTACTATTAAGGTAACGTCGCAAAGTTTTCCTTTACGCCGGATCTGTTCGAAGTTTGGGAAGGAATTGCGAATAAGATTTTGGTCCTTGAAACGGATATTTGACCCGATGGAGTCCTATACCATCTGACAAAAACTGAGGAGCCGTTTACCTGTCTACACAAACTCATGATCGTCCCAGGCGATCCTATCAGCTGCTTCAGCTTCGCTCAAATGCGACGGCCGGTAAAGGGGGCATTTATAAATATCTTGATTCATTTAAAGTACACATCAAAAATGCTAATCATATTCCTTTAAAACTACTAAATACATCCAAAAGCCCTTAGAATTAGGTTTATTTGCTAAACTACACATGCTTTTTATGGCAGTTTGTACGGAACATTAATCATTCAAAATCTGCCTAAACCCGCTATTACTAAAGGTGAACAAGCCAAACATTGCTCACAGTGCACTACAGATTTATAATTATCTGCAAGTTTACAAAAATAGTTGTAATACTTTGTTTGTTCGAACTACCGGTTTAGGTAACTTGGGTGGCCATCTTGTTCTAGCCGGTTGGTCGGCCTCCGGGCAGTGCCAACAGCCCCCAAGTCCTCTGTTCCCGGAATATATATATTCTGCCCTAGTACTACGCCTTCTTTTACCTTAAGGGGAGCCTCGGGACGCTACATTGGTGGCAGCGGAAAGCGGACCCGACTTCGATGGATTTTATCCTGCTCCATGCCGCTTCTGGCAAACGTCGGCGTTGTGAAAGAAGTACATGTGCTACGGAGGGGAGAACCTTTGGGGTCTCATAACAGAAGGGTTGAGATCGACGTTCATCTTCGACATCTCCCTCGCCCTCGTGTTCAACAGGAAAGCTATTAACAACTGAAGCGACACTAGCCGTGGACTCCATGGCCAGAGGAGGGCCAAGAGGCGCGCATTTGCTGCACTGAGTGCTACGCGGAATGGATGGCACTACAGCAACACATGCATTCGAATCTCGACGACTGGGACTGTTAGCTCGTGGGTGCTTCTCGCAGCACTGATTACATTGTGATGGCTGACACGGGAGGCTGACCAAGGGGAGCGTCGAGGACGACGCTCGAAGGAAGAGAGGGGCTGTGTAATACTTTGTTTGTTCGAACTGCCGGTTTCGGTGACTTGGGTGGCCATATTGTTCTAGCCGGTTGGTCGGCCTTTGAGCCGTGCCAACAGCCCCCAAGTCCTCTGTTCCTGGAATATATATATTCTGCGCTAGTACTGCGCCTTCTTTTACCATAAAGGGAGCCTTGGGACGCTACAATAGTTAATTACATGGATGCTTAGAAGTAAGCTCGTCACCCAGCTTGAATCGTCGTGAGTTTAAGGCCCACAGGGGGCACATTAAATGAGTTCTTCGACAGTTGTTTAAATATTATGAAAAACAATTGTTTATCTGGGGGCTTGTTGTAGCATGGTTAAACCGACAATTCAGGCTAGCGTCTATAATGCATTTCGAGCAGATCAACATATTTACCTGATCACCACTGTATTTCTAAACATTACGACAGTAGTGATTTTGTGTCATTACCGCTTAGAACATGCAAAGGTGCGATCTCAATATAAGTGCATTCCATAAATTACTTTGAATTATTTGCCTTGGCAACAACAGCTAGTGCCGTCACGTTATTGGATAAAATAACCCAGCACATTTGAAACCAGTTGGTAATTTGTTTGGAATAGTGGCCGGCAGTTGGGGGTCTCCATGGTCAGTTTTGGAAGAGAATAAAGTTTTAAAGTGTAATTGTTGCGTACGCTTCGCTGAGACCGTGCAGAATTGATCCGAACGTCATAAGCTCTTATGGCATGATCTGCTTAAAATTAACTAGGTTGATTAAATATTCAGTCGTAGTGTTTTCAGAAGCCACGTTTTTTGGATCTTATTTAAATACAAATAACATGATAAGCTTTCCTACGAAGGGTGGTCGAACTATATAACCACCTTCATTTAGAACGGGTTTTAACAGTATAAGCTGGACGCTGCCTTTTCTGTTAAACTGCTTTTAGTAACGAGTTGTCAACATCGATCATGTTAAGTTTAGATTGGTTTGCTAACTTCGACTGCCTTACGCTTACCTTATCCTTTGCTTCTAATGTTTACATTCACTACTGATGTCACTAAATTAGACATGAATATTCTGGTAGTGGAAATGCGTGGCCTTGTTACCTTAGCCTATTTATTAGAGGGCATAAAGTTAGTATTTCGAGTTCGTTTGTGCTTTGAATATAGTCCTTCCCCGATATAGTCATTTGTTTGATTTGATTTAACGCTTAGGTTTCCTCAAGCCCATTTTTCCTCCCGGATGTTGAATTGTAGCTCTCTTAAATTTAAATCTTGCAAACAAGTTCATTAATTGCTCAAGCTATTCGAAACCATAATAGACCATGAGGATATTTGATCCCACTTGTAAAACCTTTAATTGGGCTTTGTATATACTATTCACTTTCAGTTGATTATGGTAACCTCAACTGTTGCTGGCGCTAACTTATTCTAGAACTGGGAGCGGAAAGTGCCCACGCTCAGAATGATTTACACCTAAATAGGAGCTAAAGAGACCATTATCAAATTGCTTAAGCCAGTGTCTTTGATCTTCTAAATCTGCACAGGCTCCAAAGGCGAATGCCCCCAACCCCAAAAAGAAGGGCAAAACTCGAAAGAGGGCTTCACCTAAACTCTCGAGCTCTAATAAGCCACCTCCTGACATCCTAGACCCACCAGCCATGGAGAACCTCGATTTAATTGCACACAACGCGCCCGAAGCCCTAGCCTACCGCAACTATCGATGGCAAGGCAATAAGAAGAAGAAGAAGGGTTGAACTTATTGACCCACCTAGTCTGAACCTCTTTTCTTTAACATTCAATTAATTTTCTAATTTGCCGTAAATGAAGTTTGGGTTTATTAAAACAACTTATATTTGCCACTGGTAGTCGGGAGCGAGAGATACATAAGAGACTAAGCGCGTTGTTTAGCATTGATAAAAGGTTCGTCTACCTTGAATCCAAAATGAGCGGCAATTCGTTCCTGGCTGATCCCATGATCTCTCATATACCCAATCTTCTCGGCCAGTGTCCCGCCTACTTCGAAAAAACCATCTGTGAATCGCCGCTGAGTGATCACCTCCCGATCCTTCAACTGAATCCGCTTCCACGTGAGCACTCTGATGCGTTTCCAGTACTCTTCTACTTTGTCTTCTGGCCCCTCGATCACCACTGTTCCTGGTTTTCCAGGAAGGCAGCAGCCGGTGAGATTGGACTCACGGGCCCAGTCCACAATCACTTTGCGTTTCTTGGGATTTCGGATGTGATGGGAGAAGATCCAATAGCACACTTCAGCCTCCTGAGGCGCCTTTTTGGACAAGGTTTTCGATGAGGTTGTGGGAGAACAAACCACGGAAGTAGCAGATTTCACTTGTGGCTGTAAAGGTGATGGTGACTTCGTTACTTTAAAGGCATCGCGGCCCAGGTAGGCGTCCCAGTGATCCTCATCCAGGGCGGAGCGGAGCCAGTCTGCGGCGGAGCAGATAATTGGTTCCGCGGTGTCAGAAACCTCATCGAGCCACTCATGGAAAGCAGCATTGAGGGCCTTCTCGTTCACTACGGATCCTGACTGCTTGACACGAAGAACGATAGAGGGGGGGAGCTGAGGGTAGCCTATGGGCAGGCTAATTGATAGGTCTACGATGGCAGGTAACTCGAAAAGGAAGAGAACAGGCATGGTTTAGTAGTTGAGATCGCCTTGACGAGACCCTTATCATATAGGTAGCTTCCCAATTCTCTTATCTGAGCCTGGTACCAAAAGGGTTACCCGCATTCAAAACAATAGCGCAGAATCAGAACATTCTTGGTTTAAAAATAACTAACCATTTATTTAGTGGATGGCAGTCTGATAGTTTAAGAGTGAGGATTTTCGCCCTATTGCAATAATAAGACGTGGATTATGATGCTCGATTTTCCACCGAAATTACGAAAGCAAACGCTATGTGTGAAATGACTCACAAGAAGACAGAATACCGAGCCAGACAAAGAACAAGTCACCTTAGACAACTTAGTGGCGCATTCGACCGAGGAGTATCAGATCAAATTATCGACAACAGGAACTTATTAGTATGATCCGAATGAAAAGTGCTTCATGCATCCGGTACACTTTTTAGTTTCATTAGACGATCGTGTTTCTCGGAAAGAAAATCAAGACAGATTAACTTGAGGTACAACATAGGGAACTCGGTCGTTTCTTGCTTAAAAAGCATATTTCTGAGTTGGGATGAAGCATTTCTGAAGGAAAATATCAAGAGTAGCTGAAAAATAAAACAACAACCAACTTAAAAATCTAGGGCTCATAATAGGAAAAATGTGGCATTTTACGATGCTACGAAACATACTTGGGATGATGCGTCGTTTGACGACGTTCGCAGGATAGCCCTTCATACACATGCTACGATTAAAACGAATCCACCTTTGCTTACCGCAAGGCAAAACACATCTGGATAAGAGCGGCAAACAGAGAATTAAAGAAACCTAGGTCTAAATATGTGGGTAGCGATACAAGTCAATTTTCTTCTAAGATTCCGCACCAATTTATTGATAGTGAGACAAGTACTTCGATAAACGAAGCCTACTAAATTAATATTGTGACCGACGAGCAGCGGGAAGTGATTTTTTGACGAGTTGGTTTAAGACACCCGCATTTAAGCACGCATAGAGGGAGACATGATACACCCCATTGGTGTCGTGATGAAAATACTTGAGAAAAGAGCATGTGAGCTACCATTCCACATTCAGCTAACGCTGTGAAAGAGGACTAGCAATACCTGTAAGGGAAAAAATCGTCCATGCTGAAAAGGAGGAATTGCTACAATCCCATAATTCACCAAAAATAGTGATAAGGAATGGTGAAAATGAGGACATCAAAACTTAAGGTTAATTCCTCTCGGTTAGTGAAATGCAAGCAGTGACCTTTACCGTTTTGTACCAAAAAAGTACTTCCCGACAAAGCTCGCGAAATAAGAAAACAGCAAGTCACGTAAAGCAACTAACCTCAGGAAAAGCGATCTTGAGCGTTAAATCAATGTCCTTGTCCTCAATCGGTAGATTCTGAGAGGTAAGAAGATCCAGCTCCTCGATTAAAGGAGGGTCATTGAAAACCAACTCATCAGATGTAAAGATGGAGCGAATGAGATCGATTTCGGCTTTCTTTGCATGCATTGACGACATTGACACCAAAACTTGAATGCTGAATGCGTAATTAACAGATATTTTGCAGTCGGCAACGTATAAATAAATATAAGGAACGATTCGTGCCAAAATTTATTCATAAAATATATGTACAGTTTCAAAGGATACAAGGCGTAAAAAGTAATTATAAAATTAAAAAGTAGAGAATCTACACGAGGCCGTCGTCATTTACAGATTACACCTGTGCTTTTTTCATCCTCGGTGCGTTGAATGAATGCATCCTTAGAGAAGGCAAAATATTGAAAAAGAGACCTTACTGGGTCATATATCACACGGATTATGAGAGAACAGCTGGGACACCGCGCAATATCTTCACCCATCTCTAAGTCGGCCTTGTATATTTCAAATCGATCACCGCACGGGCAGGGATAGTGATAGATCTGTTCTTCTTCATCATATTCCATGTCTTCAATTTCTATTTCGTCGTGGAGGATCGACATTGTTTCTATAAACTAAAGAGCAATGCACATATATTAAACGAATTCATGATAATTGAAATGTAAAATGTCCACCATTTGTTCATCAGTATTAAAGACTCAGATCACTGAAAACATCCAGTGGTTCAGCAGCATGTAAAGTAGCGACAAAGCAAAGTATATACATTATAGTACAATTCATAACAACGGATGAAATGTGCAGACGTGATCATAGCTCATAGCCACGAAAGGAAAGTGGTGATAGAAAAAGCTATGAATTGAGTAAGAAACGATGGCGTGAATCAAACACTGCATACCCGACCAGATGAAAGAGCTAAATCAGAACAGCTAAGATACTAAGTAGTGCGAAGCGAGGTGAAGCTAGATAGGCTTACCGAGCGTATTTCGAATTAGTACATCAACGCATTTAATGATGTCATCAGGATTTTAAGCCAAACACCAATTAGGGAACACTCAGACCCTAAATCAAGCTAGAAGAAAAATAGGCTATCTTTTCTTTTATTAAAATTTTTCCTTTACACACATATGTGGAAACAACTTTTTATGATTATATTACTAGCTACGAAATAAATGCATAATTATTCAAACAAGGTTTTTTGCGGTTACAACTGTTCATATTTAAGAAACGGGTGCAAAACTATGTACAAATCATAAGCATCTTAGCGTTCTGTTCCTTCCTGTAGTCCATATATCCTGCAAAGATTTAGTGAGTTCTTCATTCAACTCTTCCTCTCTTGTCTTCTGAACTTTCCATCTGTAATACTTTGCTTGTTTGAACTGCGGGTTTTGGTCACTTGAGTAGCCATATTGTACTAAGCCGGTTGGTCGGCCTTCGGGCCGCACCAACAGCCTCCAAGCCCTCTGTTTCCAGAATACATGTATTCTATCCCCCAGTACTATGCCTTCTTTTACCTTAAAGGGAGTCTCGGGACGCTACATTGGTGGCAGCGGAAAGCGGGCCCGACTTCGATGGATTTTATCCTGCTCCATGCTGCTTCTGGTAAATTTTGGCGGTGCGAAAGAAGTGCACGTGCTACGGATGGGAGAACCTCTGGTATCTCGTAACAAAAGGGCTGAGATCGACGTCCAGCTTCGACATCTCCCTCGCCCTCGTGTTCGACAGGGAAGCTATTGACAACTGAAACGACACTAGCCGTGAACTCCAAGTCCAGTGGAACTGCCAAGAGAGACCTGCGACGTTGTGGTCAAGCATCCTCCGTAAGCTCTCTCTCCTGTTCTCAGATGTAGAAGGTGCGGGATGCCATTGGATAGCAGCGTTTTATGCTTTGCACACTTGGATCGCATGCCTTTTGTTCCTATGAGGCCCGACCGCCACATTTGCTCAGGTTTCTACGATGTCCTTGCGTTTCTTCTACGGTATCAATTAAGCCTGGAATCGCAATATGTGTTGTGTGTGTGTCTCGACCCATTTGAAAACTTGGATTCGTACCTCCATCCTTCATTGGACCACATTGTCGTGAGAGAGGACGGCCAAGGAGCGCGCATTTGCTGCACTGAGTGCTACGCGGAATGGATGGCACTACAGCAACACATGCATTCGAATCTCGACGACTGGGACTGTTAGCTCGTGGGTGCTTCTCGCAGCACTGATTACGTTGTGATGGCTGACACGGGAGGCTGACCAAGGGGAGCGTCGAGGACGACGCTCGAAAGAAGAGAGATGCTGTGTAATACTTTGTTTGTTCGAACTGTCGGTTTCGGTGACTTGGGTGGCCATATTGTTCTAGCCGGTTGGTCGGCCTTTGAGCCGTGCCAACAGCCCCCAAGCCCTCGGTTTCCAGAATACATGTATCAACCATCAACCAGTAATGATCAATGAGAGTGTGTGTAATAAGTTGTTTGTTCGAACTGCCGGTTTCGGTCACTTAGGTGGCCATATTGTACCAGCCGGTTGGCTGGCCTCCGGGCCATGCCAACAGATGATGCTATCGAATGGCGTCCTGTATATTCTTCATCTGTAGATGCACAATTCGTCGAATGGAGGCGAGTCATCCAAGAACAGGAGAGAGAGCTAACGGAGGATGCTTGACCACAGCGTCGCTGATTCCTCTTGGCATTTCCACTAAACTTGGGGTTCACGGCTAGTGTCGCTTCAGTTGTTAATAGCTTCCTTGTCGAACACGAGGGCGAGGGGGGTGCCGAAGACAAATGTCGATCTAAGCCTTTCTGTTATGGGATGCAAGGGATTCTCCCTTCTGTAGCACATGCACTTCTTTCACACCGCCAAAGTTTGCCACACGCGGTACAGATCAGGATAAAATCCATTACAGCTGGGTCCGCTATTCGCTGCCACCACTGTAGCTTCCCAAGACTTCCTTGAAGGTAAAAGAAGACATTGTACTAGAGCAAAATACGTATGCTCTGGAAGCAGAGGGATCGAAGCTGCTGGCATGGCTCGAAGGTCAGCCAACCGGCTAGTACAATATGATCACTTAAGTGACCAAAACCAGCGGTCTAAACAAACAATATATTACACCAAATGCGCGATGTTGGGGGGATAAGAGTGAGTCAAATAGTTGCTCAAACGTTTTTGGTTGCATACAAGCATAGTAGTAAAAAAGAGCCCCATATGAGCAGAATCATAATAAAGTGCCGACCAAGTGTCAATCGCTGTGAGCTGTAGCTACAATTTCATTGTCATCAAAGGACATGAAGATTAAGATCACATAAGTTTGAACCATCATCCAGATCAGCCTGGGACACATCTCGTAAACCATCATATTCTTTGCAGTCCATAAAATATTGTAATAATAAGTTAGTCCCATATGACAAGATTATTGACCTTCCTTCCCTTTAAATATCGTGGATAAACTTTTTACCACCTCCTGCCCTGTTATGACCAAGGAAGAGGCCAAATCTTATTGATTGTCAGGTGTGACATTATATTTATAATGAAGTCGATGGAATAAAGTAATGCATTTATCAACGCAGATTGCCTTAGTAAACGTTCATACAGGCTACACCAAGACGAAATAGTATGGCTGGAATTTGACATATTTATTGGTTCGCATCAACTAGAAACGGTATGATGTTAAGCGAAAAGGAGTGCTGGGTTCTTACCTGCTTTAGAAAAAGCGAAGTTTGCATCTTACACGAGCTTAAAATTGTTATATGTTTTTGCTTAGGGAGTAGGTTCAGGAGGTCATAAGTACTTAGCCTTCAGTCTCTATGTATTTGCCTTTAGATTGCAGTTATACGATTGTTCTAATGGCCTTGCGCCCTTTATAACGCTAGTTCTTAGGCCTCTTTGAGGCTGCTGCATAAACGTGCTTTATAAAAGCTACACAAACAGTAAAATCTAATCTGATAGTGAAGGCGTCGATTTTCCCGAATTTTAAGAAAGTTCAAAATCTAGGCTTCCGTGAACCTGCACTTATTTTTTTTCCACTGACTAATGAGCGCGCTGTAGCGTCCCCAGACTTCGCTTAAGATAAAAGAAGGCACAGTACTGGGGTAGAATATATATTCGGGAAACAGAGGGCTTGGGGGCTGTTGGCACGGCCCGGAGGCCAGCCAACCGGCTGGTACAATATGGCCACCTAAGTGACCGAAACCGGCAGTTCGAACAAACAACTTATTACACACACTCTCATTGATCATTACTGGTTGATGGTTGATACATGTATTCTGGAAACCGAGGGCTTGGGGGCTGTTGGCACGGCTCAAAGGCCGACCAACCGGCTAGAACAATATGGCCACCCAAGTCACCGAAACCGACAGTTCGAACAAACAAAGTATTACACAGCATCTCTCTTCTTTCGAGCGTCGTCCTCGACGCTCCCCTTGGTCAGCCTCCCGTGTCAGCCATCACAACGTAATCAGTGCTGCGAGAAGCACCCACGAGCTAACAGTCCCAGTCGTCGAGATTCGAATGCATGTGTTGCTGTAGTGCCATCCATTCCGCGTAGCACTCAGTGCAGCAAATGCGCGCTCCTTGGCCGTCCTCTCTCACGACAATGTGGTCCAATGAAGGATGGAGGTACGAATCCAAGTTTTCAAATGGGTCGAGACACACACACAACACATATTGCGATTCCAGGCTTAATTGATACCGTAGAAGAAACGCAAGGACATCGTAGAAACCTGAGCAAATGTGGCGGTCGGGCCTCATAGGAACAAAAGGCATGCGATCCAAGTGTGCAAAGCATAAAACGCTGCTATCCAATGGCATCCCGCACCTTCTACATCTGAGAACAGGAGAGAGAGCTTACGGAGGATGCTTGACCACAACGTCGCAGGTCTCTCTTGGCAGTTCCACTGGACTTGGAGTTCACGGCTAGTGTCGTTTCAGTTGTCAATAGCTTCCCTGTCGAACACGAGGGCGAGGGAGATGTCGAAGCTGGACGTCGATCTCAGCCCTTTTGTTACGAGATACCAGAGGTTCTCCCATCCGTAGCACGTGCACTTCTTTCGCACCGCCAAAATTTACCAGAAGCAGCATGGAGCAGGATAAAATCCATCGAAGTCGGGCCCGCTTTCCGCTGCCACCAATGTAGCGTCCCGAGACTCCCTTTAAGGTAAAAGAAGGCATAGTACTGGGGGATAGAATACATGTATTCTGGAAACAGAGGGCTTGGAGGCTGTTGGTGCGGCCCGAAGGCCGACCAACCGGCTTAGTACAATATGGCTACCCAAGTGTCCGAAACAAACAAAGTATTACAGCATTTATTAATATTTGTTTGATACTGCTTGAAATTAATTCATATCAATTGAACAAAATTGTCCTTCCTTGTCAGGGTCTTTTCAAAAAGGCGGAGAATCATAATATGAGTTTCTTTAAGTAAAAAAACCTATTTTTACTTGAAAACCTGAAGGACATTTCGTTGATAAATCTTGCGTTCTTAAAGAATCGTTTGATGGCTTTAACACTTTATTGCACTGCTATTATAAATCAAACAGGCACCTCATCAGTCTTGCTTACTAGTACGGTTTGCGCATATTTCACCGCTTTATCGAAAAATATTTTCACTGCAGAAGTTTTGTAACGCCTACTACACTTAATCCTATATCCGATTACACATTGTGTTTTAATAATGAAAAATGCTTTTGTGTAGGTGGAAACTTTTGTGAAATTGAAAATTACGTTATGTACAATACCTTAAAAATTAATACGGAAACAGCTCTTTAAGGTCATGATCAAGGCAAAGTTGTTGCTTGCAGTTCGGTGTATGTCGTTATTTGGTCACTTTATCCGTCGAGGCTTTCCCTTCCGCGTCTGGTTCCCTTTTACCTGTGAGTAGTCTTTTCACCCGTTTTTCATGATGTGCAGTGGTCGTGGTGTGGCCGTAATTTTTTATTAAATTTATTCTTCGGTAACGCATAGGTATGACAGGGATTGTGCCACACAAAGTTGAACATCCATCACAGTGTGCTTCTAGTTTTGGTTCTCTAGGAAAGGGCTACATTATAGCTAAGGTTCAGGCTCACATTTGTTGTCCCACCGACATTATCTTATGCACTTGTATTCCAACATAACCGCAAAGTGCTGTTACAAAATAATGCAGGAATAAGGTATATTTATTAGCGTACATGCAGTGTATTCGTCGTTGTTTTCCGCATTTGTCTATTTTTTACCAAGTTTGCTACTTCGTACTAGTCATGCATACGGGACGTGTTTCGAAATTTCTTGTGCACGCTGGTGACTTTTGATTTGAGTGTGCATTTTTTGACCAGTTTTTTAGGTCAAATATTTGGTATCCTACCTTTAAGCGATTTTGCAAAATTTGTCACTTTCAAGTTTTATTGCAAAATGCTTGTAGTTGTCAATCGCAATTTTTCTTCACCTCATATTTTTCTTTGGTAGATTTGCTGATCAGGCATTACGTTTCAATCATTGTTAAAGCTTAAGTTCACCATCATCATCTGACTTGGCTTCGCAGCGTTGCGTTCTTTGCGTTTACATATCTTTCATTCTTTACCTACACTTAATTCTGGTATTAGCCTGCATCACGTGAAACCCGGAGTGACGAAGCACTTGTTTACTGCAAAATGATTGTAATCTAGCTTAGGTACGGGCTTCTGCATTCTTTACCACTCTCAGTTGCACTAGACCTGATCTTTTTAACCGATTAAGCCGATTCACGATTGTCACATCCCCTCTGATACGCTTTTAGCTCAATCCAGGATGGCATCCCGTTCACTTACTGGCTTCTTCAATCCCAAGGAGTTTGGCATCAGAGAGGACTTTCGTTTGACAAAGTTTTCCTTACTTAAGGGATGAGGTTGCAAGTTGCCGCAGGCCGAGCTCACTCCTCTGCTTGCGAAACTGTCGGGATGCTCCAATTCCTCGACACCCTCCACCTCTCCCACCTCTCTCCTCTGTGAGTCCCTTTGTACCAATTGATACGTTTCGTGAATTTTATGTACCATAGTCTGATGGCTATTGAATTGAGAAGAATTATTCAGCATCCTTAAGCATTGCTGGATGTGAGGTTTAAAATACAATTCTATTTCGACCATTATTGTCATCATCATGTTGTTTTTGGTTAAAATAATGCATAATTACAGAAGTCTTATTGATTTGGGCGTGGGGACATCGCGGAATCATACTCTCTGTGACTAACTTCAGTTGATGTCCATCTCTCAAATTAGTACCAACTTTGGGGTAATTTCGTGTATATGATGTGGGATCTTCCTTAATGCACTGTTAAAGGCCCAATGGCTCAGGGGTTCTTTTTCGAGCGTCTTCAATTTTGAAATTCATTAGGAATCCGAAGCAGTTTTAAGCTCATGATCTGATTAATTTAAACTTCTTATCGCATCTTGTCTCTGAGGTCATCTCTACCAAGATCACCATCATCTCGAACATGAATTAAACTGTTCTGAGGTCAACTGAATGTATACTTTTTGATAAATAGTTCATTCTCCATTGATTAAGTATGCTAAAAGCAAAGATATTTGTTTATGTGTGGGCACCCTGAGGCAAATTTTCCAATGCTCTTATTTAGAATGAGTTTTAATTGTAACCTTACTCTTCTACGCTTGTTACGTTAATCTTGCAGAAGAGTAGAAACCAGTTTGGTAATTTTTATCTGGTTATAAACCCATGGATCATCATTTTTGGCTTATATTGCACCAGTTCTTTTTGGTTTTGTGTGCGGCTCTTCTTACGCTCCATTCACTTAATGAAATTGATTCTACGTTAATATCTCGAGCGAAAAAATGTGGAACTCACAATAACAATCTTCGTGAGCGTTTATCTGCATTCATTTTTGCTTGGATTTCATAAAGCATTTGGTAACTACTTACATTAATCTGCATTCAGAAGAGAAACATTGGCATTAATAATTGAATTCAGAGTGATTGCGTTTGGTTGAATAAAGTGAGAAGACTTCTGAGGATTTGGCAATCTGCAGCTGACTTGGTTGCAGCTGCGTAACCTCCATGAGGTCGTAAGAGGATGTGCGGTTTTGGGTAAACTGCACTGTGAATGAGCAGGAGATTTGACGAGCTATTGGTAGAAAGGACATGGCTGAAATGCTTTGAAACCAAGATGGAAATCGAAGGGCTCGTGTAGTCGACGCACTTGTCGTCACCGGCACATGCACATGTGGCGCCCCGGTTTTCTCACATGAATCCTTGCATCACCTGTGTGTGGCGCATTTAATTGATGTTAATGGATGAACTTGGAAACAGAAGCCAGAACATCAACTCTTAATGTCACACTGGAACAAAAAAATGCCTGGATTGCAGCAGTTGACTTTCCTCAGGTCTTGGTAGTGGACGAGTCAAATGGAGGAGTTTAAAATAAGCCTTTGATGAATGGTTCAATGAGTTTTCCTATCATCCCTAGATTTTTCAATTACCCTGCAACTTGAGGCGTTTTTTTGTTGCCTTTGCAGCCACCGAGCTTGATTGTTGTGTCATCCCCGTTCGTAATAACCTCAAACTCATTCAGACAACGGACTTCTTCTATGCCAACGTCGACGACCCCTACACAATGGTGCGTTTTGTCTCATTAAATCCCCAAAATTGCATGAAGCTTGGTGATAGTACCACATAACTTTCTGCAATTCGCTGTCATATTACCTCCTAATGACCGTAGTTGTGAAAATGGCATTGAAGCGTACTCCTTTGGACTTTTCTTGGCAATATTTGCCTTCTCCCAAAAAAAGACTACTTAGGCTACCATTTTTACCGTTGTTACACTGACCACTTTCTTGCTCGGGGTTCACTCGTATGTGTTTGCCCTCGCTTTTCATTTTTCCGCATTTCTTTTGTCCTTTATTCTGCCTTGTACTATATCTTTGTTTCCTTCCTCTGCTGCTTTCATCTTTCTGTTATTTGTTACCATGCATCACGCGACCAAAAAGTTACGACCTTTTAGAGTGCGAGGCCTTATAAAATGTGT
This sequence comes from Taenia multiceps, assembly GCA_001923025.3. NCBI lineage: Eukaryota > Metazoa > Platyhelminthes > Cestoda > Cyclophyllidea > Taeniidae > Taenia > Taenia multiceps. Next base: position 45,776,448 of record CM010311.1, on the reverse strand, counting down.
GACCTCAGTTGTGAGCATGAATTATAAGGTATGGATGAAAAGTCTCTGCCTACCGGCACGATATTCCTATTGCGCTTTCTTGCGTTTTTATCTTGTTTCAAACACATCTTCATATCACAAATTGTGGAGGTTTTTCGCCATATTTGTTTAAGGTATTTTGGATGCTTCAAAATGTCTGGCCCTATCAAGGAGGCTGTTGTTGAAGTTGAAGGAGTATTATGTATTTCCATTGACTAAAATGGTCGGAGAATGACATTTGGTGAAGTGCAGATGGAGATGTTCAATTACTGAGGGTCAGACAACAAGTACGGCTGAAATTTGTCTACTCGACACAGCTCAAACTGATCCAAAACCAACTTTTTCTCCAAAACAGCAAGGTTTAGTCAACCACTGAGATGGAAGTTTTGTTTATTCAAAGTAACGCAAAGCCTCACATCATCTACTATAAAACCTGCCTTTGAGAGGTCTTGCCATTGTCCCATTCCTATTCCTTATTCTCCCCTTTCCTCGTAATTCTCTGATGATAAATTTCCAATTCCTAAGTGGGTATTGCCTGTTCTGGGTATGAGGAAATCTCTTGGAAAATCGTTTTAAATCTTTCCACTTTTATTGGTTTCTCGTGAGCTCGTTTTTGATGGATTTGAGTAATACAGCTGTAGTACTTCAGCTCGAATAACTAGCAGCCTTCTCAGCTGACCTTTTCATTTCGAATCCCGTTTTCCCTTCACTTTCGCGCGGTTTGGCAAAGGTGAAAATCCACACGCCTCGGGTGTGCGGCGTTTTCAGTTCATTGAAAGCGGAAGAAAGGACGATAACTTATTTTTCGTACTGAAAGGGTGACATTCTTCTATTTTAGCCACGGTGAGTGTTGCGTTTGCCTCCGTAGTACAAAATCGCGATAAGAAAGTAACAACGTAAAAATCTCCCCTCTTACCACTACTCCACCGTTTGCGCATAAATGCGTTGGCATAGGTAGGCGTAGATGTCTTTTGTAAAGTGTTTACCCTTATGCTGGCAATGATTGTGGCAATATTTGAATGTTTTAGGTGTAATTCTTGTCTCTTAACACACTTCCTACCCTCGTCACATGTAGCCGATGTGCTTTTATCGTCGAATCGGTTGAGCTTAAACCACTCATGTGGGCGTATGACGTTCATGGTCTGAGGATGACGACACCTTTATTCTTATTTTCCAACAGAATGCTTTCGGACCGTGGTAGTTTGTTACACTTTGCGACTTGTGCAACAAGCATCTTATAGCATTGCCTTAAATGGGGGGGGGGGGGGTAGTAATTTGACCAGTTGTCTCCTCAACACCTATCTATTCTCGTGTATTTTAAAAGTCTACTGCAATTGGGGCAAATTGTACTATTTAAACAACTGATGGCTGGGAAACCGGGTCAACTAATGCCTACGAACGCGGAGATAGACATGTGAAAAAACTGGATGGGAATCACAGAATACAGTTGGCAGTTCCCATGAGCTAGGCGTTCGACACTAGTTCACCACACTGACAAGCGGGGGTTTTAACTTATTTGTGCCGTCAAGATCACGCCACAGTTGGGTGTGAATGGTATGGTAGGCCGGTGGTGGAGGTAATTGTACATTGGACGTGCAAAGAGGGGCGTGACAATGAGAGGTGAGGGCTAGCATCAAAGGCGGGGTTCGGGGCATTAGGTGATAGAATACGTAGGATCATCACGTTTGAGTAAAAGGCGTGCATGAGCTGACTATGACATCTTGCGGAGAAAGGTTGCTAAGACGTAAAGGCAGCTTTAAGGTCCGGTCTTGCAGGCATGTTAAGGTCTCGCGAGGTACCCCAATGATGGCAAACTTTTCTAGTTCATTCGTAAGCAAAAACGGATTTCGGTTAACTACCAGTACTTCGTCAACCTAACTGTTTCACAACTGTTGATGTTGGTCAGGTCACCACACTTATTGTTACAATGGTAACGAAGGCGTAGTCATAAGAATGAATGTAGAAGTTGGGATACATTTCAGAACACTGCTGCTCTATCTGAAGAATTATAGCGAATATTTACTACTTGCTCAGAAGGTATTGACCTCAATGAGTGGACATAAACAAAGGTAGCTTTAAAATTGGCAGTGATTTCTTTTTTTTAAAGGCGTCGTACTGCGCAATAAGTTGAATTCCATCGACAAACGATAGGCTGTTAATAGGTTGACAAACCTGACATTTGTGGTGGATGCGACAGAGGATGAAGGGTAATGAAGGTAATTCCAATGCGAAAACATACCAATCGGTAGCCTTTATTGTCATGAAGTGGGCATTTCATCATGGAAATGACGAAAATAGTATATCGAGTCTCGTGTGGTAAAGACGCCAAGACTTGGTGAAAGGGGTGAGGACAAAATTCCAAGGTCTAGTTTCTCTAATTGTGCACAATCTTTGTAAGATAACCTAGTAGTGGCGATCACCGTGGAACGCCTTTTTAAGAACGGAATGTTATTGCTTTTATGGGTTTAAACTGTTAGACAATTTGGCCAGATGATCGTGACTCTGGTTTGGGTGCCAGCTAAACAAATGGCTTCACTAAGAAGAGTCAGACACGGCACTGATTCGTGAAAGTGATATCACGTAATGTTTCAAGTGTAAGGCGGAATCTAAGGTTTTGCTTACTGTGTAGAATTGGAACCCCTAGACTCTCACCACGTCAAAGAACACTTTTTTCCACTTTAAGGTGACACAGGGGATTGCGCATGGTTGTCGCCACGATAGCATAAATAGGAGGTCAAGAGTTCAGAGAAACTTTACCCAAGTGTTTTGCATTTAAGGATTTAACTCCCATAAAGCGTCGTCATTCTATCGTTTAAGCAACTATTTCCAAAGTAATGTTGCACGAAGGCATACACGAAAGCAAATTTTTCAAGTATGTTTGGGACAATTTGTTTATCAAAATATCGAGGTCTCTATTTTTCACTAGTTTTCGAATTTTCTTATGTTCCTCCAAAACGCCTTGACAGATGATATGCAGGTGATTGATATCACCCGAAAATTTGTGTTTGAAACATTGACGATACATTCTGAGGGAGTGAAATGGGGTGTTGAAGTCAGCGGCTCTAGAACCCAACACTCTCCATGTTTAAACTACTGTCTGGTGCTTGTTGTTCTCTACGGTAATTTCGTGTTTTCAAGTATCTTGAGTTTCTGCCTCACTTGTGATTCTGTCAAAAATACCCGAGAGTAGCAACGTAGAGAGCCACTTGTCATCGTAACTGTGCTGAGCAGTAATAAGATATCCTAATTGAACACAGAGGTTATCGACTCAAATTGTTCTGTGTTTCAAATGCATAAAACCATCACCCTTTACAAATGACTGAAGATGATTAGGGAATTTGGGCTTCAAATTGTTCACAAAGTAATAACTTCTCCACGGATGAAAGCACCAATACTTTCGATCAATTTAAAATTTTGAAGTCGTGATTCGCATACAAGCAGGCGAAATGGAGGGTGAACACTTTCCAGGATAGTCCGTTGGATCACGATTGAAATCGCCAATCAGATTTAGAATTCTTAATTAACGGAGGGGCTGGGGGTAGGTGTTGCATTGTGCGTTCTACACTGCTTCATATTCTAAAATAACACCCCCACGATCTCACTAGAATACCTCAGAACCGTAAAGGGGCAGTGACGATGCACCAGAAGGAGAGATGTTGGCTTTCGGAATTGGGCATCAGCATAATCGTACGCCTCATTATTTTGCGTAGTGGTTTGCATTTTAGGGCTGGATAACGTGTTGCAACGTGTTGAGCGATCTCTACGCCATGGGTGTGGCGGACTGCGACAACCTCCTCCTCCTTCTCGGCATCCCCACCACCATGACTGTGGAGGAGCGTACCACCATCACTGCTCTCATTATGCAGGGCTTTCAGGTCTGTTCGCACACACCTTAGTTCCCATGACTCTATTTCCTTGGCATAGTGTCGGCGTGTCTACCTCATTCTGATTAGCTTGTCTGAGTGCTTATCTCTCCAAATGCCTATGTATCTTTGCCTTTACAGCTCTACCTCTAATTCTGTATTCGTTCATCCTTCCCTGTCCTTCCGTCTGCCTGTCCATCTCTCTGTAAAAGTACCTTTCTCCTTAACCAACTGTTTGTCTGATAATTTCGTTGTTTATCCCCCCCTGTCATTCTCGGATAGTCATTTTGATTAACATCTTCATCTGTTACTCATATTACTTCTGTGCCTCGGTAGCTCTACGGCAACATTTGTCTAGCTATTGCTGTCTGTCTGACCGCATTTCTTCGTGTTCATCTACCTATGTTGGTTTGGCGCCTTGATTGTGATCTCTTTCCTCCATCTCCGTGTGTCTACCCCTCTCTGTCCCTGTCTGTTTCTACACCTTTTGCTGCCACTGTCCAATTGTTTCGCCTCTTTCGTCAGCATTTCCGTCCATCTTCCTCTTCATTCATCCTTCTGTATCACTGGCTGCTTAGCTCATGAATTCGTTACTTCCTCTCTGTCCTTACCTCTGCCCTCACCCGTGTTTATGTCTGCCTGTCTGTATTTTTATTAATATTTTGTCCCTTTCCATTCATCCGCCCATCTTTGTTTGACCACATTGCATTCTACCTGTCTCTCCGCATATCGTCACGACCCATTGTCCGTCTCTTCACCCCGTCTCACCTTCAAAAACGTTTTTCCCTGTCTGTACGTGTCCCTTTCTACCTGGCTATGTTACCAGGCCTGTGTGTCTGTTCAGTTTTAGGTCTATCTTTGCACCCATCCGCCTATCTCTTGGTGCATATCGACACATCACTGTCTCCGCCTCAAGTGACTTTGCCAATTAGTATTTCTAGTTATTTTGTCTCCAGCTTCCTACCTATTCCTGCCTGTGATTGTGTACTCACGTCTGAAGCTGATTCATTGCTTCTCCCGCTCTCAATCTGACAGCATCCACTACTCCAAATTCTTCCCATTTTATTGCTGCAGGAGTGCGCCCTGAAGGCTGGCACAAGCGTGCGTGGTGGACAGACAACTTACAATCCCTGGGTCCTCATTGGTGGTGTTGCTACCGCTGTCGTCCCCGATTCCGAGTTCATCATGTGAGTCATCGTCTTTTCTGCCGCTGCTGTTAACACATTTGCTGTCAGTGTCATGTAAGCACGACACCCCGGCTGTCTTTCCCCAGCCTGCGCTTAGACATGGGATATGGCCTCCTTTTCACTTTATGCTGGCTACTTATAAAGTAGCGTATCTTAGAGCACTTTGGCTGGAAACAGGAAAATAAGTGAAGAAAGTTCATAGTTCAAGAACGACTTCATTTTTTGAAGTTTTTAAGCAATGGGTGAATTAGCCGTTTCGACGGCGTCAACACTAAAATCATAGCAGAGTAATATAACATACTCAGTGTGATGCTTTACCCTTCTTCAAGACTCCGATGGCGATTAATTTAGCTCTTGATTAGCTTTAGAATCCGTCCACATTTAATGAGATCTGTGTGAGATGTTAGTCGGGCTGATTGTAAGCGATTTGATTAAAGTGCATTTTTTTCATGACTGGTGCACACTAGTTGGCACAAAATCGAGTTTATTCTAATAGCCGCTAGCCCCACTCAGGACTCGCATCAGTTAGAGTGTCCTCAAGAGGCTAATGTTAGTGATACTTAGGTGTTATGGGCATGCCCATTAGTAGCTCTATCAATGATTCCACAGCCACATACTCAAGGTTGCTGATCGGCTGCATGCGGGGTGGCTGATGCTTACGGGAAGGCAGTTGTTCCTTTGTGGTCTCAGCGCTTCGGCACAGGGCAATTATTTTGAAGTCAGGATTGAGAGTAGGAATGATGTTTTGCGGATGAAATTTTTCGCTTAATTGGATTCAAAATCAGTGAACACGCTAGAGCATACCTAAGTCGAATATATCCTGCCCTCATTAGTTAGAGAAGGTTGCTGATAGTCACCTAAGGGTGTTGTGCTGCATTGCTCCCATTATTCACCTTTGTCGTCCGGCATATTGCGTTCAGACATGCGCATAAGTTCTTGCATCGCAAAACATCTCAGATAGCAATATAAATCGAATTCACTTAACTCTAGTGTAGGCTAAAGAAGTTGCACAATGAGTGATACTGTATGGTCCTGATCGGGCTTTCGAAGTGATGCAGATTGTGCTTGGCTTCGATGAGTAGAACTTATTTACTGTGACTGTAATAGGCCAAACAAGGCGGAGGAAGGCAGTGTGTTGGTGCTGACCAAGCCGCTAGGCACGCAACTGGCGGTGACGGCGTACAACTGGTTGCTCGATCGCACCGACGTTTGGATTGAGAAGTGCGCTCCACGCATCTCCGAGGTGGAGATGCGCAGCCTCTACAACGCCGCCACCCTGTCAATGTGTCGTCTCAATCGTAACGGTACGTCCTCTCCTTTATCACTGTGGCAAACCTAGCAGCGCTGTCAGTAATTGGATCTCTGACAAAATCTCCCATTCGTTAGCAGTCACTTAGTTGAATTTGGGATTTAGCTAGTGTTTTTTACTCATTGCGGCCATGAAGCGGGGGCGTAATCGAGTAAATAAATAAAATGTAAAGCAGCGCAAGCTCAAAACAATGTTTCGTGAGCAATGTACCCGCTGTCAGTCACTATCCTCTCCCATTTCCACGTAGCTAATTTTAAGAACTGAGATCACTTGGTGGAGGAAAGCCAATAAATGTCGAAAAGTTTGGTAGTTTTCTGGGTAATTGTCCAGATCCATGAAGGAATTACATCAATAATTGAGAAATAGGCTTAAAAGAGACGTTTGAAATGGTTATCATTAGCATTTTGCCATCAGTGTCATACGGTGCGTTTTGTATTTGTTTAGCCATTAGCACTGGTTGTGGTTGCATAGAACTGTATCTCGAATTGCTCGATGGAGTGTTTTTGGTGTGAGAATAATGGTATTTTTGGGAAGTGGCGTCTAAATTGAATAGGTCAGAAGTGTCGGCAACAATTGATGCCCCAATTGAGAAACGGAACACCTGGACAATAACGTTAAGCTTCCCTTAGAGAGAGATTCTAGTGAAAAACGTGTTAATCACCTTTAAAATAACCAAAAAAGGTATGCATACCGAGGGTGGATCTTGGGAATCGTTGCTCTTCTGAACTTGGCGGCAAAAGACTTCTATCCTCGCATAGCTAATGTCCTACTAATGGGGTCTCGTTACACACTAAATTTCATGCTGCGAGTTGAAAAAGTTTGCGACATGCACTTTCCCTACGTCAGGATGGTGGAACTGTGAGGCTAGGGAGCATGAATGCAATTCGATAGACTGAATACATTCTCTTAATACGCCAATCTTTGCCTTCATTCTCCTTCAGCTTGCTACATTGTGACACAGTATAACAAATCATTGGTTAGCAAGGCTAGTAGCCTGAATGCCCTCGCCCATCCGTACATTATGCTGTGGACGTTGTGTCTGAAGTAGTAGTTGTAACTTGGATGCATACATGAATGCAAGCAGAGGTAGAGAGAGCGAGGCATGGTTGGGGAGACTGACCGTTTAGGTGGTGAATTGAGTGGACTCCACGCCACCTACGAAAGCCCACAGTACAGGAGGCTGTTACACCACCGTGTCTGCGGGATCCGTCATCTACAGGGTCTCTTATTAGCCGCTTAAAGTACGCTTCTTTGCTTGTGATAGCGGCGCGGCTGATGCGCAAGCATGGCGCGCAGGCGTGCACTGACGTGACGGGTTTCGGGTTGCTTGGGCATGCACGCAACCTGGCGGCAGTGCAGATGGCGGCTGTGACATTTGAGATAAACCGACTGCCCTGTCTGGCGGGTGCGTACTACCTCTCCAAGGCTCTGGCTTCCCGTCATCACCTCGATACCGCACTAACTCCAGAGACCTCCGGTAGGTCCATTTCTTTCTCCTCTTTGGCTGCCGAACTGAGTCATTTCAGATTTTAGAGGATGTAAATACGATTAAATCGGAACTTTTGCCTGCAAGAGTAGTGACTTCTGTAATGCGGCTGTGACAGGATGACCTTTCACTTATATTAGCGGTTTCGAGTCGGTTTAAATTTGGGGCGTGGAGGGGCTTCCTAAATTAGCCTTTATGATTGTAGCGAGAGGGTAGGAATGCTCTTGGTTTCTTTTCATATGTTGGCTCTAGTAGATCTATTCTTCTTTGTAATAGACTCTAAATCAGAGGTACTTTAGCTGTTGGTGTGTACAATTTCAGATACCTTTGCGTAATTGATTTCCACTAGAAACTTGTTAGTCCCTTGTTCTAATGATTACATGCTCTATTATTGTATGATATTTGGTCATTTCCTGCAATGTGCTGCAGACAGTTTGAGGATGGCCAAAACAAGGAAATTGACGACGAATGTTAGTAAGAATTTCAATTGTTGAGCATTAGTTAAATTGATCATTGTAGTGTCGGTGCTGGTGTCCCCTGTAAATAGTGAAGTCCCTGGCGTTTTGCGGCTGCTTTCCCGTATTGCGAGGAGGCAAAAGTGGAGATGAAATCACGGAGAGAAGTGTGTTTTTCCCTCTAGGTGGTTTGTTGGTTGCGATGCCGGAGAAGAACGCGGAGGCGTACTGTCGAGATCTCCTTGAGGTGGACGGATCGCCATCGTGGATTGTCGGTGAGGTTCGCGCAGCAGCCACACCAGCGGAGGCTCGAATCGCCCGTCTCTCGACCAATGTAGAGATCGTCGAGGTGCCGCACGAAGCTGTTGTTCTGAAATGAGCTTCCTTCCAACCTTCTCCACTCCCTTCACATATCATCTTTTTGTTAGCTGTAGCGTTGTTGACTACTCCTAAGTGGGTGATTTGCGATAGCCCTCATATGACGCCAGCACACCAAAGTTGGTCTTCTTCGACCGATATGTGTTTGGCTGATGGTGGGGTTTTGAAATCATTCAGTTTTGTAGGGTCGTCACTGGCGCATTTTTGTCTTCTCAGCTGCTTGTTTGTGTGAACTTGTGGACGTCCGCTGTGGGGTTACGCTTTATTCATTCTGTCAAGCGGGAGGGGGGTGGAACAGCCTGATTTGGCTCGAGCTTGGTGTCCATTCTTGAAAGCACTTGATGCAAGTCGTGGTGGTTCTGCGAAGCTGTATGGGACCATAGCCTCAAACAGCGGCCAGGTAGGGGTTACTGGTAAAAATAATCGAAATAGGTCTGGGTGGGGGCGGGCATTGCAATGCAGCAACTCAGTATTAGCGCAAGGTATTGCATTCCCAGTCTATGTGCTGCAAGTACTCGGTCGATTTTATACCGGGTTTGATGCGGTGGCGCTGATGGTACAGGTAGGTTGACGTAAGGTAAATCAGTTTCTTATGTACCGTGTGGTCTTTAAATTCCTTCGATTTTAAAAGTCCAGTTTAGAACGTGTGATGTGAGTAGTGTGCATTTCGATTTACCTAAAGCAATAGGTTTATTAGGCGCTTAAAGCGTTTGTCAACGTTTTACAATTGATCTTGACGAAACCTTGGTATTGTACAAGGAATTACGGTGCTGCTTGCGGCAATTCTTCCATTATCACACTTATTTAGAACTGTGATTTTGCCACCTTATATAAAAGTAAGCCCTCAAAATTTAAGACGTCATTTGTTTTTTAGTTTGTAGACCTTTATATCAAAGAGTTGCGGCAATAATCAAACGTTAAAAATGCTGTTTGGGAGCTTGTTATATACTATTGTTTTTGAATTGTTTATCTGTAAGTTTAGAACTGTGATTTTGCCACCTTATATAAAAGTAAGCCCTCAAAATTTAAGACGTCATTTGTTTTTTAGTTTGTAGACCTTTATATCAAAGAGTTGCGGCAATAATCAAACGTTAAAAATGCTGTTTGGGAGCTTGTTATATACTATTGTTTTTGAATTGTTTATCTGTAAGTGGTTACAGCATATGCCTAAACTTATTTAGGTAATAATTACACTTATTGTTGTTTCTAGAGTATTGCTAAAATTGCTTTGCACACTTACTGCAAATCGTACATAAAAGTGGACTTTAACTCTAGTATAATTAACTGGGTTAAGCGTTTTTGCTTTAATTATATGGAGCACTCAAATGAGACACAATAACTGTAGCTTAATAACATGCCTACTTTTTTTGAGAAACCGCGGTTTGCGATGTGCAGTATTTTGTGAATTTCAATTTTTTGCGCATTCGAATTGAAATCTGTAGGTTATTTGATGTTTATAAAATAATGGGCTTCATATTATCATAAGGTTTTTGATAATGTCAAAAATATGTAACAATACGTTGATCATAGGTTTGGAAGATTGGAGAACGCTCGCCATTACTCCGTAAGTATAACTTAACGAACTGGTTTTTGCTCTTTTAAGGACTATTTAAATCCTAGGTGTAGACTAATATGACTCCAATGCAAAATGATGCACTTGAAACCATCTATTTTGCATCTGTAAAGATCCTTGGTGCAGAATATCTAGTGATTAAAGAGCGAAATTTCATATCTCATTCCAGACTCATATGGCGAAAGGTTTTATCATGCATAATTCGTTTTTATTAACACTCAGTTATTCGCTATGCTAGCATTTATACTTATTTTCCTTTTCCAGTGACTCAAAGTTTTGCGTAAAACAGTGAAGCATTGACTTGGTATTCCAACTTAAAATGCCAACAAACGCGAAATCTTTTGCGAGAAATAATGCAGGCACTAAGAATATCATTTAACAACTAAAAATTGCACGACTTTGGATAGTAGTGGCCGGATTCCCCGAACGTAAAGAATTTGATTCCATAGAAGCAGTCAATATTATTAGGACCATAACTGTCCTCTCTGTGTTATTTCATTGCTGTAAAATGAATTTTTTTAGAGTTTATGACGGCTCAAAAATGATAATTGCAATTTAGTGGACACACGCCTTTGGTAACCGTGCGATTTGAAGTAAACACGCGATGCATATACGGGTGCAATAGACGCATTGATTGCGAACGCTCCAACTTGACATAATTTAAGCACGTAGAGGTAGCTTAGAATTAACTTGCACACACTATCATAGCCGACCGGACAAATACGCAAACAAATGGGTTTTTAGGTTGGGTTTTTAAGACGGGCCGATCCACTCAGGTCATTATGAAGCCATGCAATTACGTGCGTTTTCCTCCTACATCTACGTTGATAAATATCGTTACTGAAGACTGCAGTGGACTAATTAGCGAGTTTTATATATCTCACTACATATTTCTGCTTCCTCATCAGAGGTCTAGAAGGAATTTAATCGCCAACGACCAGATTGCGTATTGTCTTAACACGACAACGAAAAGCGCAGTGCCAAACCGGCCCGTAAAACTAATTTTAAGAAACAAAATAATGCATAGGTACCTTTGGCTGCGAAGTGATCTAAAGCTGTTTCCAAGACTCTAATCGAAAATAAACTCTGTATAACATATGGGTTCATGCCATCACTCATTCGTGGGTTAGGAAGATCAGAATGTGCGCTGCTAACGGTAAACGTGGCGACCATCAAGGTGGGTCTTGGAAGTTCCTCAAATGTCAGTACCTTTTAGCCACTCTTCCCTTGATGTGGCTTATTACGCGACAGCATTGCAAACCAGTTAGCATTCAATCATTGGTGGTTCCGTAAATCCTATGTTGATCAATGGTAAATAAGCCAGCGCATCTGGATATTTCCTAAAATGCTTTAACGAAGTTTTAGACAAACCCTACTTCTGTGTTAAATTAAAAGGATGGATAATCCCCAGTTTATTAAAACGTTAAATATTTATTCCCGGTGAACGAAAATTACTCCCCGATTGCGGAGGCGACACTCGGGTGGGACTTTGTTTCATGCATTAGAAATGTGACTCCATGTAAACGATTTAAAGGGTGGGAGGCGTTGGTTGATGTTATACTACAATTATAATCCATTTGCTTAAGCATGGTGTGTGCTTTGTCGGTAATGCTGTCACTTGTATATTTATCAATGTGTGTTTGTTTCTTTTAGACTAAATTAAAGACCCAATGGCTTTAAGCTGCATTAAAATACAGTTTTCATTTGTTCTCAAAAGAATACTATGAGCTTCGCTGGCAGAATTTTCATTTACTTGGATATTCGTTGATTAATTTACAAAATTAAGCTTTGATTTGCATTGCTAAAAGATCACCGTTGAGGGCAATTGGCAAGTTGGTTGCAAAAAATGAAGAAAATCTCTGTTAAAGTGCGATTGTACAAGAAATCTCTTTGGCTTTTTCGATTCGTTTTGTAAATTATTAAAAATGTGAAACTTCTTACACATAGCCTGCAAAAGCATACTACTTGTATTTTAAAAGTAGAAAAGAGCTAGATACAACATCAATAACGTTGAAAGCATATGCAACCCCTATTTTAATAATTTTTTATTACAGCGACATCAAAAGGGCGGATCCAGGTAAATTGCATCTTAATAAAGCCTTTGATCTCTGTACTGGTCTATCTGTGGCTTCAAATAAGTGCACTTAGGTTTGTCCTTCTGCCTACAGCGTCTGGAGACTTATGCGCAGAGGTGCTGAAGAATAATAGCATACGTGTCTTTTGGCGCGATCCTCCGAAAATAAACACCGAGTTCTACTATGTTCAACTCTGGGAAACCGAATCAAACTTCATTAACTTCAACGAATATGTCCGAGCCACCAACTTTACGGGACAACGTTTCGAAAATCTGAAGGCTTATACAAACTACTCCATCAAGGTACAAGCCTATCAAGAAAGTAGCTGGATTCTCCTGGCCTTTGTGACTAACCACACATTCCCTGAAAGTAAGATTCAAAAGACTCTAAAGAATAGATATGAGGAACTCACGCTGGCTCAAACGAAATCACTTTTTTTAGAACCAGATGCTCCGTCATTCAATGGGAGCACAACGGATACGGTGGTCATCACAACCCCACAAGATTGGGTGAATTTTTCATACACGGCCGAAGTATTCACTGAGAAACCACATCCACACCCAAACAAGCCCGTTGTTGCCTGTAATGCAACAACAAATGCGTGCATATTCGAGGACCTTCAAGCTAACACCGGTTACTTTTTTACCCTAGAAAGATGTTCTCGAAAAAACCCACTCCTTTGTAGCCAAAGGTCCAATCAGTCCGCCATATTCTACACCAAACCCAAAGGTAAGCATGGTATTTGTAAAGCTGAATTTAATTGTTAAGCATCCTAAAGTCAGAGAATGATTAAGTCGTTCCTAGACTTAGTGGTTTGCATCTACTAAAAGACCTTCTGCCTCGGCGGTGGTACAGACGGGAGTCAGTGTGTCTTTTATCAGCTGAGGGCAGATATGCCATGGTCCAGCATTGACAACATTCATCAAGATGCCAGGCGACGGAGCTGGTTCATAAATGCGTGTAACAGCGTGGTGCTATGGACACAACTTCTTATGTGAGGATAAGTGCGTCAGGAGAAGAAATCAAGTACACCATGCTATGCGGATGAGGCACTCAGTAGCAGTGCTGAGATGTCATTAAATAGTGTTAAGGTCTGTAGGACAATGATGATTACAGAAACAGAAGCTTTAAGCCATCAATCGTCATTCCGAAGGATGAAATAACAGTAAGCGGAATGTCTGAATAAGGCATAACACATCGTACAACAGAGCTGAATGAAGAACAAGACCTATAGCAATATTTGTGCTCGTAATACAATCTGGCACTCGAATTTGAGGTTATAAAGGGTTGAAACACGTCAAATGAGGTATATTATGCGTGAGCAATCCGCCATCGAGATCTGATGTCTTGAAGAAGGGCATTTGGACTGGAGTGAACTGGGCTTGAATAGAACAAAATGAACTGGACTCGACTCAATGGTGCTGTACAGGAGTGGAATGGAATAGAATGATTCACACAGAGCATGACCAGGAGTTATTACAAGCTGTAAACTGACTCGCTTTCTACCCTATTCAACATCATAAGACTAGTGAATACGAATATTCTAGTTGGGTTTGTACAATCGGGACAGAGCGTAACACCATCAAATTATCACTTGCTTTCCTACTTTTAGAGCCACAAAATCTAGTTCTCACCAATATTACCAGCAGGAGCATTAGTGCATACTGGATACCCCCTGAGCCCAACGCGGAATCTATCTCCAAGTACATGGTTACTGTCTTGTCTAACAGTGTCCCCGTCAAGTCTATAAATATCTCAGCTCCGAGCAATCAGTGCATTCTTGAACACTTACAACCAACCACGTTTTATACAGTTCGCATCATTGCCTGTGCGCGTGACAACGATTGTGGACTGCCTGCTGGAGCCAATGCTTGGACGCTTCCTGGAGGTACGTCCACATTGGTCTTTCTGATGATTTCGTTAACTATGTTGTTCCCTCAGCTCCTCAATTAGTATGTTACCTTCGTACCTTCATGTACCCAAATCAATCCCCTGATGCTAGCCAAATTTTCAACATGCAAGCCGAATTTGAATGTACGGATGAACAATAGGGGTCGGTGACTTCATAGGCACTAGCAATCGCAGCGTAAAAAATAATTTTGAAAAAGGCTCGTGTCTTCTTGATGTTAGGATGATAATAGCAGAATGAACCTATCTACATCAATGATTTAAGCTGATTGTCTGAAGAACTGGAATAAAGTACGTTGGAGGCAAACGCACTCCTGTTTCCTAACTCCTCAAATAGCGGACATAATTTGAATAATGCAATCAAGTCCCGCTAATTTTTATTCTTAAAAAGGCGTCAAGTGCTCTTGTGCTGTCAAAAAAAATGGATCATAAACGTTGACCCAACCACAAGGCAAAAGTTTTAAATCACAAAAAGCATTGTTGAGTTAAGATTTTTGCTTTAAATTTGCCACGTAAATCGCTTTTAAATATGTTTTTGCATGAGGAGCCAATCTTCACTGGAACTTTGACCATAAAGCAGCTATTTGCAAATGGTTGAGCACATAATGTTAAATCAAGTCGAGCAGTTTTACTGATATGTGCTGCATTTTATCATCATTTGGCATTGTTATCATAGATATAATGACCAGAATGGACTACACTGAAGGCCATTGCACTGATTTTAACTTAGCTTAACTGTAACGAACTGCATTGAGGTGATGTAAAAGGTAATGGAATGGAATATTTTACACACGAAAATAGTAACAATTATGGCGAGAAGTAAACTAACGCAAATCCCACCCCGTTCGTTACCACAGGGCCAGTAAACCACATAGCCCCAATTTAATTTGAACACTAAATAAACAGGAATATGGAAGGAAATTTGTCCCTGTTGCATGATTAGCACATGATACCTAGAGCCTTCCTTCTACATTCAGAGCCGCGTGGTCTAGTCCTCACTAGCGTCACCAACAGCAGCATTGTCGCAAAGTGGATGCCTCCCGAACGCAACACGCAAAGCATCACGAAGTACATAGTCACTGCCGTAGATGCGCAGGGTCACAGGATGTCAGGAACTGTCCCAAGTTTGAGTAAACAGCACACCTTTACACGTCTGCAGCCGACTACGTTGTACACAGTTAGCGTCATCGCCTGTGCTCGTGACAATGATTGTGGATTACCTGCTAATGCCACTGCTTCGACGCTTCCTGAAGGTACGTCCACATTGTTTTTTCTTATAAAGGCATTTTTTGAGAAATATTTCCAAATTCTTTGACACAATGCATTGCTTCTGAGTTTTTTTTTGTTTAGTGACAAATGTTAACATTAGCATTGCTAATTGGGTTCAAGGTAGATTGAATATCTTTTATGAATTTGCGTGTCTTCGTGGTTTTGACCGGACAATCAAAGCGAAAGCACTCACCACTGACAATTTCGATTGTTAATCGGAAGATTTGCATGGATGAAATATGTAAGCTAATGCGTATATATTCCTTAGATCCTAGGTTAATGGAACAAATTCGGTTTATTACCCGTATCCAAGTGGATCTTTGCTCACAGCAAAAGGCCTAAAAACGCCCATAGTATCAAGGAAAAGTGGTGTACAAATGCTTCCATGCAAATTACGAGAATGTGTTAAAATTGTGGAACTCATTTTTAGATTTAGTGTGTTGTAGAAAATGTTCTGAAAAAGGCTCTTTTTTGTGCAGAACCGTCCTCTTTGATTCGCAGAAAGTTATAGGACGCCCGCTGTCTGCATGCTTTTTAAGGATTCATTTTGTAAGATTAAAAATCTTTATGCAAGTACAGATCAAAAATATGCTTGGTATTTTTTGTTTCAGAGCCCACCAACCTTCAAGTCTATGCCACCGAAATGAGGCAACTTTCGTGTAAATGGAAACGTCCCAGGAAGATAAACACTGTTGATGGGTACCAAGTGACGCTCTACGATGGTGTTGGATTGACAAATCTGAAAAGTGGTGAGCTCAGTGCCACTGAACTTCACACTGTCTTCTCAAACCTCTCCCAACATAATAAATACCTGGTGAATGTGCGCGCCTGCTTCAAAGACGATGGGACAGGAGCGAGCATATGCAGTGAAGGTATCAATGCCTCAGCCACAACAAATCCAGGTGAGTTGAGTTTGGGTGGGAGCGCATTTGTGATTCAATATTGTTATCGATGAGGCGATGGAGAGATTCAAGCAAATGTGTGCTTTTGTGGTAATTAATGGTGTTTGGGTTGCCACTGTGCCCGATTTCAGAATTTGCACTTGTTTTATCGCATCACTGTTGTTGCACACCTACTCATGCCGATTGCCATACTCAGCTTTGATTGCGCTAAAACCTTTTTCCTACTGCATTAAATGTGAGCACCGATGTAAATCTCTAGTATGTCGTAGCAACAATGGGCGCAGATCAGCACTCTCTAGTGCAGTTCTGTCTCCGTTTTGTTTGAAAAGTCATGTGTGCGCATGAGACTTCGGAGTTAGCTTGACCCTTTTTGGGATCTGGTGGCAAAATTGATGTGGGTTGGGGGTAAAGAATCAAATGTATCATTCTTTTACAGCGAACCAGAACGGAACTCAAGGACTAATGAATGCCTTGCTGTTTCCAGGGTCACCCGTTTAACTTGCGAAAGAAAGCCTGAAAACGACTTCAAATTCCTGTATTCTGTGAGCTTTTAGGCTGCTAACTATCTAGTCGTTGTTGGCAAGCAATGAAGGCGAATGAAGTTTTAGGAAATTCTGTGCTTCTGGTTTAGAATCAAAGATCTCGTTGCAGCTCCGGCAACCGATTTTAGGAAAGTGCGTGACTGACAAGGTGGTGGAAGAATGCTTGCAGATTTACAAAAGATGGCGAATTATAGATCTTGGCTCACTTGCTATCCCAACTAGAATACGCGAATAGAAAATGCTGCAACAACCGTCTGACAGAATCACAATGATGCAGCAAGACGTATTACAGGCCCTAGTAATGGCAAGGCAGCTGATTTGAAAAACGCAGACGAAAGAAGGACCTAGGGGTCCTAAGACTTAGCATCTTTATTTAACGTTGAGATTTTGAAAATCTTAAAGTAAACTACCTAAATCTGGAGCGTATGTAGTCTATAGGGTGTAACAGAATGACGTTCAAGACGAAGTAATCCGCTCGTGTCTAGCTTCAGACCTCTAAAGCCCACTGCTAATTCGGTTACTTCATTTAGAACATAGCCCTTAACAGTGTGACAATGGTGCTTGTGAATACTAACTCATTATTGATACACACAGCTCTGAATGCATTGTCCCAACTAATCTACCCACATGCTCCAAAAATGATGATTTTACATGATTAATCTGACTAAAAAAGAAGCTAAATTTTGTTAAGCACAATTGCAACTTCACGTAAGTTGTATGAGAAATAAAGTGTAGTATGAGGAGCTTGACATTGCGATATTCACCACATTTGTGCAGTGCGTCATCGAGTTACCACACATCTGTTACCGAGTGACATCATACGACTTCTTTTTTGTTTCTTTCCACCTGTAGATCCACTGCCACTTACCATCGCGGAACGCACTGACATTGCGATATTCACCACATTGTGCAGTGCGTCATCGAGTAACACATCTTACCGAGTGACATCATACGAGTTTCTTTCCACCTGTAGATCCACTGACTTACCATCGCGGAACGCACTGATCGTCCATGGTCTCCTTATGGAAGACCACACTTCAAACACAAAGACGGCACAAAGACAAAGTTGTGTGCGATGCCACGAAGGGACGATGTCAAGTGACTGGGTTGCCAGCGAACAGTAAAATAGAGGCGTCCCTCGTGGTCTGTTGCAAGCACAAACTTTGCAGTTTGCCATCTGATCAAGTCGGCTTCACCAAACCCTTAGGTGAGTTTGACTGTGTGGATCCAAGCACTATTTTGTATTGCATTCTATTGAATGTCAATCTCGTAGATGAAATGTACAGTGTGCGGAATGCCTGGTTGACACATAATATCATTAGGCGACAAGATTCAATGAAGACGAATCCGTAGATGGGAAGTTGATGGTGCGACAACCAGTTGTAAATTTTTACTAGCATAGAAATTAAGGGCACCTTGAGGACGGAGTTGCACGTGCTTGCTAAATTTAATCACCCTCATCTGGGTTCTTGGGGAATGTTACTTCGAATAAAATCGACTGCTCTGGGATGGACTCGATCGTTGCAAACTAGAGTAGACATTGTTGGAACAGAGTGGAATTGGAATGACCAGGGTGTATGAGATCCAGAGGCTATGTGAACCACTAAGTCACCATTTAACTTGAATAATACAAACCATAAAATAGCAAAGGCACAGTATTGCATGATTCTCAACACATTTCTCTATTTTGGAGCACTTCCTTCTACATTCAGAGCCGCGTGATCTAGTCCTCACTGGCGTCACCAACAGCAGCATTGTCGCAAAGTGGATGCCTCCCGAACGCAACACGCAAAGCATCACGAAGTACATAGTCACTGCCGTAGATGCGCAGGGTCACAGGACGTCAGAAACTGTCCCAGGTTTGAGTAAACAGCACACCTTTACACGTCTGCAGCCGACTACGTTGTACACAGTTAGCGTCATCGCCTGTGCTCGTGACAATGATTGTGGATTACCTGCTAATGCCACTGCTTCGACGCTTCCTGAAGGTGCGTCCACATTGCTTTTCCTGTGAATGTGTCACATTTGAAGTTTATTTATCTTCTTTGGGTAAATATATTCCAGTTTATACTCCTTTAACTTTATCTCTACAATGATGTCTATCTAAGTTTATACTTGTCTTTAAAAGAGCATTAAAACCTATGGAAACAAAGAAAAATGGGATTTAAATCTTCTTATTGTGAATGATTATGTGTGACTAAATTTGGTCACGAATTTCTTAGCTTACCGACTTGTAAGAATATTGTTGCATTCTTACCGCCTAAAAAGTTGCACTTTGCATTTAAGACTGCCTCATTTTTTCTCAGAGCCCACCGATCTTCATGTTGATGCAACAGAGCAGGAACAGCTGTCGTTTAAATGGAAACGGCCTAGTAAACGAAATAAAATTGACGGATATGAATTAATGCTCTACGATTGGTCTGGATCGAGGTTACTAGAAGAAGTGGAGATTTTTGCACCTCATCACCAGACTATCCTCTCAGGTCTGTATCAACACAACAGATACAATGTGAAATTGCGCGCCTGCTTCAGAATAACTGAGACAGGAGGAAACATTTGTAGCAAAGGCATTTACGCCCCAGCCACAACAAATCCAAGTGAGTTAATTTTAGGCAGAACCGCATTTGTTGTCTAGTATTGGTGCCAAAAGGCGGTAAAAATTTTACTCGGATATTGGGTCCCATGATACTTTGTTGTAATTTGATTGCAACTGCTATTTTTGCATCGTATTACCCTTTTCGTATACGCAATTATGCTAAATGCAAAATCCAGCCTCGATCGCTAAAAAGCCTTTATTTTGATCGGGCTAAACATGAATCTGGATTTTTGCCCTCCTGGACACCTAGTAACATTGCGGCAAGAACCTTAAAACTACTGTAGCGTGGCACAAAATTTCAAACTGTTTTCATATCAAATGAAAAATTAGAAAATTTTTAAGCTTACAGGTGAGTTTGAAAGTTGCGTTTAACCTTTCGAAGCTTTTGTTTGATGTGTGAGGATTAGAGATTCTTGCTGCGACTACATCGATTTCACTGTTACCTCCGTTAATGAATCCAGTAGGTGGTGCCAAAATGTTTGACCAACAGTACGTGTGAACACTGCCTCTTTGTTTACACAAGTTACACTGGATCCATCACCTTCTTTGACTTTCTTAAGCACCTTGAACCTGCTCGCCCGGCTACAAGGTTACAGTGATCGGAACTGAATCCGAATACTGGTGCGCATGATTAGCACTTCCTGAGAGCAATGTGAGAAAGTAGGTATTGTAGCAGGAAATGACCATCGTGAGATTCACCACATTTGTGCAGTGCGTCATCGAGTTACCACACATCTGTTACCGAGTGACATCATACGACTTCTTTTTTGTTTCTTTCCACCTGTAGATCCACTGCCACTTACCATCGCGGAACGCACTGCATCGTCCATGGTTTACCATTTCTCTCCTTATGGAGGAGACCGTGAACACTTCAATTACACACTGAGAGTGCGGGATAGGAAAGACGAAGTTGTCTGTGATGCCGAGGAGGGACGATGTCAAGTGACTGGATTGCCGGCGAACAGTAAAATAGAGGCGTCCCTCGTGGTCTGTTGCAAGCACAAACTTTGCAGTGTGCCATCTGATCAAGTCGGCTTCACCAAACCCTTAGGTGAGTTTGACTGTGTGGATCCAAGCACTATTTTGTATTGCATTCCATTGAATATCAATCTCGTGGATGAAATGTACAGTGTGCGGAATGCCTGGTTGACACATAATATTATCGTTTAACGAGTGTTTGGAGGACGGATTCCTCGCTTGATCGATGAGCTCAAACACTGTAACTATAGACAATTAAGGCAAGACAGTCACGGCATTAGTAATGGAGTTTGGAATGGAATTAACAAGTCCGCTTTAGTCTTTATTGGCCTTAACAGGACTAGACAATGCTTGACTGTAATGAGTGGCATTAAATTGAATAGAATGGACCGCATTCGGTTTGAGCGGCAGCTGCTACTAGTGGAGAGCTTATCCACTGCTTACACTACTTATTACCACTGGGCCAGTGAGTCAAGATGATCTGATTCGGCTTAAAAACTAAAAGCATAGTGTAACAAAATCACATTATCGTTCGTTTCCCGATGTGCCTTAACCATTCGAGAAAGCTTTTTTTTTATTTTTAGAACCAAAAAATCTAGTTCTCACTAATATAACCAACAGGAGCATAAGCGCATACTGGATGCCTCCTGAGCCCAATTCGGAACCCATTTCAAACTATACGATTACTATCATGGGAGCCCTGGAACGCGCTAGATCCCAAACTTTTCAATGTTTGTGTAATCAATACACCTTTACACGTCTACGACCGACCAAGTTTTATACAGTTCGCGTCATCGCCTGTTCTCGCGACAACGATTGTGGACCATTTGCCGAAGCCACTGCTTGGACGCCTCCTGAAGGCAGGTTCATATTGCCCTTTATTATAAAGGCATAAGGCGAGAGTTTTATTCACATCCTTGATGAAATACATTGCTTTCGATCTTTTATGTGCTTTGATTATTCCTCCGATGATCCCTTGCTGCTCATGAAAAAATCGAATGGGTTTGAATGAATGCATCTTAAATGTCAACATCATCATAGTCACTTGCAATAGAATCGCAACAAACATTACAGAGAAAAAGGTATATTTTTTGACTATAGATTGATACTAACGGGTAGAATGTATGAATATCGATGCTATAATTTGACCATCAAAATAACTAAATGGAGGGAAGCTGAAATGAGATGAAGTCCATGCTAGAATCTTCTGAAATAGCGTAACAAAGGTGGTAGATTATTTTATTCTAATTGGTCTTTCATTGCAAAATTGCTGGAAAAGCGCTTATAAGGCAAAAAACAATGGCATGTAAAAGCTTTCATTAGATCTCGGAAATACATCAGTGTGGACTTGATTTTAAGGTTGACTATTGCGATAAGTCTAACGTAAAATTACTGCTTTTTAAGTTATTCGTAAAAAGTCTTTGCTAATGCAAGCTTTTCAAATGAGCATTTTTGTACATAAATAAATAGTAGTGTCCCTTGTTGTTTTAGAGCCCACCAAACTTAAAGTCTATGCCACCGAAATGAAGCAACTTTCGTGTAAATGGAAACGTCCCAGGAAGATAAACACTGTTGATGGGTACCAAGTGACGCTCTACGATGGTGTTGGATTGACAAATCTGAAAAGTGGTGAGCTCAGTGCCACTGAACTTCACACTGTCTTCTCAAACCTCTCCCAACATAGTAAATACCTGGTGAATGTGCGCGCCTGCTTCAAAGGCAATGGGACAGGAGCGGGCATATGCAGTGAAGGTATCAATGCCTCAGCCACAACAAATCCAGGTGAGTTGAGTTTGGGTGGGAGCGCATTTGTGATTCAATGTTGTTATCGATGAGGCGATGGAGAGATTCAATCAAATGTGTGCTTCTGTGGTAATTGGTGGTGGTTAGATTGCTACGATACTCAATATTTTGCGCTACACATGCTTGATCGCATTTTCATCGCTGCATGGCTACGCATGATAACTACTACGATCTTACCTTCATAGCGTGTTAAACATGGATTGGAATTTGAGTCTCTCGTAGCCCGTAGCTAAAATGGATGGGAATACACTGGTTGTCGCTTTTTACTTCGAGTTTTTCAGTTGGAGAAGCAGAGAGATATTTGGATGACAATAAAGCATTCATTATTTTTTGAGTTACAGCTTTAAGCTTTTTGTAAAAGCCAAAATCAACTGTAGTGACTCTTTTACTCTGTGAGCCTTAAAGCATAAGGACAATCTAAGCTCCATGTGCAAGTAAGGAGGAGAAACCAAGGTATAGGTGACATTATGCTTTGCTTTGGGAGTCATGGATTCTAATTTCTACAGGATAATTTTAATGGTTCTGGATCTCATTCCATACCCTTGTAACGTCATCTAACAATACCGAAATACGAATGCTGCCATGACTGTGGAACCATTTGATCCCATTCGTAGCATCAACGGCATTAGTAAATGACTGAATTCACAATAGAGGCGGAAGCACAAAGGTGTGTTCCAACAAAGTACTGCACTTGGTAACAACTAAGCAGCAGATTTGCACTTCACAGGAGAACCAAATCAATGCCAATCCTGTGGGTTGAGGCAACACTGCCTAATCTTACGATTTCCGAAAGCCAAGTGGCATAACTGTAGTAGACTGGAGCATATTTAGTCGAGTTGTTGCAACTGACAGACTCATAAAATAAACAGAAGCACTCATATCTGGCTATCTCATCCCTTTATTAGTGTCACAGAGAGCATTAAACTCGTCATTCTCCTTTACCAGGCGCGTAACAGCTGTTAGCCATATAGCGCACTTAGCGATCGAAACCAGATCTGAACGCCGATTAGCACAATTTAACTTTCATTAACGTAATATGAGAAGCAAGAGTAAGTTATCAGGATATGGCACATCTCTCTCCGATTGCTACCAAATGAGAGCGTTTTGCACCTTTTAACTGTAGACCCACTGCCACTTACCATCGCGGAACGCACTGCATCGTCCATGGTTTACCATTTCTCCCCTTATGGAGGATACCGTGAACACTTCAATTACGCACTGAGAGTGTGGGGTAGGAAAGACGAAGTTGTGTGCGATGCCACGAAGGGACGATGTCAAGTGTATGGATTGCCGGCGAACAGTAGAACAGAGGCGTCCCTCGTGGTCTGTTGCAAGCACAAACTTTGCAGTTTGCCATCTGATCAAGTCGGCTTCACCAAACCCTTAGGTGAGTTTGAATATGTTGATTTAAAAGATGCCTCATGTAGAATCCCATCGTCGATGGTATTTTGCTGGTAATTGTGCTCTGAACTAGCATTATCAAGTAATTTCAACCCGACAATTTGCTTTTTTTTGCCTTTTCTCAGCATTTTAATTCTTTTTCACGTTACCGTGATCTGTCCAATGCTCATCTTACTTTTGTCGACATTTCTTCTACAAACCTCCCGATACCTTCCTGTGTGCTCTTGGATACTCATTTTGTGCTGGATTTTTGCTTGTTTATCTATCTGTGACAGATATTATCCACTTATTGATTCCTGCTGTGTTATCCAGCAGGCAATTTTATGCTGTTCGCTGTTCATGTTGTCTCAGGAGACGTTAAGACATGTTAGTCTGGAAAGATTGATGAGCCGATAACATAAGTAACGTGATTGGAACCTATGCTCATACATCACAAGATAATTCACTGTATTTTATCGCAATCCAGAACAGTTGCATGAGTCATCGATACCACATCAGTGGTCAGATGTCGGCGGCAGTCGAACCTTGTCATAGAAAACGTTTACGAAGTATATGTACAGAGCTGAAGAAATGCCTTTTGAAAATTGGAAGGTTTAAACCTCGGAGACAATATTTTATGCTTCACTTTCCCTTTTCACTAATGAATGAGCTATCACAAGGGCCTTGCAGCACCTTATTTTAGCTACATAACTATTTTCTATAACTAAGTGCAGGATTGTATGCTAAATTTACTCTTGTTTTAGCCCCCTTGGATTTACAGATGGGTAGTCCCACAGACACCACAATCTACGCAACATGGGGCAGACCCCAATTTACAGGAGAGCCAATCACAGGCTATCGAGCAGTAGCTGTAGACACTTTGGGCAATGTAACCAACTGCACACCCTCTGAACTAATTGAGGCGCGTTTCGGTTGTACATTTAGGGATCTATCGCCCTGCATGCGCTATCACATTTCGGTACAGACCTGCGCTCGAGAGGATGATTGCAGTTTGCCGACAGAAGGGATAGAGCATACCCTGCCCGGAAGTAAGTGTCTTTTGATGCAGCTCACTTCTGGTAGCTAAAGAGAAAGCTATCGAAAATTTTCGTTTTAAGCCGAGACTTCTGGTGTAAATGCGCTTACTTTGGGGATGAGTCATCCTGTGTTAGATCTAAAATATAGAGCAGAGTAGAATTTTACCTATGAGAATAAAGAAATATACGAATTTCAGCGAGTCATCGATAAAATGAATGGTGAGAAAATTGGTTCGCGTCCACCGTAACTGGGAAGGGATAGTGATGGAAGTTGGGCAGTAAAGTTTTACACGCGTGCATCCAAAGGACGATCCTAGGCGTTCCAGAAACGGCTTATGTATAGTATTACATCGTTTGTTGAACCTCAGCAAATAAATTGGTGTTTCCTCCCAAACAACGTGCTATTCCACTACTCACCCCACACCTCTTAGGTCACGCATAACTTCATTCTGAGGACTGCAGACAGTGCATCTCATTAGGAGCAAAGATAACAAACGAAATATATGTCTCAACTCAGCATGAATCAATTCACCCTAGAGATGTGTAAGAAGAGTGTTCTCTCCTCTAGAATCAGCCTGGTCTAGACAAGCAGTCAGCGAGAAAAAGACTCTTTTATGGTCTTGCAAGACGACACAAATCCCATCAATACACGGTGCAAGCCGCAAAACTCATTAGTGAGCAGATGTGCACTGTAGGTAGAATGGAATAGAAAAAGTAGGAGAGACATGACCTCATACATAACTACTTTGATGGTGCTTCTTCCAACACTAAGTTTTCGCAGACTTTCGTTGGCACCACACAATTATATTATCACACGCGATCTAAAATGGGTAGTTAAGAAATAAAAGGTTTCATTTCTAAATTCGCAAATTTTTCTGAAAGTATTGATGGTTGGAGGGCATAATAAGTAGTGAGCTTTCTGTAGATATTTCGCTTTATCATAAATTATTTGGTGTCTGCATTAAATGCAATCTAATGTTTTGGCTTTACCAAGCTGTCTCCGGTTTTCAAATGGAGCAGACTACATCCACCAACGTTAGTTTTACCTGGACACCGCAATCCATGGAGGTCTGTAAATTGGAGAACATAACAGTTGTGGTTCAAGCATTGGAAGCCAGCTCAATGATCAGTCGTTGCTCGGTTAAGCAACAGGAGGTAGAAAACAGTTGTACAGTCACAGGGTTGGAGCCCAACACGGCCTACATCGCCTATGCTGTCTCTTGCTCCGCCACCACCCACACTTGTGCCAACAAAACTAACACCATAGAGGTCGAAACGCTTCCGGGTGGTGAGTTACTTTTAGCTTATCTTCATCACCAAATCCTCGATTATTATCTCATATTTTAATAAGACGTTTTGGGGCAACCCTGGGAGAAACTGAAACACATACCAATCCTTTCTATAGTAAGATGGGAAGATGTAATGAAGTTGAACGTGACAATCGTAGAGAGATAATGGAGGAAGGCTGTCTCGAAACCTAGGGTGTCTAAACTTATCATGATTGTATATAGTCGTGCTCGCAGATAATTGTGTTATGTTTCCCGCTGCTATTGGAAGGTTCATCGCTTGCACAAATTAGTTACATAGTGGGTCGTAAGTTCATCAAGCGGCTAAGGGCATGTTGCCTTCCGCAGACAGAAAAAGCCGAGTGGCGGAGCTTTGAGATAGCGATGAAGTAGTCGTGATCGGGATCTTCACCGGTGTACAGAAATACAATCGGTTGTAGTTGATATATTCTTGACATCCAATCTGAGCTGCGAAGAGTCCCATCACAGTGTCTTGAAGTAGTGTGCTTGCATTCTCCTACAGATACGCAGGAAGATCTTAAGTTTCGGATTTGATGCCATGATTGTAAGGACTATTTGTCGATCAGTCGCCAAATGCAGTTACATGCATGCGCTGACTACTGCCACTGTGTAGCGTTTGGATTGATGCTAGTCGTGTTTGTCGGCATTTATTATATCCTAAAAGGTACGCTGCATACTGTGCGACCACGGTAGCATTTTGTGCTATGCCAAACATTTTAAATCAAAAGTCAGTGCATGATTTGGATACACCTAGCATATGCTAAAGTCGTCTCTGTTTTGTCGATATTACATATTCTCCTGCTACAGTATCTTCCTTTCTTTCTAGTGCCTTTACAAATCAACATGAGTGAGGTCTCAGCTCGTAGTGTTGTCTTGAGCTGGAGTCAACCCAGTGGACGGCAGGATGGGCTGAGTGGTTTCCTGGTACGAGTATATAAGAGGTCGGAGGATGAACGAAGGGCTCATGGCGATCCCATTACCAACTGCACCACCGCTGTAGTCGACATGGCTGATTATGTAAACACTTGCCGTCTGGATAACCTTCAACATTCCACCAATTACAGCATCACTGTGACGACCTTCAAGCGATATTCAAAGGACAAAATCATCTTCGGAGACGAGTCAGAAGCAATAGATTTTACCACAGGCAGGTCTAGTTTCACTGTAGCGTTATTGGCAGAACTAAAAGTTGATGAGCTTTGTCGTCGTTTATACTAAACATTCCACGACAATTGAATAGTCTAATCAAAACTTACCTTTTAGACCAACCGTTTCCTACAGTGGTAGTGACAATCAGTCTTATACCTCTAATCCTGGTTGGCCTTCTTTTTGTTGGATTCCTATTTCGGCATCAACTGCGAGAACTAGCGGTTCGGAAGAATGAGAAGGACAATACAAGTGACATGTCTCATTCGTGCGTCTTCTTTACATTTCAGTGCTCTGACAAGACTGTATTGTTGCATTTCCAGGCAATCCTTTACGGACTAGTAACTCATTCAATGTTTCTTTTTGTTTCAGGCGCAGGTTTTCAGTACAAACTTATTTTATGCCTAAGATTCCGCGCTTTTAGAATTCGTACTGCACTAAGCACTTTGTTAATTAATCTAAACAGAATGAAATGATAGGTGTTTTCGCTGATTGAATTGTTGAGCTCGGATGACGACTTGCTTTAAGGTCATAGTCTGAGCAATCCCTTTCACCTGTGCGGGTCACTTTGTCTACCGAAATGCGATAATTAACCTAGTGGAAACCTCTTTACATGTTTCGGTATTTTAGGGATTGGTGGAAGCTGGAACAAATTCCAAGGTACGCTTTTCAATATTTACATCACCCTACGAATGCAGCATTACGCTAACGCGATAAAGAAATTCACTCCGGCGACAAACTAACAGAATTCAAAGAAAAGTTTAGTCCTGAAACTGGTTTTGTAATTCTAACATAACCAGATGTCATGGATTCGGAATTTCTTGAGTCTCAGTTCGCACCTCTTGATTTATTGATAACAGCTTTGCTTTCCATTTCAAGCGGATCCTTCACAATTGAGTATTACCAACCCCCCAGTCCTCAGTACTTATCCCGGGTGTAAGTCAAACTCAATCCAAGTCTTAAATTTTATCCTTCAGTTAATCTGATTCTCCACAAAATTCAGCGATCTTTAATAACTTGCCCTACTTATCCTACTTTATAACTGCTCACTCAAATTTAATCACTTTCTGGCCGAAAAGCCCAGCACCGGTAGCGTTGGAGCAACTTGACGCTTGCATTGAGGCTCTCGATTCCAACAAGCAATTCATCCCGCACTTTCTGGTAAACCTTTTACTAATGTTGCACTAAAACGCTCAGGATATCTACGTATTAAAAATTTTTCACTAATTTGTTGTGGATTTATCTATGTTTAACTAATTACAAGAGCTGTATTTTTTGCAAGCTTCTATGATTAAGAAATCCACTTCATGTTTAATTATTTTTACACCTCCATATAAGCGAGTTAATAACCGAAGGGAGAAGTGTACACGGAAATGAGGCCTTGTTGAATTTTTGCAGTAGCTTTTAATGCTGCCTTTTTACGTTCAAGTTGCTGAAGAAGATTGCGGTGATGGGAGTGGAGAAGGAGTTTCACTTGACGAAAAATGCAGGACTGCAATGCAGAGAACTGAATCGCTACATTGATATGCTTCCATGTGCGTTGAATGGCCACTTTTGGAAACATTTAACAAGACGCTGAAATGGGCAGCATTTCTGTTACACCTGTTTTAGATGATCAGTCAATTGTTATCTTAGGAAGGCGGTGGCCAAGAGTTTTAGACGATCCGGAGCCCAAAATTACCGTAAGTTGAGATGGGTCACTCACAAGTATAATTGTCCTTTTACATTGATGAACAGGCGTAAAAAAAGGTAGTAGTTAAATATCCGATTCTTTGCCGGAAAAATGGTGTGACAATGTGGAATTTCAAATTTACATACATTCACCGTTATCGGGCTTATAATTCACTCCAATTAACTAACCTGAACTTAGCATTGCAAAATATGACACAAGATCTTCAAATCCTTATAATGCCTAATTGCAACGCACCTTTTGCTTCTTGTTTTAACAATAGAATATCCCCAACATTGTCTTTTGCTGAAGATGATGGCATCTCTAGTCGTTTTGCGGGAGTTTAATTTCTTAGTTTAGTGGCACAGTCTTGGGTTCTCTGTTAAAACAGCAAACGGTCTGGGCTGTGACGCGTGGTGATTATCTAAGGCATTGGTAACGAATGGGTCGGCCTGCTACAAATGATGGATTTTAGAGATGCAAAAACTCAAACAACAAGACTGTTTGATTATTCCTTTCATAGACAACGGAATTACTGAATAATTACATCAATGCTTCCTACATACGAAGACCAATTTTTGGGTCAAAAGGAGAGGCTATGCCGTGCGATCCGTCAGACCCACCCGACTATATCGCTACGCAGGGTCCGATGTCTACGACTGTTGCTGATTTTCTGACAATGGTTTATGAACACCGCTCAAAATTAATCCTCATGCTCTGTCGGTGCGTTTAAACTTTGTATGAGTGGTTTAGGCGGTAGCCACCCTCCAGTTCAATCACTGGCACCGCGTGTTTGAGCGTTAAAGCTAAGCAATTGTCTCAGTTTTAAAGCACATCTGCTCAAGCGACACATTCAAATGGTCGATAAATATGCTAGGTGGTAAGCCTAAGCAGCATTTAAGGCATTGTTTTGTTGCGATAGACTATAATCTCTCACCGATTGTACCTCCGTCTTGGTAACACAATCAAAAGGCCATGCCTAAAACCGTCAGGCTCTTCTAGGAGACCTGTAGTCCTACAGTAGTGACGGCAGTAAGTAAATCCCATCCTATAGAGGAATCACCTTAGTTTCCTTAGCTTGCAATTAGATCCAAATGGCTCTGGTTGTGGGCACTGTGGACGTTCGATTTGGATGAGACACTATGGAAGAGTCAAATCGCCATCGTCTTCAGTCAGATCTCTGGTTTCGAAGTCCATACAATGCCCACCGATGGTGAAAGATCTGGTTCCTGGAAAATCAGACCCGGTCTCCAAGAAAATTGTCTTTTTATTCAGTGATATCATTTGAGAATACCGCGCCTCTCTAGAAGTCGTAATAAGCAACGCCGGTAGGGGAGGGGATTTACCGTTAACGCAGAGGAGGGCCTGAAATTCTTAGGCTTAGCCAAAAGAGCAAACAATGGGGATGGAGGAGTCTTCAGACAGACAGCATTTTATCTAAGATGTGTACCAATAAAACTACTGTTGAGTCTGTTCCGGAGTTGACTATGGCTCAAGAACGAATTTATCAGGGTCGAAAGGGAAAAATGACCATTGGGAGTAGCGGGTATGATGCCTAACAGAAGAAGGGGAACAGATAATGCACTACCGTTCAACCAATTTTACATTTGGATGCTAGAGCTCTTTAGTCTCGTTGTGTTGTGCCTCCTTTGAGCGACATAGCCAAGCAATCGTAATTACGACCCATTTGTCTCCACTAATGTTGACACTTTAGTGTTTCCAGTCTTTCTTGAAGTGGTAATATGGCAGACAAGTTATTCAGCCACCATAAGGCTCTCGGATAAGGGAGGAAAGAATGAGGATTATCTGGCCCTTTTTGTTACGAAAAGGGGCATAAAATCCAAAAGTGCGCTACTCCTTGCGAATATTGTTGGGTCCATGCATTGCGTGGCCCGTACGAGATGAAGTGTTGAGACTAGTTTGAGTTCACTTAGGACGCATTGACGCTTTGCACTAGCCAGTTTTGGCAACACGTTTACCCAAATGCTCCAACGATATGGTGTTGGTTACTGTAATCATTTTCTGCATGCATTTTCTCCGTTCGTACTGTTGCTAAATCATGCCACTTAGTCACCTGTCTGAATTACAGAGGTAAACAGCCTTTAAGCGAATCCACAGGATACAGTTCTGTTGAATCTGCAACTCGACGTTTATTTGTATGCTAAAATTTTAACACAGCTTCGACAGCTCTTTAGTGATGGAGCTCAGTGAAATTGTGCAATCAATAGCAGCTTTTCTTCTCCTGTTAAACTGAAATGTTGAGTAAAACCAATGAAAACAATATACCTACTGCCTTGAATTGGATCTGAACTTGAAGAAAGGCTAAAACCTTATCAACGCAGGTGATATGAGTAAAGACACACGCTCTCCATTTGAAGGCGAACTAAAACCTCGGTGGAACATTGTATTTACAAGTGCCATCCTGATACAAAGCTAACAACTGACAATAGCAAAAATGTTTTCTTAATTTAATAATTTAGGAGCATTTGCCAAACTGCCCAGTTCAACTGTGAATTTTTAGCTAAATTTTAAGATGTTTCGCTGATTCGAATTGATTGATTTGTACTTTGTGTGCTATTTCCCAAGGTCTGAAGAAGATGGAAAGCAGAAGTGCAAGGAGTACTGGGACGATGAGCGCGAACTCATGGTGACCTCCGCTACTCGAAGTGTCAATGTCATTACTACAAACGTAAAGACTCTCGACTCCGGTCTTATTCGTCGCACCCTTTGCATCATACCTTCAAACAAAACTGAAGTTCGTTTGTTCAGTCGTTTATCTTCCTATTTTGTTTACGTTTTCTGACCTGCTGTTCGGACTGATTTATGATTGCCTGACATCTTTATTGGCAGCCATGGTATGTCACGCAGTTTCATTACACACAATGGCCGGATTGTGAAGCTGCGGATACGACATCCTTCTACAAGTTAATCAACCTTCTCTTAAAGTTCATCCAAAAGAATCCGGTAAACAGGAACTTCGGTCCGCCGATTGTTCATTGCAGGTACAATGCATAGCCATCATGGAAGTGGTCCTATGTTTCTGTATGAAATCGTAGTTAACATATTGTAATCTTAAAATTTATCTCTTCAGTCCTAACGATGTGATAGAACAGAGAGCAATGATTTAACCTTAGCGTATAGGTCATGGGGAGCATAGCCGTGTGCTACCGGCCAAAGGGAAAGGAAAAGCTTGAGTAGTTAGGTGCACCTTTTGGAGAAATTGTCAGTTTGATGCAATATCTTTTTTTGAAGTGCTGGTGTAGGGAGGTCCGGAACACTGATTGCTGCCAGTTACTTATTGGAGAGGCTACGCGTAAGCCCTGAAAGGATCGACATTTTCGGAACTACCTTGGCCATTCGAAGGTGGCGACCCAATATGGTGCAAACGTGGGTGCGTTACTGGGTTAGCTGTTGATTTTGTGTATTAGCATATGATGCTGACCGGGCTTTCTATTTCTTAGGTTCAATTGAAATTCCTCTATCAGTTCATTCAGTATTGCATTGAAAGGGAGGTCGGTACGTTAACACCAAAAATTAAGGATTCCGAAAATCCTCCTCCATTCACTTCGAACCAAAATGGATTCCGTAAGTACTTGTAATTATTTTTCGTTGGGTGATTGGGATTATCGCCATTATATGCATGAGCTGGGAATAAGAAAGGTTGCATTTTATTTCCAAGGAGTTGCCATCTTGTAGGCCATAACTACTCTAACTTGGCGTGATCTAATGATTGCAAGTGTATTGCACTTCATTGTTTACATGCAATGTCTACAAGTTGACTGGTTGGTGGTCGGGCAAAGGTAGTTGACAAGCCTAAAAGCAACTTGATTTTTTAATTAAGTTTACTCATCTTTCTAAGTTTTATACATTAACCTCCATACAAATGGTTGCAGTCTTTTAAATGGGAAGGCAGTTGCTTGAATGGATCTGGGATACATAATCCCTTAATTGTATTTCGCGCACTGTCTAGAATTAAGATTCTCTGGTTTATATCGATGGCTGATCGAAGTCATTCATTGTTACCGCATTGTTTACATTCAAATCTATTCTAGAAACAAGGTTCTTCTCCAATTTTCCCACATCGGAACTTCTGACACCTGAACCAATGTCTTGAAGCACCACCGTTCCGTTCCACGCGAATTATCCAACAGAGACTTCAATTTGGATAAAAAGAATGCGTTTATAACGCCTAGGAATCTGCATGCTTCTGTGTGTTTTTGAAAATCACTTCCTTCTGATTGATACACTTGAGATTAACGATATTTTGAGGATGTTACCTAGCCTAATTAAACCACCTGCCGAATAAGCACATCCGCTTGTGTCCTTCGCCAAAGGTGACATATGGAGTTAAAATAATGGAATTGATGGGCGCTTGATCACTGCAAGTAAAGGATTTTCATGATGACGGTGTAGCGTCCCGAGGCTCCCCTTAAGGTAAAAGAAGGCGCAGTACTAGGGCAGAATATATATATTCCGGGAACAGAGGACTTGGGGACTGTTAGCACATCCCGGAGGCCGATCAACCGGCTAGAACAAGATGGCCACCCAAGTGACCTAAACCGGTAGTTCGAACAAACAAAGTATTACACAGCCCCTCTCTTCCTTCGAGCGTCGTCCCCGACGATCCCCTTCGTCCGCCTCCCGTGTCAGCCATCACAACGTAATCAGTGCTGCGCTGCGAGAAGCACCCACGAGCTAACCGTCCCAGTCGTCGAGGTTCGAACGCATGTGTTCCTGTAGTGCCATCCATCCCGCGTAGCACTCAGTGCAGCAATGCGCGCCTCTTGGCCCTCCTCTGGGCTTGGAGTCCACGGCTAGTGTCGCTTCAGTTGTTAACAGCTTTCCTGTCTAACACGAGGGCGAGGGAGATGTCGAAGATGAACGTCGGTCTCAACCCTTCTGTTACGAGATACCAAAGGTTCTCCCCTCCGTAGCACATGCACTTCTTTCACAACGCCGACGTTTGCCAGAAGCGGCACGGAGCAGGATAAAATCCATCAGAGTCGGGTCCGCTTTCCGCTGCCACCAATGTAGCGTCCCGAGGCTCCCCTTAAGGTAAAAGAAGGCGCAGTACTAGGGCAGAATATATATATTCCGGGAACAGAGGACTTGGGGGCTGTTGGTACGGCCCGGAGGCCGACCGACCAGCTAGAACAAGATGGCCACCCAAGTGACCTAAACCGGTAGTTCGAACAAACAAAGTATTACAGTCTCTTCACCAAAACAAGTAGCTGAGCAAACTAATGAAGTATATCGCAAAAGTCCACGCAGATTGTGCTATTACTATGTACCATGAATTTGGGTCACAGCATGACCCCACTCCTCAGGCAAATGCATTTCTGTGACTGTGAGAATAATTTGCTCTAATTTTACGCATTTGAAAATCCAAAGTTTGTTCGGCAAACAAAATTCATTAAATCATTTCGAAGCTACGATTCATTCATTCACATGCCTCCATAGATTCATAGAGAAAATAGATGAAACTTGTACATCAAGAATGTTTAAAATAGTGCTATGAGGAGGCCTAAGGTAGAGTTAAAGTGATTTTTAAGTTAAATGGCGAGGGAAGCAAGTAGAAATAAGTGGATGGTTAGAGGAAGGCAACTGTTATTAAATTTTGCTCTAAGAGGAAGGTGTTAAATTAAACCTGATCACCTCAAAGGTCATTACTTCGGAGGAATTTCTCTTACCTAGCGAACTCGGTCATCCCTTTCATATTGAAAAATCTGGAAAAGGTCTGTTTCTTATTGGTTTACTTTGTGTGCATTTTGTCGCCATCATCGAAGGTCTCGTATGGATCTCCTTAAATTGCCAAAGGTACGTTGTTCTCCGGGATTTCTGCAAAGGTCAGTGAGTTCTCAAATTGCTTATGAAGATTTTTTTGGTCCTAAAGGTTCTGTCTCTTGATGTTTTCGAGCAGGAATTATAACTGGGGGATTGTACGTTTTTTTGGAAATCCTATAAACACATCTCGTGAATGATACTTCTGTGAGGCAGATATTCCTGTTGTTTTTAGGTTAAGCAATTCATCGTCTCCCTGTACTTTTCCTTACTACTTGGGCACAGTTTCTTGTTTCGGTTCACCATTGGCATTAATCTTGCATATTCTGCCTCAAACGTTCTATCAAAAATGACTTTTGTGCATTTCCTTTGGTCCGGCCCAGATATTTTGACCTAGTGCTATGTGTACTTTGATGTTTACTCCATTGCCTTTTTGGAAGCGCCACATGATTGTTTATTCATTGTTAACTCTTGTGTCTGTATTCTTCTGTCTTAAGCGGCATGTCAATAACCCGTTTCCACCTTTAACGTCTTAGTAGAAGCATAGTGATAGGCTAATCTTTTACTGACTTTTAGTTTGAAAATGTCACCTTCGTCGATTGTTTCAACGGCCACGAATGGATACGGGGTATTCTTCAAATCACGCATACACACACTTTCTTCGTTGACGACTCGAAAAAGTGTGAGCTTCGGGTATGCTCCATTCGGTGACTATTTCTTAAAATTTATTTCCATGTCGCAACCAACATTACTTAGTTAAAGAGTACATGTCTTAACTAATACGCGAGTGTTGGTAAACGTTCAGGTTCAGCCGGATCTCTTGTGTTGTCAAACTAAAAATAGAATACGTTTAGATGAGTAGAGATTTAGTTGAGTTTCCACACAGTCCCTATCCTCAATTTATGCGCTTATCTCAGGGCTTAAGCAGTTCCTAGTGGACTTCAATTTGCCAATGTAGCTGAACCGTTGTAGGGCAGCCAGCTTCGTTTCCTCATCAGTGGGCGAAGCTGTTCTAAAATGTAGAGTGCACCACCTTTTTGAAATTGCACACACATATGCCCGTGAGTGATTCTGTCGCACTCACCGTCCCCATGGAAGGATTCGTATTCTGTGCGGTCTCGTCGCGCAACGGGTTAAGCGGGTATTCTGCGGACCGACCGAATACCGGGTGTTGGCGCTGTGTACTGTAGGTTGAATGGAATGCTGACACCATTGAATCAGGCACCCTATCGTAGTTGAGAGATTGAACGGCTGAGGGTCGCATCATTGTATAGTTCGCTTGAATTATTGTGGGTGTGAATGTCCGCGAGTTTTGTGCCGACTTTATATGTGCACACAAGAGCTGCCGTCTCACCTTTGTTTCAGCTGTTCCATGACATGCGTGCAGACTAGCGGTATGAGCGGTTGGACACATTTTCTGTAGTACTACCTCCTAAATCTTCGATGGCGAATGTTCAGATATGACTTAGAATCTTGTCTCAAAGATGCTGTTTAAGATCGCTATTAAGACTGACAAGGCTTTTTTGTTAGCTGAAAACGAAACAGATATAATGGCCTAAAAGCAACCGAAATGAGGACGAAATCCCCAAAATGTTGATCATGTTCTTCCCCACCACAGATACAGACCTGCCTGATAGATAGGGTGGAACGATTACCACTGGCGACTACTGGAGCCCCCTTAATGATTCGCGGCAAGAATTTTCGTGTGGCCTGCTTCCTCATTCCTCACGATCGAGATTGTCAAAAGGTCTACGAAACTATTACCGGCCTCATACAAGTTCGTAGGTTTCCAACCTTCCACTTTTCTTTTCTAACTCCTCGAACTAAAAAATGTTTCTTTTTTGCCACATTAAAATTTCATTCGTTGAAGAACAGTCTTTTTCCGAATTTTAGAAATAAAGAGGCGATCATCCCATTAGGTCACACCTATAAATCCCAAACCTTTTTTTAAAAATATCACGAATGAGTCAACTTTTGTGTGGTTGTGTGTAGCTGCCTTGGTGGAGCTTTCATTGCGTTCTCATGCAACATTTGAGTCATAGTTTTGCTATCTTCATCTCTAAGGCAGTGGTTTCAGAGTGTTTTCGCTTGAACATACTGGGATAGTTGTAAAAGCAGTCGGCTTTGAATGGAACAAGTGTGGAAACTCGAAGTCCCGTGTCCTCAGTACTTTTGATAGTGTTAAGTTGGATGTTATTAATGATTCTGCTACCCTTTTTTTCCAGCAAGTATAAAACAACTGCCGTGTTTTCAAGACTGGCCGTCAGGACTCTCCCGCATACCCGGCGAGGGCTGGAACTTCTTCGATCTGCGCACCGATTTCGACCGAATGGGTCTCCCCAGTTCTTCTTGGGTTGCCCTAGATAATAATTATTACCAGGTTGGGCTTTTCATGATTTCTGCTTATATCGTTCGTACGAGAGGTGTTCAGGCCAAGTCAGGCCTATTGAGCTTGCGAAAGATAACAGGAAATTTTTTCTACACGTTAACCCCGCGTTTACCTAGATTCTGGGAATCTTCGACGGAAAGATTAGCTGATAGTTGGATCATCAACTCTACTTCCAATAAAATTTGAAAGGATAAATGCGTCTTAAAACCAAAGTGGTTGCTATTGCATTGGTGGCACTGGTTTGTAGTGAAATCCAGAGATCCACTTTCATTTTTGAATAGAAATGACGCATTAGCGCAAGGAAGGTTTGGGTGTAACAGAGCAAAGGCCGTAAGCATGATTGTGCGAATATTCTTAATTGAAATGCATTGTCACACTGGATAGCGTTTCATTGGTGGAGAGGGGTAAACAGTTAGTTCTTTAGTGCCTTGTTTATAGATGCCACTCACTGAAAAGGGATGTGTGGGCACAGATCCGTCGAGATCTCAATCCGAAAAGTAGGCATCCACTTCAGTATAGAGGTCTTTACTAGGTACAATCCGAGTATCCTAGGTACTTATATTGCTTTAAAAATTCTGATCTTGCAGTGGATATTGGTGCATATAAAGCATGCCTATGTGATGCGTGCTTGGACATGCGGCGCGGAAAAGGAAACTAACCGGGGATTTTAAGAAATCAAAATCTGGATTCGATGACAACGCAGCCTTTCATAAAATAAACTTGGAACCGCATGCATGGTACTGTCCACTTGTACACAAGAGCTTCCACGTCCGTTGTTGTCATTCCCCAATTCCCTTCTCTTTTATTTCACTTGGCAGATCTGCGACACCTATCCCAGTATCCTTTTTGTGCCCAAGCAGACCGACTACGCTACACTGCTGGGGAGCGCTAACTTCAGGTCACGCAAACGCCTCCCCGTTCTCACTTGGGTCCACCCCAATGGCAAGGTAAAATTTTAGCGCTATTATCCTCAGTCTATCGCCCATCTTTGTGCAGCTTTGCTTACTATTTCGTTATAGTTCATGAATGGTCGCATTACAATTGAAGTTCATAATTACGAAATTTAGAATTTTAAGTTTGGTCTTTGCCATTTTATAACTGCGTGGTTAATTGAGAGGTGATTCAGTTAAAGGAGCAGTTTGGTTTCTTTCCTTTTCTAACAGTTTTGTCGGGCTACGTGATGTTTACTGAAGATAATCACCATTTATGATCAATAGACCGGGTCCTGTGAGGTCACAATTACTATCAAATAGTAGATTTGAATCAAATTTAAGACCGAGTAGCTTTTACATCGCTGGCGTATTTCTTTACTTCTGGAATGCAAGTTTAAGTAGTACAGGCTTCTATTAATTCTTTCGGCACCAGCGTCACGCATACCAGACTTGCATTCGTTATCCGTTCGTTATGGATGGTGGAGCCAAAACTGTTGAGTTTACAATATTGAAATTGGTTTGGGAAGTTCTTGAGGTTTTTGATTTTGAAACGACAGATCTTTGCAGATCATCTTTTGTAATCATGGGGAAGTGGAATCTGCTTTTCCAATTGACTTCATTCGAATTGGGTGAACAAAGTTGTTCGAAGTATGCTCCTGGTCCATGTGCGTCTCATGAACAATTATGCCTTGTCGTTTAATCAGCCCTTGTGGACAGTGTCGCTCATACAATACTTATTCGGTCGAATGCTTCCTTTAAGCGGATTCATTTATTCTTTTTGTAACATCGATCCCCGTCGCTTATCCATAAACTCTTTCTCGTGGTCCATTCCGATAATCATCTGCCAGTCAGACCGTTACTCAGGCCTTGTGGGGCTGTAATATTGACACGATTATCTCGGTCATTAAACATTATCGAAGGGTAATGTTGTGAACTGTTTACTTTTCTCTTTTCGAGACAGTCCCTTTAAAGCATTCGCAAATAGTTTAGGAATGCCGTCTATGTCATACGTTGATGCCACTGCCGCACGCATTCCGAGATAGAGGTACCAGATTTCTTTTGCTACATCTCTTAGCTCACGTCTTCCATGTACTTCAGTGTGGGATTAAGGACTTAAACTTTGCGTGGTCAAACGTCGATCAAGTTTTCGGTCCAGCTGCGCCGTGGTTCTATGATTAACATTTGAATTCAGTAGGAACTTAGGATCGATGTGGCTTCACCAAATTTTCGCCGCAAAAGCTGATTGACAAGTAGTTACGATCTCAAATACGCACCTGAAATACAAAATTAGAAATGGGTAAGAATGTTGTTTCCAAAATTTAGCACTCGGTGGCCAAAAATAACTTGTGGTTTTCTGCATCACTCACTAAACTGAAGTTCTGCAAAAAATAAGCAAACTCATGGGATTGTTTTATGTCCTATAAAGTATGGGTGTGCCAGTTTATTGGTGATGGTCATTGAGATCTGTGCTACTGCCTTTTTTAAACCTTTCTCCCAGGTTGTCTGCCTTAAGAACTAAATTGGTCCCGGTTCCAAAGCTGCAAAAGTTGAGTTCTCGTTGATTTCGCTGCAGAGCGTTTGGAGAAGGTGAGGCATGTGATAGCAAAGTATGCTACTTATAAAACGGATGAGGATTAACGCGTTAAGGATCATTTTCTGTGTTTATTAACGTGGATTTTGGAACGGGAGGTTTGCCTCAACACAAAGTGGGGGGGGGGGGTCGGGAAAACTAACCAAATGGTGACAACCCTGGAGGATTATCTTTTTATATTCTCTATCTGTCCCAGGTTTGTCACTGAAATTCGCTTTAACCTTTGGATTGTTTGCTGAATAACTGACTGACTAATTGACTTGGAATGAAAAATGGCCCTTTAATTGCATTATTAGTTAGGTGAACGTAGATATCATTGGTTACCTCCGACAAAAGTGCTTTATGCTCGAGCGTGTGGTGGACTATAGACGCAACTGTTTATTTGCTGAGGGGCGAAGAAAACTGACAGCCACGATTTATTTACATACCCCACGCCAACTGACATAGGTAGGAAGTTGGTATGAAGGGGTTCGTCTTTTTATGAAAGTCAGGATTAGTCAATCAGTCCATGGGACTTACGAGGTAATGTAAAGCCTCATAAATAGGATTGCGAAGCGTGCCGGTGAGAATTACCCTTCAGTTGGGATTGTCCTGTGGTAGAACACTCTCGAACTTGGACTATTTGCCGAACGTTGCTTCATTTTCAAAAGCTATTCACCCATGTAACTCTACTAACTTGGGCCACTCATAACAAACGCTTTTGTTTCATTTTCCGGCCACTTTAGGCCCTTTGTTTTTCAAAGAGAAAGGCAAAAGGTCACGATTATCATTTTAGTAACCTAATTACTCCTTTAGACTGTGGGAGATGCTTATGGAAGTCAACACTTTTACCACTGCGGGAACGACTGGAGCGTAACTCCATAAAACCAACCATGGTGTCGAATAGCAGAGAATTGAAGGACATTACGTTCCATTTCTGATGAACTGGGTTGCCTGCGCCCAATCATAGACAGGTTGATAGCTCAGTGTGAAGCAATGTCGTATTAAAATCTGCATTTCAGTTGGGGTTAGGCTATGTCAATAAATGCCTTGGTTGCTTCGCCGAGTTCCTTCAGAAAAAAATTAATTTTTTTAACATTGATCCAAAATGGAAATGCTATGTATTTGATCCTTCCGTACAAGAGTGGTGCTTATGTTTAATCATGACTTTGTGTTTTGTATCTGCAATACTAACTTGAAATTGAGAGCAAAAGCAGGTGCCAGGACCGTACTTTTACTACTCGCAATAGCTATCACATGTTGTGCATGGACCATTTCGTCCCACTCCACTGAAATCTAATCCAATTCAGTAAAGACACCGCTCACTAAGATGCCTCAGACCGGTAAAAGCCAGCACGTAAATTAACAAGGCGTGGGGATGCTGAACGACTTGTGAATATTCACTCGATGATACGACGCTCAGCTGTTCAGTCTCTCAACTGCGGTAGGATACCTGATTTCAGTGGCGTCAACGTTTTAAAAACGATCTGTCGCGCATCAGTGGTGGTCCTATATGTGGTTATTTTCCAGGCAAACACTCGGTATTCAGTCGGTCCGCAGAATACCCGCTTAACCCGTTGCGCGACGAGACCGCACAGAATACGAATCCTTCCATGGGGACGGTGAGTGCGACAGAATCACTCACGGGCATATGTGTGTGCAATTTCAAAAAGGTGGTGCACTCTACATTTTAGAACAGCTTCGCCCACTGATGAGGAAACGAAGCTGGCTGCCCTACAACGGTTCAGCTACATTGGCAAATTGAAGTCCACTAGGAACTGCTTAAGCCCTGAGATAAGCGCATAAATGGAGGATAGGGACTGTGTGGAAACTCAACTAAATCTCTACTCATCTAAACGTATTCTATTTTTAGTTTGACAACATAAGAGATCCGGCTTTACTTTGTCTCATACCTCTGGGGATTGTAAAATTACTTGCCATTATGTAAAGTAGTTCTTACCTTAAAGACGGGGTTTTGCCAAAATTTCTAATAATTTTTTTGTCCGCATTTTTCACGGCCAAGCTAATGTTTAACTTTTTGGCTTTAAAATTCCTGTATCGAGGAGCTGAGTGGTGTCTGTCCTTTCTACAGAGGGTTGAAATGGGGTTACACTTATTTGACTAATGCAATACAAGTTTATCTTTATCCTAGTCAGTGCTATGCAGATCGAGTCAACCATTATCGGGTCTTACTAGCAAAAGCGCGGACGACCAATTGCTGCTACGGCACATCCGTTTGGCTGCTGCCGCCGCCGCTGGTGGCTTGAGCTCGATGGAGTCGCCTCCCCTACTCTACGTGGTAGACGCGCGTCCTCGCCTGAATGCCCTAACCAATCGCGCCCAGGGCAAAGGTTACGAGGTTGAAAGTATATATCGGGACATCATCTTTCGCTTTTTCGAAATTCCCAATATTCATGCTGTTCGTGAATCGATGGAGAAGATGCTCAAAGGTCGGTGCTTGGCTGTTCCGTTTGTATCAATGGCCAAATCTGAGGCAATTTTAGGATTTTTTGAGTGAAATATTGTGGGTTTTTCTGCTCCCAAGGCATAAATTGAAAGGTTGATTTCGTAGTACCACTGGAATTCAAAGCATAAATGCCCACGAAATTTTTGAAAGTTAGTTATTACCTGTTTGCCTGATTGATTCCTCTGTGGTAGTCATAAAATCAAGGGAGAGAGACTTGTGGACTATCTATCCGGATGTATTTTTTGATCACTGTATTTGTTTGGTCTTATTTAAAGGCAAGTATACCCTGATCAGTCTGCTCCACATTTCGTGACGATCTACTGCAAGGCAATTACGTGTTTTGAGTGACATTCAATGAATTTTGTCCTCTGTGGCTGATTTTGGAGACCTAATTTAATAAATTACTATGGCGCTTCTCCCTAATGGGGCTTATTTTAAAATTGTTTGGATGTAAAAGTGCTCAGGGTGTACCAGTTTCACATTATCTACTTGGAATACCTTCCGTGCTTTTCTAACTGCATCTTTGTGTGGGATGATTTAGCACGTAGTTCAGTCAATTTTAGTGCCTAAATGGGCGCGCTTTTCGTGTAGGCGTTGGATGCGTTTGTAGTGGCGAAAATTTTGAGTTTGAAAGTAGTTTCATGAGGCAACTCTTTACCCAAGGTAACTCATTTTCGCTACTTGGTAGTACATTTTAAAACATAAATTTCGAGTTCTCGTTTATTTTTGACTAGTATCAAAGAAGTTTGTTCTTTTCATCATTGAATGTCGCGTAAATATATACATTGATCTTAGTGGACGTTTTGTCTTTATATCGACGATGATTGCGTTAGTTCATCCGATTTCCTTACCTGAGGCTGGGATCTCAAACATGGTGCCATCAATCGTGTTGCAGAGATAAATCTATGCTGTTGTTGTTCTGGGAATAAATATATTCGATTAGTAAGTGACTGTTGAATGGGTGAGCCCAGATTTTTTAAAATCACTTTTTTCCTTTGAGAACTCTGCTCTGAATGTGTTGTCGATGGGCTGGATAGATCATGGAGCATTTTTAATGATGACATGCTTAGCAGTGATGCTACTAATCTCAACACCCTCCTATTTCAGTCTCAGTTTCATTTTTTCACCATTTGGCAGTCCATCTTATTGTTCTGTTGAAAAGCACTTGTTCACCCGTTTTTAATCTGTTTCTCTTGTCAATCAATTGTTACTTTTCATATTCACACCGTCCATCATGGCCAAATCGTTCTTAGTATGCCGAATTGCTTCGGTCCCAATTTGTTGTCCCAAACCATCCTTGAAGATCTGGCAAGGCACATCATTGTAGAAAATTTATTATTGTCGGGTGAGAGGGATTGAAAGTCCATGGCTGGGAAGACAGAAGGATCTGTGTACTATCATTCTTATAGTGCAGCCTATACAAAGTCTGATTCTCGTCTCTCACCTGCTACAGCCTACCAAAACCCTAGAGTGCCACTGAAAGACCTCAACGCCACCGTGGATGAATCTTCCTGGCTTCGTAATCTCCATCGCATTGTTGAGGTCGCATTTTTCGTTGCCTCTCGAATGGAACCGGAAACCGGCGGTCGCTCATTCCTTGTACACTGCTCCGACGGATGGGATCGAACAGCTCAGGTCTGTGCACTTGCTCAGCTCCTCATCGACCCCTTCTATCGCACTCTGGAGGGCTTCCAGGTATGTCACCTATAATCGCTACCTCCCTTCTCCCCAATGCTTTTTCTGAATTTTTACTGTCACCACTAAGGCCCTGGTGGAGAAGGATTGGTTGTGCTTTGGTCACAAATTCGGCGACCGTTGCGGCCAGACACAAGCGGTGGATGCGCGTGAGATTTCACCAATTTTCACACAATTTCTTGACTGCACCCGCCATCTAATTGACCTCCTTCCAACAGATTTTGAGTTTAATTATCGGTTTCTGATGGCCCTGCATGACCATTCGAGATCTGGACGGTTTGGGACTTTTGTGGGATGTTCAGAGAAGCAACGGCGTGAGCTCGAGTAAGCGGTATTTTTCTTTGTTTCTTTCTTCTGCTGGCGATCATAGCCATAGAAGTCTATAAGTAGCTTACCTAATGCGATTGTGACGATTTATTGAATCGCATATCTTACTGCAGCCGAGCATTTCATCGTCGAGAGACAATCAACGGGTTACGTTTTGAAACCATCCAGCATTTCCCGTGCCGTGTTAGTACACGCATTGATTTCTGCTGATTTGTGGCGTCTTGATGAGCG
Organism: Taenia multiceps; assembly: GCA_001923025.3. NCBI lineage: Eukaryota > Metazoa > Platyhelminthes > Cestoda > Cyclophyllidea > Taeniidae > Taenia > Taenia multiceps. The sequence continues at coordinate 45,732,175 of CM010311.1, read as the reverse complement.
GTGTCTGTGCTGAATTGGATTAGACTTAGGTGGGAGGGACGAAATGGTCCATGCACGATATGCGAGAGACATCCTGAATAGTAAAATTACGAACTTGTTACCTGCTCTTGCGAATAAGCTGAATTCTTCTCATAAGTAGAACCGCCTTTCCTTTCACTTTTTTTCAAAAGAGGTCATCCGATTCCATACCTTGCTGCTCTATACCTCATTTCGCTTTAACCCATGTACGACTGGACTCTTCTGGTTCGTAGTTTTACACTACTCTTATTAATTTTCATTTCCTATTGAAATTTAGCTGCTTCTCTACATAAATTAACAATATGGTCCCGATGCAAATAATTACAGTGGTTGGTTGTAAGTAATCTGACTACGTCTTCTATCTGCCAGAGTACTCTAGCCACAAAACAGTTGCGTTGGTATTTAAGGTGCATTAATGGTACGACTGGAGTCACTCAAGTTTGATCAGAAGATACAATGGCATCCTCTGTTTTTATTCATTCGTTTTGTATAGACTGGCTAGCAAGACTTGCAGCTCGTGGGTATACTTCGCAGAAAAACGGCACATCTTCTCCAACCCGCTTTACACACCACCTGCAAAGTATGTGAAGGCCAAGAAGACCGTTGGCCAACCCCACGTCACCGCCCTCTTGCCGGCCTTTATCACCTCGCCCCACCTCTTTGGGTTAGTGTCCGACTTTTTCTGCAGTGCCCCGGTTACTCCTCTAAAGGCAGTATAAGGCATTGTTATCGACTCTCTTTGATGTAGAAAGCTGCCAAGTAGATTGGGGTAGGCTCGAATCCACGTTGATTTATTAGAGGCTGGAGCTGTGCTGGAATAATCCACTTCTCTTTACCACCGGAGCCATCTCTGGAAACTTGGTGAAAGTTGATTGTGGAAATAGGTTTGCCATCACTATATAGAATGGTTGGGGGCGACCAGTTGCATAGTGGTTTCCACTGCAAGGGCCTATTCGGAGGAGTGAAAAAGTTCAGACCTGGTAACCGTTTTTATTCATTAAAGAATGTGGAGCGACCTGTACCTTCGACACGAATGGCGTATCCCCAGCCTGTCTCAACGCCTGATTGAGGCGATTAACAATTTGAAGATCCAGACCCAGGCCCTCAATGCCCATTCTGACCGTCTGCGGCAGCGCATCCGCGAGTTATCCAAACTGTTGGGTAAATCGGACGACGAGATCTGTGACCTACTAGACCTCACCGAGAAATCTGAGGTGAGAATCAGTACACTAGGAACCATTATAGCTGAGGTGTAGTACTTCCTACGTCCGTTTAAATGACATTTAATTTGCTCAATAAGTGGATTGGTGTGTTAGTGAATGATAGACCAAGCGAGTGAGCGAATTGTTTAGTGAACTGTATTGGACATCCTGTCTTTTGCGAATGTACATGGGTGAAATGCACTCTGTTTGAAAGTAGATTAGTTGTTTGTGAGAAAGGTATTAAAACGAACCGCTTTACCTATAGACACAGATCAAGCGCAGTAGACTTTGTTTACTGCACTCTTGATTATGGAGGTGCTCTGTATTGCCTTCCTGTACCATCGGTAAACTTGCTACGATTTTTTTGAAACGAATCAGAAATGTTTCCAGATAATATACCACATTGTGTGTGACCTTGTATTTCGATTGGATCCCAAAATGATACTCTTCTATGGATCATTAATACCCTCGATGCGGGGTCACCGATGCAGATCGACTAAAACTACCTCAGATCTGTTCCGCTCACAGTTTTTATGCTCAAAGGTGGAATGCATTTATTGTAGAAGTAGGAACAATACTGACTGAATTTATGGTTTTAAACTCAGCTTGATCTGGTGCAACCAGTGGTTACCGTAAACTGATAAAGTGTGCACGTCAGTTTTGTACGATACTGGTAACGAATGTGTTATCACCCCTGGATCCCACTGAAACTTCTCATTTTGCCATTCATTTTGTTTAAACCTGATTGATTACATTTCTAATTGCTTAGCCACTTCATAATCCTCTCAAAATAGATTTGTGGCAGTATTTTAAAGGCTTCTTGACTTCCGGGAGTTCTACCGTGGTTATTTTGTCCCCACTCAAGTTCAATTAAAGTGCATGATTTTCCCCCAAAACAGCGTCTGCTACTTTCTGTTCAGAAGTAAATCAGTATTTTTAATTGCCTTAGTTCATGAACAATCCTGGCTACTAATGAGGGATGGCTGAATGGCGGAAAAGCAAAGTCGCATAGTGAGATTGTTCACAATTGGTTTGGAGCTTGCTTGTGGGCAAAAAGCGAAGTATTACAAATTTCCACTCCTTGTTCCTTCTTTTCCTTTAGAATAATCTCTGTCCCTCTAGCTCCAAGACATCTGAGAAGAAGCCTAACAATGTCAACAATAAATTAAATCAGGACCCCCTTGACAATCCAGGTATGCTGCCTTATTTCTTGGCGGTTTATTTGCTTATGACTTGTCAGTAATTGGCGTTACCAGCCAGTATCTGGGCGGGATAGTGAGAAGTGGCTGAAAATTTGTTTTTCGGATTCAAGTTGAAACACCTCAGATCCTCATCTCTTTGTAAATGCATTCGTTTTTACCTTTATATCTCCTCTAACCCCTCTCATTCAATATAAACCAGGTTCTAGAACTTGGTAAAGTATACTATGTTACAAGGATTGTTTTCTGCATCTCTTTGGTTGTTTAGCGCGAAACCGATTGACACGAGAAGCGATCGCTCGAGATTTGGAGCGAGTGAGCACTCAACTCGTGAACAGTCTCATTCCCCCCACTGCCGCTTGCTGTCCCGTTTGCTCCGTACTCCTCGTTTCCCGAACACCTTGCGTAAGCAGTCCTTACTTGATGCTTCTTTCTCACCCTGAAATCAGGTAAAACGGTACATCAAATTCATTCACCACCTTTGTGAATTTGGCCCAAAATCCCACTGGGTCCATTCATGCAGCCCGCAATTTGTCGCTTTTGTGTAATATTCCTACCAACGCACAATTTCATCAAGTTATTCTACACGTTGAAGTCCACGTCCACATACCTTCCCCTCAACTTTAGACTTTCCAATGTGAGGCAATTTTATCCATTTGTTTAACGTGCTTATTTACAAGTCATCCGCTCTTAATACCGCCTTCATGACTGTTTTAGATCCTATGTATCCACTGTGGAAAGCTGGTTTGTTCCATTTGTCACATCTTCTTGAATGTCATTCCCGATGTTGAGACAAAACTGCCACTTTGCAGGGCTTGTTACCGTAACACTGTTCTCAAGGACGATGCTGTAATCTGACTTTACCTGCCCTTCATCACTTTTTAATTGAATGAGTCGTCTACAGCCCCCTATCAATTTACTATGTTTATTTGATTAGAAAGTTATTTTGAATGCCAAATAAAGACACATCTCTGTCTTTCAATCTTTGCACCTTTTGTACTTAATCTAGCTAAGTAACATGAAGGTATGTGCAGTGAAACAGGCCTTATTTTCTGCTGTTTTAAATGCCCAATCTAAGTTTAGGTAGGATGAATTTGTGATTAAACGACGAACAGATTATCAGTTGGATCGTCTATCATCGTTCATTAGGCGACCGCCTTCACATATGGTGCCCATTTGTGCTTCTGATCTCGGCATTACTGTTGTGAGTTTGTAGGAGCCTCATTTTTTTCCGAAACATATCGCAGTTTGACCTTATTTTTTCGTGTCATGATGGCTCCAGGGTTGTGAGTTGACCCTGTGTTGTAACAAATCCTGCTCGTATCGACCAACCGCCTTGGTCGTGCCGCATCTCTGTTAGGCTTCCAGGCACACTTCGCAGTCCCCGATCAGGGTGACAACTCAAAACCATGAGTAGGGACTGCTTTGGAACTCCAAGATATATAATACAATTAACAGTGAATTGTAATGAAGCATCCGGTGTAGCGAAGCACAGGGAATACTATTCCTCGTTCCATTTTTTAAACACGCCAAATGAAGCCTGCCTTTTGGGGTTTAAATATTCATAGTGATCTGGTGACATTGCCAAAATTTGCCTCTGAGGTCAATAGGTCACACGACCAGATAGTGATACAACGGTTTCCCTATTTTTTTATCAAGAGGCAGTCAATTTATGCTTAGGGTGTTTGTTGTGTGGGATTCCTGACTCGGTTTTCACTTGTTTAAGTGCCAAGTGCCAAGGTTTCTGCCTTACCGGAACTCATATTTTTAAATTCCCAACCTACCAAATGGTTTAAAAGTAATCATGCATTAAACGCATGACAGTTTTTGAGCCAAAGGGAGACGGCGCATAACGAGCACACGATCCATCATCTACAAATTGCTTAGTTTAATTTCGATCAACATGTCGTTGTCCAGACGATAGCGTTTGTCACTTATCAAGGCGTGATGCCCATCCGATGATTCATTTGATAAATCAAGACTGAATTAAGCGTCTGAAGGGAGCGTGTAGGTGTCCTGAGTATTGGGGAGGAACGATTTAAAATGGTATGATTATTTGATGCAAACTCGGCGTGAATATACTTACGCCCTCCTAGTACTGTATTTTAAGTGTATTAAAAGCACGCTACAAATATAGTTTATCATCATTCAAAGAAGACTCGAGGAGTTAAATTTGTGGTAGTTGTTGGCGAATTTGGTTTAAGAGGGAACCTATCCCTAATTCGCTACTTGAATACCAACAGGTTGTGCCACCAAAGATGGAATCAATGCAGCTAGGTTATCCGAATCACGTCCACTTTTACTAGTCTCCTCAATCTCCTATTCTGAAAACCTCCTTTTTGGGGGTGGTTCGAATACAAAAGGGAATAAGCGAGCCCTGCGCATCTCCACCAGATGAATGGAATCCAGATGGACTCTGGGCAGCATTGATAAAAGAACAAAACTTGAATGAAGCATCAACAAAGAGCATTAGCTCAACAAATTATCATAAGTTCTTTTGCCAATCGCCTGCTTTTAGCTAAACCTTCAAATAAACAGAGATAGAGTATCTCCTAACCATCAGGAGTACGGTGTCTATAAATTACTTTCCGCCATTACGGTTTACTGAGGGTGAGGACCTGAATGCGGTGCAATCGACGAAATGCATTAAAAGAGTTTAGACCAAGTATTTTCCCGCCCTCTCAGTAATTTGATGGCTCCCATCCTTTACCTACCTCTGCTACGGTGACCTCATGTAAGTCTAGCTAGGTGTTTAATGGCGTGCTCTCCTCAAGTCCCCACAGTCCACATTTCCCTTTAGACGGCATTGCAAGAAGGCCTCTAGACCTTCTGCAACGTTAATGACAATATTATTCCATGCTGATGCAACTTACCACAACTTCAAGGAAAACTTGGAACATAAAAAATACACAAAACCAGTTTCGTTGAAGACGCGGAGTACCATGTCTAATATTTTAGAGTTTTGGAAATAAGGCTGGTATAATTAAATTCTCTTCCGGAGGCGAAAACTAGAACTGCAGAAAAATCTATTGCGTTCTTCAAGTCCCCTAGTGTCGAAACTTAGGTTTTAAAGGAGAAACCGTCGATTATTAATGGTTTCAGATCAAAGGTAGCAATCAAACACACCACCCATCTATGGACATATAAACATAAAATCATGCTTTGTCTCCTTTTTTTTGGCTTCCATAACGCTTAACCAGGATTATGGTCACCTTGGAAAGCTCGACTTTGGGCCTTTTAAACCTCAACATCTAAACTGCTGGTCGAAAAGCTTTAGTGTTGTAAGTAGCCCCACCAGACCTCCGAAATTTAAACTTCACATCGCTAGGCTTATGGATTCTACAAGGCATTGTGCTATAGACGCCTCGACGACCGACAAATCTAGATTAAATTAAAACTATAACTTTTCCACATTTCCCCCTTCAAAGCTAATTATTACAACCTCAAACCGGCTAAGCTTCAAAGAAGCAATACTATTCATGGTTAGAGCAGAATCGTGTAAATTTTCGATGAACAAATCGTGTCGAACAGTAGAAAACAAATACTCACTCCTCCGCACCACTTTTCTAAATAAATTGACCAATTTGATAAAGAAAAAGGAGAGGGAGGATTTACATTGTGGTTACTCTAAACATGGAGGCAAAAAAGTGACTCCTTTTCCTTAGCCCAGGGCCTGTCAGGGACATGAGAGAAAATCAGCTAGAGGACTTTGTACATGCTGTAGGTGGGCGGGATTTATAAAAAAGCAGTCTTACAAAAAGGGCCATTGACTACTCAAATTCCATGTCCGCAGTAAAATCAGCAGCGTGTCTTTTCGCCCGAGGCTTGTCATCTGTCGCTTTCCCCACTTCGTCGACATCCTCCAATATTGACCGCCTCTTTTCAATCAACGCAGCTGATGGCGCTTTCAACACCGTTAAGTCCTCAGTCTGACCTGCTGAAGGTGGTGAGCCAGATGGCAAATCCGTGAGGCTCGACATCATTTGCATCTCGGTTTCGCCCTGTCTTCTTCGTCGCCTCTTGGCAGCCTTGATGTCGAGGGGACTGCTCACTGCAGGGTGGCTCAAATCCACTTTTCCATCCACATTCTCCCCGCATTCCTCCAACCCTTCCCCCTCATCCTCCGGACCCCGAAGAGTACCCATCATCGGAGACGCTTCCTTGCCAGAGACAAAGAACATTTCCTTCCCACTCATCGCGACAAAGAGCAGACGCTGTGGATGGCACGTCACTTGAAGAAAGCGTCGTTTATAGTCAATCTCCCGCAGACCCGTGAGCACCGACCTTGCTGCTGCTGATGCCGCTGATAACCTTCCGTTGACCTTGGAAGGATCGCGACGAATTCCATCTCCAACGTCCTCGCCACCAACAGTTTCAAACTCGTCACTGTCCTCATCCACATCCTCCCCATCATCATCTTCCTCTTCATCATCCTCTTCCTCTTCGTCGTAGTGACGTGGAACTGGAAGAAGAGTCTGTTTGCGACGCTTTGAACCAGCAACAACAGGAGAAGCAAGGACGTTTTGTTCAATTTTATTCGAGGTAGTGGTTACGGAGGAGGAGGAAGAGGCAGCAGTGGTTAAAGCATCTAGAGCTGATGCGTTTGCCAAGCACACGGCCTGGAGTTGAAAGCGCGAGGCTACCTCGGAGTCCGGTGAAATGAAGCGCTTTGGTTGGAGGCGAGAGCGGTGAGAGCGGAGGTTGAGAGCAGGAGGGATGGAGAGGGGGAGAACAGTGGTATTGGTGGCGAACGTTGGACGCACATCCGCCTCTCCCAGATCGTAGGCCCAATCGGTGCCTTTGTGGCGATCAAAGATGCGCAGCACATTGCCGTAGGAACCCGTAAATACGTAGCTAAAAGTAATCAGTTAGATGAAAGGCGGTTGACCCAATAGGACATTGTTCATGGCCGAGATTCCAGGGTCTTGGATAGCCGAATTTTACAGAACGTCTACAGCAGAACTTTAATAACAACCACAACCACAAAACATACAAGAATGTTCTACAATATAAACCTTGAAATAGATAAACTGTAGCCAACCTTAAGATGACCGTGGGTATAGTAAAACAAGGCGCAAATACCATAACAGATGTGGAACCAGCATAGTTTATTGCAGAATTCTGTTATTCAAGCCACCAAAAGTCGAAACTCAACTCCATTTCGACGTAACAATGCAGTAAATTTACGAAGCTGAGATTTAGACAAAATATCATGAAGACAGATAAACTGACTATGAAACAACGACGGGTTCGTCGAATTGGAGGCAGAGCGCTCAAACGTATTTTATCTTTACTCGCCTGCTCGAAACAAAAAATGTGCCAACAAATAATTCATACCTCCCCATTTCCACTCATACCAATGTTCCACAGGTAGTTTTAGTGTCTATCAAAACTGTTTTTGCATAATTGCCTCTGTATCAGGCATTGTTTATTCGCAGATCTGAATGCCTTTTGGCACAGTTGACGAAGAGTGAATGAGTGGTTCCTGTGTGTCAACACAGCGATCTTGAGAGAATAGCCCGATTTCTACCACTCGCATAGATTGCCTGTTATGCACTCGTAGTTGAGGCCCTGAGATTGTTTGCACAGAAAGTTGAGAATGAGAGGTGCTTGGCAAAATCAACATGAAATTCTGCTTAGCTAGATTAAAAAAATTCCCACTTGTGTAAGGTGAAGGCCACCTAAAGGTTCAGGTGCTTGAATAACCAAAAGTACACAGCAAATGGTTCTGCCATGTCATGAACACAAACTCGCTCGAAGCCTTAGTGGAATAAAATGTCCACTCACCGATCATCCTCAGACCACGAGCAAAGAAATTTGTCAAAGATGGCATCAGACTCATAGAGCATGCACAGTTGCGAGCGCAGCGGTTCGTGAACCGAGTAGACCTCACAGGGTTGGTCGCTTTTTCGCATGTCCCAAACTGCAGAGAGGGGTCAAACATGGGTCAATGGGGGTAAATAGTGTTGATAATTGAGTTGAATGGGACGAGGAAAAGAGGGCAAATTTACCCTTGAGATTGAGGTAATCTCTTGCCAGAATGTAATTTCCGGAGTGGTCAAATCGGAAGTCTGAAAGACTGGAGATGATATCGCAAAAGAAGCCTCGGTTCTGTGACAGGGAGGGATCATCCATCACTGAAAAAATGAATAACGATGATGAAAAATTATTCGTTAACGGTATTTTGAAGCCCCATTTGATTGCTTGTTCAAAAATTCACTCTTACCAGCGCTTTAAAAAGCTAAACACAGCACTCCGTGGAGAGAACCCAGCGCACTTCTAGCTTAAAGCAATGTAAACCTAATTGCTGGTTACCGCTAAAATAATTAGAGGCTTTAAGGCACTAATTTCAATTCACAGAATTCATTCAAGTAAGGCCATTTTAGGGCACGAACTAAAACGGTTCTTTTCAGTAATGGTCCATAACACATACTAAAGTAATACACACTACCGATTTCGCATATCTCTCCACATTGAAGGAGTCACATGAATAGTAGCAAATTAGGCTATTAATACGTTTGACAAACATGGCGGACGAAATATGTATTCCAATTGAACTGTTACTTAAGAACTAAAAAATGCATTTTCCGATCGGAGGGATCCTGCATCTATTTTGTTCGAAACTCGGCCGACCCTTTCGTGACACACGATTCTGCGTAACGTGGGGCACCATAAGCCAGTAAAGAACGCACTTCACATATCTGTGACGTCGGACCCTGATAAGCAAATCGAGGCATCGCATTTATGCAAATCAGACAATTAAAGTGTCAACTGTGTGGCATCCGATATAAACAGATTTCAACTGCCAAAATTAACTTAAGCTATCAAAAAAGGAGCCTCGAGTTTTCCACATGGAACACCGACACGCCAATCACTGATAGAGCTTCCCAAAAAGTGCAAGCAAGTTAGGCTGCGCTAATCCACACATGGGGGATTCTGCCCAAACCAAGGTGAGGAAAAGGGACTAAAATCCACTGCCACCTATCAAACGATTGAATAATGCTACAACTACTGTGGAAACATTTCTGTTTCGTCCAATAAAGCACAAAAGAAAGTATTGACCCTAACAGCGCTACAGCCTTCCACCTTTCTCAAAGTCACTCGACAACTCTTACGGCTTCTAACATGTTTATGGATAAATGGGGCGCTGTAAAGCATTATTTTCCCAAGCAATCGAATGGCTTTAGAAAGTGCACGCAACAGATTTCAGGCAAGTAAACACAAGAAAGGCTTCAAAAAGCGCATATTTAAATAGTACGTAAAATGCAACCCCGACCACGGCTTTAAATTGTAGTCAAATACTCCCCTTTCGTCATCTGGGATCGCATTCATCCATTAATAACAACTAATAGTGAACGAAGAGTAGAAGTGACTTGTTATTTCACGCCTTACTGCAAAAATAATATAGCAAGTCGCCCAATTTTGGGAACCACTGTCTGCCAAGACATTCCAAGTTTTCAGACGTAATTCAATTCAATTCCTTACTGCAGAGCAAAACAAGGAACACGGACACACAGCAGAAAACAATAGTGGAAGAATATCTAGTGAGCAAATATAGGCAGTCCAGCACAGCTGAAAACGCCAGCAAACTTCAAATACGCAAGGCCAAATCAATAAATTTTAATTCGACAACTATGATGGATTCACAAGGGACAGCAGATATATCGAAAAGTACGATCATGAACAGAAATGGGAGTCCCACTTTCATTACGATTCGGTTGTGTACGTATTCACTGCACTAAATTGACAGGGGATATAAATGAAACTCAATAACTACATCTCTACCAATGTTATCAACGGCAGCTTCCCGTTGAGAACCTCCATACTTATGCCTTCATTGGGATTTATCCGCAATATCTAAGACGCTTACATATCGTCCAAAGTTCAGCTACTTCAACAAGAATCACTCAGTGAGAAAAAAAAACAAATAAAACAATCCCGAACCTTTTAAAGGAACCAAATCCGTAATCGAAAGTCTCTCAATGCTAAACTAATCGATTTACCTTCTAACTCCCTAATCCTTGTTCGTTTAGTGCATTCGCCACCAGGGACTCAGAAAACTAGACACCAAAATTCATGACTTTGCGGTGAAATATCGGCGTCCAAAAAGATCAAAAAGTGTAACTACCCTATGATCACGAACATTCAACACCTAATTGATTGCATTTAGCCAATCTATCTGTAATACACGATTTGGTGCAACCAACTATCCCATACTTATAAAGAATACATCAGAAACACATTTCGCATTGTTAGCAGACGTGTTAATTGGAGTTGGCTTCGTCCTTTGGTAAAAAGACGTGACATTGAAGAAAATCAGAACACAAACTTACCCAAAACCACAATCGGAGCGAAATCACAGAAATTGGGAGCAAAATTTGGATGCTCGCAAACATAATTGCAACAACTATCAAAATAGGATGCCTACACGCTTGGCACACTACCAAAAAATCGCATACGCCTGTTGTAACGTGTGAGCACATACAGCGAAGTCCAAATCTTAAAATCTCAAAAAAGCGACAAAGGGGGGGGGAGATAAATTAGGACGAAATAAACAGCTGATAATAACGTGACCTAAGTTCACTGCCATTTAAAAACCAAAATGGCGTATGAGTACCGAGAACGTGATTATCACACAGAGCCCTTGCACGCATGTCACACAGACGAACCACACCACGACTGGTAGAGTAGCCGAACATGTAGCAGAGTTCGGGATGGAAACGCGAGCAAGTGATCACTTCGTTTAACTCCTCCATGTTTTCTGGCTTTATATCCACGATTGCTGTAAAAAAGTGCATAATCTGAATAGGTAAAACATCACTAACGAAGGCAGAGGAATCAAAATAAGTGGAACAACGTACTGAATGACTGGTCGGGGACGTCTAGATGCCACAAATTAATGCGAAGATCGTCAGCAGATATAAATGTTTCCTGATCGGAGTTGGGTGAAATAGCATTTATGTGATACGTGTGGGCGTTCGCATAGATCCTTCGCGGACGGACTTCAATAGTGAGATTTTTACGCTTTCTGTAGCGAGGAATCCGCAGAAAAGTACAAGAGGTTGCCTTTTTGAGGCAGGAATTGTTAGCGGAACAATTATCCAGTTTTACTGAGGCGTTGATATCACACACTTCTGATAACATGTCAATTTCACCACTGTTTTCGGCTACATTCTCATCGGCTCGGAAATTGAAATTATAAGCAAAGGGAGACTGCTCAGACATGCGCCATAGCTTTACAACTTTGTCTGAAGCAAAAAAAGTGGCAAGAAAACAAGCTAGTCACATTAAAGCGATGCCGAACATCGTAAAACGCACATACCGTTTGTCGAAAGTAAATGCAACGAATTATTGACAGTTGGCAGCCAGCATATGGCGTTTATCTTCTCCTCAATTTCCAGGGACTTCAGATAATCAAACTCAGCCTCGTGACTAGTAAATGCGCAAAATATATTGTACACTGGATTCTAGGTGGAGCATAACATTTACGAAAATCTTGCCTGCCCAGTGCCATTAAAAACGTAGATGCGACCAGACTTATCACCAGCTGCCAAGTAATCACCAGATTCATCAAATTCAGCACACGTGAAAATGTCAGCTGGAAAAGGAAATGTAAATTGAAACAATACCTCCTTTGGCGTCACCGAAATCGCCGCCCTTGATCTCAGATATGTACAGCTTAAGTGATTCTAAACGAAGGGAATAGGTGAATATTTGAGCACAAACAACCTGACGAACCAACAGCCATCGCCTCGAACCGTTCTGAAGGAAAAATATTTGACACGCCTTTGAAAATGCGACGAATGCAAAAACTAAAGAAGCGAAAACGTAAGGCAGAAATTCTAGTGAAGCGCTACTACTTGAAAAAATTAAAACTAATATTTTGCGATCAAACTAAAACAAAGTGTTTAAGCATCAAGCAAAGCAAAAGATTATTAAGCAATTGCAAAAAGTGGATGCAATTTGGACTTAGGTATCTATTTTGTGCTTGGTTGCGTAAAAAAATATTTTAGCGGTGCGGGCATGTAGGAATTCAATATCTTAGTACCATTTTTAAATCCTATTGCTATGCTTGGCAGGCATAAAAGGGATTTTAACAAATCCGATTAATTGGTACCGTTTGCCGCCTACATGCTTGCACTTAATTCTTCGGTGCAAACTCGATTGTTAATAATTGCGTTTTGATACTGGTTTTTGCGGCACGCTTGTTTCGATCTGTCACTGAATTATGATATCTAATTGCCAATCTTTACGGGAGCTCCCCAATCTTGTTGAGCTCTTTTACCGAACGAATGAACCAACTGATTTTTTCTTTTATTGTCCTTTAATGCCATCTCAGCTTTCGAGTTTTGCTATCTTTTGTCTTTTCCACCTTCCACTGGTACGGGTGTAGTAAGCCCCCCTTGTTCATTGGTGAAATGTGATCTAGATTTCTGTTTCGCTGCACATCAATTTGTCTCCACGTAAGTTTGCGTGGCTCTGGGGGTCCTTTAAGGGTTTATTTCCCGCACATTAAGCTTGCTTTTGGACTGAGCTTGACATTTTTCCGTGATGTGCTTGATCGAATGAATACAAATTGTGCTTTTCTCGATGTGCGGGCTTCCTTGTTTTATTGTAATAGGTCTGTACAGAGGTGGATTCGTTATCCAATTTTCTCATTTTATAATGCCATTTAATGTCGTTGGTAATTTGGAACATTTGATTTCCATTTTTCGCCTGTTTCACCTCTTCACTGCGTTTCTTGTCTCGACATTCCGTTCGGCTCTTCGTTTTTACCTAAGAATGGGCGTAGTATGTGTTTCTTAGACAGTCTCTGTCGACTGAAAATTTTTTTGTTTGAAGTATTTGATTCTTTTTACACTGCTATGGTCTGGAATGTTTGGGGTTTTGACCTAAAGGCACTGAAAGCGCGGAATTCCCATCCTAATGTGCCTGGTTATACGTTCAAGACCTTTATCATTGCCTTACTGCGTCCCAGTGCATGCATTTCCCGCATCTTCATTTCGACCACCACTTGCTCTACTCGTCCTCTATGTCGTGGTAGCAAATTTAGTTGATTTCTCAAAAACGCGTTATTGTTATACAATTTTTTTCAAGGGCCTCTGTCATTCCTCTATTGTAACTGCATTAGCTGTCCTTTAGTCTTGCTAGCTCTTTGTAACTTGATTTCTTGACACTTTACAACATTATAAATGCCTATTTTTCACTGTTATTTTCATCTAGGTCTGAATGTTTTTGCTAAGTATTTTCTTTTTGTGGATACTCGGTTGGATCATCTTTGCGCTTGCTCTCCTGATAAGGCGACGACTTGTTCGCAAACATTGGGCCAAGTACCACAAGATGTCTTGCTCTCCCCTTCTCCTCTCCATTTTCCACCCTTACTGCACCTCAGGCGGTGGAGGTGAACGAGTTCTCTGGACAGGTGTCAACGTTCTACTCCAACATCGTCCTCATCTCTTAATCTTCATCTACACCAACGACTCGGACTGTCTCACCGCTCCCTCCCTCGCCTTCCAACGCGTTCGCAATACCTTTGATATCGTTGTAAAAGATGAGACTCGTATCCACTTTGTTCCTCTCCGAAGTGAGCCCCTTCTTCGGCCCGTATTCTATCCCTTCCTTACTCTCGCTGGCCAGGCCATTGGCTCTCTTATTGCGGGCTTTGAAGCCCTCGTCCGTCTTCCCTCCGACGTCTACCTAGATACTACGGGTTTCGCTTTCACCCTCCCTCTCTTTTCCTGGCTTCTCGGTGCAATTTGCGGTGCGTACGTCCATTTCCCCACAGTCTCCCCTGATATGCAACGTCGTGTTGCGGCACGCACTTCTGATGGGGCGACAAACTACAACAACGCAGCACGAATCCGCAGAAGTAGAGTACTCACCATTCTCAAACAGTTATACTATATGCTATTTCGGCTCGCCTATGGTTGGGCGGGAAGTGCGGTGAATTGTCGCTTTGTAGCTGTGAACTCGACATGGACGCGGGTACGCATTGCGTCGCTGTTTGGCACACAACCTTACCTCCTTTACCCGCCGTGTCCACTGAGAATAGAGGAGAGGGTGGGTGAAGAGAAACGAAAGCCCTGGATTATATCAATCGGACAGTTTAGGCCAGAGAAAAATCATATGGTTAGTTTATTTGCTTAATGAGGCTGCACTGGGTATCACCTTTTTTATAAAGTCAAGGCGGAGTTAAAGCAGCCAAATGCTGTCATGCTTTTTGTAGGCGACAATTGAAGGAATTTTTCAAATTCAAATATGAGTGAAGCAGTGGAGCGACGGTGATAATGCACTTTGGTCAAAAAAATTGTTAAAGCGAGGTTCTAAGACTTTCGAGCGAATCGTGTGCTTCGTGACTAACACGTGTGTAATCCAGGATAATTTCCTTAAAAAGACCATTAGAGGTCCATTTTCATTCTTTCGAAAATCATTTTATTTCCAAATTTATGATGACTACACTGGGGCAACTTTTTAGAGGCCAAACATTTTGTCGAAGTTTCTATTTGGGCCCCCTTCTGCACTGTTATGTCGTATCGAAAGACAATGCAATTTGTGCCCCAACATGCTACAAGTTCGCATTCCATTACAAATTTCGAAATTCTGACTTAATCGGAGTGCAGATTCATTCAATTATTACTTCGCCTGTGTCGCATCAAAGTTGTCTAATTTTTCGAAATCCAAGGAGGAACGGTTTATGTATCTTTTAATAAATTTTTCAAACACAAACTTATAACTTGCCTGGATTTAAATCTTGAAACAGCTTGGTAAGAAATGCTTCGAAGGAACTGGTACATCTTCACTGGCAGCGGTGAGAACCATAGATTGTGAACTTATCCATGCGTTGTACGAATCGCGGAATTTACTGTTTACTGAAAATCCTTCATTTATGCAAGCAAAATCATTCATTCACCTCCATACCTCGTGAGAGGTGTACTAACGGCATGCGCGAGACGCGCAGCCTTTCGTCAATGCGGCTGCAGTGGCACTGGAGGGAGTGTTTGCTTTCATCCGCAACCCAATCTTACAACTATGCCGTAGGAAGGCATACTGCGACGGAAGATCACAAATGCGTGGCGCTGCCACTTGTAAGCAGTTGGCGCACGCGTCGTGAGCAAGCCGTTCACCAATATTGCAAGAGGTGGGTGATGAGCGAGAATTCCTCTCCACACAAGGAAGGTGTTAAGCTGCAGCTGATGGGTGCCAACTCGTGCCTACAGGAGGTCTCAGACCCAACCGAGTACGACACAGCACAGTAAGGTACGGTGATGGAACAGTCAGCCACGTTGGGTGACTTGGGTGGTATCAACCTTCCAAGACAGACAGTTGTGGGCCCGTCTGTTCGTCAATCAGTGACGACCCTGGTTGTGGTGACCCCGCTCCCGAGTCACAGTAGTCCACATTCGCGACACTCGTTGATGCTCATGATCATGCATTTCGTACAAAGAACACTCTACCTTGGAGGTCCGGCTGCAGCAGCATAACCAACTTGTTGTGTGGCGCAATCATACATAAGGAGGAACATTTGCGACATCAAAAATTCGGCGTACGCTATTTACTGAGATGTGGAATCTTTAATGTCAAAGTATCCGACACCTTACGTGGTTTTCGGAGTTACTGTAGAAATGCATTGAGAAGATACTCCGATAGAGTTTTACGTCTACGAAAGTGTCCTTTTGTGAATGCAAAACTCCTAGCTAAATTTGAAAGCTACTCTTTATATCATTTCTTGTGTCGAAAGGACAGCTGTTTCGAAATCGAGGTCTTTGGACCTACTGGTTAGATGGGTTCAATCTTCGCGATATCTTTTCATAAAGTCAGTGTGTATAAACTTTAAACATGTACCTTTCTACCGCGTTTGCGAAAGACAGGAAATCGATGGTGTGGGCTAACATAATGTGAAATGGACCACATTTTTATGTATATTTTGTTTTGATTTTTTCAGGGCAGTGCTAGGAACTTGTATAAAATAAAACCATTTTTATATTTCTGATTTTTCTTATTGCAGCTCCAACTGAAGGCGTTTGAGATCTTCCTGAAGCGCATACCACGCGACAAAAATCCGTATCGCCTCATATTATTAGGCGGTTGCCGTCACACCGGTGATTATAAGCGAGTGCAACGTCTGCAGGAGGTAGCAAAACAGATGGGGTTCTCAGATCGGCAAGTGGTCTTTGAGGTGAACCCGCCTGCCTCCAGAGTAAATCACTACCTTACAGAAGCCACCGTCAATCTCCATACCATGGTAGACGAGCACTTCGGCATTGGTAGGGTGTCTCAAAGACCTTGTTGTAGTCTTTCTACTCACGCTAGTTTAAGTACACTTTGTATTGGGTTGCATTATCAGCGATTGTGGAGGGCATGGCAGCTGGACTGGTGACGGTTGCACATAGATCTGGCGGACCTTTGATGGATATAATCGGTCCTGCGTTGGCGCAACCAGGTGTTGACCCGAGCACGGTGAAGCCGACTCCTGTGGGCTATCTAGCTGCGCGGGCTGAGGAGTACGCGGAGGTCTTTCGTTACGTCCTTGTTGAAGCTACGCCCAACCAATTGGAGCCGCTTAGGGCTGCTGCTAAGCAACGTGCACAAACTCTCTTCTCGGAAGAAGTTTTTTGCAAAGGATGGCTCAACTTCGTCAATAAGCTAGGCATGTGAACAATCCTCCTCCATTCATTATTCTGTGATCCCAAATTTGCCTTCTCTTACTACAAACACAATAAGTGATGTAACACTAACACCTTCGGTGGTTAAATAGTCTAACTCGGAGAATCAAATAACTTAGGAATTTTGGAGGACTTTTTGTGGCGGCTATCTTGCCATGGTTCACCCGTGAACTACTGTTGCGGTGAAGAGGGGAGAAGTTTCGTTTTGGCGGTGCACTATGTCGATTGTTACGCTATGTACCTCTTAGGAGCTTTTAACTTCAGAGGCTCAATAATCGGTGTTGTATGCGGAATGGGACGCATTTCCGAGTAGATCGATAGTTCCTACGTTGGTTTATTTGTTATCCATTAATCACTAAAGAAATATACAATTAATTGGGGACTTTTTTCGCCATCGAATACGCATGGCTTGTATGAATGTTTTTGCTTAAGTAAAAGTGGTGGTCATGATGAACACACGTACTGACCCAGCATAATGTCTGCCTGTCTGACTTACTGAAGCAAAACTGTTAAGTCTTAAATAGGCGTAAAAGTGAGTAAGAACGACCATACTGATGGGTTGCTTTCTTGCAGACACTAATGGAGCACCGATGGTATCAACGCCCAGTATTGATCGGCTGTTACCTCACCAATCGAGCCGCAGGTTGACACCCAAATGTGCATTTTATGAATGTCAAGGTTGTCACCGGAGCTGCTTTTTTGGGTTTCTCTGACATCAAGTTTTGCGAAAACGTGGGCACTTCAATCGATATTCTGATCAGGACAAGGATAATTCACTTTCGAGACAGTAGCTTCACCCCTTTACAAAAGATGTGAACATCAGTAGGGCTTACTATCATTGCACATGTTGGTGTCTATCGATGCATCATGTGTTCGTTGCGAATGTTAGGATTCCTAAGAGAGGAAAATTGACTGGTCAAACAGCTCTTTAATTAAAATACTAACCTTAAGGGGAGCTTATTGTTCTAGAATGCATTTCATAGGAGAAAGTTTCCACCAGTGCGTCTGCAAGATTTCATCTGAATGGTTGAATAAATCTAACTGAAGCGACAATTATAAGCTCAATCAACCTAATTATTATTCCGACTCCTGGCAGATTTTCCTTGGATGGAAGTCTACCGTGATAAGTAGACGGCATACATCGGCTGAAATTGGGCAATTCTCCTGTTTGGGCGGTAAAATCGGAAAAAAACACCTATAAGAGGGATAATTTCCCACCTTATGCTATCTGACCGCGCCTCAGTTGTCAACAGGGATGGAGAGGATGACGCCCTTGGCTTAATTACATCCGAATTAACACCCGATTTGCGTCCAATGCCTCATTAAATGAGGCGTGTGCTTGTTAGGTGTCTTGCATTAAATTAGCGCTAGGTGTGCTTACTACAGCAAGTAAAAAGTCTAATCTGAGGCGATTCGCACAATTTTGTTGGTCTCCACAGGTCCAATCACCCAAACGATGCCATGGCAATTCAATGATGCAACGTCTTTCATCGATGCACAATCTCAACCGCATATTTAATGTGAATATCTGTTTCGCACATTCTGAAAAAGGCTCAGGAATCACACAGAAATGAATCCTTTAAAAAGGGGCTGCGAAATTTGCCATTTCGCTTAAGGAACATTTTTTGCCATTCTCTAGTTGAATTGTTCCTTTCGTAAAATAAGCATAAAGCAAGTAAAAATGGACGCTTTTTACCTAGTAAAATGGTTTGACTTGTTTTGATCACAATAATAGAACGGTTAATGCGATTATTTAATAGCTAATGGAGATGTAAAATATGCATCCTAGGCGTCGACAATTTTTTCAACCATCTGAATCTTTTGCTGACTAAGGAAATTGCCCGAAAGCCCAGTAAACTTGGAACAATCTGTGGAAAAGATTGGGTTGTCTGATTTGACCATATCTTGGCAGTTATATCACCAGCTAAAACTTAATTCGTGATCCGCATGACAGCCTAATAGTCTCGTTAGCTTAATCAGGTGGAACCTCTGTCTGTTGACTTAGCCAGGAAACTTCACCATTAAAAAAGAGTCGATTTTACCGCTTATAGCAATTAAACCCTGTGCTCATCAGCCGATCTCTTTGTGAGCTGATCTAAGTTACTCATTTGCTTGTAAATGTCAGAAACTTATTTCACGTTGTTGCATTGCATTTGTCCATGTCAACAGTCTTCCGTGAGCCATGTTTACCTTAATGACTTGGAGCCCTGTTCATGGCAAATACGCTACCATGTCTTCATCCTCCCCCGTTCGCGCACGATGTAGATGCTCCAAACAGCTTTGGGGATAACGAAGTCTGCAGTGGTGATGGTGTTGACGAACTCACTCCAAAAAAGTGAAAATAACGTAGCAAGGAGAAGCAGGGTCGACGCTTTATTCTCGGGAAACTAGGTTAAACTCCATCCTTTGTTCTATGATCCTGCTTTTGGGCCAGTGTTTCTACGACTAGGTGATCGCCAGCATGTTCACCCTTCCCCTCACCCAGTTTCCATACAAGACAAAAGTTAACATTCAGTAGAATTGCCAGGAGGGATCAGTAACTCTGTAGTCGAGTTTCTATTCCGATGCATGGAAATTTGGTGATTGGCACGTTTGGCTTGTGAGTGCTTCCATATAGCACCGATTATGTTGCGATGGCTGACGCAAAGGGTTGTCCAAGGGCCGATGCGCCAAGAATGACCGGGGCTTAATAGTGCTTTGATCGCTCAACTCTAGGTTTTGGTAAAGGGACCGGCTTGGATATCCGCCATCGTAGCTCCTCTGGATCGTGCCAGTAGCTCCACGTCCTACTGTATAAGAAATGCGTGCATATATGCTCTGTCAGAGCATCATGTCGTCTTTCGTCGTCGGGAAAGTCTCGGTGCACTACATTAGCGCTTCCGCGACTAAAATTTTCTTTCCATTCACAAGGCTCATTTAAAACAAGCAATTTTTACCAATGGTTTTGTAGTGGTAGTGTGTAATTGAATAAATAGCTCATTTAATTCATCACAGAAAAATTCGGACATTGTAAACTATTTAAGTAGATGACTACTCCTTAGTTTTGAAAAATTACTTGCGGAAACTCAAACAATTGGAAAGCTGTATGACATAAAATTTATCAGTTGATTAGGCTTTATCTTGACAGTTAAATATGAGAAGAAATCTTACCCCACTACCTGAGAGTTAAAATAACACAACTACGGAGGGAAACCTTTAAATGTTCAACTCAGGCCAGCATATCTATCGAGGGCCAAGCAATAGGAAACCAAAAGGAGTTTTCATTTTGCTCTCTTACGCTGATGCAGCAGTTTCATATGTCAAGCGCAAGCTATATGAAAGTTGCGGAGCCATTGGACGCTTTAGTTTGGTTATCAAAACTAAAATAAATGAAAAAACACTTTCTTAGTTAGCTATAAAAAAGAACTGCGCCCCTTGGATGGCAGATGCTATTCTGCTCTTTGTGCATACCCTCTTAATAAGGGCACCAAACCCGTGAGAAGGTAAATAGATTGAGGCTGCTGATTCAAAACATGTGTGAAGAGCTATGCCACAAATAAACATAAAAACTTGCTGCACAATTCTCCTGACAGTTTGGTAGAGCTTTTGCCTGTTGATCTAATTACACACATACACTTCCCACTTGCTATAGCTGAATACTTAGCAAAAAAATCATGTTTAACTTTAGTAATTAAAATTAATCAAGCTTACCTTTTGTAGGCTAATGCAACAAATTCATATTAAACGATGTAACGGACGCTGTTTGCTTCCACAAATTCCAGATTCAAAATAGAACTGAATGGCGGATTTCCCATATTTGTACCCGAAATCCATTCATTCTAATGCTATTTAACCTCCATAAGCGCTGAACAAAGAATAAAGGGCATTGAATGTCAAAATAATCGTTTTACGGCTAAATGACAACTCCAAAAGACTTGAGGAATTGTCTAGTTTTGGCCTAATCCAGTTTAACAACCGCGTATGCAGTGAACTATGCTTAGTATGCACAAATGATAAATTGATGAGCATGGACGAATAATAAAGTCGCTCAAGATCGCTCGACGTGTCAGCAACTACAAAGCCACACTATTTCACCAAATGGGAAGCGAAAGAAAGACATCAATCACTACTGGATTCGTTCACGTTGCCAATCCCTCAGATCCTTTCAAGCCTATGCCAAAGGCGAGTTAGTCTTTTTCTAAATCCAAGTTGCCCAAGTAAAGCAACAATTGAACCCTTTCAATGCATGTGCCCAGCTAAAAAGCAATCCAAATTTTAGTATTGATGGCCTTCCAAGCCGCATAAAACTCAAAGCAAGAAATCGGATGCATTTGTAGTGCTAAATAGGTGGGAAAAAGGGAACAGGACGAATAAAGCTAGCCAATATCCAACAAGACAACTCAGAACATCCACAGCGTGAGAAACTCATAATACGGAGCATCACTCATCCCGCTTTTGTACTTGCAGACAAGTTCGCAACCAACTCAACGAACCATCACCGATGAAACACCCGAACAGGATTGTACGCTTCTCATTTATCGAACAGTAAAATAAAAAAGGCGACCCGAACCAAAAACAAGCTTGCAACTACGACGCACTCACTCGACCGCAGAAACAAAGTTGCGTGCAAAGTAGGCGCCAGAGACTGGTTCACACGTCAATCTCGCCTTCCCATATCAAAACCTACATCCATAAAATTTGGACAGTGGTTGTAAGCTTTCTCAAGGCTTACCCCACCGATCCAGCTACGTCTTGGCGACAACAAAGCCTACAATCTACTTGACGAACTTAAGTCGCCTTTGACGGACAGAACTTTCTTATTGATGCAACGGAGCCCCAAACGGTAGGTAAAATCTCGGTAACAACTGGCAAAGCGCTGGAAGGCAATTAGGAGCTAGTATCGTCAGATGCACAGCAAGCCTCTCGCCCATTGTCCACCGCACGCCGAACACAGTGGAGACGACGGACCCTCCGATACTAGTGCAACATTAATCCCATGCGCAAATTTAGCAACAACCCCACGTATTAAGATTCAGCTATCGAGGGCATGCGAAGTCATGTGTTATCAACTTCACAGTCCGTCGATGCACCTACAGCAAAGTAACCTGCAGACTTTTGTAAGTCACACTTTTTAGGGCAACCTCGTTTCCGCTCGAATCTGTGTCACAACCCAATCCCAAACAAAACAGGCATCCATTAAGAGATCTCAGTAGCCAAGCCGAATCGGAACACTTGAAAGCTAGTTCAGCGAAAGTGTTTAAATGGAAGGTCATGCAGAGGAGGAGAAGGAGGGGAGGAGGAAGAGGCATGCATTTGTGGGTGATGGCGCTTCAAAAGACAGCCAAAAGAGCAAAAACCGCGTAGACCAGGGCACACGGGTAACCCACGAGGAAGCGCTGCTTCTCCAGACTCAGGGCGCGAACAAAGAGTTTGCTGGAAGACATTGCACTCCAAAATACAATGAAGGCAGTGAGGACCACCCCCAGTGTGGATCTAAAAGATCAAAGGCAGTAAGAAAATTTTCATAACAGATAATTGAGACAAAAAGCTAGTCTTAAATCTTGAAACAGCTTGGTAAGAAATGCTTCGAAGGAACTGGTACATCTTCACTGGCAGCGGTGAGAACCATAGATTGTGAACTTATCCATGCGTTGTACGAATCGCGGAATTTACTGTTTACTGAAAATCCTTCATTTATGCAAGCAAAATCATTCATTCACCTCCATACCTCGTGAGAGGTGTACTAACGGCATGCGCGAGACGCGCAGCCTTTCGTCAATGCGGCTGCAGTGGCACTGGAGGGAGTGTTTGCTTTCATCCGCAACCCAATCTTACAACTATGCCGTAGGAAGGCATACTGCGACGGAAGATCACAAATGCGTGGCGCTGCCACTTGTAAGCAGTTGGCGCACGCGTCGTGAGCAAGCCGTTCACCAATATTGCAAGAGGTGGGTGATGAGCGAGAATTCCTCTCCACACAAGGAAGGTGTTAAGCTGCAGCTGATGGGTGCCAACTCGTGCCTACAGGAGGTCTCAGACCCAACCGAGTACGACACAGCACAGTAAGGTACGGTGATGGGACAGTCAGCCACGTTGGGTGACTTGGGTGGTATCAACCTTCCAAGACAGACAGTTGTGGGCCCGTCTGTTCGTCAATCAATGACGACCCCGGTTGTGGTGACTCCGCTCCCGAGTCACAGTAGTCCACATTCGCGACACTCGTTGATGCTCATGATCATGCATTTCGTACAAAGAACACTCTACCTTGGAGGTCCGGCTGCAGCAGCATAACCAACTTGTTGTGTGGCGCAATCATACATAAGGAGGAGCATTTGTGACATCAAAAATTCGGCGTACGCTATTTACTGAGATGAGGTATTGAGAAATCTTTCGATGACTTCTAGGATGAACACATAGGTGGAAGAGAATTATGGGAAAAGTAAAGACGAGTTCCACTTCTTAAAATTAGTTCTCCGCCTTTACAAGTCGAAGCCTTGACTTGGTTCGCTTCAGTCTGATTAGTGTTATTTGAACCCATATTCGCCTGCAAAAGAATCACCTCATCTAAATGAATTTCAACAAGTCTGACTGCAGTTAAAGTGAATCTTACAGGTTTTTCCAGTATTTTACAAAATTGAACGTGATATGCATCCAGCCATCCCGAACGATTGGTTATTGAGGTCTCACAACTCTCCTTAATGAGTGCCTGACTTTAGACTTTTGATACAACCACTACGGAAATTAATCGTTCACACATCAGTTTCTTTTTACTTTATGGATTTATTTCAAAGCGTAGAAACAGCGGCCACCCAAGACCATGTCAACCACTTGTCACTTCACCAATCTTGGTCTTAGCCAGTTCATCTTCAGCTTTCAATTCATCGGCTAGGACGCAGTTTCTCAAAGCACTGACCAACCCATCTCGCTTAGATTTAATATTCACACAAGCCAAACGATTCGGCAATTGAGGCTTCGACCTATGGTTTTTTAGTATACA
Organism: Taenia multiceps; assembly: GCA_001923025.3. Classification (NCBI taxonomy): domain Eukaryota; kingdom Metazoa; phylum Platyhelminthes; class Cestoda; order Cyclophyllidea; family Taeniidae; genus Taenia; species Taenia multiceps. The sequence goes on along the minus strand of CM010311.1, from coordinate 45,708,117 downwards.
CAATAAGAATACTGTTTTTTAATAATGAAATGTGATTCTGTACAACCGGTGGAGATGCTTGCCACACATAAAAACGTTCTAGCCCGGTTTCAGCCTGGACACTGCCCTCTTCCGTTTGTCTAAGACCACGTTTGGGTGTACTTTAATTGAGCTAATAGTCAAGCTGGATTAATGGCTAAGACGAAATTAACTCAGACTCACGAGGTCCCCGATGGGCAAACGATAGACGTGTGCGCGCTCAAGGTACTCCCCATTTTTTAGTTATACACGTTGGTCAATAAGGCCATCCTTCCGTCCGTCCAAAAGACTGTCTATTGATGAGCTATTTGACAGCTTGATAGGACCCAGGCCACACACACAAGCCCAAGTTGACAACGGCCACCATTATTGGGCGGTACTACGTCCTCAGGAGGGAATGCTGATTCTCAGGAATATTGATGATACTGACTAGACATCCCCGTGGGAAGCGGTTCTAGATACACAAATATAGTGATCATTGAACGAAAACGCTTTAATAAGACAGGAACAATTTTCAGCTCAGATTCGGCAAACCTTTTACGACCACTTCAGCAGGGTCGTAATTGAGGTGAAATGGGAAGTGAGTGAGGGAGCAGATGTCATAAACCACAATCGTCACACACAAAATGACATTTAAGCGGTAACGCTTCAACACATCACAAAGTAGTTTTTTTCAAGAAAACAATAACGATGAGTTTATAAATTCTTAGAGTGTGGAGGCTTTGAAAGTGGGAGTAGTGAGGAGGAGTTGATCGACAAAATCAATCGTTACACCTTAGACCAAAAAGAAGGACGGATTAGCGACTTCAATTATTACCAAAAAATACTTCCCAGAAAGTGATCGCATGAGCAGTCGCCTGCTTCAACAAGTCAAGATGAGGATTCCACAAAATTTATACAATGCACCGGGCACCCGTAAACTTGATAGGCTTTGTGCCAAAAAATAGTTGAGAACCCTCAACGCCCTATCGGATGGCAAAAATACTCTTCAGGAGGAGAAAGTTGCATCAAAATAGATTGCGGCCGGACTCACCCCTGGGTTAGCTTATAAACAAGGTGTAAAAACTGCTTAAGACTAAAAGAGTTGAGAATGAAAGAAAAGCAAGCAGTCTACACAGATCATGAGTAGAAATGACGGGTTTTAACTATGCAAAATCCAGCGAAATTAATTCCTTAACACAACTAATTCGTAGATGGGAGATTGAAACCACACAGACAGCATCAAAAGTGTAGTGTGAATAGAGGCAGGACAGCGATGAATGTTCATCAAATTCGTAAACCACCAAACAAAAGGCCAACAGAACAGTCCTCAAGCCCATAAATGTCGATGTTATGCAATGATACAGACATAAAATGAAGTTCTAATTAAAGCGTACGCCTGAAATTCGGCAATCAGAACAGATTAAAATATTTTTAGGACTGAATCCCGCTAGATATACATCAACTAAATCAGCTGGATGCCCATCAATCTATGAAACTGATTTTTAATAACCTGTGGCTAATGCTCATGAAAGACCAAAAATAAAACCAATAAATTTGTGACTGATTGAAAAATCAGCTGAATTTTAGTGGGAGAGAATGCGTATAATTACACGATTTGAGATGTCGAGGAAAGCAATGAAACCAATAGGGAAAGGGAAGAAGGGTGAAAAACAGAGAAGGAAAGGTTGTGTGGTTAGGGTTAAAACCCAAGCAAACAAAAACTTTCAAAACGAAGAACATGGCTAAACAAAACAGGCGGAAATGCTCACCAAAACTTATTTAAGGGCGATTGATGTCCCCAACAAGTGCGAACAGTGTGGTATACAAATCGAGAACCTCGAGAAAAATTCAGTGTATCAGATCAGTACATGCCAAAAAAAAATGTACGTGATCGGAACGATGTTGCCGGTTAACGACTTGAATACTTCCATAAAAAGGAGATTGAGATGAAATAAGAGGCTTGAGAAGAGGCTCTCGAAACAAATAAAGTAGCTTTGATTGAACCTGCTATTATTTGCCTAAGGCGCAAACTTGAAAACATGACCGCTTGATCCTTGCCAATTCAGAAAGACATGCTTATGAATAAACAAATAGCCTAAGATTGGAGTACCCCATAAAATAAAAAGTAGGGATTATGCGAGGATAAAAAAGTCTAGGAAGTCATTTGACGAGGACAGAAGCAAGGGCATGTGCCCTGGAAATGTGCAAGGTAAGATTGTGTAGTTCAGTAGAGTGCGGTAAATCAGTAGAGAACACTTTGTGAAGCCCTTTATTCACTAAAATAGCTCATACTCTTATTTAAAGTTAAATTCGAAACGAGACAAGCTTGGCGTGAACTCCACTTTATTAAATACTGTCTCTAAAAGCCAATAACTTTTGGAATCCACGTTTCTAACTTACTCTTACTCTTCGAATGTCTAATTTATTTCATATGTGAACATGCGACTGTCTGAAGCTAGCGCTAACAAAAGGCGGTATTTATTACCTGGAAAAGTATTAGAGAGAGCACAGAAGACGAGGAAGCCTATACCTCACTGAAAATTGTTCTGTATTCTTTACTAGTCAGTTAAAGTACAATCAAGTGCTCCATAATTACCAGGAATACAAGGTCGTGCCGAACGCAGAGACTCAATTTTTTGGTGGTGCATAATCAAGATCAAATAGCTCGTGCCACCTCTGAGTAGCATGCATTGTCACTGATTACAGTGCATCCGTAAAATAATGTGGAAGTGGTACAGGAAGAAGCTCTTTTAAGAACAAGCTCCGAAACAAAAATGCATTTTGATAAACGAGATTAGGAAGGAAAGACAGGGCTTGAGAACCATTTGAGAGCAACAAAATCAAAATTCCAACCAACACAACAACTCGGGAAAAATCGTACGGCAACTAGTGCATGATGCAACAGGATGGGTTAAGTTTCCCACCAACTACAACCGTCAGCGAAATTTCCTTCAAATCGGAGCCATCCAGCAAAGTTGCAGACGGGCAAAGTAGAGAATGACAATGCGACCGAAACAGAATTTCCAGAGATACGGAATTTAAAGAAAATCATCGAAGGAAGTCAGAAACCCAGGACCACACAAACAGTTTGAGCTAAGCTAATGTAATGATAAAAAGTTCTCTCCCAAGTTTCTATATGAGTGACTGTGCTTATGAAAAGAAACTAGGCTGATGGGAAAGCAAAACGCCTGTAACCATTTGAGACCTATTAGTTCGTAGTAAATAAGATAGATTTAACAACTTATTTTAGGGAAAGGAGAGAGTCAAAGGTTGGTTTGAGCTTCAACCACGTGACCACTAGCAAAATCAACTGAAAGCAAGAGGGAAAAATAAGCACTCACTTGAGGGAGAAGACAATGCTCACGGTGGAGAGGACGCACATGGGGAGCATGCAATAGCCCAAAACGGAGACCACGCATGTAGGCGCCACACCCTGTGGTGCCATGAGAGAGAGGAGGGTATACATGCCAAGGCAGCCCAGGAGTCCGATGCCGTAAATATAGTTGAAGTGTACCTTGCCTGCCTGCATGAAAAATTTCCCAGCATTCCTTATCCACATTAGTAAAATTGAAGACTCAGTGGAGTAACTGCACCTCGTTCCCATTACGCCCCAACGACACGCCTTTGCTTCAGCACTAGTTAAACATCCTCTCTGAGCGTCAGGAGGACGGCCTTCAAAACTAATTCGAATGAGCTATTCAGATTATGCAACCAGTTGAAAAAAGACCGTTTCCCTTTTTAAAGTAATCAAACTAGGGGAAATCCTTTGTGTAGTTACGGGCTTCACTGAAGAGCCGCAAAGTCGGCCATCGCTCTTATGCATTTTTCCACCCCATGGATTTTTGCTTAATGATTATTCGCAACACAACGAGGGCAGTCCCAAGGGTTATATTAAGAATCGAATCGCTGTGACCTCCGTCATTAGCAAAATTATAAGTAGCAAGTGTACGAGGACCGCATTTTCGGGTGACCCGAGAGGCGAATACATATATTGGTATTGGCTTACCAGCAGTAGAGTTCCACCAAAAATGAGGCAGAAAACCAGAGGTCCAGCAAGATCTGTGTCTTCAAGCACCTCCTGAGGACTTTCACGCATGGGGTTTAGTACGCTTAGGGTCTGGAAGGTGAAAAAAAGAGCACTGAAGGATAAGAATTGTCCATCTTATTTCCTCTGGCTAAGCAAATTAAAGTATCAGTAAAATTAGTAATGTTTCAAAAGCTACCTTCCAGGTTAAAATTAAGACAAAATGAATCGTTCATAGGGAACGAACCACGCACATTCCACGGTACACGGGACGGGACTCGGCCGACGGCCCCTTTAGCATAGAGCATTTCAGATTAAAGTGGGCGCATCAAAATGCTATTTGAATTATCGCTACATTGCCAAACCTTTAACATTGCCAAGCCTTTAAAATAACACTATCCGCTTGATAAAGACTAAAAAATTGAGATACTCTTGACACAAAATGTTCCCCATGCCTATTGGACGGCAAAATCCCATACAGCCACTCGTAGCCACGCCTTTGACTACCCAATCAAAACAAAGTGGGCGATCTGCGATAACCGTTGAAGATTCATTTTCACAAAATATGTTCTGTGTTCAAAACCTGGCGATCCCCTTACTGCTCCTAACTCCGACAACTTTCAGTCTTAGGTGTCCACCCCCACCAACATCAGGATTATACTCCTGCCGAAACAGAAGTCTCCACGAAGTCCCACTTCCCATTGGTGCACCAATCAAAAACCGCCTAGCAATCACCACCCTTGATGTCTCAGACAACATCATTCAACTACTTCACGAGGACGCACTACGACCCTACCCCGCACTAACTTGTCTCCAAATAGAAAGAAATCTTCTTTGGAAGATCACTGACCACGCTTTTCACGCAGTACCGCGAATCCAGCGCCTCCTACTCCGAGGCAACCGTCTAGCCGTCCAAGCAGGCAGCTTTTCTCCCAAAGCTCTGCTCCAATTAAAGCAACTAAGAGAGCTTGATCTCTCCGAAAATCCCCTTGGCCAATTGCTCGCTAACTTCTTCCCTCCATCCTTGCTAGAACTGCGTTTAGAAAGCACTATTCCTGGTCTAGTGTTTCAACCAACCGCTCTCAGCAAACTCAAAAATCTTCAGGAGCTCAGTCTGGCCAACAACTCCTTCAACGGTCTTCCAACACACCTGGGAGGGGAGTTGAGATCATTAAGAAACCTTAAACATTTGTACTTGAACGGTAACACTTGGAATTGTGACTGTCATTTAATCTGGCTTGCTCGCATAGTACGTAAACTCAATACCACCGCGTTGTGTCACAGCCCCAGGGCTTTAAAAAACCAACTAATTGCTGATGTCCCGTTAACAGAGTTCCAATGTGCACCGGTAGCTCTGAATAAGAATGGAGCAGAGAACCGGATCACTGAAGTGGAAGTCGGTTCAACTGTGACAATGGTGTGCCACTTCTATGCAGAGCCCAGAGGTCGGGTCCGGTGGTTCCGCAGTCAGGTGGAAGGTGAGGAGGGGGAGGTAGAATCGACGGCAATAACAGGAATCGAGAAGGGTGTAGTTGAGCGAGTTTTGGGAGACTCCCTCACCAGGACCAATCTTACATTGCGTGAAGTGCAGGCGGGTGTGGACGACGGTGTGTATCAATGCGAGGCAGAAAATGCACGAGGCAAGGATGCCGTTGTTTTTCGCATTCGAGTGGGCTATCAGCGTCCTTGGGACCAGAGGAGTCGTGGAAGAGACGGATTCACATTGACGAGCACAGCGTGGACGGGCGTTGTGGTGGGTGGAGGAGTACTACTCGTCAGTTTGACTCTCCTCAGTGTTGTGGTCTATTGCTGTCAAAAGGAGCGGGCGGGTTGTGAACCGCCTCGTTCCGACGTGATAAAACAGCATCAACGATTTGGAGACAATACAGGTAAAAGTCTTCTGTTTCTCATTAAGATTTTGCACATAAGTTGCGACTCGCATTTCTCATTATTGAAGGCTCTCATTAGACGAAATCATTCCTCCTCTCCGTCTATCAGGTCAACAAGGATTCAATCACTCAACTTCAAACAACACATTTTAAAAAGGACCTTTAAAGAAAACAATGGCGTGTTGATGAGCTGCCTTAGGAGTTCCTTCCCCAAGTTTCCAAATAACTAGAAAAAAAGTTCACCTAAACACATTTAAGAATTGTAAGGTTATGAAAACACTAGCTCCAAGTGAACTGAAGGAGGTAAAAGCGATTAAGCAGACAATCTGATAAAGTGACAGATTTTCAAAGTCAACCCAGATGAACCTTGTACTTCAGAAGGAAATGATGATAACAACGTCGAGAGCCTTTATCCAAGTCATATAATATAAACTTGAGTTAGTTTTAGTTTGGTAGGTAGCAGTTGCGCAACCATCAAATACACATGTTTGGCTAGTTAAGGAAGCAACATTCACTGAGATATTTACGCCTTTAATCATTGTCCTTTGTGGTGTTTGCAATAGAGGCTGTGGGAAAAAGTGCAGTCCCGGACGATGCAATTCACAGATGTTCCTTGTAGCAATTCTAGTATTCATTAAGTTCTATCATTAATGACAAATGGGAGTTTGGGAAATCCCCTCAATGAAAGTTAGTATATTCCAAGAGGAAGCGTCCAAATGTGCCAATCCAAACCATCTTTAGTAAACTTAACCATAACGATTTTCACAAACCGCATGCACTAGTCATGACCCACTTCCAACAGTTGATGAAGAATAGCTTCTTCTATTGTTCTGATAGAAAACCCATGCTTTTTATGGCTTACAGATACCCTCTATCTGCCAGACCTCACGCTGAAACCCACAGGAGGCGGAGGAACGGGCCAAATGACTGGCGTGGTCCACTATCAGATCACATCTACAAGCGACTGGTTCACCGATGCCAGCAATGAAATTGAGCGCTTATGAGAATGGGAAATAGAGAGCGTAGCTTTTGCTTTCGTCATGTGAAACTCGAATCCATTAGTCTCCCGACGACCATTTGGTCTTACGAAAGGCCGTGTGCCTTTGAGCGTTGTAAACGGAATACGGAGCAAAATAAAACAGTGATAAGAGAAAAGGAAATATGCACTCCGTGTTTCTGTCTTAATTAAAGGGAAAGAGGTGAAATAAGATTGGCGTCTCTTCCCGTCTGCCGCTTATGACCGGGTGTTTCATGGACCAAATAATGACATAATTGAATTGACTTACGAAGAGGTAACAGTGATTAGCATAGAAAAAGAAGCGTTACGTTATTAACACGCTCCCACGCTTTTACGGAAAAGAACAAGGATGGGTTAGTGGGGAGTTGTGATAAGGGAGGAAGTTTATCCTGGATGCTCTGCCCTAGTATTGGAGTATTCCCCTTGGTACGAGTCTACCAACATTGGCTCGGATACACCAAGAAATGAATTATTTTGAGCGAAAAGAGAATAGGGACGGGTACAGCATTTGAGAAAAGTGAAGAATACAACTAGACGCAGTGTACCTTTGCTTTAAGACGGTTCCATAAGTTAGTAAGAAAATTATGACATTTCACCGGCTTAATAGTGAGCTGACCACTACCCACTGAGGTGAGGATCAATGATGTGTTGAAGCTACCTTTAACAAATTCGCTACCAGATTCATATACATGATGTTTCTGCCAGTTTGTGGCATTTGGTTATACCTAATCACGTACCAAAGGCAGATTGGGTAAGCTCGAAGCAATAAACTGTAACAAGGATGCTCCTCATCTGAACAGACCTTTAAAGAATGCTTGCGACTCATGATGGTCGACTTTCCTGAGATTCTGACACAATTTCAAGGATGGAGGATTAGACAGTCAGACCACAGTTCAAAAGCTTCCACAAAAGTGCTTTTAATATTGTTTAGGAATCCCTTAAAGTATGGCTGTCAGTCACTAATTAACGATGTATTTTTGCCTTAAAAGGATGAGGTAGACTAAACACAGATGTTTCCCCCTCAGGGAGGCTGTCGATGCTTCGGCAGTTAAAAATACACGATAAACACCGAATGAGATTCTATAGTTCAAGCGAATTTAAAGGAGAAATAAACTTGGGTGCATAACCCCAATAGAAAGATATCGCACGAGTTCGGTTAAAATATTGGTAAAAAGAGGAAACACTCCAGTTTGGGCAACTGGATGGCTGCAAATAAATTAGTACCCCCGAGAGACAAAGTCAACTACTGACGCCTCAGGCTAGTAATGTGATCCGATTTCCCTTTCTAGTCCAAATCTCACTTGACGAAAAAACGTTTAACTTACTGTAAAATGTAACATTGCCATTTTTCAAATAAAAGTGTGCAAATATTAGAACTTGGGCAATAAAATAAAGCACGGATGACAAGATATCTAAGCATAAAAATTTACAGGAGATTGAGAAAACAAGTGTTCAAAAGCACAGAATTGTTAGCTCAGATCATAGTACGTATGCGAAGTATTCTTGAAAAGTAAACATTCATAGCAATAGAAAACTTACTTTAATTTATAGTGGATCAGTCAAATTATGAATAATGGTAAAAAGGCTGCCGGATAATATGACCATGCGGACGGGGAAATGCCACACTCATAGGACCAAAAAGGTTACTGACAGTTTTTCAGTAGCAAACAATTTAGAAGCGTAAAAACATAAATGGGTGAAGTAAGAAAGTCCCACCTTTTGGAGAATGTGGCCGAAATTCACGCCCAGTTCTAAAAAGAAACACGACCAATATAAGGTTACCTGCTTAAGGCGCTGGGTAGGAGTACTGCAGAGTAAAGCAAATATGTGTAGGACCTTGGGTAATCCAACAGCTTGAAAAATGAGGAACATTGAACGACTGTCGACATTGGAAACCTCATAATCAATGACTAGACAGCTCCATCACCAAAAGAAAAATTTCAGTAATAGAAACCATGCAAGCCTGAGAAGCTGTGAAACGATAAGCTTTCGCATCGCAGAGGATGCAAATGGGTAAGTGTGGCAGCACCATTCCTATTATCGGGTCCAGATTTGAGAGTGCTGAAATTGGAAACGCTAAAGAGCTTAGATTAAACCAGATTTGATCGAGTTTAAAGTGACCGACCACGAGTATGCTCAACAATGCAAACTGTAACAGTAAAAAAGCACTAGAAAACAGTAAATTCGTGCCTTCAAGAAGAGGAGGTTCATCGTCAAAGTTGAACTGTCCATTTATGTTCCCATCGACAGGAGCCGGAGTGAAGTAGGGGTGCTGTGGTTTTTGCTGCGTCACATCACCATAATTAAATTGCGAAAAATGGCTACAACGACGGAAACGAGGAATCATGGGTAAGTGATACAGGAGGTTCCGAATCAAGTTAAACAGTTACGAACCCTTATACCCATACTAGACCATTAAGCACAAACATATAACCAATGAAAATAACTCCTCTGTATAATAAGAGTAAAAGCTGGAAATACCAACTACATTTCACTCACACGCTGTTGGGCTCGAAGTAGCCAGGATTGTAGCTTTGCGACTGTGGAAAATAATATTGCTGGGAACCCATTTATGGATCACTGCTAAGAAATCCGCCTATGAAGCCCGGAAACGTTAACTCGAGCAAATCAACGACACCAACGCACACACACCAGCTATAAAGACGCAGAAACAAGGACCACGATTGGTAAACTTAAGGACGGTTGTTTGCGGGAAGAATAGGGATCGTCTTAAGTAATGTAGTACTAGGCTTCTGTGAGGATCTATAATAAAATCTTGTAAAATGGTAATTTAGGATAGGTTTGAGTTCTGAATCACTAAAATGGTAATCTGGTGCATGCACTGTCCTGGTGTCCAAAGAGTAATCTGTGACTAAGCTTCTAATTAATCCGAAAAGTATAACCTTAAACCTAAGAAGGCATCTACGTTTGTAAACATCTACGAAGCCCAGAGAAATCAAAAAATTAATAACATACCGCCCAAATGTCGGCATGGGATCATTTAAACAAATATTTAGGAGCGCCAAATAATGATTGTTTTAATGCTTTGTTTGTTCGAATTACCGGTTTTGATCACTTGGGTGGCTATATTGTACTAGCCATTTGGCCGGTCCCCAGACCGTGCCAACAGTTCCAAGCCCTCTGGTTCCAGAACATACATGTTTTGATTTAGTACTATGGCTTCTTTTATCTTAAGGGAAGTCTCGGGACGCTACAATTGCAATACTTCGTTTGTTTGGACTGCCAGTTTCGGTCACTCGGGTGGCCATATTGTGCGAGCCGGTTGGCTGGCCTCCGGGCTACGCCAGCAGACTCCAAATGCCCCTGCTTCCAAAATATACAATCTGCCTAGTACTACGCCTTCTTTTACCTCAAAGGGAGTCTTAGGGTGCTACAACAATGTTTCACTCTGTGGGTGAGGAGGTCCTTCTGACGTGTTAATGCAAAATCAATGATGCATGAATTTAACTTAATATACAGTTAGTGCAGGCCTCCGTGACTTAGCAGTTGCAATCTTTGTTAGTTTGAACTGCCGGTTTCGGTCACTTGGGTGGCCATATTGTGCTGAGCCGGTTGGTCGGCCTTTGGGCCGTGCCAACAGCCCCCAAGCCCTCGGTTTCCAGAATACATGTATTTTACCTCCAGTACTATGCCTTCGCTTATCTTAAAGGGAGCCTCGGGGCGCTACATTGGTGGCAGCGGAGAGCAGACCCGACTTTGATGGATTTTATCCTGCTCCATGCCGCTTCTGGCAAATTTTGGCAGTGTGAAAGAAGTACATGTGCTACGGAGGGGAGAACCTTTGGGGTCTCGTAACAGAAGGGTTGAGACTGAAGTTCATCTTCGACATCTCACTAGCCCTTGTGTTCGACAGGGAAGCTATTAACAACTGAAGCGACACTAGCCGTGAACTCCAAGTCCAGTGGAACTGCCAAGAGAGACCTGCGACGTTGTGGTCAAGCATCCTTCGATTCCATTGGATAGCATCGTTTTATGCTTTGCACAATTGGATCGCATGCATTTTGTTCCTATGAGGCCCGACCGCCACATTTGCTCAGGTTTCTACGATGTCCTTGCGTTTCTTCTACGGTATCAATTAAGCCTGGAATCGCAATATGTGTTGTGTGTGTGTCTCGACCCATTTGAGAACTTGGATTCGTACCTCCATCCTTCATTGGACCACATTGTCGTGAGAGAGGACGGCCAAGGAGCGCGCATTTGCTGCACTGAGTGCTACGCGGAATTGATGGCACTAGAGGAACACATGCGTTCGAACCTCGACGACTGGGACGGTTAGCTCGTGGGTGATTCTCGCAGCACTGATAACGTTGTGATGGCTGACACGGGAAGCTGACCAAGGGAAGCGTCGGGGACGACGCTCGAAAGAAGAGAGATGCTGTGTAATACTTCGTTTGTTCGAACTGCCGGTTTCGGTCACTTGGGTGGCCATATTGTGCTGAGCCGGTTGGTCGGCCTTTGGGCCGTGCCAACAGCCCCCAAGCCCTCTGTTTCCAGAATACATGTATTCTACCCCCAGTACTATGCCTTCTTTTATCTTAAGCGAAGCCTCGGGACGGTGCAGCTATATTCAGAAATTTCGATCGCGCTTGATACGAATAAATAACTTGGAATGAATTCTTTGGTTTTATTCTAGTTCACGATAATGGTACCAAGACAAATAGGTGCATTTTCTGAGAATACGGAAGTCGACTTGGGATGAGTTATTACCTAACATTAAATTATATTACATTGCATTACACTACATTACATTGTGGTTCCCATACTGACATGCACAGCCGTGAACCACAAATAAGAAATCTATATAACCCCTTCAGACACTTTAGAGGTAAGCAGATTTATTGGGTTACGCCATCAAGTAAACATGTGTATTGTGCTTTCTGAGAGTATTTTAGCGTTACAAAGATGTCTATTGGATTTATTGAGGAGATTGAATAGTACAATTTAGGCATTTGCTGCCCGACCACCTTAACATCATTTTAGCTCGGTTTTTTTCACCACTAGGAACTGTGGAATAATTGATCTTTATTTGCAGAATTAGACATTATGCGGAAAAGCTGCAATTCAACTTTCAAACACCTGCATTAACCCAACTGATTAGGTCCCTGATTGGTTGCCTCTAAAGCCGCTCATCTTGGATAGTTTCGATTGCTTACGAAGTCTCGATTTGTTATTTCAGCTCTAGCGGATTTAACATCAAGGCGCCTGGGCTATTTTGGCTCAATTTCATGATTTACTTACTTAGTTGCATGACTTCTCCGACTCGTTTCATTGCTAATGTAAGTGTTGAGTACTTTCTCTGATATTTCAATTATGCTTAAGCTTAGTATCTTTTTGTGACGGTCTAAATGCTATTTGCACATGTACGGCAGTTGATATTTATCACTTCTTTATTACTTATAGGAATTTTTCTGACGAGTGTTTGCAGCTACCTCATTGGGTTTTCTGTTTGTAAAAATGTTGCTTTGACTTACTTCGTATTTTTGTGCTGGTTTACTAAGGTCTTGGTCTGCACGTCTTTTTTAGATTATATGACTGACTCCAGACAATGGTAGAAGGTGAAGATCAAACCGGTAGTGAGATTAAATAGCTTAATTTATCATATAATTTAGACTACAAAACTCTTCATAGTGCATCATCAACCCCCCCAATTGAAAAGGAGCGTATAATCTTTGTTAACAGAATTAATGAAACCAAGTTTTGCAACAATTCAATAAGGTATTGTAGTTTCGCATCGGTGTATTTGTATTTTCCAGTACGGGGAAGTATTCCCTCCTGACTTTTTTTCCGAAGTTCTTATTCGAACAGTTCCGGAAGTATGCCAACATATTTTTTCTTCTCGTCGCTCTCTTCCAGGTTTGTGTTTTTAAGTCTAACATATCCTTTTTCCACTCGTAGCAAATACCAGGTGTATCCCCAACTGGTCGATTCACAACTCTTGTTCCATTAGCCTTCATTCTATGCGTTTCAGCGGTGAAAGAAATAATTGAGGATTACGTATGTTAAAACACTAATTATTTTATCAGTACAGGCACGTCATTTGGCTGACAAGGCTACAAATAACTCCGAAACTTATGGTAAATTCTTGTTAGAGCTTTGTTAATGGCATATAGTTCTGCGAAACGGAATCTGGGAGAGAACTCTGTGGAAAGATGTTCAAGTCGGTGACTTTGTCAAATTGACCAGCAACTCTTCAATCCCAGCAGATCTCGTTATAATCGCCACAAGTGAGCCGATGGCTATATGCTACATTGAAACCTCCAATCTGGATGGTGAGACTGCTCTAAAGCTTCGTCAGGCGAGTGATCTTCAGCGACATCTCGAAAGCAGTCATCCTTAACTCTACAGAAATTAGCTTGTCCTGTATTTTTACAGGGCATACCAGCCACTTTAAACCTACTAACCACCGAGGCTCTCAGGAAAGCGAGACTGCGAATTGAGTGTGAACAACCCAGGAGATGCTTGGAGGAGTTCGTGGGCACTCTATATGATGAAAACAATATGTGGGTCAATTTACACTTCCATTTAATTAGGATACCTTTATCTACACGACTAAGGGGCATATAAACAGTAGCACTGTTATGGAATTTTGAACATCAATGCTTGCATAGATTTCTCTAGCACCACATTAGATACCTACAACCATATTTTGTTATCGTCGATCGAATGCAGCAAAACTCAGTTGCAATTTTAGGGGTCATCCACTGGACAGTAACCAAATGCTACTGCGCGGTGCCACGGTGAAAAATACGAATTGGGTTTTTGGTTAGTTCTTGGAGAAAATGATCCTGTTAATGTTTGTTGTCCTATGATTGCTATCGTCGGATAGGGTTAGAATTTGAATTTCGCTACTTTGTTTTTGTTATTAGAGTCAACACTCCCTTTTGCTGTTAGTTTTGGGGCTACTTTGAACGTGGTTATTTTCAGGTGCCGTAATCTACACAGGAAAAGAGACCAAAGTCATGCTTAATTCAACGGATGCTCCACTGAAGCGATCCTCTGTCGACAAACAGACGAATTACTACGTAAGTTGTCTGCATCAACATTTCTTCATAAGTCGTACAGTACGGAATATCTTGTTCTTCCCATGTTTAAACCAGGAAGTAATGTTTTCAATTGTTATCTCGCGCTTATTGTTGATACCTTAATGGTAATTTGTTTGAGCTTGACGATGGACCGAATGCGTATCTAGCAGATCACTTAACATGATTGCTCGTCTTCCTCATCTTAAAAAAGTATTTCGATGTTGTAAACCGAAGGGGGTGTTAGGCAGTTAGTACAAACTCCGATTAGCACATTGGGTAAGTTGCTGAATAGAATTTCTGTCAGTGTTTTGGAAAGCTTTAATTATGTGACCAGCACTTTATCGTTCGACTTGTTTTCCTGTGAGTTTGGGTTGCCTTTTAGTTGACTGCTGTCTCAATTGCGGATTCTAGTAAAGTAGACATCTAACCGATGTTCTCGGTTTGCGAACCTTTCACACTTGATGACGTAGCTTTATTTTCTTCACTCCAATTTTAGTAGTTTTGTTTCATTCGTTACTAAGTAGAACAAGTGGTGAAAAGGAGCACGTATTATTGTTAAAACGGCACCTTGATGCCTCAATAATTTGAAGGAGTAGTGGAGAATTTCGTGCCCTCGTGAGTGGCACGCTATTTGGCCACGTGACTTGATGTGGCATTATAGCACATTCATTCATTCATGTATGAATGATTGCTATTCAGCTCTCTTGTTCCACGTCGCTATTTTTCTGTTTTATGCCTATCGTTCCAATGAGGGCGAGCCAATTTCTTCTTTTTTATCTGTTTTTTGCTAAAAGTGGTGCAATTAGGAAATCAACTTCCCCAATTTTTTAATTTGCTTATGGCAGAGGCTATGCGGATTTTATCGCCTTCTCTTTGCCAGATTCTAGCGCTCTTCGGATTGTTAACTTTCCTGACAATCTTCATGGTTATCGCTAATGTTATATGGACAAAAACAGTTGGTGAAAACATGTGGTATCTCAGCGGAGTTGGTGAGTAACCTATTGTTATTGCTCTTCAAAAAGCTGCTTTGCGTTGTTAGCATTTGACATTTCCCAATTTGAGGCTATGAACTGTTTATCGTCCTCCAGGCACAAGCATACACAACTACAAACTGTTTCAGCTTGGCAGATGTGTCCTTTCATGCTCTAAATTATTCTTCCTAAGGGAATTTTTTTCTGCCAAAAGTCTACGCATGCATTAATAACCAATAATTTAATAAGGAAAGTTTTGGGAGAGGCTTGTTAAGATTCCAAGTTTGACGTTTGTAATGAATGCGGTTGATTTCCTCTGTCTCATGAAACAAAGTCATTGTGTATTGAAATGGAATAACTCTATCTGCCGAATTTCAGTCCTCATTTATCAGTGTTGTGATGGGGTGCGCCATCCTAATGCCATGTTGATGGGTTATATCGTCACGTGTTCGATAGTTTTAACCCATTTGATGCATACTATTTAGATTGAGTATCTTCCTGAAGGCCTTACCTGTTGCCATTGCTGATTAATGTTCGAAGCTACGAAAATAATCAGTTATTTACTAAATGTAGCATGTTTTAGGATTGTTTTGCGTTTCTGGCACGATACACTTGAGCATTAAGGTGATGCCATCTTGAAAGTGTAGGTCAGCTAATTCTCCCTGCCTCGTGGGTTGACCTTTGCTTCTTACCTAAATGTGGCAGCTGTCTGATGAATATGAGCACACGGTTTCATGCAAGTATTGCAGTCGACGCTTTGTCTCTGCGAAACTCACAAGCGATGTCCCCACAAGTCAGGTATTCAGTGCACGATGCGCGAGTAACGATGTGGTCGCCTTGGAATGCTGAGAGCTTGTATTCAACATGTGTGCATATCTTTGATTCAGCTGTCCATTCCTTGAATGAGATTATCTGTTTGTTACGGAATTGTCTTTAAACAGTTATTTCAAAAATGGGAACCATTTTTTGGACGTTTTAAAATTTATTAAAAAACCGAAACAGTGGTTTAGAACAATGTTAAACAGTATCCACAATCACAGGACATTCAAGCGTGAACTTAAATGACTTGATAGTCTTCAGCAGAAACGAGATGGTGATTCTTATTCATTCCTTAGTGAATAAGCTCATCATTTTAAAAGCAGTAGCGCTGTTACAAAACGCTGTTTGTGTTGAAACATCAACCTAACTGAAATTGCTTGGCCTCAGAGGGAACGAGTGTTGCAAACTGGGCTAATTGCACCAGTAGCTTACAGACCTCCTTGATAGTCCTGCCCAGATACTATATAACCCGTGCACAAATTCGGTGTCGCTGTCTGCATTCCTTCCAACTCCATTGACGCATTTTAGTGGGTGAATTGACTGATTTCTGTCTTGCTGTGCGCAAATTTTCCAGACGTGACCTCATTAATAGGCGAAGACTGTCCTATTTTTAACCTAAACACTTGCCCCGGTCAACTGTGTTCAAAGCAGTTTTTTAGTAGCATTAGGCATCGTCACTAGCACTTCCTGTAGTCACTCCTGCTTTGTTGGTCAAGGGTCTTGCTGTAAATTGCAATCAGCAACGCAACATGAAGACGATGCAATGAGTCAGTCGTATCGAGGGTGCTTCTTACTTTACTTTATGGGTTTAGGTAGAATTCGTGAATATTGCGTCTTTGGGCACTTTATGTGCCGGAGGAATTCTTCCGTGAAATGGTGTTTTAGACTGAATGATTTTCTACAGCCAGCGTATCTCATGTTTTGATTCTTTTTTCGCGCAGTAGCAACATGGGGAAGTCACCCTCCTCGGATAGTGCACATAATCCACCGTTTTTACATCACTAGTGCGCGTATTTCCCTCAGACCCGATCTCTCGGTATCACCACATATTTGCCTTCCATGATGTCTTGGCCTTTTATCCGGCCAGCGAGAGCGGGAGTTTCCTCATTATGGTGTGAGTTGTCAGCATTGTCACCAGTGTGGCTTTTGGGCTACTGCTAATGGCATCAAAATTCTTAGGCGTTTTATCCGGCCTCGATATACATGCGCAGAAGGAATGGGAGAACAGAAATGGCACTACATGGCATGAGTATGGAGGTCGAACCGCGAATTTATTTAAATGCACAGTTAAAGGCATTGCTATGGCCGATCGTGTATTCGTTAACCAAATGTGTGCATATTTCTTTTTTAACCTACAGAACTGTCTGTTAAAAGTGCCGGGTTCATGTGCATCACTGCATTCATCATTTTCCACACCATCATTCCAATCAGCCTTCAAGTGACTCTCGAAGTGGTGCGCTTTGTCCAAGCTCTCTTTATCAATTGGGTGAGCTCTGCGAAACGTCCGATTTCCTTTTGCTTTAAGTTCAAGAGTCAATGTTGGTGGCATTTCCCTTTGATAACTTCAAACACGTCTCTGTGAGCATCTTTTACCTACTCGGTTTAGGGCCGTTTTTATGAAATGAGCAGTGGAATCAATCGCCACTATCGGGCTGCAACATTGACGTAGTGTCTGGTTAACAAATGCTTTGAGTTACAAGGGCTAACTAAGTCGAAAGATGTGATAAAAGTGGCTTTAATCGTCGGCAATATTTGGTGTGGTTACCATTCCTATCAATTTGTTTGGAATAAACCCGCAATCTCTTAAAGGATGCTTTGTCTTTGGTGAAGTGCCACCGTTGCATCCACTTTCACTCTTTGATTTGTATTTGTGATTTTGTTCTCTGTTACACCGCCCAGGATTTGGACATGTACGACGCAACAACGGATACACCAGCAATGGCTAGAACGTCAAATCTCAATGAGGACTTAGGCCAAGTAAGGTGTCTTTTACTATTGGCTTCTTCCTTTTGCCTCTTGTTGAATTTTTAATGTCGTATTTTCAGGTTAAGTACATATTCTCCGACAAGACGGGCACTCTCACGAAAAACGTGATGGAATTCAAAATGTGTTCCATCGGAAGAGATGCTTATGGGTATTTCTTATTATTTACGGGATATACTACTGAACCTGTCCCTTGGTGGTCCTGTATTGAATATCGTAATGATACCTCTATTGCATAAATCGATCCAAGAATTTGGTGAACTCACGCTTAGCAATGTATCAACTTCTGGGGCCACATTCATTCAGGTTAGATTGTCAACGTAAATTGGAGGGTTCCTCTTCTAATTTTGGTGATCTGGAATCACTTGTTCTATTCTCTGCGAGGTCGCTGGGCCATTTGTTGAATAAAAATGAGATGTTGAATCCAAAGCCTCCACTGCAATTGAAACGGTCTTGTGTCCGGTCGAGAAAAGCTTTGGATTTGATGAAACGAAAGATGTTTTCGACGAATAGCCGGAACTTGTGGCTACTTAAATGTTTGTTATGAAGAATTACTGGCTTTGCTGTGCATGGTTCTTGCTCTCACTGGCTAATGGAACCTACCATAAACCATAGATTGCAACTACTTCACGAGGCGCTAGTCGCGTAATAACTAAAACTGGTGGTAATCTTAAGGATTTACTTGAACTTTTCTTCCCGAAGCAAGTCAATGGAAAATGATGTGAATGCCCTGGTGGAACGTGAACTGTCCTCAATACATGGTAGCAACTGGTTTCCTTAAATTTCAGCATATTATTTAAACGAAGTTCAGTAAAACAGTAAAAAAACGCCGTTTGATTTAATAAACGCGTCAAGTAGCTTCTGTAACGCGTGCCAATACGCGTCTTTGGCTGAACGAATACGTTTTGCGCTATCTTTCATAGCATTATTAGAACGTATTGTTTTGAAGGAATCTTTTTACTCCGAAAATCGTGTGTTCTTGGCAATGACAGAAGGGTCGATCAGGTTTGTAGATTTGCGTCCACTTGATCATACATTCTTCGCAGTTCGGGGGTGCTTTGGTACCTGTTCCATCCGAAATAATTATTTTTAATAGCTTGATACTGGTGAAGCTCCTGTGTGTTGTAAAGCAAGGGAGGTCATTTTTATAATATTTCTGGCTTTCGTTTGCTCAATCAGTACGACAGCTATCGTTCAGCCATTTGTTATTTTTTTCTCTACCATATTGCTTTCTGTCTAGATCTGGGCGAAGTCTCTTAAGGCCAGAGCGAAACTTCAAACAATCCGTCGGAGTTCTTATTATTGAGCACCCGAACCCTCATCAATAGATTTGACCATTGCTGTTAATTTTTGTGTGCTGCCGTACCGCGTGTTCAAGATGGAACTCCTTTTTTGGGGGATGGTCAACTTGTGATTTCATCAAAAGTACTCCAAAAACTTAGTCTGAAAGGCAGTTGTAAATTAATGCTTGCGTTTATCATGGAAACCGAGACCAGCCACAATTTTGAACATCTAAGACTAATGAAACAGCCATAGAGACTAAGCTGTCAATGTTGGAGGACCGTTACATTCTAGTGCTTTAAACCCAAGGTTGTTTACCTCGCTCAGCACTTTACCCATAATCATTTGATGAACTATCGTCATGTTCTCTGTCGTTAAGGTCGGTGCTTTATCTTAGTAGAAAGCACTTGTAGGGCTTATGTAGTATCAACAAGTCTTCCCTTATAAAATCGGGGCCTGCTCCACCTTTCATTCAAACTATTCTACTCTGATGTTATGACCCCCCTTTTTGAGCTGCCAATGTTTCATCGGATTTTTTGGATTTGTATCCACATAATCAAATTCTCCTTCGTAGATTAGAAGATCAGGAAGCGTCAGCGCTGCAAGATTGGAGACTTCTGTCAAAAATCTCGGATAGGGACCGCGATGTGGACTGGTTCTTCACCATACTTGCGGTGTGTCACACGGTTGTCCCGGAGTACGTTGATATTGACATTGATCGCGATGACATCCGCTATCAGGCGACATCACCAGGTTGGTCGACTGACTATCGAATTCTTACGACAAGTCGCCTTAACCCCAGTTGTTCAGGCTTACACACTTGTATGTCTGATCTGAGTATCAATAGCACATAATCTTAATTATTCTTGCAGCGACTTTGAGGTTTTTGTGTTTGTTACTTCAAAATTCTTGCTCGCAAATTAATGGCATCATAACCATTAGCACTTCAACGGGTTTTAGTGAAGAAAACTAAAGCAATAAACGCTAGACTAAAGTGATCACTATCAAATATCCAAGTATGCACATGCCTCTACTTCAAATTGGCCAAACTTATTGACGATCAGTAGCTCCAACTCTCATTAATCCGGATAGCAGTGGCCAAACTCTTTTCTATCTCATACGACAAGACTTACCCGAGCACTCCGCAGAATTTTCACTAAAGATAATTCCTTCTCAGATGAACGAGCCCTCGTGATGGCTGCAAAGGCAGTGGGCTACGTTTTCTGTGAACGCGAGCCCGATTCGGTCACAATTCGAATGGTACGGGATGGGTTATTCATCTTACTCTTCGATTCCTCTTTTATTCTTCCATTCATTCGCTTCACCCTCCTTTCTCCCGTTGTAGAAAGGGGAAGACATTCAGTTTAAACTCCTCCAGGTCATCGAGTTCACCAGCGAACGGAAGCGAATGGGCGTCATTGTAGAGGATACAGACGGAAAGCTGTTCCTCATGGTTAAGGGAGCCGTAAGCCGATCGAAAATCTCTTATCGCTTTGTGGGATCTATAAGCGGTTTTGCCTTGACTTTAAATCACCGCTTCAAAGTAGCGATAGTTATCGAATTTTTAAGTAAAGGTAGTTTGAAACCACTAAACTGTGATTTGGGTTTCGTGCTCAATGCTCTTGTTTCATGCTGCGAATCCCGAGGCTGAGTGAATGCTGAAAAGTGACATGAGGATCTTGATTTCAAATAAATTTGAGAAGGTAAGTGGGGGAGAATTTCCATGAGGGCAGGCAATGGTAGATCAGAAGGGTTGGTGGTCGTATTCGTTTTATCATTTGAACGATTTATTGATTAAGACTCACCTTGTTGTACAACTTTTGATCCTACGCACGCGATCGAACATAACCTTGTTCACTTTAAACCTAGACATTCAAAGGATATTTTTTGCCCTCTTCATAAATTCAGGTCTTTTCGATCGTTTTTATGAGGAAATTTAACTACCCTTTTGAAATGGGTCAGTTTACAGGTGATGCATTCCTTCAAGTCGTCATTTTTCTTATACCTATAATTTTGTTTTATATGGTACCCCTTGGTGTCGCGTATTTTCTCCTGTTTATTTTTTGTTCGGTTTCCCATTCGAGTAGTATTTGCCGTTTTTCCATCATTCCCTGTACTAGACATTTAGGCTATTATTTTGAAACAAATTACAAACAAGCTATGCTTGAAAATGTCTAATTTGGTATTGTGTAGCGCTCTCAATTCAGCGCACGTGTCTGGTATCAAAATATTCCTATTTTAAATTAATTACACAAAAGTGCTTAAGGGTTGCTCTTCTTTAGGGATCAGCTTCCACTCTTTTGTCCTCGCGTCAGGTGCCACTGAATGTTAAATACGAATTCATTTCATTGTGAAGATTTTGAGGAATCGAGCAAGAATGGAAAGTAATTCACAATCAACTCACGTTTTCTATAAGTCTACTCATTTTTTTGTTTTTTGATTGGTGTTGCGACAGCTTTCATCTGTCGAAATTCGGTCTAGGCGATTGCATGCGGAATCAATTAATTCTGGTATTGGGTTGTCCATGACAATTTCTTGTTGGCCTTTCTAAAACACTTGTTTCAATCCGTATCACTGCCTTACGAGGCTTTTTTTCACGCCTTTCTCTTGGCCGATTCTTCACAGCAGTCTAACCATCCCATTTCGAGGTAAAGCGTTGCTATTTCACGTTTAAAATTCTTTCGCGTCTTTCATGCAAGTTCTTGGTGTGCTTTCTAACGCATTAATTCTTGCTTTAAACACTGGCGTGAGTGCATGCGGATTGGGTTAAATGCCTCAAGTTTAAAAAAAAATGATGTTTGTTTTATCAGAATCATTTAATAGCCATCTGTGCGTCTGTGATAAGTGCCTTTTTTGCATCGGTGGTCATCTATTTTTTGCTTTGCCTTCAAATAGGCAAAACTTATTTTTTTGAAAATTGGACGCATTTATAGACTACCATGGCGTCCAATGGTCTTTTCTCTCTAGTCATTAACTTTCCTATTCTTCACGATAAAGTGTCTGAAATTTGCTGAAAGAAATCGCTCGGAAATCTAACACCGCGCTTTGAAAGCGCAGGTGAAGAATTTCCATTTGGTGCATCCACTACTTTACCGTCGCTATCTTGAAAGTGGATTCTCTTATTTGCTGTTCTGTGAGGTATATAAGGCGGCGATCCCGTATTTGACCATATCCAAGTCTTAGTTTATGCATTTGCTACCTGAGTCTTAAGGTAAAGCAGACAATTTTATAGCTTAAAAATGGCAACAATATTTACACCCTCAAACAGACTAAATTGCTGCTCTATTGCTTTGATCTCCCTCAACCTGATTGTGACGCAGTTTGATACAATTATCAAAAACTGAGAGAGCGCGCTTGTCATTTCTTTCTGATTTCGAGATTAGTTGAGAAAGCGTTACATCTGCAAACCAAGTGCTTTTCGATCGGCCTTTTTCATTCAAAGTCCTTTTTTTTCAAATGCACCTTTTCTATTTCACTCAAGATGCTCTTTTATTTCCACTTTATACAAGCATGTTTTCACCAGACCAATCATTTACTTGCTTCCTTTGCCCTTTTTCTCTCAGTATCTTTTTTTGCAACACGTGTTTTCTGACTGCCACTAGCTGGTTGGTTGGTTTTCGCTTTGCTTCGTAGTTCTTCGATAGCTGCGCCTTGGAACACAATTTAAATCAAGTCCCTTGAGCATTCGCTACTGATCCGCCCTTTTTATTCACCTGACTCTCTCCAAACATTCAGTAGGCCATCACAGCTGGGAATGTAACGAAATCTATTCTGTTGCGAACTTCCCTTTTTTCACTTTTTCTCAGGGCCACTGATTTTGTTATCTTATGTTAATGAATTTCGTTTTTTACTGTGCTAATCCTACTCTTAAATTCGTTGATGGGAGAATTTTATGTAATTAAATGATTTTGGTTCTTCATGTTAATGGTCCGGAATCAATTAAACCTTTAGGTAGTCAATTGGAGACCAAAAGTTATCCCCATTACGGACTTATCGGATGTATAGCTCATTCGAGACCAAACTTTGGATTTAGGAGAAATGAAGGTTCTTATTGTTACGTATACCCTTCCAACCATGTAGCAATATGATTTTTAAAATCAATCCTGATGTGGTCTTCATCCATGCTTGCCATGACTGCCTCAAGGTTAGATGACAGTAGATCAACGGTATTCTTAATGCTCCTCTTAGCGGTTTCCCGTTTATAGCAGTGCAAAAATACCGATGTGGAGAGGAAGGCAACTAAACAGAATAATGTGGTCATGAGGACTCTCATCTATTGTGTGCGATCTTGTCAGAATATGCTGAGTTCGCTTTGAGTTTTCCTTTCATTTCTTTCATTTGATCAACCCATTTTTAGCATGTGAACTGCTTCATTGGCTTTCGTTGATAATATCTAGGACTTTCTAAAGCCTAACTTTTCCTGCAAATGAGTGACTGCTGATAACTTTTTCCTAATGCCATAAAATCCTGGCTCTTTTCCGACCTCATAATCAAAAATTAGAAGTTACAATCTCAGATTTGCTTGAGCTGATGTTTAAAGGAACAGACTTGCGTCTTTTCATAGTTTGGTAGAAAGTACAATGTTCAAACAATTCTTTAGTCATCTCATTTTCGCTCTTAAGTCGATGACGCGTTCTGCATATATCTGCATTGATTTTGGAAATGTTCCTCACCTCTGTCGCCAAATTTCGACAAGAGATATTGGCCTATGCGTACGTCATGTATCCTTTCTGTATACCTCTAGGTATTTGAGTCATCTAATGCGAATATTTTATGAATTTGTGGAAGCGATGCAAACCCCATAGTTTTTATAGCGATCTTTCAACAGATGCATGGATTATATGGCTCTTTTTAGTCAGGCAACAATTAGAAGCTTTAAATCGGAATTAACTTCATATGTGCTCCATTGCCTTCTGAATGGCGGAAGTACTCATTTGGGTTTGCTGCACTAGGCAAATCAGCTGAAAAGGCGTACTCACAAATCATCTATGGAATTCAATTTCTTGCTTTTGCGTTCTCGATTTACAATGCTATTAGCCTATGCTTTTTCCATAGCTCCACTCTCTTCTTTAATGTGGGGATGTGTTAGCCATATTTACTGAGCGATCTTTTTACACTCACAGTGGAGATTTCTAAGCCTATTTTAAGGCTGACGTTTGTTGCAAAACAGCTTTCGCACTGTGCTTTGTGACAAACACCGACTAGTAATCCAGGGTAAAAGTGACTTTTCTTAGGCACTTATTGCTAGTAGCATGTGCCAATTCTTGACCAAAAGATGGACAATAGGCGTAGCATTGGATGCAAGATATTACTCTTTGTTTTTTCTTGCTAAAATAGATGAAACGCGATGTGAGATTGAGGTGTCACAATAACCACATCATTTTCATCCGACATACATTTCACGCCTGCTATCACATAAATGGTTGACCACATTGGGTTAGGTCTTAGGTTGGCTTTTGAGTAGTTTAGAAGGGGGTGCGCAGTCCTGTAAAATAAATGAATTGTTGCAGTGCTGTTTTTATGATTTCTTTGGTTCATGCCCTTGAAACGGTCCGAAGAGTTTAACTAGTTTACCATTGTTTTTTAACCAAAATGATTTCGTTTTTCTGCATTGCAATGGTTTAAGAACTTGTGTTAGATCACTAGCACCCTCAATACTGCGATAGTGATGCAATGAAATAACTTCTTTTACCATTTGCTCGATTCGCTTCTCTTTTTACAGGGCTGTGGTAGCCAAACAAAAATTTGCAAAGCAATCTCTTCGCCCATTGACGCTTGTAATGGGCCTTGTCTTAGTTTTGCATGTTTATGTTCCTCTATTGGGGCAGTTACCATTCATGAAAGCGATGAAATGGTGATGAATTTGTTTTAATTTTAGAAAACGTACTGTATTCATCTCATGAGGCAATGCTTAGAAATCTCGTTACACTTTTCACTCACACTGTCGTACAATTCCACATAAACACCATTCTTCGCTCGCCTAGCAGTGGATCGGCTTTCTCTGTCTTGGCATCGAATTTGAAGACATATTATGGTGTTATGAAATGACTCAGGACGGAATTTCGTTATGCATGAGCAGAAGTGCTGATGAGCTGGCGCACAGAAATAGGGTGAATTTAGTATCTCGTAGTGGTCATCGAGGCCTACGGAGTCTCAAGAACCTATTTAAAGGCCAGTATCGTCATGCTACAGGTCTGGGGTCGTAAACCAATAATCCGCATAGCTTCACCCGGGCCTCATTAAGTGCATTATGTTGATTTGGCCGTTTCTCACCGCCGTTTTAGGACACTGTCATTTACGAACGTTTGGCAAGCGGTGCTCGTTTCAGGGAGGAGACTTTGTCTCACATGGATGAGTTTGCAAGCATTGGTGAGTCGCAACTGTCTGATTGTCACTTCAACTATCCAGCTAGCTGGACGCTTTTAACTGTTTTTTTAAATAAACCTCTCACTTATGTCCTTCCTCCATTATTCTACGGAACTTCCCAAAAACTGCCAGGTTTTCCCAAAGCACTTGGCACTTTTGGTGTTATTAAAAAGCAAAGGCGATTATTAAACAACGAAAACTGTTTTAACGGTTGCTCTTGTTACAGTTATGCATATTTTATCATTCGGCTAAAGCTTGCAAGGCTCTAACATAAGATGATTTGTCAGTACGCCTGGTCCAACCCAAGACACCCTGCTTCACTTCGTCCACTTAGTACTTGGTGCACTAACTTGAATAAATTACAAGTGCTCGTAGGTCGTTATTTTAACCGTTGCCAAAGAAGACAACCCTCCATGTGGTTTCATGGCAGGCTATTCGTCGATCAGACTTCTAGGCTCCGCTAGGCGTTCCACGCGTTGCATTACATTAACGCAAGAATGACTACTGGGCCGACAGATCAGAACTACCGTTGATGGCTGTCTTTGAAATGCTGCCACCGCTCAAGTGTCTTACTGCTGAGCAGCTGAGCATCCCATCACCATGCAGTTTGAAGTCTTCCTTACAATTAGCTGTCAATGAGCTTTTCACCTTTAGGAAGACTTTTCACGAAAATACTGCTATTGTTGCCTCACACCCCAAGAGTATCCCAAGTGTCTTATAGTACGATTGCCTCCTACAAATAGTAGTAAAGCACCTTTGTCGCTTGCTGCTGTGCTTATTACCGCCACGATAGCACCTCTTTTTATGCCTTTCAGATCGAGAGCTCTGTTTGGACTTTAATGCTTCTAGATGGATATTGCCTAGTTGTCAGAAGCACCTAGAGAACGAGCCTCTTTCATTAATTTTTCACCTACAATTATGCTGTCATTTGTGAGACGCAGACTTGCAAGCGTCGCATTGATTCGTTTTTTTTAGGTCTGCGAACTCTGTGCATAGCATTCCGTCGTCTCGATCGTGCCTTTTACGACGAGTGGGCATTGAAGTACTACAAGGCGAGCGTTGCAGTCACTAATCGGAATGCACTGTTGGACGAGGTCTGCGAGTTGATTGAACAGGTTAAACGCTCTTCTTTCATTGTCTCGCTCCTCATTGGATAGAAATGTTCGAATGCCATTTTTTTCAGGATTTGGAATTGGTAGGCGCGACAGCTATTGAGGATAAGTTGCAGGACGAGGTACCCCAGACTATTGCGAACATGCTGGCTGCGGGAATCTCCATCTGGGTGCTCACGGGCGACAAACAGGAGACAGCAATTAATATCGGTACGTCTACCTTTGCGTTAACTTTGTTGTGTCTCCATTAGAACCGAATCGCCCATGATGCGGTACTTGATTTGATCTTAAAGGCTTCTGACTCAAGGTATATCAACGTAGCCGAATTGGAGAAGAATATAGGGACTAGTAGCACACCTATAACACCGCCATGAGGACTAAATCGTGAGAAGCTTCAAAAGTCCTTGTATGCAAATTTGCAAATGATTACAAATATCATTTGGTTGCATTCGTTACTGAAGCATTCACCTTAATAATGTCTTGTGAGTAGGCCTTAGACGCCTCGGAAATATTTCGTTTGAATTCTTCTATTTAATCTTATTTTAAGTAGTTGTACCATTTTTTACTGATTCACTAAATCGTGACTTTGGCGGTGGCAATCGTTGACTAATACCCTTTATGGTGTGAATAGACCTGAAGAGGTGGTAAGAAAGTGCTTTTGTATTCCTCAAAAATGTTTTGAAAATGGTGCAGTTAAATATACTTGCTCGCAAAATGTCATACTTGTCATTACTTCAATGAAACGTTTGTATTTTGGTCGATGAAGGGTGTTAGCAAACGATGCAGGAAAATAGCCAAAGTAGGCTCTCAAAATGGCTGCCATGACATATCCAAGTGACAGAACGGATGCTTGTATCGTGGCCGGAAGCAGAGGCTTCTTTTCGTACTATATGGGCGTAATTGACGTGCATTTTAAACAGCTTTATTCAGATATTGCCTTTATTATGATCTTATCTACTTTACCAATTGATACATGAAAAGACTGGAACGCCGAAAACACAGGTAGCATGACTAGGCCTCTCTTTGCGACCAAAGTGGATTTGAATTGTGGGAAATTGAACAACTATGTAAACGCGCAGCTTAATATAGTGAGGTTGAATGTTCTTTTAACTCGGTTTCCGTTATAGATACATTATATCGGTCTTGTCCTTATTACTAACGTAAGGTAACTAGGCTTTTCTGAACCTAGAATAATAATTTCACAGCCAATTTTTACCCTCGGATAAAAAACAGTTATAAATGTTATTTTTGAATAATAATCCATGTTTTACTTAGTCAGCTCTCTGAGCTTTTTACAAAGTTATTTTGATTTCTTACTAGTGAGCGTTAACCAAGTCTTGTGCTTGAATTTCGATCCACCCAAGTAAACATTTGAGTGTGAGAACTGGTCATTAGGTAGACAACGCCCCGTCCTCCCGTAGGAATCATTTGTGTGTTTTTGCATGTGAAAACTTATTTATTTTACTCATTTTTGACATCAAGTACGAGATCAGGAAGTTTCTTGCGTAGCTTCCAGCACTGAGTGTTAGTCAGCATCATTAATCTTGGATACTAAAAATTATTTTGTACTTTAAAGAGCGGTGAATTTGGAATGAAAGATTATCAACAGGCACTATTCTCTCTTGCGGTAGAATTTCATTTTTCTTGAAAGCTCTTGGCTTGATGTGGTAAGTATTTTCTATTTTCACAATCGAAAAGAAAATTCTGGTAACCGTGGTCATGGGTAGGAACAGCATATGGACTCATGCTTGTTTCTTCGTGACTATTGCAAACGATAAGGTTGTTTAATTTCACTAGCACTCGTGTGGACGTATTTCCCCACAGTGCTCGTTCTGTAAGCTGCTGCCATGACGTTTATTTCATTCAACCGAGTATCTCCTATTTTTATAGCATGAATTAATTGGTCGTAAACGTTTCGACTTAAAATGAATTTCTCTAGTATCCCAAAAGAACCTAGCCTTTGCTTACCTCCCATACTATCTCGGTTGCATCTTTGAACTGTCTACTTCCTTTCGATTGTCTAACGCCCAGAAATTGTGATGGCTGCTTGAAGTTCCGGAGTATGTGAGGAAATGCAGAGGAGTAAAGGGTTGAAGCATTATCTTCTCATTCGAGAATTAGCCCTATGGCATAGGGATTAACGTTGTCATTGATAGGAAAGGAATTGCTTTCTGCCTACTAGTCGATTAGTTCTTCCTGTTCTTCAAGAAGCTTTTGTTGCACACCTACAAGTAAGTAGATAGATCTCGACCTTTCCATCTGCAATGCGGTACACGCGTTTTCGTGATTAATCTGTAACCATAGAAGGTAAAAGTATCGTTGCTTCACTTTTCGTACAAGATGTTTTTCACATCCCTCACGATTATCGGTAATCTTTAGAGCATAATATGCTTTCTTTTGAGACAAAGTGTATCTCAATTTCCACCTGCAGCGGGAAAGATAGGAACGACTGTGTAGGCTATCAGGTTATGGTGAAGATGCTTTTTTCGATCCTATCAATTAGTCGATGAAATAAGAGTTATTTTCCAGATTCATTCCCGAAGACTATTCATGGGATGAATGAAATTTTTTCGTTATCAACATTTGGTGCCACTTGAAAGTGGAGTGTTTTTTGGCTGGCAAGTGATTAAAGTGCTCGACAATGGATTTCGCCAACTGGTTATCATTGACAAATGTCCACTTTCTTCTTTCACCTAACAGGCCTTTCTTGCCGTCTCATAAGCCCGGAGCATGTCCAGCTGATCATCAATGGCAGCAACTTGGATGCCGTCCGAGACCAGCTCTTCGAGTGCAGCAACGAGTTAAAGAAGGAATTAAATGAGGGCCACGAGGTTGCTCTTATTGTCACAGGCAAGGTGAGTGTCGTTTTAGCTTCTAACCTTGGAATTATCCCATTTGAAGTTGTGGAGATTCTCAAAACGTTCATCATCAGTACGCAGCTCCCCACCTTTTTTTCTGACAAGTTTCTTTATGGGTAGCTGGAGAGCTTAGAGTCTTCGCAGATGGCCTGATAACCTGTACCGCAATGGAGGATTTGTTATTAACGAAAATAAAGGTTGAGGGGTTATAGGTAGGTGAATTTCGCCTGCGCGATTTAATAGGCTGTTATAAGAACGTCAGATCGCAAAACTTATGCTGAATCGAAGGGACTGTCATCCTGTTCCTTCGCATTTTCCCCCGTTTCGCCTGTCACGTCCTGCTTGCGAATTGTGCTGAAGAGTTGGCTTATCTTTCTTCACTTCTGGTGTAGTATCCTGTTTTTTTAAATAAATTACGGTAATTATTGTCGTCCTTTGGGGGGGGGGGGGAAGGGAATGAACTTGGGGCTTGGGGAGTACCCATATCATGAATCTGCGGGGGAGGCTTGAGAGGTTGGCAGTTTTAGAGCTTTGGGTAATTATCTCTAAGGTTAGGACAGTTGGGATTCTGCTGGCCTGTTCTTGATTCAATTTATTTTCTGTAATTAAACGATCGACTAGTTTGGAAGTTCTCCAACTGTTAACCGTTGTATTGGTTCCTCACTGGTCCTACAGCAAATAGTTATTTTTTAGGACTACTTTTTTCTTATTCTAGGATAGCCCAATGGATTGGTCCATGCTTGAACTTGAATATAAGCTTTAGGAGATAATGATCTCAACCCAATAATATCCGGTAGAAACAACAAGATGCATCTCCACAGCAACTACAGAAATCATGATTAGTCAAAGGAAAATTTCGACTTTGGGAGATTGAAGTGTTTATGCCTAACATCTGTCCAAGATTGTGATTAAAATTATTGGGTTTTTATGTAACCAATCTGTCTTCTCTCCTGCTCCGAGTTTTCTCATTTGATGCACGGGCCAATAGGTTGCTCTTTTTCTATTGTTAATTAAATTGGATGGTCCTATCGAGGCCATCAACCAGGAGTGTGATAGTTAGGCCTCGGTACAACTATCTTGAGTGTGCTAAGAGGTATGGCCATTGTGTGCGCGTCTGATGCTATGACATTTGCGTGTGCGTGCTTTCCGGTGCGCGCAAATTTAGCAACAGATCGGCTTTGGCTCTTGAGGGGTTATCAACACAAAGTACACCCTTGCCGGATATGAGCCATTCAGAAAAGAGTGACAATGTGGATGGCTTTCCAAATTTTTTGGCACTTAGAAAATCGTTGAAACATCTAGGAAATTGAACAGAAACATGTTTCTGGCGTTACGAACGACCCAAATGCTTTCATTTCTACTTTGCAAATTTTTTTCCTAGGCACTGGAGTTACTTCTCACAACGCAATGCCAAAAGGAGTTTTTCGAAATTGCGCACAAGAGCTCTTCGGTCATCTGCTGTCGGTAATCGATCTGTTTCCTTGTTTTTATTAATTTTAACAGGTTTTGTTAATTGTCTAAAGCTTGATAAGCTTATGCGTTTACACAATTACCAGTTTAGATAGAGTTTCAAAAAACATTTGTTTTGAAGAAGCAAGGTGAGAATGGTTTCTTTTACCCAATAACAATGTTTCTTATTGTTTCAAATTCCACCAAATCATTGTCAAAAAGGCCTTTATTTCGTACAATCTGGCACCTTGGTCTTTAATTACATTCTTATCAATCGCCTGTCCTAGTATGGCGTGAATACTTTGTATTTTAATTCGAAGATAGTGCGATAACTTGCTTTTTTGCTACTTACCCACAAAGTTTTGCTACCTAGGTCTAATAATTTTTTGCAGTGTAAATCGAATAAATGTGAGATTTTATTTGCATGATGGGCTTTTTTGCAAGTTCACAATTTTCATGCCTCCAAACGGAGTACATCTGTTTTTTAACACGCAGTGAAAATGCGTTTTCCATTTTGTAAGCCCATACATGGACAACAATTTTCATGCGTCCTACCAGCAGAACGTCTTGGATTCCGGTTTCTTTAATGATGAGCAGAAAAGTAACGCAGGAATAGTTCCAACTTTGTAGTTTTTAGGGAGAATCTTTGGATTTTCGCTTGCGCCTAGCAGAAGTCAATTTTTGTACGATTACTATATTTTTATTACCAATTTTGCGGTTCGTGGCTATTCTCTTCACTTTTATTCGTTTATGAGGCCTTCTTCACAGGCAACTTTGCATGCTCCTCAGGTCATTGCTTTTCTGCAACCTACATGCTACGATTTCAATAAAATCGATCTAGTCTAGCAATTGACTCCTTAATTTGCAAAATAATTGTTCCTTTGGAACAGCAGTGCGGCGTCACCCATGCTGCGCTTACACTATTCCTCTGATGCCATTCAATATGCCCTTTTGTGAACTTGTTCCGGTTTTTTGATCAGTGTGTTGATAAAGCTCTTCCATTAAACAATGTTTCATTGTGGGCATTTTTTTCGTCTGTAAATGCTGAGGATGTTATACTGAACCAATGAGAAAGTGAGATGCTTACGAAGTAGGAAAATACAGTACTTCTTACCCACAAACCCACAAGACTCAAACACAAAGTGACTTCATTCATTTGCTTGTTCATCACAGCAGCTTTTGGTGTCTGGTTTTCATCACTTCCTGAAAATTGCCTCGTAAAACTGCCCACCGAGTCCACCCATTGTAATTCTATACCGGGCGGCGAAAAATGGGTCATGATTTAGAAGTGGGCTTACTTCTGCATATCGCTTGCTGGAAAACATCTTTCGATTTTGTACACGTAATCCTTGCGGCATCGTTTGACCTTATCGACCCAAACAAGTTCTGTTGGTTTTTATGAGAGGAATGCATGGATGAGAACTCAAATAGTTGCCGTTTTATGTTCATTAAGTCGTTTTTTTTGGTGAAAATTTGTTCTATTTGGAAAGAAATGGTTGAGCTTTATTGCTCCTCAGTAGTTTTGCTAAGTTGAGCACTTTTTGGTCATAAATAAATCAATGCATTTTATCTAATCATCCACAAAAAAGTTAGCGTTTGTAAGGAAGTTCATTTCAGCAATCCGAGTAATAAAAATACCTTTTATTGTAAAATCGTCCTCATTATTGTTTAAACTCCGATCGAATGTTGTAATTTGGACTCTACAGTTGTGCAGAACAGCCGACCATGAAATACGAACGATCAGGTTGCTTTCACTTGTCGGCAGAAGTCGACTGAAATAAACGTTTGAATACCTCGTTTTAATTATGAGGTGGCAGAACGAGGCTCATCTGGCACGTTCGATGCCAACGTGGTTGGGGCTGCAGCAACGAACTGGGGGTGGAACTTTCTTGATTTGATAGTGAATGTTTCTCTTTACTTTTTTCAGTAGTAGTTGAAACGGTCAAAGGGCTTGTTAACGATCGTTGTTATAAAAAACAATGCAAAATTTGGCCATGATGGTCAGTTTTCTCCGAGACTTCGTTAGCGGATGTGTCAAAATGAGAGTTTGCTCATGTCCAACAATCTCACTCTTCAGTTGTTTCACCTAGTGTGAGTCCATGGCAGAAGGCGGAAGTGGTTCGACTGGCCCGTACTTTCACCAATGACATTACGCTGGCAATTGGCGACGGGGCGAACGACGTCGGCATGATTCAGGTAGGCTCTGCCTGAGTTAGTTTTATCTCTGGCATACCTTTTGCTTAAGACTGTTTTGTGCCGTTTGTTGATTCGCCATCTTTTCGGCGAGGGTTCTTTCCTTGACAAAAGCGTGATTCTACCACAGGTATTTAGTTTTAGCGGCTCTTGCATGGTTGCTTTTAATGCCAGCAATCTTCTGATGTCAGCTTTTCGGTAAAAACCATTCATTTGCTTTAGCTTCTACTTTTGTATCAGTGAATGCAATTTCGTCTTGTGGATTTTTTTATTGGCTTCCATTGATAGGATTTATTTACTTAAAGCCCTTTTATCTTTGAAATTTATCAAAGGTATTTGTCTGCTTATTTTTGAGTAGTCTGCAAATAGTAGTGGCCATTTAGTTTGAACAAGACCGCCCTCGTTCGAGCGTGGTATTTTGAGCTTTCCTCGTGATAACAGCGCATTGGCACTCACTTCTAGAGCCAAAATGCTTTGTTCTGTTTTCAAAATGTTTTTAATATACTTCCTCTATTTGGGGATGGTAATGCCTTTCAGGTTTCCCAGTCGTAATCATTTGCCAACATTGGTAGTTATTCAGTTTGAGATATATGCTCATCTTGTCGGATTTTTTGAACTCTTCTCCAAGGCCATTGGATTATTAACAATGCCTTTCAAGTGTTTGGGTGATTTAAAGCCATATTGTACTGGTTTTTGAAACTCGAGTTGGGTTTTTGATCCTTTTTGTTTCTGTAATTAGTGCCAAAAAAACAAAAGCCACAATCCGTTGTTTTGGAAATTTCATCTATTGCATGCCTTGTATTTGTCTGATCTCAAGTGGACCAATCACAGCTTTTAAGTTGATTTTGATGACAATTTTGAGGATGAAGTGCGTTTTGCTTCGTAACAACTTTGGCAAGTGAGGATTCACGAACCTTCTGTATAATTAAATCTTTTCATTGAAGTTCCGGATTTGTCTAGGAAACATCTCACGTGAAAAATAACACTGGAAAGGACGCATTTTACCCACTTTAATGCTGCATTTTGGAAAATCAAGCACTGTGATATTAAATGTTGCGGGTTTTTGGACCAGGCGATCGTGCTCATTAGAGTTTCCATGCTCTTCTTGGTTCATCGTGTTTGATTCGGCTTAGGTGGGTAGACGGTGCACGAAGGGGCGAAATTGGAGGTTGAATGTTTGTTTATAGTAGGACCAATTAATTTCACTGATTGAGCAGAGGTTTAGCGTTTTATTAAACCTTTGCCGCTTGCTGTCACGTGGCACTTCGTTTATTTCAAAAAAGATTAGTTAGTAGCCCAAAGTGGGAGTCATGGCAACAACTATCGAAATGACAAGTGTGCATTGGGTGGGAGTACATACTATGGCATAAATTAACTCGAATTCATTCGCTTTGTCCCATATTGATTATACATTCCAATGGCCACTTCATTTAGACCACTTCCAGAGTATAGGAAAGGGAACTTCGTTTATACATCAAGAGAGCACCCA
The DNA here is from genome assembly GCA_001923025.3 of Taenia multiceps. NCBI lineage: Eukaryota > Metazoa > Platyhelminthes > Cestoda > Cyclophyllidea > Taeniidae > Taenia > Taenia multiceps. The sequence goes on along the minus strand of CM010311.1, from coordinate 45,673,622 downwards.
CTGGGCTTTAAATAGCCGGCTTTGTCGTGTTAATTGGAGTAATTGAAGTTTTCGTTCTTTTTTTTTCACCGTCATCATTCAGTACAGTCCCTACTGTGGCCTGAGAAGGAAATTGACCAAAAAGTATATCGCCTGTTCAAGGGTGAATGGACCCTAGTGAACGGGTGGTGTAGTGGAGCGATGATTTGAAGTAAGAATTTTAAGCTAACGCTTTAATAGTTTGGGTATGTGCCTCATTTCTTCTGATTCCTAATCATTTACTTGGCAACCTTCAGTAATTTTTATGATAGCAACTCACGCATAAGCATGCTACAGTTAGGCAGAAAAGGTCGAATGAATATATTTAGAATAAGACGTTTCAATCATGTGACATGCCAGTTATTTCCCAGGACCACTTCATCAAAATTGCTCTCAGATATTGAAGCCAATGCCAAAGGAAGGACGTTATATTTGTTACAGCATCATAGGCTGGAAATCCTTTTTTGAAGCTTTAAGTATTTACCAGAAATTTAAAAACATTCGGGGCTTGGAATTCTTTTTTTCAAATTTCAATGCTTTTACTGTGTAAATTTGTATCAAAATCTCATTTGATTCATCTGAAAGGTCCTATTATCGAAACTGAATTAAGAAATTAAACCTCAACAAAGTTCAGCAAATCGTGGGGTGAATAAGTCCACTTTTGTGTTTTTCCTCGTTAAACCTGGCACACTTGACCTCTTGACTCCGGTTTCAAGCCACTTTCCAGAGATCTTATTGAAGTAATCGTCCCGGCCAAAGCCAATGCTAAGAAAAACGCGCTTTACACATCCTAGTTTTCCAGATTTGAAAATGACTTATTGATGCTTTAAAAAAGCGCAAGTTTTTGAGGAAGTATTTTTTGAATCTTGTGCGTTTTTGGTGAGTTTTACTCGCTTTGACGCCATTAACATCAGTAGAGCAATGGAGGTTGCCAGAAATGGTCATTTATTTACGTTACATGGAAAAGGAATCAAGTTTAGGACAAATGTTAGGCCCTAGCGATGCCTTAAAGCGTTTGCCACTAGTATCACGCGTGGATAAAACTTCAACTTCCCCACCTGAACTCGACAGCTCAAGTACGTGACGTTTTCCATCAGTTTTGGTGTTAGAATGTACAACATGGGCTGGCCAAGGTTAAAATGGTTGAAATAAATGCAGAGCGATTGGAAGATAATCGCGTTCAATTTTTGAACACCAGGTGATTTGGACGCATAAGAACAATAGACCATTTGGATAGTGGACTTTGCCCCCAGTCCCTGGTATTGAGCTATTTTTTATTGCAATGGACCAATCACAGTCTTCAACAGACTCAACTGAAAATAATTCTGAACTCTAGGTACTCAAAAGTATTTCCTTTGATTATCTGTTTGTTTTTAACTGAATTACTTTTAAACCTCGTTTTTTACTCTAGTAAAAATTCCCTGAGTTAAAATTACTGCCAATAATCTAACCCTACGTGGTTCGCGGCATAGCGGCGAGGATTGCGTTGTACTGAAGCTTTAAGTAATCACCAAAATTTGGCAAAATATTGCCGCATAATTCCAACGTCAATTATTGCTCTTGAAAAAAACGATCTGTTGGGCATCATGTTTGTCTCCAAACTGAAATCTAGAGGCTTTTTTACTTTATTGATCCCCAAAAACTTTTAAGGCCCACAAGCTTGGGAATAACTGAGAAACTGTTGGTAATGTAATGCAAGCAGATCTCGAAGCCATCCATGAGATAATTGAACTGAAAGAGGCTAAAGAAGCTCTCATAGTTAGAAATAACAAAAAAACAGGTATCATTTCAATAACAATAACAATACAAGAGCATAATCTTGAGAGGCACCGAGACCAGCAGCCGTTATCCATTAGTTTTTCCATTCCTAGGCAGCACACATTGGAGTGGGTATCTACGGCGTGGAAGGTCGTCAGGCGGCTTGCTCCTCAGACTACGCCATTGCCCAATTTCGCTTTCTCAACAAACTTATTCTAGTCCATGGGGCTTGGAGTTTCAACCGCATCACCAAGGTGATCCTTTACTCCTTCTATAAAAACATCTGCCTCTACGTCATTCAATTCTGGTTTAGTATGGTCTCTGGCTTCTCGGGACAGATCGTCTTTGATAGGTGGAGCATGGCCCTCTACAATGTGGTACGCACCCTATTCACTCCTCTCCGCCTCGTACGAATCGATTTGGATGTTTACAAACCTTTTTATACCTTTTTCTAGGCTTTCAGCGCTGCACCACCACTGGCTCTCGGGTTGTTTGAGCGAAATATGAGTGCTAAGAATTGCCTAAAACTGCCCGTCTTATACAAGGAGCCGCAAAGAGCTACCACTTTCGACAAAGTGGTAGGTACAACCCAGAATTCACCGAAATCCGTGTTGATGAAGCTTACATAAATTGAATATTTATCGAGACTGCGAACATTTATTCACTTACATCCCTTTTCTACCCAAGATTCTCGCCTAATTAGGTAAAATATCCGTGCCCCTGTTTGTTGGGGACCGTCGACGCTCTTAAATAAGGTCTAACTTGCACATTTTTGGCGAGTTTCTTAGAAATCAGAGCACCAATTCACACATGAAAGAAAAGCAATATCTTCCGAAGCTCAGATATAACCTTCAAAACGTCGACTCATTATAGAGCTGGAGAAATTTCAGCTACTATTTGAATTTTATGCTAAGCCCATTCTAGGCTTTTTTGTAACGCCTTTGACAGGATGCAATTCACCTCAATCAACTGGGGTTGTGCCTGTAATGTTGAAAGTTTTGATTTTTAAATGGTAGGTATTAGTGGGAAAATCTGGAGGGTGGGCGATGAAGTTGCGAAAGGCTTTTTGAGTTGAATTGCTTTGATAACACGGCAGAAAGGCAAGTTCCTAGACTTGGGACCTCCTTTCTAACGCTCGCTTACTTAATCCGTGCCGAAGTAGGACCTATTCACCTCTCTAGCTTCACCTTTGCAGAATCCTTTCAAATAACCTACTTTTGTTTTCCATAACTCCCATTTGTTTTATAATTTACTTTCGATTGCTCACTTCAATCTCAGCCCAGGTTCTTCTGCGCGGATCATTGTCAATAATGCAATTGCAAAGTGGTAATTATACTTATTAATCTTCACTATAAAAAACGAGAACAACCAGACCTTTTGTTAAGAGGATTAAAAGCGGTAGTTGCGTTACCTTTGAGGTGATTTAGAGTGGCGTTGTCCTGTGCTTCCGCAAGCCACTGCTATCATTAAACGTTGCGACCTTTGTGGTGACTTTCCTCCATTTACTTCAACATGGTACTAGTTCTCGTAAAAGATTGATGTCGTGGATGAAATGTCAAGTGAAAACTGGACCACCAAATGGAATAGTAACTTCGGGTTGTTTTGGTACTTCACATAGTCTCAAGGAACAGATGGTTAAATTGATTGATTGGTGCAGTTTGTCTTGATGCGATGTCAGTTACGCTTCTGAATTTCGCTTTAATGCATTCGCCATCACTGCGATTTATCCGCTCAGATCCTAATCATTATCGAAATCATTGGCTTGAGGTGGCCTCAAATATTTGAGTGATGAGTCGCCTGTTCGTACTTTAGGTAATTATTTTGTGGCTCGAGGTTTTCACTGTTTTCAATTCTCTATCTGGACTCACAAAGTTTTCTTGACCATAATTTGTGCTAATCACGATGCACCTTCAAGGTATCCGTAATTCTAAAATTATTCAGCGAGATTCCTCTTGCACATTACCTCGGTTATTTCGTTTTATTGGTTCCACAGTGTGTTTAGTGTGCAACTTCGATCCACATTACCAGATACGACTAATTAGTTTTAAAGTGTTCGGCCTCTTTTGCATTTGCTTTTCCAACAGACCTTCCTCACGTGGCTGGTGAACGGAGTCTTCCATTCAGCCATCCTCTTTTGGATTCCCCTTTTCGCCTTCCATTCTGGTAAGCGCTCACTTATGATTCCTATTTATCAAATGGTTCCCTCTTAGTCCATTGCCCAAGAGTGCTCCTCTTCATTCCATCATGTGCCTCTGTTCAATTTCTGGCTTATTTTTACTGTTTTAATTGGATTTTTGTGCTCCATTTTCTTTCGCATTTGTTTAAGGCACCTTTTGAATTTATTTATGTATACTCTTGCTGTAATTAGATATCGCCTATCCAAATGGACACACAGGTAGTCGTCTTGTTGTGGGTAACACTGTATACACGGTGAGTTCCTTCCACTTTAAGTAACTTTTCTCTTCCGTTCTTTTTGTCCTTTTTTAAAACAACGAATTTAACTCTGTTGTAAAAACTTGCAGAAGTGCTTTTTTATTGCTTGGGTGGATGAGTAATGCATGCTGCAGGACTTTTGCATTTATTGTGTATTGCGATTTGTTTGTCGATCCCTCAATGCCGCATTAAAAGTAATCAGGATTGAGACTGTGCTTGGGAATGGCCCGCAACTTCCCCATATACGTTGCCTCCAACCAGCATTTGAGTTGCTTGAGCCCATGGTTTAAGGGCTAGGTTCACAATCATCTTGTGGCTATTTGTCAGTGGTTTGCCTGTAATTTTTCCTGCACTTTTCCTAATCTTAATAGACTTGCTCCAAATTTCACCTTTGGGGTGTTTGAATTACATAGGCAGCGATCGCACGCATATTTGGAACGTTGCGGCTGTCTTCTGAGGGGAGAGCACTGTGATCTCAAGTTTTCTGGACTTGGACTAAACATAAATCCATTTCAGAGAGGTTGCGTCGCTATTGTAGCCGTGCTATCCTTTCCTAGATTGTGTAAAATTATCTCGACTTCCCAAAGTTTACATACATTCAATGCAAGCGTTTTAAAAGAACAGGATTTTGAGACAGCCTTCAAAATTTCGATCACGTCTGAGATTTGCTGAAACTGTCGTTGCTAACATTCGTATTTCACTTATGTGGCGAAATGGCAAGTCGAGCTGTTTGTGCATGATATGACCACTCATATCAACGGGCGGATTTACTATTGGTTGTGATCCAACGATATGTGCAATTCCATTTCGTACATCTGATTCATTCAGCATATCAATTATCTCGACCTCAGTAGTCCTTGATTGTGACTCAAAATTTTGTTAGCAGGGGTCCAGAATCGATTCGCGATTCCATTTTCAAACAGATTCTTTTCACATCCTAGATGCAGTGGCACACTGTTTTGGTTATTATTTGAATTGAGTACCTGTACTGGCCCAGTGCATAATTACATGGGGACATTGAGGCACAATTTGCGTTCAGAAGTTACTCTAAATCACCTCTTTCTCTTGGAGTTATGAGGACGTCATTTAATGCGTAGGTTTTGAAAAAATGCCTTAAGTCAAAAATTACTCAAAGTAAATTTAAACACCTCCGCTATGGCAATTCTATTTCTCCTATTCAATGAAGTGATTAGGTGGTTTATTTTTTTACATTGTAATCTATCAAACTTAGCTTTTCGGGAGTTTAATCTTTTACTAGGGTCATGAGTAGTCGTGTTGCTGATAAATGCATATCAGCACCGATTCGACGTGACTTGGGATATCATTGGATTTGCTCGTTAACCAGTTCGGACTTTCATCAGAATCACAGGCAAGATAACAGCAACGTCTCTTAGTTGTGCAGCGGCAACTCAGTGCCAAAAGCTTAGCGACCTTTTCTTACGAGTGTGACTTCCTCTTGACCCATCTCACGTCTTTTCGTTGTAGTGCGTGGTGGTGACGGTCTGTCTGAAAGCGGGTCTCGAACATACGGCATGGACGGTCTTCTCCCACCTCGCCATTTGGGGCACTATTGTGCTGTGGTTCCTTTTCCTCGTCGTCTATTCTCATCTCTACCCTACTTTTCCAATTGGCCCCGAGATGGTTGGAATGGTAGGTGTTAAGGACCTCTTTAGTTAGCTGTCGATTGGGTTATCTATCGGCTCAACCGCCCGTTTATCCCTCATGCAGTTGATACCCAGCAAATGAGCACGTGTTTCTATCGTTCCATTATAGGATGTGGCGTGTTTCAGCAGTCCAATCTTTTGGCTGCTTCTTATTGTCGTTCCTGTGGTCGCACTGACTCGGGATTTCGTCTGGAAAGTGTAAGTTTTCAAGGAGCTCCATTAGTTTTTTTTGGAAACATGTTCTGTTTTTTTATTTTTATCTTTTCCATAACTGTTGGTAAACCGACTATAAACCAACTCTATTCTTCTTTGGTTTTCTGATTTCCTAGTTGAGGGTTTCCTATCCACGATTACTGTTGCACACGTACGATCATCCAGAAATAGCTGGTTATTTAGTCGTTCTCAATGTTTTTTAACTTATTTTAGCATCAGTCTCTTTTTTTGAGGCGCATGTGGAATTTCAATTGAAGTTTTTAAACAGGTGAATTTAATGACATCTCAAAGTCGTCTCGAAATCAGATCGGAATTGCACCAAATACAGCTTCACATGTAAATTCAAAAAAAAAAACATTTCAGAAGGTAACACTCTTGGAGTTCTTTTTTTTGTCACTGAATCCGCGATTATGGATCGTGTAGATTTAATTCTAACTCAATTTCCGATATTGACGTTACTTTTCACAAAAAGCCCAGGGACACGCTGTAAACATCAGAAAATTCTTCCGATCTTTTCAAATCGCACACCTAAATTTTGCTGTGCGTGAGAATCGTATATATTTCACATTGCATTTTATCTCTTTGCTTAGGATGAAATAGTGTCGAAAAATTGGAACGACCTCAAGAATCTTATTCTCCTGTGTAATCTAAAATTCACTCTCGTTGCTTTTGATGAATCCCTCATCTGTTTGCTTCTATCCACCCCAATCTCAGCTCATTTCTTTCGCGTATCACGCTATTCATTTTGTGGGATGAAAATCACTTGCGAAAATGCAAGTCCTTTAGTCATAGCCTAACGCACCTTCAGTTTCTTCGTTATTCCTCCAACGGCTTAACACTTTCGCGATGTTTTCGAAATAGCTGCGTTGCTCTACCCTGATTCCAGTGTAAAATGGTGTTGAGGCTGGCCTGAATTGCCCTTAAATGGCCAGCCAGGGCGATACTTGAAACTCGAACCCAAGACAGCTTAATGTGATGGAGGCTCTGTTTTTATCGACTCATTCATAATTGAATGATTTCACCATGCAGACTTCGAAGAACCTACTCCTTGACAATGCGTGAGCAGGTTATACTCTGTGAACAGGTCGGTGTCGAGCCAGAGCCATTCATGCAGACGTTTAAGCCCCACAGGTATGTTCTTTTACTTTATTTCCGGATTGACATCTTTCCATCTTGCTTTTTCCGAAAAAAAAACATCCCCATTGGTTAGGTTGTAACATAAAATGACTCGATGCATTTTAGTGTCGATAGATTTCCCATAGGCTTTTTTGAAGCTTGAGCCTGGGAAGCAACATTATTATAAATTTATCAGTTGTTTTCACTACTTTTGGTAAGTGTTAGTCAGATGCTACTAACATTGTTTAGATTCCTTTCAGTAAAACTGTCTCTTATGCACCAACAAACGTGGTAATGCTATTTTTAGGCTCGTCTTTTGTGGCCTCCATCCTACCCAACGATTAAGGCTGCTCTCCTTTTTCACTAATATTGTTGTTTGAATGACGTGAATGTTTAAAAATCTCGATTCTCATCTTGTAAACTTCCCTCTTTCATTAGTTCAAGGTAAACGTTTGAAATCACTGATCAGAACCGGACTCGTTTGATAACAGTCTTTTCTTTTTTAATTTATGTACCATCACCTTACTTTCAGCGAACAATTTGAAGTTCAAGAGTAAGAGTGTTGTGATAGCACGCATCTGTTGCATGCAAGTCTGCATTTTACTTTTTGTTTATTTCGAAAATCACCCTAGCAACTTGTCTAGAGCACTTCTAGTATTCCATAACATCGTTTGTCAAACGATTTAACGCTGTTGTCACTCCGCGAGTGTTGTTAAAATCCCTTTATCGTTGATGAGGTTTTCCATTCATATCGGCTAAAATTTCAGATTTTGAGTCGGTCGTTTTCCTCCGAAGGTTTGAGAGTCTGTTCCCAGTGAAAACATATGCCATCTCTTTGTTTGGGTAACTTTAGATTAAGGCAATCTTTATCTTTACCGCGTTACTAAGTCCCTACCTGGCACCCTACGTTTTGGAGATGTGTACACTTTCGATTCACTCGATTTTGAACGACTTTCTCTTGACGAAGGCGATTTCAATATGGGTCTTCTGCTTCGCCCTTTTCCATATTGGGGTGTAAAACATCAAATTGTTTTCCAATTCGGTCCTGTTCCATCGCTCAGTGATTCTAAAAATGCTGCTAAAACCCACTATCGCCTTAGCGATGCAGTGGATGCAATGGTGGGAGTTTATGAAGTGTCTAAAGCCCCTTATATGGTCTTTACTATGTGAATTTGGAGATAAAAGGCAGAAAAGCGTAAATTTTAAGCTCCCAATTGTAATCCATCGTGGATGCTGGAGGAGTTAATGTCACTGTTAAATGTCCCGTTCCAATTCTATTTTGCTTAAGTGGAAGAGGATGTTAATTCCGGAACGGAGAAATCTTTATTTAAAAGAAGCAAGAATCCTTGGTTGTCATATTCCCGATCTAACCACATGTGCAGCTGAGTGGGTATTTCGTTGTGTTTCGTACTGTCTTGTACTCCACGATATAATCCATCGCAATATCTTTTATTACGCTTACCGCCCTTCTTCTGCTACCAGGACCCGAGGCCTACGGCTATTCCGCCATCAGCCCTTCGATCCCGTCGCCTCAGGTAGACGGAGCCTTCTTAGCCAGCCCGGAGATCGTAAGTTACTGCAATAATAACTTTAGCTTAACTCCTCTTTGTTCGTTGGAATCTAATAATTCCTCACTTTTAACTGGTCCCAATTTGTTCCGTCAGATGCTGTTGTTTTAAATTAAGCAATGATGATTCGCTGGAGGGCACGTGCGTGGCTTCCATTTGATAGTTACCTGATTTTCAACATGGAAATTTAATCCAATTGCTTCCTGTTTAGTTTGTAGCATCTGGTAGCCACAAAGGTTCACATATCTACACAGTAACTTGCTTCAATGGTTTTTTTCACTTACAGGAACTCGTAAAACAGATATTATTGTTTATACGCATTACAAACCATTGGTAGTCAGTACTTTGGATTGTGCTTTGGGACATCTTTTATTTTGGTGAAGTTAGATATGATTCAGTTTTACGAATCAAATTTTGCCTAATTTTGAAGACGCTGACGTTTCCATCAAACTCCCATTGGTACTTGAGGAAGATCCGATGCGCAGTTGCAAAATGACGCTTACAAAGTGTTTACCAAGTTTGATTCGACCGATGAGTTACTTCAAGTCACATATATCGTTTTCGGAAAGTCCCTATTCTTGATGAGACAGTTGGCTTACATGCACCACATCCGGGCAATGTGTTATCCATTCTGGTCTGCTTCCTGATTGACTGATTTAGTGATTGATTTGTGAAGAAAAAAGCTTTTTTACTGGATTCTGGCATTCGTTAAGCGACCGAATACATCAATTGCTAGTCTCGCGAGACTATGCTTTGTAGACGTGTGTGTGTTACATTACAAGCATCATGACATTTTTATTACACATTCCTTGCTTGATTCACAGCAATCCACGTTCCATTCTCTGGGTTAACTAGGTGCAAATTGTACTTTTTCCCTCGGAAACCTATGTCTCTTTTTCGTCTGGTTTTTGTGGTCCGTTAGGATTTCAATTTAACATTTCGGCAAAAAAAACTGTCTTTTTGCACATATGAGTGGTGAGCGGGTTCTAAGACTTTAATAAAGCGTGTGTTTTGAGCTTGGCAGCAGGTTTTTTTCTATCAGCCAACTTATCTATCAACACTGCTTTTTCTGCTTAACTTCTACGTGGTTTGGAATGCGGATATGAGATTATTCTTTACCTGTCTACTGAGTTTTTTTTTCGCTTACGTTCCGCACTTTTGATCAATTGCGATCTAATGTTGAAATCTTTAGTAAAAGTCTATCCCGTACTTATTGGCAAATAAGGAAATTAAATATTACTTTTGAAAATTCAGAAAATGTATACGTAAAGTGAAAATGGATTTGTTTGCGCGTTTTACTTGACAAATCTCATGTGACTTGAAATACGATAGCGTCCCTTGTGTTCTCTCCGTGTCAGGTGGTGTGATTCTCGGTAGCGCTCATTCCATGTTGCAAAATTTCAATTGGATCAACCCAATGAAAGTGATCCGAGTTTTTTAAAGAATCTAAAAAGCTTGCAAAAATTTTTGCACAGTATTTGAAGGAGACGTTGTAACGAAGCAGCACAAATCGGATAACCGACTCAATGAATCATTTGACTCGTTTGGTGGATCTCTCTTAAAGTGGGATGCATCACGTTAAGGTAGTAAGACCCTTGAATCCAGTTATAAGGAAGAATTATATGTCTCTACCAATTAGAACAACCAAGGGTTCAATTGTCAATAACAACTATCAATATGATACAGCAATTCATCTGCACCAATTTGGAAGCAAATTTCATGGTGAAAATGAATTTACTGTCGGAATCGGAGCTGGAGAAAGTGTTACCACCCTACACCCCTTGGCAGAAGATGACAGCAGTCTTCACAACCTGCCAATTTGTTCCCCACTTCTTTCATGTGTGCTGTCGAAATGTGCAATGGCATGATGGTATGCTGACGGATTGAACAAATTGCGATGAGGCGTGCTTCTTGTATCTACTCGAGACCATACAGGTCAGTGTGTAAGAAACACTTGAGAAACTGTCAGGATTAATAATTACATCAGTGGAAGGAAATTTGTATCCATACAAGGCAACAGAAGATAAGGTATGCACTTTAGCTAGGGTAGGAGTTCTTTGCCCTTATTCTCCGTATTCCTCTAGTGTTGCTATTTTTCCATTGATGGTAGTTACCAAATTTTGATGGGATTAGCGCTAGCTGGTAACATGGTCACACACGAAATGGAATGTGCATTTGGTAATTTAAAGTGGGATGCATAAAACTTGAGGTTGCTAACGCTTGCTCTTTTTCTGAGACAAAGTTTTTCAGCACAATTTCTTTGGGAAGGGTTTATAGATGGTAGCTGCCTCAACCAACATAACAGTTCAGAAATTCTCCTGTATTTATCTAGTTTCTGCTATAAAAATACGTGAATGTTCTTAATTACCTCATATTTGCCTCGCAGACTGGCTAAACAATCGTAATTGTTGAATTGCGTATTTTTTTGCTCTCTTCCTGTTGCATTTATCTTCAATTCGTTTACATTCGATATTCAAAATAGGTAGTGGTTTTAGTTTGCCTGTTAGTGTGAAAGGTTTTGCCCGTATGCGATGGCCTAAACGTCAGATGAAACGCTTCGTTTAAGTAGTTTTATCAGTAATATTATGTTTTGAAATATTGGCCGAGGTGAGTATCATTTTTAAAGTCCTTCCGTTTTGATTCCTTGCATAAGTAAAGGGAAGTAGGAGTACTTGCGCCCTCTTTTCAAGTGAATTTATGGAGCGCTAATATTCGTCTCGTTGGTGGTCGTGTATAGCCTCATTAATGCGGTATGGTTCGAGCATGAGCTACTGAATTTGGTAGTATTGGCAAGCTGTAACTTTCGCTAATCCTTAAGCATGATAATTTGACGTTCGAAGATGGTGTTGATCACTCGTTCCTTTTATTCTATGTTATTTCATCAGTTCCCAGTAGCCAACACGTCAATAAAAACCGTAAAACATTAGTTTTAAACTGACTGTGATTAAGTTCAATGCTGCGTCAATGAAGCTGCTCTAAAGTGAAGAAATTGATGAAAATTGAGCAATTTTTCCGAGCAGTCTATGCGTTTCCATTTTGTTAATGTAAATAATCTCACGGAACTTAGTGTTTTTACCCCTGTGGAATTGGACTCTTTTACTGATGGCAAATAAGTGGATGCTATGCCAATTTTAGACGGGTACGCATTCAGTCAGGCAGAGCGTGGTCGACCAACCCAAACGGACATTGTGCGGGCATGCCATTCGACGGAGAGCAAACCGACTGGCATCTAAACGGGTGACGGTCATCACTGTTGTTGCTAATCCCTTCTCCGCATACGTATAAGTCAACTATACGATGGGGCGTATGACAGCACCCCCCTTGCCTTGATATGTGTACATATTTTAAGTGTGATCGACGCCTTAAAACGGTTACACTTCGCTTTATGTATGCCACCTGCACTGCGCATATGGTAATCGAAACAAGCGTCGTCGAAACTGGTCTTTTGTGGGCTGAGGGTTCGGGGAGATCGTGTGCTTTTATTTTACCTCTCTTTGGTGATTCAGTTGTCTTTGTATTCTTGATTGACCTCATAGTGGGTTCTAGATGATTGCATGTTCAAAAGGTGACTTGATTACTCTTGCTCTTGAGAGCTAGGTGTAAGCTGAGTCTAGCGGTGTTGTTTTTTTTTTAATGCGTTTAATGGGAAATAAAGTTTGAGGATAACAGTGCTAATCCAATGGGTCTAGCTGAGGCTACAGTTGCAATGGTTGAGGAATCTTGAAACATTCGCTCTAAAGATTAACGTTTGGGGAAGTCGGAAAGCGATTGCATGTGGGCCTGAAGTGTATCATTACCAGTTGCCGAGACGTTTGTCCACGATTTTTGGTCTGCTAGCGCACAAGAAGTGGCAAGATAGAGCATTGAGGAATGGTAGCTTTGGAAAAGACTTGTTTTCCAATTAAAATTGTCTGATATCAGCTGAATTTTGCCCATAAACCATACCAATCACATGCGCAATGAGTTGTGAAATCCTGGAAACTAAGTAAAATAAAACATTTTTTGATGGGCTCAGGTTCTAGAGGCTGATCCTACCTTCCACTAGAAGCTGTGCGCAAAAAGATCAGTTCCGTATTCTACTAATTCTATCTATCGATGGGTTTTTTGACTGGAATCAGTCTTAGCAATTTACGAAGTCACAAACATGTTGCGAACCTTATTGGTCTCTAGTGTATCGACGGAGCTGTCAAAACCTCAAGCCAAGCCCCAATAAGCGTTCACCTTAGGCCTAGAGATTAAGCCACAATGATACTTAACATTGGTAATCGCGATTGTAACTTTGCCGTCAGATTCCGAAAACTGCTTGGGAATGGGATAAGGAGTTGGGTGACGAGCTGATTCATTTGAGCATAAGTGTAGGTCGAGATACACAGACTTATCTTTTAGTGTTATGATGGAAGGTCTAAAACTATATTATATTTATGCTTAGGGAGCATACGGACCGCGTGGACTAACAGGCTAAAATTGGTTAAGGAGACACTAATAAATTTAAAAAATCTATCGCACAGTGCTTAAAAGAATGCAAACTTATGCACAAATGTATATATTAATGTGTACAGTGTCTTTAACCTGCTAGTAACACACGTGCACAAGTAGACACACGAAACAACACCAAGGCGTGCATTTTGCGCCATCAGTCACTCCAACAATTACATCTCTGTTCCAGACTCCGTCTCGCTTCTATCACGGCTGCTATCGACCTGTCCATTGTAAGTAGAACATTGTAGCGAGGACTGGTGAAAACCCCTAGAAATGGCGGAGGGGTCCACGGTGAAGCTACGAAAGAGACTCCGACTCCCTCCACGTTGAATGCTTCCTATCTCCTTCGTGGTATTAGGCGCACTGCTTACTGGAATACTGATGCTTTGGTAGAAAATATGCCTTCCGGAGGAAGCGGCTAGACGAAAGTTGGACCTACGAATTGCTGTTAAAAGTTCGCTCCTTGAACCGTCCACTGATTGGGTCTGAGAAAGGTGAAGAGATAAAGTTGACATGTTCTGGGGTTTGTCAGTATGTTTAAACATCTAGCAACCCCGTAAATAGCCTCCGTGCCTGAATTCAAGCACTCAACCCCTATAGACTTCAGAATATTCATCGGTTGATATTTGGGTAGTTTCCGGAAGGGCATACGGAGTATTACGTCTGTTTTAAAGCCATGTGATTTGTGTTGGGGGTCGGTGGAACATTTCTGATCCTCATTTAACAGAAACATTTTCCTTTCACCAAGAGAGATGTGCTGTTAGTAGCTAACAGCACACTACTAATGCACTTTATTGGGTTTACGGCCTGCTCCTTAGCAAGATATTAGTAAAGATTCATGTGGTAATTTTCAAATGTTAGAAAGGATTTTTGAGCACTGAAGTTAAACATGCTCTTGAAGTAGATGCAGTTCCGTTCATTTAGATTGTGCGTTTCAGCAGAAGGTTTTCGAAATCTTTTATAATTGAATGGAATCGGTCATTTGGTTCTGCGAGTCCCCTGAATTTAACAACGTAATCTTACATTTTGGGGTGCATTTTGAAATTTTTGACAAATCGGAATGAATAAGTAACATGTGGAGCCAACTTCTGCATGCAAAGTAAACTCGACAACCATTCTAAAGCAATGAAGATGAGCATTTCTTGCGTTAAAATGATTTTTGTTGGGGTCTGTTGCAGTTATTCTTAGTGACTGCATTATGGAGTAATAGTATCAAAAATACTTTACTCAATTGACAAGTCCTTAAAAATATGAGGTCCCGCCTGTAGAATATGATGGTAAATCTTTGTTTGTAACTGTTGACAACAATTTTTTGCACTGGGATGCTGTTTGCATTTTGATATCCTGAGGTAGCACTGGACTGTGAAGACGTAGGTCAAAGAATCGTCTTACACTTTATTAATACCTATTAAAAGTCTTACCCAAATCAATTCATCCATGATTTGTTCGTGTGCGAGGGCCAAGTTTTATTTGAGGAGATATAGTTTAGTGCTCTCAGTGGGTTATAATGTTTCTTTTAGTACGTAATGTAGAAGATGGTTAGTCACAAGGTGTGAGCATTTGATTTGGATACCTACTATGCAGACTATTTTGGCAATATTTATAACATACTTTAGCGTCAAGTTACCGAGATCTAAAGAGTTGATAATTTGTATCCGGACTCTTTAGACAGGGTAAAAGAATGCAAAGTAGCACAATAATTTTTTGGCTCAATCCTACGATATCAGTGGGATACTTTACATCAGCGTTGAATTACGTGGTGGGAATGGTTCATGTGGTTGCCGGCAAGGTTTATTACAACGAACTTCTTAAACTTGTAGAGAATTGTGCAAGGCATTTGCTTACTTGGACGTATTATAAGGCATGGATATGTGAAAGTCTATCAAAAGGTATCATTCATTTCATTCTCTATTACCGACATTGAAAATGTCATGTCACAGTGCCGGTCGAACCATTTTGAATGCGATTTCAGCTCGCTTACTTCGCGAATTGAGTAGACATGCTTTACGACTCGCTTCACAACTATCTAGCCAACTTTTTGTGTGTATTGCGTGCCATTCCATGAAGGTTTAGTTGCAGAACGCACCACATATGGTCTCAATGATTAATTGGATTCTGCTTATGGATCTTCTAAAGTAAGATACGTCATGTTAAGGTAGAATTGCATGTAATTTGGGCACATTTTTGTTGTTAATAGCTATCGATAGTGTTGGACGGTATTTATGCACCATCTCGTCTGTAGCTACATCAACTGGCAAGAAGAGTCTTGATGGAAATGAAGCTGAAGCTCGAGATTTACAGACTACCGGTTTGTCCCTCACCTCTTTTATGTGCACTCAAAACGTGCAGCTGCATGACGATTTGCTGATGGACTAAACGACTTGTAATGAGAAGCGTCTATTTTGTTGTCTCTCAGCATTTGTTTTGCTAATGCACAAGAATTACTGTCAATTCAACATTTTTGGCCTTTTCCCCTCAAAAACGACCTTGTTTGTGCATGTGTGTTAAACTGCAGGCGTAATATTTTAATGTGCATCATGTTCATTTTAGAGGTCACAGTGTTACTTCCCATGTTGATTTGCTCAATATGATACAGCTGAGAGGTTCGCAAAGGAAACTTCAAACCTTTTCGTCTTCCACTCTGGGAAAATCCTAGCTGACATTGTCTCAATCCTTTCCCCTTTTTGCCTCAAGGCTGGTATTCATCCACGTGATTTTAATCAAATTTTATTAAAATTAGCGCCATTTAATTGCATGATAACATGGAAAGCGCTCAGTGAAAGTGAATCCACTGCGCGTCTGTGTTTGGTTGAAAAGAGCTTGCAGATTGCAGTCTGTGATGAGCGATTATTATGATGAATAAAACACTTTGGAATGCTTTTTGTGATCTTTTACACTTTACCAAAAATATGCATTGTCATACCTGATTGCACCAAACTTATCGCAATTGAAGACGAATTCACATTGCCATACTACTGTAGTCTGCCTAATGGCAAGGATAGTAAATTTAATTCAATCGATACAAATGCTTGCGAAATCCTACATCCAGTTGTACCTAAGAGCTATGTACTACTTCCAACAAACAATCAGCCCTTGGCTTCGGTAAAGGGCTACTCAGGAGCTCCTCCACTTTACCTTTGCGAGGTGACCCAGTCTCTAGACCATGTAAGTAGTTCCCCAACCCGCTCTACCACCAGCATGGAAGTCTCAAGGAGCTACCCATACTCTTGTCCAACTTTTATGTGACCTCAACAGTTTGCAGTAAATTGAAGAATTTTCCAGTAGGCCAAATGGTCTCAATAATCCCACTTAGGTAGAAAATAGTTGCTGAAGGTTGAGCAATTACGAAATCCTTTTAAAATAGCCGACCTTGGTATCGCTAGTCAAATTGCTAGAGCCATTATTCCATGCGTTTGAAAGTGCCTAACTAATTGAATATGACTGCCACGCATGCATAAATACGTTTTTCAAATCTGAAGAAAAGTGAGCTTTTTTGGCAACTTTGAAAATTTTCCTTTCCTTTGGAGCAACTGTTTGTGTCATCCTACTTAGTGCAGAATAGTAGCAGGAAAACGAAGGCAAATTTTAATCCATTTGGGTGCACAAACGTCCCAAACCACTGTAAATTTGGTATACTCAGTGTCACCTCCCAGGTTGTTTGTAATTAACAATTATTCATATGATAATGCTTAATTTACAATGAATCTATTACCAAAAAATAGAATGATCTAAAAGCGCTATTTTTGGTTGAGATTTTAATCGGCTACAAACAGCAGGGAATCCTAACATCTCTGGGCATGTGTGTTCGCATGAAGATGCCTTGGAAGGATAAAAGACGCCTAGCTGGGGAGAGCAGACATATAAATACTGCTAAGGTGATTTAAAATCCCCTGAGTAAGAAAACTTATAAATCTTTACTGACATTTATTTGACATGATTTTTAAGAAATTTTTCTTAAAATTTGCAGCCAGCCCTCAAATTTCTTTAAAAATTTATTTGTGAAAATGCATACTAGGACTAAGTAAGCCTCTCTGTAAACGCTCAATTAGATGGTTAGCGTCAAAACCTAGGTTTATTAAAACAGTTTTCAGTTGCATCGGAAATTCTTGAGAGAGGAGTGATGTGCCCTCCATACCAGTAAAACACTTTACGTTGTAGCTTCTCATGGTGTGAGAGATTTGTGAGGCATCTATAGGTCGGTTGAGAATTTTAATCGAACTTGCGGGTAACTAGATTGCTGACAAATGTTTAGTAACTTCGTTGGGCGATAAAAAGACACACAATTTTATGCCTTTCCATTAAGTTTAATATACAACCGGAGGTTAACGAGTGCGTACATCAAGTAGAGTATAGTTTGCAATAGAAACAGTTCTAAAATAATTTTTGTAAATAGTTATAGAAAGCTTCCTAGAATAGCCCATTTTTGAAGCAACTACTACCAAAACCTAGAACCAACATGCCAGCCCTGACAACAACTATATTTTCGTCTGGCCATGACAGAATCCATCTCTCTGTCTAATTTTTTGCCCTCCTTTCTACCGATGCACCTACCCATCCATCCAACCACCTACCTACCAATTTACTTATCTATCTCTCTATCAATCTATCTGCCTGTCTATTTGCCTATCTTTCCAACCATCTGAACACAGGTCCTCAACCATCTACTCAATTTCATGTGTGTTTATGTAGTTATCTGCTGTTAATGCCTAAAAGGTTAATAAGTATTACTAGGATGAATGCAACCATCAAGGATGAAGAGACTGAGGATAAGAATAAGACTTGGTTTTTATCTCTTTCTCACGTCCCCTGCTCTCACCCTAGATAAAATGCGTCTTCTTTTTAAGAAAAATTTCCGAAACATACGATATGCAGCATGAAGCCTTCCATTGCCTTGAAAGTATACGAATTTCATCCTACTGATGAGCTGGTTAACCTTGACTATTTTGCTCAAAAGGTATTCCTTATACATTAATCTTTATGGTACCGAGTAGAAACAAATCCACGCCCTATCACAAGTTGCTCATTCTGTCAGCAAACCATCACGCAACTGAAAAATTTGACAGAGTAGGTTAAAAGGAGTGAGGAACGAATTGAAAGTTTGCGAAGTCCACTACCACCTTTGGTCAAAGCTTGTGGAATGGAATCATTCTCTCCGGCTCTAGCTTAAATTTTATCGAAATTTTTTCATATTTGATGCATGTATAGTCGGATTGTTACATCTTCCCTCAGTTATTCTACCCCCTTAATGTGGTGCAGCTCGCTTTGAAAAGTCTGTAAGCAGAACTGGATCCGTCATTTAAGCCGTTTCAACCAACATGTTAGTGTCACGAATCTTTGCCTACCCCATCCACAATGATTGTGCCCTAGCCTTTCTGTAGAGCAATAGTGAAATCACCCCATAATGCTGCACCGCTACAAGGTAGATTCAAACCCAGCTTTGGAAGAGGCTTTGCTAGTGTACTCCAAAAGTAAAATACTTGTAATGCTGCTGTTGCAGTTGGGTAAATTGGAGGACGCTACCGACAAAAGGGCTATTAAAACAATGTAGACTTTCGGCACCCTCCTAATAGGCACTAACAGATCAAGATCGAATTTGAATGAACCTAAACCTCTAAACATTAATTAAGAAACTGACTTCGTATTCGATTCATCAGACAGCGCTAAAATGGTTTAAATTGCAAGGGCGTCAAAATGCATAACTTATTCTTGTAGCCATAACCTATTGAATGGCTTATCTTTTTCGAAGGCGTTTGAAAGTAAAACTATCGCGTCACAAAGTTTGTTTGCTACGAAAAATCGCATTTTTCTCAGTCTTTCTTAAATCGCAGTTTCCTACTTGTGTTATCAGTAAAACGGAAAGACCTTTGAGCTAAATCAAGGCCTGATTTACAATCCTTTGCTCATCTCATTGTTAACTTCAACACATCCCATTACTATCCTCATCGGCCAAAAGTGACAGAAAAATGTGTAGCTTCTTTGCTTCATTTATGCACTTAGAGTGAATCTTTTCAAATCATTTGGATTCGCCCACCATTTTAGCGGCATGGATACATAACCATTTTTCTAATGCTTATACGAATTGATAGTTCTAAAAGCAAACACACCTCATCGAAAATTTAGGCATTGCATACTTGCTTCTGTACGCTCTAAATTTCATACTAAAACAGCATCAGAAAAGGTTGTCTCCAACACAGCTAATGAAACAATACTTCGGTCCTAAAGCAACACCCAGCGTGCTATCGAAACGTGAAGTGCAAAGAAGCAAAGACATGTAAGACGATTCTAACACCTATTTTAATTTGTTCAAGAACTAGTGGAACTGAATTATCCTAGAATTTCACTACCAGCACGGAGAGACTTCACTTGACAAATGGTGAGAAAAGGGTTTCAACGCGGCTTTATTTAACTTCCAGATATTTAGAAGCATATAATTGGGAGGCAAAAAAACACACAGTCTTCTTGCATCATATTTGTATCCGTATTTTCATGAATAACTGGCATTTTCTGAATGCTGTGACCACTTGTGACAGAATATTTGTCCACTGGAACCATTCAGTTTCCGTGGTTTCAACCATTTCCCTTGTATCAGAACACTAGACTCATTTTATTTCTGTTAACAGCTAACTAGTCCTTCTATGCAATTAATTTCGAGGTTCTATTCGGACTCATATGTCTTAATAAGGACCTCAGAGAGCTCGCGTGATTAATCAAAACGCAATGCTTTATTTACAGGTTAAAATACTTTTGAGCTCGCATGTTCCTAAAATCTTAAAACATGGATAAATATGATAAAATACGGTAATCTAAAGGCAAAACTGTGATCTAAAATGCCAAATCAAGAAGTTGAATTTTATCATGTAAATCTTCTTGACATAGCAGTAACCTATATTCTGCTTGCTTTGCGCATAAAAAGTTACTCTAATCTAACAATACTTTAGGAGCATTCATTTGCGGAGGTTCGAAAAAAATGCGGATTCACTTTAGTAATAACATTTAGACGCATACAAAATCGCAACTGACCACTTTCATATTATTTCACCAATTTGATTAGCTGGTCAGAACTTACCTCAGACCTAAGTCTAGTCTTGTTGCAAACCCAGGTTTACAAACAACAGGCAGGGACAGAATTTTACAAGACGTAAAGAGACACCGACGAATTCAACACAACCTTTATTTCTCTTGCACATGCACACAGGCTGATACAAAAAATACACACACGCACGGGACCTGACGACAGTAATGAATGAACTCACGAGTAGCAACTGGAGACGTGAGTGGGAGGGAGGAAGGAAAATAAGAATGCACGTTAGTTAAATAGCATATGGATACATTGCATACGTAAGTACATACGTGGTAGAGTGGATTAACTGAGTTAGCAAAAGTGTGTTTCACTATGACTGAGTCACTTTTCAGTGTATGCGGACGTGTTATACGTCTTTGAGACAGTCTTGACTGAACCGGTCGGTCGGAAGGTGTATTTGATTAAAACCATTGTTTTTTCTACTGCTATTTTGTCGGTAATGAATGGCGTTATCATTCAGCTCCTCCGGTTGGCTGACAGGTCGTTGAAGCTGCAGTGAGCTGCGAGCCAAATTGAGACTGGAATTGTTGCATCCAAGGCTATAAATTCGTCCACGAGTGAAGTTGCGTACTGACTCACGAACCTCGCTGTGTCTGTCCAACTGGAGGGTGCTGAAATTCTTTATACAAAGAGCCGAAAAACGCACGTAATATTCACAAGACGGGACTTCTCCATCACCATCATCCCAAGGTAAGAAAAAGTTTGTCACACACCGGGTTAGGGGATTAGAGGTTGGTGGTTGTCAAACATTGTTATGAGAAACACGACTTAGTGTAGATTGAGTTTCTAAGGCGAACGATCGTCATCTGTGGACTGATGATGATGACCCCACTTAAACAAATAGTTATAACGACATAAAGACAAAATTGCATGTCTTTCAAAGGTTCATTTCTATCGTGCTCACCTGAGTTTGAAGACGAGAAAGTCCACGAATCCAAAGCATCTGTCCCTGACGAAGTTCTTCGGGTTCTTCCTCGTCCTCATCCTCACCCTCCTCATCATCTGATCCTTCTAATTCGATAGATCCTGATGGAATTGTGACACCAGTTCCATTCTCACCGGCTTGGTTTACACATTCCAAGGAATTTATATCGAGGCTAGGAACTTTGCCGTGTAGGGGATCGGTGATTGGGATAGCATCTTCTAGATCAATGGGGGTCATTGTTGGAGCGGTAGGTGGCTCATCAGTAGAGACTGTTGTGTTGCGACGTTTTCTTATGCGCCTTCGACGACCCCGTTTAGTCCAGAAGCAGATCGTCGAAAGTCGTGGAACCACCCAGGAAGGAATGGAAATCAGTATCTATGAAAAGTAGGCATCGAAATAATTGCATCAGAAATCTAACACCAATTTAGATAGACTCAAGGAAATAGACCAGAAGTTCGTTTACTTTGTGTGATCAATTGAAAGGTTCTTCTGGCTTCAAGATTTCCATCCTCATCTTGGGGATAGAATATTCGTTAATTTCATTTCTGCACAATTATTATAAAGTTTTGTTCAAGGGAAATCTGGAAACTGCACCATTTTACACATGCTTACATAGACAAATCAAAGTATGTCAAAAACCAAACTTCTGCTTTACCAAAGCAATCATGGGATTATTTTTCTTAAGAACTCAAGCACAATTTGGAAATAGAGAATGGCATGTTAGACGTGCTCAAATCACTAGCACCCTTAGTTGTTATCCAGCCATAGGACAGACAAAGCGGAACGTTCTAATACGATGCTTTGATATTGACAGCCAAAAATAAAAGCTCATCTACATGGCAACATCTGATGTGATGTGGCCACCGATTGCCACGCAAAACTGATGGTTCATGGTAGATGATGAATTTTTTGCCAATAAAACCTTCAATCTACCCAAAATATCGCAAATTTAGAAAAGTAATGAAGCTATGTCGCATTTGTGTGAAAAAATGAAGTCCGTTATCACACGAAACGTGCAAAAGGGAACGCAAACCCGTTACATGAACTAGTAATTTTATTTTTAAAATTACAATGTGAACCTCGGGAAAGAATATGTTTTACTCATGTTCCCTTTCCATTTTGTACTCTTTGGATTAGTGTGTGCACATCCCAGAAGGATACAACGTGCTGATGAAGACAAGTCTGCACTACAGCGCTTTTTGGGGCCACAAAAGTACCCGGTACAACAATACTCTTTAATGTGACCTATTAACCTGATCAGCGACAATCTTTGAGTGATGTCCGGTCTATAAGACTGAAAGAACACCGAATCGCCAGACAAATAAACTCGCGCGATATGTTCAATAACGTCACTTATTTAGGTAAAATGAGACTAACAATCCAAACTCCGTTTAGGCTCTGAAAGCATTTTGTTTTTAGTAAAATTGCAGATGTAGAAATGAACCAAAGTATTTTCAAATCTATTTGCACTAAAAAGAGTCGAAAGTACAAAGGTAATCACTTTTCTCAATCTTTGGAAAAAAACCTTATAAACCAATTTTAGCCATGGCGTTCAAGTTCTGATGCAAAACTAAAGCAAGCTATTGAGTTCTTAAGTTGACGAAGATAAAATTCTTGCTAACCATTGTGGAGCTCCTGTTTAGCCAATTTGGTCCAATATTCTCATTTCTTCGGTCCGCAAACTACTTCAAAGTACGTTGTGTAGTAAATGTACCACAGAATTAAAACACATTAGTGATATTCGTGCTTTTTGATTTCAAAGCATCAACGGACGGTTAATTAGTAGGTAACCAAAAACTTCACAGGCTGTTTGACGTAGTAATTTTGGGTAATATGTAGGAATTGACAAAGTACATGTACTTCGGTGAGTGCATACATTTCCAAAGCACAGCTATGGGCCATTTCTTGGGTAGACTATCATGCTACTACTATGACTCAAAAGCAATTGAATTTCGTAAATACTGTGCAGCGAAAGTGCAACGCTTTATTCTTTACACTTTGAAAGATTTGCCTGCCTCAAGTTTACTATTATTCCAGGATGATCGTCTCCATCCACACCATCAAAAAGCACGATAGAAACGGGGGTAGAGCTAAAACTGGGGCAACTGATTTCCACCCACATGCTTCAACAGGAGGTGCAGATTGGCGTTGCAAACCGCTATCGAAATGCGGTTTTCTGGTAGATGGAGAGTAATCCTTGTATCTACTCGGGACCATACAAATTAATGCGTAAGAAATACAACCTGAGAAGCAGTTGGGATCAAACAGCTTGTCAATGAGAGATATTTGTGACCTTGCAAAATAACAGAAGACCTCATATTGCATAGTTTATACCACTAAATTGCCAATGTGATAACATTTATTTTGTTTAGGATGGAAGAGGAAAGGTTGGAAGGTATAGTGGAGGGAATATGAGGAGCGATGTCCCCATTCATACCCTCACCCTCTGCCTTATCTTCTGCATTCCCGTGACGGTGGTGATGCTTACTAACTTTTGCTTGCATTAGCATCAGATATTGGGTGTTAAATAGAATCGACGGTTTAGAAGTGGATTCAAGATCGACTGTCTCTTCGTGTTTCTGGGGTTCTACAGGTGGAAGTTTCTGCAAAATTCGCATTAGAAGCGGACTTTTTTTCCAGGGATGTTATTAGATTGTAGGCCGTGATGGTGATAGGATATTCAGGAAATCTTTAGGATATATCTTGGCTTACAAAAATATCATATTACTGTTTGGCTGCCCTGTACTGGCACGTCTTCATCTAAATGCTGGAAAGAAAAAGTATTACGATTTTGATCCTCTTGTCACTTTCTTCTTGGGATCAGGACAGGTTAATGCTCCACCAGGGAGCTTGATACAAAAATCCCACGTGTAAAATAAGGCACAAGATACATTTGTGAAAAAGAAGTTTAATATCTACCTGTCCCCAGAGAAGAGTCCCAAGGCCGAAAAAAATGCACCACATCCATTGTTCAACGTCCAGGGGCATTGTGCTCAATGCCACTCCACCGAATTGGACAATTATTACCTAGGATTTAGAAAAAGCAAATAATTTGTTGATGAGTTTCGATGCTATTGGAAGTTTTATGGTGAACCTGAAATGGACCTGCCCAGGAGCTCTTTCGTTCAGTAAAAATTCACATCATGTGCCAATTAAAAAGAAACAAATAAATGTTAAGGAAAAAATAAGCAAAATTCTTATCTAAGAAGGCGCGAAATTCGCGGAATGTCCTTAGCTTTAAGGAAAAAGAGAAACATTTAATGCACAATTTTAAGATTTAAAGAAGTAAGAGCAAAATTAAATTAATTCTATTTTGATTCTGTTAATCATTCCCTCTTGAAGCATAATTATTTTTATTACACTAAGTAAGTCCCGTAAATCATGCGATTTAGTTTAGAGACTGGGGGTTCAAACAAAAACTGAGTTTGAAATTGAGCTTCTTTACACATAACTATGCCATATCTACAGCCAAAATTTTTGTTTTAATGTAGAAAAACTTGAAAACCACGGTTTAGCTGCAATTAATAAAAATTTATAAGCCTAAAAACGATTATTATTTGATGTCTGTTGTGCATTTTGAAGGTCGAAAAACTGCCCTTACACGATACTTGTAAAAGCCTTTTACGATTGCTTTGATGCAATCGTATTATTTACAATGAAGTAGCTATAAATAAACCCTCGCGGTAACTCACAACAGCCTGATCTCTGCTTACGAAAAACAAATCATTAGAAGAGTGTATGACTGAAACGAAAATGGGATAACCAAGTGATTTATAAACAGTCCAAACAATAAAACATCTGCACCGCTGTACAGCCATTAGAAGTGGAAGTTCTGCCTTGTGTCATCTATGGGATGAGAAGTAAAGGAATTTAACTGTTGCAAACACATCATTATACCTTCAACTCCATTTGACTTGCGAATTCGTCAGAACTTCATATGCATTGTGGCATGTTAGCGCATTCATTCCGCGCAGTTTCACACTAAGGAGAAGTATTTTTCTGCAATCGTTTTCAGCAATCCAACTTCCGAATAAGCCTAGCTAAGAGAGGATACTAAATCAGTGCAGCTTTTAATTAACTAGTCGCATTGCTCGAATTTATGAGGATAGGAAAACTGAAGAACCTGTAATTCCAACTGCTTAATAGATAATTGCGGGCAGTATTTGTCTAATGTCTCACTTTTGATAGAGAGAAGCTTTATCTACCAAAATTTATGACATTAGTAGTATTCAATAACGCGTGATAAACATCGTGTTCACAACAAGCTTTCGGATTCTGGTTCTTCATAGTAAATTTCGCCAATTCACATAGCAGCTTAATTTAGAATATGATGAATAAATATCGAAACGCCAGGGTAACTTTGAGCCATGGCATATTTAGATGGAGAGTTTGAATGAGGTTGAAATGGAAAGTAACCAACTGTGGTTGAAAGCAAACAATTGTCTGTTTACATCAGAATTGGTAGTAGGGTTTGGTGTGCCTGCATTTGGATAATGCTAAAGAAACAAGTATCCCAATGAGTGCTAGGTTAGTCGCGCAAGCGCTATAAAGAATGATAGTCCCATTTAAAGCAGATTTTCTTTCAAAATGAGGCCAAGTGCCCAAAAGTAAGCTGATAGCTACTTTTAAAGTGACAATTCCCAATTTTGCTATGCCTTTTACTCTGATATAACCTAATCAAGCAATCGGATTCTGTCGCATAAACCAAATAAGAGAAAGTTAGAATTTTAAATTTAATCCCCGAAAAATACGTTTTACTACTACGATTCCACTCCATTCTTTCGATAGCCTAGAAGTGTGGTTAGATGATAAACTCATTGCGGTCAGATACCGATCCGACAGATCCAGTGACTCACCTGACCAACGAAAGTGGCTAACCAGATGCTCGAAAAGAGGAGATTTTTTGCCACCCCTGAAAATGCATTCCGCTGACCGTGAACTTTTCGAGCGTTGATCTCGTTAAAAAGAGTCATCATCACGAAGGTGTTGAATATAGCTGTGAAGTGCCGAGTTGGTCCTCTCACACCGTTTTCTGATAGTGCCTGAGCGTTATCCACGTTCAGTATATGCTCACCTTAAGAAAATGGGACCGTTAGACACATGGTATTGTTTATAGAAATCGAACAATTGTTCAACTTAGACTTGAGTAAGCATTATCTCGATACGGGTTCAAGACGAGGGATAAATACAAAATGTTTCTTTGATTACACATTTTTAAAATCGCAATTGCTTTACTGAATAACTCATAAGCGATCTCATCACTTAATACATGATGCAATAAATGTTATGGGGAGGAAAGAAACATCTTGATGTTGGGACTGAATGGTTCATTCATAAAAGGTGTTCTTCAGTTTTCTTCGTTGATGGGTTGAATCATCATTTCAACCCAACCTAGCTATCTGTAGAACCCCCTGTTTATTCATATGAAGCAACGTGAGGGTTTATGTTGAACTTCAGCATTGCAAAGTTGAAGAGGTCCATGCTTTAAAAACATTTTTGTTGACACCCGGTCACTTATGTGCTACTTATGTCCCACTCAGCCAACTTTTGAGCTATGCGATAATTTTAAGGGCCATAAGTTTAAGATGGACGTGTTTTGAACCGAAACGGCTCTAAAAGCAAGTAACAACTGTTAGATGTGAAAGTGCAAATGCTTCAGTATTAGCTAAATTCTTGGGCATTACGTAATCCTACACCTTCGCCTTAATGTGACGGTTGATCGCTCGAGGCCATAATGACTTTGGTAACAATGGGATAAAGGTGGCATAAATAACGCGATATTAAAAAAGCTTTTGCGCTAAGCACCAGAAGTGTATTTATTTTATTTGAAAATATGCGAATTGGAGGGATGATATCAATTTGGGGCGATAGCAACTGAATTATGACAAATCTCATTTCCGCACTCATAAAACTGATATCATCTTAGCAATATCGGGTGTCTGCAGCCGTCTAAGAGATAGGGAAAGGGTTTCTAAGAGAGCAATGCATTATTCCCTACTGAAAGATTTTCTGTAACATGTTCTAGAGTTAGAGAATATTTACACCTTAAGCAAAGCTTCTCTTGTCTTAAATAAACTTCAGTGCTCAAGGTTCTTTAGCTGAATTTACTGCACTTGTTCTAATTCCAATGAAACTCTGCTTTTTAAGCACGATGCTTAAAGAGGACATTAAATTTGTTTTATTTGAGTTTCATTAAATCAAATTATCTGTGTTACCTATATTATCTATGTTACGAAGGAGACCCTTTTCGGGTAGAAAGGAACAAACTGATAAAACTATGGAAGGCGACATCATCTTATTAGAAATTCAAGGGTTTTTGGTGTGATTTAAGAAAAAAATGGGCAGGCATTGTAAGCCCCTCTGAACAACACTCGGAACAGTGAGAGTAAATTAGCAATTTACAATTCAATTTAGAGAAATTATCCGGTGTATTGTCGACCTTCGAGTGAAGGAGCATAAAGGATATTAAATGGAGACTCATTCCACCATTGTTTGAGAAATGTCGCATTTTAAAGCACGTCTTTGTGAACTTTTAAATAACCTATGGTTCTAGTTGCTGGTCTAGGTGAATTGCATCAAATAAGACATAAGTTACAGTACAATTGAACGTAATGTATGACCAACTTTGAGCATAAGTAGCAAGAGATTTTATTTTTTACAGGACTAATTTCCTGCGCGTTTTATAAGGCTTTGTTTACAGAGTGTGATAAATTCATCAAAAACATTCAAGAATTTTGCATCGTAAAGAAACAAACGACGTCTTCTTAGCCCATCACAGGATTAATGTCAGTATGCATAAAATTTCCCCATATCCCCCGGCAGAATTCGCGGAAGACATCCAAAATGCTCCATGTTTTGACCAAAGGAATGCAAGCAGTAGTTAATAAATGCCTTCGGCTAAACAATGCATTGTGTTTACCTACTTTACTGTTTTGAAGAGTAACTTTCAATAGCTCGAATCGAATTTGTGCATATAAAAATGGCCTCTTAACACCTTTCTGAAAGATGGTTCTGTGTCATGAGTCGACTTAAATCACTGCCTGAAAGTTGAATTTTTTCTGTACATCGCGAACTGTCAAACGGAAAAATTAACATATATTTAGGTTTGAAACATTTTCACATTTGGTGTTTAAAATTGGAGTTGAAGAAATTGATGCTACGCTCTTTTAAGAAGTGGTTATACTAGTTTTGGATACTTTTTTTAGCTCAACAGCACAAATAAAAACCACATCTTCCACTTTTAGCCATTTAAGAAAAACGTGTGCACACCTAACACCTCTCCTAAGAATGCGAAACGGTATTATACCAACTTGATAAGCTCTATAAAGGGCTAATACTTAAGAAATTTGGCTACTTTCAAGCCCCTTTTATTGAGTTTCGTGTTTGGAAACCCATCTCTAATACAAAATTACCTTCACGCAAATTTTGAAACTACCGCCGGTGTGGAAGTTCAGTGAGTTTAACATACTCACTTCTTAAAAGGAAAAGTGGTGAAATCTCCAAAAAAGTACATTTTAAGGGGCAGGTGTTTTTGCTTACATTAATAAAGACTCACCTGCCCACAGGAGAGTAAAGATAACCACAATCTGGTAGAATGCATGGCCAATGATGAATTTCATCATGGATCGACTGATTAGAGGCTTCGTTCGGCCATAGGGAGCTCGTTCTAGCAGATCTTCTGTTGGCAATTCCGTCGCTAGTGCCAAGGACGCAAGAGTGTCCATGATCAGGTTCACCCACAACATCTGTACAGCTTTCAGGGGGCTGTCCTATAAGGTAAGCATTAACGACGATTGTTAACCCACTGAGATGTGCAATAAGATGTGAGAGGAACTCCTCTGCGGGCTTATTCGACTTTCCTCGACGGTTTGTACACCGGTGGCGTGCTCCATGCTTATAATAGCACCGGCTTCTACTTCGTAAGCATGAAACCTTTTGGGAGCTAACGAGGGCTCAAAATTTGTGGCAGTAGGTTGAGACAAAAGCGATTTCTTTTACCCCTATGAGGGCTCAGCTGCTTTTTCCCGGGTATTAAAAAAGACGCGCTGCTAATTCTGTTATCACTTTGCTGAAAAAAGGTTATTTCTGTAGGTAGATGAAGCTGAAAATAAGTACAAATTCATTATAACAAATAATCGTTAAGTGAGCCAAAATAAGAACAAATGGGTTCGCTACTTTACGAAAATTGTGAAAAAGTAGGGTTCTATTCACACTGTGTGTTTGATTAAGGAGCCTTGAACTAAGCAAGTCTTTCTCCAAATAATGAATGATGCTTGAAATCTGGCCACTGTGGACATTTTCCAAATAACTGCCACCGAAGCTGCTTGGTAATTGAGGCTGCCATGGATAAACTTCATTGAACTTAACAAACTGAAGTGCCTTATTTGGCGTTTGAGGGCTTCTTGTAGTTTAAGAATATCATCATGTAAGAATAATGACCAGAAGCGTCGAGAATGATTCACGAATCGAATTGAGGATACTTAACAAAAGGATATTTGGTTTGGTCATTTGCACAACCAAGTGGGTCTTCCATACCCCGAGATTTGACATTCATCTGTTGTGACAGCTATCAGCCTCTTAGCTCTTCTGTGTACTTCCCAGAAAGTTATCCTTCGGCTATAATGTTTTCTCGTAATACGTTGGATGTTTTGTGACTCTCAGTTTGGTAAAGAGGTCACTTAGTTGCTCCAAGATTGCATCTTCACCGAGTGGCTGGCCCCTGGGCTACGCCTGTTGGCCTGAAGCCATGCTGTATGTCAAATAAACATATTCTCCCTTAATATTTTATCGTATTTTGCTGTCAGGGTAGTCTTGGAAGCTGTGTTTTTGACATTGGATGGTAAAGTTGATCTTAAAGGAAATATCCTGCTTTCTGCTGCTGGGTCTTAAACCTCAATTGGGCGTGAGAGGTGTACATGCTGTGGGTTGGAGAGTCGATGACGACTCCTAAGAAAAAGTATGAAAATGACGCCTATCTTCGGCAACTACCCCGGCTCCATGGTTCGCAGGAAGGATATTAACAACTGGAGCAACCTCAGCTGTGGCTGCAGGGCTGTCAATGGTAACTCTATGAAGTCATCAACTCTGTAAGCTCGCAATACTTCTCGTTCTAACCCTCCAGATAGATATGGCTGAGCAGCACTGAAATTATAAAAAATTAACACGGAGGAATAGATGCAAAAACCTATTCCTACAAAATCATGTTAAATTTTGCCATTTGCTATTTAGCCCCGCTTTTAAAACAGTGTTTATGCCACTGGCTATAAATACGGGTTATGACCAGCACATTCTCCCATCCTCCAATGCAGTCAAGTACCTTTGCAGTCGCATAGAAATTGGTGACTGCATTCTTACATTACCGATTAGGTTGTGATGGCTGAGAGTTGGCCAAAGAGCCATTCAAAGGGGTAGAGGCTGTGTAATACGTTGGTTGTTTGTTTAACTCTCGGTTCTTGTAAAGGTGCCACTTAGAGACTCCGCGAGTGTACTTTGTCCAAGTGGTCTGATGGTTGAGTCCCTAAATTCTTACACCATTTACATGATTAAATTGATCTATAAAAGTTGTGTAGTTGAGATAACTACTTTTTTATTTGTTTTGAGGTAACCGTATTTTAAATTTTAATGAAGCATGTATTACTCTGCTAAGAAAACATCGTGATAAATGGAAATGATTAGGTGTTTTAAAATTAGCACGATATAAAAAAGTATGGTCTAGAAATTGATAAATGAGCGAGTCCTATATTTTGGGGAGTTTAATAGCCTAAAAACTTATAAGGTTCTCCACAACTCATACCCATATTTTACTTGTAAACAAAATTTAATGCCATTACTACTACACAAAACTGTCAATGCTCATCATGACTCACTAACATAGGAGAAGAATCCCAGATAATATGTTTTTAAGTAAATTGCATTAATGATGAGGGTAACCCGATTCGTGTGCCCGTGTTTTAAAGGGTATATCGTAATTAGACTCTTCGCAACTTTGTATCATTTGGAGGCATGATGAAGAAGAGAACAACCTAAAACGTTATTACATGTTTCAAGCCTGAAAAAACACAGGAGAGCAAATTGATCTCACTTCAACGACAAATGACAGTTGGATCTTAAATACCTTTTGAAAAAAATTAAATAAGCACTAAGTATGAAGATAAATACATAATTGAATAGTCTGCCAAATCTATTGGCCAATTAGGTAAAAATCCTTTCAGTCCTACGCGTTTAAGCTGTAACAATGTCCAGGCTATGATAGTAGCCTGGTTACCAACAAAGTCCCTTCCCCACTTTCATTTTATGTCTAGGAACTTACGAGACTCTTTGCCATTTAGACCTAGTGGAAGCGTTTCATTCCTGGCGAGAAAACTACAATATGACGGAGGAAAGGAAGAAAAAGAAGTGGGAGCACCTAAAGCACGCGTTCCATCAATTGGCCAAACGCGAGATGCTTATGAGAGTTATCAGTTTTCTAAATCTAATATCCGGATTTCAACACGTAATCACGTTCTGCGGAAATTCCGCCATCTAAGAAGGCTTACAATAGCTCTGTATGGAACTACGAAGGAAGCTTTTGTTCTGGTTCATAGTAATATGAGTTCTGAAATTCAGTTCGTTTATGTAGCTTGACTACTTTACAGAAGCGATTTTAAACAGGGCTCCCATCCCTCCAGTAGAACTTACTTCATTGAGTTGGAAAATGTAGGTTTTAATTCAAAACAGCACAAATGGATTTAAATGCGCTAAATGTGTGAGAAAATTCAGCCCAACTGGTTATATCTCATAAATGCAGTCCAAACCTACGATGGAAACTGTATCGAATGGATGGAATAAAGAAATGCGTACCTTCCGTTTAAAAACAAAAAGTTACGCAAAGCAGTTAAAAGCTTCACAAAAACTTGGATTGATCAATTATTTTTTTAAATTTTGTCGATCCTCTTTTGTGTCTATAGGTAAAGGCTCGAAAAGTTCTGTCTACTGTTCTTCGTTCTGTCTTTGGCATCAGCAACCTTAATTGGACAGTTTAGATCTAATTTTAAATTCTTTTAGATCATTAGATTTAGAACCGAAAGTATATCTGACAAGCAGTTTTTTTGGAAAAGGTAGGGAAGCGAACAAAGATAAAATCGTTGGAGGCACTTTTAGAACAGCAAAAATTAATTTTCCCCAGATCGTTGTCTGTGACGTTGGGCAAGTTCCCATATTAAGCTCCTTTGTATGTCTAAAATAATGCTCTTGGAGCAAAATAGAGGTGGTTTTTCGTTTCCAAGCAGTAATAGGGCTCTCAATCAAAAGCTTTCTCACGGTTTTTACCCCGTAAATAAAGCCGGTTGCAAAGAGAACCTTGGCAGATAATGCTCATTGAAAAAAGGACTTAAAATCAAACATCTTTTACCTGTTTACCGAATATGTCGCTTCAAAACACATTTCTGAAGTCAATATAGCACCACACGGAATAATTATGAAAACTCAAAAAGGATTTCTTTTATCACGTGTGGCAGAATAACTAAAAGTTGGGTTCAGAATTGGCATCACTTCCAACTGTTGCGCCTTTAAAGCATGTGGCGGAACCCATCCATCAACGAAGATGAGTTCTGTACGGTTCAGTGGCGTCCAAATAACGACCTCATTAAGACCTGTTATTTATTCATCCGAAGTTTAAAACGCGCCAGTTTACAGCTAACGTTATAGATGGAAATTTCCTTTTGAGTCTCCTATTTGGCATATTTTCAAAGCTAAATTCGTATACGGATCGGAACTCCAAATTCAAACAGCCAGAGTTCCATAGATGGAAAGTTTACCAAATGTGAGGACTGTACAAAGTGCCACAACTTTCGACTGTTTCAAAAATATGTGTTTATTAATTTTTGAAAAACAATGTTAGTTAGATAACAGTTTACAGGTAATCCATTACCTTACACAATTTTATGACTATCCCACCAAAAAATAAGTTAGCAATCGCTATCATGAGTTTGAAGGGTGCTCAGAACCTACCGTGATGATGCAAGCGCCAGCGAAGGCGACAACCACAGCAACCACATTAACAGTGAGTTGAAACTGCAGGAATTTTGCAATAGAATCGTAGACATTGCGGCCCCACATAACGGCCTTCACAATGCTGCTGAAGTTGTCATCGGTGAGGATGATATCGGAAGCCTCCTTGGCAACGTCAGTACCCGCTAGACCCATGGCAAAGCCGACATCCGCTCTCTTCAATGCAGGTCCATCATTAGTGCCATCACCAGTGACTGCCACCACCTCCTGATTGGGTCGAAGGCGGCTGCCAATAATACCATTCACGAGAATATATTTGTCCTGAGGTGTTGATCTAGCCAGAACTCGCAGACGTGGCCAAACCTGAGGCAATGCGATAGTAAATAATACATTAACCTACGCTAGTTATTCAGCGAAGTAGTCAACGACATAAACTAACTGTTATGTAAGAAAAGGAACCTGAGAAGGTATTTTCTGGGTTCTTTACTATGAGCCTCCCATTGCAACTTACTTCCTGTGTACCAAAGCAGTGGGTGCACTTATCGTATTTCACTTTTTGTTTATCAGATGTTAATGGAAAATATGAAATTTTACCTAGGATAAGCGCAAACACCAACTTTTGTGGGCTTTTTATTAGACAATGGTAACTAAATACGGTCCGCTGACTATAAACTATGAATATGGGCAAAACTTGGTGATAGTTTCAGAGTTTCTGGAGTATATTACGTCTTAGGGTGCGACATTTGATAGGTATTGAAACAATGAACCTATAGCTTGGGACTGAAAAAATTGCGGACTGTCTTAAAGATGATAACTTATTTTTATTGATGATAACAGTAAGCAAGCCTCAGAAAATTCAAGGTTTCCGCAAGAACTGTAGGGAATTTAGATATCTGTAATCCAAATTTAGCGTTCTTTGAAATATTTAATGTGTTCCTGCATTTATTTTGACTGATCGATAGAAATAGAAACGACGAAATTGCACTTAAAATCATTAAAGCATCCTAAGGTGATGAACAAGGCTTAATTACGCTGTAAATACATATAAAACTTTAACCGACCATTTTTTGCTGACGAAAACTATCATAGAAGGGTAATTTGGAATTTTTGGAGGACTAATTAAAAGTTGGTAGCAATCTCTTTGAGCCCTCATAATCTAAACTTCACCCTATGGAGGAGTACCAGAGATGTTGGTAACATTCTTTGGATATTTTTTGCCAGGTTAGAGCCAATGATAACCCAATGCCCAATCGTAAGCGCTAATAAGCAGTGGTATGTATTATTTCTTCGCTCATATTTATGACTTGCTAAGTGATAAATCAGTAAGACGAATACAAAACTATGCAGATTCTGGGGATAATAAAATAAGATTTTGTCATGTCTAGCAAAATAAAACAGTTCTATAATACCTAAGTTTTGGTGCGATGCAAGGTTAATAATGTGAATACACGAGCGATTATCTGCTTTGCCAACTAGTTGGAGATAGATCGCCAAATTATTCAAAGTCGTATCCACCTTTGTATGGAAGAGCTTTAATTCCTTCACTTTGCCAAATGTGTACATGCGCTAAATAATTTGCGAGCATGAAAGGCAAACCACGCTCTCGCTACGTAATGCGGAAGGGAGTATCCGCAAGTAACAATGCAGTTACTAGTGCTCTAAGATTTACACGGCTAAAATGACCTTAAAAAGTTCAATATTTTGTTGTGACGCCCCACATAGTTTTAAAAATATCTCCTTACTTCTCTGTCTCGGTTCCTAACAACTTCTCAAAAAAGAAAAGGTAGCTGACCAAGCTTACTGAACATAAAATGAACCACCTGTTGTGTTTTAGTTAAAAAGTTGATTTCTAATTAAAAGCTAACTAAACTGCGCATTTATCTGGTAGGTATAATGAATTCAAAAATAGAAGCATTGCTCTTAACTTGATCTCTCTAACCCTCAAAGGGATTTGCATCTTGACTTGGAGTGGAAGCCTAATGCAAAACTACGCAGAGTTAATAGATTTGGAATTTGTAAGTGGTAAAAGGGGTTCAGAAATGTCGTTTCTTTTTTGATTTAGGTGAAAATTACATCATTTTACATTAAGATTAAATTAAATCAGTGCGCATTGACTTAGTGAGTGATGGTTGAGAATGATCCAGGTAAAGTAGTTAACAGGACTGTAAATTTGTTTCTAGCAGTCCTATTAACAGCTATTGTTTGACAGAGGCAAAAGCACTAGCGATTGTTTGTGGCGACTGCTTGCTGAATATAAGTGCAGCAACGTAGACAGCGTGGAGGAAAGTTGGTAGGTAGTAAGCTGACAAACTGTTCTTGTGTTCGAACAACAATAGACGCTTTACCTGACTGAAAATAGACCCACATAAAAACCACTTGAACCTTCTTGGCGAAAAGACACAAGATGTTATCGATATATCCGCTAAATTCATTAAATACAATGAGATTCATTTTCAGCAAAAAAGGGAGGTTAGAAGTTAATCATTACCGGTAAGTTAGGGCAAAGAGCCACCGAAGGTGAGAATGATGACTGCGGTGGCTTAATGAATCGCCTACATAAAAAGCTTGTCGCTTCTTAATCTTGTCAGATGTTTGAACTGAAGCAGTACTTTTTCAATCCAAAGGATTTACTGTAATGTTGAGGTTGTCTCGCGATTCAAAATACGGTAGAGCTTGTGCTATACTTTGGACACTTAGCCAAGTGTATTTACTAGTGGCTGTAAAGTGTTTTAAAACTGCTTTAAAGTTCCACCGAGTCAACCGTAATCAGCTAATTAATTGAGCGCTCTCGTACCCACTTTTGTAACTGTCCAGAGTTATTGTGGGGTGTCGATTTTATAACCTTCAAGTAGCGCCTGTAGCAGAGAGCATCAAGTCATGTCTTGACTTGACGTCAGCACTTTTGCATGATCATAGATTTGTTCCCCATTTGTTATGGCTGAACATAACATGCACGGTTTAGGGGCCACTCAGTAAGTAGTTATTTTCGATTTACTTGTTGGTGAGAATGTGGGTAAGTGGGGAAATATTTTCAATCTCAGAGGTAGCCTATCTAAACTCCAAAACTTGTATTTTTCCCAGATGTGACCACTGAATTACGCATTTTTGTTTATTGCATTGTAAACTGCTCAGCTTCTTTATTCTTCAAAAACCGGATGACTTACCGAAATGTCAAGTTCACGACCTGCGCAAATTTAAACAGGTTAAGTCGCAATTCACTAAACATTAATTTCAGCTCTGGCCATCATACAGGAAAGCAATCACGTCAGTTCTCTTACTACGAAAAGTGCCACAGGGGTTGAGAGACATTTTATTTTTCTTAAATAAACAACACAGATTAGATTTTAAGATGAGCGATTTAAAGAATAGGAAAGGTTTAGTTGATGAGAAATATTTGCATCCAGTGAAAACTTTATTGAATGAGTCTTAAAGGCTCAAAGGGAGTTTGATTTTGCCAAGAAATAAAGATACATACGAACCAGTAATCGAAGCTAAACACGATCAAGCACAGCATACAAAGTCCCATGGAAGTACCTTCAGTGTATCATCACAATAAACTGCTAAAAGGTTCAGTAGAAAAAGGGGCTTTTAGCAGTCTGCATTAATGCAAAGACTTTATGCCCAAATATTCCCAAAATAAGTTGCGGTAAATAGCTATGGGATTTCTCTAAGGGGCAAAATGATTTATTACCCACTTCTTGCTCTTCAAAAATGCGGCCGAAATACCATGGTGGGTTACAGCGAAGAAAATGCCAAATGTCCACGAACTAGTCTCGGCGCTTTGTGAATTGCAAAAGAATCACCAAGTAACGAGGCTTCTTGCACATCAAATTAACCACTCCTAGATCACTAATGGGTATGGCGTAGGCCAAAATGAGGTTTATGGGAACACACCGAGAACAAGAATAAATAGGTGGATGCAGGACAATGATAATGTGTAGTGTGGGAATACTGGGTAAAAGCACGAAGGGAATCATCCCAATAAGTTTGAAAAGCGAATTCCATGTCATTCATACCAGCAGATGTTCTATTTTCGTGTCAATCTTGGTTAACACAAGACGAGATCAATTTATATCTTGTGAGGTTTAAATGTTCACAATGGTAAATACCTAACTGTGTCATTATTTTTCTCGGAATATGAAAAGACTACAAAGTCCCTAACTTGGGTGTGGTTTGGGGGGTTTACGAACGATAGTTATCGAAACAGCACAGAAATAAGCTCAAAAAACCCTCATCATTTCTACGGTTCATACAATATGAGTGTGATAGACTCTTGGGTTTAGGGACGCAAAATAACTGACTTTGAGGGAATGCACAAGTCTTTGCAGTAGTTATTCAATTAAAATAAAGCAAAACATGTCAAACTCGATTAGCATTTCTGTTGCAAATGACTCTATATTGATGAAAGAAGTAGTTGCAATGACAGAATTTACCCCTAAGGTCAACCTATTTCAGTGACCCTAAATCTATCACCAGTTTATGAGCCATTTACCAGCAGTAGTAGAGGGGTCATATGAATCAACATTTTGTACGGTTAAATAAACACAAAGATAGTATAAATTGGAAGGGGTGAGAAAGGACAACACACTGATCCATCACGTGATACATTCTGTGGCGGACATCTGTCTACGCTTTCTAGGCTGCCTTCCTTCCTCCCCTCCTACTTTTTTATAATCAAATATAAATATTATTCTGTTACTTGTCTTTCGTTAAGACCAACATCTTACATTTCATTTGGTGAACAATTTTTTGCTCACTTCTCTAGACATGGAGAGGAATATGCGCATAATATTTCGGAAAAGTTTTGTCGAAGTTTGTAAAGGGGATGTAGGCAACTATTTTATGATTTTGGGAGGAAGTGCTTCGAATTCCTTCGGTGAATCTATTTAAAAGTGGAATGTGCCACATAATTTCTTCCATTCAGTTCCGTTTTGGATCTTAAATAACTTATGCGTACTAATTTTACACTTAGTGCTGAATCCGGCAAAAGGGAAGTTAGGCCAATTATTTTCGGAAGACATCTAGCTTAGCGATAATTTTACAAGCAGTCAAGTCAGAACATGGTTAATGCCTGAATATTGGTGAGGATATTTTAAAAATCAAATCAACTTTGTGTCACATTCAGTAGCATAGAAAACAATTAAACTCTGAATTCATTCGTTTCAGAAATATGATCCAAAGTATTGTACAGTGGGAATTTCTAATACTAACTTCAATACTACTGCAGGGCCTGAAGGTTTCCGATGTGCGCACCGTTTCTTAATTTACTGCTAGTATGTAACTTGTTTTCAGGAGAAAAATCCAAAAATAGTTGAAGATACATGATGTTGCAAACAACGCCCAGGTCTTCATTAATTAGAGAAACCTGTGATGAAGAAAAATGGAATGCTTACGAGACCTAAATTCGCAGGACAGATACGTGACAGGCGAAAAAAGGAGCATAGACGAGAGACAAAGGGCAAAGGAGGCTGCAGATAAGAAGCTGATGCAACACGTAAAAACAAGAGGAGTTTTTTCGAAATGATAAAATAGAAGTCATTTGGGAATTAAAAATAAACATGCCTCAAAAAATTATTTAATGTGTAGGGATTCAGCGGAATCGTAGTGCTTACGCAAAATTGATGTGAAACCTTTCATCAGTTTAGCTTACGGTGGTCAACGTGATCAGGAAGGAATCATTTACACGGATTTAAAGATAAAATCTTGTCAGCAACTTCTTTTAAATCCTAATCATTGATTGTTATGAAACACAACCCGATTAGTTATTACGGCCAACGTCACAACTATGTGTCAGGAGATAATTGCCATTTTATAAAATGTTTCCAAACTTCTATGTTGCAAACAATTTGGCAAATGTTAAAACAGAGGTGGAAACGGAAATTGCTCCTAGCCTAAGGAGAGTTGGATTTCTTAGGCCTAGAATATCCCGCGAAAATAAATGCCACATAGTGACCTGCTCAGTCGCTCGCTAAAATCCTTAAGGAAGATGTGTTAATAGAAACACCCAAACACACCTTGTCGAAACACTCTTGTGAGATTTGCCCAGTGGTTGGGAGGCGAATGCGTCTGTTGAACTCGCGACCATCCATTACCACGCCATCAGCATGACCACTAGCCTCGGTGAGGATGCCGCATTTGAGAGCGATGGAGCGCGCAGTCTCTACGTTGTCTCCAGTCACCATACGTACTGTGATGCCGGCGTGTTGGCATTTGGCAATGGCCAGTGGAACTTCAGGTCGCACCGGGTCCTCGATGCCCACCACGCATAGCAACACAAGGTCCTTCAGCCACAGCTCCTCGTTATCAAAATTTAAGCTGCGGCCACGGGCTGAACATGCAATACGAAACAAGGCGATATTTTTCATCGCTCTTCATTGAAACCCCAAGGATGATTTTTCTTCCATCGTGTAATTTTATTCTTCATTGCACCATCACTTTCATTTAAAATTCATATTTTCTTATCCAAAAGAAATGATTTAATGTTAAAAATCTTTTAATGTCAGTTTTGAATGCACAAAATTGTTGTATCAGTCATTCTAACAATTCACAATCAGGCAATTCAAAATATCCCCTAAAAAGACTCAACTTCGTATCCTAAGATGTGTTAATTAGTGGTGAACTTCACCAGATTCATTGCGGTTCAATTGTATTTTTCTATGCACGAAACTCGGCGTTGAAGACGTGCATGCAGGCATGCTCCCTCTTTAAACTATGCTTTTTTTACATTAAGCTAGTAAACTTTAGCAAACCCCAGTAGAATATTTCAAAGAATACCAAAATATGTCAAATTCCACCCACAATTGGCCTATATAAACCAACTCATCAGCTCATTGAGTAGAAGCACGGCCATCTTATGTTTTTCTCTCAATTTCACATTTACCGCTTCACTTCAGTTGAAAAAAATTTAGTTTGGAGTTTCGACTTTTCTAAATAAATTCAAAATAGTGTCTCTAAAAAGTTGAAGCAGTAAATGCCCCATTGTGCTGACAGCATGACTTCTTTGTCAAGCTTTAAAACGACCCTCATCTATATTTCTTCTTAGAAGAAATTTGTCCAACTTGGAGAATTCAATAACACAACCACTCTAAATGGTGAAGCAGTAATCTTTGACATCAAGAGTGGTTGTTCTCCAGCGCATCTGTAAAGGTACTTAAAAGTTACATGATGGGCAGTATTTTCAATCCAAAAGCGTCGCTTACGTAAGAAAGCAGAGGCAAAGCAGGATGTTTTCCGGTCAAACCTTCATTAATAAAATGTTTACAGGCAATTTTTCTCCACTTTAACCAGCATTTAATTGCAAATGATGGAACTTAAATCTAAAAATATTGGTTTACTAGATCTCTATCGCCGAAAATTTATAGCTCAGTTAGTAAAGATAAGGCGCTAGAGGGACGATTAATGTGACATTATGAATCCACCTTTGAGAATGTGAAGCAGCCCTAGGATTTATTAAATTTCGGACATCTGCCCCTTCGGAGATCCCCAAACTTATCCACTGAATGATCTTTCTCATCACTACTCGCCAGAATTCTTGTTCAAAATTTTACCACAGAACTAAAATTAGTTAATACAACTTGACAGCTGGAAATTTAAAAAGTGCGCCCTTCACAAAAAATTAATGTTTTTCAGCGTCACTAGGGCGCATGGTCAGAAATTCTCGTTATAAAGTTCAAACTGCTTCTGCGTCCCTCAAAAATGCTTAGTGAATGCAAAAAATCAAAGTGAAGCGTTGCAGCCTCTCCTCAATTCCCTAGTATTTTCTAAAAAACTTCAGCCCCTCTTTGGGAAGCGGTTTTAACCTTGTAACCTTGATCATTCGGACACTCAGTGCAGAGCAATAACTTTATGATTGACAATAATTTGACATGAGCGAGAATTGAGATCGGAGAGGGTATGATAGCATTGGGTGTTCTGAGCATTTCATCAGAATGCCTTATTACCAATCCCTTCAACAAAAATTTGGAAAAACCACTTGACTTGTTTCTATATTTTGATTTTTTTCCCAAGAAAGGAGTTATTTATGTTTCAAAATCCTTCAGAAAATTTTAAATTTTGCCTATTCTAGCTGTAACAAGGTTCAATCTTCACAAAAATGCACCTTTTATGGACACCACAGTTTAAAATGACTTTTTATAGCTACTTTGGATTACTCATTCCAAAGGCAGTCAAGGCACAACATAATTTCGATTGCTGTCTGAATGGAACAAAGATGTTGAACACAGCTAATATTTAAACTCAGATTCATTAAACTTTTGCTGCAGAGTACTTCGACAGGAGATATTAACAAGGTTGACTTTTCGTTAATAAATTTGCTGGACGAGAACTACCTGTTTTAAACTACCAAGTGATTTCATTGGGATAAAAATGTTACCCTTTAAACTTATTTAGCCGCTTCACCGTCATTGTTGCCTTCTTTTGCAATGGTTTCAGCATTGTAATGATGTCATAAAGTTAATGCCTTGTAAAGTCTCCTTCAAGGTGTTGCTGAAGGTATGAAAGTTTTTTACCGTCAAAAATTAAAACTTTGGATTTAGAACACCGGCTCCGATCCCTTTTTAGCTTACCCTGCTAAAATAATTAGAAGCTGTCGAGTTTCTGCTCGCACCTTTTAAGTAACTATCCTACCTGTTCAACATCGCATCAATTTTGTTGATAGTGCTCCGCTCATTCAATGGTTTAGCCAGTGACTCATAGTGAGTTTTATTTAATGAAAGCTTTTTCAAGCCATAAAACGGCCTTATTTAGGCGACATTTCTCAACCTGTACGATGCACCTCTTCGGGAGGCTTTACATTAATGTCCTATTACCTGTTCACATTTTTATCCATCTCTTCAAAAACTTTAGACCTTAAATCAAGTCATTACGAAAAAGTTGAATTCTTAAGCATAAATAATGATCTTTGCAACTATGTCATCTTTGAGTCACAAAGTTCCAGGTACTAGCATTTTTGGAGCCAAAATAGGGTTAATGATATGCAAAGTGTCAAAAGACAAAACTAATAAATCGGAAGGATTGTGGTAAAAGCTCGCTTCTACTTTATAAATACCTATTAATAATAGTAATTCATTCAACCCAAGAGGCTTTATTTTCACATCTGGAGGACAAATCCATGCTTTGATTACACTGCTTCAGCGATCTCTTTATCGAAGGTTTGCTTATTTTCTGTGATATTAGCCTAATAGAGCGCCTCCTTCAATACGCTTCAGGGTGATTGTTACTTGATCGCCCGTACTTCTTGATGCATTAAAGGAGTGCGAAGTGTTCTAAATCAAGGCAGTGACTTGAGTACCGCAAGAAGGAAACGGATTTAATGCAAAATAAAATAAAATACCATCTCATTTTGGCAGACCTGAGTGGATTCTTTCAGATGCAATTAGCACTTGAAGAAGAAAACTACCAGGTACCTGAGAAGGTGAAAGGCCAAAAATTCCAATTTCTCATGCACTTATCATTTGTTTTTATTTAGTTAGCGAAGCCTTTGCCGTCTTAATAACGAATTTCTGCTTTTATTTAAAAGATTTAAACGTCTGAGCGAGGTATAACCTACCTTTTATCCATAATGCATCGTTTCACACACTTTTCTAAGCAGTGGAATGATATATGCTAAGTAATATTTGCAAACATATTGCAATTTAATCTTTGAAATTCTCATTGAATACATTAGTACAGTGGTCGCTAATAAT
Source organism: Taenia multiceps (assembly GCA_001923025.3). Classification (NCBI taxonomy): domain Eukaryota; kingdom Metazoa; phylum Platyhelminthes; class Cestoda; order Cyclophyllidea; family Taeniidae; genus Taenia; species Taenia multiceps. The sequence goes on along the minus strand of CM010311.1, from coordinate 45,630,696 downwards.
GTCCAAATTTGCCAAGAATTCCACTCCACTAGTTTTGTCGTTTTTTCATTTTACCAACAGATTACTTTAGCGCAGATGAAGAGATGGGTTTAAAGCGCTCTTATAAGGTTTTAAAGGTAGAGATGAAGCTTTTGCTTAAATAGAAACTTCCGTTGCATGAATCTAACACCACAATTTTTTCTGACACATTTACAAAGTACAATAATTCTAAGAACTCTCTACAACTGATTAAAACAGTGGATGTTTTTTCGCAAAATGCGGCTACATTTTAAAATTAACTATAGAAATCCCACTTTTGGTGCAGATTTATATAAGCAATCAAAAGTGCTTCAAAAATTTTGCCTTAAGGGAACACTTTGTTTTGTCAACAAGTTGGCCACCGGGAGCTGTCTCGAAAATGCGTCGGCGGCGCATGGACTCGGGCGAAAATACCAACTCTCAGGTATATGTGAGGGCGAAGAAGGGTAAGTTAAATTCGATGAAATCTTCCAAGTATTTGAGTCGATGTTCCCTGTTCTCTAATTATTTCTTCTCATATTAAGAAAACGTTGTGAGTATGTTTCTTCTATGAACCGGAAGTAGAGGCCAGTCCATTTTGCCAAATTGTAGTTTTGGGATTGTGTCCCAAGTCTCCGCTAATATTTGGCAATGAAATACCTCCTCGTTGATACCTGAATTACCACCACCACCACCACCACCACCACCACCACCACCACCACCACCACCACCACCACCACCACCACCACCACCACCACCACCACCACCACCACCACCACCACCACCAAATTATAAACCGCCTTGCCAGAAGACTAATCATTCCCGACACATGACTATCATCAATATAAACTAACCAAACAACAAATCATGTCAGCTTCAGGAGACCCAATATGCAGGCTAAGCTTCAGAACCTTTGCTGCTTAGCAAAGAATGGCCTGCAGATGGGTACCTTGGGTTGCTATTTTAAGTTCTTTAGGGATTGCGATGATCTTACTTTGAATCCAATTAACTTCCTTAAATAAAGCTTTTGCCATCTGCGACGTTGAGTTGTGAACGAGTAAACGTGACAGTTGGAATTCATGTTTGTTTGAGAGGACGCTGTAACGGAACAGACGCCATCGCCTCCCCTAATCGTAATACCTGTTTTCCTTTACATATAGTTACACAATAACTTATGTCTCCGCTTATATCGTGCGTTGTTCCAATGGCATGAAGTCTGGGGTGGAAGCGGGAAATATTGAGCCTATTTCTAGCTAGCTACAAGTTTATTTCTGGATAATAATCTCAGCCACTTTATGATCCTTTATGGTTGCTTATCCAAAATCATTTCCCAAAACTTTTCCAGTGGGATAGTAGGTAGTGAAGGCGTAGTTTTCGTAAATAACTTGAGAAAAATGGAAACCAACATGCTTTAAAGAAGTGGAATGCCATTTTGTTGATGAAACATTTCATACCGTCGCTAAATTATAGCTCTTGAAACCCGCATAAGTGGCCAAGTAGTTTTTACCGCAATCGAAAATTTACAGTTTTTCTGCCATGTTAAAAACAATGATAGCCAATCTACGCTAAAAAATGCTACCGCTTAAAGGTTACTGCTCCTTAAGGAAGATGTTCCACAGGACCTCAACTGTTTCCCTGCTCCTATTCTTCCTTTGTATGCTCAAAATATCACCGTGTTCCATTAAGCCTACCATAATTTGCTCCCACGCAATTCCCGGCGGATACAAAAACGAAATCCCTTTTTGAATAAAATAATCCATTGAGAGCTAATTTGCGCACTTCAGCCTCTTTTCTGCAATATCTTTTTGAATGAAAATGTTTTGCAACTATCAAAGGCACAGAGAAATACTGTTTTTGTAGGAAGATGTAGCATTCAAGAAATCGTCTTTGTGCTCTCCATTTCTACACGTAAATTCCTGAAAAAGGCACTGTCGAGACTTTCTTCTATTAAATTTGGCCCTTATGGTATATCCGAAGTGCGGCACAACAAAATAGAGCACCGCTTGTAAAACGCTACCTCATTCCTCTGCACTTCATTTTGCCATATAATTAGTTCGTCGAGAGCGAGCAAATTATTCAATACATGGATAAATGCATTCTTTATTGTGAATACCTCATATGTTTTAAAATCGTAAAATCAAACAAGGCTACCAGAGCTTTTTGTAATCGTTTAAGAACTATGGAGATTCACATCAATTTACCGTCCTGGCGGAAATTAATACATTGAGCAAAAAAGCTTCAAAAGGGGAAGTTTGCACATCATACTGCGCGATTTTGAAGCGTAAGTCACTGATATGCTCAATTTGAATTGTGAGAAAATTCGCTTATGATATCGAGTACATCATTTAATGTACATCAAAGTGGGGACTAAAATCTTGTACACTTGTACACATTGGCCGCTATTTCACTATTCTCAGATAACCTTTCAATTATCTGTGTTGTTCGAAGCAGTAAATGCCACAAGCCAAATGTGGAGAGGAAGACATACGACGGGTGGAGAAGTTTGGCATAAAATATTTTGTGCCAAATCCAATAGTCTCAATCTCAGAAACTTGACGAGCCAGAAGAAAGGCATGAATTTCATTATTTATTATTTCTATCTTTCAGAGTTTAAGCATTAGTGATAAGTCACTTAGGAGCAGATATGAGATCTGATAAAATATGCTGCTCTAATGAAACTGGAACTGGCAACTTTTGCCCGCAAACTAGCGATGACACAGTGGCAGCGCCCCTCGAATCAGTAGTGCGTAAACGTGCCCAAGTACTAGCAACCGTAAAGCATTTCTAGTTCAGATAACGTTTATTAAGGTGGCAGGGAAAAGTGTTAGAGAGTATATTCAATAGGGTGTAATTCCTCGATTTCTTGTAGCATCAGCCAGTACTCAAAGCCTAAAACACAGCACAAATCAGCGATGGGAGGCACGGCAACAGTGGGGTATTTAAACAGCCTAAATGGTTTAACAATGTGCATATATTTCTCCATCGTTATTTCTACCTTAGCGACATCTGATTCAAACAACTACAGTTATTTCTCGACGCGTCTTATTTAGCATGCTATAAACTCATGGTCCTAGGGTTTTGGTCAACGAATAGCATGTCACGTGAGGAATTTGAGACAGAGACGAATTTTTCTGTTGATGGCTCATATCGAATATATAAACGTCAATTAAAAAGGTGAAACAAGCCTTCCTGAGAAAGCCAAGTTACTAATTAATTTTTGGAATATGTGTATGAATTTACCCTATTATTTGGGACTAAAATGAATAAAATCTCTACTCTTCGAAAATATTAACATCCTTCGGAACGGCAGAACCCCAGAGTTTATTTGCAAATTTTAGCAGTAACGCAAAAGAAAATAAATTAACATACTATCTCTTCCCCTTTTAAAAAGTTACAGTTTGATGACAACAACCATTGTTAGAAACGATAGATGTGTCACCTGTCGGAGCACCATCCGGTAATTAGTGGCAGTCCAGGGGCAGTTGCAAATATACATGAAAGCACTAAATTCGTGCTCATATTTTACTGCTCAAACAGTTTTAATTGTCGCCGGTTAGCTAACATATCACATTCATACTTATTTGCACTCATATTCGTCCACAAGTTATAGTGCCGTTAGCAAGGCTAGGATTATTTTGTTATGCATGTCATTTTTTGTAGACCTCGTCTTAAGAGCATTCGAATAATCGATGGGCACATTGCATTGATGGACCGGCATGGAAGATACAGCCTGTGAAGATCAGGAAGCGCTATTTGACCTATTCCAGATGGCAATTCCGATGGAATAGAAAATTAGGTCGCTTAATAGATAGGTCTCAATGGGTCCAACATAATGCACTATCAGGAATGGACACGCAACTGAACTCAGGGTGATTAATTATGTTTGTTCGTGGCATAAACATAGAAGTAAGACCCTTGGTCATAGCCAGAGCAAACCACAGGAGTTAGCGTATTTACGCGCATAACGGCGCGAGCTTATCCTGTCCGGCCAATTGTTTTATAGTCTTTATTCTTATTCATGTCTTACTGCCTGCTTACCTGCCTATCTTCAAGCCAGCCTGACTTAAAAGATGTTTTTGTGCATGAAAACCGCAAAACTACATCTGCTAAGGTAAGTTAACGGTTAATTTGAATGCCAAGCCTGCAAAGAAGGCAGAAATAAATATTTATTTAATCAGCTCACCCGTTATCAACTCTCGGTAGGCGAGAGCTATTGTTCGCAGTCCCTTCTGAGCCATGGGTTCCACAGCCGAAGCAATTACAGCTGTTTGATTTCCCTCATCGAAAGGCGCTACTTTTCCTTCACTGGTTATTTTCGATATGCACCTAAAAATGCAAAAAGTACTGAGGGCAAGTTCACAAATGAAACGATTTTGAGGCCTTTTAATCGAGTTTTAATCATTGGGCGAAAAATGCTTTTCGGTTTTGGATTTGAGTGTACAAAAAGAAATCACGTCTATAAATGCATGAATTTCCTATGAATTCAAGCAGATCAAAGAGGGTGGCATTTTGGTTTGGATGAATCATTTTTTACCTCACTAGCCACTTGTTTCCACCAGTTACTTTCTGTGAAGTAAGAAAATGTTTAGGTCCTGAATGGTGACTTGCGAGTTACAAAAAACCGAGTGATTTTGCGATTTCTTTTAAAAGTATCGTACCATTTCTCGGAGTGGTTAGCTTTAATGCGACAAGATTCATTTATTCTCCTGAAGAATCTTACACACACTGCAAGCGAACACTGAACATCCACTACGCTTTGCTGCTTTGATAAAGTCATGGTTTTATGTCTCTAAGTTTTTTTCCCAACAGTTCTGACATGCAGGTGACCGAAAAAATGCTAAGACTATTGCTCCACTGCCTTAAATAATTTAAAAAGGCTTCGGGTACTAGCATCAACGCACTTCAAATCACTCTAAGTGGGTCGCGATAAAAGCCGGAAATTTTTGTCAGTTCTTCACTTTGATGCGCTAAATATGCCTTAGCAATCATGCAGCTACTCTGAGTTGTACAGTTTGACCTTATGCTTCCCACAAAACGTATCTGAATCTAACGGATTGGCCGTAAATGCCGACATTACTACTACAAAATAGAGCATGAGAAAATGAAAGGAAATAAGACACTAGATTTTAAGACCATTTCTTATTCATTTTGAGATTAAATAGGTCTGGAGCCATAAAACGCATTAGCGCACTCAGCCTGCCCACTACTTTCCTAAAAGACATAAAATAATGTATGAAGTTAAGTATTTTGAGCAGGCGCCAGTAAACAAATTAATGATGGTTGAAAACACTTCATTTATACACCACTTCTACGGTTGTCTCTAAAGTTTTCGTTAGGTGACTTGATTATAAGCTTGCATAAGCATTTGAACCAAAGGACTCACTACGGCTTATTTATATTGACACGAATACAAAATCTGTTGCTATGTCTTGCTTTCCTCATAACACACAGAGTTTTATGGATTATGAGAAATAACAATAAATTGCGAAAATAACTAAAACAGCAAAGTTTATTCCTTGCAAAAGTCGAGTAACCATTATTCAGGGTGCATTGGTACTCCTTTTTCTTCAAAAACATAGCCATATTTTCAAATAACTTTAGGCGTAGCCTTCAAAATAAAAAACCTTCCCACCTCCTTTTGGTCAAAAATTCCATTGGGAGGTTTTGAGTTATAAGGATAATTTCTTAGAGTTTTGCAGTAAAATGCCGTCCACTCTCGCAGATACTGCGAATAACTTTGCTGTACATAATTAAATTGGAAAGTTCAGCCCCTTCACATCACGCCATGTAATTAGGGTGGGAAAATGTGGTCCACATGATACCAACGGCTACTATGATTACTTTTACAAAAGTGAAATCTGCCTAAATGCCGTCCATGGTGAGCAAAACGGCTAATTCACTTGCGGCTACTGTCCAAATGGATATTTCTTCCCCATTTGGAATGCAGTAAAAGACTCCCGTTAAAATATTGTGCAGTAATAAGGGAATTATAGCGACTTTGAAAGCGGATGGTGAGTCACGCATATAGCCAGCTATCCGAATAGTGTATTCCTGTTTAGGTGTCAGAACGATAGCTTGTCTTCTATTTGGCTGTTGAAATTCTAACCGTGAAATCTAACAATTAATTGGATGTTCCCAAAAATCCGTTTAAGTGATAGCTGCACTTAACCCATGGCTCTCTTCAAATATGCAGTTTATCAGGGGTTTCGCGAAGCCTTAAACTTCATGGAAACCTCAAGATAACACAAGGCCAGATGTGAACACGACTGCACCTGAAAATAAATTGCTAGGTAGATCTTACGAAATTCAACTGCACACATAGCAGCTGGTTTACATTAAGCTGCATTTCTGTTCTGCAGTAGTGAATTTTACAACCAAAATATTCGCTTGCGAACGACCAAATTCTCCTTAAAACTACTTTTTATTTGGATAGCTTGGATATTCTACATCTTTGCAAATAATCAGTTCTTCTTTTCGGAGGACGAATGTCGCTTTAACTAAGCTATCAGTCAACAAACTTTCTCCTCTAAACCTGTTACGTTTTAGATTACAGTTACAATAACTCGATCTACAGAGATAGTTGAAAGCATTACATAAGAAAACTGCATTGTTGGTGAATCTAAAGCAGAAAATGGTTGCATAAACTTTTATTCCAAATCCTTTTTAACATTTATGAAGGTGGTAGCATTGTTAACGGTTATACTGACTTGCCGATATATGTGGAAAATTTTCTCCGAAAACTAAATCATTTGTCCAGATGGAATGGAATGATTATATGTGCATAGACGTGTCTACTGCCAAGTCCAATGAGAGAAGAGAAAAATGTGCAATGGGATTTCCTCCCCTCGTTTACCTTCAGAAATCCTCTTACCTCAAGCGGAGTTTCTTGCGTTTAATGACCGAAACCAATATTTGCTCTCAACGCAGATTCATTTGAAGGAAAGCTTCCTTGGTTCCATTGAATTAGCTTTTCGAGAAAGGTCGAAAAATTGCTGGTCTAAGATTGCCTCGATGAGTGCACCGCTACACTTAAAAGTGGTGCGTTAGAAGGATTTGCCCAAATAGAAGGGATCTTAATATAAATTTGTTATTAACTAATCGGTTTAAAATAGGATGTGGTGACGTGGTTGTAATTTCGAGGTCTACGGTCCTGAAGTACGGTATGCTGATTTGTAACCTCCTATCCTTTACTGAATACCTATCACAATGCCCCACACTTTAGTTGGCAAATGTGCAAGCCGAGGTATGCGAGTGGTTTGCGCAGCTGCATGCGGCCATTCGATGGATATTTGCAGGCAGTCATTTTCACATTATCTTGTTTTGGAATAAAATCAACGAAACATTTTTAACTATCACTATTTTTTCACTTTGTACCAACTTAAAAATCCATAAAAAGATAAAAACAGCCTAATCCCATAGAAGCACTTTTTATTACCCTTTTTGGAATAATAATCGACTCTAAGAATGTCTATCTAGATACTTATTGAATATTCCCGAAGACTTTCTCGTTAGCGTCTCAGTTTGTGTGAACGGCAGGCGCTGAATACTGTGGAGACTGTGGTTTGTTCTTTTATGTACCTCTCTGCCTTCAATAAATTGTTCGCACTCCCTGGATTAGGAACCGCTGTATGAAACTTATGCATTTTGTGAATACGTAACACAGTAGCCTGTAAAATCCTACAGTTAACCTAAAATAGGAGGAATTTTAACACATGGCCTTTCTTTAGAATTAAAGTTCCTACTGGGGTGTCTAGCTTATTCCATCTTACTTATTATGGACCATTTGGCTCCATGGATTTGAACCATAAAAGATGAAGCGGTAATTCATACTGATACCTGTTGAACAACTATCTAAAACTAACCATCGATAGTCAATCTTTTGGGATTTTCTACCTTGAAACTCAGGTTTTATTTCCAAACATTTCCTCCCCATTTCCTCTAAACATCCAGAAGCGTTGTTAAATTTCTTACCGTCTGCTAGAATGTAGTCAGTTAAGTGAGATTTGAAATAGGTGCATATTTGTAATGCAGCATTTTGGATCCACAAGCACTACTTGTGCATTTCATTTGCCCAACGACTCGCATAATTTCATTAACCTTGTGGGTTACGCACACGATTTTTGTGTTTACACAATCTTTATTTAAAATTGGACGCCGTGAATTGAGCGGCATGCACACAAACCCAATGTATCGATGAACACTTAAATCACACCTTGAATGACCTACTTCGAAATGATCATCTCAGCAGCGCCCTTGGTAAGAAGGAGAAGTTTGGTGGTGGCACCTTTTTCAGCTGCCGTTTCCTCCTCAGGCGCGTAAATGATGGTGGACATTGAACGACGTGCTGAGGAGAAGGTGTAGACTTTAACAAACTCCGACTCGGGGTGACGCTGTCGCAAACCCTCGTAGTCACGACCCAAGCGGTGAAGCAGTCCCAGTAGTGCGCACTCTGTTTTATTCCCAATTTGGACTGGCATGTCTCCCGGAGTTTTCGATGGCTAAGTGTGAACATAAATTGGGTCCCTTTATTCTTTTACTAACTTGTGCTTATACATCACTAACGGACGGTGGCTCGTCAATTTGCGGCAATAAATTCATTTTATTTAATTATATTGAATCGCTATTCTAAGAGCGACCAATCTACTTTCGTTAGAGGCGTCTACTTGTCGAGAGTGCTGGTAATCAATCATCCTTTCACCACAATTTTCGCTCATTTTATTGTTTGTGCCGGAACCTATAGGCTTAAAATTGGCTGAAGAGTCACTTCCAGTTCGTTAGAGCATCGGCTTGCCTTACATTTGGGCGATTGTTCTTGTTTGAAGCCATTCTTCTTGAATGTCCATTTATTGCGTGTTAATATACCATATACTATAAAGGACTGTTGTGTCTGAAGATGTGCCGCAGTCCAGTGTGGCCTTTACATTTAGTCAATAAGCCATGCAGTCGTAAGCAGAAATATTTCTGTGTTGCTGATAATTAAACATCATAACCTAAACGAACTATTACTCTGCAGGTTTAAAACGCCACTTCATTCATTTGAGAGTGCTCTTTTTATGCCAAGATTTGGCACCAAAAAGAGTCTGTGTCTTACCTTTACAAAAGCTTGCCGGATGGTAAAGAATTTCACCCCCAGGAAATACGGCAGTTAAGTATTTTGAAATTTACATTAGTAAAAAATGACAAATTTACCAGTGTTCTACAGTGAAAAGGTCGTAGTTGATTCAACGTGCCTTTCCTTGAAGTTCATGTGCCTGGAGCACGTACGAATGTTTATCTTACCGCCTTCTCAATGAACAACTAGTCCAAGGGCTCAGATAGTAACTTTATTGCACATTTTAAACATTTCGACAGTAAACAATTATAAGTGGAACGCTTTTCGCTTCACAATTTAAATACGATTAGGCCGCCTACCTCATAGACTCTAAAACAAATCTGAGGAACCACCAACACTAATTTCTTCTCATTAGATTTAGCAACGGGTCATCAAAGGAAGTTCTCGTGTTTTTGGCTTATTCAAAATGGGATTGGGCGTGCTATTTAAGTTTATAAAACGAGTTTATAAATATTAACTAGAAATAAGTTAAGCCATGACAAATAGACAGGATGAAGGAGGGGAATACATGCAATCCGGATTCTATTCAATCACATATATCCGTCAACAGAAGTTAATGCATGGGATATTCTCCCACAAGGCAAAATCAATTGCTCTGATACATTAACTAGAGCCCTTTGAAATCGTCTGAACTAGGTGAATATTCCACTTACCTATTGAGTTATTGAAGGGGTTCAACGCTAAGGGCTGACAATGCACTCTTAATGATTCCCCAATTTTGGAAACAGAACTTCATCAGCCTTTAAATGGATACTCATACTCAGGATGCTTTTATCACCATCTACTAATGTCAACACACAATTTTTACCATTTAATCAGGCATTATTTTTCGCGGAAGTTAGGCAACTCACTAAATGACTTCTAAATTATGTTTCACACCTAGCCATAAGTTGTCGTGATGGAATGATGGAGGGATCATTGACAGGCAGCAGCATCTTTGTAAGTGCTTGACTACTTTTATTATAGTTTTTTTCCTATTCAAGCCATTCTCGTAATATTTCAGAATTTGTCGCTTTTAATTTTACGGACCTCTTAAGATGTAACCAAAAAGATGTATTTTGTGCAAGAATACCTGGTAAAGTATATGTGGGCAGAATGTAACTCTTTTTTTGTTTTCTAGACAAAAACGCCTAGACTTGTTCCGTAGCTATGGTAAATACAAAAAAATTTTCGCTGACAGCCTGATTCTACTTAAAGCCCTATAGAGCCACTGCAAATGTCGAATTTCGCATCAAAGGAGGTTTTCTTTTATGAATTTTGAATGCAGCACAATTTAGAACATGTAAAGTTCATCGATTTCATCCCTTCATTGAAGTTCTATTACGAATGGCTGCTAATGCCAAAGAGAGCCGATTTAATGAAACCGTATTTTACTTGTGTCATTGGAACACAACAATTGGATCGAGTGAAGTCATTTTTGCCCTGATGGACACACTTGACAGATTCAAAAGTTCGTTAAATGAATTTTGCTACGGATTTATCAAAAGTAATCGGATTCTAAGGCAGCCAACTACGTTAAAAAACGCCATTTGTTATAATGGCGGGCATAACCAAGGTTAACACTGTGTCACAGTGGCTCTAATATGTCATTTGCCGCACCTGAACAATAAATCTTATTCGCTGCTCCTATTGGTCATCAAGTCTTCAGAGATTATGTAAAACGAAATTTTTTTTAAGCTATGTGAAATTCTGAACCAAATAAAAGGATCGAGGAGAAGAATGGCATATGTTGTGGATGTCTGCAATTGACACAACACAGAAAAGAAGAGTCATTAAAACTGCTTTAACTTTACCAGCTTCCCCACTCTCGAATTTCGTACGACATTCATCAACGAGATATGATTAAATGTGGACGAGACGTGAAGCCCATTTGGATAAATGCTCACGGTTCTGCAATGATGACGACGCCATACGTTATGTCCCGAAGGTACAATACAATCTTCTCCAATGTAGCTTCTAGGTAAATGCTCCTAACCAAAACAATTGGTTGACGAAGTATGGCTGCTGTTTAAAATCGACTAAACTCAAGCACTGTATCGAAATATGCCCTTCAGGTTTTAATCCAATTCACAATTTAAACGAAATAAGCTTACCTTTAATGAGTTCGCATCAGGAAATAAGGAGCTTAATTTTACTTTCCAGAACCACCATATCATTCTTGTTCATGCTTTATGGTTGATAAAGAACCTTAGGATATTTCATGACTCAAAGCCTTAGTTAAGGAAGGAAAAAGACAGAAACAATGTTTAAGCCAGGCTTTAAAATAACGAATAATAAATTTTTAAATCAGCCGGCCACAGTGTAGCTCTGCGGTAAACTAAGTCAAGGAGAAGGTGTCGAATAACGCTTCCTGCTTGTCATACCGTTAACGGGCTTACTTGAATCTAAAACTTTCATTTTTTAAAGAAACTTGGTAGTGGACTATAGCACAGTGCACGGCAGCCTAGGGAGTATCCTTAACGTAGGTTATGGACCGTGATGGCATTCTAAGGCGGCAGGCACAAATCACGCATGCGCAAAATAGACGCCGTTAATTGATAAGTTTGCATTCTTTTCCGCGAAAATTGCGTAAAGACCATGGTAAGGTTGCAATTTATTATGCAAATAAGCAGTTTTTTGCAAACGCATAGGTCCTTCAGTAAAGGTCCCTTTGTCTTGACTGATTTGGTATGGTACTTGCTTACTCGCATAGCATTCGCTTGTAACTTATGCACGTTCTCGATTACCAAGTTGTATTACTGTACTCCTGTTTGAATGAGAATATAAGACCCTAAGGTAAAGTGGTCTCCATCCGTAAAGAGCCATAAAGATGCTGACAAATTTTTGATTATGCCATTTATAATGGCTATTCGGTAATAATGAGATTGAGCATGAGAAGATATCTGTATATTGTATACTTTACGTTTTGAAATGCATGCAATAAATGTGGTCTGATTCTTTCCTACACATTATAATTGTGGGTTGTTCTTTTTGGTGGGATTTCTTACTTCCGTTAAAAGTCGTCATGCACCTCCTGAGAACACAACTTGATTGTGATCACTTCAGCTAGAGTGTATGCAAGTTTATACACTAACTCCAGACCAAGCTACTTTCTGAAAAGGAATTATGTTAAAATTTGATCTGTATTTCAGTTGATGGTAAAATGCCAGTGCCTTGACAGTAGCATTACTGATTTTATGTGCGTACTTAGGAAAAACGTCGGTTGCATTTTTGTCTAGTGTTTGCTACTATTTTTGTTCTAAGGTGCTAACTCATTTACCTATTGATAAAGTGGAAGATGACTTACATGAGTCGATTAAAATTCAAGACAATATTTTGCACATTAAAAGATGGAAAAGTAAAAAGCTTTACAGGAAAGGTATGTGGGGTTTCGCAATGCTGCAAGCCCAACTCTCCGACAAGTTAGGCCGTTTTTTTAAAGCACATTTTATTAAATTACACCAAAAAACCCAACAAAACTTGATGCTAGTTTCCACGGACAAAATAGCTCTTTTGGTTCTTTTTATTTGATAAAATTTCATGATGATGGGTAAGACCTGCAAAATAAGGGGTGAATGAGTGAATGAATGAACGCGGGAAAATGATGGAAGGTTAAGTGGATGTGGTAAAATGATTATCTTAAAAATAAAGATTTGTCTTTTCTATTTTACCACAAAAATTCGCAAGATTTTCTCAAACAGTTGCCTAATTTGCGGTGGACCTATTCTAAAGGTGTCTCGAAAATTTGACCACCTCTGTATAAAATTGTGTTAACATACGAAAAGTCGCTCGAATTTAATACAGGTCCAACGTCATTTCTCACGTCAGATGCTCCCATTACGAATTTGCAAACGCTATTTTGATAAAAACTACAGATATTTTACAATTTTCAGGGTTTAATCATGCGTCCCAAAGGACTGAACGACAAAATTAAACATCTTTCCAGACTTTAGATGCATTTTAGAAACAAGCTCGTCAATGCTGACTTTTGACATTTGTTTTACGCAGCACATTCTTAACGTTTTTTATTCGGTGTGTCATCGAGTCAGTGACTCTCGGGGCAAAACCTAAATAAATAATAGCGATAACTGCCTAGGGGGAAAATTCCAAGCCTTTTGTTTATCGGCGCTATATGTTTTTAAGCTTCTCGTCTAGTGCGAAGATTTTCTGCAAAAGACATACTGCCTCCAGACATTAGTCTCAGACCTTTATGACAATTTAAACGCTAAATTCAGAAGCCGAACCACCTCCAGCTCCACTACTTAAAAAAGACTTATTGCATATACTAAAAACATTTGAACGCTTGCCAGTGCACCTTATTTTCCAGATACTTAGGTTAAGTAGGAAATAAACAGATAGTTAATTATCTGTAAATAATAAGCAGGTTATTAACCTTCACTATGACATTTAATCAAAAGATTTGGCAATGCACATACATCTGGGTCAAAACCACAACCAGGTATGTAGAACTTACGTTTTGCTACTGAGGTGCGGGAACGATGAAGGTTTATTTATTCACTATGGATATCCACTAAAGCTTTGGTATGCGCATGTTAACTGCTTGGATCTGTCTCAGGGAAAGATCAGCAACCACAAGCCTCAAAAGATACTTCTCCTTGGAGATGTGTTATTGTCTTAGCACAACCAGCTTGTTTACGACACAACTTAGCATAAACTTGAGCTGGAAAGCGCGTCAATGACCCAAGTATTTGTGATAACGGATATCAACAAAAAAAGGTGGTGTCCTATGCGGTGGTAGTGAACGCAATAACTTGGATAGATGCGCATTGAAAAAATATCCTATAACCTGAAAGTTAGCGGTGCTACGCACTTCTTTTATTTCACCTAAACTAAATCAAATTTCCTTTCGGCTACTTAGCAAGCCTCCACCAAACGGTCATCAACATTAATAGTTCCATAACAGCATGCATGCAAATGTGTCAAATTCACTTCCCTTTCGGGTTTTTTTTTGTCCTTTTTGGCTAATTCAATAATATGCAGAGTTTAGACCTACTTACCAACAGCTAGAAGGCATTGGCAAAACTTATTAAACTTCCACAATATTTAGTAGTTCAGAGATTTCACTCATGACTGGGCGATAGTCGACCAAGGTTTTAGAAACAGTGTTTTTGTACTCTTCAGTTATTATTTGGAACGTGGACGATGTCAAAATAAAACAGAAAAACCACAAAGTAAGGATTCTAGCGCATTTAGATGCGCGTGTCCTTTTAAAGAGAAAAATAATGGCACAATTTTGATAGCCAATAATCATTTTTTGACGAAGAAACAGGTTTTTCTCCCTTTACTTCTCAATATGCGTTTGAGAGTCGTTGTTGAATTGTTCATGCAGGCAATATCGACACAAACTCACCAGTAGTCGAGACGTATACGAGGAATTAATGGCGATGGCGAGTTCAAGCTTTTGCATGACACTCTCATTCACAAGACCTTCAACTCTGGACTGTTTGGGCTGTTCAAGTTCATGCGGCAAGACAATCCGGTCCACGAAATGGGCTTCTATGACCGTCATACGATTGGTAGTTAGGGTTCCAGTCTTGTCAGAACATATTGCTGTCGCGTTTCCCATAGTCTCACAGGCGTCCAAATGACGAACCAGGTTGTTATCCTGGGAAAAAGGATAATGTGCTTAGTCTGCAATAGATCTTTTCCATATGTGGATAGTCTGCCATACATGAAATCACACAAGCTAGAGATATTTTGGCGATAAAGAAAACGGAAGACCAAAAGTATGCAAAAGATATCCATAGAGTAGAAATGCAAAAAAAACTCCAAATTATTATGTTAAATATTAGCACTGTGATGCTGCAAAAACAGCCACGTATGTTAAAAAATTTCTTTTGATTTTTGCCACGGAATCAATCAGATTTCATTAGTCTTGCATCTTCGAAATAAACACCAAAATGTTGTTGGAGAAATGAAAGCGACTTTCGCTAAAAGTTACGAACTTTCGCATTTCCGGCAACAATTCAACTTTATTTGGAGAACGGATTAAATTTACTGTGATATGAGCTGGACGAACATTATGAATCAACTTTTTCGATCAGTTTTGTCCAAAGCTACTGAGATTTTGAACAAGGGCTTCATATCCTGCTCTAGCGTTATGGCTTCCTTCATCTTCAGCAAAGGCTCGAGTGACAAAATAAAAGGATACACACTATGAGAAAGAAAACTTTCAGAGTAAAATGGATTGGAAGATTTAGAATATCTTAGTCTTCCAATGTGATACTTTCTATACCTTGGTTTTCAAAATGATGTGCTCTTTTAGAAATGTCACTCTCACCACGTTAATTACCTTTTTCACGGGAATAAGACTTCATATACAGATTTAATTAATTCCACCAGAGCACACTAGTGAAAACTTTAGCCGAAGTCTTTCCCTTTTGAAAACTCCACTGGATTGTAGGACATTATTTTTAATAATTCTAGACTTTCACTTTTCTCCTGCTTCTTCCTACCAGGGAACAAGATACAGGGACAAAACAGGGAAAATTTTTTTAAGTGACTTAAAAATTAGAAGCCTGCTGAGCATCTGGAGAGTGAAATGTGCCATAAGTCTTAACTCCTGCATCTAAAATCATGGAAAAGCTGCTTCCGCGAGAACTTTTACTTAGAATCTTTTCTATCGTTTTTAGAAACATCATTCAATAAAAGCACAACTTCATTTTATCAGAAATAGGTAGACTTTTTACAGTTCTCCTTGGATTCGGGACTGAAATCTTAGTAAGAAATCAACTACGAATACCTTGGTCTATTTTTAGTACCTAATGCCTCCCATAAATCCTGTATTTTTCCTGAATCTCGAAAATCATGCAGATCAAATCGAAAATGGGTGGAGAATCGAGGAGCTAAGATTCATTCGTTGTGGATTAAGCATTAAAAATCATTTGAATCTCTATGTTTTAAAATAATACGTGCAGTTATACTTTACAAGGCGCCTAACAAATCTCCGTTAAAGAGGTAGTTGAAACAAGATATGGTATCGCAAACTCTTAAAGTTAAGTACCTGGTCATTCCGAAAGTAGTATATTCCTTAATCTCTATTCACTCTATAGTGCCAGGTAAAACCAAGAAAAAGGTCCATAGGAACCCGCTGGGCTTTATCTGGTTCACTTTGGGGGTAATATGAATGATATGAAACTCCTGACACTTATACGTTGTTGTCACTTACCAATCTATGATGATCTGGGAGTATACCTCGTTGCTGGTTATAAAATATGGCCAGTAATCTAATTGAGTTCAGATTACTGAATATATCTAAGAACCTATCAAATTTGTGCAAAAAAATAAATTACTCTATATATTTATTTGTACAGGGAATGTTAGCGATCGCTAGCTTATAAAAGAAAATCCTTTTTAAAAACCCTGGAGTCTGATAGAGAGGACTGAATGGAAGGATCCTTTCCTCTTAGTTTGGCGTATTATATTGCGGCGGTGGCTACAAAGTGAATTGGTAAGATGATAATCTGAATTTTTATAAAAGCAAATATTCTACCACTTAGTGCGTGGAAACCGATATCACATTCAGCGGTTGAAATTTTTTGCTGAATCCTTAGAGGCTTCGACACTCCTCCGCTTTACTCACTAAGAAGCCATGACCTTCACAATTCGTCATGGGATACAATGGGTGCGAAAAGGCTACGTGTAGCTGATTTGATAGCATTGCATGCCCAACTTTTTCATGGGAAAAATAGAAACGACAGTGCACAGTACCACAAACATTTTGTATCCTCATCCCGATTTTTAGACTGGGCATCTTCCAGTCTTACTGAATAAACAATTGAAAGCCCGTAGATTTATGTGCTTCTACTTTCACATCTATTATTGAGCCAGAGACGAGTCATACAAATATAAAGTTTGCTTTTAAATAATTAACCCTTGCAATCTCGACACGTCACGTATCACCCTCAGTTGCACTAAGAAAACAGATGTTTTCGTCCACTTTCCTCAGTTATGGAAGCCTATCCTACAAATGTTCCAGATGATGGAACAAACATCGAAAGATTGGCCTAAAATGAACAACACGACTTGTCGCCATCAGGAAATGAGGATTGCTTAAAAGTAGGAATAAGTACCAGTTAACGCATGATAGTCGTCTGCTTTACTAGGCCCTTAGGGCCGAGAATTCCATGAAGGATATAATTAACCTAACGATCTTAATTATGTTGATGACCAAAGGTTTGGAAAAATTTCAACTTTGTGGTTTAGGTAAAACTTACAAGTCTTCCGCATGAATAGGACTTATTTTTTTCCACCTTTTATTTCGGCATGAGTGAGCTGGCAATGGATTCATTGCAGGAAAGATCCATGACGTTAACATCTTAAAACCCGATCCGCATTTCTGAAAGGGATTAGTACTGCTAAGAACTTATGTATGTTTTTAAAAGTTGTCCCAGTGCATAAGAAGTTATTTTGGGAGTAAGCCACGCAAAATCGTAACGCTCTATAATACAACTGATTAAATAAGGCCTCAAGGCTGTTTATGACCTAATCAACTCGCAGAAAATGCTACCACAAGTTCTATGTCTTTAAAATTTATAAACCATCAATGCCTTGAGTAGGCGGACATTTAAATCACAAGGCGTTGGTCAAATTTTCGAAACAAGTGATGAGAATAGTGTAGATAAACTGCACGTAGTATCGTTAACACGATGTTTCAGTTCTAAATTCAAAATTCACAAGTTTTGACAGAGTTGAGGACCTGTTTAAAACAAGGTTTAAGTACTCAACCGATTCAAAGTCAACGTATGCGCTCACATAGAATAAAGTGGATTTTCACCCCTTTAAGTTAGTAGTAGAGCAACTTATAAGAATATTATATCAACTACCTTCCATGGTACAGTCAATGTACAAAACCAATTTACCTTATGCATATATTAGCAAAGATAACAATTCTTTTCCTACCAGGTGGAAAAAATCGTAATTTTATGCATAGAAGGATGCAAACTATGTGTACATGAAAGCCGAACTCCAAATACAATATGCATACAATGGTGCTTTGAAAGGATCCCGGACCATACGATGACTACCGCTTGATTAGACCAAATAGCCGCCTTCAGTTATAACAACAAGTTATCATTAATGGCCCCGTAATAAGAGCGTAAGAGTAAGCAGTAACTTAGACAAAATTTCAGTTCTTTTGTTCACGTACTTTCATCATTTTCTTGACCGAATAGGCGAGAGAGAGTGTGACTGCCAGTGGAAGACCTTCAGGCACAGCAACCACAAGGATCGTGACTCCGATTATGAAGAAGTGAATGAAGTGCGTTAGGTGTCTACCCGTATCCCACGCTTCTTTCTTATGGCCAAACTCAATTATGCAGAATTTGATTATTAAAATCATCACTGTAGCCACCGCCAAAACTGTGCCTAAAGGGAGAACGGAAGGGGATAACCAGGAAATAATGCTATCTTACCAATATAGCCTATTTGAATAGCAAGTTTAGTCAACTTCAACTGAAGGACAGACATCTCACGAGTTCGCAGTTTCGACTTGCTCTCCTTCGTCTTGGTAATCTCGATCGGTGTAGGCAAACTTTCTTCGTATTCTGAAATGAAACAGTAACTTCTGTTGGCGAGCACAAATGTATGTTTACCTTTTAGGTCACCCTCTGAGCTCTTCTCTACTATTGTAGCCAACTCGTCTAAAAGGATTAAAAGGGCACAAAGTTAGTGTCTGGGCCTCTGTCTAGATGAAGTGGGTCAAATTAATTAAGCTCAACTTGTCTTCATTAACCAGATCTGTCTGAAGCTGGCTTAAGTAGGCAGTAGTGATTAGACTGCCTTCGATGGATTAGTCTTGTCAAAAGTTAGAAGATCTTTGGCCCATGCAAATTCGACAATAACAATCTAGAGAGTAAATTGACTGCATCTCAGATATCTCGTATCTATTTGCCATGAAATTCGTAAGTTGTAGTAACAATTGAAGTTTTTAAATTAAAGTAAGCATTGTCTTTAAAATGTACACATTTCAATGCTGGAAAATGAAGTGCATCAAACATTTACTGAACTGTCGCTTTACTATTTTGATTCCCGTCTATGAGAAGGGAGAATACAGAAATAAAGCAAATTTCTACCCTATTTCTAACTACACAATCAGGGCGCATAAACTCTTCCATATGGCAAATTTGCATCAGTCAACAACTCAATTAAATATACGTCCAAAAGCGGAAGAAAATTCACCGCATGCTAAGGAACTATGCATTCGACAGCAAATTTTATTGCTCTATTTGGGAGAGTTTTATGAATAGTGAATCATTGCAGCTGTGCAAGCTAAGCTTGCACGAAATCCCAGCTGATGGAGCTGGACTAAAAAGCTTCAAAATTCGAGCAATTTTTGTTAAACCAAGAGATTCTAGTCCATTTATTTTTTCCATTTTCGCGTACTACTATCTGATAAGCGCTAATTTATTTACTCCCGCTAAATTGCAGTGTTGAGTAAAGTGTGAGCCCAAATTTGACAACAGAGTGATGGTGGCTCTCTCACCTTTAGTGTTGTTGAGAGAATTTAGTTGAATTGTTGTTTCTGGAAGATCACCATGCATGTTGTTGAGGAGGGAGTAGATTATTCCTGCTTGGGAATTTTTTCCCACCGCCGTTACCAGCATTCGGCCTGAACCCTCCATTACGTGGGTTCCTTTAAAGTAGCAAACACGTTATTCAACTCTACTCATTTGCATCATCAGAAATAGTGCAAAAGCCTCTAAAATTCAATTAATGAAAGCTCGTTAGAACAGAATTTCTTTCAAGCTTACGAAGGTTGGGTTTAATATTTTGACCTCAAACATTTTTACAGGCAAACTTATGGTCTGATGGAGTGACGTAGAAGCTGTTTGCGTTAATGGGAGGCTTTTGGAAGGTACTCAGATCACTTCCTGTGCAAAATATTAAGAAGTCAAAGAGGGTCTATATCTAAGATGGATGTTTTCAACTATAAAATTGCAACTCCTCTCAACAGTAACTTGCTTTTTATAAAAAAATTAGTAAATAAATTTAGCATATCAATACCTTGGGGATGTTGTGGTTTAGGAGTAAAATCATTCACTGTTTTATTCAACTTGTAATTTTCATGGGTACGAAATGACAATTTTTTCTCGCTACCGGCAAAAGTTATTGCTAATGGAGTCCAGATGAGATCTTAATCAGTTTCGTGCTTATGGTAAAAATAATTTTTACTGATCGACGAAAAGAGAATAGCTTTTTGTGTGACTTATATGTTTTCCATAGCCACACAATCTCGCAAAACTCTGAGTCTCAGTGTGAAAGTAAAGTACATTCTGAGTAAATCATGGCAAATAATTCATTATTTAAATGAATGAAATGCAAATATATCCCATTTAAGTCCAAAAAAGGCGCCTATCAGGCATTGTAAAAGTAGTTCTTAGGCGCGAAAGGCGATTAAAGGTGGGTTACACACGAAGCCAGGAGGGCACAGTAGTGAATGTCAACCGGATACCCAGTGTGTGCGCACGCTTTCATGGTCCAGAGGGTTTTATTAATAAACCTTGCCTTTTACAGACTGTGAGCACGCATGAAAAGACAATGACTGATGTGATCAAAATTTTTAAGTTTGGGAATTACTTCAACATCCTTATCTTCACGAATACAAATGCCGGTCTTTCTGCTTTTTCTCTTGTAAGGTCATTTGCCCACTTCTATGCTTTTTAAGAACTTCAAGGATAACCAAATTATCGGTGGCGCCAGACGATTGGTCCGGATCCTTTACCTCTCTCAGGAGCATGGAAGAAGGGTGTTTTTGTGGATTTCTACAAATGACGGAGTGGTTGCCGAAGCCAAGTTGATCTGTAGCACTTATTCCAATTTGAAGTGACGTAGAATGGCTACCAAGAGAGCAAAGGCAGCATTGAAGGAGCCAAAAATTAAAGCTATTGCTTAACAATACGTCCCAAATCAGATATTTGCGTTATTTGAAATTGTGTTGATGGAAAGAGATCGGTAATTAAAAAGCTCTCACTTTGAAATCGCAGTTAAACTTAGCCATTTTAATTAAAGGACATGGCGATTACGGCTCACCGAACCGATGAAACGCATCCATCTTTGAATTTTAAAATCTCTTCCTTGGGATTTAAAATGACTTTTTGGTAGCTGACGAAAATATTTCATTCCTGAAAATAATATTCACTATGCTTATTCGCGATAGTCCCTGAAACTTTGTAGCCCTCTGTGTTCCAACCTCCATGCTACTTAGGGTGGTAACATTCCAGCCTCTCTTTAAATCAACAGTGAAACAATTTTTGTGCACATGTGTCTCAATGGTGACTTTATGGGCAGCACCACTTTTGGGGGAAGGGAACATTAAAAATAGTAGAAAGTAACGCACCCGAGAGCAGTGTTGGATCAAACAAGGGGCTCTTTTTCACGTGATCCGATTCGCCAGTAAGGGAGCTCTCGTCAACTTTCAGGTCAGTGGACTGGATCACCACCCCGTCAGCAGGCAAAAGGTCTCCTAAGGAAGTTAAACGATTTGGCTTCGTATAGTCTCCAAATTTAAATCTACTGAACCTTCGCCTTCGTATTTCTGAAAGGCACTCTTAATCGGGCCTTCGAAGGTGTTCAATAAAAAGTTGATAAAAAGCCCTTTAAAAATTTGCAACAGATTTAATTGAATTACATTGCCTAAAAATTAGCAGTGCTTTTCTTAGACTCTAACTTGAACATAAAATTCCCGACGGCGATGTTGATGATGATCAGATGCGAATTGATTAATTAATTGAAATTGAAAGCCAGTGAATTATTAATTGTTTGAAAAACGTAATTTAACCCTTTCATTTACGATTGCAAGCCAATAGAAATCATAAAGTGGGCAGCATTGGAACAAATAGATCAATCTTGCCTTTGTAGTCTTAATTCATTCAACCGCAAATATTTTGAACATCTCCAGTCAATTTACGTTCAAAAAATCCCTCCATTTCATATCAATCTTTGCAGCACTTGTTGAAGGGATTTTCATGTACTTTACTACCTAATTATTTACTGAGGGTTTTTCAACATCACAAATAAATTGCGCCACGCTAAAGCTAGCCTTAGTTCCGTAACGTTAGTTTAACCGCCCTTGTTTTCTATGAGCGACGTCAACAGATAAACTGGCGGCGATACCAGGTCCAAATGTGAGTAATTTGGACTTATTCAAAACGAAGCACACATCCACTCGGTCTCTTGGGATAATCTGGCGAAGATTAGTAACTTCCTTTATAGTTTATCCGCCCGTAAACATAGTCACAAATCGCTTATTGAGTTTCTATGGTTGTCTGAAACATTTATCTGTAATTTGCCTACTTTTCTGGTTATTAACTCAAATGAAATCATTAAAGAGGAAAAATCCTTTTTTGGCTAAATTTGAAAAAGTTGAACAAGAACGAAAAGGGAACAGGAATAAAGTTTTCTAAGCACGGCCTATTACTCCCTGAAAACTTATCAACTTAGGAACACCATTTGGAAACTTTTCGCCTTTTTTTACAGTCCTGCTTGGTACATAGGGAACTGAAGTAGTGCGAATGGTTGGGAACCCTTAATTTAAGCATTTTGTTATTGTCAAAGGCAAAGAGGGAAGCTGAAGTGCAGTCCAATCAGAATTGGTGGGTAAAGGAATTATTGATGAAAATGTGAGTAAATCCCAACTTCCTGCTTCACTGATTCTATCAGCAATCACTTTCGCAAGTAATTTGAATGCACACTTCATAGTTGAGGTTGCCACTATAAGTGCTAAATAAGACGTACTCTTCACTCATCCCTATAGGCGCAGTAGTATCTGAATGTAATATTGGCCAAAGTCCAATGTTCTCTGAGCTCTGGTGATTTGACGCTGGAAATTAGTGGTTTTTTTCACCGTGTGATTGTATTTAAGGACCAAAGTCTGATAGACCATACAAAACTGCACCTTCGCGAACCCATTTATAAATGCGTGTGGTCATGTTTAGTAAAGCAGCTACTATGTAATAATGTCCCTTCACTGGTCTAAGAAGTTTGCTGTTTCAATGTTCTTAGCACTTCTTTAAAGTCGCTGCCAAAATTTCAAGAGTTTTGGTCAGTGGCATCATTACTGAATCCGAAAACCATTATAGGTGACAAATTTGATATCTCACCGTATTTAACAAGGCAGATATCTCCAACCACAATATCAGCTATGGGAATCTCCTTAATTATTCCATCACGTAAGACAGTAAACTTCTGTTCAGCCTCTATGCGGCTCTGAAGTCCGCGGAATTGTTTTTCCTTTTGCCAGTCATTGACTGCCACCACGACTACCACGACAACAACAGCCACTAGGATGGCAACACCTTCTATCCAACCTGTCTCGTTTTCCGAGGTTCCATCGTGATTAGGGGAAGGATTGACTGCAAAGAAAAATGAGTAGGTAATTTTACTATGAAACGTCCATAGCATGCATGTTTAGATAGCAAAGTATTTGATTGTTGACAATTTGATCACATTCATAACTTTGAAATCTTTTCTTATTGCAAGAAATTTTCTCTAAGGAGGCTTATTTCCAAGAAGTGGAATGATTTTTCGCGTTTATAAAGTTTTAACGTAACGTTTAACGATTCATATTTTAATGATACTAAGCGGTTGCACTTAATTTGGCAGAGATGCAAGCTTTTCTTTGATATTTGTCGCTGTGTACGTTCCTCAGCGTTTGAAACAAGTCGCACCAGCTAGGGCAAATAAATTAATCTGAAATGCACTTTCAGCCACAGTTAACAATAACCAGTCACTTAAGGCTTAAGAATGGAAGGGAACTAAAAAATACATGAGAATTTGTCCCACTTGCATACGTTACAGGGATGTTATACAGTATTTACCCTCTGCCTATCAAAATGAGCACCTGTTGCCTAGGTCGGTTCTATTTTATACCTGAAACTGGCTGCCTGCATGATGCTGTTTGAGGGAGAAAGGTTATTACTCCCAAGTAGCCAATTATCATGGCTCTGACAGACATCGGCCCGCTCTAGTTTAAGGATAGATACAAATACGTTATTACCTCATACCTTCAATGCTGGACAACATCCATTTCCCTCTCAACAAATGCAACTGCATTGCAGCTCTAAAGCACCTCAAAATCACCAAGAATATAAAGCATTTGAACCAAACCTCAACCTTCAGAAAGTTTTAAAGGGGTGTACACTGAACTACAGTTTCAAAGCCCAAATAATCATAGTTCAAAAATGTCCAGTTCTAAACCGTGTAAGTTTGCAAAAAGAATGTTCTCCACTGTGTACTAAATGGTCTATTGCGAAATGGTTACGAAATATATTTACTACAAGTAGGCTGCAGTAAAATTTGGCTTATGTGCTTTACCTTGTTGACTTAGCCAGTTATTGGGTAACGACTGAAACACTTCAACCAAAAAAGACATTAAAGATTTTCGTTTATGAGAAGCGCATTTCCAATTAGGTAGAAAATCAATTTTTGTTCTTTAACTGCGGATTGAAACATGCAGGATTATTTTGCTGAAAAACAACCTGGTGTCTTAAAAGCCTTCGTAAACTAGTAATAATGGTCTCTTGTGCCTCTAAAAGTGCAGTATGTAGCGTTATCAATAATGATAAATATGTCTTTTTCAAAAAGTAACCAACACTTACATTTCATGTACAGAGAGAGTGCTAATGAGATAATTGCGGCTCCAATGAGGACCAAAAGTGTGATATCCTGTAAAGCTTCCCACACTAGGCGAAATATTGATTTTGGTGGTTTTTGGGGAATAATGTTTGTTCCATACAATTGGCGCTGCTTTTCCACCTCGGGCTCATTTAACCCTAAAGGAAAAAAATTATTATTATTATTATTATTATTGGGCTAGATTAATCGTATCTTGTTTAATGTCTTAAAACGGACTTAACGTGGCAATAAAGTTTTGCAAACCTTTAAATGATTTGGTTTGCTATCATTACAAATGGCTTTCACATCACTGCATTTACTTTATGAAAAATAAAATCTAACTTAAATTGCTGTGTTTGAAATTTTGCCTACCTGCTATTGGGGAACTAGAAAGGGATTTAACCAAACTAGCGTATCCATTAAACTCTCTTTCAATAAATTTCGCTGCCTCTTTTCCACGCAATCCCATCAAAAGCTGAAGTGTTTGCAGAGTGCACTGCATTTTGGGGGGCCTAGAAACCATTGCAAAAATAACCTGTAAAAGTGAGAGAAGCAACCAAAAGTTATATTCCAAAAGCACAAAAACAAGCAATCGTTAGGCCAGAAATCACTTCAAATAAAAAATTTAACAATATATTTAGTTTGCTTGTACATTTGCTGATATTAAACTTTTGTCTCCCAGGTAACAAACACCAACAAAACGAGTTCATTAATTACATCGCTAATAATAGTTTTTTTCAGCGCAGACGTCAGTGCTTAAAAACAACCTTATGAATTGTGGTTCCCAATTGTACTATGGGGGAAAATCACTATCCATATCGCTAGTAACTTACAATCGCCAACTTAAAATCACCCCATCAAAAAAGCCTTACCCTTTATAGGTGTGTCAAAAGGGGTGGCGCTTTGTTGTTTTGTTCATATATTTGTTTAATTTACGTAGGTGAAAACATGGGTCCAGTTCCAAAACGTATCCAAATCCTCAAAGACGCCAAAAATAGACGAGTGAAGAACTCAAACAAAGTCGACCTTAAGGAGGAATTTATTTAAACAGGTTCATATTAGTTTATTGAGTTTCCTTACAAAATGGTTTAAAAAATATAATATTTTACACTGCCTTTTGCTGCACAAAGGCACAGCATTACTCTACTATTAAGGAAAACCTAAAAACGCCTAGGTTATTCGCAATATTCACTAGTCGATTTCATAACTTCCTAACATTTTTAATAAGGTTTGCAAGGCATTTTGCTAGTCTTTATTAGTTTTGGCGTTTCTTATCCACAGTATAAATGTAGATAACTTTTAGTGACTTTTTGCTTCATTAAAGAGTCTCAGAGCCCTCAGCCTTCTCTTATCACGAGAGAAGGCATTAGTCCAAGGCAGAAAACTTATTTTTAATACTATGCCTGAGGACAGAGTCATTAGTGCAACAGGTTTCTTCTTTTCCTCCTCATCGTCCCTTTCCACCTTACTGGAAGAAGACCGAGCTTTTCCGGGCATGGTTTATTTAAGGAGAAACTGTAGGTGGAGAAGTCCAGACTACGGGGTCGCGGTATCCGGCGCTGGGGGAGAACACGCTAGCTGGCTTTCTACCACGTGCATATTGTGTTCCCGCCTCTCACCTACAAAGCGTATATAAACACCAACATTATTACAATTAGTATATTCCGTAGGCAATGTTTTCTTGCAGAAACACATAAATCGAATCCTAAATGGAGAATTGAACAAGTAACTCATTACCTGTGTGTATTACTTTGTCCGTTAGAACTGCCGGTTTCGATCACTTGGGTGGCCATATTGTACTGAGCCGGTTGGTCGGCCTTTGGGCCGTGCCAACAGCCTCGGGACGCTACATGTGACTATTTTCTTCAGCTTTACGCATCTATTGTAGCGTCCCGAGGCTCCCTTTAAGGTAAAAGAAGGCGCAGTACTAGGGCACAATATATATATTCCGGGAACAGAGGACTTGGGGGCTGTTGGCACGGCCCGGAGGCCGACCAACCGGCTAGAACAAGATGGCCACCAAAGTGACCTAAACCGGTAGTTCGAACAAACAAAGTATTACATCTATCTCTACAAAATATTTAGTATTGTAAGACAAACAGCCATATACTAACAGCGTCAGCAATCAAATTTGAGTATGCATCTAACTACAATTGCATTTATTCCTTTTGTTTATTCTACTGGGTCTGAAATAATGGAAGAGATGCGCAAGACATCACATATGTACTGTAGCGTCCCGAGGCCCCTTTTAAATAAAAGAAGGCATAGTACTGAGGCAGAATATATGTTTTGGAAACAGAGGGCTTTGGGGCTGTTGGCACGGTCCGGAGGCCGGCCAACCGGCTAGGACAATATGGTCACCCAAGTGACCAAAACCGGCAGTTCGAACAGGCAAAGTATTACACAGCCCCTCTCTTCTTTCGAGAGTCGTTCCCGACGCTCCCCTTGATCAGCCTCCAGTATTAGCCATCACAACGTAATCAGTGCTGTGAGAAGCACCCACGAGCTAACCGTGCCAGCCATCGAGATTCGAGGGCATGTCTTCTTGTAGTACCATCAATTCTGCGTAGCACTCGGTGCAGCAAATGCGCATATTTTAGTCCTCCTCACCCACGATAATGCGGCTCAGTGCAAGGCGGGGTACGAATCCAAGTTTTTGGACGAATGGAGGCACACACAACACAAATTGTGATTCCAGGCTTCTCTGATGCCGTAGAAGAAACGCGAGGGTATCGTAGAACTCTGAGCGAATGGGGCAATTGGGCTTCATAGGAACGGGATGCACGTAATCCAGGTAGAGGATGATTGACCACAACGTCACTGATCCTTCTTGGCAGTTGCACCGGACTTGGAATTCATGGTTAGTGTCGCTTCAGTTGTTGATGGCTTCCCAGCAGAACACGAGGGCGAGGGAGATGTCGAAGATAAACGTCGATCTCGGCCCTTCTGTTATAGGATGTGAGGGATTCTCCCATCCGTAGCACATGCACTTCTTTCACACCGCCAAAGTTTGCCATTAATAATCTAAACAATAAAGCTAGCATATTTAGATTCACTACTACCACGTTAGGCACATTTTTAAATAAAAAGCGTTGGAAAAAGGGTTGATTTGCCGTTTTTACCTCTTTTAATTGATTTAGGACTATCAGTTGCTGTGTTTGGTCTTTCCGATACTTGATTTTCCCAGCCTGTTCGGTGCTTTTGAATATGTCGGCGGATTCTTGCCCAAGTTTTTCCCCTCTCTCTCAAACCGCCCTCTCAAACGAAGACTGGGTTGACTATTTGTTAAGTAATTTAAGAGGAAAAGTCAATCACATTTTGAAAACATGGGATGATATTGGTCTTGATGAAAAGCCCTACAAAGAACGCAAATGCATACTAAAGCGGCACCTGGACATGTTGTTAGACGATATGATATCTGAGGAGGAAAGATCGGTTGCTCATCTTCACTCCGTTGTGAAAGAAATGGAGGTTTGTGTTTATGGTTGAGATAATCTTTTAAATTTTCTAAGGTGAAGGTTAGTAAGCTGAATAGTGTCCTCGGCTTGAAGGAAAAACCGCTACAGCAGAATCTTCCGCTCATTGCACGCGAGCGAAATTTGGCAGAGGCTTACAAACATCTTTCAGTTATGGCATCAAGTCGGATTGATCGCTTCAGATCGCTGGTAGCTGAGCATCAACGTCTCAGTAAAGCATTGGGCAGACCTCTCAAGCATTACACCTATGATTATGCCCCCTCACCACAATTACTCGAGGCAGTTGAGCATGACATCAACGAACTTCTCATTAAATTGGTTGTTGATCTTTTCAACGTCATTTATGAAAATATTTAGGCACAGCGATATGCTGAAACATGCAACCACAAGATACCCAATCAAGTCATAGAGAGTGACGCTACTACTGGAATAAATGACGATCATACCTTATCCTCCAGCACCTGTGATGAAAACTCAACAAATACAAGCACTTCGACTTTTTTAAGCTTAAAGAAGCGTGTTGCTGCTGTAAGGCTTGTGGGCTTAGTTTTGCTGTTATGGTGGATTCAAAATTGTACTGTGCTCTTTCACATTTAGATAAGGGATTCTACGCAGACTGACAGGTTGAAGGAGACAATCAGGTCGAACCTATCCGATTTGCATAAACTTTTTGACGAGTGTTTGGTGGATCCTTGCATACGTGAACTTTATCCGTTGGAACCTGACGAAAGCTCGTTGGATGAGGTATATCTTGAACACCTAGAAAATCAAATCAAGGATTGGCAGGACTATCGCACTCTCCACACTGACGCGATTGCTGCTTTCTATTCGTGGCGTGCGTCATTTGCACGTCTAATTCAAGTTGAGGTGTGATGCTTCTTTTTAAATAATTTGATTCCGCCATACATGTATATATATATATATGTATCCCTCCAATGTGTTTGATGTGATCCTTCGGTATAATTCCACCACAGCCTCTCGATACACTTTTGTACACGGGATTTTACAAAGTTTCAATCGATTTTCTTCCCGTAAACTCGTTTTTGGTGTTCAGCCATAATCCTGCGAAGGACTTTTCCTGGGATAAAAATTGTTTATTTTAGGTAATTTAAATGGTTATTTATTACTATTGTTCGTTTTTTAAAAGAAGCTTGGAAATTATGCTGTTGATAGGAATTTGACGTTTAAAAATGAGGGTTTGCGTAGCCTCCCTTATTCATCCAGCTCTATCCTCCTCACTTTGGGGCTGATTACAAAAATTCTCTATTTTATGAGTGAAATACGATGTAGGTAAGGGTATGTGAATGCGGAAGAATCCAAAGACTAGTTGTTTGCTTGATTTGATATGTACTTAATATCTACCTAAAGGAACAGCTATGCGAATCAAAACATCTCACGACACGAAGCAAGGATCTTCTCAGACTAGAAAGAGAAGCCACTTCAATCAGGGAACGGATTCTTCCTCAATTGGAAAAGCTCTTGTTTTCCGTGGCGCGTAAAAGTGAGAATTTCAAGATCTTTGGTCTTCCCGCCAAGGTTTACGTCGAGGAGGCTAGAAGGGAGGCTGATCAAGCTCCACCAAGAGCACAAAGACTCGGTTCAGAAAAGCAGGCTCAGTGAGTCGATACTTGCAGCCTTAGGTCACCAGGCATTCAGGTTTTTTAGTGAAACCCACTACGCTTTCTGCTTAATTTAGACTTCTGTCAAAATCTGTTGCATCCCTACATGCTCCTAACCCCATGAGTGCTCGAAATTATTCGCGAAAATCCATATTAAAACCCAATCAAGTAAGTCCTTTTGTCGAAAATAATCACTGGTGCCTCCAATTTTAGTTGCACTCTTAAATCGATGATTTCTTGAATTTAGACATCAAAGTTGGCTACTTCCACAGCCAGAGCTCGTTCGGGTGGTCCAAACTTGCGACCCAATCCTTATTCCCGGTTCAAGACTCCCTATCCTGACATGAACCAATCGGCTTCCGCCGTTCCCAACTCTGCTACCCTCATTGATCAAAACCTCGCCAATCGGAAGGTTGATCACGCCTTCATTTAGTATCTGTCGAGTTTTTTTTGCAATCTGATAGCTCAAAGTTTCACGAGGCTTAATTTCTGATAGGCGGAAATTATTTCCTATCCGAGAAATATTTAGGACGAAGAATAAGGAAGATTTTTGCAATAGGTCGAATGGCCCAAAGTGGGGAACAAAGTGGGCACCCTTGCTTTTCTAAATACTTCACTTCCAAAGACTGCTACGCCAATCCGACTTCGTGCACCGAGCGTTATGGTTGGATCAGCCTCTAAAACTCCGGGTCTCTCTGTTTCTTGTGAGAGGATGAAGCGTATGACTCCGCGGGCTCTCCGGCCACTTGCAGATTCACCACGTCCAGTATCAGTGGTGGATCTTTTCGTCTCTGGCGGCGGCAAGCCCACCAAAGTTTCAAGTGGGCTGAAGACTCCAATAGGCATTAGGGCTCCGTTAACCAAAAAGACTGTATCACGGGTATGTTTTTCACTGTGAATTGAGCATTGATGCTCCAGTGTTTGCAAATGTGTTTTTACTAGGTTTATTCTGTATCTCATTTAGCGACCAAGAAAGTTTATCTTATCCCGTCCTTAATATTAATCTTTTCGAAAGATATGTGCTTCAATATCGAAGTACCTTGCCAAATACGAATACAAGTATGAGAATGTTTGGCCTATTCTTTTATTACTCATTTTGTTAACATTTTCGGATTAAAGTAATGCGATGTCTATCCCTCTCTTCAGCCATGGCGAGGCTAACTTGCCAATATTTTCACTCCTTTTACTGTAGGTTTTTGTGCATTCAAGCTTAGGCGATCTGACTTCTAACTATTCTAGTCGTTGGGGTAATAATGGAGACATTAATCTTGGCACACACCGATCGGCATCCCCTACCTCTGTGGAAAGCGACTCCATCTTCGCAACACCCATTGGTCGAGCCCCTATAGCTCGCAAGGTTAGTGTCTCCCATCTTGCCGATGTTTTGAGGGTATCTCAACTAATGCTTTTTCTTTCACCAATTCTAACAGAAGGGTGCAACCACTCCACACATATCAGCCTCTTGCAGTTGTCTGAGCCGGCTGGCACCATTATTTGAAGAGTCACCCCGTCCGGTCTTAGTGGTGGATCTTTTCAGACCTCGGCATAGTAGTGTTAATCGCCTTGCTCCAACGGCTAGTAAGACAGTAGAAAGTGGGGCTAGAAAAAATTCAGGCTTCAAGGAGCCGACGATCACAAGATGGCAGGCAAGTGTGAGCCTTAGCTGACTTTCGATTTTGAGTTCCACTTACTGTTTTACCTTAAAATTGGAGTAGCTCTACAAGCTTCTCATTTAGTTGAATAGGGAGGCGACATCACATGATGCATTGAACGATCGACTGCTAACTTCGGGCTTTTCCTCTTCCTCTTCTGTCCTCGCGAGCAATCAGTCGGCATCCCCCACTTCCATTAAAAGCGAAACGATCTTCGTTACGCCCGTTGGTCGAGCTCCTGTCTCACGCAGAGTGAGTCTCATTCTATCTTCAAGGCCCGATAAATCAGTGCAGGGTATCTTTCAGTAAATGTGTTGCATCGTTGTTACAGCAAGTGGAGGGCCTTCATGCTGCTTCGTCGACCTCAACGGCTGCTACACCAAGTCGACTTCGCACACCGCGTGTTGTTGCGAGGTCTACAGCTGTAACTTCAACCCTGCCATCCTCCTGTAGTCGGCTGTATCAAATGACACGACGAGCTCTCCCATTACCCAAGGAGTCGCCACATCCGATCCCAGTGGTCGAATTTTTTCGTCGTGGTGGCCAGCATGATGTGACCAATGGTACGCCTTCTAACAACTGGCGAACCAGGGGGTTAAGACCCCTGAATAACAGTAAAAGGTATGTCAGCTTGTGTGCATAAAACCCCTCCCTCCCAGTTCTGTGGTGTTTCACGATTGGCGTTAGGTAAATGGCTTTTTTAATGCCCGACTTGAAATGAGATGTAATCTATGTAGTCCCCCTGTTCAAAAGGTACCCCCAGTTGACAGTAGCGCTTGTAATGACCCTTCGTTGTTCTTTCCTCGTATTGTAGGCCATGAAAAACACCTCACCACAACACTTTAAAATCGACCAACAGGTGGACGTGAATCTTCGAGAGAATGTTCATTTTAGCGTCATTTTTATCGTTCATTTCATTTAGTGCGGCATCTGCTCTGTACAATCATTTGACACTTTTGATTTTATATGACGGCAGATCTTTTTTTATTGATGAATTCAGTGTGAAACTATCGTCTACCTTCGTTGGCTTTGAGAGGTGGTGTAGATTTGAGCCTATTGGCCCATCTTTTGCTAAATTTGTCTATCATTTACGTAAAATCCACACATTGATATCCTTACCTGGCGACCACTTTTAAAGTTGGATGTTTTTGATCAGTGATTTTTGCCACAATTTGGGAGATGCTATAATCGAAATCGGTCTCAAATACGGCATTACACTAATGGGTTAAACCAAGTCACTGGCATGTGCTCAGAGGACGCTTACTCAGCGTTACATGTTCTGCTTGGAGGCTTAATGCCCAAAAAGTGGAACAGACGTAATGGTCCTCACGACTTTGCATCCACTCGTTTGCAGTTGGTTATCTTGAATGGACAGGCACGTCGCATGTGACGCTGGCAGAGAGCGCTTTGGTAGCTATCGCCTTGGGTGATCTTCAAAATTACCCCCCGATTCGGTGAATCAGTGGTGCCTTATTCCTCTTGTTGGTTCCGGTACCCATTGTGCCCATACACTGAGGATCAGGGACCGAAATATGAAACAGATCTGCAGTATTCTACCAAACGTCTAGAACAGATTAACACATGGAATGAATTGAAATGTTTTTCCAGAACGCAGACTCATCTATCGTGCGCCAATTTATTCTGCTGGGAACTTTCGAATCTCAGTACAAAAAAGGGACTAGAAAAGGACCACAAATTTCCTATGATAATATTATACGATAGGAGGTGTCTGAGTGACAGCTGCTGTTATACTGTAGAAGCCAAAAGAAAGGTGTTCACAAGCTATGAAACACAGCCGTATCGACCCAATGGCAGCCCTGGAGCATATCGCGCGACGACTCGAAGTAGAGCTCCACCGGTTGGGGATGGGCTCGATTGACCCGCTCCTGTTTCTTCTCTCCCTTCACTCGGGGCGGTTTTGGTACCAGTTCGAGGTGGAGAGCGTACGCATGGAGCATAAGACGCGGCAAACGGTGATCCTTTGCAGCTTCCGCCGACTCTCCATCACCGTAGAGACGGCCGTAGATGGGGTCACCAGCGATCGGGTGGCCGCGTAGACCCAGGGCGCAGTGTAGACGCAGTTGGTGCCGACGACCCGAGTGTGGCTCAAGCAAAAGTAGACTGGCTGGTGAGCCTTCAAGAAAGCCGTGCTTTAGGACCGTTATTTTTGTCTGCGCAGGCCGAGGACGCTAAACGCGTAAGGCAGATAAATGTTGACGTTTCTGTATGTTCATGCGCACCCTGACTGCACCAAAGTGCTATAATTAAGGCTGAATTACACTTTGGAGTGTTGTAGCATGTATTCGTGGGGTTTCTGCGCTTCCAAAGATAGCCCAAAAGCTGAGTCATCTGCCCTTGATAGGGAGACCACGGTTTCAGTCCTTATCGCACAAGTTATAGCGCCTTCAGGAGTAGGTTATGTGCTACGTTGATCACAGCTTTAGTGAATCTGATCTAAATCTCCGGAAACTGGTTGAATACTGTGCCAAGGTGCCATTAAAAGTCAATCAGTATAAATAATTGGACTTTCGAAGACCCCAAGTAGAGCGGCTATCAAGTTCTAGCAATCATCCTTACCTCAAATTTCGATGAACAGCAAGGAAGAGGGGTTAACCCTGAACAGATTGAACCGCTCTCCAAGGCGCTACCTTCAGCACTATAAGCAAATGCTTCTACGAAGAGCTATTTAAATACAGGAGCTACAATGTTCAACCACAGCACCACCTCCCAAATGACTATCCCTACAGTGCAGTTGGTTTAAAAGATGGCATGATGTTTCGAAATTTCATCAAAATTATCGACAAACAAAACCAACAATCAAGCAGACAGCACTTATGCCCGTTTTTGGACCAAATGAGACTAAACTCATTCCAGCTTTACAATCGATTGCAGTTTTTTTTAATAATAGGCATGAAAGGACCTGGTCGGTGAAATATTTATTTCCACTGTACATATTACCACGCGACACCTTACAGACTCTCACAGTAGTGGCACGTAAGTGCGCCAATTTCATCTGTACCGTCAAACCTCTAGTCGCATTGAATGCATAGAGGATGCCTCCGAACCTCTAGGCCTTACTATGTTTAGATGGATGGTTCACGTTCCAAGCTCCAACGAAAGCAGATTAGTACTAGCTCTCCAAACGAACAACTTATACGCTAGGGCACTATCTAAACAAAACCAAAAGGCGCTAAGCTTGCAAGAAGTGCTTTTATCACTTAGCGTTCCGGACAGCCCAATTTAGAGGGAACGGTCCTTCATTCATATATGCTTCTTAGACCATTTACGATAACGATGCATTTGAGTAGTTTTTTCAAATGCCTGCTTACTTGGCAATTAGGTACGCAATCTGGAACCATGATCTTCTGCCAGCGGCCCTCTGGCCATGAAAACAATAGATCTCCAACCGCAAAATTCACCAGATATTCCATATCGCCTGATTTTGTGCACATATTAGCACAATGTGAGACTTCGATATTGAGGGATAAAAGATATTCAGACTTGGGGAGGCGAGCACCATCTAGGCACGTAGAGTCCTGAACATGTCCCCAGACAACTGCCAGGTAGAGCTTTTTGGTGGTCCTGTTCTGAAATGCCTTTGCTGCCTAAAAAGCGATGTCTCGTTATAAGCAAGCTGACTTTCTCGCAGTTGGCAAGCGTAAGAAACTTACTAGGCCAGCCATTTTCGGCGAATAGGCGATGCAAATGAGACCACTAGTGGGAGCATCAAGACGATGGACAAATCGATACATATGCTCTAGCGAAAAATTGGCAAGTCGAGGTAGTGCAAAAAAGAGCTGAGTGTTGATGAGAAATGACACGTTTTACGCACCTGCATCTGAAGTGTCACATAGTTCCGCCAGGGGTGTATACTGTTTATCAGCAGTTCATGCGACTTGTCCACAACAAGAAGGCCGTCGTGGCAATAAAGTAGTCGCAGATCGGTGATGGGAATGAAGACGTCTCGTTTACCCCGAATATAATCGATAAGTTGCTGAGCGTTCCACATGAAAAATACCCATACTCGTAGTAGAGCAATGCCAAGAATATTCATTTAGTCAGGGTCTGTGTAACGATAAAAAGGTACGTCTAGGTACGTAACTATGCATTTTTTTACACAAATGAAGCAAAGGCTACTACTTCGTCGGCAAATAATACAAACAAAGTCCCAAATGAAGTGAAACCTAAGTCTACCAACTACCTGCTAACAGCACACACGACAAGGACATAAACTGTAAGCATCACCCAAATTAAAACTCGCATAATCATCAAATAATTTGAAACAACGAATCACAACACTTACTTAATTTAAGATCTTATTCCATACATATAGTTGCCACAGGAAAACAAGGGTTTTGTTTAGGTAGTTTAAACAAAATGCTTTTATTTAACGTTTATTCTAAGACTTATAAAATTTTTAGGCGTCAACACTGCTGATGATAATGGAACGTCATTTACTCCATTTGCTCCAGATTTCTCATCAATTTGTTGCTGGGACTGGCTTGACAACAACCCATTAAGTCAATACCTTTCATAAATCTTAAGACTTTTTAACTTGAGTCTAGCATTACTTACGTCTCTTTCCTCGTTTGCGAAGTAAATGCTTGTCTTTTAATGCACGGGAAACTATCATTTTCTTTTATTAATATCCTTTTAGCAAAATACCTTGGATCTGACGTGCGAAAAGTTCACCACTATCCTGAATCCTTTTTGTTTAAACCATTGATTATTTTTCCTGCTTCATAAATTGCTATAACTAACTGTGGCTTTCCAAGACTGCTTCAGAGACAAAAGAAGGCACAATGCTTAGCTGGAATATATGAACTCAGCTTCTGGCGTGCCCCAGAGTGCAGCTCACACGGCAAATGCAATATAATCTCCCACGTAGCCGTAATCGAAACCGACAATTAAACAGGCAAAGCATTACATAGCCCCCCTCTTGTGCGTCG
This sequence comes from Taenia multiceps, assembly GCA_001923025.3. Lineage (NCBI taxonomy): Eukaryota > Metazoa > Platyhelminthes > Cestoda > Cyclophyllidea > Taeniidae > Taenia > Taenia multiceps. The sequence continues at coordinate 45,594,279 of CM010311.1, read as the reverse complement.
CCTCCGGCGCTCCCTTTAGTACACCTCCTTCGTCGGCCATCTCAACGTAGTCAGTGCGGAAAGAAAACATCCACGAGCCAGCCGTGCCAGTCGTCAACTTTCTATGCAACTAGGGCGATACTTGACTGCAATATCATTTATTCCCCTTTACGATTCTACCGAATCTAGAGTTTTGCCCGCTCCGGAAACTGGATTCAGGCTTATGAAAGGGGGTGCGAGACTTAATGCAGTTTCTTGGGATGTGATTTCGTTTTGGTTCCTTCTTAGGGAGTTGTTCTAACTTTGGAGCTACCCTATCAGCTAGCGAGTTCACTTAATCCACGTCTTCATGCAGGTACGGTATGAAAATTCTGAAACGCAGGTTTTTCAGATAGTCCATGATTAGTGCCGCTTCCATTGGTAACAGCTTCCTCGCAGAACATGGGACGGGGATGAATGCCGAAGATAGACGTCATTCCTAGCTCTTCTGTTATGGGACGTCAGCACCTCTCCCATCTTTTGCACGTACACTTCTTTCGCATCGCCTAAGTTTGCTACAAATGGTAGAAATTAGGATAGAAATCCTTCAACTTCAAGTCTGCTTTTCGCCACTGAAGCCGCACTACAACTATCCTTTTATTCGTTAGATTTTTAAGTATATAATACTTTGATTTTTTTCATGTCAATGGACACATTCTACGTATGTACCGTTTATTGCTTATCCTAAATCCAACTCATTGAGCGCCTTACCAACATTGTAGCGCCCAGAGACTTCCTTGAAGGCATAAAAAGGCTTAATACTTGGGCGAAAACGGAACGTATTACGGTATTATTTGAACGAAATTAATTTTTGTAGTTTGAGCGCAGTTCGGAACTCACTTGTACCTTGATGTAAAGTGCTTTCATAGTGTGATTAAAATGTCTCCTCACTTCCACTAGAGACTTCGTAGTTTTGTTTTTTTTTTATTTTTTAGTGTTTTACTGTTCCTACATAAGCGAACAGAAAAAATACGCAAGAATAATTTTGCAATTGGTGTAATAAGGTTATAAAGAGCGTAGGATACTTAACCTGAGAAGTGAACGCTCGATAATGATGCGTGCCATGGCGTGCAATTTGCAAAAGTTACGGTAGGTTCAACAGAACTCCGGCGCGTGTGTGTGGCGTTTGAGACGAGATGGATAGGAGTCGAAACCAACTTAATCAGTATCAATAACTACATTATCAGGAAGGTGAAGTGTGGTACCAATCACTAGCTCCGAAAGTAAACAGCCGATATCCGCTCTTACCATGGAGTAGACTCTGTGGAAACCCGTGGGGTGCAATGCGGTTCAGCTTGCACCATAGTTGCCTACACTCCCGGTGTTCATTTGTTGGCGAAACTGTCATTGAGGCCTGTTGTGGCAGGACGGCAAGAACTCGTCTCTGTGTGACCGCATCGGGAAGAATATTGTGAATCTAGATTGGAGATAGAAGTAACTTGCTAGTTGCGAGTAGTGTTGATCTTTGTTAGTGTTCCGAAGCCGCTTCTAAATTTTTGGATCACTGTTAGTGTTAATACATCTTTGGTTAGCGTCGCCTGGGGCCATCAAAGGAACGGCTAATCCAGGCCACTTTGTAAGTGGAATCGTTTGAAGGAGGCGGAGGGCTAAAATGTACATGTAGATACGTCTTAAATAGGAAAAGGTAAAGAGGAATGCCCCGAGAGCATATTTGTTGTGGTGATGCACTTCGCTGGCAGAGGGTATATAAGTTTGTCCATTGTCGTGCATCATTCTGCATATTTGGCTTCTGTGCTTAGAGTAAAACACGCTTCAGGAATTTTTGTTGTTATTCTTTGCCTCTTTACAATTGAATGACCAAAAGGGAAAATTGTAATGAAAAGATATTGATGCCATTCTGGTTTTCTCTAAATTTACTACCTAGTTATTTATTTTTCGGAGGAAAAGGTAAATCGTAGAGTACTCCTAATTTTGTTATTGTTAAAGCAAATTGGTTTTTTGCTCTCCAGTGAGAGATTTTAGAACGGGCAAGTCAGACACGCAACCACGATAACCAATTGGTGCGTTATGCTGCCAGAGATCACATAGCAACCAGAAAAGGCGAGGTTAATTATTTTAACGCACTTTTATGGGCCACCCTTTCGAATTATGTATGTAGCGAATTTTCTTGTTTCTCAATTAATTCCAGCTACCACTTTAGATAGTTTTACGACTTGCAATATCTCTGTGGGAAGGATTAAGTTCTGCTATACATTGGCAAGACTACCGTCTATTTTAATAATTTAACTTCTGATGTGAAATTACCTACACACCCGTCACTACCTTCTGATTCGTGCTCATAAACTACTGTTCCAGTGATTCCTCAGCTCGCACAGGAAGCATTTTTCTATCACAAATACGTTTTCAAAGTGATTCACGTGGGCTAAGGAGGGCTGCATGCAAGGCGAAGAGGTTGTGTGAGCTGTTGCAATCAAAGGTGGCCTTCTATCGAGCATCACCTCACCGAAATTAGTAATAAGGCACAGTGAGGGGACCTTTGCGACCTGCAGTACAGTACGCAGTTACTTGGGTGTCGTCTGACTGCGTCAACTCAGTAAATAGAGCTCCGACACTAGCGGAACAGTCACACATTGACACTAAAAATGAGGATTGATGCGCCACACACACTCATGCGCCTACACCTGGTTCGCATTTTAACTCGCTGTGAAATTTTACGACCTGTGGAAGAGGAGCAAGTGTTTATGGGCGACTACACGCATTATTCCGCTGAGTTCAAAGCACTTCTGGTCTGCCGTTTCACCAAGTGGCAAAAACTCCGGTGTGGTTTCGGCAGGCATGTAATTATTTAAGGAAAGCAAAACATGATGAGCCAGGGTAACATCTAAGGAGACTGAATTTCACGGAGGAGAAAATTTAGCATAAGTAGATTTTCTTCTTTATTTCTTCCTTGCTTTCAGCAACGATGGAAAAGACTTTCGTTTTGTCCCATAAGTGTATTTATGGCTAATATATTGAAATCTTTCCACGTCACCGTGTTTGCAGTTGGGTCACAAGTGGGTTTCGGTACAGAGACTCTTTCATTAATCGTCAAACGAGAAATGTTAGCAATTTTTGCTAGTCTCGTTCCTTACTAACCTGGCATGCGTTTGAAACAAAACTGTTACTAATTATCGTACGATAAAGCATTAGGTTCAAATGTACGAATCACAAAATGCCTGGGGATCATTCACTCGTTGTTTTGAGTGCTTTTCATCATTCGCTTCTGGAAAAAAAGCGCAAAGCATTGATAATTGCTTGATTATAGTAATTGAATGCATCCTGCGTTCATTTCAAAATATCCTTACCTTTGTCTGATACATCACTTGAAAATAGTACCTTCCAACTTAAGTAGTATCTCGATTTGTTTTATCCCTTAAACTCCACTTTTACTGAAGTGACATATTGCCCGAATTCCTGAGGTTTCTGGCTCTGTGAGCCAGTAAAAAGACGTTCACCGCTTTGTTAAAATTGCTGGAGCGCTACTTTCACGACTGACGTGGCGGTCTGCCTCAGAGGAAGATCGACTATTACCAACATCCATATTGGCAGATACTACCGAATTATATTTTTTGGATTCGAGCGATTCACTTGCAGCATCATTAGATACAGCCTCAGGTATCACAAGCCCATGAAGAAAACATGTCACAGAAGAACTGGCTCACATTCTTCAAGTGAAGTAAATTACACAGACTTTGTTTTCGAGATGCAACTAGAAAATGGTCAAGGGCGATGAAAATTGCAAATGATTTCATTTAGCACACAAATTGGCAGTCGAATGGAATGGATTTACCAGTCACAAAGTTATGCTACCTTCTTTCCTTGCAATCAGCTGGAGCAGTACAATGACGCTGGCCTAGCAGGCTAGAGAGGTAAGTTTTGAGGTAAGTTTTTTCATAATTTAATTTCATTCGTGTTCTTTAAAATTTGCTTTGTGACTGCACTGGCTAGAAAACGTGCAGCACTTATGGCAAACCCTTGTCATACGATACAGTGAGGACCAATGCTGAGATCATAAAACAAGTGTACATTCCACTTTCATCTTACTTTTTGAAATTTATTTGTCCTTCCAAAATTTGTCATTTAAAACCAATCTCAGGGGATTATCAACCTCCACCATTAACGCTTAAACAATTTAGCCGCTGTCCAAACACTTAGCACAGTAATAATGATCCATAGACTAGGTACATCCTGCACTTGTTCTATCGGTTTCAAGTCAACTAAACTGTTTCAGACACCATATTTGACGCGACTAATCATCATAAACGGTTGAACAGTACATGTCACATATTTGCGATGTCTGGTTCAGGATGTAAAATTGGAAAATCGCATGAATGCGATGCTGTTGAAAACGGTTCAAAAAATTATGATAAATCCAGACAGTCTATTCTTGCAATAAGATACACTTCATATTCGTTGGGTTGCCATGATATTAAATTATAAGATAGAGGAACGCACAGATTTTGAATTGCACGACACAAAAACTGAAAATGAAAATTGTAGCAAAATCTTTACAAGAAGGCTAACGTATTTTTCCTTACAGTTCTTGCCATTTTAGTCGTGGAATAATTTCACACAATTTTCAGAATCTGGTTTCACAAATATGATGGGATTTGAACTTCCTCAATTTCCTAGTACAAGTTCAGAATATGAGTAAAACAACGAACAATTTTCCAAAACTGTTGATGATTTTGCACAAATTTTAACTAATTTTGAGTTTCTAATCTCACTCGGGGAAGCAAACATACATAGAAATAAGGACTGACCTCACCCTAAGTTAACCTTTGTTACAATGAAGGATCAGCATTAAAACTGAGCATTTAATATGCTTGGGAACTGGATCACCCTGGTGCAGCGTCTTGAGACTTCCTTGAAGACGAACAAAACGCATAATACTAATCAGAATACACATATTCAGAAGTCAGAGAGAACAGAGCTGCTGGCATGAACCGGAGGCCAGTCCACCCGACTAAGGTAGTATGACCACCTAGTGACCGAAATCAAAACTGACAGCCAGAACAAACAAGGTACTACGCCTCGAGTATATCTTAACAAGCATGATTTTAATCAGAAGTCGCTTTAGCTTACGATTCAACTCGGTTTGATTGAGACTATGCTTTGAGACTCTTCTACTGGGTCATTCGAGGTTAGTGAATTGTAACAATATTTGTCCTTCAAGTTCAGAGGGCTGGCCGACGTTCTGTAACCGGTGCATTCTGCGCACTAATCACACTTCGGAGGACTTTTTGCCTAATTTTAAAATCTGGGCGCATTAACTGCGTAGTACGTGAGTACTTCTTCATGACTTTCTTTCTCTTCTTTCTTCCTAATTTTTGAGGGTTGTCGAACCCCATGCATACCTTTTGTTGAGCCTTTAGTTGTCTCTTAGTGATTGCTATTTCAATTTATTAGTAATAAGTGAATTCCTTTTTCTTGGTTCTCAAATTTGGCTATTCAAATCAAAGCCCCACTTTCTAATTACATACAGCCTAGTCACTAAATTACACAGCTTTAAGTTAGCTGACAACCAAATGGTGTAGCATAAAAGTGGGAAAAAATCCACAGACCTGAATTAGTTCTAGCATACAATTTGCACCCAAATTTAGCATATTAACTCTGCTCTTAGTAACCTTTATCCATGTCATTTTTTAGCCAGTTCGTTTGTCAGATTTAGGGAAAAAATTACACTAAACGTTCCTTATGTAAAGCCGCCTTTCCACTTTTGGCTTATTCAGATGGCATAAAAGATTACCCGGGGCTTCTACCAGCACAAAGAATTACTCACATGTACCTACAGTGAATGATTTCGCGAACACACCGAAGCACCATATTTTTTACGCCTTGTAGGGCTTTTCACCCATTTAGACATATCCAAATGTGCGCGTGAGTATTTTTTCGAGTTTCGCTAATTTTCCTTCCGGAGACAGTAATCCCGGCTTTCGGAGGTGAAAAAAACTCTAACTTTACTAGTGTCGGTGGAGGCTAAATGCGGGGCTTTACTTTAAAAAGGGCCAAGCGCATCCAGCAAAGGTAGTAGCGCCGTTGCTTTAACCCTCGAACACAAATTCTGCGAGCACTTAGCCTCCCTCCGCCTTTACGCATTCCCGTCCCATGGCCAAATGTGAGAGCAGAATCCGGAATCTTAAAATTTAGACCAGAAACTGCAGCAGCCGTTAGCGCTCTTATTTAAAGAAGTTGATTGTGGCTGTGAAGAGCATATGAAGTACATTTAAAGGAAAGTTAATAAAGTATTAGCTACTTTAGATGCCATTTTACTCCCAAATTTCAAATTGTAATTGTTTGAGCTTTCGGAAATTTTCTTAAAACAATCGCTTATTCCTTTGCACTTGCGATGCTGAAAGGTAATAAAATCGCTTCATCACAATTCACTGTAAGTTTCAGATTTCAGCAAAAGGCATTTTTAAAACGTCCTTGGTTTAGTTCAACAATGAAATAGGTAATAAATGCTTTTGCTATAGAAGATAATAAATGCTTTTGCTATAGAAGAACCCTCTACATTTTGGCCATGACCGCAACGGTAAAGGGGCGACAACTTTGTAAACTAATGATTCAAGAACAAAATTTTTCTAATCACATACAAATGCCCAGAAAAAGGCCACAAAACCTTCCCTATATAATGAGTTTTTTAAATAGGGGAATTCGCCTTATCGCTGCCAAGCGGAGCTTAGCAAAATCCAGTTTCTTTTTCAAAATGCCAAACGTGTCAAATTATGACCTCCCATCAAAATGAAATAAGCAATCCTTTTATATGAGAGTTGCCGTGTTTTTTCAAACTCACAAACTGAACCGCAAACTTGTGTGGTGTCTTCTGAAAGCTTTTTGACGGAAACCATAACTCGATTTGGCCATGAAAAAGGGTAGCTAAATACCTCTGCTCCATCGCTGTCAAGATACATTTCCCAAAACTGAATTTCGGAGTATGTTTGATGCTATTAGTGGCTGATCCTCTCATCTGCTAGGTGATCCTTATCAGTTTACAAGCAATGAACACGCCAAATCGCATCCCAAGCGAATTGTCTGCTTTAGAACAAGGAAGCAGGCGCAGGACTTTCTTGGTCATTGTTATTTCTTTCTGACGTAGTACATGTTAAATGGTGCATCATGTGGGTCAAATACAATTGATAACGTTAGAATTCTAAGAAAAACTTATTTATTTTATTCTTCTTCCAACGAGAAAGATGCAGGTGCTGGACTGGTAAATTAAATGGAAAATATTAATAACTTTAGCATTTTACAATGTTATCAGAGGAAAATTATCCACACTTGACCGTAAACTTTGTTTTCCTTCTCCACAGGTGCTAGGTTTATTAGTTACAAGCACATCCTGGACATTTTCAAGAATCCCTTCCGAAGCCTCAACAGCTATATAATTAACTTGGACATTGGCCATGAAAAAAGGCACCGCTTAAGAAAAATAAATGCAAAAGTGTCAAAGCATTTGCCTTTAAAATAAATATGACTCCTTTGAATTACCATTGCTTAAATCACGCTTCAAAATCAAAGAATATTTTGGGTACGTCAAAATGTCATTTTGAATAATATTTAAAATAACGTATCACTCTCTTCTACTGCAAACAAAACTTTGAGTTATGCAAAAATGCCAGAATTTTTCGTTCACACCGTGCAAAATTAGCTGCCTCTCTCAACGGAAGTTTCTGTGGTGGAAGCGACGGCGAGGGGGTGGGATGGCAACAAGAGCTTGCAACGCGGAACAAATGAACAAAGACAAGTTTCTCCCTACTCGCCTAAGTGCGAACGCCATTGTGAGCGCTGAAGGCAACTTTAAGAAAGGGAAGAAATACGATGAAATGTGAGGAGACACACAAAAGGTGACACTTTGTAAACATCTCAAAAGCTGCCCCTTTTCACCCCCTTCTTGGGAAAAACACTAAAGCTTTAAAACAAGTGATTTACACTAGTGTTTTGAAAAAGAAGCACTCTTGAAAATGCCTCGTCCTGGTTAAATTTTAGATCGAAGAAAACGGAACTAGTTGCTTACGCCAATCGTGAAAGCTTCAGAGGTTCGTTTGAGGGAGAGCAAATTTGTGCATATTACGATCCCCATCGCCTGTTCACCTTAAATCACCCTTTAAAAAAGACTTTGAAAGGCGTCTAGACAGTTTTAAAATGACCAAATTTTTATGAAACTACGTTTCTGTTTCAATAACTTTCATTCGGAGCTGCTCAAAATGCCTTTAGAGAATTTCAACGCACCAGTTTTTATGCTTATAAATGATGCTTAAAACTGCGTAGATTGAATGCCTATAAAAGGTTCTGGTAAATATTAAGTTCAATAATAAGACAGTAGATTCTTTAGTATTTTCCTTGAATCCATCATAAACGTCTCCTTCCTTCTCAAAAATTTGTTTTTTGCCAGCCAGAATTACGGCTTTTGGGTGAAGCATCAAATGACAATATTCTTTCTAGTCCTGGCACCAGTTTCACAGGGTTTTATGAACGTGAGAGAATTCTGCAGTCGCCTCAAGGAGTCGCTCAGCCAGGAGGATTTAGTTTTGTCGGAAAAAGATGGGTTTTATATTTTTCCTGTAGAGTTGCCACAACCCCGCAGCTGCAACAGTGTGTCGTCGCCGTCGTCGCTGTGTGAGTCAACCGCGATGGGCGTACATTTTTGTGACGATGTATGTGTGACTAATACGAGTGTCAGTCTGGAAGTCTGCAGTTGGCCCTGCATGAATGAGAGGACCATAAGTGACGCGCGCACAAGCGAATGAGACGCTTTATGAAACCACTGCTTAAGCATTTACTCAATTCCCCGTAGACTCACATTTCACTAAAATTTAGTGTCTTAATGCGAGGGGAGGAAATCAGGTGGGACAGAGGGTTCATTCACTCTTTTGGGCAAAATTACGTGACAGACTCAAATTTTAAGATTGTTAAATGGGGAATTTACTCAACTGGCATCACCCTAAGTAACTGAGTCTCGTTAAGAAAGTCTACTTAAACGATTGGTTGTGATTGCACAATCCATCAGGTTTGAATCACGAGACCGATTCACATGGAAACATAAATTGTTTTCATACATTTGAGACACTAGATTTCTTCATAGAAACGCCACTTAAGACCAGATGTGTAGAATCCTGAGTGCCAGTATGCACCCATCCAAAAAGCACAGATTACAGAAATGAAGAATGTTTGATTTTTTTAAAGAAGAATAGGTCATGGGTTGAAATCATTCAATTAGTCAAGGCGGAATACTCCCATATTCAATGCATCGATGGAGAGGAGACTAAGCAAAACCTTTTTATAGAAAAGCTGTTTAAATTTCGCATTTTTTCATCACCATTTTGATTGGACTTCATGTAAAAACTTGAGCATTCATCCTCTTTTTAATACGTCGTGTGAGATCATATGCTTAATAATTTTTAAAATGTCCGACTTCCAATTATAGTCTTCGACAAAAGGCGATGCAATAGTCAATCAAAGTAACTCCACTTCACTGATGACTCCACTTATCCATCAAAACCGCAAAGTGCTAGTGTTTGGACGCAGGTTGCTTTCAAGCAATCGAGATTTATTTAAAGCTCCACTTGAATGTCATACTTTATTTGTTAACTTCTAATGCGCATTCCATCAGGCAACACGACGTCCTAATTGAAACCAAGATTTTAATTGATTCGATGGATTCAGATTAATGGCAGTGAAATATCCATAACTAACGCACATTTAATTTGCAAATTCCTCTTAAAACACCACTTATGAAAGTCTGTTCAACTTCTTCTTTGGTGAATTTGTGCCTGAATTTGATTAAAAACGAGATAGTTAGCCCCTTTATTAAAGAAATTTAAGCCTTCAGTCTAAAATATAAAGTTACCGAACAGTAAATAGTGGGTTATTAAGTATAAATGCTCAATGGGAAGAATTGCAGTGCTTGGTAAAATTCATAATTCAGCTTTTAAAAAAAGTCGCATGGTTTGCTTTTAAGTAACTGGTAACACTCGCATAACACAATGGGGATGGAAATAACTACTTGACTTGTTGACAGCGCTACATTGTGACCTAACTAAAAAAAATATTTTAAAAAGACGTTAAGTTGTCCTGGTGTTTATGCTCGACAGAAGTGAAAACAGAGTAAAACTAGGGGACTATTACTTATTGATAGCTTATAATTGACAATGATAATGACACATGGGAAGGCTGAAAATGCGCATTGTCAGGTCATAAGACCGGGACATATGGAATCTTCAGTTTCTGCTTACAATCTTCAACGGGAAATGGCGTTGCAATTAGTGGAATCTACACTGTTTTCAACACAGCACGACTAAAACGCACAAATTGATCGCTATTTCATGGATTGTAACAATAGGACAGAAGCAGTGTTGTGTAGGTTTCGGGATAACGAAAAAGGAACTAAACGGCTTCTACTGCCCAGATTAATCTCGAATGCTAAGTCGCCTAGGATGTCCTATACATTTGCATACTATCATCAACTGATCGGGTCTTATGCAATGCTTCATGTAACCATGGTGTCAAACGCCTGGATATGTCAGTATGGCTTCACTTTGCCACTCTTAGTCATGCAATGTGCTAGACCTTATCTTTATTTAAAAGGGCCACCTTAAGCATTAATGCGCAATCACCCCAACCACTAGCTTCTTTGTCTCGAGGAATTGTTCTGTAGTGACCTGCACGAACGACATTGTAGTAGAATATCTATATGTTCACGTCAATGGTACTGCTCGAATGGTTTGACTGAACGAAATGGCACCACAGGATGTTTCTTTTTTCTTGGATTAACTTACTTTGGCAGTTTAGTAGCTAATGTTACGCTTGAATACATAAGTGTCAAATCCGAACTCCTTTTCAAAAAACTTCATTTTAATTAATGAAAATCGCATGTTACAATAGTAGTTCAAAGTGATGTGCTTCCTTACTTAAATTACTAACACAAGTTGATAGAAAAGCTTATCCCCAGTGGACCAAAGTGATCCGTGGTTCCACAAACTTCATAAGAAACGTCATTTTTTTTCTTAGCATCTTTAGCGGCATCATAAAATGGAAATTTGAAACGGGATCTTGCACGTACATAGGTACTACAATTAGTATTTAGTCGGTAAAACTGCCAAGATATGTAAGCACTGACTGGAAGGCAATGCACTCGCAAATCTTAAACACTGAAGGGGACCTTTATTGTTCAAATGAAATCCGCGCTTTCTGTCATTAAAGAAAAACCCACTACTTGACTCTATTTTGTCCACCAATTTAAAGTTAATATATTAGCAGGTATCGCTATGATCCGTGCAAGAAACTGCTTTAAAGGATGAAGACCAGTTTCTTAATAGTTATCGAACAGAGTGAAAAGATCTTGAAGTTCTATCTTACTATACCTACACTTGGAGACCAAAAATAAACAAGTTTGTTAAAGGTATGTTTTTAGCAAAAATTCGAGGGTGTATGCATAAGATTTATGTTGGTTTTGACATGTTTACAAAATCGTAGCCCAAGACCTAGTTAACCAAGTGCTAGGAATTAATTCTCTTTTAAAAGTTTTATCGAAGTCCACTGAAGATCGATATTTTGCTCTTTAAGACCCACTGTCGCATGCCCATTTGTCATTGCTATCCTATGTTGTCATGATAGCAAGAACTATTGTTCTTCACCCTTTAAATGTGTGAGATGGAGGTTTAATCCAATTTTGTTCGGTAAAAACATGCAGTCGGAATTGTGAGTCCATATTGCTTCAGTAGTTCGATTAATTTCTAGTGTGAGGCACTTTAACCTCTCATTAGCCCATAAACAAACCACACTTTCATTGGTCATGCATTCCTGTGGCTCACGATTTTAGATCATTTTAATGCGTGGTTCGCCTTTGAAGCACCGCTCACACTCATTCATTTAATTTACACCAAATTTTAACCCTCTGCATTTCAACTATACCAAGACAATGATTTGTGCCAGAAAGCAGACGTGATGGTTGCATTAATAGCAAGCAATTGTGGCTCAGTCTTAGTAACTAAATTCCACTTCTTTTGATCTAGTAATTGACGCGAGTTTTGTTAAAACTTTATGATGCTATTAAAAATTTTATTTTGCGGAGCACTATAAATATTTTAGACGATAAATCAGTAGTTTGCAAACTTTTTGGGATGCACCCGTGCCCTCTGACACTAATTCATTTTAGTGCGTTCCAAAATTCCTGCTATTTCACTGACTTGTAAAGTAGATCGAAAAATAAACCAAACTGCAACCTGTACAATTAATGATTCATGGCAATAAAACGTTTAAGGAAAGGTGTTCGCACTCCGATGCGATGCGTGGGGCAAGAAAATTGAGCGACTGTTTGCCAACAGCCTCGATTTAAACGAGATTAAATAAGCTGTAATGTTCAAATAAGTCAACTGTCTAGTTTTTAGGGCAGTAGCTACACTTGGTGAAAAGTATTTCATTTGTATATTCATGCACAATCATTTCATGAACTCACCAAAAATAGACATGATTGGCTTATGAAAATTAAGGACGTATGGAGCAAGGACCTATGCTAAATTTGAGTAAAACCAGTGATTGATTGCCACTATTTATTTTGGCCACTGATTTTAAAAAAAATCTGCGAAATTTTTGCTTGTTTACGAAACGCAAATAAAAAAACATATTTAAAGAAAAAATGCGTAAACCCACTACTTTCAGACCATTGAAAATCCTATGAGTGCATTTGATGCAGACGCTTGCTTGCTGTTTAACCTTTCTTTACTGACGGTTATCTAAAATTTCCAACTTTATTTGATCAAAGAAAACGGCATAAGTTTTTTGAGTAGAAGTAGCATTGGAAATACCCATTACTGACATCATGAAAATCTCCAAATTGCATAAATTAAATGCAAGGAAAGAAGGTACTGTAGCGCTCAGAGACTTTTCTGAGGACAAAAGACATACTGCCTAAACGGAATATGTTCTGTCGTTATACGGTCGGGGTGGGGGCTACTGGTATGGGGAAGGCGCCACGTCGCCCAGTGGAAGTATGAAAGCAGAGCCTGAAGGGCCGACGAAACAAAAAAAGAAGAGTTAGCCAAACCATCAGGGCATTAAATACCACGCTCTCAAGACTAGTACATCCATTTTATTGTTCACTTATTTCATTCTTAACTTTGCTACTATTACCCATTTTTAATAGCATCTCTAAACCAAGAATTCATTTAAGTGTACTTTTGGTCCTAAACAGGTTCAATATCAGGATGGCGAATACGCGGGATATGTTTTTCATAAGCTCATTATGACTGCAGTTGCATCAACTCGTGCTTCGAAGAACTGAGTGTTCTCAGACCGATAAATATTGCATCTCTTTTTAGGCTTTTGGGCTGGAGTTGAATGAGTAATAAAGTTGGTGGCTGTTGGTGTCAATTCAGAGACATAAAACATTTGGACTGCACTAGGCTGGTTACCCTCTGAAACAGATCCTTAAGGTAAAAATGCTGAACAGGTCAACAGTCGCATTATTGGCGCAAGAGGGATAAGCGAATTCCAAGAGTAAGATTTCCAAATACATTGGGACTCAATATTACACAATTTTACATCATTTTGTTAAAACTTTGCATTTATGTTGTGTTTCTAATTCATTATAATCACCCATTGAAGGCGCCTCAAAGAGTAGTCACAACGTAAGTTCAGATGATTAAATTGGAAAAAAAACTCTCCCTGGCACAGTTAATAAGTAGACAAGTAGCCTGATAACACCGAAGCTGTGATCAAGGCCTTAATGTGCAACGAGATGTAACATTAAGAAGTCTTTGAAGTCGCGCTGTGAGCTACCATGGCCTGTTAACTCGGCGGTCTTCGGGTGCGTGCAGGACCATCTCGGCAGCTAGTCCAGTGGCAAAGCTGACGCCATCCCTATCCTTCCTTTTTTCGTCCCCATCGCCTGGCTGGGCGGAGTGTGAAGTGCTGGAGGCGTATATTCTGAGCCGCCGGGGCAGGGGACAAATGTACCGAAAGCTCACATACATTTGCATTTATCATTTGCCACCATCTAAAAAGAGCTAAATTATTCATTTCGCTGTGAATAAATGCGCACACACAAGTCTGAAGCTGATAAAATCAAAGGAAAACCCACCCTGGAAGGTGCTTTTTCCCATTTTCGGCTACCCTGGTCTCGGTTTTCATTGACCCTTTGAATGGTTCTCTTGCCTGCTGGCGTTAATGAAATAACCAGAGCGTGTTTCAATGGCATTGTAATGGTGACTTTCGAGTGAAGTGGAGCGGAACTTGCATCAATGGTTCGTTATAGGTTGGCGCAGAAAGAGGCGCGGTTTTCCGCTCCCATAATATGTTAACTTGGTCACTCTTTAAACAGAAAAATGGATATTTTTGTTGTCACAGCTTTGCTACCATCGATATTAACCACAAGCAAAATTTGCCGCATATAAGGGCCAAAGCCAGCAGTGTTTGTCGACCCAGATTTTAAAATAAATCAAATTGAAATAAGATATTCTTTGCATTTATTTACACACTGTAATGGCTTGCATTTTTAATAACTTGCAGTAACAATATTTGGGCAAAAATGGCATCCAAAATGCGATGAAAGGAGCTTTTATCAATTTAAACGGATCTTAAAACCAGGATCTTCCCCAGAGGAAGATTGCTCACCCAAGCCGAAAGGTTTTATTATTCTAATAAAATTCGGCTTGTCAATATCTAAAAAGGGTACTTGGCTTTAGGCTTAGGGCGCTTACTCCTTTTTCAGTGGTCTAAACTCAACCAACTCAATAGTGCCACAGTCCGCTTAAGTGTTTATCGAAATTTACGAATATGACTTTTTACATTATCGACTGCATTTAACAAATCATTTTATTCCAAAACATAAATAAGCGAATTTGAGATCTTCCATCCTAGAAGTTTTTAGTGATTTAAATGAGGCAATAGTGCAGAATTCTACCCCTACATGCAGGTTTGTTTGATAGGAAGCCATTCTCTTCAGCTATAGACAGTAAAAAATTGGTAATAAGGGCTACAAAGAGTAAAATTTAGGCAAGTTCTTCCGCTTTTTGCACTGTAATTGCCGGATTATGCATGAAATCCGACTCTTATTTAGCTAGTAATGGCCTGCATGGATGTTGCATACAGATGCATAGGTAGTAAATGTTTTTAGCAGCAGTCTGCTGACACTCGCATAAAACAACAATCCACATTGCTTTTTTGCGAACCAGAACATGATTCCAATGATTGATAGACTTTCACACACCCGCTAATGGACGAGTGTTGCCAAGGCGGGGCTGTGGAAAAAGCAGATATCGTGTACTAATTGACAGGCGTCAGTTCAACTTGGTCCAGCTTTAAAGGCTGTTTTCCAGTCAAAACCCACCTGACATTTATTTTAAAAATTTTGAGCTTACAGTTTAACAAGAGTTTGAGTTCTAGGGGTTTTTGGCCTCAAAATTGCACCAGTCATGTACATTAAGTCATCTCTATACATTCTTTTCCCTCACAGCGTGTTAAAGAATGCTGACTTTTTTCTCTTTGTGACCTTTCATCAGCTGTGGCATTTAGGCACAAATTATACGGCTTGAAATCGCAACAACTGCTGTGTTAAGGCTGGGAATCACCCTAAATGAGCTGCACTTTTAAATCCTATAACAGTGCCTTGAAAATCAGAAAATTTTTCATTTTATTCCATTTAGCTTCGACTAGAATAACTTTCCAGTATCCTTGTGAAAACCCACTCAAATCTGTCACTTCAGTGGCATGAAAATTCATCCGTGACTATTTTACAAATGTTCATTGTCTCAGTTATTTTTGAGAAATTACTGGTGATAGACGAATATTACATCAGGGAAAAAGCGTTGCGGAACCCAAGCAACATAAACAGATCGACATACCAAAGCACCGGTTGATAAGCAGTAGAGGGGTTATAGATGCACATTATACTGCATTATATATTCGAATTTTGCGTGACTTAGTCAGTCGATGGCAGTTTGTGATTACTTAGCTCAGTCCAAGCAGATTGGCAGTTTAATGAAGCTTGTGATCTGAACTGATTAATATGGGTAAAGAACATTTGCTTGACCACATGGCATGCAAAGGTAATGTTCGATATAGTAAAATCCAGACTTGAAGAGTGTCACTATCCATTAGACATGCCAATTCTTGGGAGATGGAAGTAATTACCAGTCTAACTGACTCGTCCGTAAAATGTCTTTTAACTTTTCTCCTTTTTTCTCTCACTCGTGCCCCTCCAATGTTGGCAGACACTAACACGCAACCATTAAATGCCAAAACTGTTGTCAATGGTTTTACTACATTTCTCTATTAATCACATGGCTCCTTTTCTAGAAAGCTGAGCTGAAAAAATTCTTATCCACACTCAATAAAATACTGTAAACAGGCTCTTTAATGTACACTTCGGTTTCAAATTCCGTTCATTTGAATAAGGTTGCCCAGAATGCGCCCATATTTTGTGCCACGCCAATTAAACCACGTAAGACCTTATGGCCTCCTTGAACTGGATTTGACTAAATGACTTGAACTTTTGCCTTTATTGCCAACGATAAGATCAGTTGGTGACCATGCCCTCCAACCTTGCGACGGTGGCCCACAGTACAAACCAAAACCTGGACTGATTTATTTGCCCTTAATCGGAGAGGGTGGAGTTGTCGTGGCTAAAGGATAACATACGCTTCGAGATCAAGACACACTGCTTCTTGCTGCTTATTTTCATCATCAGTGAAAAAGGTTTTGTCACATAGGTCTCGAGAAATGCTAGGTTTCATGATGAATGGCTACAGATCTCATTAAGCGTGTCCACTCAGTTGCAATCTAATTCAGGTTGGGTACTAAATATAATTTTCCCAGTTTTAAAGAAATGGCTTTTCCTCGGTAGTTGCTTAAAGCACCACCCCCGTTATCTTGCTCTTCCTATGCTTTTATAATAACTTAAATAATGTTTAGCTATTTTGCTTATTTACCTCCCATTTTTTAGCGGTAGACGATTCAATTCTTTTCCTTTTTTATCCTTTAGGAGATGATTTGGCTGCTTTGGTAAACAAAAGTTCGAATATTGTTGCCTTAGGAGAACGATTACAGATTACAGAACTTTTGACCGAAGATAAGGTAATTGTGCTTTTCTGTTGTAACTTATGCTACGGAATTCTTATTTAACAATCTGAGCCCAAGAAGTAGCGGTATTTATTATTTTTATAAACCTCAATCAATTCAAAGCGCTAAATTTTGCAGTAATTCTGCATGGACTTGGGAAAGCTTCTTTAACTTCAATTTTCGCTATTTATTTTTTTGGCTCTAGAGTTTGGCGGCTTTTTAGATCTTTTCGGCAAGAGTGATATATGAAATGGATAGTCGTGTCTATCGGAAAGCTGCCGAAAAGGTCTCATGGTTGCAAAGGAAAGAATTTTGTTGCCGCTAAATGTTGGCTGCAACTATTCTACGCTAAAAATTGTTTTGCATCGTCCTTAAAATGACCCCCTTTACATTACTGCCATGCATGCTTTTTCTATTGTTCTGAATTTGATACAACAAAATGATTTTACCTAGAATTTGTAGTCGTTCATGAAGGTTGCAGCCGTGAAAATTTTGACGCCTACATTAAAGGTAAGGAACAGACTTGTCCTTGAATGTATCAACTCAGTCGCTATACATTCAAATATTTAAAGCAGAGTAAAGTATAACTTATTTTTGCCAAAGGACTCACGAAGTAAAGTTAGCAGCCGCTTTCGGCCGGAGCAGAAAGCAACGTCAGCACAGTCCAACAGGCCGCCATAAAGGCAACATTTTTTACACTTAAGCTCTGCTGACGCTAGGGGTCTACGAACCGCGCGATCACGGTGCTGGTTGAGGTTGCAATTCGCCTGCAGAGACTACCGTCGTTTCCGACTGAGCCGAGTCACGCAACACCACCATATCTCTTCTTTCCAACAAATTTTCTTCTCTCTCGTTCTCCGTTTGCGCAAAAGCTATAAAACACTTACTTTGTTAAGTCCAAGTTATTCTACTCTATTTCCCCTTAGTTGTTACTTAACGGAACCACCAAAATTACTCAGCTGAAAAAATTGTTGAAAGTTGTTAAAAATGCCTTAAGAATACAGTCGATATGATTTTCTTTAGATTTATGATCAAATTAGTATTGAGTCAACAGGTTTTTCTGTAGCATTTTTGTTGACCTACCAAATGAAACTACGAAGTGAGTCTTGCAAAAAGCCGAGTAAATTTAATGAGTAAGGCTTTATTTTGTCGATTTATTGTTTTTGCCTTACATAGTAGTAGAAAACTTCTTCAAACTTTATTTTTACTGTGCTTAGATTTGTCTGGATACGTAAAAATCTAAGTATTTTTTTAACACAGTCTCTAATTTCCTTTTAAAGGTAAAGTTTAGTGCAATCCCTACTTTTCCTTAGAAATGAAACAGTGCAATACATTCTACGTTTCAGTAGAAAACTGATTTAGTAAGTATACCGGGTTCGAAAATACTTGGTTTATGGCTCAGTAATCATATAAAGTTCTGTACACGCAAGAAGCTGCGTAACAGGGTACAAGCACATGTTCTTCTCTATTAGGTAACAAGAATTGCTCTGCGGATACGGTTGCACGAAACAGGCTACATTCTTGTGCCAACTTCTTAGGAGGGGTGAAGAATTCCACATTCCTTAAGATGTGGCGAATTTCTGGAGAACATTGATGTAAATTCTTGCCCTGCATGTAAAGAATTGAACGTGAAGCTAATGCCCTGTCTTGTGAAAATCCTTTACCTTGTTTTGCAATTCAATATTATTTTGAGAAAATTCATGGCGAATATGTTTGAATTTCGAAATACAATACCAATCCTTTATAAGTGTCTTACCCTTTCTGTGGGACTTTTTTCAAAATTGTACATGCAATGCTTTTTGCAAAAAATGTGTTTTGCCATAATTCGTGAAAGTCCAAATGGGTTTATTACCTTTAATTTCGCGTTTTTGTGCGGAAAAGCATCCACTTTTTGGGACAGGACGAGTTCATATTTTCGTGTAAATCCACCCTTTTAAAAGCTAAGACAACATTAGTCTCTATTTTTTCATACAATAATTAAAATATCCAATAGTGGAGCATTAAGGCTAGGACGCGAAGGTCATACAAATCCAGGTCCACACTTCTTTATTTTCTTCTCCTTTGCAATTAAGTTTTCTAGACAGCGTTCCCGTTTCATTTCGGCGCCAGTTTAACAATTTGAATAAAATTTTAACTTCTTATGGAGGATTACCAATGATTATTGTGCGCTAAGCTGTTTTCCGGGTTAAAATTTCGCCTTTCTAAATTTTGTTTAATTAAGTTATCAGGGATGTTTTAACACTCCATCTGAATCACAGTCCTTTGCTTTGGTAAAAATTATTCCTTCCTCTCTGCAACTTCTTTCTATAGAGGAAAATATCTAAATATCCAAAGGCATGGCATAGGTCTTCCTGGTTTATATAAAAAATATTCCACTCTCCACTTTCTTGTGTATAACATGAAAACAACGGTGGTACAAGACAATGTTACAGGGTAAACAACCTATCCGTTAAGTACTTTCGCGGCTTACTTTGCTTTAATAGGCATGCTAAATTCTTTGCAAAAGTGGTGCCGCCCTATAAACACACCGAATTACGTATTTTAGGGTACCATCGGCAACATCCATATTGGAGGTAATAAATTGGCCACCTCAGACGTATGGCTTTCCCTACATGAGTCAATGCCCTTTAATTACTCCGGTAATTGCTGTACCACCGTCCAAGCCCAACTCAAAATAGCGGCCCTCTTGCGACATGAGTCATCGACCCCGTGTGCTGCTCCTACCTCCACTGACTCATCTCACACCCACTTCCACATTAAGTTGCCAATCGGACTATCCTACATACTTAATGGGATTTTCTGGGTGCGGTTTGTACAATGGAAAATGCATTTTATTCACATACCTTAATTGACTTCTAGATTCGGGCGCGACACATTTCATTTTTATTTCTGATCTATTATTTCATCATCCCTCTATTGTCTTGCAGGGGTGATGATCAGAGAGTTCAGTAAGATGACATGCTGTAGTAAATCAGTTGTGCTCAGCATTAATGTAACTGAGGAGACAACGAGAGTAAAGTTGTTATTTTTTTTAGGTCTCGCTAGGTGGCAGATTCTAAAAGGCTTTAAGTTTAATTATTCTCTTACTCTCGCTTCGTATTCTGATAGTTCTGAGCCAATGGTGGATCTTAATCGCACTTTTTCAGTAGGCTCTTTGGTTTAAGAAAAAAATACCTGTTGAAAATTTTCAACCTCCATCAAAATGTCAATTTATTCGAACCTGATTCCCTTTCCATTTGCGTATACCCAATCTGGCAATTTCTACAATTATTTTATTCGCATCATAATAAGTTAGACTATCAATTATTTCAATATAATTAAATATTGTACAGTCTTACCGTTGCCATATTTTGATGGAATTCTTCACTCCAAAAATTTAATTAAATAGCATTACGCTTCAACTTAAAGGTGTAGAGATTTATAGCCCTGTGATTCATGCGTTAATTCATGCTTGGGGCGTATAATCGTCTACCTAGGCACTGGCATCCCTTCTGACCCTTAACACAGTGAGTGGCCGAGAAAGTGCCCCAGTTTCACGAATGCGTGATTTTAATCAACAGGACGGCGCTACAAGTTTTGAACTTTCCTCTTCCCCAAAAGGTAGTTATGTTGTTTACTTTAATCACAGACAGGGATTTGAGGATTCCTCAATAGTTATGGAGTTAATTTGGCGTTCGCTTTGTGAATTCTCATCAATAACATAATTTCATCCAAGACTACAAAATCACGCATGCTCAGGGCGTTCTCTATAATGGCTGTCAATCATTTACCTTGAAGAAGGGCAATTTTGCTTAAAGGGGACCACTATATGTTGGCCTTGTCTCAAAACCTTTCAATTAAAAAAATCATCCAAGTGTTACTGTCTGTCAACAAATCAAATTCCATGTCTTACGTGAATGTTCTTTTGCATAATTAAGCCTTCGTCTTTATATTACGTGGTGGACAAAGGTGTACCACTTTGTTAAAGTTTAAAGTAATCAATACGTTACCTGTGCTCTGCTTCGTATGTTTGAATTGTTACTCAATTGTAGCAAATATTTTCACAATTCCTGACACCCGTAAATAAAACAATATTTACTGCTATTTTCACTTTTCTAATTTTCATTACTTTTGCGGACTCAAAGAAAGATCTTTACTCATCAACATGGCTGAACCATCAGATTTTATCAGATAACGAGGCTGCTATCTTGCGACTATAACCAGAAGGGGCGAGGGAGGGAGGATTCGGAGATGACAGCGTATCGATAAGACCGCCTAAAGAGATGATGTTGATGGTGATTTTCAAATGCTAGTGATTGTGGCTACTGGAAATCCCATGTGGAGGATGAGAGAGTCTTTTCCAGGTTAGCTGTCTCGATTCGAAAAAAATAAGGCCTTGGAAATGCGTTTATGTAGCCTTTGTGTGTAAGGTGAATGAATTGTTAATAAATATGTCAAGCTGCAGTTCCCACCTATCATTTGATTTAATAACAATTCAAGCCCTTAAACGACCGATTCAAAATTCAAATTGCTCAAGCTGAGTTATAGTGCTGCAGGAGATTACTTACACGGTAGCAGATTTTTAATGTACCGTAAGGCAGAGTTCATTTACATGTCCTAAGTTTATAAACATAGTCACCCTTAAAAATTCGTCTTGTAATTTAAGACGTAATTAGTTTAATGTCTGAGACTTTCGCCAGAATCTGTGTTCAAAGTTGAACCCTGCATTTTGTCGAAGCATTTATGCAAAATGATGATAAGCCTTGGGTGAAAACTTTAAGGATCACTATGACAAAATCAGACTGTTATACCTGCACCACTCCAGAATTTTCACCCTTTCCCCTAAGTAATATTTAGAGATTAATTAGCGGCATGAATAAGTAGTCTAATTTTCATTTTTGTGTGATTGGCAGGCGTTATAAAAGCGGCGTGCATTTGGTATTTGAGTGAGTGACTTGGTTTATATTCTTCTATGCATAAACAACTGGAAGGCGCTCTTTCAAGTGACTGATTGTTACCGGAAACGCCAGTCTCGACTTGGATTGCTTACTGCTAAAATTTGATTTGTGTCTCCCCGTAAAATTTCAGAATTAGTTGAGTCTTTAATGGTGTCTCGAACATGCATCAATGATTAATTTCAGTAATGAATCTCACGAATAATTTGGTCCATCACAAACCTCTAAATGAGTAGTTTTTAGGAAGGGATCTCTTTGAAGCTTACCCTGGAGTGCTGTAACGACATTTTAGATTAAGTCATTAATAAAAGCCTCGCAAAATGGGCCCTTTTCTTTAATAAGCCATTGCGCCTTAGCCACTTGTCAGGAAATCAAGTCGACGGTTGAGTCACACGCGTTCATGATCTATACTGTTTATTTTGGTATCATATCAAATGATAAATAAGGTATAGATGGGTTGCAAAATAATTAACAATTCGAACATTGAAAGTGATTCCAAGGTATGCGACGAAGTTGCGAGCCTTTCAAAGCTTGATAGTACCTAAAGTGTATAGTTCAATGCAATTAAACTTCATTTCTGTCTCAGGAAATAGATCTCACGCTCCCCGCATAAAAGGTTCCAGTACCAGAAGCCATTTGAGACATGAATGCTATACTTTGCCTCATTAAAAAATTGCTCATTCGAGCAAAGTTTGTTTGGAGTCGGTGTTTGTGTGGAGAGCATCCCTTCTAATTTGTAGCTTTGGCGTCTGCATTTTTTAGGGCCAAGTCATTACGAGAAGCAGGCATTTTTCATTTTGCCTATGGGGGACTATTCCGTATGCCGTGGAGCGCCACGGCAGTCTGCTAATTAATCACGAGTGCATGCGCATTTTAACGGGACTTTAAAAGCACCAAGCAGAGAATTTTGTGTGGAAAATTTTTTAATATACCTCTCTTATCTGTCTACCCATTTTCTTAAAGGACACCTTCCCAACATTTAGATTATGAGAAAGAAAAGTTTATGGTCGATCCCTTTGCTTAAGGCGAGACACCAATAGGAATTGATGTTTTTAACTTTCTGTCGCACTTACTTCGTTACTTCGTTTACCAATCAATCATTTGTACTGCCAGTGTGGTAGTGCTATTTTTCATTACAAAATTTGACTTTTAGTCGTTTGCTGCACTTTCCTTTCTCTGCAAAGTCTGTTGCGTGCATGCCAATCACTTAGTTACGGGATATGGGAATGGAGTATTTTATTTTTTCAACATTTTCCCAAACCTACTTTTATCTCTTCATAAGAATATGAATGCTTAAATAGGAGTCGATTTTAAGGTAAACGCACTTGAGTCAACAGAGGTAAGTGTGTAACATAAAAATTTGACAGTTAAAAATCGACAGCGCAACATGGAAAATCCTTGGCTTACTTTACTCTTAAGTAAAGGAACTGCACTATTCTTTATTCTTATGGGTTTTTAATTAACACTAAATCCATCGTGCCATTTTTGCCAATTCCACCTCACGAATCCGGTCGCAAACTTATTTTCAACTTATGTACCGTTACTTTCATTCAAAGGTGTCCGAGGGGACTGATGCAATATGCCTCTACCTATGAAGTACTACACTGTTTGTACCAAGGTACCTAAACAATATCGAACGAATCAGTGAGGCTCCAATGTCAATATTAGTCATTCGGTAGAATTGTAAGGCAATAATATAGGGTAATAATTAAATGACAAGATAGCTAATTTGTACAGCAATGAAGTCCTGATCCTCTACCTCTTTAGATTAAATTCTGCAAATTTTCATGTGATGACCTCCAAACCTACTAATTCAAGCATATTTAAGAATTCAGCCTAACTCGATTCGTTTTGATGATACTACATGATGCCACAATCTAGCCATGATTTAAGTTTCAAAGTTCATAAAACAAAAGCACAAAGATACGCAAACCCAACCGCTGATCAATTAAACTTACCATAAAAAGTTTGTGCGTTACATCCATGGACGATGGTTTGCATGTTGTTGTTAGGCATTTCATGAGATAAGAAAAATAAGCGCCAAATTATTGCTGCGACGAAAAACGCGGTCTGCGACTCAATAAAAATGTGGCAAACACAAACTTTAAATGTGGTGTAGTCTGCTGTACCATTCTTCACAGTGTTATCATTAAGAGTGCTGCAATTTAAGTGCCAGGTGCGCGCATTAATATTCATTTTGTTTATAAAATGCTACACATTTTTGGGGTGGTAAATCATATTCAGCATAAGATAACCAACCAACTTCCTCCACTTTGGCATCTTTAAAAGTAGACAAGAAAGTTTCGATCCGCATTTTATATTCTTTCTCTATTACACATTGTTCTCCTGTTACGGCTATCACTCATTGCATGTTAGTCGGTATACATTACAAAATACCCGGCATGCATCATGAGGCGAAGCAGGGGGGCTTAACCAAGCCTATTTTCTTTCAAAATTTTGATATATGCTAAATCTTAAGTTAGAGCATGCGCTTAAGTAATGCCTTTTATAATATTTGCGGTTAATGGAGGTGTAAACGGGCTGTTGGATATTCATGTGAGACATGTTTGAATGTTCCTGACATGTTTATTAGGAAGCCATTTGACAATGGTCATTATTTGATCCTTATGATCAAGAATGCAATTTGGCATTGCTAAACACAATGCAGCACCTATTCTTTAGTGATTAGCACCAGAATCAGAGAAGGGTGCATTTTGTTACGGCATATAACTACATTAAATATTATGCTTCAAAATCGACAAGGGGCTACCACCTACACATTTGGAACCGAGTTCAAGGCATTTTTGTCGAGTTAACAGTCTCGAATTACATCAGTATCGTTCAAATGACACCTTATGGTCTGAGAGGGAGTTGAAAATAAGAGAGTAATGATCAAGACCATCGAAGTAGATGGCACCGCGCTGCGATATTGACACACTCGCGTACCAAAAACGGAGTCAGATTCCTTAGTCCCTACAAGTTATTTAAAACCATTAAAGTTAGTTACACATAATGCTGCACGAACTTGCAAATCAACCCATCCAACATCAAAGGTTAAACGGTTTTGTAAAGCCTCTTTGTCTTGTGGTCATTTCTTGCTGACACAAAAATCTGACCGATAAATTTATTGAAAATGCCAATGTCTTCATTAGACCTAAATCAATTTTTAATTGGATCGGTGGTGGATAATCGGAGCATCAAATGGTCGGCCTTCTCTTACATCTTAATATAAATCTGCTCTGTGGTTGAACTCGAACAAGCTTTTGGACTCAAAAAATAAAAACTGTTTATTAATTTTATGGAGGAAACTTTTGTTGCCTCATTTGCTAATCTTCTAGATGACTAGTAAAACTCCTTAAATTTTATTCAGTGCATGTCATTTTGCTGTTTTGTTTGTTTTTCATACTTCATACAATTCTCACCAAGAACTTAAGATATTTTATTTGTTTGAAATTCCCTGAAATTTTTGGTTGGTTTGTGCCGTAAGAAGCAAATTTAAGCAGGGCAAAACTACCCCTTCATCCAAATGGACCTTATTCTTCTTTCACTACACCTCTTTGCATCAGCTTTTATACATTTACTTTTAATTTTGTCCGTGAGTGCATGCGCTCTAGGAAACGCGACCAGTAGGGGGTAAACAAATTTTCGAGGTCCGCTCCACCAAGTGGTGCCAACCTTTCAGGGCTTGTTTATCCACCTCCCCATCGTAGTCCTGTATTTCCGTTTTGAAAAGACCACTGGCGAACTAACAGTGCTCACTGCATTTCCGTTCCAGTCTTCCATTGTGCGCATGTATTGAGTGGGGTAGTTTGGTGAGCATACTCCTCCTACAAGACAGACGATTTCCTGTTTTAAAAAATGAGTGGGCAAGAGTGGTTCATATAATAGCCTCTCCGAAAAAAGTAATTTTTGGTGAAAAGTCTAAGAATTTCTCCTACCAGTGCGTCTACAGAATTTTCATGAGGGTATCTGGATGGCTCCAAAACGTATCTGGACAGAGGGCTGAGAGGTACTAAAGTGTTAATAAGGTGGAGACTAAGGAATGGATGCCCTGTACTGGTATAGTTAAAAAATTTCACATACATTACTTAAAAGAGTTGCTTTATGGGAAGTAATTTGCGCGTGTGTGGTGCTTTAACTGTCCAAGACGAGATAATTTCTTGCGGTTCAATTCACTGGGATGTAGTTAGGAGTCCTTTAGGATTAACATGGTGCACTACCAGCTTTCTTCCAATTGAATGGCAACGTAATGTCGTTCCGAATCTGTAAGTACTTTATTTCACAAGCATCAGCTACTTTTTGATGGCTGACGCGGAATTGGAACTATTAGAACTGTTAAGGACGTTACTCGGAGTGAGAATAGGCATCTCGGGTTTTTTGGTCAGGCTGTTTTATCATTGCGGCTTTGGGAGCTCTTTGTATCATGCCTTCCCTCCCTTCGTCTCTTCTATTAGCATTCGACTAGTTTTTCGGTACATTTAGCTCATATTTACCGTTTGAGTCACATGTGTTGCAATTTTTTTCAGAAATGACTTGTAATTTGCCATAGATACTAAAATTCCCAAAAACAATTTTTAACAAATGGATATCCCACAATTCTTAAAACCAAGTGAAAAATATTTCGGTTTGTCTCACACTAATATTACCTTGTTTAACGAAAAGCACATCTAAAGGCACATATTTGTTTGTTAATTCCCATTTCTTGTCTTCTTAATTGACTGGCTGTCTTAACTTTTTCTTAGTTTATGTGTCAAGGCACGTTACCTTGCGCACTGTCCACCGTGGCGCCGTATAAGTTACCGCTTGTTCATACCACGTTGGTGTATACGCCCTGACTCTTGTTTATTTAGCTTCGCGTTATACAGTTTACACTTCACTTGCCAGCATTACTTACAAGGAATAGGGAGAGGGGCTCTGACTCACGTTACACTGTGGCTTTGTGGCTGTATATAGTTGATTTTAAGAGTGACATTTTGAAGGACTTGCCTAAATAGTTTGAACAACTTGGGTGTCATTTTGCCCTTCGCTTTGTTTGGAATGTCGATTACATTTCATTCGCTTGAAGAGGATGCAAATCTTTACCGTTTCATCTGATTTTTAATGGCAATGAGGTGTAACATTTTGAAGGAATGTATTGAGTATATTCTAGCTTTTATACTTTGCTCAAATCTAATTCATTTTCATGCTATTATCTACCTGACTATCCACTTGTCACTGGAAATAAGAACACATTACCAACTGAGCACTGAGTGAGTCTGGCTAGACGTTAATGTTTTGCTTTAGTGTTTGATGCTACTTAAGTATAAATTAACATTTCTGCTGTCAGAGACACGTGTGCGTGCTTCCAATCAGTTTTTGATAACTTATAGCGCCAAATCCTGTCGTGAACAGATTGCTCTAGTTTGAAGTAATGAGGTCGGAATAAGGTGTCCTGAATTTTAACTCTAAAATGGTGCATTACATTAAACGAAACATTTATGGCAGCAGGTATGAGGCTAGTAAAGCAAAACTGTTGGGTTTTGGTGGCCTGTCTATCTCTAAGATCCATAATTGTCTTTGCTTTGCCTATGAATATCAAGGACCACATTTTCCACTTAAATGAACGCTTAGTTTCTCACCGGTTTCATCTTCATACTTACAGGTTTTTGTTTTTACTCCTTCATTATCAATAAATCTTGTGACGGTAAGACAGTAACAGAAGATTTCTATATTTCCTGCATTTTTAGGTGTATTTCATTTGCATTCTTAGTTCCTGCTTGGAATTTTTCAAATTAAACCTCAAATCTTGGTTAAAATTGCTGTCGCAGTTCTGTTTACAAATGCTTTTCTTTTAATTTTTTAGGTCGTTTTAAGTGTTTACACTAGAGTTTGGCCTTAACACACCTTAGACTTCCTCATTATGGTGTTCTAGAGTGCCTGATCTTGACTGGAAAAGGAATGCAACTATCGTAACAGCATCTGGTGTCCATTTTGAGAAGTTTTTCTCACTTAAAATGCCACTCCCCCACGGAGGGAGCATTATTAAATTCTTCCTTTGCAGTAAATTCTGAGAATATTTACTATTTCTCCTGAAGGTAATGTTAGTATCCCTGACTTATTTCAGCGTGTTTTATTCCATTACATCGCTCCTTTTTTGCTCCTGATTTAAAAAACTTCGCATTTATCCCAAACCGAATCAAGATTATTGTTTCACCCTTCATTACCTATGAACACAATGTGAAGTTGTTTTCAGTGCGCAAGTATCCGCCGAACATTGACTAGGAAGAGGGGAACATTACCAGCGTAAAGGGACCTTAGCGAATTGGGTGAGATGTTATCACCTTTATTATAATCATAAATCATTCCACTGAAGACATGACTCAGCCAAGCCAGTCCTGCATCTGCAAAATGGTCCCTCTAGTTTAACACGCATATGGACATACTCGTCCCACTGGATGATTGTATATCGCGGTACTTTACTTATCCTCACAAAAACCCAGAGACTTTAAGGCTTGTTTTAAAGCGCCTAGTCATAACAATCGAACTTGGAAAACACAATACGGATATGTCAGTTTTTTGTTAGTGCTGACGCCTGATACGTCAAATGGTTTGTTTATCGCACAGGTACCTTAAAGTGGCGCCTGAATGCGGTTTGTATAGTTGGTAGTTTAGATCGACACGAAAGCCCCGACTGCCAAACGAGTTGGCGGACCAAGCAAGATCAAAAGTATTAGCTACTTTGTGTCAGTTAATGTTCCAGTTGGCTGGAGATAAATGTGCGCCTGTGTGTAAATTGTGATAGGTAGGTAGTACATTGGGCGACGGCAGGCTACCAAAGATGAATGGTAAATATGCTCTGCGTGACATTAATTGCTTTAGCTATTGTTGGAACTTGAAGTCAAATCAACCAATGCAGCTCGCTTGAGTCTACTATTCATCGTGTTTTTAACCCATTAATTAAATTCCCTCATTGTTAGGAGCTCGGCAAGAACCATTTAGCTACCAAAATCACCCTTTTGGCCATCATAAACCATAGAAGTCGTAATTTTACATAAGATAAATGCTGTCGGAAAAGTAGTTTCATAGTTGGCATGGACGGAACTTTACGCGACCCCTCAGAGAGACAAATTGTATGAGGATAAAACGGTTTGTGCAGCAACACAGACAGTGGCATACCTAAAACTTCCTGCCTCACTTTGCTTCATTGCACCAATAATTATAGTGCTATTAAGTGGATTAAAATCAGAGATGAGACAAAACGAAAAACCATCTTACGATTTTTCTTTAGTGAAACAACTTCCAAAGTTGCACACTTATTTTTCTTTTACTAATTAGTGTTTGGAATCAGAATGCGCAAACCTATTTAAACTATCGTATCCTAAACTCACGTGCCATTTTCGTTCCTTTTTTGCTTTACTTTATCATATTCATACTCTTTAAAAAGTTATCAGAGTTTCTCCAAACATTTTAAAACACACAAGATATAAACCATAGTGTTGAATGAAAACGCGCGCCTATATTTTGTAAAGTACATTTTTGTGGAAACTACACTGAGGACGAAATACCGAGGGGTTAGGAAGCTATTATCAAGGTCCCACAGCACAGAGCCGAGATTTAATAGTCTGAAACAAAGAAGATGCACTTAATAACAATTACAGTCGATGTGTTTATCAGTCTGTTACAAGACTATGTTGGTTTACGACAGAAACGGTAAAGCGTTGTTTGATCCGTCTTTCCCTTGTTAATGTAACGCAAGTTTTTTGAAGAATTCTGGGCATGATACCGCTTTGACGAACAGCAAATCGCCTTTCATAAATCAAATAAAAATGCCTTTTTGAAAGAAGGAGGTTGTACAATATTAAGTTGAATGAGCAAAAGTCGGGTTAGTCATTAGTCAATTTCAAGGGAGGACGTTCCATCAAGAAATAAGACGCCTTCATTTAGTCCTTTCCCCCCTTTCTCTTATAAACTAACGCACTGGTATCGCTATAATTTATGAGTGCGATGTCTTTCCACTTGCGCCGGCAACTTCTTCCACACGTACTGTAGAGTCCATGTACGCAGTATCCTGTTTCCAATTCACACTTGTTTAGCAAGCTGTAAATTACAGTGATTGCCCTGGAATTACAGCCTATTTAGCGCCTAATTTTCTAAGTGTGTGAGCTGGAACAAGGACAGAATTCTTCCTTAAATAAATCAAAGTGACAATCAGAGGTAGTAAGCCATTCAGTATCCCAGTCCCTTTCCAATCGTAAAATTAAATAATCATAAAATAGCATTAGAATTAAAAATTAATGAATTAATCAAGTATGCCAAGAGTTACTATGCCTTTGAGAAATGTTAAAGCCTGGATCTTGTTGGCATGACCGTTTATAGCAGGTAACGAAATAATTTCGTGCGATTTTTCTTTGGAAACCAAACAAAAGTAGAAAGCTTGCTTTATTATTTTACCCGACCTTACAACCAGCATCACAATTCACACTCAGCAGTATTTATCAACCACACACCGACCTACTTCAAATTCTCATTTATGCCCTTGGTATAAGGCTTTCTGTGGAAGTGAGCAAACTGCTTAGTCCTGGTCAATTCCACTTCCCATCACTTCCTCTTTAGCTTTCCATTCTTCACATGTAAGCCTGTGGTCATCTAGTGTTAATACCAGGAATAGGTGGAAATCTCCTATGGTAGAAGTGCCATCATCTGAGGACCGCGGGGCTTGAGAATGAGGATGAGAGTGATATCTCTCCACTCCCTTATTCACTGTCTGCACTTCCTTCTGCCCTGCCTACCACCCTAAAGCATGAACTGAGATTCCGTCACCCCATGGTTTGACTGACTAGCCCTGGATTTTTGTCAAAAAGACCTAGGTGTCTTTTCCTTGCACACACCCATTTTCATTGACTTAAACAAGGGATACGGATGCCAGCTTAATTGTTTTTAGCCTTCTTAAGTTTACTACTCATCGAGGACATTTCTACTCTAGTGAGAGTTGATCACCAACGCCACTACCACCACATACACAGGCATGCATAGTCATGGCTACGATGTGAGCATAGTTTTCTGCAGCCAAAGGGTGAGGTGCTGCGTGTCTTGCAGGTGATCGGTTTAAGATTATTAGTGGGACAGTAGCCCATCTTACTGAGATAACCAATCCGCTTTACGAAAGTTGCTATGCTAAACACGACAATCATTTCTCATCGCGAGTTACTTAGTCAACCGTTCTCTCAATTAGTCGTCCGTCAATTGGCTTATCAAACGGTCATTCATAAAATAAGGTAAAATAACTTAAATAAAGCTGATGATCTGCGAATTTCGCGGTTAGTCGAGGAGTGTATATACAAGTTTCTTCAATATTAACGTAAGGCATTGCTAATGCTCTCCACAAGTCAAAGTTGAATGAAAGTTTGAATGGTGCTATGAAATTACTCATTTGGTTCTTTCCTTTAAATATCAATAATTCTGCATGCTCATAAAGGATATTCAGGCTAGCCTTCTGCTACCGTTTGCCTCACCTTGAGACACTCTATGAGAGAAAACAGCTTCCGTTGCCTCGGAGTCAGGTTCAACAGTGGTCATGTTTCAATCGGCGTTTGATGATAGCAATTGAGTTCAAAAGAAGCGAAATGCAGGAGAAAACACAATGACGGGTGCCTTACTGATAGAGTGACGCTAATCAACCTATCGCAACATTTACATCTAGGCAATAACAGACAAGTTCCAGGTCATAACAAATTATCACAAGTCTTTGTCGCTGTCTGTGGCAAGGTCTCTGAGATCTATTGAAAACTTCATAGATGCTAGCTGTTTGCTTAACGGCAGATGTTGTATTTCTTACTGGTCAGATCACTTTAAAATGTATTTTAACAGCTCAAAAGCTAAAGACTCTTCCTTCCAATTTGCAATCCTATCTGTACTCCCCATAACGACAATTAATCTCCTTGCAATTTATGCGGCGGTCCCCAAATCTAGATCTCTGTGTCTTCGATTTGAAAGGGTCCCCCAAAGTTTCCTCCCTTCTGCGACCAACTAGTTCACTGATTAACAGTCCTTTAGAAACCGACTATCACTAAGTCTGCACCTCTGTGCTTATGCGGATTTGTCGAGTCAACTGCTAACTGCAGCGCAGTGAGGAGTTGGAGTCTAGAACTAAGATTGCCCATGATCTGGTTCAATGTTCGGATGGTAGAGGCGGGCGAGCATTAAGGGAATCATTTTCAAAAATGAAATGCTTAATAAACCACCACTATTTCTTAGTTCAATTTTCACCTCGATTTCCAAAAAATACTAAGTGTCCAGAAACTGTCCAAATTTATATATCGGTCAACTTCAGTCAATGTTGATTGCTTATGCGTTTTCTATTCTAAATTTGTCTAATTTTAGTGCCGAGACATCAATTAGACCGGTTTAAGGTCTAAATAGGGTTTAAATGAAATAAACTTAGTTGAACCAAAATAACGTGTGAGCGCTTCGCTTTCGATTTAGTTGCTCCCACAAGTTCTTAACCACAGACCAGCATAAGTTATTAAACCCTTATAATGTCATAGTAGCATCTTCAGCAATGTTTTATGCTTAAAGTAGCTGAACTACTTTGGAATTAGTTCAATGAAGTAAATTAGGCATTAGGTCACTTTTGATGGTACAACAAACTAGTAATTCAGAGAAAATGGAGATCTTTGGTGCTTTTTTAATGCTATACTTTTCTATTTTTCGAATAAAAGTTTTAGGAGCCTTATGTACCTTGGAAACACCTTTATAACCCACTTCAAGGATCTTTAATTCCGCCTAAGGTAAAACTAAAGCTTCTAGATTTGTCTTCGTTTTTTGCATGCATTGAATCAGGTCATGCCCTCTTCTCATGTCTTTTTATAATACAGCATTTCTACTCACATTTTTTGAGACGTTTTCGCTGAAGCAATGCCATGGTGAATCCTACCCTCCGTGTTATATTGTAATTAGAGGGTAAGAAATTGGAAATATTTCAGACTAAAATCAAAGGAATCTTTTTGTTGATACTACTACTAATTTCGCAACAAAACTTATCCAAAATGACTCGGTAAAAATGGGATGCTCGTTGTGCACTTTTTACGGAGCTAAAATGTATGAAGGCCATACTAAAATAAATCCTGCTGGAGAGTAAGCAAATAACTTTTCTTTTAACCTAAAAAAAGTCTCAATAAAGGCTGCTCTTTTACGAGTTATATCCTCCAAACAACATGGTTTTTACACTGTTTTATAATGGAACAGTAAAATTTATCTTACGTTGTACTGTTGTTGGTTGTAAGACCAACGGAGCGCTTTTAATTTTAGCTCTTGGGCAGTCAACTAAAGTTTCCTAATCCAGAAATGAAGTGGATATCGATATGTTTGCATGGCTTTTCTTGACATAAACAAACTTGCTGCTGGGGTGACTTCTGTGCGACCGTTGAATTTTCAGAAAATCTTATTTTTATTCTAAGTAAGAACCACATTAACTCGAGAATATTCACTAGGCAGTCATTTCAATTCACAATACATTGTATGAGTTTACCTTATAAAGTGTTTCAGTGAGAATTACGAAAATATCTGGAGAGGGTTTTATTTACCCACGTCGAGCGAAAAGCACTTAGAGTGGAGAGACCAGCTAAGACGGCTGTTTATCAAAAAGGCGGACTGCTTTCTATCGCCAAAACCGTTCTCAGATGCTATCGAGATCTTCCGATTTTTAGTGAGGGAAAACTATTCCACATTCTCACTCTCAAATCGAAAGATGTAGACAGTATTTTTGCGATTAGCTGCACTGAGAACACTTTTATTCAACTCCAAGTTGGGTAACAAACTAAATATGTTTACAGGTGTTAAATTTTTGTTCTTTTTTTACACCAGTTGTTAGAAGGTGAATAGCTATAATCATAATGAATTAAGCATTTAAAATAGCTTTTATTTATCATGTTTGTAAATTTTTAGCGATCTGACTTGTCTGCATAGCTATAATTCCTTATAGTGGCACTCATTATACTGACTGTTTGTTGTTAAATATAAGAAAAATGTAAACTTTTCATTACACTAATGTGTTATTGCACTATTTTCGTCGTTTCATTTACCAAACCCTGTGATTTCGAGGTCGACCACTCATATCTAACGTCTGATAAATGCTTCAGTCTTCTACCATGTTTAATTTTTCCTCAGTGCAATATTTTACTGATTATTGGTTGTATTTTTATGACGAGATTCGAGTTAATGTATGTAGGACTTTATAAATCATGCTAACGTTTTAAAGTCAAGACTGGTAGCTACATTTTGGCAGAGGTTCATCTAGCGCATCCATTTACAACATCAATATAATTTGTTATTTTAAATATCAAATAAGCTTGCATGCAGAAAAAAACGTTTGTGCAGTTTGGGTAATTAGTGAAAGTGCACGATGCAGATAAGATCCAAAACAGCGCGAACAGTCTATAAGGCTAGTCTCTAATGGATAGCACTTTTCAGTGAAAAAAACGCGAGTCAATCGTGAAGGCCCTGTAGACTAGGGTGTGCCTCCGAAAGTCAAGACCTGATACTCATGGGTATTGATGTCCAACCCTACAAATGGTAGCCTATTAATGAACAGCTTCTTTGTGTGACTTCGATAGCGCCATATGCCGATTGTGAGTCAGTTACTGTAAGTGCTTAGCTATGATCAATTTATTCAAAAAACCTGGTTTGATTGGTGCTTTCAAAAAGCTACAAAATCATCTGTTGATTTCATTAATTACAATAGGTACTCTTCAAAGTTTCAAAGACAGAGTTAAGAAATCCTTCCCTGATTCGTGCTATCAAGAGGTATCTTAGGTACGCTGACGCCAGTGGGATCAAATACTGGGATGATTCTGGAATTGTTAAAGAGTTCAAGCCAAATTCATAACTATTAAACCTTTTCAGGAGGGGAGAACAAAATTCTGGACTGTAAGTATATGTAGCTATGTTCCTGTCATTCTTGAACTGATTTCAGGAATTCATTTAATGTGCTTATGATAACATTTTAGAAGGGTAACATTTTAACAATTTTTCCAGCCTACGGTGAAAAATTAACTTATGATGTCATTTTTCTATGAGTTTCCCAAAAACCACGAACTACTGAAGGTGGTAGCCTACTCAACACAAAATAATCAATGGGAATAACGCTAATATTTAAGCTCCAGTGAATAAGTAAAGTGCGAGATCATTGACATAGCTTATAAAAGCACACTCTTATTTTCACGTGTGCTTCAAAAAGCACAATTACAGACGCGTCAATCTATTAATGAGGTGTTCACCACCCCTTGTCCTCTCTACCATGCTACCCCTATTCGCCCGCACCCTTGATCAATCCACTCCCATTGCATCAAATGGCGGTGAATGGACTCGCTATGCAAAGTCGACATGAATGCAATTCGCCCAATTAGCGAACCAGTTCAAACTCGCCTCCATAACTGCACAAGGTGATCTCTCGTCAACTCCGACGTGCAATGTTTGGCGAAGATGCGATGTGGCGTAGCAGAATGCACCACACAAAAGTGGCCTCAACAGTAGACGTTGGTGGTGGATCATCGGTGGTTCGTAGACAAATGCTGCAGCATAATAAGCAGCGAATGAGTAAATGAGGAGTTATGGGTCGCTACCTACACCCTACCCCATCACTGATTTGTCGGGCTCATTCTGACACGTCTCACCTGAGTGGAGAAGGAACTCGTTTACACAGCCATCAACCGGCCGTAGTGCTCACAGAATCAGGTGATCCAGTGCGTGGCACATGGCATGAGGGAAGAGACAACGAAGGGCTTGGATGACCGTCAGCATGTTTTCACACCTTCATGTCACCCTGTGAATAGGCGGCATGCATCGTGCACCGCTTGATGACTGACCACTTGAAGGACCGACTGACAGACTGAGCAAATGAGTGAGTCACTGACCATACGGTGATCCAATACCCTACTGCTCACCTCACACCGATCACCAATGAGGCACAGCAACTCATCTGCAGACTACACAAACCTTTCTTCACTTTATATGCATGCCTAAAAGATCTTCAGCATGTTTTTACTTCTATGAATTCTATTAATAGGTGGTGTGCAGAAAACATGGCTTGATGACTGCCTGACTCCCCTTCGAAGTGAGTGAGTAAAATAATTGGTCGACTGGCCTACCAACTAACAATGAGAAATGGATTATGTAAATAGATGTTGTATAATTTATAAGTTGGGGTGGTCACTTCTATAGGATGATCCACCACTTACCATTCATCCCACACCCATCACCTACATGACACAGCACTTCATTTAAGTGTGCAGGGGACTGTGGTTACTTATGTGTGCGTGTGTATATCTTAATGGTGGAGGTGGTGGGAAACTGCCAACGAAGAAGACTTGTCCACGATGAGTAAGCGACTCACTGAAAGGCAAACAGCAATTACGCCCTACATTTGTCTTCTACACGCAAATCGATGGAAGTGGGTGTGTTCAAAAACAAAACTAGTCTTCTCGAAAAACAATCATATCTAAACAATCCAACAGTGGGTTAATAGGACTTAATGCTACACCAAGGCGGGAGAAGGACAAGAAAGAATTGGAGACCGTGAGGAAGGGGTAGGAGGAGGAGAGTTCTGTCTCATCTTCGACCCCATCTCTACTCTCTGTCTTCCTCATAGGTTATCAGCTATTCTTGGCACTTAAACAAAGTAACCACACTATCAATTGTGAGAGAGAAGAGACAATTGCGATGAATAAGGAGTTAAAGAATAAGTGAGAAATAAGAGGAAGCTGTTGAACTCCACAGACAAAAACCCATGTCAGGGGTGAATTTGCAGGCCTGTGTCTAATTGAGAAAGCCTAGTGATTATAGATTGCGATATAGGTTTTGTGAACAAGGGAAATTGTTAAAATCTTTCTACCCTTGCCTAATTTTTGCCAAAAAATATCGTACGGACTTATTAGGCTATTTTATTTATTGCAGACAGCTTTCGATCTTTTAGCATTAAAAAAATCCTGGATTTTTTTAAATTTGTGCGCAAAATATAATTACCATCTTGCACAATTTCAAGTCAAAGGTTTATGTCACAGTAATTTTAAAAATTTTTATAAATTTGGTCTGATTTAGCACCTAGTTGGTGGCAAATTTCAACAGTCTGTCTTTTTTACGCTCATAAGTCCAAGGCGCTTGAAGCTTTAGAACTATGTCATACTTCCAAATAGACCTCCAATGTAATTATTTAGGTATGAGTCATAAGGAGCATGCAAAAGTTTGTTGAAATACACTACCCATATGCAGAGGAATTTTACTTTCAAAGACTGATACACATTTTTAAAAATCCTACTCCTCAAACATTTTTGTCACGTTGATAGAGTTTTGGAACCCAGGTGTGCATTTACGTAAAATTTCTTTAAGCACACGCTTTACGCTGCCTTTGGTGTTAGGCACCGTCTATATCTCCCATTTCAAAGTCCGATTCATTCATGGCGCGCCGTTAATCTTGTTTGTTCGCAGGGGCTACACAACTCATTCACCATCGCACGCGCTTACATCAACACATTTGGTGTGTATGGACTTGAACGCATTCACCTACAAAAGGACGTACACACGCACACAGCGCAAAGCCAGTCGGATAATTAACGACTACTTTCTGTCAGCCCACCTCGCTGCTACCGCCACACACACACACACACACACCGTCGATAAAGCGAAAGTTGTGATTAATGCCAGCCAGTCCTAATGCCAGCCAATCCCTCAACACCTCGGAAGCTCCCACGGCATCCCCTAGCTGATTGATCAACTGTCTGTATCCAAAGCAGCAGGCCAGATTCGTGGCGCTAAGATTGATAAATATAGGATATTCGGTTTCAAGTAGGAAACAGCCCGCTTTAAATAATAGAAATTTTACCACTTTAAGGAGAATTCCCACATATTGGACAGGAATAAAGGAATGGATTTTATACTTGTAAATTAAGTGCTTTTCTCGTCTTTTCAAAATATTCTTGATGTTTGAAGTGCGCATCGGTTGGCCGGTAAAGGATCTGAGAAATGTGGCGGATAGCTGGGTTCGTAGTTTTAATTCCTGTAGTTGGAGCGAGTCATTGATGTCTTGCACGATGAATGGTCAGTATGAATTGTCAGGTGCCCTTGGATAATTAAATAAAGTTTCCTTATTATTTACATAATTCTTACCAAAAATGAAAGAAAAACACCAAACACATAGCATAAGTGCTTTTCGTTTTCGATGGGTAAATGAGTTCTGGTTAGGTGTTGGTGGATTATTTAATCAATGAGAGGAGCATTCTCACTTTTCCATGACTTAGTTTTATCCAACTTCCCAATGCGCAAAGTATTTTACATTTTCCTTTAAGCGGTAATAAAAAGAAGAGAAGAAACTTTTCTTGTTGTTTTGCCAGTTGCAAATCACTCATTTACTCCAACCGATGGCAGCAATCTTGCATTAATCTTTTTCGCATAACATAATATTGTGTTAACTAAGGTATTCCTTCTGCTCCCGAAGACGTATAGAGACATAACTTTCGGTAATTATGTTTAAATGTGCGTTAAAGGACCAGGAAACTTGTACCATAGTGAGCATGAGAGAAGCTGGAAGTCATTGATGGAGAGATCACCTAGTGAAAAAATCCAAAATGTCATTGTGATATTATCCATAGTTAAACCAGATCCCATTCTGCTGCATACCCAGAAACATATCACATAATGCACCAAATTACACTTAGTTTTAGGTTGACCTTTGGTTCCTGTTAAGGCCTCCTGCATAGCTCATGTGCTAAATTCAGAATCCCAGCTGATTCGTAAATCAATAGCAATACCTAAATTTCTGATAGTTTGCTAGTAGAAAGTATCGAAAGGATATGTGAAGGCGTAATGCATGCATACGTGGTTGTAAGTGAATCACCTACGAAAGCTGAGACGATAAAGGTCATTTAGGAATTCGTTTTTAATAGTGCACTCCACCTTGCCCTCTCACTTTGGCTCTATCTGGCGCCTGGTGCATGACTCAGACTCTAAATCACAAGTGATGTGAGACGCTCGCCACCCCAAACAGACGGCTGTTTTGATATGATATAGTGTCACTCCTATCCCCCTTTGCGTGTTCATTCCTGTGCACTCTGTTTGCGGTACTGGAGTGCTGCAAATAATTCATTGGCGTGCTTTGGCACGCTTTGTTTTGAGACAATGAATACTTATCTGACGCCCTTGAAAAGCGTCGCGTACATGTGAGGCTAAATAATCCCATTCACATCGCTTCCCCAATGCATTCGCTACCAGCATCACACATTCGTGGAGCGTGTTGTTTAACTATTTTTGGCAAACGTTTGGGTTAAATTATGTCAAAAATAGATTTTAAGTAACAAAAGGGGCAGGGAGTGTTCGACACCTGGGGGTGATCACGTGTTTATATAAAATACCTAAACCGTAGTAGTAATGTCACTAATGTCACTTAACTAGTAGATATCCAGAAGTTACACCATCGTGGATGTCAAAGGAACTTGTCTTTAAATGGCACGATGAAATAGTGCTTGCTTATCAGGTGTAGATAAGCATAAAAAATAAAATAGACACAGTTTTACTGCATGATATACTTTTGATGAACATTAATCCTTATCGGTGATCTTGCGTAAAGTGACAAAATTTAGTAGTTCAACTTCATCCAAAGATCTGTTCTTTTTTTCACAACTAAAGGCTAGGTGGTGTTCTGTAGCAAACGCATCTCGTATGCCGATTGTTAACCATAGGAACACTTGCCAAAAAATCGGCGGAAGTTTATCAAATGTATGACTTAAACTAGCTCCACATAGCTAGTCTACTTCGTCCTTTCCTCTTTATCACTGTGTTCCCATTTCAACGGTGACCAACCGTGAATTTAGGCCGCATTCATTTTTTTGGAACAGAAGACTGGTCATTGCCAAAAAAGTTGGCATGACTTCAAAAACCCATGGTTTTTGTGAGCCCCTATGTCTTTCAGTTTCATTTAAGCCTAAAATGCAGCATCAGTTTTAAAACTTTGGTTTTTAATCAGGTTCTCTTGCCAGTGTCACCAACGTAACGTCTCGAGTCCCCGTTCGAACCCCAAAGTAAGGCATGTCAGCCCAGAGAGGGTCTAAGTGGGTGCATGGATTGGGGATATCAAAGTACCATGTTGGTAGCTGAAATGGTAAGAACTGAAGTTGCTGAGTAGTCAAGCGCATATTATTAAAACGATTATTCTTTTGCCACATCCACAGTAATCTGGAGAAAAAAAGGCATTTAATGTAATGAAAACTAAATTAGTACTGTCGTAATTCCCTCTTTCTTGTTTGTTCCACGACTCTGTTATTGATTCAGCAATTGCAGGCATGATGTTTTATAGTTTAAAATGATGTGCTGGGTTTGCTTTAAAGCGCTTAGTCGAAATTTGATAACTTTATCATTTGCGCCGTATAGACATAT
This sequence comes from Taenia multiceps, assembly GCA_001923025.3. Classification (NCBI taxonomy): domain Eukaryota; kingdom Metazoa; phylum Platyhelminthes; class Cestoda; order Cyclophyllidea; family Taeniidae; genus Taenia; species Taenia multiceps. Next base: position 45,553,870 of record CM010311.1, on the reverse strand, counting down.
TACATCAAACAAAGCTGGTTGAATGAACACTTTGCACTAAATAAACAGGAACAATCAATCCTAATGAATCCTTCCTGATAGTCAATTTCTTAGTTCATTTGCATCCTTTTTTCCAATCGTTCATGTACTGACCATATAGCAATATGTAGTTGTAGCTGTGCATCGCTTTGTGGCGCACAAAGCTACTGCAATACACCAGAACAAACACATTTTGGGTCATGAATCGGTAGCAAACTAGTTTTTTACGGCTCTCATTGTAGACATGAACTGTTGATATTCTACTACTGCTGCTGGTGGCACTGCATTTAGCTTTCTTACTAGTGCGGTAGTTTTTCAAAAAATCCAACTTTGTACTTTTTGGTTTGTTTTGCTGGATTCGTTTGTGCATTTACGCGCTATCTATTGCTTTTAAACCATTAGATATACCATCTGCTAACCACTTTGTCCCTCAGTTATCGAAAAATCATGGATTAACTTAGCAAAATAATTCTTTAGGCGGTTGCTCAATCTTAGCCCAGAGCAACCACTTTTAGGATTACAAATTTTTAAGCATATTTCTGGAGCTTTTTTAAGTATGGTGGCTCAGTAGCGGAGAAAATTCCTTAAAATAACCTAGAGGATTTTAGTCTAAAGGAAATGTCACACTTTGCGATTAATTCTTAGCGCTAAAGTGATCCTCTTCAAGAGCTTCCTGACGATCGATACGTTAGCTATTTTCTTCTCAAACAGCTTATGCATGCCGCATTGATAGGCCGAATCTGAGGCAGCAAATGACAACTTGAATTGCTTCAGAGAAAACACCAAGTGCAGTAAAATTTTCTCTTTATAACGTTCTAGTCTAATGCTTTTAACTGAAAATAAAAAGAAATAGTAGACATTGAACGTTAGACATGTGACAGTTGAGAACAATATTTCAACTCAAAATATAAATACATTTGTGTCTCGCGCAGCGATTTTGGAAAAAAATGGGTCTAAATCATCATTAGTTTGGATTTAACACCACAGTAGCTTCATAAAGAGCCGTACGCATTCTCTGCTAGTTTCTTTTCATATTGTTTACAAAGTTCTTGATAGCATGTGTCAACGAACTTTTGGTATTGTTCTTTAATTTATCGATGGCTCTGCCGCCAAATGCTTGTGAATGTAACGTCTCCATTTTCTGGTTATATCACATCGTTTTGCGATTAGACGAGTTGAATAGAGCACAATAAAATAAATGTTGGTAGTTTGTGATCTGATCAGCTGTTGAAATACCTAAATATGTAAATGACATTCGCTACCTTATTTGGACCATGAGACAAGTTAGTGTTTAAAAATTCTCTGAGGTTCTGATAGATAATTTTTTAAAGACAGAGGCCCAAAGTTCATTTTATCATTCGTTCCCTTATGTCGTAGGTTGCTTGTGTAGAAGTGGCCTTTCCATACCGTAAGCAAATCTTTTTTTTTAAAGATAGGCAACTGGCTTGAGCATCCAGTCGTAGACCATGATGAAGACTATGCGCAAAAGAACATAAAATCGCCGCTAGTCATACTATACCACATAAGAGTCTAGTAATCTGCTAGGTATGCTCTTTAATGGAAGGCGTTAATGAGTTCTTAAGTCTATAGTTATCGGTACTTGCTCCTCATCAAACGACTCTTCAGACACATAATTCAGCGTTCAAATAGGGGCAGTAGAATAGGTAAATGCTGGGGGTCGTACACATTGCCTTAAATGGGATGACATCAAAGCACATATGATCTTTTAACGCTTGAAAGATGCTCTGGTTTCTCGGATGATGACTATAGCATCAATTGGAATTTCCCATTTTCCTCAGTGATTCGTTATAAATTTTGTCGGTGATCTTGTGAAATTTCTATATAATTTAACTGTTCTATTCTCCAATGAGTGATGCTTAGAGGTCTCGGTAAAAGGCGACTTTATGTGCACTGCCTATTCACGTCGGACCTCCCCCTTTATGAGTTATGACCTTAAGATGAGTTAGCGATAGAACAGTAGCACATTAGTAAACAAAGACAAACGCGTGCCATTGTTCTCCATTGTTCACACCTGGTTCTGTTATCAGGCCTCTGTACTACCCACCCTTTATATTCTCATCCGTAATTATGAGACCATCGGAACTGTCAGGAATATTGCAAACTTCATCTGTTAATATCACGCGATTCAGCTACTTTTTCACACTAGTTGGTACGCATTCACATCAAGCAGGGATTAAGTTCAGTCTCAAAACAACAGATTTTCACGTGAGATTGCAGTATTCCATCACTAAATACCAAAACAGACCTCACCTGAAACAGCAAAATAAACCTGTTTTTATCAGCCCTCTTAATTTTCTCTAATCCGCAATGCAGTCCATTAAGTACAAGACTTGGGCAAATCCTTGAACTTTAAAACTTTATTCCGAGAATCGTAATCATTTTTTGGCTAAAATTTTAATCATTTACTGTGGAATTCAATGCTGGTTTCATTTGATGTTGTGCTTGAAGGGGGCTGTCTAAATCAACCATTTTCCTCCCACCTTAATTATGGTATTTGCCGGAATTTCGAATCGCAGGAGAAAACATTTTATTTGGATCAAATTAAAATTTTGTATTTAAGATGTTTAGCAAGACAGATGTAAAACATTAATTTCCCCGAATAAAAACTTGATGCGCATAGTTATTACAGCTGCTTGTAAATTTAAGACACATCCAATGCATGGCAAGGTTTATGTGACGGGTATTAAAGAGTCGGAGTTTCAGGTTTGGAGACGTGACCAATCCTACCTAAATGCCTCCCACCTACCTCAAGGCCGAGAGTTCTTATGCGCTCACTCCCTCTTTTGATTATATAAGCAGTATAAAAGTCTGTGAGTATTCCTACTACATAGTTTTACAACGGGAACCGACTGGTATGAAGACCCCTTCTACAGTCGCCTAGGCGTAAGTCCACTATCTCTGCGATGGTGCACCCTGATACAAAAGGCAGCTAAATATGAAATCATCGTCTCTTAATAATCTTTATTTTATAATATGCTAAAAAGAAGCAGAAATGATCGCAAAGGCATCTCAGGAACGTAAGTCTACTAAATCAAGAATGACGTTTTCCTTAGCTTGTAGAGGTGTAGGAAGCAGTAAGTACAAGGTCTAATAAAATCCAGTTTCTCTCTCTAGTTACAATCTACTAGCAGCGAAAAGACAACTAGCCGCCAAACTAGCTTTATCCTACAACAATCTTGGTCTATTTCCTTGCAAACGGACTGAGCTCAATGTCCGCTCAAATACTAGACTTTTCTCCGATAGACTGACCAGTTTTTTGTTCGTGGCACCATAAAAGCATTTCCGAAGCCACTAAATGCATGGAGAGAGTTGGTGTTTGCAGAAAAGATTTTTGGATTTGTGTTCACAAACTCAAACACCAGCCTAAGGTTCTGATAATGTTTTTGCATCAAGTGAAATCTAAGCCACTGAAGGCACCGGTTGGAGACATGTAATGTCAGGGGACTGGTTGCATTTGAATAAACGGCGTAGATAACTGTAATTTTCGAACTTTTGCTCCTCCTTAAGGCGTTGTTTTTCGGACATTGTTTAGCCGATCCTCAAAACTCACTTTAAAATGGCTTCTATGAAAGCCATCTGGGGTGCATGCAGTGATGTTTATTTTTTCAGTGCATTAATTGGCTCCGAAAAGTAAACATAATGTGAAAATTCTTGGTCAGACACACGATAAAAGTCGTACACTCACATATACGGATATACTGCTCTTGCAATTCAAAGGATCACACAACTGTGCCACTTAATCAAACAGTATCGTTTAAGAAAAAGTCTAGCGTTAGTGTGTTTAGTGATTTCTATCGCTTGGTAAAATTGCGATGTACAAGGGAACAAAAATTACTGAGGAAGCAACCGTGCAACAGTTGTTCCTTGGCAACTAGGAAGCAAAATGTGGTGCAGAGTTAGTTTTTTAAAATCGCTGTAAATGTTATTGCTGTAAAATATGCTTCTAACGCTTGTTAGCCACTGAAGTACTTAAATTTTTTGATATCCTGAAAATTTATTTTAAAAGTAGATCAGGCTATGTAAGATAAGGTGGACAATAGATCAGATTTCGCATTTAAATGAGGTATTTTTAAAAACCCTACTTATGTTAAAGTTGATTCAAAATAACCAAGAGTGCCAACTTCAATTCCAAACGGCTAAAAGTAAAATGTCTCAACCCTCTATACGTTGGAAGTGGATTGAAATATTTCCTCAAAATCGGGGATTCCTAAAACTTATTTCATTATCCAGAACAAACTTATTAGTTTTAGCATTTTGGTCTACGCGATTTTACAGTTTCTAGTAAAGGTGCGTTTCGAGTGAAATGTTAAATAACATCGGGATTGACCATCAAGCATTCAGTTTAATTCGTTAGTTAGCAATAAAATTGCATACGTTGTGAGAAATTTATTTATGCCCGGGCCAAGGCTTGAGTAAGCACTAAGGGACACATTTTTTGTGGGGAATTTCTTTTGAATTATATAATGAGCGCTTTTCCTCATGCTCATAAGTATGCCACCAAGCAGTTCATGATTACTTAGCTAGTATATTTCATTTTATCAATGGCTAGTTGGTTGTTCGGGCTTATGGGTTGGCAATTAGTCTCAAATTTTTCGATCCTACGGGCGTTCGCAGTTATATGTGGTTGATGAGAAAAGAAAATATCTCTGGAAGAGTTCAGAGAAACAGATTTCGATTAAGTTAAGCCAATTTTCTAAACATTAATAAAGGATCAAAACAGCAACGAGGTACAGTACAACAGTCGCATGTTGCATGCATCGTAAAACCTCGGCCATGGGCTGCATAACTTCCACTTTCATGATACAAAAACAAGGAACTACTGGAAGCTATTAGCTAACCTTGATTCGCCTAATCAGAACATCGTTAATAGAGTGAAAGCATCTTAGAGATTAAACATCCAATGGGTAATCCTAACAACTGCTGACCACTTGGACTCTATTGCGCTCCTGCGAAAGGCATATTCCTCGACCGATACTAAGTCCCATTTACTGAAGTTAAAGACCACTGTTAAAGAAAAAAGTTTCGATAAATTGGAACTTAAACGATTGTCTGCATAGGTTGCTGTGATGTTTCCTTTCAACACACAGAGACTTATAAAATGCACGCAACCATTTACATGCTTTAGCCATGGACCAATTTCATCGCACTAAATGGCAGTGAATGGACTCGCTATGCAAAGTCGACATGAATGCAATTCGCCCAATTAGCGAACCAGTTCAAACTCGCCTCCATAACTGCACAAGGTGATCTCTCGTCAACTCCGACGTGCAATGTTTGGCGAAGATGCGATGTGGCGTAGCAGAATGCACCACACAAAAGTGGCCTCAACAGTAGACGTTGGTGGTGGATCATCGGTGGTTCGTAGACAAATGCTGCAGCATAATAAGCAGCGAATGAGTAAATAAGGAGTTATGAGTCGCTACCTACACCCTACCCCATCACTGATTTGTCGGGCTCATTCTGACACGTCTCACCTGAGTGGAGAAGGAACTCGTTTACACAGCCATCAACCGGCCGTAGTGCTCACAGAATCAGGTGATCCAGTGCGTGGCACATGGCATGAGGGAAGAGACAATGAAGGGCTTGGATGACCGTCAGCATGTTTTCACACCTTCATGTCACCCTGTGAATAGGCGGCATGCATCGTGCACCGCTTGATGACTGACCACTTGAAGGACCGACTGACAGACTGAGCAAATGAGTGAGTCACTGACCATACGGTGATCCAATACCCTACTGCTCACCTCACACCGATCACCAATGAGGCACAGCAACTCATCTGCAGACTACACAAACCTTTCCTCACTTTATATGCATGCATACGTGTATGGTGTTGGTGGCGGTGGTAGTTGTGGTGAAATGTCAATGGAATGGCGATGTCCACGATGAGTAACTGATTTGGTCAAAGCTAAGCAACAGACACACCCTACATCCATCTTCTACACGCGACTCGGTGCAAGTGGGTCTGCCCAAGAGAAGCTAGATTTGGTCTTTCCAAAGACCAACCGGAACTGGTCAACCGGACAATGGAATGACGGAATCTCATGCCACAATTTATGGTGACCAATGGAAGGAAGGAGGGAAGGGGAGATTGGCATGGCGATTGAGATGAAGGGAGGAGAGAGACGGGAACCCTAATCTGTCATCGTCCTCATTTCTACTCGTTTCTTCTACTCCGGTGGTGATATTTCTGCGATAGGAGATTATCACCCATTCTTGACACTATCACCGATCAACCACATGTTCGCACGTGAAGTAGAAGCGACAGTAAACAGGAGTGGAATGTTAAATAGAGATAAAAAATTAATATAGAGGTGGTCAGGGCTAGTTTTATTGTTCAATTTCATTGACTAAAATCTAATGTTAAAGGAAATTTGTAGGTGCTCTGTGTTTGGATGAAGTGGCTAAAAATTATGGACTGCGATGTTATTTCTGACGCCTTCTACTTTTGTTCAATTTTTACGTACAAAACCAGGTAAATTTGCTTGGTCATTATATTCATTCCAGACTCCGTCCTAGAGTCGCGTTGTTGTTATTTTTAATTTATGGTGAAAATCCGTAAATTTGAAAATTTTTACGATTTCTCTTTCTTAAATCAATTTACAACTGTAACACAACCTGATATTCTGGCGAGCCATTACGGTGCGATCAAAGAATCCAAGCTTTATTCAGTTTTTATTTATGTATTTGTCGACAACATTAAACAACTGAAAAAGAATACTTGGAAAATCACACACGAGAAAATATTTTAAGAAACCCTACTAGTAAACGATGCGGCATCGTTTGAAGGGAGTTTGAGCTTCTCGAAATGATTTTAAAATAAGACATTGCGACGCTAATTGATGTGCCGATTGAAAGCCATAGCAAATAAGAGAGATGTGGTGGAGTAGAATCTATGGCCGCGAATCAACTAGGAAGCCCAAAGCTGAATAACTTCCCGTGCATACATCACATACACTATTTTTGGCTTATAGTCAGTTGTGCGAATGGGCAAAATCACGTGAAGATGCAGCCAAATGGCAAGAGATATATCCTTATATGGTAGCAGTTCCGTTCCAAAACAATACAAGTTGAGCTATTATTTCAAGCGATTAACCACAACAGCTTTCCATAAATTCATCCCTTTTATACTCATCCAGAACATCAAAACAGCAACTGACATTTTCTAAATTATGTGAAGTTATCTGATGTATAACCTGGTTGGGCTCGGGTAAAGTCCACTATCCTTCTAACCTACAGGATTGCAATACATCGGAAATCTCTTTCTTGAACAATGGAAATGGTGAGACTTGCATTTGAAACAGTGCAGACAGGGGCTGTAGTAAAGCCTTCAATTCACGGTTATTTAAAATAATATAACAACAAAAAGTAAGATACCGCTGTATTGTGTTGTGTATGTGCACAAATGTGTGTATGTTAGATCATTTTTTAAGTTGTTATGAAGGCAACATTCTCAATTGCAATACAGTTGGTTTTAAAGTCAAATTTTAAGGAGAATGAGGAAATCTTGCTCTGGTTTTTATTAAGTGATTTTGGGTATCAAGCCAACTAATTTGGAATTTGTTTATTTACAGTCTGCAGCAGCTGCTTTCGGCTAATCAGCATTCGTGATCTCATCTTAGGTTTCCCATCCGGTTCACTTAGGGTCAAGAATAAAATCGTTAAGATAAAAGTTTTCTAATTATCGGCCAGTGTAACGCACTCTCCCTGATCAATTACTTTGTGGAAACTTTTAACCTTTTGGTACCGACATACCTTAACTCTCTTATGGAATTAATTTTCAAGTTATCAGCCCATCAGACATCTCATATGGTAAGGTCTTAAGGAAACCAATTTTGCTTCGAAGGCAGCAATGTTTATAAGCTTTCAGAAAATCCGAAAAAAGGAAGAGTCTGAGTTAATTCGAAATATTTTGATCACTAAATTCGACGCTTTGAAACATTAGAAAATTTTAATTTGTGATGTTGTGAAAATTTCCTGTATGTAAAGGGCAACACATTACAGCCTTAATGGGTGAAGCCAGAATCAAATCTAGTTACTTTAAATTCAAGCCCTGTTTTCATTAACCATGATTTTACGCAAATTGTAACTTAAAGATGCCACTTTATAGACATCATTTTTAGCTAGTAAGTGGTCTACAGAGACAGTCTTAATTTAAGTCACTTTAAAAAGTCCTGATTTTTAGGGTTTTTGACTGAAAATGCAAAAGGTGAAAAACTGCTGTCGTCCTCTGCCTGAGTCTATTAAAATACGTTATTTTACTCAATAATACAGGTACTGTCATGCAGTACAGTAAACGCGCATGACGCGGATGATAGCAGGAGCATTTCTTCCCAATAATGTATACCAAAATATTTCCATCAGTTCTAGGTTTATAATTACCGGTCTTAATATTTCTATTAATTTTGGGAGTAAAGGCTTCGTTTCGAATAGCAAGTGGCGCTTCCTTCTTTCGACTCGCTTAACGATAAAAAGCATTGACGGAATTGGCTACGTAAAAACCTTTGTAGAAGCACTTCAGCTGAATCTTTCTCGATTTGTAGAGACTGGTAAGCTATACGCATATAAATCAGCCTCTTTTTATTAAAATGCAATGGTAAAGAAATCAGCATGGCGGATTTAAAGTCTTAAACAAATTATGCATCCAAAGAAAGTGTGTGCGTTAGATCATTTGTATTGACTTCAAAAGTATTCTATAGCCTGTTCGATTTCTTCCTTCTGCAGCTGAGTCTAAGCTCTTCACATCTTTTCACTCATTTTCATATAAAGCGATCCAATTGTTAGTAAACTCTTCGTTTACTCCTTTAGAGCTAGAATTTATCATGCTGACTAGGTTCATAATTTAATTTTACACTTCTCAGCTATCCGTTAATTTGCTGGCAAAATTTAAAGCCTCTAAGGTTTATTCACAAGTAATTATTTGATAAAAACTAGGGACAATTATCGCAATGTCTATTTTTAATGTGTATTTTCCGGCGCAGGTAAATAATACAAAGAAGTGCGAGGGCCATATGGGATATTATCGTTGCAAAACACCGTCTGGTCTTAAGTACTTTCTCCCAAATGATTCTTTTTGCGATGCTAGATTGGCGATGTATGTCACCTCTAAAGAAGTGGAAAGCATTCTCCATACCATTCATTTCCATTTTATCGCCTTCGTTCCTGGCTGGCCGTTAATTTGAAATCACAAAGAAATTCCATATGGCGAAGGCATGAAGGTATTGGCGAATATTGCTGCGAAGGCACTCGAATAAGGGTAACAATTTTGGCTATAAAAGCATTTCATTTTCAAGGAGTTTGCTTGCCTTTCTTCTGCCATAGCTTCTCATCCATGTCCCTAGTCTTACAGCCCCAATATACTTTCAGAGATGGCTCAAAGATCGATGGATCTTACAGCTTACTAGTTTGCTTTGACCTCGAACCTTTTTTTTAAGAACAAATCTGAACTTCAGGGGCCAACTGTCAATTTGTCTGAGCAAAGAATTTGCTTCTTTTTTAGATTCTAATTCGTATAGAATTGTATAATTAAAGCTGGTACTGCAGTGGTCATCATGAATTCTCATCTGATGGTGGTATTTGAGGAAAACTTATTTAGTCTAAGCTCCTCAAATTAAAAGGTGCATAAAAAGAACTGATAGAATGGAAAGTTAGACAAATATGGTGAATACGGTGAGTGACAAAGTTCTACTTTTATCTTCAGTGCTCGAAGCAGCACATTTTTCTGATGTGTCTTTACTTGTAAAATTATGTTCTTTAGTTCCTCTTTTCCAAATTCCCTCATCTTTGAACCAATTTGTCAAGTTCAAGTTAGGTGGAATTTCTGGATAACTCAAACATTGGGATGTCAACCACTGCAAATTTCCCTGCAAGTACATGGTATGCGACTACATTTTGGCACTTAATGCAGATTGCTCATTCCCTGCACCATCATCAATTCATCAAGCCTCTCAATACAATGCGTGATAGATGTGATTAGTCACTTTTCCAATGCTAGCCATTTTAAACCATTTATTCATCCATTCTACTGCCCCAATGAGCTGTTTCAGATTACTCGACGCTCTTTGGAATATTAATTAAACAACGTTGTCTGCTTTCATCTTAGTCCATTTTACAGATTAACATCGGCAAAATAAAAACTTCCAAGACCGACGGCCTGAGTACCCCGTGTTTGAAAGGCACAATTCGTTGACGCATTTTATTACTTATGCATTCCAGCTTCACAAAGGAACTCATCATGATTTAGCAAAAATATTCCAAAAGAAACATTTAAGGGGGTGGTCACGAACCAAAACGCACATTTTAAAAGGCAAATTTCTAGCTTCACATAATTATAAATCAAAATATAGCCAAAAGAAAATGTTAAATGTAACCATTTGCAGCCCAGTAATTAATGAGCTAAACATTCTGAGTTCTATGACTCAGAACAGTAGGCACCTCATACTGATGTGATCACTAAACTTCTTACATTTAATTAATTTCCAACTGCGCAAACCTAAGCTATCGGAGAAGTAATTAAATAAGTCCTGCGCAACGGAAAAAATAACTCGTCATTTGTATCCAAGTGCATCTTCCCCTTAGGTTAAAAGCAGAACGCAGAAACAGCTTCCCAATTAGGGCAATCAATGTCTAAAACATAAGAGTTTTACAGCGCCTTCTTTGAAGTGTGTGCGTCTAACACGATTTCACGCGATTCCGTAATTTTTGCTAAGGCAGCTTCCCACTTTTTGGCAGGAAAAAACAGTGTTTGGAATGCCTAAATGGCTCGCATAACAGCCAGGAAAGACTTTATTTGCCGTCTGATAGGTAAATTTCACAGATTTCTTGGAATAACTTTCGTTAACAAGGCTATTAGGTCAGTAAGGTGTTACAAGTGGTCTATTCTTGCACGAGATACTTTAATTGTGTGTAGCATAATTAGAGACGATTGAATGGATAGGAAAAGTGTTCAAATGGATATGAATAGAAATGCATACTATTAATATATGAGCATTATAAATTGAGTACCAAGTTCCAGAGAAAGGCTTAGCACTGCTGATTATAAATTAAATCCGACCTGAAGCTCAAGCTCTAACAGCTTTCACAAAGGCACTTTAGAAAATAAAAAATTTTACGTCTTTGCATAGTCTCAAAACAGTAACTCCTTATCGCATTGCTCACAAGATGCAGGGTCTCCGTGATTTTGCATAGCATTAAATTTTGTGCTACTGAGGAGGATCAAGGAACTCCTTTTGATTTTACATTCAACTACAATACCAGCATTGCTGTCCACAATCTGGAGTCCTTCCACATTTTACTTCTGATTAGAGGCTCTGCCCACGGAAGCCAATAATTCGGCTAGCACCAACAACCTCCATTCCCCATCTCTATTCAACATTCCGCTCCTCTTTACTGTCGCTTCTACTTCACGTGCGAACATGTGGTTGATCGGTGATAGTGTCAAGAATGGGTGATAATCTCCTATCGCAGAAATATCACCACCGGAGTAGAAGAAACGAGTAGAAATGAGGACGATGACAGATTAGGGTTCCCGTCTCTCTCCTCCCTTCATCTCAATCGCCATGCTAATCTCCCCTTCCCTCCTTCCTTCCATTGGTCACCATAAATTGTGGCATGAGATTCCGTCATTCCATTGTCCGAGTCGCGTGTAGAAGATGGATGTAGGGCGTGTCTGTTGCTTAGCTTTGACCAAATCAGTTACTCATCGTGGACATCGCCATTCCATTGACATTTCACCACAACTACCACCGCCACCAACACCACACACGTATGCATGCATATAAAGTGAGGAAAGGTTTGTGTAGTCTGCAGATGAGTTGCTGTGCCTCATTGGTGATCGGTGTGAGGTGAGCAGTAGGGTATTGGATCACCGTATGGTCAGTGACTCACTCATTTGCTCAGTCTGTCAGTCGGTCCTTCAAGTGGTCAGTCATCAAGCGGTGCACGATGCATGCCGCCTATTCACAGGGTGACATGAAGGTGTGAAAACATGCTGACGGTCATCCAAGCCCTTCATTGTCTCTTCCCTCATGCCATGTGCCACGCACTGGATCACCTGATTCTGTGAGCACTACGGCCGGTTGATGGCTGTGTAAACGAGTTCCTTCTCCACTCAGGTGAGACGTGTCAGAATGAGCCCGACAAATCAGTGATGGGGTAGGGTGTAGGTAGCGACTCATAACTCCTTATTTACTCATTCGCTGCTTATTATGCTGCAGCATTTGTCTACGAACCACCGATGATCCACCACCAACGTCTACTGTTGAGGCCACTTTTGTGTGGTGCATTCTGCTACGCCACATCGCATCTTCGGCAAACATTGCACGTCGGAGTTGACGAGAGATCACCTTGTGCAGTTATGGAGGCGAGTTTGAACTGGTTCGCTAATTGGGCGAATTGCATTCATGTCGACTTTGCATAGCGAGTCCATTCACCGCCATTTGATGCAATGGGAGTGGATTGATCAAGGGTGCGGGCGAATTGGAGTGGCACTATAGAGAGTGCAAGAGAAGACGACTGTCTTTCTGATGGTTTGCTGCAATACTTAACAAACATTATTGTTACTTCTCTTTTGTTTTTAAGGATTTTAAACGAATGTATCTTCTAAAGGCAATCCTTTAAAGGTAAAAACCTTGAGGAAACTTTGCTCATCCTTGGAAATTTTCCATTCATTTTATCATTTAGCAGCATCACGAATGTAACACTAACTTTAACTTTTTGTTGGTCATTCTCTGATTCTGCCTATTCCCCTATTTCTCTCTTTCAATGCACCCTAATTTCTCTTCAGCTCTTAGTGCCAGCGGATGTTTGCCACTGATGCATGAGCAAGATCCTGATACATATGAAATATTTACGTCTCCGTATTTGTCATCAGAAATAATATCATCCATACCCTTTGACTTTATTTCATTCTGATTGCTATCCATGGTGTTACCTGCAATTTTTATCGGGTTCATTAAAGCCATTCAAGAGACAGCAACAAAGGGTTATGAGAGGACTTTTCGTAAATTGTTGTGAAGGGCAGCTTTGTGGAGCTGTCTTCTGTGCTCATTAATCATCCCTTTTTTGTTACGAATCAAGAATGCTCAGCCGTCAGTGTGGGTTGCTAAAGACTTTTGGATTAATAGAGAGCAACAAATATATTTTGCCCTTCATCTACCCTTATAAGTTTTTCGGTTACAAACGGCACCGAATGGCCCATTATTCAACTAATTATTTGTCAAATTATCGCTATTCACCTAATGTTTCATGCAAGAAAGACTCCCTTATAATAAGCCCCTTTTCCTTTTATAATCAAACATCGTTTTCATGTACATATATGGTACATTGTTATATCCAATCATAAAAGTGTCATTTCCTTGGTTTAATGAAGCACTATAGTTATGTGGAGGCGGTACTCTAGAGGCGTCTTATGTTGGATGTGCCAATTGTTTGTGGGTATAAACAAATTCACTCTCACTTTCTCCCCCATCCACACACACATACATTGACCTGCATTGGGGTCAGGCCGTGGCTAATTCTTCTGACATGTCCGAAAAATGGGATCTGCTTACTATGCCAACGATCATCCAATTTTTGTCCTAATTAGGAAATTCAGAATTAGGTGTTTTCCTAGTGGTTCATTTCCATAATCGTAGGCAATAATGATAATGTCAGTTGGTATGTTCTCCCATTTTGACAGCAAGGTAAATAATGCGCGTAAATTTTCACCCCAATTTTATTAATCCCATTGTCAAAAATGCATTCCTCTTGTCATCTTCAATAAGTTGCAGATTCCCCTCGACTCCATGCTGCTGTATGCCTGTCTGCATTGAAAATAGTTTTGCTCATTCAAAATCTGAACATCGTAAGGCAACTGACTAGGAACTTGTTCCCACTTTAACTACCGTGTTATTTGCCTCCTAGACCTCTCATGTCCGTGGACTGTTGAAATTTGAATTAACGGAAACCGGACTCATGGTCTGGCAGTTTCATTATTTGAAACACCTTTCATAGCCAAGCCATTGGAATAGGAAATTTACGTATTTCGCTTAGATTTGCCTCGTTTTGTTAATAAGTTCACCCGAATTTTGGGTTTTTTGTTCATAAAAAGCTTTACAGTATCTCGGATTATTTATACACATTTATCTCATGTTTTGTCCAACCATGTGCTCATATCTAGTTGTCGCTTGAAATAATGCTCAGGACAGTCGCCACCATAGCTACAAAAATTAAATGTATTCCTTGTCAGTTTACGATGGATGCCGTTGCTCCGATTTGCTTAAGTTGAGAACAACAAAATAGGTGCATAATTTCCTCAGTCTGAGGACAATTGCACTTGTAAATCCCAATCAACACTCGAATTGGTCGTTTTCATTGTAATATTTTTGGTTTCATGTTGAAGCAGTGAAATATTTGGGCTGAGGCACTTGATCTTCTTTTGAGGCCATAGTAGAGAATGGGGCGGAAGCGCGCAGTGAAGAAACTTTTTAAGGATCAAGTAATAACTCTATTTTTTAATGTTCGTCTTACTTGCAGAGTGTCTAGTTGATGACTAACAAGGATCATTATTTTGCTGAAGAGCTGTGTAATACTTTGTATGTTCGAACTACCGGTTTAGGTCAATTGGGTGGCCATCTTGTTCTAGCCGGTTGGTCGGCCTCCGGGCCGTGCCAACAGCCCCCAAGCCCTCTGTTCTCGGAATATATGCATTCTGCCCTAGTACTGCGCCTTCTTTTACCTTAAGGGGAACCTCGGGACGCTACATTGGTGGCAGCGGAAAGCGGACCCGACTTTGATGCATTTTATCCTGCTCCATGCCGCTTCTGGCGAACGTCGGCGTTGCGAAAGAGGTGCATGTGCTACGGAGGGAAGAACCTTTGGTATATCGTAACAGAGGGGTTGAGATCGACGTTCATCTTCGACATCTCCCTCGCCCTCGTGTTCGACAGGAAAGCCATTAACAACTGAAGCGACACTAGCCGTGGACTCCAAGCCCAGAGGAGGGCCAAGAGGCGCGCATTTGCTGCACTGAGTGCCACGCGGAATTGATGGCACTTCAGGAACACATGCGTTCGAACCTCGACGACTGGGACGGTTAGCTCGTGGGTGCTTCTCGCAGCACTGATTACGTTGTGATGACTGACACGGGAGGCGGACGAAGGGGAGCGTCGGGGACGACGCTCGAAAGAAGAGAGGGGCTGTGTAATACTTTGTTTGTTCGCACTACCGGTTTAGGTCAATTGGGTGGCCATCTTGTTCTAGCCGGTTGGTCGGCCTCCGGGCCGTGCCAATAGCCCCCAAGCCCTCTGTTCTCGGAATATATGCATTCTACCCTAGTACTGCGCCTTCTTTTACCTTAAGGGGAGCCTCGGGACGCTACAAGCTGGGCTTTTAAAGAGACGTCTCTTCGCAGAATAAACTAGTGGGTCAGTAGTAACCAGATGATATTGACTACATTTCACAACGTGCATCATCCACGTAACACAAATTAACTCGAGACTGGTTATCTGCACGATAATGGCGGCCAGTACTACCTCACATTTCTCCATAAATACAATTTTCTACTCATTTTACTTAAGGATGGAAAACAATGAATTTTTTAGAAATGTATTTTGCCTTGTACATCTGAATTTGCACAGACATTTGACTACTTTGTTCAAAAAATTTGAAAGCAATTTTCTTATCCGTACTTATTTTCATGAGTTTTCCTAGCCCTTGAGATAAGAAATTATGCGGGTGGGATTTAGATAAATTAATAAAGTAGACACGTCTTCTACAGTTTTACGAGATGTACAACTTTCTATCAACCTTTTTTCTTATAAAAATGCTCCACTACTTGCTCAGCCTTGGGTGATGTAAATAAAAGGAACTTCCACAACCTGACCACGGATTTCTTACTGTTATGTCTCTGTACCTGTGCTAAATTCTTTGTAGAAATTTTAATAGAACTAATCAGTGAAACCACTCTCTGTTTGTTCATGCAAAACAAATTAAATGGGGTTCTACCTCTGGCGTAGGAAATTTAATGCCATTTATGAAAAGAAGATTATCCGATACAAATCTTCACAGGTCAATTTTTACAAAACGTTTCTGATCTCCAATGAAAAGTCCTAATGTGAAAATTCAAATAAGTATGAAAGACTGGTTATCTGCACGATAATGGCGGCCAGTACTACCTCACATTTCTCCATAAATACAATTTTCTACTCATTTTACTTAAGGATGGAAAACAATGAATTTTTTAGAAATGTATTTTGCCTTGTACATCTGAATTTGCACAGACATTTGACTACTTTGTTCAAAAAATTTGAAAGCAATTTTCTTATCCGTACTTATTTTCATGAGTTTTCCTAGCCCTTGAGATAAGAAATTATGCGGGTGGGATTTAGATAAATTAATAAAGTAGACACGTCTTCTACAGTTTTACGAGATGTACAACTTTCTATCAACCTTTTTTCTTATAAAAATGCTCCACTACTTGCTCAGCCTTGGGTGATGTAAATAAAAGGAACTTCCACAACCTGACCACGGATTTCTTACTGTTATGTCTCTGTACCTGTGCTAAATTCTTTGTAGAAATTTTAATAGAACTAATCAGTGAAACCACTCTCTGTTTGTTCATGCAAAACAAATTAAATGGGGTTCTACCTCTGGCGTAGGAAATTTAATGCCATTTATGAAAAGAAGATTATCCGATACAAATCTTCACAGGTCAATTTTCTACAACACGTTTCTGATCTCCAATGAAAAGTCCTAATGTGAAAATTCAAATAAGTATGAAAAGTAAGTGCGAGTACATGAACAAGTCATGTACCCTGAGAAGCGTTGATTCACACTCCGTTGCAGGGGAAATTCAGACACATTGTTTCAATATATTTACATGCATAAATGCACCTTATTTTCATAATTACCTCTTTTCTTCATTCTTACCCCTTGTTTGCGTGGATACTTAGACATTTCTTAGCAAATGTTCGAAAACGGATTTTGCCTTTCGATTATCTTACAAGTCTTATTTTATCTTTGAGTCTAAGGATTTATCAGGATCGTTTTATGTTCTAATGTTACCCCCATTGTGAAATCGTCAGAGAGTATTTTCGAGAGCATTCTTTCAATGCATACACCACGGTGGTTGGTGATATGAGAAAAATTGCTTTAAAAGCCTGCAACGACAATGACTTGGTTTGTGATGATGAAGAGCTGATAGTCGCGGTGGACACTGTTACATTTGCTTAAAATCACGCTTTTTTTAGCAGTAGTGGAATGAATAGATTTCAGGCTATCAGGTTAAAGGTAATCTCCTTGAATTTTGCCTTTTCTTATCATGCAATGCTAAGTTGTGGATCAAGTTCGATTACACCTGTTGGCTACCATTTGCAAACCACCGACGATGGGAACTAAAACAGGGAGAGCAGCGCCAATGAATTTGCTCCGCGTTTGTTGTAACGGGTTGAGAAGTTACGTTTTATGAAAGCCTATTGCTCAAGTTCACCGATTTAGTGTGTTTCAAACAAAAAATGCTCGCACGTGACCACGACTTGAGTGAATAGCGCAATCTAGACCCCATTAAGGAGCGCACTCTTTTTCCATCTCGCTGTATTGGAAAATATTGTGAGTGTCCTTCCTGATTTTATTATCTTTTGATCTGCAAACCAGCTCTATAAGCTTCCTTTTTCTGCATGTTTAGCAAACTCTTAATTTAACATCGGATATTTCATTTTTAATAAAGTGCTTGAATTAATGGATATTAAGTACTTTTATGGTGTGCGTCATTAATTAAAGACAGTGATTGAGACTAAACACATTTGTTTGCCGACATCGGTATCGATGAGAATCCAAATTTGTGGCCCAATGGCAAAAGAAATGGACGCGTATAAGGCATGTATGTATCTGTGACTCAGCCACAATGGTGACCACACTCACCTGCCCCTTGATGATGGACATGCTTGTCCCTTCCCCACCCTAATGCCTAGTAGTTTATTCGAGCAAAAAAACGTCAACTTCTTGAGATACGTACTTCGTCTGTATACCTTTGACAGGTGAGCAGTCATTCTTGTAAGGATGATGTGAGCGTGCCAGAACAAGGTTTTCGTAATGTGTAGATTTTACCACTCGGATCCTTTCCATTCTTCTGTACGTTAGACTAGAACTTGGGTACTAGTCCTTCAGGTCTCGTAGATAATAATGATGAGATTAGTGCTGGGTTCTTGAGTCTTCAATTCCAGCTTAAGTCCCTTGGTGAGGAGAGCTCTGCGGAATACGTTCAACATCTTGTCATTCTCATAAAGAGTATGATAATATTCGTCCGCTCTTTATTTACATGAATCGGCTGATTGCTGCACGTAGAAGGGAAGTATGTAGAGTACGCGGCTATCTAAGGAAAATCACAGAACGGCTGTTAAAATATGGCAGTCTTTGGAAAATATAATCGTAAGAGACTATGCATCATGGTATGCGAGCAGGTGAGACTGTAGTTAAATGATGCCTTCTCATGCCAAAAAAGAATTTGTTGCCAGTTGCAAAGTCGGGTTTCCATCATGATGGACTGCCATTCTGTCAGATCCATAAGCTCCCACCGATTAATCTTGCTGTTTTACGTCTAAGCATTGGTAAAGTAACCTTATATCTTGAAATCAAGCATTTAATGCTTAAAAATAAAGGCCAGAGCTATTTTGTGACCGGGTCTAAAATGCTGTTTGGTCGTTGTTCATTTTCTTTTAATGATCTTCGGAGTTCATATTGCTTCCAAATTAGATTTGTGTGCCTCATGAAAATGTCTCCAGAAAGGGTATTCGATAGGGACCGTGTTGCTTTTAAGGCCTACTCCACTATGCGATCATCCCAGGCATATTTTATGCAAAATACCTCTCTCAATTTTGATAATTTCTAAAAAGTAAATGTTATGGCATTTCATTCCGGAAAGAGCTCTAAGTTGAAAGATTCATCTGTGACGCCCCGGATATGTTTCCCCACTTTCTCTAGGTATCTAAGCAACTAACTTAATGAGCACAATATATCACCACTCATAGTAGTCATGCCTCCTTGGTTTTTTTCAACGAGACTCTGTAATGCGGAAATTTTTCAGAACTTACTAAATCAAAAGTCAATCTTAAAGGTTATTCAATATATAGGTGGATCTTCTCACTCATCATGGATAGGAGGAGCTCGTTTTATTCTCGGTCTATAGGTCAGACTCTGGGTCAAGATGCTTCTTTTGTGATACTCTCCACAGGGGAACGAAGCTAATAGTGTCTATACTGTTAATAATTTCCTAATAAATAAAAAGTGCGTTGGATTCATTTCGAAAAGTGAATCTTATTAGGCAAAGCAAATTAATCTGGGGGAACACAACCTTTGAATAATTTTCTAGGAATCTGTGCCGCCACGCCTACGCAAAATTACAGCACCCAATTCATTTCTACTCTGCAGTCGAACTTTGCTCCGTGGGCACAGCGCCTTTGGTTAGCCATTTGATTGTTTTTGAATCAGCTTTTGGAAGCATTTTGGGCGGAAACACTTCAAAGCTCCTCGCAGATTGAGTACAAATTTCTGGAATGGGATTTCTGCCAGTAACGAAAGTTGAAGAATTATCGCATATCAAATTAGCAAACTAATTCATACACCATGGAGGTACACTTGAAAGCAACTTAAAATCAGTTTTTCTTGAAATTCCAACAAAGCTTTCATGTTTTGGTCTTTTATCTGATGAATCAATTTTAGTGTTTGAGCTATTACTTTCGTCGAGTATCTCATTTTTATAAGAATTTACCTTTCTACCGAGGATCAAATCCCCACCAAAACTCCCACTTTTCACTAAATAGGCGATTTAAAGCTGTTTAGGATCACTAATTTCTCATATCTTAACTGATTTTGACCTTGGTGTTCGAACAGTTCAGTTTTGACATTGAAGTGGAGATTATCGCAACACCAAATGTATCGTTGGTGATGCGTGGCTCTCTGAGATAGATGGTTTTCTCCTCAAGGGAACATGAGCAGTGCATGCATTTCAGCTTAACATGTTAAAATTTGGGCTGATTACAACTATAAAGAACATTTCTTGCAAATTCACTTACCTCCTCGGATTTTAACATTTATTTAAGGAGCATAAATTAATCTACCTTGGGAGGTTTAGTTATATTACCTGCAATGGCACTGGTAATTGGCAGCTTTTAATTTCAGCCTTTCCAATCCTAATCTAAAGTACGTCGTATCGAATGAGAGGGGTTTTGTTTTGCCCTTGTGTCTAGTAAATGGACTTTTCAACTAATATAGGAAAAAACAACTGTGGAGGAATTCCTCTGAGTTTTGCCGCCACCAAAATAGTTATCAGGAAGTTAGTGTTGCCGGATTAGCATTGCACATTGCTATTTCGCTAATAAAAACACGTTTTTTGAAATCCTCATCCTTAGATATTTTCAATTGATAGACACATAGGCCTCCATGAACCTCTCCCAGACAAAGTTCCGTTTCTGTTCCAGAGCAAAGAGACTATCTTGTTTTTGTTCAATTCGCTTGTGTGCGGCCACACGCCCTGACGCAAAGCTACAAGGTGGGAAAAAAAGGCTTCAACTCTTGCAGTGGAGTCCCAACATTTGTTACAAGGGGCCCATAAACAACGATGACTCAAAGTTAGCATGTAAAATGCAGATACTTAAACGTTTTTGTTTTAATCGAGGAAAAACGCCCGCCGGATGTTGAAATTCTGTAATGTCGGAGATGTTTAGGTTGTTTAAGCACTCTGTAGATTGCATTAGGGAAGAAGCAAAGGAGTTCTATCATCTCCGTCTGAAACCCTTTAGGCTGGGCGGTTCTCCTTGTAAGACCTAAGGAAATTTGAAATTGGGTAGTATCTTAACAGGATCTTTCACTTGATCATGGCTTCAACTTTATTGCAAGTAATTTATTTCTATTGATTACTCAAGAAGAGCTAATCTACTAAACTTCAGGTATTTCCTTACTTTTTAAAGCAATATTCTTCGAAATCATTGTTAAAATGACCTTTTTGTGGTTCTTTTATGCTACAAAGTGGCTAGGTGTGATTAATTTCATTATGACGGTTAAAATTATGGTTTCTGTTAAGTGTTTAATTAAAATGCTCAAATGTGCCATTGCTCATTCCCCTCTTATGTTAAATACACTCGGTGCATTCTCCACTAGGTTCTAAGAAGAAAATTGACCATCATTATACCGATGTCTTGTTGTTCTGGCCCAGCCATAAATTTTGCAGGATTTTTTTGTAATCATCTAAATCAATGCAATAAGCATTGTTTTGAGCTGGTGGACATGGCAGAGGCTGAATTATCGATGAATAAGTCATTTTTTCCTCATAGCATATATACAACGCGTTCCATCAAAATGGGATTAATTGTATTTAAAATAAAAACAAAGTACAAATTGTATTTTAGGACATGAATTAAGGTGCTTATTTTTGTGGAACGTTTCAAAACGATTGTCAATGTAATGTTTTCAATGAGTTATCCTCCGTTCCATAGGTATTCCTAACATACTAGTGTAGCTTATCGTATACCATAACAGTCCTCTATCCATTTGCCTTTCTTATGCTAAAAATCGAGGAGTTGGCGTGTGTAAGTGCTTTTATTATGAAATAGTAAACAACCCGTCTTACATTTATGATGCCAGGCTCCAAGGGGGAAATCAGGCCGTCATGTATGCAAGCAGAAGGCCCATTGTTCACCCTGATGATCGTCAGTACGAGAAAACACGCTTAATAAGGCAAAACACTGGGTGGCTTAGATAAATTGATGGCAGTCAGATTCACATATCATAAAACCTGCCACTGACAACATCAATCAAAAACACGTAGCTCCTCTTTTATTCGGTGATTGGTAGCGAGGTTCCATCGTCTCGGCTCCGGTTTCTACAAAAATCCTCGGCTCGGATGCAATATGAACAGTTGTGCAAAATACGGGTTATTTTTTAACGGTAGTTCGTAGCAGCACGGCCTTTCCTTTCTCATTTTTTCTCTTAACATTTATTCGGTATTAGGGGTACATTTTCAGTGCATTTTGCGCCTCTGCACTAATTAGACACATCTTCTTTGACGTAAAAATGATTTAAGTGCTTTTTCAAAAGAACTAGAAGCATTTTATTTCCATGAAGTCTAGACAACGTTCACTTTTGGGGATTTAATACTAACTGTGTGCTCGAAACCCGACTTAAAAATCAAGTCGATTTAAGCTGTAAGTGTAAAAGTTTGGAGGTGTTCTGTCCAGCACTGGTTTCACCGTTCAATTTCTACTAACTTTCACTCCCCAGTGTTTGTCCAGAGAACATTCTTCAGACATCTATGGCTTTAATGACTAGCAAATCATCGACAAACAGTGAAGGGTTTTTGATAGACACCTTAGCACCAGACGTCAACTGCAAAAGCTAAGGGAAGTAAACAAGATGCAAGACAAACCACCCAGATGCTCAGTGAGGGAATCAAAACTAACTGTAGCCCGAAAACAGTTCGGAATTTCTGAAAACGAGAACGATAATCTTCTGCAAGAATCACTCAAACAGTTCCTGGGACCTCAGACATGTAAAAGCGTGGAAATAGGCTAACAATTTAAAAGCGATGTCATTCATGCAAACATGAAAGAGCTTTTTAACAAAAGGCTACGAATAGCGAAAATTTTGACAGACAGTTTTAACGTCTGGCTAATACCATTTTTTCTGGGTCACTGTTGAATTTGAGTTTTACAAAAAATGGTAAAAAAGGTGTAAGAGCGGCAGGAATTTATTTTATTACAACTACCAAAAGTGCAACTTTCAATTTAAATGTATGGAGAGGCGTATAAAATGCGAATTTGTGGGAAGTAAGTGCGAACCATAAAGTTCAAAGAGTGAAACATTGCTTCCCTTAGAATCAGCATTAAGGGAAGACAAGAAGCTGGGAACACCTGCATGAACCGCTATCTCACCTTCTCTCTCCCTAGCTCCCTTATTCGCTTTCTCATCAAGCTGTCTTCGCGGTATAAATCGCACGCAGGGATGGGAAGGCTCAGCATCACACCGCAGCCTTTTCCTTTGTCATCTCAAACCGCGAGATTTATCGGGATCTTTCTGTTGTGACGATCCGTCAGCCATCATGCCTGTTGTGTTTACTATTCGAAGCTTACTTGTAAAAAATGATATTATCTTCTGAAAAAGGAAAGTTCACTTATATTACTCCTGTAGCATTTACCTTTACCAAGTTTCCTTCCATCTTTATTTGAAATAAAACTAAGTAAAATTTACTGTACTTTGGAGGAGGATCGTAGCACTAATATTGCGTTAACAAATGCATTTAGTTAACAAGGCTCTTGTTTATTTCATGCTGTTCTGTTCTTCGGAAATTCTCCAATGGAATTGTGTGAACCGCCTTAACGAAATGGAACAATTTCAGCGTTCGAACCATAATAATCCGTCAAATCTAGGAGAATATTTTTGCTAATTTTGCTAATGATGAGGTTGAAATTAATTAGCGTAACCATAGGCTGGAAACACGATTCAAGAAACGAGCATTACTTTTTATCTATCAAAAATTTCATCTTTGCAAAAGAATAGCCTGAGCGCCTTTGTAACCAAGACTTGCATGACACGAAAAGAGGCTGGCAAAATTCCTGCTCTTATTTAAATATTTACAGAAAAATAGACCATTGTAGCTGCTTCTATCGTTCTTCACTCTCCTTTTGTCAGAGGAGAATAAGTTAGAAAATCTGTTTAGTTTATTGCCGCAATGCTTTGTTGTGAGATCGACGTTATTTTGCAGGCCGAGATCTGCAACTAAGTTGACGGTTTCTTGTAGATGATGGATAATTTCATGCATAGCTTAATTAACTTTAAGATATTTTCAGCTTGGAGATGAGACAAGTTAATAGGAACTCCGGGTTCGCAAACACTGTGTGAACGCTTGCCTACTCTATTCATGCCTTAATTTTTACCTTTTGCTACAGAAAGGCACTACTTGAAAATGGAAAACTATCACTAACCAAAAACACGCTTAGAGTATCACTGAGGCAAATCAAAGCTGCATACACAACAGCTAGCAGTGAGGGACTTGATGAGAAATCTTCTTTTTCTCCTATTTATCGCGTTTGATCGGCTAGATTTAATGAAACCGTAATTGTTCTATCAAAGTATAGATTCTGAATGCTTGTTATTCCTTGAGATTACGAGTGTATTGCAACTTCACACTCCTCCATAAAGCCAAAATCCCATGAATACTCAAAGCAGCGGCAAATACGATACTAGGTTTAATTGTGTGGACCTCGTGGGGTAGCGACATCGCAATACCTCTTTGATTTTCCTCTCGTCATTTCGATAGTTTTTCCGTCCTTGCTTACTGGTTCATTGAAAACCAGCCTTTCGTTGGACAAATTCATGCATTCTTTTGGACTGCCAAATAAATTATGAACGCATTCAACGTGTGTGCAACACATTTTGTTGATATGCAGCGTCAAATTGTGCGAATTTAACCCACCTGCTTAAATAACCTTATTTGGATCAATATGTGCTATTTTTTGAGCCTTAGTGTTGACATGTTTGATTCCACCACCAAATAAGCGACGTTCTTATTTTTGCACTGGAGTCTGGCGTCACAAGTGTGACATTTTCTTCATCAGCTCTTTTTAACGGTTGCCGCTGGCAGATTGGCTGAAATGAAAAGAGTAAATAGCCATTATATCGCCTTAATGTGGCTAAATACACCTTTAGTTTTAGCTAAGCACGCTTAGAATCGGGTTCCTGGCCTCAAACGTATCTGTTTACAATGGGAAGATTTAAGAACACCTAATCCGGGTTTCATTTCATTGTGCAATTAAACTTAGGACTGAAATTTCCCTACCTTTTGCTCCTTTATTTAATATTGAGAACTAAGTCTGGCCTAGTATACTCAAGTATCTGCAATTATTTGGATTTTAGATAGATAGACTTAATTGCAAGTCTTAATTTTACTAAAGTGTCAGCGTCAGCTGAGTACACTAATCTAGAATGAGTATCGTCAGAATTCGAAACTGAATTAGAAGTAGATCATTTTTTCCATGTTTACAAAGAAATCCTTTCGTTTTCTGGAAAGGATTTTTCCCCATTTTTACGACAGCACCGGTGAAAGAAAGGTTTACAAATGATGCGCGTGCGTGTGCAAGCACACAGGTTGGGCCGACGACCTTACTCGCTTATGATTGGCTCTCCTCTACAGCCAATTAGGCACCTTGCTTTCAGTATTTACCACGTGCCTACCAATTGGAAATGTGCTCTCAGCTCAACAGCCCCCTAACCAGTAGAGGCGTTGCTAAACGATAACCACTTTCGATAGAGAACGGATTCCCTCAGGCATCGGATGTTTTGGCACCATATTTTCTAACACTTTTAATAAAATGGTTGGATGTGGTTCCTTCCTGCAGTGATGGTTATTGGATGTACCTACGCCAACCTCTAATTTCTTCCGAACTCTTTCTCAATCTATGTGAGTGCTTACCTTTTTTAATAGTTCCCTTATTTGTTTCCTTTTCGTGCTTGGTACTTTTGTCGTCCACTTTTTTCTCTTTGATAAAAGGTAGTTTTATCATTGATAGCTGCCCCACACCTAGAGTACCCTAAAACATTTATAGCGGTTGTGGAACTAGCAAACCTTCTAACTTCTTATGTCACCAGTGGTTTCCTAAAGTGGATTAGTAGACCACTGCCTACCTCCTCAACATTTTAGTTGATGAAGTGTTTTTCAATTGGTCGTCCTAATAAGATTAATTACTTGGGAGTTTAACAACGCCCATTAATCTGATTGTTCCATGTTTGACTTGATGGATTGAAACTTTTCACATAAACCGTCAACATAGTTTACGTTAGGTTGTATTCGACTTGTTTGTGCCTAGTCACCCACTCGTGCCATCTTCCTATCTCCTCTCAATTCATTTAGCTTCTTGATACCTCTTTGTTTCTCATCTGCCTTGTATTAAGACTGAGTATTTATCACACGTGCTTCTAGTACAGTTGTGCGTGTGAGTGCGTGCCTGCTTGTGCCACTGGGAGTGGTTTTTGCTGCTAACGCCTAACTCCATCCTCGATTAATAATTAGCATATTGAATTTCCATCAGCCTGAACCCTTCTCAGGCCCTCGGGTGGATGAAATTAGAATTCACTTTGCGAACTTCAGTGTTTTTGGCATGTTGGTGAAAGTAGAACAAGTTGGTACACTCAGAGGATTGTCAAAGTCACCGCGTAGTGACTTACAGGCAGTACAAAAAGTGGTGTATTGTCACTCCACACCTTCAGTCACTAATTGGGCAAGTCAGGACTAGAAAGTTTGGGTGATGGGAGGAGAGCGTGAAGAGCAAGAGGAATCGTGACTAAGACATCCACGCGACTGAATAGCTAGAATTCGGTGTCAAACCAACAGCTGCTCTCCATTCGTCTTGTCTGGCACGCAAATACATGCGTGCACACAGTTTGAGAGGGCGAGTTCCTCCAATTTTCTCTCAAACTACCAACGCCCGGCTTTTACCCCTCCTCCCTTCGCCCTGGTGCACCAACTGACGATGGGGGCAACAGTTGGGGCTTAGACATACAAACACACGCGCACGCATACACCGTGGTTGCTATGACAGCGTACCTGTACGTGTGTGGTGCTTCAAATTCTGTCAGGGGGAGTAGGGAGGCGAAAACAAAACCTAGGTCAGACAAAACCTCAGTGGCATTTACATAGCTCCCGAATGATGTGGTATATACCCCTCTTTCTTGCCTCTACGCAGAGTGGGAGTGACTACTGTCCATGACGTGCCCGCTATGGAATCCGGTGAAAATTACCGTGTGTCTAAAAGGTTACACATCTGCGGTGTGGTGTGAACCGTTTGTTTTTCACGCTTAACCCTATGACTGCAGCGGGCATTATTCAAATAATTTTCTGTTAAACTGGGAGGTCGTGAGAGGAATACTTGTGGTTTATCACTGCCGCTTCGTCTCCTCACTGTTTGGTAAAGACGAGATCTTTTCAGTGCGTCGTCTATGTCCGTCATGGCTGGCGGTGGACCGTTAACGCTGCATGCTTATATGACGATGGAATCTCGTCTGTAATTATAAGTTATGCATGTCCCATATTAATCCGTCCGTACTGTAAAGGGATTCACTTCTATCCATACCGCTCAACACGGCCAAAACTGAGCAAGTAAAAAACTGCCTCCTTAATTGCTATGGTAGTTAAATGCGGAGAGAGGGGAGATCATCGAGTGAGTAATCCTGCCTTTGATGCAAAATGATCCTTTCAGTCTGTTTGTTTACGGGACGTGAGTTAAAAGTACCCAGGTTTGTACAATTAAACACATAAACGCAAAAGTCCGTCCATTTATACTATATGCACACACGTGGAGATAGTGTGTGCTACTAGGTTTGTCGTAGGGTGCCTGCGTGTTGCACGACTCAACCCTTTGCGAACCAAATGACTACTTGCTATCAAACATGTTACACACGCAGGACTTGTCCTTCTTGGCTGTGTCACTGATTTCAGGAGAGAAGCAACCCGAAAGTGAAAGCTAGTTTGCCATGATTCCTCCACCCATCGACAGAACGTCCGTACCGCCTTGATACGATCATCTTGTACGCAATTTCTTCCGTGCTATGCGAAGGTAGTTAGGCGCTGGATGTTCTGTGGTCATGTTCTGAGTTTTCGTGTCACATCCCGACACACAATTAGATTCCATAACAGGTGTCAGTTGCGAATGTATGCGATCGCGTGCGCGAGTGTGCGTGTATGGAATCTCAGATTTCTATCTTGCTCGGTTCACCTCCTCTTTCACCTGCCAATTTTGTGGACACATCGGTTTCGCCCGGAGATTGCATTTCTCCATCGTGATGCAGATCTAAGCCTCTTACCACTACTGACTCGTAAGGTTGGGGAACCAGCTATAAATACGAGTGGTTGATCTCGTTCCGGGCTAGTTCTATCCCCTCCTTTATGTGCACAGCACTTTCAGTTCGATGAACAGATCAGTAAGCTCACAAACTCTCGCAGTTCCTGCAGCATATTTCAGCCACCTTATGCGGAATTTTTGGATAGATTTTCAAAAACCTATGCAGCTTTTCTGATTATATGCTGTTGCCATTTTTTCTTACTAAACTTGGAGTTTCAAAGTCTATTATAATTTGATATTTCTACCATTAGACTGTACGAAAGTACCCTAATGTTTAACTTCCCCTGAGTCACTTTCTTCTGTCCTTTTAACATCACAATTCAATTTTAGAAGTGACAAAATCGTGTAGGAAGATAATGTATATCCTGCGGAATATGACTGCAGCGATACTATTTTAAAGCTGGCATGTATCGGAAAACAAACGCAAATGTCGGTGTAATCAACATTCTGTTTCATTAGAATTCCGAGACTTCCATAGCAAACACTTTTTTATAACCTTTGCCGAATATAGGTTAATTTGGTCGGGGAAATGGAAAATTCACTTTATACTGCTTGGGCATCGCCAATAATGCTCTAACACCCCACGTTTGTGGTCATTTAGCCAGGCAAATTTAGTATCGAATTTGAAATGTGTTTAAAGGTACCTGAAGAATTGCTTTTATGCATTTTTGTTATGTCGCCTTGCAACTACTATCGTGAGCAAGGAAGTGTTATAACTTCTTAGGGTCATTTTAATTCAGTTTACCGAAAATTTAATTCTGCTCTACACTTACCACTTTATTGCCTCTTGCCATCGCTATATAAGTACAACAGAATGTAGCTTGTTTTCTGTCTTGATAACACAAACGCTCGCAGCAATTTAGGGGAACATTAACGGTTTGGATTTCATATCAATAATTTCTTGTAGTTTGCTGTGTGCGGTGTTGCAACTTTTGTTCTCCAATAGAATTTGACATTTTTTACACAAAAACAATGCGGCCTTGTTTGCACTGTGCGTCCTGGAATTGAAAATGCGTGTCACGCGAAAAGTATGTGACAAGGTTACACATGCGATAATGCGAGGTAACAGCAATCGTCATACTAGCCGTAGTGGTAGTGATAAGGCATTAAATGGAATAGTTTCGTGCACTTTACTTCTCGCACTGCCACCCAAAGTGGGAAGGTCTAATTAATAACACCTTTCACGTTTAGGGTCGGTAAGGTAGTTTCAACTCGGCCCTGTGGCATTTGCTAGGCGGTAAAAGTCCCCATTTGAATCCTTCTGCATGACGTAAGGGCATGGCTTCAGGGGTCAACAGGTCAGTAGTTAGGCAATAACCAAAAAAGGACCCACCTGCTTACCACCACATTCGTTGCACCCTGTGCCGCAAAGCAATAGCGAGTTATTCACTAAGAGAAACAGGTGACTGTAATCTGTGAAAACTATTTCTCCACCCCTTAGGCAACTTGATCATGGTTTTTGGGGACGGCAAATTTCGGAGAACAGGAAGCGCCAGAGGGGAGAAGGTTGAGCGTTTACAAAAGGGAGCAAATCCCGCCGAATATGCAAATTAAGTGTTTCAAAGCATCTGTCAAGCTACCTAATCCTCGTTTACCTCAATATAAAAGGAGGCCGTGAAGTATGCTAAGTGTGCGAGGTTAAACTGTTGTCGACGTCTCGCGACCTGAAATTCATCGCCTCATTTTGGCCAATGTATGAGTTACAGGACGTAATGGAAATGCCGCATTATTCAACGCACATCACCATCGCCTTCCATTCACTTTGCTCGCTGTACATCCACCACTGACAGACCAATGACCGCGGGGTGAGGTGATTCATAAAAAACCCACTCGTATCGTTGCTCTTTTTATGCGTAGTTCAGGCATCTTCATAAAGATTAGGCGAAGAGAGTGGAGAAAAACTCAATGCTGAGAAGAAAAAGTGATCTTGTGAGTCATGTGAGAATGCATGCTGCTAGTACAAAACACCGAAAGGTGTGGGATACATAGAATATGCAAAAAGCCATCAGCTTCCATGCATTTATCACCAAGTGTCAATGGTATTTCAACATGAATGGATGAGAATGGGCCTTTGGTCTTCCGTCTCAGTATCCCGTTTCCTAGTGGTGGATTAGTTAGAGGAGAAAGAATTGGAGAATGTCTTGTAAAACGGTTGATGAATCATGTGTGTCTCCGTGTACGTGTGCATTACAGATGCATTTATCAATTTCACCTTAAGGGTAAAGTGAGTTCTTGCAACCTAGAAAACGGTCACAGTACAGCAACTACGGCCGTGTATGTTGGTGTGTTCCTGGAGCTGGTGCAACTTTTGAGGGGCTGTCTTTTGGAGCAGCTGATGGGAGAGAAAGTTCGCTTTTCATCACCTTTGTCTTTTATTACTAGGCGGATCATTGTGCTATGGGGTTACTGTGGCACCTTAATTGGCTTAAATAACGGTAACGTGCACACGGTACTGATGTGGAACTGGAAAGTGGGGGAGGAAGCCAAGAGCTGCGGTTCCGCTTTTCTCGCCACTTCTGCTTTAGCTGCAGCTACTCGCATGATTAATTTGACCACTAATTGAAATGCAATTTAATGAGAGCTGTGGCTACATAAATGTCTGTGTCAGTTTGTCTTACTGCTTGCGTGTGTGCAGCACCGTAACGTGTTTCTGCCTGACAGGAATTTTCTTCCACTCAACATTACTTGAGATTCGGGTTAGTTTTGTCCTCGTATCTGAGTATCGATACCTCGAAGGCAAAGGCGTTTTCGTTTCCCTCTCTAAAAGGTGCCTAAGCGAGCTGAATGAGATTTGTTGGCCATAATACCAATCGGCGTCCAGATAAGCCGAGTATTTGTTTCGGTGTAGGTTGAGGATGACAGGAAATGACAGCGAGCTTGGGGTCATGTGGTCCTGTCACATACAGATGGCGTTTCACCAAAATGTGTTGGAGCTATTAATTGGCATAATAGTTCTGTCGTCAATGGAGAAAAATAAAGCACTGAGAAAGCGTGAAATTACTTCTTCTAAAACTACAATGTTTGACACACGGGTACTAATGTGGGAATAAGGGGAAACTGCACACCCCAGCCACGAAACTCACGTAGGTCTTCTCAAGCTGTGCATTGGTTTCAACTCAGAGCAACTTCACACAATCGATGCAAAGTTACTAGGGTGTGAAGGGAGAATGCTAGAACCGAAGGGGAGGTGAGTGAGAAGGGAGGGAGGTTGTGGCTTCAGCGCGTATGAGTCACGTTTGTCAAGGATGCCGTCGAAGTTTCCGCGACCTTTACTTCCGTGACTTCTTCGATTGTCGACCAGTACACTCACAGAAGGGCTAATACACCCCTCTTTCCCTCTCATCACTCCACTCTCCTTCTTCCTCTAGCTTCTCCTCTCCACCCCCCTTTCCGACAACCAACTGACTGGTTGGTGTTTTCACCCTTGGCAACTTGACAGACCGAAACCGGGAAGTGAGAGTGTGCGCGGGAGAGAGTTAGTGAGAAAGAGGAATGTTGTCAGACAGAGGCTGCAACAGTAGCAGCCAAGTCTCTTGTTACCACTTCTTCCTCTCCTCCCTCCCTCCTTCCCTCAGTTAAATTCCAGGGCTGCAAAGCGAGACTACTTAAAAATTAATCACTAAAATAGCGGCCGACTCTACCCTTTTCGTACTCTCTGTTGAGCGTGCGCACGTATGTTTTTTTAGGGATAGAAGCTCAGCCAACATCTCTTTTCTGACAAAATGAAATGAGGATGCGTGGACCGAAGTCTCATCACCGTAACATCGCACCCGCTAGTCTTTCATTAAGACTCATGTATCAGCTTTTCTAGGAACTGACATTTGGCAGGTTTAAAAAAATTCACACATTCCCTTTGATCCAATGCGCCTTCCTACTTGTGCCAGACGTCTGGGCTGAAATGTCGTGCACTTCTTTAATGCGTCAACAAATCATGAGAAACAGAAATGCAGTCCCAAGGGAGGGACCCTTTGCACTGAAAGTACTCTAGGTGCTTTCTCAATGGGGAGAGCGAAAATCCCAACCTCAACCGCGAGCATTAAGCGCTGTAGAGATCCTTGCCACCTTGCATCCAATGGGTAGGATTGACTTGGGTACATATCTTGTCTGTCCCAAATTGAGAATCCTGTTTCAAAAGAGCGGAAGGTTTTGCAATTGCAAGCGCATCCTTTTCTACGTTCCATCCTAACACATTAATGAGCTTTTAAAATCAATTCTACATGGGGAAATCTGAAAGCACTGTTGAGAACCTGAAGTAACAAAAATCACCACAGCCTTTTAATTCAATGGCTTTTTGTTGACGCTTTCCATTCTACTATCAAAGCATGTTCTGCATTTGTTTTCTACCTCGTTTGTCTTATCAATACACTCGAACATTTCGGTCAACACTGATCTATGAGCATGCCACTCCAAGGTTAATAAAACAAAGGAGGATGTTTTTCGTTCTTGCAGGATACTGACTCATACAGAGTAATTCTTAGAGGCATTTTTGTGAGCCGAGATTATGCACACCACTTCCCCTTACGGCCTTCAGGCGATGTTAATTCCAAAACTGGCTTTTTCCCCTTCAAATATAAAAGCAACAGTGATAAACTGTCGTTTGCTTATCGTAGCGCTCTTTCACATATCTCATTCTCATCGCAATTTGATATCTTGCGGTGTATGTGCACGTGCATGCATCGGCACGGTCGTATGACGAGCTCAGGTCACGAGGCTGTGTGGGCATGTTTATTCAAGTCTGTTTCGTGTTCCCAGGGCAAGTATCCACAACGCCAGTGTGTACGCATACATGACCCAATTACCTTCGTATCTGGCTGGCTTTCACCACTACAAGATCAATAGTGTCAGCGATAACAGAATTCGTGATCATTTGGCTTTCAATGTTGACTACTGCTTCTTTAAACGCTAATCCAAAGCTAGACCAACAATCACTGTTCTGTTCCTTCAAATTCATTATAACTTTGATAGACTTAACGTGTTTGTTTTTTTTCTCTTGTAGATAATCTGTAATTAAGTAAATTAATCTGAGCATGGTGAATATTTCGGCAGTAGCCTTCATCCTGTTCACTGTGGTCAATATCTTCCCACTCCCCTCCTCTTTCGGACAGTATATTGAGCCGCGTCTCTGTGATGGCGTCTGTTACTGTTCTCGTAACGAAGCAGTTGTGGACTGCAGCCCCCAGGATCGCATTATTGGTGTGCCCACAAACTTGCCACCAGGGACGCGAAAACTCGTAATTCAGGGCGGTTTCTTTCCAGACCCTGGGCAACTGAGTGCCAAGAACCTCACGGGCCTGGCACACTTAGTCAGCCTCCGGATTGTCAATTCGCAACTTCGCTCGGTTCAGTCACGAGCTTTCCTCGGGATGACCAACCTACGAGACCTTGATCTCTCCCTAAACCTTCTCTATCGAATTGAACCACACACTTTCTATGGTCTGAATTTGCAGACGTTGTATCTGCAGAAACAGCGGCTGCAACCAGATTCTCACATCCTCTATGGACCCTCGGCTGATCCCGAACCATTGGTGATTTCTACCGAGGCTTTCTATGGCCTTTCAGCCGCGCGGATAGATCTGCGTCGAAACTTCATCTCTGACATATCTTATTCCCTCTTTTCAACAGTTGGTGGCCTGGAAAAACTAATACTTTCTAACAACCGGATACGTCAACTGGATGCGAAGTTTGCGGATTACTTCGATAACCCTAATCGTCTACTTGACCTAACTGATAACCCCTTGGAGTGTTCGTGTAAATTGGCCTGGTTGGTGAATCGGGTAAAGGAGTGGATAACTAGATCACCCTCCCTCAAAACTACATGTATTATTGATCCACGAATCAGTGGATCCCTTTCAAAAGTCGAGTTAAAGGAACTCACCACAGATCACCTTTGCATGGGCTCTAGAATCCAATCCATCGGCGTGGATATAACTCCTGCTGGAAAAGCAGCCACTCTCAGTTGCACTGCAATTACCTTCAATCGCATGGACACTGCTGAACAGCAACCTGGCGCTTTTCGCCATGGTGAGGATGAACCCCAGATGAATCACCCAATAGTCCGACTTCGACCTCCATCGGTGGCTTGGAAATATGTAGAGTCGGGTCAACTGCGTCAGGTCACTGGGATGCCCTCAGATCTACCGCAATCCTTCGATCATCCCAACTTTGGTGCAGGTGAGGAAGAGAAGACGATGACCACTGTGCAGCTCAACGTCTCGCTCTCGCAAACTGGTCGCAAGTTCTCCTGCATCACTTGGGATGAGAAGGCTAATGATCAGGAAGTTCTTGTCACTATTCGTGGTCCTATGCTTCCACCTTTGGTTGAATCCAAGGGCTCAGCCAAAGAATCTCCCATCGGAGCTGCCAATGAAAAGACATCCCTGTTGGGTGGAAAGGCAAGAGAAAGTGATATTGCCTCTTTGACAGACAATATGGCCTACGGACATTCAAGCTTCCTCTTTCAAAAGCAGTACACCTTGTTGGAGATGATAGGAGCTGTGATTGGAACGTTCTTGGTAACTCTGGTTGTCCTTCTAGTCGGATCAAGATGTATGATGCTACTAAAGCACAGGGCGATTTCTAACCATCCCTCGAAGGAGATTGGCGGGAGATCTACGACGTACGATGCTCCCATCTCAAAACAATGCGACACCCCGTTAGGTGTCGGGAATGTCACCTCGCGGACGACCGGAAGTAGCAGTAATGGTGGCCTTCAGTCGATAGGATGTGACGGAATCGCCGCCGCATACCCATTGTACAATCATTACCTCGCCTCAGCCTCCGGTGTTACCTACCCCACACATATACCTCCCACTGCTTCCATCATAACAAGTCCCACTTCTGCCCAACTCATGCCTATCTCTGCCGCGACACCTTTGCTTCAGCCGAGCATGACAGTTCCTGGACTGCAGAGCATGCAGCCGATTTCCCAGTGGCCTGCGCCTCCAGGATCAGCTTATTCAGGAGCTGGTAGTCATGAATACGACATCCCTAGAGCTTTGGAATTATCCCAGGTGGCTTCAGATCAAGCAACTCTGCAGAGGGAACACCAGCAGCCACAACAACAGCAACAACAGATGCAGACATTGTCCCAGCAGCAGCAACACTCGAAAATGAACCTCACCACCGATGCATTCGGTGGCGATAGCGCCGATTAATAGGCTCTCCAGCGCTGGATGTGTGTTCACCGAGTCTTTCCAACTTTCACCGTTTGTGTTTTCTCCTGGTTCTCTGCTTCTTGCCGCCCTGAAGACAGACATGAAGCTTCAATTCCCCTCTCCTTCCTCTCCCCATCCCCTATAGTAGTAGTTTGACATTGCTGTGTACAGTTTTATTTCCTTGTCCGCCAGCCCCCTTCCCATTTATCCACACTATATTCTATGCAACCCTGACGAATTGCGATGGTAAGGTGCCTCAGCTTCTCTTCCCTCCCAGTCCTCGGTTCCCTCCTTTCCACATGCACGTACGCGTCACTCAGCCTCTTCACTCATTCACGCTATTCTAGGACATTTATACCTATGCAATAAGTATAAATTTATGCAAGAGGCAGTAACACCGTGTGCTTGTGGGAGTATGTGCGTGTTACACCATCGCCATCACCAACGCAAACACGCACACAAACACGACTGAAATCTCTCATTCATATTTCTTATGTCAGCTTTGCATTGGGAAGTATATCCTGCATTACTTTTATCACCTTAACGCCTCCTCTTTGTGTGCAGGTGTGTATGCACGTGTACACCTGGGAAAAAAGAGGAGAGGAGAAGAATGTGCCGTATGGCGATTTTGAAAGGGAACAACTTTCTTGTGTCAGGCGCATGTCAGGCTGACAGCGTGTTCCCCCACAGGAAAGCCATTTGGCTTGTGGTACGAAGACGTTGGTGTTCACGATGGCTGTTAAAGTACACCTTTAGATGCCTCGATTTGAGTCTACTCAAAATATTTGCCGATTTTGTGTTGGTGAGTGAGATGGGATCATCCCGACGTCTCGCGTGATAAATCAGATAAGTAGGGGGGATGATTCAACAACTGAACAAAGGTTGCTCATAAAATCGCCTTTTTGTCCGTCGTAAAATGCGGTCTGTTTATCTTATGCAGGCGATGCGTATCGCTACCTGCACGAATTTGAAACTCCGCCTATCTTGGAAAAACAAGCACATATTTATACTTAACCGGAGAAGCTCAAGCTGCTTAGTTTCAATACCTTAATTGGATATGGAATACAAAAATCAGGGCTGGAGAGAATAGGAAAGTCCTGGGACTGGAGATGATGTGCTGGCCGCAATTTTAGTCGGTTATGTGCACCACGCTTAAATAATTGCCACATGAATTAGTTAATTAATTTAAAAGGAGTTGATCCGCACA
Source organism: Taenia multiceps (assembly GCA_001923025.3). Classification (NCBI taxonomy): domain Eukaryota; kingdom Metazoa; phylum Platyhelminthes; class Cestoda; order Cyclophyllidea; family Taeniidae; genus Taenia; species Taenia multiceps. Next base: position 45,517,607 of record CM010311.1, on the reverse strand, counting down.
GTTTCCCTTAGGTTTAAGGTAGCTAGATAGCATAATCAAATAACACCTTGGATGCATCTGAGCCTAAATTCCGCAGTTATAATTCTCGCTCCTTTTGTCAGCAATACTAAAGAAAAGCTTCTTTATTTGCGCTTCATTGTAAAAGTTTCTTATGTCTGACTTTTCTTGTAAAGATTGATTGGCTTTGTCATTGGTGTGCGTGAAAATATTGCAATTTAAACGCAAATGACTAATATTTGTGCCTTTGGAAGACAAAGTGGGGAATGTTGATGTAATACTGTATTTGCACATTTTAATTGTATCATATATTCCATGAAAACTGTTAAAATCATGAGAATTGGAGATATTTTTGTACACATCCTTTGATGGTGTAAGTAAATAGACCAGGAAACGAGACTTATCGATTTCCATGGGGATTGAAATCCTGGATGATATTGCTGATTTGCGTAACCGTCGGCGATAAAGCCCAGCATAATATTCTTGACACTATCTTGCCATCAGCAATGCCACTTTCTTTTTGCTGTATATGGCAAGATCTCATCTCCCTATTTTAAGCATGAGGTTGAAGTCCCCGAGTCTTCACTTAGCCGTCGGAACAACGAGAACAAGTTGCTTTTTTAGCCTCTGTGTTGGATTCGCCTCTGGAGTTAATAAGGCGATAAATTTTGGTTAAAGTTGGGATCGCTCATACTTTATAAAAGCCTTATCGATAAGAAGCCTTCTTGATAAGAATTTTACGAGGAAAGCTCGGTTGCAGAGCATGAAGTGATCATGAGCACATTCAAAACTGGATTTAATTTGTTGATTAAAAGCATGCTTGGTAAGAATACCAAATGACAAAAAATTAATCAGATATTTTTGGATTCGAACTCACCTTCCGTGTTCGTGAGAGTTGTAGCAGACATCGAATTTATTTGATTATAATTTTAAAGTTCTACTTTAAGCAGAACCGATGGCAGTCACTATATGCTTTCTAAATCCTTCATTTTTAGCAACCTTTGGTGTACGACCTTTCCCGTGCGGGCAAAAAACAGGATCTGCCTTAGTTGGCCCTAGAAGTTATGGCTATTTATCGCAGTCTCTAAGGTGATGGGGTTTAAGTTGGTTCCGTGACATAAGATGTAACTGTTGGGCAATTAATTCAAGATTATCGCTGTGAGATGGAAGTTTTATTTTCCACACAACCTCCCCACATATATCAAACGTCATGAGTTTCGATATCGGTAAAAAGTAATATATTGGTGAATTAGACTTGAACTTAACTCCTAAAGCTCTCTTTGTGAAACTTTCAGGTTGGCAAATTGCAAAAGATGTTGGGAAACTCTGTCCTTATGATTCAAGAAAATTTTGTTGTCAGACATCTGCCAGTAATGTTTTCGTAATATAAAAGTGAGTACAAAGGAATTTGCATAGACATCTGAGTCCAAAAGCAGCCAAGTTGGTCAGATTGTACCAAAAAGAAGGTAAGTCCATGTCGAAGATTTGTTTTAGCTGATGGAAGTTAATTAATAAGCAGTCAAAAACTGTCCATTTTGTGTCACTGTTTTGCATTCTTTCATGGATTGAATTCGGTTGGCGAACTCAGCTTTGTTATAATTTTGTTCACTTAAAACACATATCCTCCCACTTATGTTCTTTAATTTTGATTTTTCTCCTGATCTGATCATTGCAGCCTCAAACGTACTTGAGTGAGGTAAAAGTAGCATATTTCGAGAGGGTGTCGGAATTGCGGTCATTTGTCTAAGGAAGCTTTGTTCCGTGACATAAGATGTAACTGTTGGGCAATTAATTCAAGATTATCGCTGTGAGATGGAAGTTTTATTTTCCACACAACCTCCCCACATATATCAAACGTCATGAGTTTCGATATCGGTAAAAAGTAATATATTGGTGAATTAGACTTGAACTTAACTCCTAAAGCTCTCTTTGTGAAACTTTCAGGTTGGCAAATTGCAAAAGATGTTGGGAAACTCTGTCCTTATGATTCAAGAAAATTTTGTTGTCAGACATCTGCCAGTAATGTTTTCGTAATATAAAAGTGAGTACAAAGGAATTTGCATAGACATCTGAGTCCAAAAGCAGCCAAGTTGGTCAGATTGTACCAAAAAGAAGGTAAGTCCATGTCGAAGATTTGTTTTAGCTGATGGAAGTTAATTAATAAGCAGTCAAAAACTGTCCATTTTGTTGTCACTGTTTTGCATTCTTTCATGGATTGAATTCGGTTGGCGAACTCAGCTTTGTTATAATTTTGTTCACTTAAAACACATATCCTCCCACTTATGTTCTTTAATTTTGATTTTTCTCCTGATCATTGCAGCCTCAAACGTACTTGAGTGAGGTAAAAGTAGCATATTTCGAGAGGGTGTCGGAATTGCGGTCATTTGTCTAAGGAAGCTTTTCACGAGACAAAGCATTGCCTGTTCTGGCTCTGCTTAGCTATGAGCTTGCGATAGTCAGTTAATCACAGCGTTCCACGCACACAAAACTTAGGCATTAATCATGGTTTGAAAAATTGTTGTTCGCCTCATTAGACGCGTTCATCTGTGTGTGTGTGTGTCCAGCGAATACCCCTCCAGTCTAATCCCTCCATTTAAGAGCTCCTAATTTTGTGTTCGGTAGTGGAAAAATTAACCTTTTTCAGCCGAAACAAATCTAGGTATGTAACTTTCAACTGATCTTCTCATTGTATGGAGCCACTCTATTCAGTCTACTTCGTTACAGCATCGGTTTTTTGTGGGCAAGATGTATGAAAAGCTAAAAGAAAGCTACAGAACGTTCTCTACGGCGTAGACGCAAGTCATGTCGTCATCTTGTGTCCACTACTTGCCAAAAACTTCAATCACCTATTCATGACCAATATATAAATCAAGGAGAAAGCAGTGAACTGAATTGACCGACACAAAGTCGGTTAAGAGAGCTTCATGATGCAGTTAAATGGTCAAAATATTTCACCTATCAGGTGTCTTTTTTCAATTTGCCTGCCAAAAAATAACTGCCTCTCTTATACCTCAGTCTGCGTAAGTAACCTAATAGTCTCATAAATAGATCGAAAATAATTTATTTGTTAGTTTAAAATGAGAAAATGATATGGACAAAATTATGAGAGCCTAATAAAAATACAGGGATCGGATGTTCCAACCGCAACTTATAGAAATTAAGAGCCATGCATATCGTGCATAGTTTTTGACATCAATGCCTTCGAAATAGAAGGTTGTACTCAGCCAAACATGGATACAGAGGATTAGCATTTTGGCGCTCCCCGTATTCGCCCAACACCTAAAGGAGATGCAAGATACGCATAAGTACGCATGTAAACCCGAATGATCATAAATCTGTAGATTGGTTGATTTCTAACTAAAGTACGCTTATCTCAAGGTAACTGAGTGCAATCAAACTAAACCGATTCCTCACACGTTAAGAGCTGATAAAACCTTCTTAATCAGTAGAAGTTAACAAGGTGTTAGGGCGCATAAAGTGACAACGAAGATTAAACTTGCAAAAGAGGAAAAGTTGGACAGGCTTTATTCTTCTTGTAAACTTGGGGAAGTACTTAAACTGCAAATCATTTTGAAGGATCATCCATTAAAATTACGGCTTACAATGCGTTTCGTTTAATTCGTCTTTGCCAGAATAAATAAAGGTCCAAAAGTTTTTTTAGCAGAAAAAGTCTACTCTCATTAAAACGTCACTTCTGGTTAGGCCTCACTCGTGCTTTGTTAATGACAAAATAATACGTTTCGACAAACGGAATTCTTTAGTTCACACAGTGGAAAAGACGATTGCAAGGAATTAATTTTGCATGCGGAATGGAAATCTCTCAGTGACAACCCATTCCTCACAGCAAAGGACTAAATCTCAGCAGAGGACGGAATTTCTAATAACTTCTTTTCTCAATGCCTTGCGTTTTTTAGGTGCAATGACTACGACGGTGGCGGGTAAAGAAAATATTGGGAGGTAGAGAGTTGACGGCAAAACGGCTTCACCGCAATGAGCGATGTAGAAGGATTTGGCTTTTTCCTCGAATTTCTTGAATTCCACTTTATAAAATTGCTTTACTGACCAAATGTCCTGATACCAAAGCTGCTGTGCGCTGACAGCTGCACATATGCGGTGTCAAACCGGTGAAAATTCAGCATCCACCGGTTCCAAAGACACCTTTCCGGGGCATCAGTACCATGTCAAAACAAGTGTCATTCGGGTTTCTTAATATGATGACAAGAGAAATATCACAGTTACAGTTGCAAGATCTTAAAAGATGGGTGATTTTGCCTTTATTACGCCAATGTAGTGAGAAAAGCACAAGTCCTTACTATTCGAAAAATTCTGCAAATTTTTAGAATGGAAATCGCTAGTCAATTGTAAGCTTCTTTCTTACTTGCCTTCTGAAATTTTAAAACTTTCCAAACAACTGCAAAGGAGGAGGTGAGTAAGTTAAGGGACACTTCTTTAAATAATTAGATGAGTCACATTATAAAATATTGTTGAATTAAAACATGTATTTTCATTTTCCTCAAACTGATGTCAATCAAAAGAAAATTGTGGCCACCCCATTAATCTAGCAATGTAGGATTATCCTTAGCCACGCGAAATTAACTTCTTGAAGCATAAATCGGGCAAATAATTGTCGGCGGATTGGCTATAAATTAGTAAATGCTATGCTGATCTATAGAAAACAATAGTTATTGGTTAAAACTTTCGCCACCAGTGTTACGAATTTGAAGCCCTGAACTCTTCGTCTAAGATCCGTTTTACAAGTCTGTAACACATTCACCATTTATAGCAACTGGAACAAAAGCAACTAAGCTTTGACTGCTGGATCTTCCTGAGATTTTCGTAGTGAAAGTGGAGGCACTATTCGATTGTACAAGAGTTGCTGAATTTCCATATCTTTTAGTGTATTCATGTGCAATACTCTTTTAAAAATCTATCGACCTTTGCCCATAGCTACGGTGAATTGGAGCTCAAGATTTTTTAGTTAAACCATTCTTTTAAAAAGATGATACCTCTGTCGTTGTTACAGCCTTGTTCAAGACTTACTTGAGAATCTTACTTAACTAACCCAGCAGACTCTGCACCCAAATATGAATGTTATTCATCGTCCGCATGTAATTCAAAGTTTCTAATTTGCCATGGTTACAGCGCCCTCAGGTTTCAGGCTGCAACGCTCTGTTTTACGCCAAAAATACGGGTGCCACTAGCTTTGATGGCCCATGACCTGCTGGCTTTCATATGCTGCTGCAGCACGATTCATATCTGGCCTCTGTTATTCACGTGTTTAACCAACAGGCTGATTACAACCGTCCAAATTCATGAACATAGTATGAGTTCTATTTATGATCCCAGATCAAACGCGTTTTCAATTAGCACTATTCCAAATATTGTTCAAAAGTCTCAGCATTGGAGAAGATTCATAAACGAGACGCCTGATTTGGATTAAGGTGTGCAGCCAGGTTTCTTAAGCACATATTTACACTTGTCTTACTTAAAATGGGGTATTAGTGTCCTTCTGTTTGCCTTTTGCTCCCCTCCTCCAAAATGAGGCGCATAATAAGAGCATCAACCACTCCATGGGTTTCAGTGGACATAACGTGCTTAAAACGGTAGCTCTGAGTGTCGTCTTACTCCTGGATTTAGATGACACAAACATGCTCTCAGGTAGTAATGCTGAAAGTCAACTCAATTTTACGACTGATAAAATCCTAATGCCTCCGTTTGTCCTTCGAATGATACGAACTAGATTTTTGACAGGACTTTCAACAACAAAAGTCCGAACTCTTAATATATGTTTCTTTTATTACTAACTTAATCGTTTTCAATCAGGATGAAAATGTAAATTACAAGGTATAGCGATAACCAACCATTTCCTGCAAAAACGGAAAACTCATTTCTTTGCCTTTACTCCAAAATCTAAGTGAGTATGGACGTTTACTCAGGAGTAAAACGCAAGCAACTAAACGACGTTTAGAGTGAGTTTTGTCGAAAGCGCAAGGTCTGCAACGTTATCTTTTCGCCCTTTGACTAGTTCGACTCTGAGGAGCAAATTTAGTCCTCTATTAATAAATAATGGATGAATAATATCTTCATATTTTTTTGCATTGTCACAAGTAAGCTGATGCATTCCTATCTTTTGGTGTGAGCACAGCGGGCAGGAAGTCATGCTTTAACTCCTAACGCACCACAAATATAATTCTACCAGCAGAAAATGTACTAATGTGAATTTGTTTTTAGTGTTTGCTTTTGACAGGCGGAAAATGAAAAATCGTGGGACCTGAGTAGAGGAAGAACCCGGTAGCTCGAGCTGTTAATGCTAAATTCGATTGGCTCATGGCTGGCCAATAAGATAATTCTTTAAAAAACCTTAGCATCGACTATATGACCGATAAAATTACTTCAAATCATGTGTCAGGAATCTTCAAAATTTTCGAAGTTAGGACGGTGATTCATGAAAGTAAAATCTGATTGAAAGGTAAAGAGAAGTTAAGAAAAGTCAAGAATTCCAAGAAGAATGAAAGCTTGTAACATGTGAAAGCAAAGTTGGATCATTGAAACTAAAGGTACAAAATCCCATTCAAAATATAAAAAAGAACCTATGGTGATGTGGGCTCTACCTAACTGCGCTCAAAAGCTGATAAAACTGCTGATAAATATTAACAAGAGTAAAAATCCTGCCAATGCCCTTAGAGCGAAATTTGCCGGTTAGCAACATGCATGCATCAGATCCCTCACAGAGATTGGTAAAAGAGTGCGAGCCAAAATTCTCTACATCTACTTGCAGAATGTGTGTTTATTACTCAACTTCGCATCGGATAATCTCGGCTTTTGACTCCTTTACAAGTCGTTATTTTAACTCGCTAAAAGTGCTCAATCGAAATCATGGTCAAAAACGTGGCAGAGTTGTAGCTTTTCCCATAATAAGGAGGAGGGGTATGTGGGAAAGAAGTAGAATAATTTATAATGTTCTGTCACAGAGCGAATCAGTTTTAAGTCGACTTTAGCGAATGCGTCCAATGAGTTTTTTGGGTTTATTAAAGTTACGTGCTGCACTGAACTCCTTCTAATTAAAATGACATGGAATGAGCTTTGCGGTAGAAATTTTGTCTTCTATCACTAACGTCCCAGAATCCAAAAATTACCACTATGATTAAATTTCAATCACAAACCCTTCTTTCGAAGACTAAATGTGGGTTAAAATAGGTGCTTAGGCTAATTGGCTGATAGCATAATGTGCCCACCCCATGATGTAATTTGAACCGAGAGACGGTATTTGGCACGGAAAAATTTAAAAATTATAAGCGCTCCTGTTGAGTATTTTGAGCAATGGTAACCAGCATTATTGTTAACTCTAGCCCAGGGTCCAATGCTTTTGACAAGGTGTTATCTACTCCAAAAATCTATTTGATTGACCTCAGCTATTCCTCTCTTAAATTCTATCCAGTGGCTATTATAAATTGTTATTTTAAGGATCAAAATGGACCGGAGATTTCTAGCATTTAGCCAGAATGAACTTTTAAACTGTAACATTTGGAAGGGCAAAGTAATGCTTGCATTTAACTTTAACTAAAGTGTTCCTAAGCGGCTGAATTTTTTAGAGGAAATTGCTTTAGGATATTTCAAAATCGAAATAAGGGTGAAAAACTCCATCATTAGTTGACCAGCTTGATGGCCATCCTCCAGAAAGTTAAACGGGTAATGTCATTGTACTCTTTTAAACAAGCTCTATCTAACGAAAAGGTTTTAAATTGTTTAAAAAGATGAGCTAGGGGAGCATAATCGCTGTGAATTTCATTAGTCTTTTGATATATCGAGACGTTGCCCTCCAGGCCCAGAGGTGAGCACCTGGTTGAGGAAAAAGGGGTTGTGAGGATTTAGCTGTTTTGGGAAAAAATTGTTAAACCGGAACTCAGCATTTGGATAAAATCGTTGCATAAAATGTGCAAAAGATCGCTATCGCTGTCGTAAATACCCTCGAAAAAATCGCATTTTATGACTCCATTTCAAAATTATAATTTACACGATTTCGTAATCAAAGCAAATCATTTTTAGCAATTATTTTACCACATTCTGGAAATTACCGCATTTTTGACTACAGGCTTCAAGCATAGGATTAATAGCGATGGGTAGCGTTCATGCTTCGCAATCTACACAAAGGAGACCAAACCAGACAAGTCGACCATTCATGATAGAAATAAGCTGCACTAGCACAGATAGATCAGTCTGTAACGAACCAAAGCGTACAACTAATTTAGAACATTTTAAGTAAGATGTCGAATTAATTGACTTGCGGACTAAACATTTACAGCAGTGGGGCATTTTAAGTCTAATAAAAGTGGTATTCTGTAAAAGCAAGTCTCCTTTTGATAAAACCGAATTAGTTTGAGCTGTTTGCATGATAAAATGAATTAACTACGGTTTACCATTTTTTCTCAATAAGCGGTAAGCTCGTTGTTAATTTTACTTACATGGGAGCTTTTGCGTTGGGAAGCAAACACCTTAGCTCCTACCGAATTTCAGAACTTCCTGACTTCATTCCTAACCATTAATTCTGTGTCATATCAGATGACGTACTGCTCAGAAAAGGAAATAATCATCATTGAGGAACATTGTCATCAGAGCATTGTGGAAGACGACCCAATATCTGTCTGTAGGACATGAGGTTGTCTCGGAAGTAAGCTTAAGAGCATTATGAGGTATAAGATCTTTAAATGTCTTGCACTGTTACTACTTTCCTCCCACTGGCTCGCTACGGTTCACTGTGCGGTCTAATTGCTTCTCAAGAACGAGTTCTTCTTTTCAACACCTTCCATTTTCAGCGATTTGCGTCGAACAGATATGTGTAAGCTACAATTGTTGTTTGACCTTCAACACTCCTGCAGTCTAATACATGCATTCACATACACACACGCATTTTCAGATACACACACACACACACACACACACACGCACAAACAAGGCATAGACTCCTAACAGTGAAGTGGTGCCTTTGGAGTGTCGGATGGTGAGCGGGACGTCTGTGATTATGCTACAGATCAATGTGTTATTTAGCTCAAAGAAATTTGCACTGCCAAAGCTTAAGAGACATTCCCCTTCATCCAACACTTTCCTTAATCATTTACTCAGTAAATAAACTAACATGTACACAACATTTCAATAAGCTATAATTAAGTAGTTATGACCAAACTGATTGTCCTAAAAACCCATTGTCATGACACCTTCTCACACCAAACATTACTAAAAGTTGGTCTCCGTTTGCCAGTTCTCAGCTGCCTTACCGCATCTGATCTTTTGCATTACACATCATGAAGAATGAAAGGACGTAATGCAACATTATCATCACCGCTCAGTTGGTCATGCAATGGGTTCGATCCCAGAAGGTACATTACACCACCGTATGCCTCATCTCCTTCTAATGTTCTACAACGCAGTTAGAGAGAGTCTAGTTTCTAGACCTGCTAATTCAGAATCGAGTTCATCTCCTTCCGTTAAAGAGACAGGTTAAAATCACGCCCGTCAGGTTTGTTAAACCGACATCGTTCGATGAGAGTGTGTTAAAAATAAGGGTAAAATTAGCGGAAGGAAAGAGCTGTCCTACAGATAGGCTAAGGCATATGCATATCTTGTAATACAAGCTAGTAAACGGTCGCTTGCGTTTTTCCGTAATTGTAAGTAAACTTGACAACCTATAATGGAATACTACAAAGCTTTTGTGTCATTTAGAGTTTACTAAGCATGCGTAATGCCAGGACATTTTCTCGAGTATCTACCACAATTTTTATTCGTCATCATCCTCCTTCACGATTCTAACATACGGAAACACGAAAAAAGCGCAGCAGTAAAGCCCATTCATTGCATTTTATTCTTTTTCCTTGCCGAACTGGAGGTAAGGCTTGACACGCCATCGCGACTACGCTCACAAGGCTAACTGTTGCCCTGACGATAAACAATTCGACACAATCGTGCCATTAGAGAAAGAGGCAAGTTTTCCTAAAGCACACGGACTGGAAATCCCTTCGTAAGCTTTTGCATTTTTCCATCGGTACATGGAAAAAATATCTAAACATAGCATTTTTTTCTCTTTACGTCCGTGGCACTACCTTGTTTCTGGCCCTTCTTCTGACAACAGTCAATCTAGCCTGTAACTTTTTGAGTAACTCTGACGGTATTTACGATAAAACGTGGAGAAGGGATAAAAACGTCGTTATTCAAAAGTCAAATACAAATGTATCCGAGATTCGAATAAGTATTCTTCTGGATACACAACCACCTTTTGTTCTTAAAAAGCGAAACGTTGTCTGGCGTTTAATTTTCATTTAGTCGGTACAAACTGTTTTGAACTGCGTAAGATTGTGTTACAGACGCATTTCAGACACTCCAAAAAAGCTAGTTTCAAAGTCTGAGTTTATAGGCCGGTCATTTGGAACTCAAAACCGCGCAATCACACAATCACGGATGATGGAATTTTAAGTTGGTCAGCGATTAAATTACCTTTTCTGTGCTAAAAATCAAAGCGATGATTATATGAAGAAATATAAGGCAAAGTCTTGCGTTAAATCAAAAATTTAAAATGCACAGCATGCGTTTGTTCCGTTTTCACAGCAATACCGTCACATTTGATTAATAATTTATGTGGAGTAGAATAATCACTCCAAAGAGCGTGTTTTCGGGAGCAGCGGCATGCCCTGACGGTATAGCATTTTTATGGAAAACACGAATGAACTTGAAATAACCTGCACTTATCATGTCAAAATGACGTTCAGGATGTGCGGCGAGCGCAGCTCAAATTTGCGCATAATTCGTGTACTTGGCATGATGTTTCCGTCAGCCTGCTGTCAGAACAGCTGTTTCCTAGTTTTTCAGACGAGACCAGATACTTGGTATGTTTCCTCATTGAAGACTGTAATTGTCATTCAAAGTGCACCTCAAAATTAGAATTCCTGCTCACAAAATCAGATTTTCATAAATAAATCAGGGGTGAAAATATTTCAAAAGTCATGCTGAGAATGAAGCCTATCTCTTAAACAATCTTTGTTCGTAGAAATTAGCATGCGCCGAGTTCCCAAAAAAGCCCAAAATTTTAAAAATTGTAATTAGCGCTTCTGTAATTCTAATAGTCCCAGTCTTTTATCATCTCAGTAGTTGTTCAAACGCGCTTAGATCATCTTAACGAATCTGCACGATTGCAAAATAATGATCGGATGGAATCAATCTCAAAGCACCCATCGCTGTGCTTTGGCCATTTATCTAGTCGAAAAGATTACTAACATGACTTTAGTAGGCCATACCAAGTGTCAACTATTTGTCAGGATAAGATTAAAATATAATGCTGACATCGCTTAAAAAAAGAGGCGCAATTGTGCTCAAAAAAGTTACTCCACCAAACTTTTTGATCGCAGACATAGGGTCGTTAATAAGCCTAAAGGGATCAGTAAATTTTGACGATTCTGGAGTTGTTTCATTTGGTCCGACAAAAAAAGCACATTTGCCAAGGAATTTAAAACAAACTGAGTCTACTTCAAAATATTTGCACTATTTTCAAAGGCTTGACTACCTTTGAGACACGAAATTAGCCTTTGTGCGTCCCAAATGAGCTTGCTTTGGATGAGTTGCAATTCACCAAACAAGCTCTCAAGAAGGTTTTTATCCTGCCTTTAAATGTGCATCACGTCGCGACTTTATTTTTGGTAAAGGCACTACATTGGCTTAGAAAAATTTCGAATAAAAAAACAGCGACACAAAAAGTCTTCCTGTGCTACAAGTTGACAGCTGGCCGGCCTTCACAATAATGCCTGGTCTTAACGCTCTTCTTTCTACAATATTCTAGCCACCCAGGAGATGTATTTCTGTGGAAGAAGCATAAGCGGGTAAATAGATTCTTCTACTAGAACAAAAGCAAAAAAGAACCACAAACCACTAGAGACGCTTCCGGCTTTGGATTGTACCAATCAGGAAGAAAAACAACTTAAAACATCCGGAGCACAAAAATAATGTTTTAGATTGGCTCATTCCTTCGAAAGGAGAGAATTGAAGGAAGCGGTAAGGGAAGATGAAGAAAGATTTGGGGATTGTACTCAGTGGGCCAACTTATCCTGTGTGACACGACTCACGGCGTCATGCAAAGCATAAACCCTAACCAGACATTATACATGCCCTCCCATTTCGAATGGGTCCAATTCTCCCCATGCACAACCTTAGTCCTCCAAAAACACGTCTACACCACTGCTTGTCATGATACTTGTAGACACATCCTGTAAGGTAATTACTGCTAGGGGTGAAAAAACGGTGGTGTTTTTAAAGCGAGCTCGATTTATTCGCGTGGGTGTGATGCAGCGACCACCGTTGGATGCATTAACTATGTCGCGATGATTCATCAGTAGCCTTTCCATTGCACACAGACTGGTCACATTACTGATCAGCGCTTAGAGAACTCAACATGTTGCGCAGAAGCATTGTAATGGATGTCCAGTACTTCTGATCGCCACCTCCTTTCAAGATTGTTGCCTAGATAATGCCTATTTTAAAAGAGGACCATTCCAAGCTGTAAAGATGGAAAAAATGTAGAGGTTGAATTTAGTAGCATTTTATTTAATTGGTTACAATTTGTAACCACTACAAGTTAAGTTATTTTGCTTTTTTATGAAACTGTAATCACCTGTGGTAGAACGAAACAAGGCGCTGTGTGAATTCAAATTTAATTGTATAGCTTTCAATAATATGCTGATATTTGGTCAACTCATGAAGTTTGAAGTTAAAAATCCCATTAATTTTGAACGAAATGTTCATTATAACCCATCCGGTGGATGGTGTGGACCGATTTTAGTCTCATTTACGCACTTATGACCTTATTCAAAAGTTGCAAAGATGTCTTGCCATATTTCTTTACAAATAAAATCACAAAGACGATTTTGATAAGTTAGATACCTTTCCCACTTCTAAATTACAGCTTTGGTAGGCAAAGGCGCCTACAATTCGCCTCACACTAAATTAATTAAAATCATAGAAAGTCCACCCCTTGCACACTTTGATATTTGGATGTTTTCTTTAGATTCCCCATTACTTATTCGAGTTAGTGAATGGGTGGGTGCAGTGGAGAGCTTTGGATTTGTTACATTCACTCTGACCTTTCAACAACAAGCATAATTAATGCGATTGCCCCGTGAGGTAGGATACAACTATCTTCGACTTGCCATTGGCAAAACACTAAATCACTAAGACCGATTTATGGAGTTCCCCTTACCATTTTAATTAATTGAAGGTAGCAGACTTGTCTTGAAGTGACAAACCACTCCGTAAACACAGCATTGATGTAAAAATGGATTTGTCTTTGTTACAATATACCTGGGCCCATGATTCGTAAGGACTATCTTGACTCGTAATATTTTAGTAGTATTGAACGGTTCTTATAGTTAGGCAAAATGCCTTACCATTTTTCCTACTGCAATTCATCACCACCAATCACCGTAGTCAAAACTTGTGTCTCTCGACAATTAAATTGTAAAATCGAAGGGATCTCTGAGGTTTTACTTCGTTCTCCTATGCCTTCAGCTAGCTAAGCTGCTGCTGAGAGGTGGTGATGGCTTAGATTCCGATCCAACTGCACGGACTGTTCTGTACTTATAAGTTCTAATCACCACCTCAATGGGGCAAAATTTCGTTGATGCAGTGTCTGTCAACAGCCCACCAAACCCGTCTGTGAATTTACGAAGAAGATTTTAGCCCAGACTAGGACACCCTATAGCTTCGTTAGAGAACGAGGCGACACCAAAATCTGGATGTTTAATATGCGCTTTGTAAAGCCTATTCCTGCTGAGTTTTAATAAGTGGTTTTGCTCTTAGGCAACTGTCTCTAAGACTGCTAAATCGCATATAAAACCCACATTTAATGCGCCTTCAACTAGCCCTGAATCGAAAGCCAGTGAGTTCTGCACTGCGGCTTCAAAGAAGAGCATATGTCTAACTCAAGGATGGTCTTAGTGTGCCAAATTCAGAGTCATTGTAAGGGTCATCTAAATCAGATTATATAACAGCCTATGAAGGTTTCTATCACCATCTGGGAGGTATGGGTTTCTGTTCATGTCATTTCTACCAATAGCTTGCAAGCTTTTCACTGAGAGTACAGTTATATTCGACGGAACAGATTAAATTACGTCTTAAGATAAATCTGTGATGCCACACTACACACAGTCTTAAGCTAAAATCTTGGTTTTATTCCGATCCAAGGTGAAGGAAAGGCAAGGTGGTTTGTTCCAGAAATATTAATCCGTAGGTTGCGTGCAAGTGAGCAAACGAGAAAATTAGATGCGTTCTACTTAGCCACTACATAGTTTTCCTGTTTGCAACGAAAATTGCACAACATATGTTCCAATAAACATGCGGGTAGGGCAGAGGTCAAGGAATTACCACGGAGGTGACAGTGAATGCATTCCTATTTAATAAAATCATAGAACTAAACTCAGTTCTTTCCCATTTTTTAACACTGTAAAATGTTTAAGAGCAACCAGTTACTGACTCTGAGTGTGGTTACAGATGTGCCTATTATTTTTCTTCTGATGCTCCACCTCATCTCAGGTTCCTCACGCAGCTCATCTATAAATGTTCACTTTCCCATCATTTCCGTGAAATTTACTCCCGCAAAAAAATTATAATCTGGTCACTAACTGAACATTGAACTAGAAAATGCAATCAAAAGTCCTCATATGAATCACACAAAACACTAAATGTGAATTATGCCAGAGATATAATCTTCCGATCTACATGCTACCACTTAAACAAATCGGACATTTTCTACTCAGCAACCTAGCATAATTTTCCATTTACAACACAAATAGCTTTGTAGGTGTGTTAAAAAGGGTATGTTATTCGTGGAGGGAAGTGGAGAGACCACCATGACGGTGGCTGTTAGACGCAGGTCTGGTCAATGTTCCGTGTGGGCGAAAGGGCGGGCGCAGGGACACATGCAGCTGTTTCGATATGTGGGGTCGAGTCAGCCGCACTTTGATCCGGTAAAAGGTCTCCATTTCACTTCGTGGCATTCATTCATGCTTATTAGATTAGTTTTTCTTCTAGTACTCTTAAATAATGCTAACGTTAAGGAAAAACGAAAGTTAAAGTGCACGTTTAGGACAGCTTTTATGTTACGGTGAGGAAAATGCTTAAAAAGCTTTAAAAGGTGTTTCAATGGCTCATATTTTGAAAGCATTTTGTAATTTTGTAAACAAAAATCATTAGTTGCGATGACGTCCTTGCCAAGTACTCGTTTTGCTAGATTGTACAATTTACTTCACTTGCTTTCAAATCACTAAATCATGAAAGTTGCTCATTGTCCCCAAAAGTATGGGAGGTAAATGCCATTCGACCTGATCAAAAAGCATAATTTTCCGTTGATCCTTCCCCTTCTCCTTTTAAAATCGGTTTAAAATTATGATTATTTTCTACTTATGGCATGATAAGTCGCATTTCTTCAGTTTTTCTGCGTTTCTTGCCTCCCATTAATGTTTGCAACACCAAGGGCTTTACTACAAGAGCCAGGGTTCGCCCTCATTAAAATTCTGTTTTGAATGAAAACCAGCATATCACCATCAGTCACTTTTCTAAGCAGAAAATTTTGCCCGGACGTTAATTACTGTCTAAATACTTGAGTTTGGCATGGCATTTGCTTCAGGTGTTAGTGTTCCTTTTTGTGATACGCTCCTGGGTTTCCCATTCATTCTATTATAACTGCGTTTATAGCCAGGCATTCAAATACCTTACAGATGTCACATCACTACATCGCCCTACAAATTATTTCATTTCCCTTATGAAATACTTAACCAACTAGAACAGGAATATGCTCAGAGAAGAAAAGGTAATTTCCATTGCCCACAAAAATATTACACAACGCTGTATTTTCCCCAAAAGCATTAATTTAACTTTTAACACTTAACGCTTATTAAGTAATAAAACATTACTACATGAGGAGGTATGATCTCCAGAAAAAAGAATTCTACGTCTAGCAGTAGGGAAGGTTCGATAAACATCAAAGAATGGCAGAAGACTATAAAAGCTTATGCGATTTGCCATGCAACCTGTCAAGATTACTCGAAATAGCCTTTTTGACCTGGGAAACGCACACCAATGTTTACTCGCCTGTATTGAAGGGTATGCATACACCCCACTCCACTAATACAATGCTCTTCCTCTCACTCTATCGTGGTCTCCGATAATCGCCTCTTATTTTTAACGCTTTTTCGTATCATACAAGGCAGGCTGAACAAACCTGGCGGGCATGCTTCCAGCCTGTACCTTTATGGAATGGGGTGAACTCGATCCTAAAGTAGCGAAACTGAAAAATAATTGTTGTAGAACATCAGAGGAGGTGAGGAATGCGATGGTAGAGTGCATCGGCTGGAACCAAATACTTTGAATGAATAATTGGATGGCGGTGGAGAATCATCCAGTCAAATTTAAACGCCGCATTGCGTCTAAATAAATTTCTATTCTATATAATGTGGAACAGTTATGCATTCTGAAAGGGATCTAATGATTAGTGTGTGAAAACAAATGGGGATAAAAGTGGCGATAGAGACTAAGCCATTGGGTTCCATCGACGTGCTCGAACAGGTGTCAGGACAGTGGGTTTTAAAGGTCATCGCTCCGTTAACAACTCACATCATCTTGTCAAGTTGTGACGTATATGCTAGCTTATTTGCGAACTGATCGGTTTGGAAAGATGCTGAATAAGTGGAAATGTCAATTGTGCTTTCGTAGTGCAACTCTTGTTAAGGCAACTAATATATTTACCGAATAATTGCATAATCATTGACCATTCACTCACTTCTCGACACTCTGAAGTCACCACTTAGTTGTTTGGAGCCTATACCTTGTATGTGCATGCGTGTTTAACTTGGGCTTGTACATGTCTGTTCCACACAAGTCGCTAAAAGTGGAGAACGTTAAAAAGTGGAAGAAAGCGAAGAAGAACTCACCTTTGAGGAATAAATAGAACACACAGTGCGGCGTAGTGAACCAGTGGGAAGAAAGTGTTAATCTTACAAGACATTAGAAGAGCTTATGCCTCATAATTTACCTAAACCTACCCCCTAGCCGATCTCATATCTTACATTGGGATGCAATGTGAAGAGGTATTTCTTTACCCTCTACAATATCCTGATGACACCGAACCTCCAAGTAATTACTATAAATCTTTCAAGGCAGTAAGCTGTCACCTAATGCAGGAATGGTAGTTAGGAATGAATTGAGAAGGAAATGAAAGCCGGCATAAATTAACTCGTTTTCATTCCGAAACAAAGGCCCTCACAGAAGTGAAGTTATTACCTCGCTTTTTCGTTTTGGGGAATGTTAATGACATGGAGCGCAACTTTCAAGAAGTTTATTGATGCCATTTGGTTTTATAGTAAATGCACGCAAACGTTAGGTTATTTTTTCGTTTATACTAATCATTTTGTCGTTTACGAACAATGTAATCCGACCGTCCCGGAAATTTCAGCCAGCAAATATGCTTTGACCTCTTTTTCGGTGAAATTACATTGATAAACTCAGTCGCATTTTAACAAACTCAGGCGCCATTCCAAAAATGTGCTTAAATGCTTATCGTTGTTTTCATCTTTATTTGCCCAAGACTTTATGGGATTTGTAGTTAATTAATAAATTAATTTTCCGCCCCCAAAAGTGTTTGAAAGTGAAAGCACAGATGGCATAGTTGAGACTTTACATTAGTAGGGATGGGAACAACTTGCGGTTGTACATTCTTAGCTAATGTAAATTAAAGCGGTTCCATCATTAATATAATTAACAAAGTATTTTTCTTGACGCTAGCTAATCAGAGTGAAATCATAAGGCCCACTGTCCGAGCAGGCGCAAAGCCTACATTGAAGGAGTAAAGTGATCTTCGGAAGTAGATTAAAGCAAGCTGCGAGATGTCGGTAAATGTCGTTTACAGTCCATAAAGTGATAGCAAGAGAATGGATTTAAGCATTTCTGACTGCACTTTGTTTTAATTTAAATCATATTCTTAACAAAGCATGGAAATTGTGCACCATGAAATAATTTTTGACAAATAAGTAAGCTTAAACGTTTCATTCTATTGGAAAAGATAGCATTTTAGTTTCCAAACTGCCATTGTTTGTAGTTTTAAATCTTTTGCTGAAACAATTCCTTCACACTAGCTTAAGTAAACTGTTGAAGAAGTGTAGTTCTGTTTTTCCTAATTTCACACAAAAAGGGTTCGCTTTAAAACAGCGGAATGCTGTAGATTTCGTTTGGTCCAACCTCTCTGTTGGATTGGTTTATGCAATTTGCATTCCATTGATGTATTCAACTAAAGAATTTTTGCATTTTGATCTCTTAACTGCCACTGCTTATGCTTCAAAATCTTTTGCTGAGACTCAGTTTTGTTGCCCTAACCTAAGTAACTTGTTGGGAAATGCAATTTCATTTAACTCAAAGAGATTCGCTTTGAAATAGCGGTGCGTCGTGCGCTTCGTTTCGACTAACTTCTCTGCTGAATAAGTGCTTGCAAGTAGATTCTACTTGTGGTGAGTCATGAGCTTTGCCAAGATAATTAATATTTCATTTAACCTTTCGTTGTGAATAAAATGGATACCTGTAAGATGCCTGGGAAGGCCTTTTGCTTTTACTTGGAGTGACTTCTGAATTCTGAGTTATCGAAGAGTACCCCTGTCACATTTAAGGTAGATAGAGTTATGCGAGGCAGTGATCCAATTGAGGAACTGTGCCATGGGAAACAGATTTAAAAGACGTCGAAATGAACATAACTAATGCGTCAGACAATAGCTAAATAGAAATGTTAATTTTGTATTTGTGCACTTTAAGTTGCTCGTAAAGGATAAAATTTATATTTGCTTGTTACATCCTTTGCAATTTTGAAGACTAGTACAGCATACTGTCACTAAAACAAGAATAGACTTTTATCGTTAAATTAATCGACAACTTAGGAGTAGACCTGCAGCATCCTAATAAAGCTTTCAGATGCGTTTGATCATGTCGACCTTTAGTGTTTAATAGCTAACCAAACTTGGAGTTTAAAAGTTAGCATTGTAAGCATAGAGCGAATTCATTCTTCGAAGCTACAATTTATAATGAAAAAATTAAAGAAAACTGTGCTGTAACCAGATGGGTGGATTAGCTTCTAAATCTGGATAAATGAAGTTTCAGATGTCATAATTTATTAAATTTCTCAAAGAAAGAGAATTCAAAGAAGTGTTTGCATAAAATCTACTGGACAGTACTGATTGGAAGCCAGTGGGCACATAGACATACAGCTCACCATGATTCCCTTAAGACTAAGGAAGAAAAACTCTAGTGGATTGCGTACTGTCGACAGACAGTAGGGCTTGGAGCTACTGCATAGCATGGAACTAGACTGCCCTGCAATGTTACAATGGCAGGGACCCTAATTGGCCCGCTACCAGGTATCACGAACAATTAATGCATGTGAGCTTCCACCTGGTACTCCCCATGGTTACCCTCCTGTGTCAGCACTCACGACAGAGCCGGTGTTGTAAGAAGAACACCTACAAATCAATCGTGCCAGTCATCGAATTCGTGTGCAACTGAGAAGATACCTAACTGCAATGTTACCCATTCCTCTTGGTAATTTTACTGGATCTGGAGTTTTGTTATTTTTGAGGTACTGTATTTGAGGAGGAGGATGAGAATGCGCTGGCTATCACGTATGTCTATCACTAGTCATAAGGGCACTAGCCAAAATAATTCATTTAATGAATTTCCGTATCTGTATACCCTAGCTCCTATTTCCACTTCAATGCTATCAAACCATAACTATCCACGCCCTATCCTCTTTGATGGCACCTTCATACGTGTATCGCGAATGGTTCCGTGATTAACTTTTTTTAGGTGTTACAAGGCCACCTTCTGTGGTTGCTTCAGTTGTTAATGGCTTTTCTTCGGGACGCAGAATTGGAGCAGTTACAGAAGGCAGGCGTCATTTTCGGTTCTTCTGCTGAGGGTTGTCAAAGATTCCCTCTTAGCAGCATAGGCTCATTTTCAGTCACGTTAATTTTTAGCAATTAGTAATGCAAATCAGAAGGGTTGTCCTTTAGGACCGGATTTGTTTTCCACTGACATCAATATAGCATACCAAAGCTTTCCTGAAGTTGAAAAAGATATGATACTTAAGCAGAATGTGTATTATCAACGTAAAGAAGGGCCGTGACCGGGCGGAAATTTAATCGCCGTGACTTCAGTGCCCATGTAACAAAAGGAAGAATTACACAAACAACCAAAGTACAGTGCTCACCTAATTACAGGCACAAAAATCGTTTACCGTTATAACACAACCTTTACACTGAAACCTATTTATAAGCTAAATGCGGGTTAGCTCTTAAGTATTGTGTTTTTTATGATTCCCTTTAAAAGACATTGTGCATTTGAACGCAAATAAAGAGTCGTAGTAGAAGATTGATTCTTTACTCTGTCTTGCGATCGGCTTCTACGGTGATGCCATGTTGTAGGTCCGTGAGTCATTCTATGCACGGTTTCCAAGCTGCTTAGGTCTGACTTGGTGCTAGCATAGTGTGATAATTCACTCACATTTGGATTTTTGAGGAGAATATGTCCGGTTATAATGCTTACACATTAATGCGTCGGTCAACAAAACAAGCCTAACTTTGAAGGATATCCATAAAGGATAGCTAGACTAACACCCACCTAAAATAACGTGAGTTTTGATCTCAACTTCTAGGTTATGATCGGTAACGCAAAGTTCCAAATGAGAATGTAAAAGAACTGATAGCCATAATTGTTTTGTGAAAAATAATTGAGTCCAATCTGAAGATATGAAATTCGTTCCACATTGCAAAGACCTTAGAATAATTCAGCCAGTTTGTTGACCACTTTCGCAGGACTAACGAAATTAAGGAAGCAATGAAATTTGGAGGAGAACTTGAAACAACTACGACACCCAGAGTTCCTACTAAGTGAATTTCACATTTTTACGTGAAGCCTATTTCCCAGCCATTTCCATTTGCAATAGCAGCTCAAACATTGAAACCGATCTCGATTACCAACCTATCCATTTGTCACCACTTTACTTAGGCTTCACAAGCGACGAACTGACCAAACTTGTCAGGATGCCACTTTACCTAAGCTGAAATTTTTGCAACATTTAATGGACAATCGGTTATTCTTAGAGCTGTCGTGGGATTCCAATGAAGTTGAATACTGTTTTTTAAACGATCAGTCCAAATACAAATCCCTTTGACGTTAAAATAAGAAATTCTTATCATCAAATTGTTCCTAAAAAGTCATTTCCTTGTTTCTTTGTTGCAACAATCGTGTTTTCCATTGAAAGAAATGATGTCTCCCTCCAAACAATGTTATTCAAATTGCAAAGTTACCCTTGAGTCAAATTTAAAGCAAAATTCCAGAAGGCATAATGCAGATACATTTTAGCAAAAAAGCTGCATTTGGCTCAAAGTACACAAAAAATTATTTTGTTAATAAGACTGAAAATCTGGCATATACTGAGTTCATATGTAGACGTGCACACCACGTTAGCCAATTTTGGCCACGATAATTTTTCCATTTATTGGCGTAATTTGCATTTTTTAAAATTTATGTTCGTATCAGAATAAATTTAAATGAGATCACCAAGTTCAAAACTGTTTGTGGTGGGAATTTGTTGTAGACATGTCTTTACGCAATTCGGCCTCTTCTTTAATGGCATGGTGCCTCTCAGGCGCTGTGCACACTAGTTACAATGCAATTTGCAAAGGTCTAACATAAAAATTCCCCAGATGCAACCCAGGCTTAAAAGGAATGCCTGTACGGCGATAAATGCTAAAGGATTTAGTAATTCTCGGTTTTCTTTATTAAGGGCTTGTGATTGAGAAATTCTACTTGTAGCCAAAAAAACACCATAAAGAATGATATCAATTTTGATGTTTTGCAAGATTTATGGAGAATAATTTGGCCACTAGTCGAATCGCGGTGCCTTTGGTGGAATCAAGCAGTTGAGTCACGACGTGTCCTACTATCCTCAAAAGCCTTTCTTCTTTGAATTATTTTGGGAAGAATTAGGAAAAGAATACATATTCGCAGCTGTTACAGCTAATTTATTTAAAACTGGAAATCATGGCAAATTAATAAGACGTAATAAACTGGCCGCAGTGTCTCGAGAGTTCCTTTAAGGTAAAAGAAAGCATAGTACTAGAGCAGAATACATATATTCTGGAAACAGAGGGATTGGGAGCTGCTGGCATGGCTCGGAGACCAGCCAACCGGCTTGCACAATATAGCCACCCAGGTGACCGAAACCGGCAGTCCGAACAAACAAAATATTATACTTGCTGTGTGTGCCATTCTTTGACTAATGAGATCAATGATGACGATGTTTGCGACGTACTCCTTTACAATTGATGTAAGCATCAGATTATCTCCTTAACGCCAACGAAACGACTAGGATAATTTTATTTAAAGGTAATGTTTTGACTCAAACTTAATGTTTTAGCATTTTTCTTAGCTGTGTGATGGAGATTTTATGCTTTCGCTCCTTGAGATTCTCTTAGGGCTATGCTGGCAGACTCTTAACCCCTCCCCACTTTAGTAATGCATCCTCTTCCACAGTATTTTTTCGACTACAAAGAAGACTTGGGACGCTAGATGGATCTAGAAGAGTTCTAAACTTTGTAACTTGTGTGGGCTTGTAATTGATAAGTTAAGAATAGCAAATTTCGCTAGACGCATAGGTTCTTTAGAAGTTAACCAGGATTAATTATTTCGTGGAGTGGAACTGCAGATATTTTTAGCTAAATAATCATTTTCCTAATTTCGAGTGGCTAGGAGATGAGTACTGTGATTCAATGACTATATGTACTGTTGATTTTGGTAAAGTGGCACAATGGGTTGCCTTCATTAAAACGCCGCCAAACAGGGTGACCTGAAGGTCACGCAAGCAGCCTCAATTCCTACCGTACGCTGATAAAATGCATTCCGCCAGACTCTTTTTACTTTCATCTTTAGGGAAGCCTTGTGCAACACTTTTTTGGTCGAACCACCGCATTCAGCCACTTGGCTGGCTATATTGTACTAGTCAGCTGATCGGCCTCCGGGCCGTGCCAACAACCCCCAATCCCTCTGTTTTTAGAAATATATGCTCCGCCCAAGTACTATGCCTTTTTTCCTTAAAGGAAGTCCCGGAACGCTACATCTCGAGCGTTTTATAAGGACTTGTTTTTCAACTCATGTTTTTGATAAACTTGTGCTGTGTCTTATTTAACTGAATAAAGTGAGTGGTGGTTATGAAAAGCTAATAAATATCGAAACCTAAAAGTTGAGCCCTCAATGAGCAAATTAAGGGTCATATTGCAATAATGTGGTGTTTCAATGAACTTTTTAGGTGAGGGTTGGGAGAACAATTTCAACGTGTTCACAGATGCATGTGCGTCCTCTCAGGAGTCGGGGACACTCTCGTCGCAGATACACGCCTACCGCTAATATCCGATAGCCTTGCAAGAAAGATGTTTCGTAACATTTTGACTTCTAATAGCAGGGTGGGAAAAAGGGAGAGAAGGGAAGGGAAGATTCCTCTACACTTATGGTTCCTTGTATCAGCTCAATGCACAACAATTCACTTGGTATTGCAAAGAAAGCTCAATAAGCATCATTTCATTAATAAAATTAGTAAATAGCTGCCTTTTTAAAATTTTTTTACAACATATATTACTTTTGAAATGGGTATTTTAATATCCTTCATCATTACCCCCTCAAAATTTATTTATCCTAATATCCTTCGCTTATTTGCTTAGCTCAACGTCATCCAGCAGTATAAATCTCCAAGACTTAAGTAAAAACTGCCATATTTTTGAAGTCGTTAGTTACGTTTTCCTACATTGTGTTTTACAAATGTTTATTTTATCTAAAATCAACCTTGAAAGCCAGAGAGACGCTGTTGCGTGTTTGAAAAATTGGAAAATGACCTCCCTTAGGACAGAAAAAAATGTTGACGGCGGCACAGCATTAGAGATAGAATACAATACAATCACGCAGTGTTGTAGGAAGATTGAACGCGAAAAGAAGCGAATGGTGGAGCACTTTCGAGTTTCATTTTGCAAATTCGAGTAACTGTTTCAAAATATTATCTACTACTAAAGAAAGGCATTGGGTTATGTGCAATCTGAAAACAAAGATCTTAAACTACAGCAAGCTTTAATGAACTGCGCAGAGAGCAGAAAAAGAGATGCATCGTCTATTAACAAACTTAAGGAAATTATTAATGTTTCTGATAAAACCATGAAAAGGATTAAAAAAGAGCAGCAAAAACAAGTCGAATTGGACCACCAGGTTTGTTTTTATAGAAGATAGCTCAATTTAGTTACAACACTACAATGAGAAGCTTGACGAATTAATGAAGCTTGGACCTTTAAATTATACCAAATATTTGAAAGATTATGAAAAATCCAAGGCTATTACGGAAAACAAGCTGCAAAAAGTACTTGCACGGCAGTTTTATATTTAAGGAAAATGAAAAATTAGGCTTGCTTTTTGCTTCCATTAGCAAAATTCGGAGAGAAATTGATATCTTGTGCGTTGATAGACGGCTCTTTATTGCGAAATGGAAACAGCTTTTAAACGAATTGGCAAGAATATCGCAAGAAAAAAACAGACTTACTCAGGCTTCTTTGGAAGCATACGATGAGCGGTAGGGATACTGCAATTAACATTCCGATGATGTAGCGAAAAACTCGCGAAGAAAATTAGACTTTTTTCTGCAAAATGGGAGAAGGACAACGACACATTTGATACCGAAATAAAGGAACGTCAACGTATGAACGATTACTTGGGTCGATTGCAAGTCTTTATAAATACTAAATCTAAAAGACGTTACAAGCATTTAATCATGCCTGAACGAGGTAAGATCTTTTATATTTGTCCTGCCAACATCAACTACCAATACGTTCAATCGAATGGATACATATGTAAATCAGTACTTTGAGCACTTAAACGCGACAGAAGAATAGGTCATTTTTGTGTGTTTGCATAGTTCTTTAATTCATATAGATAAAAATTGAGATCAATATTCAATATTGTATTGCAGACTTATATCCCAAATATCTAAATATTTCTTGTTTTCTAAAAATAAGACTGCTTGCAATTGCCTGGCATTACTAAGGAGGAATGGCTTGTTTCAAATATAAATTGGCTGGTAATAAATAAATGTTTTTGAATACACATAATTGATGATTACAAATGAGGTGACGAATGTGCATTTTGGAAGGCCAAGCAGCCAGTGATAAATTGGAGACCTATCATCTCGAGGACCTCGAAGAAGCCTTTAATAAACTCGGTGATCTGTTGGGTGTAACCGACTTTGAAAAAATTGTCGAAATTTTCAAATTTAAAGAAGCCCAAATAAACCGCGCATTTGAATATATCAACGTCCAGGATTCTGACTGTTCAAAAATTAAGGAACAAATTGATCAGCTTGAGGAGAAAAAGGTCCAAACTCTAGACGAACTAAAAGCTAGCTCTAATCGCTTTCGAGACCAAATATTGAGCCTAGATGTAAGCTCCGTAGGCACAAATTTCTTACTTATTTTTATTAGTAAAAATAATATGCCCGCCTAATTTTAGGGAAAGTACACGAGTATAAAAGCAGAGACAGTGGCTTTGGCAAGATCACTCAGAAGGGCAAGAAAGATGGCTAAGCACATTCTTCGAGAGGTTAAATTCTTCAAATCAATCGTGCATTTTGATGCTGATTCGGAAGATGACTTGGACTTTTCAGCGCTTGGTAGTGTGGCGAAAACCATGATGGCATTGGAGCAAAGAATTGGCCAAATTTATGACCTTTACAAGGCAACGGTAAAGCCGGAGCAAGTGTGATTTATGGATTGTTTACATTGGTGGTTTTATGCTAAATATGTTTACCCGCTTTTAAGAAAAATAAGTCTGGAGGTGGTATGGCTGCAAAAGAAGTGCCCCATACCCCGACATATCTTCAGTCTGATTCTGCAATCAGCGAAGATGATACAACTACAGATGGCATTGATGAACTACCATCAGTGGGGTAATGAGATTTCCCTCTTAACGGACTCAAGATTTTGGTCTGTTAACACATTTTTGTGATTTCCAAAAGTAATCCTTTTTATAAAAACAACAGGCTAATCCACTTTATGTTGCAGCACAAAATATGTGCGAAATTAGTCTTGTTTTGCTTGTAGCACATTGCATGTAACACCCGATGAGCTCTATGTTAATCTTATGAATTTCCTCTGGCTTTTTCGACAGTAAGACTGTTGAGGTGTTTTTTTAGAAATTAGACAACCCATTCGAGTGAGTATATGTTTGCTGGATAATTGCATACAACAATAGCAGACCTTTTAGCAGGAGATAATTAAAGTCAAGATGGTATCACGCAGGATTTAAATTCCAAGTGAGCGGTGAATAGTCCCGGCAACTTACGTTAATCCAAATGCCAAAATTAGCTTTTTTTAAAAATTTATTAGTGCGCTTTTCACTTTCATTGAACTTACTCGCCTTGAGTCATTTTGTGGTGGTTGCTACTGCCATTTGCACCCGTTAGTCTCGAATCAGTAGACAGAATTCAAACGCAATAATACAAGTCAATCATCAGATAAAGTTTCCCTTGTTTGCATTTTATGACTAAATATTATTTTTTAGAGAAACATTTGACGAGATCTCCGTGGATTCGGGGAACATATCGCAACCAATCAGTGAAGTCCAGCTTCGAAAGTTGATGCTCTGATTCACCATCCATCTGCAAAGTACAATAAAGGATTCTGACCTAGCTTAAGAAAAGCACTTACTCTCTTGATTTTTAATCTCAAGTACAACAAAACTTCAAACAAAAGTAATAATCCAACCATTAGGACCCACTTTACAGAAAGTTTACACAATTGCTCAGCGCTCTTAGGGAATACCCAGGTATGATCAAGCAATCTAAAGAAATATTGCCCCGTCATTGTGATTTGTAGTTACTTATGAAATCCATGTCGTTCCTTATGTTCGTGCATTTATAGGGAAAGCGCAAGTAGATGCCAGCTACTTGAGAGCTTTATTGTGAGCATTTGGAGAAGGTATAGTAACCGGTATTAGAACGTGTCGTCCAAGCTCTCGTTGTCGCTCTTACGAAACCACCGAAGGTATTATAAGCCATGCTGTCGCAAAAATTACCTCGGAGAAGGTCTTATACTATACTCTTAAGTAAAGGTGCATAAAGAGAGGTTAATACCTCATCCTCCGTATTCTCCTGGTGCTTCAATTTTGCCAAGTGTTGTTTATCACCTTTTCTCACCAGGTGGACGGTAAGCATTTAAGACGTCTTCTTAAAAAAGCGGATTCTGTAGCTTTCTTGTGTCTCAGTTGGAAAGGGCTGAATATTTTGATTATCAATGCTGCAACAAAAAATTTTAAAAAGCTTCCTCCTACCTACTTGATTTTTTTGAAAACTTCATTTATGCTAAACAACTTACGTAGCTCACACTCTTCTTTCACTACGATGCAGCCTTAAAATTGCCTTCTTTCTTAGTCACCTTCATTGCTTCCTGTGTATTTGGTAATGTAAAACAAGGAGAACCACACATTTATCTATCCTTAATCGAGCGAAAGGAAATGAAAAAGGCCGCAATTGCACACACACACACACACGTGCTCGTTTTATATTGCAAATTATAGCTCTACATCCGTTTGCATGTGCTGTATTTTAAGGAAGGGTATAAAGCACACAACAAAACAAAGGCATTTCCCTGTATTTGAAATTTTATTCGCAATTTATTTGTGTCAAGCATGAGGGCCAATATATGAATGCGCCTCTGTGCAGTGGATCCCGCTCATTGGTCACACGTCGCAAGGGGCAGCACCATTAACCAATCACACCTCAGGAAAGCACTTAACACCCACGTATCCTCTGCTTATGTATTTTTGTCTTATTATTTTTAACCAAGAATGAGGCGAAATGTGCCTCAGTCGAAATCTATTTTTAGGCATCAAAATAAGTAGTATAAATGTTTATGTACTATGTTTGCGGTATTTCTACAGAAACGACAGTAACTGAAGAGTGGCGATGTCATTTTTGTTAGACTACTCACAAATAGCCATAAACCTGTGAGTCTTTAAAACTACTGGAGCTAGGGTTTCACGGTCTACTAATCCTGGCTGCGATGATATGCCCACAGATCGTTACTGTGTAACATGTAAATATACAACAGTTCTGAAAGGCTGCTGACTATATTTGTGGCCTGTCGGTTTATCAAAGGAAGAGCCATTCCCTTCCTTCATTCATAAACGATGCCTACTTGAGCATACATATAGAATGCATTGCATTAATACGTGGAGAAATCATAGTATCTTATTGTTATGTCTAGAAATAAAATTTTAATTGGACTTGCATAAAGTCCCTTCGATGCAAACATTTAGAATCCTCGACATCCGCGTCCAAAGCAATGTCTTATAAACATGATTTATTTCCAAACCGATTTCAAATAATTAAACTCTTTTCTACTAGTAAACAATGAACGCAACGCAGATCACTTTTAATATGTAGCACAATTAAGTCCCACATTTAAGGCAATTAATGTATTAATAGGATGTCTCCAGCCTAAACGGGCACTGTGGACATTCCGTAGGATACAAATTATCCTCCCCGGTATCATTTCACATGCGCAGGTTGAGCCGATGCACTGCCTTTCACGGGCGTTATATCGAAAACAATTTTGTATTTAGGGCCATAAGGATGAGGGACGAAAAATATCCGCATATTAGGCTTTAGTCATAAAATCGCCTTCTCACAGTGATGTTTACCATGGGCATAATGTTCGGCACATCCCTAAAATATTTTATTGAAACGTATTCCTTTACTAATCGGCATGTATCGGAAACTAAATCCCTAAATATTTTTGCTTTTAAACTAATTTATGAACAACCCTAAAAAATTTTCACCGTTCTACTTTTCAGAACCTTAGAATCAATTATAATTCTAATTTGTCACCTAAAGTCCTTCATTTTTATTACGTAAAAAACTGTTTTAGCAAAAGTGTACTTCAAGATGCGCTCAAAACCGTTCCCACGTTGGCTGTGATCAACATAAGTAGTGTTTTAAAAAGAAGTCGTCATTTTTTACCTATCCACCGTGCGATGAATCACTTGCGTTAAAAGGTCACTTTTTTCCCACTAGATAAATTCAACGCTACCCATGTATAAAAACAAATAGGTGGGATGGCTGTGTTTGTGGGTTTCGTTGCTTAACTTCCTTCGTTACAATTCTAATGTCTTTGGGTTTAAACCCGGACCTTTCGAAATTTCGTTTCTGGCTAAATAAAAAGCACCAAACTAAAGCCACTTTTGATAATAACCCAACGACATCAAATATGGCTAGTCCCAGCATCAACTTAGAGCCCTAGCCAAATACCACCTGACTAATTTGTGACACCAAAACTAACTAGACTTTGTCTTGCTGATCACTCGGGTAACTAGTTAATCACACAATTCGCAAGCCAATGAAATGAAACTATAATACAAAAATCAGCAAATTACTTTTACTGATAGTGTGAAATAGGCTTCAAAAGTTTACTACTTCTGCTAAAAATCGTTAGTAACTCTCACCCAGGAAGAGGGGATAGAAATTTCTATGCCACCAAGTTTATATGGACTCGCATGGATACATCTACACCTGCACCACAATTGGACAAAAATAGCACAAGTGTTATTTCATGTAGTGTGAAATGGAATCCATCCAACGTACTGTGAACTTTAACAACAGCGGTATAAGTAGCGGGTAGCCAACAAGTTCCCTAAGTTTGCAGCATAGCCAACTCCAAAGGTTTGTTTTAGTCTGTCGATACTTGTAAAATGTACGGCATTTCTTGTATTCATTTGTTATAAAGCAAGCACAAGGCTGTGCCAATCATCCTATCGCCACGGTACCTTCTTCCCTATTCATTGCCCTCTCTGCTTCTCTCCTCTGTTCTCTTCCTTCCATCCCGCGCACAATTCATTAACCAACCGACCAACCCCCTAGACGTAGTTCGCAGCTTTCCATTTTATAAACCGAGTTGAAGCCAACTTCATAGTTGCAAATGTCGACCTCTCATTAATTTTTTTATTGAGGGCTTGGAGAAGGAGTAGTACCTGGTGCCCACAGATGTAGCTTAGAATCAAATCTTTTATGTAAATAGTTTGATTGTAGCAAAGAATTACTCGAGAATAGTGGTTGTACCATATATAAGAAGATTTTCCGATCTTCACAGCTTCAAAAAATGCTTGTTACCCTTGATTGAAGAAAATGAAAACT
Source organism: Taenia multiceps (assembly GCA_001923025.3). Taxonomy (NCBI): domain Eukaryota; kingdom Metazoa; phylum Platyhelminthes; class Cestoda; order Cyclophyllidea; family Taeniidae; genus Taenia; species Taenia multiceps. Next base: position 45,487,324 of record CM010311.1, on the reverse strand, counting down.
CACGTGTCAAGAACAGCCTTAAGCCATGTTCACAGCGAGTGACACAACAACTCATGCACGCCTACAACTTGGAATAGAAAGTCATGTTGGAGGCTAAGTAAATGTGTCTTACCTATGCGCATTGGGGAATGGAGGTCAATTTTAAGGATCGTTAATTTGCTCATAGCTTATTCACTCTGCTTTGTCAAAGCGGGCTTTGCATTTCGAAGTATTTTTTTTCACTAACTCTTCAAATTGTGGTGTCAAATGGATTTTGTATTGCAGGGAACGGAAAAGAGTCTATCGCACTTTCCTCATTATCCTCCCAGTTCTCTGCATTTTGCTGCTAACGAAACTTTTCCAAGTGATCCTTATCACTTTACATAATCACATGTCAAATGGACGGTGACAGTTGGTAAATAAAAGTGAGACAGCAACAGAAATAATCAGAAATAAGCTGGTCCTGCTTTTAAATTTAGTTTTTATAAAGGTGTAATATGTCGCTGTCTTGTCTTGTTAAATTGCAGGGGTTTTTACCCCAACTACTAAAGTATCACACTTTTATTAAAAAGTCAATAATTTTAATCCCTTACATGACCACATACAAAATACATTGAAAATGAAACGATTATTTACGAGACCACCTTCCTTCTCTTATTATCTTTTCCATTACAAATGCACCCTTCCGCCAACTTCACATCGAAATCAGGAATGTACGCAATTAAGCAATTTTAAATTCAAATATGCAAGAGTAGGAAAATGTTATTGCACCATTAATTTTTCTACTTTGTTGACATTTAAAGCCAGCAACAAGTTTTGCTACCATTGAAGTAATTAAAAATAATCCAGTTTTTGGAAAAGCCAAGCAAATATACTCGTTTTCCACCTTAATTTACTCCATTATCTTAAAAAATACTTGATTAACACCAGCATTTACAGCTGGACACTTCGAAAATGGCCTCTAGGTTGGTAATTCAAGGGACTTTGGAGTATGTGAACTAAACAACTTACCTCAACTTGTTACACCTTCAATTCAACGGCGCGGCGGTAACTAAAACACTGTTGAAAGCATTATGCTGTATCGTTTCTTCTAGATTGACGCATTTATTAGTGTAGTTTAAAAAGACAACACGATTGCACCCTTGAATAAAACATAAATCAAAAGCTATTTGAGCAGCTCGATTACGAGCACAGCTGCTTTTGCTCGATCCTCATTGAAGGGAATTCGCATCGAAGGTTAAAAAACAAAACTGCCTTCCGTCAGAGCTCTATGTGGTCTAAAAACAAGTAGCAGAGTTAAAGCCGAAGATTGATATTCCTCCAACAATTGTTATTTAGCTTCTCTAAGGCCGAAGAAGACGTCTCAGTTTGACGCTTTTTTAAAAATAACGTAAAGGTATTTTAACACATTTTAGCGCCTCTATTTGGCTGTTAAAACCAGCACACGAGTCTGTCCAGTCTGGCAACTTCTGAAACACGTGTTTTCGAGTCAAGTGGAGAAGCCGTTAATTTTTCTCACAATAAGCCTAGGCAATTCAACTTCACCAAATTGCACTTCTTGTGCATTTAGGTATTAAAATCTGAATGTTTAATGGGTCAGATGAGCCCATTAAGTATGAATGGAAAGTTGAGTTTAGGCAATTTTCTGGAGGCAATGTGCCTAATCTATCATCATGTGATTGAAAATTTATGTATTTTAAACTCTTGCCACATCCTTTATGAAATATTTACTTGGCTAACTTAAACAGGAGTAGCATCTTGATACAATTTTCTTCGTGCTTTTTCCAACTTTCCGATAGTAAAACTTTTAGACGACTTAGATTGTCAATCTAAGTTTGGCTATTTGACTACTATTTACCAATCGAGTAGGACGTTCTCGAAGTTTCTGCGCATTTGGATTAATTTTATGAGGTCATAAATAATCACTGAAAATTGAATTGTCCAATAGAGGCACATAAAATTTAATTGAACTGCTGCATTAATTTTCAGTTACAATTTTGGACGCTACTTTTTGCGATTGATGGAATTTGAGGGGTCCGAGGGCGTTGTATGGCAAAAGGACTCAAAACTATTATGGAGGTGGCTTGAGCGGAAACTACAATACCCTCGTGACTATTGAAATGCCGAATCCTGCTGAGGACCTTGTAGTTGGATATGCAATTAGAACAGTTATTGTTTCGTCACAAATAAATGAAGCTCATTGCTGTCAGAGTCTCAGACGAAAATCAACGACCACAGCCTATATGCTTCACTGTTCTTAATGTGCTGCCAGTGGTGATTGATCATCTTTCAAACTTGGTCATCCCATTTGTGACACAAATTATTGCACTTGACAGTTGTAATGCAGAATATATCATGCGTTTGTGACGGTGGGTTCAGATAAGAACGGGCCGTCATGCTATGTTAAGCACCCACCTGCAATGTCTGATTGGATTATGGATACTTAGTCATCAATTGACTCAATTTCGCTGTATCCATTAGTGTTAAGCCACGCTGCAAGACTTCTAAATAGGCTGTCAAGTCTCGCGTCTCGCAGACAATCAGTAGTGGTAAAAACATTTTACATTTAATTGAGCCAGTTTTTAAAACCAGTCCTGAGAATGCTCATTTAGTTTCATATGAATTGGTAATTTTCTAAAGCGAATACATACTAAGCACAGGAGGTATTTTGTCCTAAAAACATGATACTTGTTTGTGCAATCATTATGGAGTCGAAGAGGGAGATGATAATGATGACACCGGAAATCTGAGTTCTAACTTTATCCCATTGTTGCATTTCGCGTTATTTTCCTTACCAAAAGTCGCACTCTGAAATGTTTTTTTTGTAGAAAGAGAGGTTACTCAGGCAAACTGGTCTGTTCATAAATGAGGAGTAAGAGGAGGGAAGATGTAATGTAACCAGAAGCCGCTTCAATTCTCGTTGCTTTTTTCTTCTCTCTAAAAACTATTATTTGCCCTCTTGTAAAATAGGCGGCGGCAGCGGCGGCGACGGCCGCGGCAATGAGGGCAATGTAGAATGTAGTGGAGGTAGAAAAACCAGGGTGGGGAGAGGTTCGGCCAACGATTTCAGATAAAACTTATCTTCCTGTCTCACTTTTTGCGTCTCTCTGTTGGGCTTGCGCAAAAAGGCTCCGTAGTCGAGGCAAGCATCTGCTACTATAAAAAGACTCCCTCATGTGCCCCTTTTTAACTAACGTCAGTTGGCCCTTCCATCGCGGAAGACCCTATCCTTTCTTATGAATGCCTTATCATTTAGCAGCACGCCTCCTGTTTAAATACTCAAATGAGGCAGGTTTAAAATTGCTCAAAATCGAGCGTTTTATGTCGGCTCAAAATTTACAAATTTGGTTTGTGGATTTTTAATAAGCTAAGGAGAGGAAAGTGCCACTTCTACTCTTTTTTTCAAAACTATAAAACTATGCTGGATAACTGCATGAGATGGCAAGGCATTAGGGATGATTAATTTCATGCGTTTAAGTCAAAGCTTTTTGCCGAGCGGTGTCGACACAAAGTAGGCGCTGTGAGCTGATACATAGCTAAATTAAAGTGATTCTTTAGAATCTTGGCAGTTAACGTATCTCTTAATGCTACAATTCACGCCATCTTGTAAGTGCGTCACATTTCACTCTCTAGTGCTCCGTTAGAGACGTGATTGAATGGAACCATTAGAAGTTAAATTAGTGTGCGTCCGCCCTAGAATGAATGTTTTTAAATAAAATTAAAGTTGCGTATACTTTTTTCTTTGTAAAAAGAATGTGGAATTTTAAGACATCGCGTAATAGTTAATGGACTCGCATCAAGCCATAAATGCGTTCCTCATCACCGTTACAAGAGATGCTTCGATTCTCTTGTCTGAGGCGTAAGCCATAAGCACAGGGCATGTTTACTTGTTCACCCTATGGTAAAATGCCATACAAATCCGTGATGTAAAAGGATGGATTGAGTTAAAAGCAGTCACTTATATGCAGAGCATTCTTGGTCTAGGGACTAGGCAGTGCTATAACAGCGAGACATTCGGTCTGCGATGGTCAAGTAGCCCGTGAGGCACTGATAACTAACGTGTTAAAGTCATCGAATCTCGCCCTTATGTGTCACTTTGCGCAATTGTAGAATTATTCTTGTGGGCTTCATAAGCCTTGCGATTCTGTAAGTGGTTTTAAAAGGGTACAGGAGAACTGCGAGGCTGGTAGCAAGACCCTCCGGGACAAGCACTAAATTCGAATTCAGACCGAAGAATTCCTTGTGGTAGAATATAAAGATAAAGCACATTTATTTCCTCTTGTTAATCTCCGTGTTCCCACTTCCAATTTGAGGTATTTTCTGTTGAGGCTTTCAAGCTGCATAAACTCAAAAATAACTGAGAACTTAATCAGCTAAAGCTCAACAACATATGTCATTTGTTTCTTATGATTTACCACTTCTCTGTAGGACTTGTTTTTGGGGTTAATAACCTTCAAATTGTGCTATTTATCATTACATCACAATTGTGGGCATTAAAAGTTAATTAATTTATTGTGGTGTTAAAACTAGCTTTACTCTCGCCTACATCAAATGGCCTCAGTGTGTACTTTTAGCATCACTATTTTACTGTTTTACCTAAGGCGCATTTAATTTACCAACCTAAACCTTTGAATAACTCTTTCCAATGTGTGCGTTTGTGTGTGTGTGTGTGTGTGTGTGTGTGTGTGTGTGTGTGTGTGTGTGCGGGTGCGTTTGGGCTGGAGTTAACCCGTGTCATAACGGAAATTACCGGTCACCCTGTTGCATGACTTATTCCGCTGAGCGAGCAGCAATAACAACGCTTCATTCAACTCTCATCAAGATAAGTAAATGGCTTTTTAACTTGATTAAACGCTAAGGGCACTGAACATATAAAAATGGTTTATTTTACCAATTCTGTACAACAGAGAAGACGAGAGTTATGGCGGGAGGAAATGAAGGTTTCATTTTAAATAGCAACCATTTCTGGTGCTATTTTTATACGGTTGCTGATTTTTTGTTTAACGCACCGTTTTGGTTTCGCGGGCACTTAAGGCACAGCTTTTGTACGCTCGCTGGATGGCATTGCCTGTAAGCCCTTCGGCTCTCCTATACATCGATAATACGTATTCTGTCCTAATGTTACTTCTTTCGCCTTCAACAAGGTCTCGAGACGCTACAATTAAATGTTTAAAAAATGGACTTTAAACCTTATCATATTAAACCAATTAAATATTCAACTTGATTTAGCGCTACTCAATGAGTTGTGAAGCTGTTCCGATGATACATTTTCAATGCATCGTTTCGTTACCTCATTTATGTATTTTTAACTTCCGCCTCTCTCAGCCTTCCTGCTGTTTAATCTTTGGTTTTTTTATGGAAGAAACTACCAAAGCCTTATACTCTACTTGCACGATGTAGATGAGCGATTACAACTTTACAAAAATCTCCCTTTCAATAAGAATTAATTCTGTTGGAAATTAGGCTACGGCGGGTAGGATTCTCGATCTCTTCATGCGCAAACGAAAATGCGAAGTTACACTCGCACCATATGAATAGTTGGATTTTATAAACCACCAAGGCTAAACTACAGTCGTAGTAACAAAGGTGAAATTCAAATAGGCGGCTGTGCTAATACATAATCTTCTGGCTACCTGCTTGTATCGCTTATATGTGTCCGGAAAGGCGTCGGAAACACGTCATTAGATGTGGTTCGGAAGGTCTGACCTTATTATCAGCGTAGGCAATTAATAGAATAGAAAAGGGACTGTAAAAGCGACACGTTCTTCCATCTCTCTGTTGCTTTCTTCCCTCCCGGGTGGAAGGCGGTCAACAAGCCAGAGGAATATGAAGCGAAAAACTTGAGAAAAACTTTGTCTTGCTGCGTAGATCCTCAAAAACCACTCGGTTAGTTATTGATTGTTCCCAGTAGAGGGAGAAACTCCAGACACTCGCGTTGCGGGCGGGTAAATGAGTGTGTGTACGTGTGCATCGTTTGGTAGACTCATCAAACTCCATCATGACTAATTTGTGCGTACAGCAGAGAGAAAGGGCAAATCCTGTATAATATCAAAAGTGGTTTAAAGTCCCTTTACCCTCTACCTGCTTCCTTGGATGTACACCTACTCTGGTCAGTCGCAGATGAGTGAGAGATGGTGGCGTGGAGTGAAGACAATTAAGTCTCCCAATACAATGCCCATTTGCATTGCGTTCACCCCTTTTTGTTGCTATTACAAGGAATATGCGACTTGTTTCCTGGTAAAGCTCATGTACGAGAATTGAGTTTTGGGCGAGTGGCTTCAATTGGGATAGTCCTTGAATGTCGGAAGTCTGATACTTTCCTGATTGGCTAGAAACTCGGCCAGTCTGTGAAGTTTTACAGGCCTATTTTTCATAAAAGAGCAGGTTTAATTACCTGTACAAATGTGTGCACTAGTGCTTGGATTAATATCATATGATACGTCACGTTTTTGTTTAGAATGTGGGAACACAGTGACAGTCATGTTCCTTGCACTAACTCCATGAGACTTGGACTGCTACCAAAATTAAACCTATTTTTGGACATAGAAATAAATCCAAACATCCCTCGTACGCCAGGTTTCTAGCACACACACTTCAGTGCATGATTTATTTCAGCATATTGTAAGTCTATAATGTAAATAGAGCGGTCGCATATCGAATTGCATTCACATTCGTTTGAACCAAGCCGAAGATTTTCACTCCGTTTTAGTGTTTACGTTCAACTTTATTTATTTGTACAAGCTTCCAACAAGGTAACGGTGGAATTATTCCAATTGAATTATGTCCTCTCATTTAAAAATGTGTTCTTAATCTCATTCTAAGGTAGCGTATCAAATGTGGAACTCTATTTTCATACCAATAAAGTTTCGATACTGAGTCAAGCTTCGGTGTCTTCGCCCTTCACTTATTTCTTCATTTCACCTAAGAGGATTAGAATAAGATTTTGGAGTCTAGGACTTGATTAAATCCAGGTACTTGCTTTCTAATAAACAACTTCTGAAAAAGTTAAACAATTTTGATGCATTTGGGACTGGGGGCTCTTAAATGCAATGTAATTTAATTTAATTTAATTTAGTTTAATTTAATGAGGACTAAAGACTCCTTTTAGAAACTGTTTCAAAATGGTTCTGTTGTATAATCTTTCGGATTCCTACAAAATCATCAAGAGTTGACGCAGTTATAGATTTCGTGGCTAACTGCAGAACTTACCACTACTTCCTACCATAAACGGGCATGGACACCTCCTAGCCTTTTATTTCTTATAGAATACTTATTTTATTTTGAACACTACTTTGCTATTACTCTTTAGTAATTTGAAAGCTACTTTCGTAAGTGTTTGTTGCACTTCACATATAGAGATGACACTACAAACCGATTGATGGAAATATAGGATGTGAGATTGTGATTAAAGCGTTAAATGACATCTTTTTAATGGTTTCATGTGTTTCAGCATCATTTTTAAGTGACAAAAACGCCATTATTCGAACAAATGCACAGTGCAGATATGCAGCGAAATACACTCGATTAAATGAAAAGAGTCCTCTTCTCTCTCTGTTTTCCTTTCAAACATACTGGAAAAAAGGCAACTACTTTTCTACCCAACCATGGTAATGCATGAAATTTTTATTGTTTATCAGCTGTCAGGAAATATTTGTTTACGAATTTATCTAGCATTTTTAAATGCGTGGAAACTTTCACCTTAGTGCTTTTTGACACATTCACTACTGATGTCGCATGCATGCGACTTTCCAGTTTTCTTTTCCCAGCCTCGCGTATTACGCCTGCTTATGGTAACGGGCTGCACTAAATCGTGTCACAAACAGATTGGTCGCATTGAAAATAGTCAAGTAGGTGTAGGCTGTTCCTTTTTTTGAAAGACTTTTGCATTGCATCTTAGATATTTGAGCAACGGGTGAATTACCCATTTCTAATTTTCAGGTGCTGGAGTCCGGCTTAAGGGGTCGGACACCCGGACCTAGGTTTTTTTCTTTTAAGATTTAGGCATCAAACACGTAAAAAACCGTTTGTATGCTGCTATTTTATCTAAATGGATGCGAAAATGTTGAATCGACCATGGAATTCAATTCTACGCGGCCCTATTTTCCCAATGTGCCCCATTTTCACTTAATGATTGGTTTGGATATTTAATTGCCACCCCATCTACTCACTCCCTCCCCAGGTATTCATCGCGTGTTAGGTTTAAGTGGGACTGCAGCGCTGGCGTTCTGGCCATAACTCCTTAAAATGGAAAGTAAAATCAGCAAGCCATATTACTGTTGCAAATGCCTGACAAAAAAACAAAAAACCTATCGTACCCTCCAAACTTAAGTAATTTATGTCCAAATTCCATCGTGTTTGATAAACAATGTACTCATTATTTCAGTTGTGCATAAAATAACATAAAAATGGTAAGCAGGAATTGCAAACAATTTGTGCCACTATAAAACAATTAAGCATCTGAATTGCTGCAGTAGATTATTCTCTGAGACGCTGATAACAAATGTGCTCAATCATCAAAATCTTCCACTTGGAAGCACAATCATGCCTATAAGTTCAATGAGTTTACAGCACCACTGAGAGTTGGACAATTAATTTGCGTGTTATAAAAAAATTTTCGATTTTATTGACACAAGTCAATCAAAGGGTATCGCAATGTTCGTTTGCAATTCAAATGACCTCCTTTCCTGTTCCTCCTCCCTCGTAAACAAACAATTGACATTCATCTTATTCCCACCTCGTTGAAACAGATCACTTTTTGTCTGTTTTTTACAACAGTTGCAAATTAATCTCCCACAGAAACGGCTGTAGTGTCATTACCTTTTTGAGTGCGTACAGGTGCTGCATTTTTAATGAAAGGAATTTTCAGATGTCATCAAAATCACCCCTTATGCCGATTGCGTGGGGACACTCGAAGCAAAGCCTCTGAGAGCCGTACAAGAATTTCGTCTTGTGACTGTCCATTTTTCCTCTTAAATCAAATTATATGGCCAGATTTGCACTCTTGACATTTATCTCAATTGTCTGTATGCGTTCCCGTTTGAAGCGCATTACCTATTCACCGGTAGGTGTAATCTCAAATTATTTCAAGTAATTGTAGTGCTTTGCGAAATGTGAGCTCACCATGAATCATGACAATTGCTAGCTATCAATTCAAGCATGATTTCGTGACTCTTTATCTTTGGGTACTTGAATAAAATTTATTTCATCAGAAGAGAAGTCGAGTGGTGTAGTGCCCATAAAGATGTTACCGTAAGCCAATCATCAGGGAAGGGCAGCACACATCACTACATTACAACAGCACTACACCCTTATGATTGGATATTAGCAATATTACTTTGACGAGGCACTAAGAAGACCCTATATTTGTAGATGGTGTGAATTCTCAATGAAGGTGTATTACAGCTCATTTTAATTGAAATGTTAGGTGTTTGTAGGCACAGAAAATGTTCACTGATGGCTTTGTGACACCCGTCATTCAAAAGGTGGTACAACCAAGTTCTTAATTGTTCGTTTGGCTTAGACATAATTTTTTGACATGCTTCTTGCATCTCTTCCAACATCAGTTGAAATCAAGCTAGGGGCCGAAATGTCATAGGAGGAGCAACAGTGCGTACTTTCAACTCTGGACTTACCTGATTTTAAAGGGCCGTTTTGCGGTCACTGTGATGTTTAACCGACTGGAAAGAGGAACATGAGAGTATGTTCTACACTTTCATCACCATTATCCCATTGCACTTCAGTCACAGCAAAAGGAAAAAGTATGCAACACACCCTTAATGCATCTGGCAGAGCTTTTGTGTAGCCCGAAAGGGGAGCATTTTGATTCTGTCGCAAAACGCGATAAAAACCAGGGCACGTTCCGACATTAACTCACCGAATCTATCAGAACTATTTTACACTGTTGTTTTTAAACATATCTCAGACAGACGCCATAGAGGAGAATTTAATCTAGCTGGGTATCTGCTCTGTGCTGGAGCAAAAATGTACAGACAAGTTGCCTTGGACACAGCTTTTTGTCGATGAATTGGAAAAAGGAGCCTTTATAGGTGGAATTTATTGCCTTCTTCTGAATTCTGCAGCAAAATACTCATGGCAATATTAGAGGTCGAAGTTCAAATCATTAAGGAGAGCCGCTTCGCGCCCTACATGTTTTCTTGTGTCGAAGTGCTTTGAGTAGCCCTCGTTCGTTGATTTCATTTTTGGCTAATGTAATTATTTAATTTGCAATATTTTTTGTCAAAATACGTTAATGCCCTTTCGACACTTCGGTTGCTTTTGGAGTACTGACAATCTTACCAAGAAGGCGATTTAACAATCGTCGGCTAATCTGAACCTTCTTATACATAGGAATACTTCTAGACTTAAATTAGGCCCGCTAATGTGCCATAATCTTCGGGAAAATTAACAGACTTTAAAGCTTCTTGAGGGTGCTTGAACATCTTGTCTGTTTATTCTCTTATCATAAACGCATATCGATACACAGAGGTCATTATTCCTGTGTCGAATTTGTTTTGATTTAACCATAAAGTTAGGGATTAATTCCCGAGGGAATGTTACATCGTCAAGTATGCCACTGATTTTGCGTTTTAGAGGAGTGTCGAGGGCTGATTCTCTGCTAACAACCGATATGACAGGTCCGAGAGACATAAATAGCACACACACATGGACCCCAGTGATTCATTCGTCTGTGCCCCCCCGTCTAGCTCTCGGAAATACATCTTCCAAGAAGCCGTGCATCTGATTTTCCTCTTTCGGCTGCATGCAGTGACACTTTATTCAAGCCTTAAGTGATAAATTAAGCAGAATTGTTGTTCTTAAATACCTCCCTCCCTTCCTCCGTCCAACATTTGTCATCATAAGAAGCAGTCTGGAAATCTAACTTTTCACAAGATCCATTTAAATCATTAAACATAAATTAAGCAGAGCTCATAAACAGGCAATAACAATTTCTTTGTGCATTGTTCCCCTATTTCTAGCTCCCAAACCCCATATTCGAATCTTACGGCTGCTATTTGAGCTCAAATCCATGGCAAATTATTATGCTAGCAACTGATAAAGCATTGTTTTCAAGGGGAAGTATTGTGCTCTAAGTGCGCAATTTGAGGTGAAAAACACTAAAGTAATTGTTTTGTGCAATCAATAAGTTGAGCAAAAAAAGACATTCCTATAGAAGAATTAATGGGTCGCCACTTATTTGTGACGTGTAATAGCATTAAAGTGGGTATTTAGATTAATTTTCATCGTTTTTATGACTTGGGTACGAATGCCTTTTTGCTTATGGAAAACTCTTGATTACTCGACTGCAAATTATTTGCTTTTTGGTCTTTTTGTGCTATTTCCTGTTTATTAAGTGGCAGTATCGATGTATGCATGTATGGGGGTACATGGCCAATGACCAAAAAGAATTGAAGGCTAAAGTTTTGTCGGTAAAAATTTAATTAGAGGCTTTTTCATGCTGATTTTCCTTGTCAGCTTATTTATCTTGTCAATTAGATCATTTATTCTAATAGATATCCGACGGAATATTTGGGATTAGTTTAATCATTTACCCTTCCCTACGTTCCTCCTCAGGTGTTACGGTGAAAGTGCCGTAATTCTCACTTTCATCTCACCTACTATACAAGTTATAGGAGAGTAAAAAAAAAATTAGGAAATGGGAATTGAAGCACGAAATGGAGTCGAATATGTTGCTGATATATACAGTACGTGATCTAATTAAGGTGAAAGGTAAGCTGAAAAAAGTTCACTGGAATTTCGGACAGGACTGCTTGATCCTCAAGTCATAAAATCACAAAAGCAACAGCTCGTTGGAAATTAAGTTGAACTTTGCTTTTTTCAGCCAAAGCTAGCATCCTGGAACTTCCATTTCAGGTTCCATTCGGGTACAGCAGACGAAATATTGCCACGGAATTTAGGTATCTCGGCCACACAGTATCTGTGCCTTTTTCTATTAGTCATATTTCTACTCACATACGTTAGCACCAGTAGTCGAGGGATTACAGTTGTATGACGGCTTCAGATTAACTGAGTTGTCGCGATTTTAACTCATAGGTTTGAAATTATGGTCTGTTGGGACATATTAAGGTCTTCCACAATTGCTTATTTAACCTAACGGACAAAATAAAATTATAGGGCAGGATAATAAATAATTGCCGTAGCACGAAGGACATAACTTTCCCCAAAAGATGCAACTGATTATGCTTTATGTTTCATGAAAATGTACCCTGGAGTTTAAATTTAGCAGTTAGTTTTTGAGTGTTTGCAATTTTAAATCGAAAAAAAACAACATTCCTTACCTTCTGTCTGAGAGTCACCCTAAAATTTAATCTCTGACCCATAGTATTGTAAAGCACCCTAAGAAAGTGGTTCACGCAGTTGTGCCACGCATTAATTGGCCTCAGAACAATGAACCAAGACATGCAGGTACTCATGCATCTCTTTGCAATCGATTCACAGCTTAGAGTGAAAAGCGTATTTGTTAGTCTGCTTCTTTGCCTTTAAAGAATTTAAATAATATTAAAGCACATAAGCCTTACTGTTTTTTTAAGTATGTGACGTCCACTTCTGCATGGCCTACTTTACGACGTCAGTAACTCGGTTTAGAGAGCATAAACACTCTTTGTTTTTGCGAAGAGAATTATGTTGAGATTCAACTTCAAAAGTGTCTTGTAGAGGCTTTCCAAACCTATTTCAACAAGCTCATTAATAAATTTTTTTGGGTAAAGTTTTCAAATGACCGATTTTCACCTACCCTATCCAATGTTCATAAATGGATGGCAAAATTAGCCTTGAAAATGAAACTTTCAAGTACTTTTAAGTTGGGATTTCTCTCCACTTAATATCCCATAGAACTAGTAGATTTGTGAATCCTTTTACTTTATTAACCAGCTGTAAACCGAAGGAATTTGGGTTATGTCTTTGGCCAGTTTTTCGGTACACCAAGCATTTGCTGACAATAAAAGTAATAACGCTTTTATTGCTATGGTAATGTGCATAATTGCAAATATCTCGCGGTCAGGAAACTTGGAACTGATTTACAACTCTTTTGATGCCCTAGTCTCATAAGAAGCTACATTGAATACGAAATCATTAAACGTGTTGAGCACCTCACTGCTTGGATGGGGTGGTGTTAATCACTTAATAAAAATATTTCTATCCTCTTGTGGATAAGTCTGTGCGATAAGAGATGGAGTGAAATGAACGTTTAATGTTGTATTGTTACGCAATTCGTAGATTAGTATTGAATAAGAGGCCACTTGCGATAGCCATTTTGCCGCATTATTGTTAATAAGTTAACTATTTTAGTTCGTATTACCAGGTTTTGCAAGACTAATTTGGAACGAAAGCGAATCTTTCTTCCTAGGCCAAAGTTATCCTCATCGTCATCAGTCAGAAAAGTTGAACACTATTCTGTCTGTGCATTTTGCAAAAAAAAAGTGTATTTGGACTAAATGAATGTATTTGTGCTGTTTCCTTGATAGCGGCTAAAAGTGAGAATTCACCTGAGGGTTGTTCAAAAGTCCACGTCCAGCCCGGCGATAATCGCCCGGATCCGGGAGGGTCAATAAAATCCGACCTCAACAAGCCTTTACATCGGCCTAAAACCATCAGGGTTTTTGCCTTGACGGGTGTTTGGATTTATGCTGTTGATTTTACAATGAGTCATCAAAGAGTTCATGTTTTTGAAACAAAGTTCAACTTTGTTACACAAGTGTGCGGAGTGTATTCCACAGCGCCACTTTGGCGTTAGCACTTGGCATACCATCAATTTGGCTTGCCTGGAGGATAGCTCACCTACCTGGTTGAATTCTTGCGTCACAGAGAGCATAAAAATTAATCTACATTTTGCTGATTTAAACTTATTATTAACCGCATAAAATACTGTGTACCGATACTAGTGTATTTTGACTATTTGACACCTTTCAGTTCATTAAAAAAACAAGTCGTGTGAACCAACAGTGTCGAAATTGTAACCATGACAAAATTTACCGCTCATTTGTGCGTTGATGTAAAAAATTCTCTTGAAGATTTTAGCCCAACATTCTTCACCATAGCGGTCCTACGCCTAATTCATCTTCAAAATTAAGAACTCCTAATTGTCTTGAGTGTGTGGAACATTTCATTCGTTTAACTTTGCCGTTAACATTATGGGCTGTCTGCGTTTTGTCACATTTACTGTTTAACAAATACTTTTCTAAGTAAATGTTCTTTAAGGCGTCCAAATACGACTTTGAAGGTTACTTTTCAAACTGACTATTTCAATCCTTACGCACCCTCTGATGTACTTGTAAACGGTGTGTGGGTGCTCCAAGGAATTGCAGCTACTGCCTACCCATATGAAATGGTGCAAGGTCTGCTATTCAGTTCAGAGGTTGAATTACCAAATAAGTGGTAACTTTAAATGAACATACAGAGCTTCCGTGGGTAATTGAAGGCACACACACACACACACACACACACACACACACACACGCATCCTGTCTTGCATCAAATCCTCGCTGGTGTAATAAAATTACACGCCGATGCAAACCACCCCGATTAAACTTCAAAGAAAGAGTCCTCACATGGCAAGTGTGTTCCACTTGCTGGACGCATGTTGTTTCAAGCCTGCAAACACATTAGCCCAGGCAGATAGAGAGACATGATACACTTCAATAGGCCAATCTGACTCATTTTTTGTGCGTTTTGTGTATGTGATTTAAATGAAACACAACCAGTCGGTCACAGTAGTCCCAATAGCGGCCGGATTTCAAGGAGGGCAATCGCAAGCCAGTGTCGACAAGGCCACAATTGTCACGATTTCGCACACCCCCTCTCCTAAGCCATCCCAACTGGTTTTTGGGTAGGGTCAAATAAAGACGGTGGGAGACGTGACAGAGCTAGTAAAATGTATTGGTTGCTAGCTTCCTTCTAAAAGTTGTTTTTTTTAGATTAAACTAGTAGAACTCCTTTATTGTGCTTATTAATGGATGTTTTTGCGGGGAATGTATATCGACATTTTCCAGAATAAATTACTGTACGCCACTCCATACACTGTGAACCCGACCCAGTAACATATCCCATTAGCATATTGTCAGGCGTTATGTAAATGAATGTTAGGCTTTAACGTGCGAATTATGATTAGAGGGATTTAATACATCAGTGTGGCAATAGAGGCTTTAGCCAGCATCAATTCTCTTACACTTCACCTAGTTCTGTTCATCACCAAAGTAATGCTCTTGACCCTGGAACGGTTACAAGAGCTAGCAGCAACGCGCCGCACTTGTTATTTAGCCTTGCCTTTGGCGGCACTGCTAACTGACACCTGACAGGCCTTGCCTCATTTTTATTAAATGAACCTTTTTTTTAACAGTGGCAAATGGTCGCATACATATGCACACATCTTGGTTTTATGCAAGCGCAAATAGGAAATATGATCTCCCTACTGGTAGGCCGATCTGACGTGCTCTACCTTTAAAGTGCATAAGTCTGTTACCTGAGGAGGATGTAGGTGGCTTGAGAAAACTGCGCGTATGTGAAATAAAATGATATGCGGGAAGTCTACTCTAGTGCAAATAAACACCATAAACTATATTGGCATACCCAACATTTATATTCTACTTCCTAACACGATTGTGACAGTGGGGAGCATTAGGTGCATCCCATGCGTGATGAACTATGACTACTGTTCAAAAGTCACATGTGCTCTTGCACTATATGAAAATCAATATGTCGATCGGTTGAAAAGTACCCGAATAAATGCAGTGCATGCCGAGATTTCGGAGTTGGTTTGACTACACGTCACCACATATGCGACGGCTTAGGACTAACTCGAAGTTGCTCGATTAACCAGGCGTGTATGTGTGTGTGCCCTAATTACCAGCACATACTCACACACGCACGCCGAGGAAGTGGGGGCGGAGAGCCCCAACTACAAAGTCGCATACACGACCTATGCATAGAAACATAGCCATGCACACACACATACATACGCACGCTTATTTGGCTTGGTGTTTCATGCTGCGGACAGGTTTTAATGTAGAATACAAGTGTGGGGACTGGTGTACCAATGCGTATTTGTGTGTGTGTGTGTGTGTGTGTGTGTGTGTGTGTGTGTGTGTGTATAGGTGGACGTGCGTGTGTGTGTGCACGTCCCAGACGGTGTGCACACGCGCGCATATGTTCATGCATGCGTAGGTGTGCCTGTGCTTGTGTATTAGGCCCAGTTTTCGTCTAATCACGTGTGCGTATGTATGTGCGTGCACGCTTTTCATTGTTTTTCTTTGTGCCATGCGAGGCTAGGATAGCTCTCACGAGCATGCGCAGGTAACCAAGTCCGCGCTTGTGCGCCAAAACATTGAAAAAACCTACCAAACCCACGTCTGTACAACACACACATCCGTCTGTGCAATCACAATTCACCTTAAAGGGTAGTGTGCATTATGACTCAGTTCCGGTCAGGCTGAGTAGAGTAAGCACCAGATACAGCTCGACACCCACTAACTACTTTTCATTAAAAGTTAAGTGGAATTAGTCGAAATTAATGGCTGAAATGCAGTCAGAGTGAGGGTGGTACTGATAAAGTTTGCTCAATACGGATCGCTTTAATTCAGGCACAGAAATCAGACATTTCTAGAAAAAGTAGTCAAATGTGAACTCAAAAAGTTAGTAAAATTTGTGCTCTGTACGTTTGTTTGTTCGTGTGTCCCGGACCACGCCTTAACTTTCATGTCCGGACGTGCGAGCGCCATTGAGGCGTGCAAGGGTTCTACACTGTAACCATAGTGTGTACGTGCGGTAAGAACACTGGTGCGTCTGCCTAAACCTAGTTAACATTTGTCGTCAACTAATGTGACAGCCTAGTTGAGGGAGCTAAAGAGGAAGTCTGAGGGGGAACCGACGAAAATTCTATCGTACTCATACACGCACACACGCCCATCAGTTTACTCCCCTTCGCCCTCTCCCCTCTCTCTCTCCCTCTAGGTCCTTCAAGCTTTGTCTGCGGCGTGTCTTCGATTTTCTATCGGTGGGTGGTGGTTGAAACGATGTTATGCGCGTACATAGGCATGCACACACGCACGCGAGCATGCACGCGCACGCGGCCTAAAGCGTGTTAGCATTAATGCTAAGGAACCTCGGCCTGGAATGATTTGCTTGAAAATGAAAATATCACTCCTTCGTATGTCATTCGCCTGCGTCATTACGAACGTTAGAGGCTTGCCCGACACTACTCTTCTAATAGGCCCCTTTTTATTTTGATTTTGGTCAATTTGGCAAGGTATTTCATCAAATAAAACTACGATCAGGGTAAGCACTGTTCTTTTCTATGTGCTCATTGATCTTAAAAGCATTAAAGCATATGCACTTTTTTTCCCAATCTTTAAGATGGCTGGAGCTCGTCCAAATGGTCCTCATTACACCAGGCCCTTAGTTGCTTTGCTCGATGGAAGGGATTGTACGGTGGAGATGCCACTACTCAAAGATGTAGCTACCGTTGCTTTTTGCGATGCGTCAGGCACAAGTGAAATTCATGAAAAAGTTCTCAATGAGGCTTTTGGAGCTCTTCTGTGGCACTCAATCACTCTTACCAGAGAAGACCTCCAGAAGTTTAAAAGCCTCAAAATAATCGTCAGAATTGGGAGGTGAGTTTCATCTAGCACCATTTAATCCAACCTAATTTTAGTGGTTTTGACAACGTGGACATAAAAGCAGCGGGAGAATTGGGCATTGCGGTCTGCAATGTACCTGGTTATGGCGTGGAAGAGGCGGCCGATACCACAATGTCGCATATTTTAACGCTCTATCGAAGAACTTACTGGCTAGCTGATATGGTTCGTAGTGGAAAGAGAATAAGTGGACCGGAACAACTGAAGGATGCTGCTGCTGGAACAGCTCGCATACGAGGCGACACGCTGGGAATAGTCGGGCTCGGTAAGCATTATTTTGGAGGTTAACATTTTACTTCCAAAACATTTGTTACAGATAAACAGTTGTATCGATTTTTGTGTTTGAAAACCTATTATAGTGATGCTTTACGTGTCTATGCTTTAATTATGGTCGTTGTAGTTGACCCTTTTTAAGTTGTCTTGGTCTTGTGAAAGTGACGTTAGTAGCGTACTTTCTTTTGTGCACCAGTTACTGAGGCCGTGTTTGTGTGGGCACGCTACCTCGTGGCACTCCGCCGCGTTAGCGTTGTCACAATGTCATTCATTGTAACTGGGATGTAATATTTCACGTTGAACATTTAGAGTGGTAGTCATATGGAGAGCCACTGAGGTGTCTTCTTTGAATTGTGATGAGGTCCATTCTAAGGCTTGAGCATCTCAAAGCAAGCTATGTAGGAGCGAATTTTCCTTCCAGGTCGCATTGGCGCCGCTGTGGCTTTGCGCGCCATGGCGTTTGGCTTCAGAGTCGCCTTCTTCGACCCCTACCTATCAGACGGCATTGAGAGGTCTCTCGGCATTGTTCGAGTCTACAATTTACAGGAACTCCTCTACCAGAGTGACTGCGTCACTCTTCATTGCACTCTTCATGACCAGAACCGTGGTATGATCAATGCAGACACCATCAAGATGATGCGAAAAGGTATCGCCAGGTTTGGCCCATTAGAGCTGGGAGTTGGGAATGTGGATTCAACGTGTTTCATTCTTGTTTTAGGTGCATTTTTGATAAACACCGCAAGAGCTGGTCTCATTGATGAGACGGCTCTGACTAACGCTCTTAAAACAGGAGTTATTCGGGCTGCGGCCCTCGATGTGATTGACTCTGATCTGACGACGGGTAAGTGTTAGCCACTATTTTCTTCGGAATAAATAAAACAAGGCTGCGCATGGGGATGGACATGTGGTAATGAATGAGTCATCGGAGTGACGTTGTCAGGCTCGACGTGTGTGTGTGTGTGTGTGACTAATACAGTCGCATGACAGGAGTCCTGGCCGTGGGAATTAAATGTCGTTATTTTGCTTCCCTCCCCCTAGGTCCCCTCAAGGATGCCCCCAATCTTATCGTGACACCGCACATGTCCTACTACAGTGAAAACAGCGTACGGGAAATGCGTGAGGCTGCGGCCAACGAAATCCGTCGGGCGGTTCTCAACAGAGGTCCTGGTGGTTTGCGAAACTGCGTGAACAAGGAGTACCTTGTGGGCGCTCCCACCAGTCTGTACAGCGGTCTGAATAGCCACACTAATCCTCTCGCTCTCGCTGCCAACACTGCTGCACTGAACAACCACGCGACCGCTATGGCAGCCGTTCTCTCAATGCCTCCTTTCTCGGGTGCTGCTGGAGCGAATTCCATGGGTCTAACCTTGCCTCCAGCTCTTCTCGGCGCAAACTTCGCGTCAACCGCAAATCTTGGCGGGCCGTCCAACTCAGTGGGAGCGAATAATGGCGCTCTCCAGGGTCCACATGGAGCCGCTGGTCCTGGTGGTATGCTGGGAAACAATGTATCCTCTTCCATTCCTGCGCTCATTCCACCTCCGCCGGGAGGAGCGAATTCTCAGTTTGCACAAAGTAGTCTACCCACGCCATACCCTCCATTCCTGCCTCCCAATTTTGCTGCCAGCCTCTCTGGACTAACTGGTCAACAGCAACAACACTCACAACCAACTAACCAGCCTCCGCCTCCACAACCACCTTCGCAGGCTGCGTCGCAGTCTCAGCCATTGGCGGTGGTATCTGCGGCGGCGGCAGCGGTAGCAGCAGCGGCGGCGACACAGCCAACACTTGCTTCTCAGCAGTCGAGTCAAAGTGGGCCAACCATGTCCAAGGCTGGCAGTAGCCCCGCTCCAAACGTCGGAAATGGTTCTAGTGGTGGAATGAACGGCGGTTCCAACGCACCTCCCGCTTCGGACTCAAATGCGAAGCCGTCTTGTTCTCCAAATGCGGCCCTTGATGTGCAGAACGTTATCCACGGGTATGTCCAAACTTGCGGGTTTCGCGCAACTATTCTTTTATTTGGTCGATAACCTTCCCGTTCCAAAGTTTGGTTAGGCTTTCCGATCCTCGTCCACGTACCCCATCTTTGAAACCGTGTGAGTGACTTGGCTTCCATCATGCGTTCCGTGTTTTGTCGGTTTCCGAGTTTGGTCACTTTTTGTCAATCTAAGGATGTGCATCAAAAAGGCTTGTGTTTTGACTCAAGGTTTTGGCAAAAATGCCAAATAATAGGTTTTCTAAACACTGCTTTTGCCTCCAGGAACCCTAACTTCTCGCCTTTCCCCCCTGGCATGGTAAAGTCGAAGGCCAATGATTCTCCGTGACGAAGAGGCAAATAAATCGCTCGTTACAACTGATATGAGGTCGGTTTTATCTGTTGTTCCTCCTCCTCGTACATCTTGAACATTTTCGTCACATCCTTGTTCCCTTTTCTCCTCTGTCTATCTGTCTGTGTCGACTTTATCACTACCGCTGTTTCTTATTTTTTTGTAATGTTTGAATAGAGTAGCTCTGATCTTTGTGCGTGCGTGCGTGCGTGCGTGCCTGCGTGAACTATCTTGGTTAGCGTTTGTTGATCCATTTCCATCTCTTCGCAACCCTCGATGCATTTTCGCCTCTGTATATATTGTAACTTCCTTTCTGTAATGCCTGCGCTTTGTGGTACATCGGCGGACTCACTTTGCTCCCGTGAGCAACTTGAGTTCTGCCCACTCTGATCGTTTTATATGAAGTAAACTTGTGTTTAATAAACGTGCTATCCCACATCCTCGATTTCCACCTTGTGGACGAGCAGGAATTTAACAATGGGTCCCATATTCAGGTAACCCTAGTCTTGGGTGGTTTTAGAGGCGTCTATTTTCCAGTTCAGTGGATAATGCCGGGACGCGGGGGGCACCAGACGCCTTTCCCATCTCAGATGAGGGTGCGGGTTGATGTGTCTCCGCCTCCGCCGGCGCCGACATAAACGATCCGCATTTATGTCTGCCTGAGTGAATGTTTTAAGGTTGTGATTTATGGTATGCCATCTGTCATGATACCTAAGGCGATTTCGGGGTCTCACATGTTGGGAGTGGGATCGGTCTTCAATTGATTAGCGTGGGCATGCGGTTTGTTTTAAGTGAGCGCCACTCACTGATGGCAAATTGGTTGAGGCTTTGTAAGTGTTTTGCGTGAAAGGAAGCTAGCATCTGATTGATGACTTAGTTCTTGACTAAACTTGAGTTTACGGAGATGTATAAAGCGGCTCCGGGTTTGGTAGGCGACTTCATTCGGGCGAAAAGTCTGTTTTTAGCAAACCTTACTGTGTTAACTTGTTTTGAAGTTGGGCTGACATTAAACTGGTTTTAAAGGTGTAGGCGAATTGTTGAAGATTTATTGTTGCTACTTTTTGTTTGCTGCAGTCGCTCACACCGTATCGATTTTTCAATGTTGTGACGATGAGTCATCGTGAGGTGTACTAAGAACGGCAAAACAATCGACTTTTAATTTCAGCATGCGGAGTTATTGATTTTCTTCGTCTAGCAGATATTGGAAGGCTCATGAGTGACAATGTTGAGCAAATCTTAATCAAAACGTCTTATCAGCACAGCATCAATCCATTTCGAGCAGTGTTCTCTTTTAAATTTTAAATTAAACAGACTAATGCAACCTGACGCAAATGTGGGTTTCTCCAACGAGGTGCAATCAATTGTTACGGCGGCCAATCAAGTTCAAATTCAAATAAGCTGCAAATTTAGCTTAATCAAAACGTCTTATCAGCACAGCATCAATCCATTTCGAGCAGTGTTCTCTTTTAAATTTTAAATTAAACAGACTAATGCAACCTGACGCAAATGTGGGTTTCTCCAACGAGGTGCAATCAATTGTTACGGCGGCCAATCAAGTTCAAATTCAAATAAGCTGCAAATTTAGCCAATCTACGGTTCAGCTACCAAGATGTGTACAAAGGGTGATCTCTCCAGAAAGTTCTTGTTGATCAATTTCACCGAAGTGCGAAATTAAGCTCTTCAGATTTCTTTTAGTTGATGTGCTCACAAATAATGTATGAGGCCTTATCAGCATCACTTGGCGGGTCGAGCTTTATAAATTGAGGTGACATAATTGTCTGTCAAGTTAAATGGAGGACCACAGGTTACTTCAGTTTAAGTTATTGCCTTTGACAATGAAGTAGATATAGGCCTTTGGAAGGCGTCGGTTTGTAGCTATTGGTAGCATGGATTAAAATTCAATTATTCATTCGACCTCACTTGACCTACTTTGCACAAGAACGCGGTTTATCCTTCATCCACGTCGGCCTGATGAACGGGATTGGAGCTTTTCACTTATATTAACAGATTAAGCTGGTAACGTGGTGCCCTTGAATGAATGCTTATCTTACTGCGGGTTTACCAAACGCTGCCCTGTGAGATTTGATAAAATACATCACTCAATGTTCGGACAACACGTAAGCCCAGGAATGAATAATGATTGGAATAAGCTGCCCTGAGATCATGAGACAAACCAATTAATTAATTTATAGAGGTACATGTCGCTCGATAGATGCACTTGAAAAGTACATACTTTGAACAATGGGAATCGGTCGAGCACTTTTATCTACTATACTGGTAAGATCTTAATTGCCATTTCATAACACGGGAACGAAATACAAAACAGAGCTGATGCTGATTTTAAAATAAGACTGCCTTAGTTATCACCCATCAGACTAAAACCCAGTCCGCTTTTGTTTGCAGTGCTCTAGTCAATGGATTAAAATCGCGTCTGTGATAAGATCCTCCTGACAAATAACTAGTTTCTTCACATGAGTCACACGTAATTAGAGGAGTAGTTCCTCCATTAATCCTGGACCCATTAAGCTTAATTAGAAAAAAAGCACAGCTTTTCTGACAAGAGTATGCGCTTGTTGTTTTGATTTGCAGTTGGACCACTCGTCAGAGCATATGACTATGGGCGTTTACAACAACGCCTCAACTCGAATGCACGTAATTAATTTGATACTTTAAAGAATAACTTAAAAAGTTACTTTATGTCGATTAAGATTGTAACATCAGTCCAGTGTTAGTTTTCAAACAGCGAAATGGGGCTCAGATTATGAAGCGAATAACTGAAAAGGCACCACTAATATCGTGCCTCTTTAGTTGAACAGATTAAAAAGAGCGAAAAAGTTAAGTTCATGTATTAATTACATCCAATCCTCCGCTTACGTAAAAAGGAGCACTATTATTTACCAGACAAAAGAAGTTAGCACAAAGGGACCAGGAGGATTAACACTAATGGAAAAGCGAATCAGCATCACTGATAATTCGGCCTACGCGAGGATGCTCGAGAGATACGAAAAATGTCTATTAAATTAGAGGATGTGTACATATATATGGCCGCAAAATGTCAAACAGGATGGATATAACCACTGACCTTACCTGAACAATTAGCACTGGCAATTAATTTGGTCTATTTTCAA
The DNA here is from genome assembly GCA_001923025.3 of Taenia multiceps. NCBI lineage: Eukaryota > Metazoa > Platyhelminthes > Cestoda > Cyclophyllidea > Taeniidae > Taenia > Taenia multiceps. The sequence goes on along the minus strand of CM010311.1, from coordinate 45,463,975 downwards.
CAGATTAGAATCCCGCAGAGTGATTATTAGCGCTTTTGGAAAATCTGTTTCCCCTTACAAATAAAGTTCGTGAAATCTTACCTAATCGTAAACATGCAAGCAGTTGTAAGTACGCCACTAAGTGGTTAAATAGCTCACAAATTCAGCCAAAATAACCATTACGAGAAGTCACGAGGTCTGTGCATGAACGAATGACCCCAAAAACTTGGCGGCATGAGGCCTGAATGCGTGTAGGCATACAACTAATGCCTTGAAAACGAACCACACCAGGCCTTGAGAGAGGGAGAAAACCTCACTTTTGGTTTTTCAACCTTTTCACAAAATGGTTTAAATGCATTCTTTTCGTGAGGTTTAAACCAAGTCAGTGAATGTGGCAATGCGCGCGCTTGTGTTATTTATCATCAAAGGTGCAACATTTGGAAGATATATTAGTGGGATATTTACACAAGGTGACTTTACTTACTACCACTCAAAAACATTCCAAGTATGCACATTCCTGATTTAATGTGTTTAAGAACAAATTGATGGGGAATTTCTATCCATAAATAGTTGAAATTAAAAGTTTTGAGCGGTTTACGAAAAGTTGAATCCATAGAAAGCGGAATAATTCACGATAGCGCAAAATCGCGACAGTTTGTTAGGTACATAGCCAATTGAATAATAAATTTAGCAACAATATCGATGTAGAAGGAGAGCTATTTCATTCCACTCCACCTACAACTTGACATGATACCACTTTCTTGTCTCAGGGATATTTGAAATCATGAAGTGTAAGAGTTTGCCTCTTCATTCAAGCTGCTGCCTTCAATCAAGGCCGTTTACACTCTGCTGCCAGTAGATTAGAGATGACATTTCCAATCAAAACTCGGACTATTAATCATAAAAAAGTGGATAGATTAGTGCGATCGTAGGTTTGGAAGGACTGTTAATATTTAATTGAAAAAAGGGAGAGGCTGGCCCAATTTATTGGCACATAATCATTAATTGGCGCATTTAAACAAATTTGTTTCCAAATAGTCACAAAAGCAAAAAAAATCTATTGAAGATGTTAAAAAGAAACAAGTTCGAATGGCAACATTTGTTGGGTATAAGCTTAAATGCTGAATTGGCTTTTTGGCAATGGGCGTCCTTCTCAATAATCTTCCCTATGAGCAAAAGGAATGGAATATGGCTAAGCTAATTTTCAACCAGAGTAATAACAGGGCTTGATGCTTATATGCCTCAAAAGTTTACAGATTTTTCATTTTAAAGCAAAAGTGTTAGCACTTTTTTGATAGTTTGAAGTGCACTCTCTATTTTGGACCGTAATGCAGTGACAGCCGATGAATAAACAGAGGTACAACCCTTTAGAACATGAAGAAAAACATTCTACTTCCGCATGTGTTGTTAAAAAACACTTCGTAAATATTCATGCACCGCTAAAAACGCTAGTATCAATGTGGCACAAATGAACTGGTTGGGAATTATGTGAGGAGGTGCAAGAAACAAAGTTGCTAATGCTGTGGAAGCAGTTGATACTGGATGTATTCCTCCATCCCAATATGGTGAAATTACATGTAATGAACCTTATGAAATTCTCGGTATCGACAGCCGAAATTAGAAAGACTTGGAGCGCCCTCCAAGCAATTTGGACGTTTTATAGACTTATCAAACTTTATTAGGGAATTATATCGGTGAGTAAATACGTTCACTCCTCCAGCTGGTTGCCTATTTATCCGTCTGTCCATACGAACGTGTGTCCATGCTGTTAAATGACAATAATTTCACTTGAGATAGTACTGGTTTTAAAAATACCTCTGTACTATCTTGAGTCCCTGCTAAAGGCAAAATATAAGGTACTCCAATGCGCTATGTTTGCTTTGTGACAGAGTAAAAAAGGGCAGAGAGGTCACAGACGTGGACGGAAGACCACGCCACCATGATAGCCGTGGAGTTCGCATTTTTAAATGAACCGTTCAAACAAATAACAAAACATCATACTTTCTGTATGCATATTTACTATAAAATCATGGGGCCTAAGTCACGATGTTGCATTCGCAGTCAATGTTTATGACTGGATCAACACTTTACGGCAGTGGAAACGAAAAAATAGAGACCATTTAAAACCAATTGGCTTGTCGACTGCTTAAACCGCCACAAAAGTAACTAAACAAACAATTAATCAGGTAAAGTGGAGAAAGAGATCAGTTTGAGCGAGTGACGTGTGAAAACTGAGGCACATAATATGTTAACAGAATGACTTTTCTAGCACCCATAATGAGCAGTTCATTCATGCTTGGAAAGCAATGGTAAATGGAACCATCCGTGCAAACTGAACGAATCCTTCGGATCTGCTTTAATCGCAAAGAAATAACAGATTTCTAACCAGGAGGTATTGTGATATCTTTAATTAAACAAACTCAATCTGTGATTCTTCCTATTGTTCCATTCCAGTGGATTAGAAGATAGATGAACTATTAGCAAGCCGGATTATGTGGGTTTGACTTAACTAATTATACCAGCAAATAAGGGACAGAAACAGCTTTGAGTTTTGGAAGGAAATTCTAGAATTATTCGGTTATTTTCTTATGGTTTTATGCACCAAGTTAAGCTTTTGTATTTGCACATTTGACTGTTTGACAAAAGCATTCAGAAAAAAGACATTGCCTAAGCATCTAAAATGTTGAAAGTGCAGTTCGCCTAACCTCCCTTCCACTACAACGGTAGCAGCATTGCTAAGTCGTAAAACAAAGGCCTAAAAAGGGCACGTGGAAAAGAATTGTACTAAACACTAAGTGAATTTGGCTGTTTTACCATTGTGTGGAATCCAAGTTGGTGGCCATAATTTTTGTGGTCAATTAATAACAATCTTTTTGGAGCAACACTAATCTGTCGAAAAATAGACCAAAGGAAATCGCCATATAAAACCGTTTTGAGCAGAATAGAAAAAAAAATAATAAAGTAGGGGGCAAAGAAAAGAGGAAAGCAGCTTTTTTAGAAATGAAGGAAAAGAATATCATTTCAAACAATGAATAAGAAAACATTCATGGATAAAGGGTTTTTTGCATACCAAAAGTGACTACGAAGAGATTGAGAACCACATAGAAGAGAATGGTTCATAACTTTAAGGATATTATAATTTTGTCTAATATGCAAGGAATAAAAGTTCTTGAGGAAGGAGAGAGAGAGAGAGAAAATGGGATGTTTCTAAATCACCAGAACGGAAGAAAGAAGGGGAAAAGTGGATGCTTTTTGAGAAAGGCAAGCCAAAGTGGCGGGCAATGGAAGTATAAAGGTCTTTTAGAACGTCAGAAAGCAAGTAGACCGTAAAAATATTGTTTTACCTCACAACAAATGAAAACTTGCCTAAAATCACCCCGCATTTCCATTCAAACTGAATTAAGAAGCTGCACAGTAATAAGGACTTCAAAATTCACGTAAATGCAATAGACTGAAGGGTGCGAGTAAATTCCTGCAACAACGGATTAGCTTTGGCTTGTGAAATAAAATGATGATGCGGATGACATATTTATATAAATATCAAAGCTCCAAAACTCTGCTAAGTGTTATATGCAGCAAAACAGATTTAATTACACATTGCGCTTTGAATGGAAGTCTTCTTGTACAGCAAATTTTTCCAAGATTGCTGTAGTGAAGGAGGAGAACTAAGTAATTATGCCAACAGAAGTTCATTACTTATTCAAACAGCATAGCTTAGGTAGGCAAGGGAGGGCATATAACCTACTGCAGAATATGTGCACGCAAGCCTGCGTAGAAACAAGAGGCGCTCCTTGAATTGAAGAAAAATCTCGATGTAGATCTAACGCTATTGAGAGAATCCTCATAAGTGAATAAGAAGTAGAGACGCTTCTGGAATTCTCATTGGAACAAGAGGATGATTACCTTTTAACTGTGACTGTAGTCCAGTCGATTACATCTTTGGCATACCAGTTTTTCAGAAGTAACTTGAAAATAAATGAATCTAAATAGTGCATCTAATTGATGAGGAAAAGGTATTTTAGCATTTTTTGATGACACTCGTGTAGAGCAATGCAAGATTGAATCGCCAAAGGTAGCTGAAGTTCCTTCATATAAGTTCTGAAAAATTATGTATTTAAAAACACATTCCTGAGTTTGGCATAGCATATACATGTGATTTACAGGTGGCACAAGATAAAAGGAGAATTTATGTATGTGAAAGACTTAATGCCATTGAGAATTTGTGGAGACCCACTTCCTACCTAAACAGCTTTACCGCCTACGTCGTGACACAACTTTTCGCCAGCATGGATGAATGAAAAATCCTTATTACACCACTTTAGTGATGTTCCACTTTGTTCATTTGATCTTGTGCCAATTTCGCAATTACAGCAGAAGGTACGTGATAAATAAAATTTGTCGCCTCATTTGCACCGATTGTTGTAGGTGAACGTGCCCCTTTCGCCTGACACTAAAATTTTGCCTTTTGTTTATGAGATCTAAAACTGTTTATAACATTTTGTGAACAAATAAATAATTCTACAAAAGCAAGGACACATACCCGCCTGGGGAGGGGTAAAAAGTGTGTGCAACGTTTGGATGAATGAAATAAACTAGCTCATAAATATATCACCAAACTGGAGGTATTTTCGCGTAGCTCTGCCGTGAGAAAATGAAGGCGTCATTTTTTGAACTTATAATTTATTTGAATAAACGACGCTAGTCTAGTTCATTAATCCATCTGCCCTTCCAAACACTTCCAAAATCTGCAATAGAAAACCACCCAAAATATCCTCAAAAGGATTAATTAAACCACCAACAATAACATTACATTCCCATAACTTCGCAGAATAGAGATGGCGAACGCGAAATTATAAACTCTACCTTAGCTGTTTATTTTGACAAGGTAAATATAAAGAGGCGAAAAAACGTCTTTGACTTATTTTTGCTTTGTGAAAATGCCACAATGGAAGATATTTTATTGTACAGTGTCGGACAATAACACAAAAATAACTATGCAAGGAATTTTGATTTATGGGTAAATGTGCAGCGATAGCTTGTTTTCCCAAATAACGTCCTGGTGAGTCAGACTCAAGTGTCCCCAAGCCTATGCCTATGAGAAAAGACCAGCTCTCGCCCCTTCATTTCGAGCCTGTTTGGGAAGGGAATGATAAAAAAGAGGTAGTGGTTGAAGAATCTGTACTTGATCAAGTGGTGCGTGGTAAATGATCTTCGATCTTCTCCCAAACTTTGTGTTATTTGAAATGTCAAGCATCTGAGCATAAATAACCACGTAACAAAATCTGAGGGTAATTTATTAGAGGCTCTTACTTTACCAGATTTCAACATTTATCCGGATAGAATTGGAGTTAACATACCAGGCATCGAACTATAATTAAGATAGATAGTTGAAGAGACAGAGGTCTGGAGTTGTTTATTGATAGGAAGCATTAAGTTTAATGTTTTTGTAGCGCTCAACTATGCCCCCAACACTTCTGCCTACGAACTCATGACCCTAATTAGTGCAAATAATTGTGGTGGTGGAATTAACTTGCACGAAATTGGAATGCACGCACTATAATCTGGCGAATGGCATGCTTTTATGAAGCTTTAACCTCAACATCCCAAATAAGCTGGCACTGACATGGTTGATAAGTTATGGTAACTTTTGAAAAAATTCCCAGGTAAGAGACATGAGAGTTGCACCATACGGTCACGAATGTGTGAAAAAAGGACCAGAGATGATGAGATGCATATTTTTCGACTGGATACAAAATAAACAACAATTAGTCACTAGAGGCCTGTCAAGTAGCAAATTGGTACATCTGCTTTCAAAGAGCTCCTACACTTGTCAGAATAAATTTACAACGAAAAGCACAAGGGTTTAACAAGCAAGAATACTTGAGAATTGGTGTAAGAAGGGAAGCCTTTAACTTCTTACTTGAATAAATGGGCAAATTAGAGAGCGCAGAAGCACAGACGTAAAAAGGATTTTTTGGAAGGCGAATCAAGCTGCAACGAATTGGGTGATTTTTTGCTAGGAAAAGGAAATAATATATGATTCAAGGTCAGACACAAAAAGATATAATTAGACTCCTAGCAATTATATTGTCTGGAGATTACACTCAACTACCAATGAGAATTCTTTTTTGCTGTAAATCTGATTAAGTTTTAAACCTAGTAGGATGTAAAGACATCTCGTCCTACTCTTCAGCCTTTAACAATCTTGGCTGGATGTCATTTCAAATGCCCGCATGATTTTCCCGTGGTGATGGTGATGCTGGTGTTTCCAAGGCAGGCGCAATGTGTCGCAAACATCCAGGTGTATAAGCAACCATTACATTAAATTAGGTTCATTTTAATCCGAAACCTTCACATCATATGCGTGTTATGCGGGCTCTTTCCGTCTCTTGCCAATAGGACTCTCCTTCCTGCATTTACAATAAGGTTACCTCCAAATTGCACATAGTTCAATACTCTTGGAGGCAGTTTGAACATTACAGAGGCATAATTAAAATCAAAAGCGTTACATGTCTGTTTACCACGGTAGACTTCGTGTAGAAGGAAGGGCAATGCAGTGGAGAGTAGCAATTGTGTAACGTTTTGCGGTTTTTCAGATTAAAATGGGCGTTAGATGAATCGTAATTCCCCTGCACATAAATTTTATCAGTGGGCAATCACAACTCCATGTAAATTTCTCACCTGATGAAAATTCATTTATCGAAGCGGTTCATCACTCCCCTAACCACTAAAAAGGAAACTAAAGTACTGCAAAAGACTACAGATTTACTTTTTATCACAAATACTTGGGACGTGGTACTTAAAGCTATTCGTAGTGCATTCATCGTTTAGTTGAAATTCATGGAAGACAGAAATAGCACCTGAATTTGGGTTTTAACATATAAATGGATACGAGAGAGTTTTCAATAAACGAGGAGATGAAAGATTTTACTTAAAACTATCCGGAAATGACCACCTCTCATTAATTTATTTATGGGCCATGAAACCTATTTTGGCCACCAACAACGCGATAACTTTGACAGTGCGGCCAATTGGGCCCTTGATATTACTTCCTGTGGGATTACGGTGCCCAAAATGGACGCGATTGATGACCATGCATTAATCCATTAAAGGAATACGTAGTTACTTAAACATTGAAGTCATTTTATTGCACTTAAGCTGCCTTTCCATACTTTCTTTTCTCAGTAAAAGTGCAAAACGACTGGCTAAACATAGTCATTAATTCAAGGTTATTTTCCGCAGAAAGTGGGAGCTATTTTAATAATTGATCGAGGGAATATAATTTCAGCTGACAAGTTGACAAAGTGGTTTAATTACTAACGTATCTCAGTTAAGAAAAGAGGTGGTAACAAACAAAACAAAAGTTTCATGAGACTGCTTCGCCCCAGGCCGTTAGAACTTAGGAAGTGCCATCAAGGATAGGAATTTTATTAGTAAATTAATGGAACATTCGTGAAAATCTTTCAACCATTGGTTAACCGCATCTTGCTAAAAGAAATCTTTACTAAAATGCATTTGCATTGCCGCTTGACGCAGTACTAGGAGCAAATGTTATAGGTGACTCCTAGATACGGGCAAAGTGAAAGGTACATATCATTGGTAATAAAAATGGTAATAGAAGGTGTTTCATCTAAAAAAATTAGGTTCAATGATTGAAGGGAAAGGCGGAAAAACTCAAGCTGAAATTATAAAGGAGGAGGATAATTCAAAAGATAGCGCTTTGACATTTCAAGCCCTTTTTAAATGTCCAAAGCTGACATTCATTTTAATATATTTTAACGAAAAACTAACTGGAGGCTAACATGCAATGAATAGTGGCTTGGCAAAAACCCCAGTAAAGGAAGGCACTATCTTTGGCTTAAGTGGGAGTAGTTACTATCAGGGACTATGTAAGTGTTGGACCAAAACAAATTTAATAAAACCCTGTCAATTCGAACAAGCAAAAAGGAAAGCACTTAAAACACCACCTCTGCCCTGTTAGCGTCAGTGTACTCCAACTATTTACTGCGCATTCTAAGCATGGAGAATACTTAATGTAAGGTCAGATTACTTAACAATTAAATTACCTTTCGATGTATAATACTACCTCACACGCGTCAATATCGCCTGAGAGATCTAAGGAGGATTGCATTCTTAATGTTACCTTTAGGTGAATTATTAAATTTTATGTCATCCATTAAACGAGGTAAAATAATCAATTTCAAGTAAGACTGGTAAATGAAAATTGAGCCATTAGGAACAATAACAACTAAATTTTTACTATTCACAATCTACACAACACTTCGCCCACTTCACTGATAAGTCTGCATTCCAAAGTCAGATATACTCTATTTAGTATCGGAAGTCCTTTTCAATGCAAAGACGAGTCAGCTATTATTGGTACGCTGCCTCGCATTAAATTTTGTATGTACTTAGGCATAAGTCTACAGAATACCACGTCTATTCGGTTTCAAAAGAGGGAATTGGAGCATTTTTTTGCTGATTTGGCGAATCCTACAATATGCTTGTCGAGAGAATGAAATACGAAGTAACGATTACGTTTAACAGAGTGATTGCTCCTAACAAACGTGGAAAAAAACAGGGTCATTAGTACTCCCATGCGGAGCAGTTTCAAGTTGCCAAGCCTATTGATAGATAATTGTGGATAGAGAAATATTGCACAAAGTGTGCCACTTTAATTAGTGAAAGGAGTATGGAAATTATGAAGAAGTATAAATAATCTACAGGCGTGCCGTGACCTTTGGATCCAGACAAGCACCGAACGCGCTTCAATTAATTACTACTATTACTAATGTAGTTAATTTCACCACCTCGTACATCAAAACAGCATCCACACATCGTCGATACGCCTGAATGCTGGTATGCCTCTATGCGCTCGTAACCATTAAACACATATCACTATTTTAAATGCCACTAGCAGTTTGCTATGACTTATAGCGCAGTTTGAAGAGGCAATCCACCTATATCTCTCACACACTTCATCGGCCAGGAAATCAAGCACATGAGGGGTGAGTGTGTTTAGCTCCATTAAGAAGGACACCAATGCAGCGTAGAACCCCTTATCTATATCACCAACCCACCTCCCTCACCTAACTCCATTTTCAATGCCACCAGATGGTTGGTGATTCGCATTATGTGAAAAAGTACATTTATGCTGTTTCGTTATCCGAGCCGCGGAGGAAATTCGACCATCATAATCCAGATGATTTACGACTAAATATGACACCAAAGCTACCATTCAGAAACTAAGGCAAATGTAATTATCCTCGTACTAAGGATACTCTATGCCCGCTTGTTCGCCTTAAACAGTACTATTTCAGCATCACTTAATGCAATCAGTTGTTAAAGGCTAAAAATAACAAGTGCCACGCGTGTGTGGTGTTACACTCAGGCAAGAAGATCAGGGCATCAATTTGAAATCTGTTGTCCTTAAATTTATGTTCCTGAAAAACCAAAAAATACATTTATCCTCAGACCAGAAGCATTCTACATCTATTTTAGTGTTTTAACCCCAGCCAATCAGTTCAAAACACATGATTTGGTGCAAATCGTTACCGTAAGTTGTCAAAGTGCACATGTCACATTTGTGATGTCGGGCTCAGATAGGAAAATCGGGACGCCATGTGGATGATGTTAGTAGGAAATATCTTAAAACCTGAAATATGTAAAGAGGAATTTTCTCTCAACAAAGTTGTTAATGCAACGGTATGTTAAGCACAAACCCACTCAATGACGACTTTCGCCTTATCCTAGTAACCCAATGCCAAGATTATTGCAACTTATGAATTATGATTATGAATTATGAATTATGAATTATGAATTATGATTAACTTGGTGGATCTGCGTAACTCACTGTGCTTTTCAACTGAACCGTCCCAGTTAGGCATAGAATCCCTTTGCCTCATCCTGAACAGCAACTTTTAATCCACGGTTAAAGGTTAAAACCTTTTTAATGGATGAGTAGAATGCACATTATAGCTTGTAATAATATGTATCATGTCCAGACTATCTGATTTGTCTGGATTCAAGCAAAAATCTTAAGTGCTAGACAAAATGAGAAGCTTTTACTGGTCATAAAAGGAGGCTTTTGCAACAACAAACCGCTTCAAATTGTGGGCAGTTTCTCAAAGCTTAATCATTTCATGCGCCCGCATTGCAAAACTGACATTATGAAGCCAAAAAAGATGTTTTATGCACAATACATGGATGAACAATACCTCAGCATAGCAACCCTCCTGTACAAAGAGATCGTTGGTCCGACAACCCAAACCCATGCATGGAATGCACTAATGCCGTGTTTAAAATGGTGGCAGTTTTACTTCCAACATCACAAAGGTGGACTTGCAAATCAAAAGCAATGCTGAAATGTTCCGATATTTTAGTGCCTCCATTTGGAACGATGAACTTACGGTGTGTACTTCTGCCATTAATTTGCATATACAGTAGTTTTTGTAGAAATCACTCAAGTGGATGATCATAACTTCTAAGTACCCAAACTTACAATGGGTGGGTATAAACAGCACAATTCTCGGGATAAACAAGGACAAAATGCAAACGATTCCTTTTGAAGTCTCATAAGGTTATGGATGAAAGGTTGCAATTTAAATTCAAAGACATAGAATTAAAACATTTTGCTTTTATTTTGTGATGTCTGAATAAGTCAATTTCTTATTGAAATTAGTCCAGAATTAATGGATTTTCGGTTAGGTAAACCCAAAAAGGAAAACAAAAAAGATGTTTGCGTGTTCCTAAGTTGAGGAAGGTGCTAGCCCGATCGAGGAGACCAATTTTTAGGCAAAATTAAATCTTTTCCCAACAACTCGCGCCAAAAGTAAATATGGGATTACCCATCAAAGCGACAGCGTAACATTGTTTGCCTTCTTAGTAAGCAGTTATCATCTTTTGAGACAGTTCTGCAGAGGGATTGTTAAGCATAAAATATACATAAGAGGGTTTTACGCACTCCCCATAAAATGGTACAATAAAGTGTCATAAAAAGATACAATTCGTTTGTGCAAATGGAGCTTCTCTCCATACACTCTAGTCCGATGGAAGTGTTAAGGCAAGAGCTCCATTAAATTTAATATTGAAAGAAAAGGTGAGTTTAAGATTGGCTGGATAAACAACGGTAGCCTGGAGCTAAAAGGTCACCTATTCCGATGGATAAACGGTCAATGAAGTACGCACCTACACACAGAGAGAAAAAGTTTTTGGAAATTTTAGAGATAAATGAACAATTTTCATTGCCTCTTTCCCTCGGCATGCGATTAATATTTATGAAAACAGCACATCACATAAATAAGCGCGAGGCCGGAAACGAAGCGAAACCACTAATAATTTCGCAAAGGAGGTGAAGGTACGCTTGTACTTTGAGAATAATCAATATTAATGCGGGTTTGATTCTACCTAAAGACATAAAAGCAGCAGCAAAAGTAGCATACCCACGCAGTAAGCGAAATATTTTTGTGTTATGGTTAACTGGCATCGCCTTGGAATTGCGCATTGATGCACCCATTCTAAGGTTGGCTAATGCTTCTGATGGTTGAGAGTTTTAAAAATTATGTTGTGTTATCTAGCGTGTGCATGAGGCATTGGAACCAGTGACTTTTTACCTTCAACTCAAGATCATAAAAGCTGCCGCAATTTTGTATATACCTATCTGCGTGGATGTGTTAAGGCCAAATGGGTTGAAATCATTAACACGCAAGTCGAGTATAAAAATTTTAAGTTTTATTGGTGATAAATATTTTTTACACCAATTGATAGGCGGGAATGAAAGCTGGGAGGAAATGTAGCTGATTAATGGGGACTCTTGAGAAGACTAGTTTTTTAGAAGTGAACCTTCCATTTCTTGGGAAAATTTATTTCAGTTAAAGCGAAGCAAAAGCATAATATTCTCGTATCAGGTCCTTCAATTGTCAAACGCCAATGTGAATGATAGGTTATTCAGTGTTAGACTTGGAATGACTTAAAGTTCTTTAGGCATTCAGTTAACTATTCCGAGATGAAGGTAGAGTTGAGTACTATAACGAATGCATTTGGCATTCGAACGAATGTCTACTTTGCGAAATGAAGACCTTAAGGAATTAACAGAACAATAAAAAGGTGTCTTGTTTCACTTCCATCTAATGTTTAAGGCTATAGTTGGGCATATGCACAAACATTTTACGGTTTTTAAAAGAAATCGTGGGCCATGACAAATTGCACAACTGCAATAGACTGAGCTATTGCGCCGCTTTTTCTAGAAAATAGTTTCATAAGTTACTTTTGAGTAAGTCCTTGAGAAGTAAGTCAGGGGGTTGTTGTTGAAGTTTGGAACTGGGATATACACTATTGTGAAATGCAGAATTTTGGAACTAAAATTTTAAAGAGCCCTATTTAACAGCTGCAACTCATTACGAAAAATATTTGAATAGATCTTCACTGCAGGATACCAAAGTGGTCTTTTCGAACGCCATTTTGAAAAGAGAGCACCTGACCAATAAGGTATTGGTTAGGCGGGGATTAAGGCAATGAGCTAAAAATGGTAACACACAAGCATTTTTATTTTAGATCTTAGCATAGGATAAATATTACCTCTGGTCAGTGTAAAAGTGCGCCAAACCCAAAACACCTTTCTAACGATGGCAAACACTGAGGTTAACCTATTCCACCTTACCGATTAAGGGCACGGTGGCCTAGGCGGGTTACTTGAATCCGATACTACTCTGTTCTATGGACAACCACTGAGAAACAGGTGTCAAAAATCAGATATTTACTAACCCAACAGTAACTGTAAGGTGAAATTTTTATGAAGGAAGTACATAATTATGCATGCCAAGTTCACGTCAATCACACCATCCATTTTATCTCACATGTAAGCAAGCACTCTTGGTAGACGCAGTTTTTCCTATTTTAAGAATAATGGGTTATAATGTTTAAAAGAAGAGGCCAATTAGCAACTAAGAGTTTGCAAACGCTACTTTAAAGCCTACCTATTACTCATTGAAACATAGAATAGAACTTATACGATAAATCTCACATTTAAAACCCAAGTACTACAACTCTTTACCTAGCCATTAATAAAGTTAAAATGCACGGACTTTAAAAGATCAAAGATTTTCATGAGGGAGACTAGGCCAGTTTTGGGATATCAGAAGCCAATATGGAAATTTCAGTAGATTTGCCTTTCGCAATGTCACCGCAACAATTTTCCAGGAGAGAGGTGTTTTTAAAATTCTACACTTGACGTTTCAACAAGGAAGGTTGTTAGAAATGTAAGGAAACTCTTTTTTTTCAGGATAACGTTAGTCGTTTATTACCACAGCTCAGATGTCTAATTACGCTAATAAGAGGGTGCCACTTTACAACCAAAAAAAATCTGTGATTTCCCATACATCAAGGACAGCCAAGTTTTTTTGTTATTTTGCACTCAGCCAATCCGTTTACAACACAGATTGGTGCAACCAATTATCATAAACTGATGGGGAACACATGTCACAGAGTTGTGACGTCGGGCTCAGGTGCTGAAATTGGAGCTTTGAGTACATGTGACACCGGTAGCGAACGTGTTACGATCATTCATTTAAGGAACCTGCCTCAAAATTCAACCGTCAAAATAAGAAAAATGGGAACATTTAACCCAACCTACAATAATTAAAAGGTAGTGAAGTTTCATAAAACCCCCCAAATTAATCTAATTAGAATAATATGCATTATGTATCTGTAAAGAATCTTTTCTTTAAGCCTACAAATGAGCAGCGCAGCTTTTAAGAAGCTTATTTTATCACACGCGCCTTTGTCATCCTCACAAATTCAGCCATCTCCCTGTCCACCGTTTCTTTCAACTGTGCGTGAAAAACGTTTTTTCGCATTCAACCGACACATTGACATGCACCATTTTTGCTATAAGAATAACCAGTCGTACGATTTCTGCTGTTATTTATTTTACGAAAAAAGGCAAATCGAAATTCGTTTTTAACAATGATCAGAACTGAACTTGTCAAGATAATACCAAGCTCAAATAATGATAGTGCATATTAGTAGTGAGTCCACTTAATGAAGTAAACTTTCGAGAAGGCATTTTTCGCGTCATAGTTTAACACAAAGGCCTATGTTTTCGTTGTAGAGTGATTCGAAAACCTGCATTTTACAAAGCTGAAAAATGATTCACAGTGAATTTGTACCCATGCAATTAAGGCCCTAAGATACAAGAAGAGGAAGTGGACTAAAAGTAGGGATGATGACAGTGACACCATTATGATCCCTTAATTCATCGTTTGAGGATATTCTCGTAACTTGTTTAGCATAAAAAAGACTGAATTATTTAGAAAGCGTACTTTCCACTGGCGAAAAACTTTTCCATACCCTTGCCAAAGATGTGGCAGTTATTGCACGTTTCAGTGAACTAAAAGCACAAAAAGTTGCAGGTAGAGTTTGTACTATGGGAAACAGAATTTATAAAACAAAAGATTAATTGAGGAAAATCATTTGAGACGCGAGTTTATGGTGTAACTTTAAGAAGGTTTAAAACTAAGTGGCTGCATTTTTACAATAGCTTCAAAAAACGAGGACTAAATATACAATTTCTCAAATAATGGGAAGACATTTAAAGATTTTAGGCTGGCCAATTGCTTAGAGCAATTCCAAAATTTGGTAATTCATTGCAGACAGGACAGAAGGTGTGACACATTATGTTTTATAACTCGACGCTAATCGTGAATGGTACCAAAGTTCAAGTAAACAACATGAGGGCGGTATTTACAAACTGATTAACTCCAAAAAATCAGACCGAAACGCTCCAACTACGCGCACAAGTAGGCCTCCAAATGGCTATCTTTTCCTACCCTGAATGAATAGTTCAAGATGAACATAAAATGATAACTTCACAATAAATAGAGACGTGCAACTTCATCAATTAACAGTACATACGTACATCCACACCATTTCAATCGAGGGACCGATCCCAGGCACAAGTGATGGACAGTTCATGGCAAATGAGGTTCTACATTCCATTCGCTAGGAATTATTTATAAGCGTTCTATTAGGGGGAGCAAAAACTCAAAATTATTGCCTCCCAGGGAGATTAATGACCACTTGAAAAAAAACATATCCGCATATTTTATGCGATTCCCATAATGATACTTTACTAGAAGTAGGGGCAGGTGCTTAAGTTCTGCCGCAAAACTTGCTTACTTCTAAAATTCTGAAAGGAAACTCTAGCTAGTTTAATTGGGATCACATCACACTCATTGCGTCGCGCCATTGAGTATGTTAGTTGTCAAGCTGCCATTTAGGTAGTCATCATATAAGAGGAAGGTTTTAAAGGTGAATATTGAATTAGTCCCGCCCTTC
This sequence comes from Taenia multiceps, assembly GCA_001923025.3. Taxonomy (NCBI): domain Eukaryota; kingdom Metazoa; phylum Platyhelminthes; class Cestoda; order Cyclophyllidea; family Taeniidae; genus Taenia; species Taenia multiceps. The sequence continues at coordinate 45,448,663 of CM010311.1, read as the reverse complement.
TGACATTAACATTCTCCATCTCAAATGTCTTTTATGCGTTCCAGCCTGAAATATAATCAAAGTTACAATTTATTCAAAAATAACAACTTGCCGCAAATGTCATCTCGCTGCCGTGACCAAAAATTAAAGCAACTTTTCTTGCGTGCTGCAGTCGTTACTGGCATCAGCTATTCATGACTTAGGCGAATATACGCCTATTTCCATAAGAAAGCAACGAATCACAAGCACGTATTTCCTACTATAATGATTATCACAAAATGTCCGCAATTGCAGAAGTTCGAATCGGAAGATTTAGGGGCTTAAGTAGTGAAATAACATAGAGACGAAAAATTTCTACCCACTCACCTTCGAGTCATTCAGGGTGCATGAGAAATACATCCTGCAAGTGGGTATTTCGACTATAGACGATTCACAGAATGACCCTACGATCTTGTAGGAATTTTTATCTCTACTGCATGAAAATGCTAAGACCACTATTCTCAGAATTATTGTGGCTGGATGTTAATTTATTCCCTTGAACTTTATAAATGAAATGTAGTCCCACAAATCTTACATAATCAAAGTTGAGAGGAGAGTCGATGCAATCCACTTTGTTTCTATGCATGAAAAAAATTGACCTATTGTGGTGTTCCGTGTCAATAAGTCAGCATTAAGCATAAGTGAGTAAATGCAAAAAATATGGGCGGAACCCTTGAATGTCATCCGCTGATCGCTAAGGTGTCTGCTAGACACAATTTTTCGAGTGCCATTTTAATATAAAATCAAGTGCTTTCGATCTGTTCTTTTTTTGGTCAAACGTACATGGTTTATCACATTTTCATCACCGCCATGGTTTGAAAAACCACTATGAGCTTTTTCATGTTATTTTAAAGCAAATTAAAAACTCTTTTTTTGCTATAAATGCGCGAGAATTGGAAAGAAGATTTGTTCAACTTTTAGATTTGGCTATACAGGGCGATACTATCTAATATGAGATTACGCTTCATTCCTCACAATTTAATCCAGCCACTAGAAAATTTAGTTATAAGACTGGACTCTTTGTTAATTATAGTTTATTATGCTATCCAACCTACTAGTTTAATCGTTGGAACACAAATAAGTAGCCTACAGAAAATAACCACTTGGTTGCATTCTGACTGGGTATACGATAAAAGGTGAACCATAAAATTATCTCAGTTTTCCATGGACTTTTAGCGCTAGAGGGTAGAATGGTTGAGGGCTAATGGCCAATGATTTAAAAGTTAATGGAGTTGACAGAAAGTATGAAAAGCGCTGAATAAAATGTGGAACAGGTTAAAAAGAGAATCCAGTGATAGATAAAAGGAAAAACGACGTGGATAGGCGTGTTTTTCCCCTGTTTAATGCATAAAGCGCCATTTTTTAATTCCATTGCATGTGGCCTCACATATGTGTCGCATCGTTCCCGCAAATCAGTCGTTGAGAGGAGCAGCTCTCCCCGAACTAAGGATAGGTAGCCAGTAGATGAAACAGCTAACGTATTTCTTTCTCTTCAAACATTTGAATACAATTTTGTAATAAAAAATTGGACCACGTGATGGCAGTGTGCGAACACTGTCAAGAAACGCTCACTGAATTTGTGTGACAGCTGGTGTGATGACAACTTCTGTGGAAAGCCACAAGGGGGTTGGATCAGTAGAAAAAAGGAATAATTTTTCGGAATCTCATGGAAAAGCAAGATAGTGCATGGTTGTAAAAGAAGAGGAAACAGCAGTACAGCTACTTAGGTTTAGAAGATAATGATCGTTCTTCGGCAAATATTCATCCCACATGATGGGGTGCACACGTCTAAAAACAAGCTAAAAATTTACTATTTTCGAGATGTCTAGATCGTGGACGTTGATTTTTAGCCTAGCACCCATGTTTACGCCAATAAAAAGGTTTAGCTGGAGCTGTGGGAATTCAACTAATGGACTTCGCGCAGGTACACTCGCTTCACTTCCAATTTCGCGAATGCAGCTTTTGTTTTGCCGGCTACACAAACCACAATTCACCAAAAGGGTTAGCTGATCTGCGCTTTTTTAGACGCTGGTTGGTAAACTAGTATCACTGTTATTTACCTCTTTACCACAAAGTTCTGTGAGCTGTGCTCAGAACAGACAAAAAATAATTGGTTTTCATCGGCAAAGCTGGAGAGGACAAAAGCCGTGTTTTTTCCATGTGATTGCATTTTGGGGGAATGGTGTGAGTAGTGATTGGAATGGAAGGAGGGGAGGAAAGGGGGGAGAGAAGCGAGGGGAGGGGACTGGCACTCAAGATGTCTGGTTGTCAGAAGGGATTTTTTGGGCAGAAAATGAGTTTCTATGGCGGAGTGGAAGTAGGCGACAAAGGGGTCTGAAATTTGTCCTGCCTCTTTTTCTTCCTTGATTGTTTTGATAAGAAAGAGGGAAGAGGAGTTTTTAAAAATTAATGCTTTCTTCAGCATTTGTCTTCTAGCGATAAGCTTAAGCAAGCCGATTGAGATTTCATGGGGGAATTAATTATTTTTTCTCGTAGTAAATGGAAAAAGTTATCAATGATATGATCTTAGAGTCGCATCGGACATTAAAATGTCATAACATGAAGAAAGGAGATTGTGGTGCTAACTGAATTTAGTGCTTAATTTACAACAAAGTCGTATATACATGTAAATATAGAGACTAAAATATTTTATTCATGACTAAATGTAAAGCATGACGCTATCTGAGCCATTTTTGTACTCAGCATCGGTATTCCCATGTATGCATACAACATCTCATCATTATAGGGTTGATGAGGGAAATTAACGACAGCGTTTTAATTTGGACGAATAGAATACTCGAAGAGTGGGATTTGCTTAGAATCAAATTTTATTTCCCAAAGTCAAATTCTCATCAATGATTAGTTTTATACAAAAGACAGAAATGATTAGGGCTAAGAACACTCTGACAAAGGATAGAAAAATTGTCTGAATATGTTGTTTTAAAAATTTGCACTTAAGTGTGCTAACAATGTTTCTGATCAAAAGAATTAAAGGGTAGGTATGTCTAACATAGAGAGGGAGCTTCAAATGGTTTTGACGGAACTACATACGTTGTGGTATATGTTTAAGCGAAAATGATACCCAACTGAAATAAACTATACTAAGCTGAAAAGACTTCAAGAAAATGCCCGAACACGGCATAATACCACTAAAAAACTGGACTAATTTCATGGCAATTAACTTAAGTACACCTGTAAGTTTGTCTACACCATCTTAAATTGGCTTCCAAAAGTACGGAGACAGAAAAAAATTGATGGAACTCGATAATATTAGGATTCAAACTCAAATACGTCCGACGTAAAATGCACGATTATACAAAATTCGAATAATTTGAAAGGACTTCCTCGGATAGGCAATGTTGGCACCTAAGTAAGAAAGGAAATTCTTTTTTATTTGAGTGTCCAAAACAATTCGAAGTTAATTAAAATTCATCAGATCTGTACTCAACAGGGAAGTAAGAGAGCAAGACATAAACGATTTTAGTAAAACTTCTTGCTAGTGATCAGAAAAGTCATAATGTTTCAGCTATTTTGACCCATAAACCTCCGAAATTTGAGGGGGTCCAGTGGCCAATTTGCTGTTTTACAAAGTAGTAAGAACCGAGATTGATAGTAGAACCATTCCCAGCATATAAAACAAAGCTATTAGCCAGTTTAAAAAGTCGGTCAAATATTTAAAAAGTGGGGCGTAAAATTTTTGGTCACGTTATAAAGCACGCAACTCATAAAATCACAGAGCAAATGTAGGAACAGTGATAAATGGATCTAAAATGTTTACTAAGGCCAAATAAAAAAATAAACCTGTTAATTAAAGCACTTTTTGGCATTTTTTAGAAAATTATTCCTTTTTTGGTTTGTTTTAACGAATGGCTTAATTTATGACCTTGAGCGATGAGACAAATTTATCGCTGTTTTGCTTGCCTTCTAGTTCTAGCGACTTTCGAAACAAAGTTTGATAATAGGAACACTTGTGCGTCCAATTTATTTAAATGTTTGAATTGATAGATTGAAGCGAGCAGGTCTGCAGTAGCTATAATTGTAGAACTCAAATCTAACGGCTTATTCCTGGCTTTATTATTAATTTTAACCTCTAATTGTATTCATGTCCAAGCCGTGCTCTGACTCATTCGCCCTTGCTTTCACGAGTATTTGCTGCTTAGAGGCATTGGAATTAAAACTTTGGCTTGAGACAAATAAACAAAACACCTGCAAACTAAAGTGCTTCCCAGACCTTCTTGTGCTATCGTTCACAGCTCCTCTTACCGATCACCTCTACATGTCGTTTTTACGTAGACCAAGTTGTACATAAAACTGTTACAACGCTTATCTTCAGGTATTAATGCCTAAGCAAAATTCAGCCTTTACAATGATGACTTATAGCATATGATTTACTTTATAATAAGGTGAAATTCAACTATTCCCTTTAACATTTGAAATTTTAAAATACATATCATTCTGCTTGGACTTAGGCCAAAGTAATCATGATCCAGACTGAAATATTTCAGTATTTGTACCCATTTTACCGCAACAGTTCCTGAAAATGTATTACTATATCAGACGCACCAATATTGCATGGAAAGCAAATGTCTCTTCAAACTGCCTAATTCAGGTGCGAATAATGCGACTGTGTTTCAGTTTGAATACAAAGGCGGATCTTCTCCAACAAACCCTAAGGGATACAAAAAACACAGCTGTCCATCCAAATAGATGGTAGTGGTTCGTTCATGTCATTACTCAGATTATGCTTACTAGTAAATTTCAAAGAAAGTTATGCAAACCTTTTGAAGGCACTCGCACATAGAACAAAAGCAATCAACTTTAAAGAAGTAACAAACTGATTTTATAGTAGTTCAACGTAAAGGAAAAACTCGTTTAAAGTGTAAGGAAATGTCACAAGTTATGTTAGTTTACAGAAAATCCATTAAATTTTACAGTCTTCTTTCAAGTGCAAACGCATGATAATCTAAAGCATGATGCACATAAAAACAGAGGATAGTTACTCACTCAAAGTAACTCAGGGTTTAAAGTAAGAAAAAGAAGGAATCGTGAGTGAGAGATCAGGCTGGGGCCTCTTGATACTGCTGGTACTCATTGATAAGATCAAGAACATTCGATTCTGTACTGAGGAACTCAGATTCTTCCATTCCTTCACCCGTGTACCAGTGAAGAAAGGCTTTCCTCTTGAGCATGGCCGAATAGGCAGACTGGATGCGACCAAACACTGCCTGCATAGCAGTACTATTGCCCATGAAAGTTGCTGACATTTTCATGCCTCTGGGAGGAATATCACATAGAGCAGTTTGACAGTTATTTGGAATCCATTCGACAAAATGGGTAGAATTTTTGTCCTGTGTATTAAGCATCATCTCCTCCACCTCAGCCACGCTTATTCGACCACGAAACACTGCTGCGCAGGTCAGATATCTCCCCTTTAGTGGGTTACATGCAGCCATAAGAACTTTGGCATCGAACATCTGTTGGACTAAGTTAGGCACTGTGATAGCCTTATACGTCTGGTTATCGCGACTGGTCAAAGGGACAAAGCAGGGTGCCACAAAGTGGACACGAGGAAAGGGCACCAGATTGACTGCCAATTTACGGAGATCGGAATTCAGTTGGCCGGGGAACCGAAAGCATGTGGTGATCCCACCAATGGCTGAAGAGATGAGGTGGTTAAGATCCGCGAAGGAACAGGAAACCTTGAGCACATGGTTACAAATGTCATAGAGGGCCTCATTGTCGAGGACAACAGTGAGATCGCTAGTTTCAATGAGGTGATCGAGGGAGAATATGCTATTGTAGGGCTCCACCACCACATCCGATACCTGCATTTGCACAGCGCAACAAGAAAAACGCTTGAACAGCTTCAATGGTAAACAAATTGTCGCCACCTGATTTGAAACAGAAGAAGAGTGCGTGTAGACCCAAGGGTGTTATAATTCCGAGGTTGAACTCATGATTTAAATCACGAGATATCACATACTTTTGGAGTGATTAAAGCCAATCAAGGAGCTGCCACTTTATTACTTAAGACGATGCAGTTTGTGATATTTCAAGGGTGAAGTCGAAACAACATTCTGAGCTGTAACATTTTAATTTACCATAAAGTAAACCGAAGTAGTAAAATTAAGTTGGGTTTTAATAAGTCTTAGTTTGCCAAATACGGCAATTTCGCTTCAATTAAACAGTTATGAGGTGATTTTAAGGTGCATTTGACACTAACTTGACTAAAGACTAAGATTATTTATCGTAAAAAAATGAGGGGATTTTATTTTATCGGTGACTTCTGCGCAAAGGAGAGTACCTTAGGAGAAGGCAGAACGGTGAAGTTGTTGAATATCCTATCACTCCACTCGCCGCGCAGTTGATCCATAATAGCACTACCCATACCGGAACCACAGCCACCACCAACTGAGTGGATAATTTGGAAGCCTTGAAGGTGATCGCAGCCCTCGGCTTCCTTGCGGACGACGTCAAGGACAGAGTCCATCAATTCTAGGCCGTCAGTATAGCGACCCCTGGCCCAATTGTTACCTGAGCCCGCGCGTCCGGCAACAAAGTTCTCAGGTCTAAACAGTCGCCCAAAGGGACTTCCGCGTACCGTGTCCTGAGTGCCCGGATCTAGGTCGATTAACACGCAGCGTGGTACGAACCTTCCTCCTAAAATGCGCACCAGAAAATACCAACAGGAGTTTAAACTACTTTTTACTGTGGCAGTAAATTTGGTCTAGAGTGGCCTAGAGAGATTAATAGCACGCCTTTGAGCATCACATCTGCCATAATATTAATTCCAAGAAGCGTAGAGCAGTTGAGAGTCACAGATTCATCCGTTTCAGCCTCGGTTTTGTTTTCTAAAGGTCTGTTCTACTTCGCATGTGAACAGATATCAGGAAGGGCTGGTTAAGATATACCATCAAAGATATACAGAGGATGATGATAAGGCGGTGCCTTCCTCCCTCTCTCCTTGCCATTCCAAAGTATGGCATGGGTTCTGACAAGCGCAATAAAGAGACGCTTCTCGTTGACAGATTGACTGATCCTGAGTGGCTCAAAAAATCTTTTTCAGACACCTGCGCTGTGTCGATTCGCACTAAATGGAAAGATATCATCCTTATCGATTGTGGATGAGGCGATGTATGCCTTAGAGGCTCGAGGTGGGCATTGGGACAGTGAATTGTTTGGACAAAAGCAGTAATTTGATCATCCGCTTGACGAACACTGTGATACCAATAAAGGCCACTTTGCATCACAAGTGAGTAAGTCAGTCAGGCAATCAAGTATTTAAAGTGTGCGAAAGCAGTGAGGTGAAGATCAGATCAATGGTTTTGAAGTTTATTCCTCTCCGCTAATACACATGGGTGAGACCCATTTGCTCAGCCTTCAACATGAAATGATTCCATGCTGACGTAGGTGTAAACAGATTGGTACATCGCTCAAGTTAAGCAAGACGGAGGGCTGTTCTTGACACTTTTGTTTCCAGTCGTATCAATCAGTACGGGCACACGTATCACCAGTAGCAAATTATTAACTTACAAAATTCGATTCTGAGTCAAACGCTCGGCCATTGCATACTGCAATATCTCCAAGCTCCTCACAATGATCCTGGCTAGAAACTGGTCCCCGCAGCTTTAAAGCTGGGTCAAAATCTGTTGAGTTAGTTCAACTTGTATTGTAGGATATAGGAGTGGGTTTACAGGAGGAGGAAAGTGTTGGACATCACCGTATCTTCGGGTTGACTCACTGTTATCCTTTATGATACATGTACATAAATAATAATACAAACTCGGGACGCCTCTGCATATTCCTTGTGACAATACCTCTAGAAATTCTGCTTTGCAATGGTAGATATTCTAGGCGCAGCGTGCTTAATCAGAAGATCAAAACATAGTTTTTCCCACTTTCTGGTGGTAAACAAATACACGGAGATTTCGTGACTGGCTGTTAAATTTGTCGACACTGAGTTGTTAGCATTAAGGCAGACCACTGCCATTAAAAATAGTCCCGTATATTTCAGAGAAACAATTCGGTCAAAACACTGTCTATTTCTAGTAAAATTAAGAATAAATAGATCGCTTTAATTTAAATTAATAGCAGCCAAGTTAGCCAAAAGGCGTGGAGATTACTGAAAATAAGACACTGCCTGCACTTTTAGGTATATTAATTACTAGCAAAGCCATGTGAAGATTGCACCTTACTTAATCTTTCGTTTAAAGTGGAAAAAATCCTAGCCATACCCATTGCTTCAGTGTAGTATACATTCATCCGTTCCAGCTGGAGCTCTGATTCACCATGAAAACTTCCATTTGGAGATACGCCATGTTCGTCGGATATTAGTTCCCAAAACTGAAAGTAGCAAAAATTTCTAAGCAAAATTACAAATCACCTAAAGAAAAGATTGTCAAGTCAAAATAGGAAGCCATTCGCCATAACACATTATAGTCAAGCTTAAACTGCAGCATCAGACTAACCACTGAACATCAAAGGTACGCTAACGACTCGTTGTGTTCTATAAATTTTGTCCATAAAAAGCACAGAAATGACATTGGGAACTTTTAACGTCGTAATGCTTGCCACCAGCACAAAGACAGGAAAATGAGACTAAAAAATGTGCGGTTTCGACGTTTTTTTACATGGAGAGATTCAAAGTAACTTGACTGTTTTAATCCACGAATCCGTCAAAATTTGTTTCAAACTAATTTGGGACTCGCATGTCTAAACTGTAGTACAAGGCCGCTTTCATGCAGCACTTATTTTATCTGAGTTGTTATAGCATTTGTTCAAGCTATCTCAATCTGGTTGTGGCTCACCTTTATTCCCACATGATTTCCACATTGGCCTACTTGCAGCACGACAAGTTCCCGCATGTTTTGTGGAGAAGAAAAGGTAGAGGCAAATTAAGGGGATTAACCCTCGCTCCACCGTCACCCCTGTGCCACAATTTTAAGCACGTGAACCCCATCGAGAGGGGAACAAAACACCGCACAGATCAATAACGCGCCCTGGTTGAACTCGTGTTCGGCTGATTTGCGGCAGAAAGTCTTTTTCGTCTTGATTTCCCTTCTTTCCACTCTCTGAAAATGAGTCGCAGGATGTTTTTGGGATTGTGGGATTAATGGAACGCATCCAGTGGCCTAAGTTGACTTACAATAAACTTATTATTAAGATACGCAGCTAATAATACTAAAGATCTACCTTCTAATATCACATTTCCGATTTTCTCGGACTACTAGACACGTCGAATGAAGAGCAAAGGAGAATTTTCTAGTGCAATAGGTATCTATAAGTACTTAGAATCGTGTGGATTTGTAATTAGGAAAACTGACAATGGTGTGCAGTGCCTCAAGGCTTTAATTGGAGTTGGAGGATGCTGGAATAGCTCAGGAGCCAGCGTACTTGGCGAAGGTACAATGACTAGGACAAAAGGTGGCTTCTCTACCAAAACTGAGAGTTAAACAAACACCAAATGCAACGCATAGCCCCTCTTCCACTTGGAGCGTCGTCCCTGCGCCTTCCTTAATCAACCTCCCGCACCAGCCATCCCAATGTAAATAGCACTGTAAGAAAACATCTACGAACCGACCGTGCCAGTCATCAAATTTCCATGGGACTGAAGCGATACGTGACTGCAGCGTCACTTATCCGTCTTGACAATTATACCTGATCTGGAGCTTCACTTGGTTTGGGAACTTGAGTCAGGGTTGGAGAATTGTGCTATTTATAACGCGTGTTCAGAACTAGACGTAAATCATTGGACTGGAAGCAAGCTTACGCCAGGGAGGGGGTGATTTAACGTAGTTGCTTGGAGTAGGGTTTCGCATTTATTCCTCCCTGCCATGATGTTCTCACTTCATAGCTGCCCAGTCATATTTATTTGGATTCTATGCAGCTAGCAGAGAAACAGAGGAGGTATCACGAGTACACTTAATCGACATCTTTGTGCAAGTATGATAGAAAAACCCTGTAACGGTTAGTGACGCTTCCGTTGTTAATATCTTTCACGAAGAACACGGAACTGGGGCAGTCGCCGAAGGAAGATGTTATTCTTAGTCCTCGTGTTATGGGTCGTCGGCTATTCTTCCATTCGTAACATATACACTTCTCCTGTCTCACTAAGCTCCATTACCTGATAGTAGGAAACAGGATGGAAGTCCTTAAAATTGCGTTTGCTTTCCGCTGCCACAAATGTAGCGCCTCGAGGCTTCCAGTATGGGTTAGGGCTAGTGGTATGGCCCAGGGGACAGTCCACTCAGCAAAGACACATTATCTAGGATACAGAGAGGCTCTTATCAAGACCGAGAGCTAGCCAATTGACAAACGTAATACATTTGATCCTAACAAAAGTCAAGGTAAGCAAAGACATGTTTTTACGAAGGAGCATTTTACAAAAAACCGCAATTGCTATAACCCAGTTTAAATCGAATAACGTGAGCTGGTTTTGCCCCACCAAGACAAATGCGCATCACATAAGAGCATTTAAAATTATTTTAACACACTTATTTTGCGCCAAAGCAATTGAGCTGAGCGACATTCGTCGATGAAATGAAAAGTTAACTTAACAACTAATATGAATAAAACCGGCTCCATTTGAGCAAGAACTTATCGTAGTTTGCCATATTTATCACATTTAACGAGATGAGGAAAAATGGCCTTTGATAGGAGCAGATCTGATCGTTAGACAGTAACATGTCTGAAGCCCTCTTAAACTAAGTGGACAAAGTGACACAATTCAGACGGACTTCAGAAAGCACTCTATTACATGAGAACTTCTGACAAGAGTGGACTGAGAAGCAGCTCGACCGCTAACCACTGAATAAAAAGTGTTAGCTTCATTTGAAGGGATGTGTTTGGAGCCAAGATTCCTGAAGCTTTACTGCACACATTTAGCCCAAAAATTTCTCAATCCACCAATTTAAAATAAAGTTCTAAATGATTCTGCATTCACACAAATAAAAAATACCAACACGCAATATCTCTTAGGCAATTGGCACAGTTATCAGGTACAGGTCACCGTTGGGACGAGGTCTTTAGGTTAGCTGAACTCGGTTAAACCTGATTTACGGAATTGTTCCTTTAAAATGGCACTAACCACGTCTGATTACAGAGAGTAGCCCATTTGGAGAGGTGATATTTTCAAATTAAATGTAACAATACCAGCGTCCACCTCTCTGAATTCAAATAAAGTTAAACAAACAGATATTTGATGCACAATATTACATTTCCGTGACAATAATTGCATTAGCACATAAGGAAGAAGGAAACATATGTACGCTTGTGCGCATGAGTTTGCCCAAGTATCCAAATCGACCTCTTACGAAGATGAGTCGAATTTCTCCTATACATCAGCAACAGGCAGCGTAGAAAGAGGAGACCAGTTCATAGACAGGTATGTACACAAGGGAGGAAGTAGAGAAGGAAGGCCTGTGCTTGTGTTTACTTGCTGCGTCGCAACGTGGAGGGTGCCGACCCAGCAGTGGCAGAGGGGACGGAAGCGGAGGCCGAATCGTCGGCGCCGCGGTACTCAGACTTGAGACGGACGAACTCGCGCGCCACCTCGTCTGAGGGACGTTGGGAGAGAATCCGGAGGATGGTCCACCCTGTGTCGTCCAAATAAAGTCGGCGACCGAGCGCGCACCAACAGGCGCACGCCCCACTTGTGCCCAGACCAAGGGTATCGGTGCTGGCGGTGAGGTCACGCAGCTGCAGCACTGTCAATCCGATCAGACGGTCCGCTCGCCCAAAACAGTAGTCCTTCGCGCACATGTGCAATTCGTAGGACTCGGGCTCTGAACCCGCACCCAGCAGACTTAACAAATGACAACAGGATGAAACAAGATGTGCATTCACTACCCGTACACATCTCACCCACACAATAAACTGCTGTTGTGTTAATCAACTATGTAGCAAACCTAAAAATTGGAAAAATTAATAAATTCTTGAACTTCATTACGCTCCAAAAGCACATATTTGCCCTAGTTTCTTCGGGTACGCTTTCTTTAAATACTTTTCGGGAAACTCAAAAATGGAAAAGTTCGAAACACATCGCCTGTTTAATCAAAATACAATGGTTAAAATTTAACGCAGATTAGACCAAGCCGTGGAAGTGAAGTTACGGCCATGAGATAGGCCTTAGCTAAGGAAAAAAAACACTCAACTTATGGGAATTAATGTCAGAAGAAAGAATTTATCTGATACAAAGTTCAGCGGTTCCTAGTTCAAAAACGCACCAAAAGGCTTCTGAAAACGCCAAATTCTGGACAAAAACTGTAGGAAATTTTATCCTCCTAGGAACACGACAAAGAATAATGAAAATAACGGAAGTTGTTTGTTTGTGAAAGCGCACTGATCGTTCCGCAAAGCTAAATCGGTAAAACCGATGGAGAGCTGACATACCACAAAAGATGGTCTTTAAAATGTATGGTAGATGTGGAAAGGAAGGATGGTAAAGAGAAGAGGCCTTACAAAGTGCAGGACTCGTTGAAGGTGGGAGACCAAACACCAGTCCTTGACTTAGTTGCGAATTTGCGTTTCTTGTCTGCCAACAATGGCCCGATGATGTAGACCTCCACAAAAGGTCTGAACGTTCCATTAGTGACCCATTTCAAGTTATTTGCTGACAGAACTGTAAAAAAGGAAGCAAGTCGAGTGCGAAACGGGTAGGGGAAAGCCAAAAAGATTTTACCATAACTTTTGTCTTTATAGTGGCAACATAAAGGAATGAAGTGACAACGTTAGGACAAAAAATTTGTCAGCTTACTTGAGACAGTTACTTTGTGCTCCCCATGTGAGGGGTGTCGGAAGAGGTCCACCTGAATAGACAGCTCCCCCACGCTATCCTCCACCGCAGGTTTATCTAAAAAAGTACTTTTATCTTAAAAAAAGCAAAGGCTCCTATGATTATGATGTTAGAAGTCTTTGCTGGATAGCAAATTGGACGTAGAGGCAGTAGAATTCAACTCCCTACAGGCTGAGGCACGGCTATTAAGAGCGAAAAATACAATTCATAGGAAACTGATTTGGGAGGGAATTCATCTGAAAATAAAACATAGCAAGTGTTGGTATTTTCCCATAACCATACATAAAGGTATCATCTGAATTTGCAGATGTTGTCCAAGTCGATTCTATTGGAGCAAATTTTACACAAGCATGCAAACGTTGAAATTTCGCGTGACTTCCCATCACAGAGACAAGGAAACACCCAAGAAGACAAATGGCTGGGAATAGTATTAGTAATCAATCCGCAAAGCTGCATCAATGGTGCGAAGAGGTCAGCTGCGACCTTCACAATGGTCGTATATTTGACCATGTAGACAAACCCATTCACTTTTGTCCTGGTGAAATGGGTTTTCACCCGCCCTCTGCACCATTGGTTCTTCAACCCTTCTGCAGGTGGATAGTAAAGCTACGTCCAGAATTCCATATCCTAAAAGCCTTCAGAGGTAACTCACGTGTCAAGCGCTTTCCGAAACATGTCAAAGTACTTAATTTCTAATCCGGGTCACCGCCATGAGCAAGTTATCATCAAAAAGCAAAACTACTTTCTAATTTGGTAAAAAGAAAACCAACCCCAAATTGGAACAAGAAATCAATCACAATCAAGCATTTGAAAGGGAACACGGTAAAATAACACCATCAATATGGCGAAAAAACTATTTCCTTCAAGTTACTCAAAATTATTTTTGGTGTCTCTCACCTTGTGACTTCTGCGAATAGACAAAGTTTTTGATTAAAGTATCCGTTGGCTGAGTGTACAAAGAGAGAGCATGCTGCAATGACTGGAATTCCGGCGATTTTTCTAGATAATTATTCTTCAAGCCGCTTCCACCAGCGTGGAAGTAGCTCTTGATGGCGTCCAACGCGTTGGCCAAAATTTGACAATGATGTAAGGTAAGATTTTTTAGCGTCAGACTAGAACTCTCCTTCGACATCTCCTGGAAAACAGCACAAAATGAATGAAGTATGAGTTAATAACTTAGTCTAGGCAGATAAGTGTGCTCCAACTGACTTGAAGAAGCTTGTTGTTTGGTAACTGGCTACTAACGTTGCTCAGTAGGGTTTGCGATACACTTGTTAGTTTGGCCGTGGCATTGGAAGGAATGGAGAGATTGAGGAAGAGCGCGCTTGGATCCGATACAGGAGGCAGAACCACCTGCTTCTCGAAGGTATACATGGTGATCCTCCAGAGCTCCTTCAAGATCCGTTTCAAGACAGTTTTCTCACAGATGTCCGCATAGACGGACAGGGAGGACTCAAAATGATCCATCAGAGGTCGAAGGACAAGGTCCGCCTCAGACTCGATATTCGCCTTCGAATTGGATGGAATCTGGCACGTAAAATAAGGGTTTAATTTTAAGTAGGCCTCTGCAAGATTATATATAATATCAATGCTGCCTGCGACCAATTCTGATAGGCTTTGGACGAATCCCAAACATTCTAAACCTGGTTTTGCAATGAAGAAAAATAAGGGCAACGACCAGAAACTAGGTTAAATGTTGCCATTCCGAGGCATCTAGCAGTTTCATGACTAAAACAAGTTAGCCTTCGGAATTTTGTATCCTAACTCCATAGCAGAATAAAACATTCGATTGCAATTCAGGAGAGCAAAGTCATTTGTTATTGAATTCCGCGTCTACTTTTAAGAATTGAAGAAAATGGAGGAAAGCAAAATAAACGATTTCATAAGAATGGACCAAAGGAGTTTTAAAGTTGGTAAGATCGACTCAAAGACGGAGATCATCATTCACATAATCTTAAAATCCTTGCTGCTTTTGCTTGCTAAAGGAAGTTTTTCAAAGTTAGGCTCCATTTAATGCCATTTCAAAATGGTAAATTGTTTTGTGATCCCTAAATATCTTTTGCAAACCACTTTTTGAGTCACGTTTACAGAGTTCTAATGCAGGGCTTCAGATATATTGTTTAATTGAGCTATAATAAGACTTCACCAATCATGAAAGTGCATAGAAGTAGATTTCAGGTTCTAGTACCAGTATTTGAAATCACTGATTTGAGCATGAGATCATTTCGGATCCGCCTCCATCTCACCTGATGTAGGAGTCTATTGACCTCCTTGATCTTGCCCAAAACAAGTGGACGTAGAGCAACCGAGTACTTTTCAGCCATCTCATCGATCGCGTCATTGAGCATCTGTTGAAGGTCGTGCATCACCGCTTTAGTATCCTCCTTCAGATTCTCGTCACCACCCATTGCCTCGTAGACTTTCTCCAATTGCACACGACACTGCTGGATGTTATTCATGAGGATACAGGCAGTCTCCTGCGACTCCACCCAGTGATCGAAGTCAGCTTTCACCACCTCTGCGTAGGTGAGAAGAACCTTTCCCACGGTCTTTAAGGAGAGCACGAATAAGAGTATGTAATAGTTTAATGAAACGCTTCAGTATTCAATCCATCGTACTATACAAACGAACACCTTCCAAAATGTTGACCACAAAATAACAAAAGTAATTTGACGGCTTCGCTGACTAAATTTTAAGACAACTTCCTGGCCACGAGGTGAAAAAATCTGCCTGGCGAAACCTGGATAACTGCGAATAGTAGACCCGATCGCTTCACCCATTCCAAGTATTCAAATAACCGTAGATTGATTGCAATAGCCAATCAACGTACAATTAAAAGCGAATGGCAGCGAAAAGGGTGAATATCTAAAGCGTCAAAAAGAACGTTCATATGTCAAGTCTTCAAACCCGAAATCTCGCAATAGGCCTTACTTCATCGCAATGATAATCTTTAAGGTGTGAAATTTGTAACTTTTAAACCTTTTTAAACTTTTAAACCTTACAAAATTGTCAATGCATTTAACAACAATGAGGGAACGGATAGCGAACCACAGTTAAACAAGCAGTCCGCATTGGCACCGAATGAAACAGGTAATTCTGCAATAATTCAAGGGACAATGGAAGTGTGCAAATTAACGATAAAAAATAGCTCAATCTAATGCAGTGGTATTCACTACAAGGAAATAGACATTTTCAAGAAGCGCACAACTACAGAGGTCCTGGTTTACTTACCAGCTACAGACTTATGAGTCGGTCAAATGCCAGTGTCATTTTTGCCATTTGCATGACTACAGGCTTAGCCTCATGATTTGGACAAGCTTCACCTTTGTAATTAAAATTTAACGTTTAAAAAATCCTCTCCAAACTTTCGGCAGATTCCTCTACTTTCACCATCGAAAGCTACTACCAAAGGCGTAATTAAATGGTACAGTATGCATTCACTAAGATGGCTTTAGCTTTTGACACGTTTTAACTCTATTTTGAAGAGATTTTTTAAAGTCATAGCAGTCCTTCTTTGACAAATGCGAAGAAAATTGCTTGTTTGAAGTACACTAGTAAAGAGCAACACTTTTAGCATTCTTTCTCGATTTGAAAACATTAACAACAACGTTTGAGGGCATTCTTTTGCAAAACAAATCTTAATTTTTGGCCTTCAAATAACCAGAAAGTAACTTCCACCATTTCATTGAAGGTTATTAGTAACGGTACTGAAATTTTTGCAAGCTTAGTAACAATTTCGTCCACTTAGGATAGTGATTGAATGCTCGACTACATTCCTTAAGGGCAGCATAGATCCGTCCATGAGCGATTAATGGCTCGTCTGCAGATGATCCCAAATACCTTTAAAATTCTGCATACATCCATAAATTTTTGCAATTTTCAGTTCCTCTTAGGCAGTAGTTTGCAAATGAAAGTGGACTTGAGAGTTTCGATACTTGGATCGAGGCTCAATCTTAAGTCAACAGAATCTGCTTGAGAAACTCATCTCGCGTCCATAAAAAGGAGAGCGATTGATGCGGTAGACTCAAAATAATTTTCAAAAAATTCTAAAGGGACACAAGTTTAATTATAGTTCTGTGTTAATTTTTAATTATTTTGAGTTGACAAGGCGTGGGGATAAACCTCACTCATTCTTCATATGGATTATGCTGGTTTAATACGCAGAAAAATGAAATCTTTTTGGCGGGATTAAGTAAAGTATGCGTTTCACCTTAAGTATCATCAGATATAGCACCATTCATAGTGGGAATGATGAGGACTAAACCAAAGTTAAGGTTTTGACCCAGCTCACAAAACAGGGCATTCAAATCGTCAAACACGACCCCAAAGCGGGAAAAGTTTTCCAAAAAAGTCAAAAGTTATGACTTCAAAAAAGACTAGCAAAACAATATTTTATCAAGACGCCGAGATGCTCCTTTCGATTCTTTCCAAAAGATTACGGAACTGTTCTCACCGATGCTAAGGGAAGGCAATAAGTATGACTTCGGTGACAGTGCACAGTGCACCATTAGGCAAATAAAGTATATGCTTTTGTAATCTAGAAGTAAGAACGGTTAAGGTCTTTGCTTTTAAGTTATGCATTCGTTTTTAATAAAAATTTTCCTGTTTGTGATACGTTTTGTACGGAGAGGTGCAATTTTTATGCAGTGAGATTTGTAGAAGGTCATACAGGTTTTCGCATGGTAGTTTTTAAGGTCAAGAAGTAATGCTATACCTTCCGTAGGCGAGTTAAATTTTTTGATCCAAATTCATTCGTGTGTCATTTGAGAGCGAATATACTACCGGAAAACTGAATCACGAGAAAAGTATCATGTCAACCCATGGTTTAGGCTACTCTTTTAGGGTACCACACCAAATGCATTTCCACGAGATTTCTTGATGAAAAGAGCAAAGAATGGATTGAAATATTCAGAACTTATAGAAGAAAATAAAATGAGGAGAACGCCACTCAACATACTCAAAAGGTGGACACATAATCATAAATGGAAAATAATATTTACCTGGCCGCGCGAGTCTGATTGCAAATGGGTAAATAAAGTGAGAACACTTAATAAAACTCCAGCCTTGATTATATGTGAAAGTCAAAGGAAATAAGAACAACTGAAAAAAACCAAGATTCCCTTAATTCCCGTCGCATGCCTAAAATTTGGTGGGAAAAGGGAACAAAATATTTTCGCACGATCTTCTTTAACAAATAAGACTCGAAAGCAAAAATTGCAACCGAGAATAGCTTTGTATGATGCTAGCGGAGTTCGCAACTGCTGAAATTTAGCACTTGAACTCCAAATCTGGATGCGCAGATGTTGCATCGGCGCAAATAGACGCGCAATTTAAAATTTTAAGGGAAAAAATATCGCTTCTTCATAAAGGAAGCACATACTTGTGAAAATCGGTTGAGGAAACGATCATTCACAACCGGATCTGGGCACTCCAATTTTCTCATGATATCGAAACACTGGTTCAACTGTGTGAAGACGTCCACAACTGAGTTGGAGAAGAGAGCCTGACCGCTGGACCGGTGAAAACCGTCTTTTTTGTCGCGCTGATAAGCGTTCCGTAGGAAATCCATGGAGATTTCGTCGTTCTCGTTCAACCACTGCATCACAAACGGCTCAAACCAACTAATCGGGGAAAAACCACCGATTTAGTGAAAACGTAAAGTGCTCGCAAAAATGCTTAGAGCCGTCTGATTTATTTTAAAAAATGAATTTTTATTTGCGAAAAGTCTAGGGCCTTATTGCCCAGATATGCACAAACTTGCGTGTTTGATAAATCGCCTTTTACACACAGTAAATCGTGGAGGTTGCTCTAAAGAAAGCAACAGACCGCTAAAATTAGGGGCCCAGTAGGCTAACAAATAAATACTAACTGAATTTCGGCCTCAAATATACTAGCTGTCCACTAATAATTCCGTTTGATGAGACAAACCTCGGATAGGCCGGAACGACATTTTTGAGTTCAGGAACATCTGCAATTCGAGTGTTGTAGAACCACTTGACCTTGAAGCAGAGGTTCATGTACTCGGAGGTCTTGCAGTAGCGGGTGGGACTGTTAGCGTGCTGTTCCAGAGCGGCAGAAAGGTCCTCTGACAGCCTCATCCACATACAGTAGGCACTAATTAGACCCATATTTGCTTCCTGTGGAAATCTGTAGTGGGGAAGAAGAGGCATTCATTTTAGAATCCCTATCAGAACGATTCATCAAGTTCGAGTAATCATGTCAAATGTATCCAGATCTTTATCGTGCCATCACAACGAACTCATTTAAGTGTATATAACCTGCCCATGGGTTAAAGAGTGACTGAGGTGCTGGAACGATGACTTTAAAACAGGTGTGTGATGCTATACATCGCCTTGTGGAAAATGCGACTATGTTACCAATGAGCACAGTACTTCAGAATATCAAAGAAAATGAGTAAAGCGAATTAATGTACCATTAAAAACAAGTGCAATTGGAGAGATTCTTCTTCACCTCTTCACAATGAGCAACAATGACGAGTATTGCCAGAACTTACACAAATGAACAAAAGTATGCAACAGTGGAGTTTGTGAATTTCGCAAGAAGCTAAGAATACTTTGTATAAAAGAATGGATGGGGAAGTGATCAAAGCAGAGGCGATAGAATCTGATTCAGGCTGATAGAAATATTCCTTAAGTTTGAAGAAGTCAAAAAAATAATCGCGCTGTAAAGCTCTACTTGTCTTGTCTAATGGACCTTCTCAATTTTCGTGGACTAACAAAAGTTGTTTGAGAAACCTCGTAAAAATTGAAGGCAAATGCTTTCATTACTGAACCTAAAAAACTTCCGGTCGCAAATCTGCTTCAGGCTGCGAAAGCAAAACGCTCTGAAACAACATCACAAACAGATGAAAAAAATGTGCCTCATATTGATATTTTCTAAGATGGATCGCAATGCGGAGTCAACACGATCAAATCTCTACAATGCCGAATACGAATAAGGGTCTGATTATGCCATCTATAGCACACGGATTCAAGATTATTTGCGCTATTATGCTGAACCTACTCACAGGCTCCTGAGTGCTGTTTAAATTTTAAGTTAGTTTCTCATTTTAAAATTCTAAATAGGTCTATCACTGCAACTAAGGCAAACTAAACTTATCCAACCAGCAGCTACAACTTTTGGAGTCGAAAAAATTCATTTCAACAATGGATGGTGAATTCTCCATAGCACTCACAATTCAAACTGGTAATTTACTCTGGTACAGAACAAAAGGAAGAAATTAATCATTTTGCAAATTTTCAGGTTTATAAATGGGAGGAATGAGAAGAAATTAATTTTACTTTATAAAAGTTAAAATTCATGCACAAGTATTGGGAGAGCGGTAAAATTTTCATGATCGGATGCTAATTTCTTAAACTTTGCTGAATCTAACACAATCAAACGCTCTGAAGAAGCAAAGAAATTTTTCGGCAAAACGGAATCCCAGACGTACTGATTGATAACAGTTGCATAGGTGGTCTTGTCCTCCTCAATCACTGAGACCAGGAGAGCAATAAGGCGATGCCAAAAGTCAAGGGATTTAAAGGAAGGGCCAGCCTCGTCCGTCGAGATTTTCTCCTAGGCAAAGTACAAGTACAAGAAGTACCCAAGGCTTGAGTTGATAGGCATAACTGGAGCCAAGGTAGAATAAATAAGAGAAAAGAGTAAAAGATGAGGAGCTTTCTCCCGTTCGCAGCAATTTAGCGCAATAAATGTATGAGATTGACAATGAAAATAAAAACGGAGGATTAATTTATCGCCTTATTCGATAATTCAGAAAGCTATATAATCGCGTCTGTATCAAAGGTAGTGCAAAGATATTTGCATTGGGATCACCGTTTGAACTTTATTGCTAATGGTGTACATGCGTGGAATTGAAACTTCTAGGGAATGGGCTTGACAAGGGAAAATTTTTACAAAACACAAGCAGTCAAAGTCTTGTCAAAATTTTATCCCACTTGGGAGTTACAAATTCGACACAGACATTAAGGAGGTAGTGGCTTTGAAAATGCCTGCTTAAAATAGGAAGAAATCCTTGCTTCCGCCATAATTATTTCCCTGCAATCAATTGAGATGGATCACAAAATCTTGACAAAGCAGAGAATTTCTGTAGGCTTGGTTTCCACGTGACGTACACATTCCGCTCACGAGGTGGCTGTATTTCGATCAACTACCAGACAGGTAAGTAAATGGTATCTAGTTTCAACTGATTTTCCATACAGATAGACAATGCTAATTAAACACCATTAGGGGCAGAAAAATAAGCCCATTTTATCTCTCAATTGGCAAGGACACAAATGCTTGATTCATTAATAAACTAGTCGCCTCTAATCAGTGTATAATGGTTTGGAAGTTAAAAACTAAAGAGATGCTAGGTGCCCAGCTAAATTTGAAAGAGCGTTTTGAAAGGGCTAAAGTATACCTTAACTGGTGATTGAAAGTGATGCAATCATCTTCAGTAAAATTTCAAGACGCTTTACTTTAGTGCAAGACACGCGTAATTGCCAAAAAAAAAAATGCGTGGCAAATGGTTAAACAAAAACGGCTATTGTATGCCTTGAATAAAACTCTACGAACTTTCACTTATAAATTGAAGTTTTACGAATTTCAAAGTATATCTGACAAGTTGAACAGGGTATTTGGCAGGGCTGATCGACCGTCTGCGGATGAATTTACTAAAAATCAGATTAGCTAAGCAAGGCAAAGATTGAAAACCTGAAATTGTCTGGCGTAGAGATCGTTTGCATTGTCATAGAGAAATTGGTAGGTTGTTTGCATGCAGGCCTGAGCGCATTCCTTCACCACTTGACTAGCACGAGGTGGGCTTGTAAGCTCTTGCACCTGCAAATTTAGGTAATAATAATGAGGCATTTTATGGCATCAAGACATAAGACCATGACCATCAAAAAAATTCTCAAGTAGACTTAAAATTGAGTAGCGGCAACAAAATTGTCAAAAAATAATCCAAACGGAAAATTTGATACTGATTATTTGCATAATTTTCGAATGGATGAAACATTCAGTCAAACATCTGTTTAGCTTCCGTTGCTAAACAAACTACAAAGTGGAAGTCACTTCGCTGGGAACACAAACACAAGATTTTAATTAACCATCTCACGCAGATGAAGCAGTGAGTCTATCAAGCATTCAAGAGTTTATTAGAGGGAGAACGACCAATCAAAAGGGAAATACGTTTTTTTGAAAGACAGCCATTTTCGACTATTAAGGCTAAGAACAATAACAAGAAAAAGGTACATAACAATTAATTAATTCTTTACTTAAAAACAGTGGAATCGGCTTGGATTCCAAAAAAGCACCCAAAGAGTCAAATGTCAGAAGATAACGACCTGTTAAGGCCATGGGAGAACGTCCGTTCCTGACAATTCTAGCCAATGCCAAAGTAAGGTTACCAACCAAAACCACTTCCAACAAATTCACCATGAACTCGCCGTTTCACATTCGATGTCTGCAATAAAATCTGTTTTTTTCCACAATCAATCTGCTTATGTGAATAAATGGCTAGTGTTTTAATGTGCATTTGTCCTTGAGTGAAATAAAAGCGACATACCTTCATCCTAAAGAATGTTATGCTGGTAAGGAGGTCAACTGTTGATTTGAGATCTTGCAATTTATCCGGTTGAGAGGCAGGAAAACAATTCTAAACAATGGTACATTAAAAGTGGATTATCTTTGCCAAGAACCTAGACAGTTTAAAACAATAAATCCTGAAACCTGCGCTACCAAGTGAATAATCTGGAAATATTTAGGGAATCAAGCAAAAGTTCGGGAAAAAAATTAACTACGAGTACATTTTTTATCGAAACAAAAATTTAACTCACCCTATACATAGAGAGGCTAATGCGTAGTGAATTATGGAGTTGGTCGAGTAGCTTAACAAATTTTTCTTTCTAAAAGCGTTAAAAAGTGAAGTAAAATAATGGAATCGGAAGTACTAAATTAAAACAAGCAGTTTTCTCTACTTCAGATTTTCACTGCAAAATAAAATATAGGTATTTTTGAAGCGCCCCTAAGGTGTACAAGAAAATAAATATGGGGAATAATTCACATAAAGTTATCCAAGAGAACATTTTACAGCTATGACCATATAGAACCAGGCTCGCAGAAATGGCAATAGGCAATTAATCTAAAGACTGCATACAAAAGTGAACCAAGCTTCCTGTCTTTCAAAAATTCCAGACAAGGTCAACCGGCTTAATAAGGACTTGTATTTCCGGATCGGTAAACGGAGACACCAGCCAATACTTTCGCTACAATAATGACTATATTAATTCCATCCTGTCTGTCGCAGTTTCAGCTGTTTTCAAACAGCGACTAAAGAATCAGTATGTTGGATGAGGCGGTTGCAGAAACTAGTGAAATAAGCACAATGGCCCGTTTCCTTTAATCATCCCACTGAATAAATTAGCGTAGCAGAGACCATTGTAAAATCCTGTAAATGCCTTCTTCTTGCCTCAAATGTCGAAACCTAACGCTTAAAAGCAATATTTTTTTCAAAATTACCTGTGCCAATGTGGACTAAATATCATCTCCACAAATTTGATGGGTAATCAACTTCCGCTATCCATCTAAGCCGAATCAGGACTTTTCATTTGAAAGGCATCAAAAAGAACGCTAACACAATGCTACCACACCCAATAGTGACGTGCATATCCTACTACTGGTCCTGATTCCCACTGCGCATATCGCAGGTCAGTGCCGTCAGGACACAACCCACATTATAAGCAACGGTAATGGCAGATGAATGGGCATAAATTGATATAGTGACTGGGAGCCCTGTCACTAGGGTCGACGATATACTGGTACGGAAGGCTTTGGGCACATTGTACTGATAAAAGACTCAGCCGCTCAGCAGTAAGACACATGAATAATACACAGAGTCAGAGACAGCCCTACTCCTATTTGACAGTGAAAATCCCATCCGTAGCGACTCCATTCCTAGCTCTTGGTCGTCATTTGCATGAAAATTTATGAGACAAAATACCTAATCCAGCATAAATGACGACCGACCTGTGGCAAACTTACACACGAGACGACTATTTTTATTGTTGGCTTAGGTTCTTCTTAGGATGGCTTAGCCGTATTGACAGATCGTTCCATGTCAAAGCCGTCTCTCGACTGCTAAGTAAACGCCAGATCGTAGCGGAGGGCTGTCGAATATAGCTAGAGCTTCCACTTCGTAAATTTAGTCCGATTCCCCAAACCCAAAATTTTCGGACAGAAGGTGTTCTGACAGAGTTTGGGACACATAGCTATAACGCACCCCAAAGTTGCTGGCACTGAACCGCTCGGAGGCCGTCTGGTTACTGGAAGCCGAGGTGTGCGCGTAGAAGGCGTTAATGTTAGCCAAGAGGCAGGACATAGTGGCTGGTACTCCCGTGCACATGAACTTAGTCGTCAGACAGGAGAAGTGCCTACGGGAAGAAGTCAAGGATAGAGAATGTGCTTTATTTTTCTATTAGTGAAGGGGTCAGAGTGCTAACTCAAGCGACCGCTCTATCAACACCGCGATTGCAAATCACAGATAAAATATGACATAGAATAAGGGTAAGCTATCAGGGTTGCAGGCTCTAATATTTTTTGGCAGAATCTTGGACATGTTTACTTATTCCATCTCTGAGTCATCATGCTATCGCTCGTGACATAAAGTGGGTTCGTTTTAATTGCTAGACATGCGCCAAGCCAGTATTTTGTATTACAAAACAAAAGAAACTTCCAAGATTTCATTGCTAAACGTGAACAAGTTCTATCTAAGATATTATGCAACGAAAGATTGGTTCTTGAATAATTAGCACCAGACACTCCATGCTCAATGAGTCCATAGTAAGTGATACTCCTTTAGCACCCTATTTTATGTATCAGCACTCCCTAATTTAAAACAGTGGGAAATAAGCAAATTTTATGAAGTGTTCCGAGAAAGTCTCTTGGTGCTAATTTAAGTTGAGGGGTTTGTGGGAACCAAAGGTTTCATTACATTCACTTGGTGCTTTGTAAATGCATCCGAATTATCAGAAGACGGTACACTTATGAAACAATAAACAGAAAAAACTTGGTGACTCACGTCATTGCCTGATACATGGTTTCAATGCCGTAACGAATCGCGAATTCAGTAATTATCTCCTGGGCAGGAGAATCAAAGTACACTTTCCAGCTGTCATCCTTGATATGGAGACATAACAAAGTGGTGTTTAAGAATCAAAGGACGGTATTAAAAAAGGCAAAGGGTTTAGCAGGGGAGCTAACTTTTACAATGGACAAATTCTCATTCATGCTGTGCTTTTAAATCAGGTTTAAGCACTCATTAGTTGGAATCGTTGTACAATATACTGCATTAATCCATTGGCAAATATGTCAAGAAAATAGGAGGCAGAAGCAATTAACGCATTTTACTTTCGTGTTGAGCACAAAAACTCGTGATTATTTGGGCTACCACATCAAACGTAGGCCAATCTTGGATGCCTACCACAAATCTCAAGCAGTAGCCCTGCGTGCAAATTCAACATCCCCTCATCTGTCACTTCAGATCAATGTGCTTTCACACTTTACCCCCTAGCGGAAAGACTACGATAAAGTAAGACTCTTGGCAGAATAAACTCGAGAGGAATTTTCAAAATTGAGGATAAAACCTATTAGATATTTCAAAGGTTTTGTGCCCTTCAAGGGTTAGTAAAGGCTATAAATTGAGGTTCCACACTTAAATTTGAAAGCATTTGGCATGGCATCATAAACGAATAATAAAGTACATAATACGAAGAAGTAAACAAGAGTTGGATCCTTAACTTCTGTTACACAGAAATCAAAACTGTCGGGAGTGAGTCCATCGAGAAATCCGTATTCTGTTTGAACAATGCGTGAGAAGGAAAGCAAAAACTTACACCCTTAGCCTCTGGGATTTTCACCTCTGGTTCACCGTTCTTTTTGTTCGTTTCACAGAGGTAATAAAAGATGTTCTGTCAAAAAAGAAACGCAAAAAACAAATCGCAAAATATGAATGTAATTCAAAGGTAGTGATAAGAAATACTGTTGCAAATGACGCTATGACCGATTGTTTAAGGTGTGCCGAAAGAAGCTAAAAAACTCACTACCTTGTCTCGAAAACATGTGCACAAAGTAAGCAACCAAATATTTGGCAAGTGCCAATTCCTTTTCAAAAAATAGCCTTGAAAAGAACAGAAACGCTGTCTTGCCGAAGCTGTTGATATCTAAACTGCCCTCAAATGAATGGACAGATAGCAACATTGCAAAAGACACCACCTCCTGACTACACATAAGTGGGGCACCGTCACTTCCGGGATTGGAAAATGATTTGATTTTTGCATTAATTGACGCTTACGCGGGATCTTTAGTTCCTGTAACTTGCACTTCCGGCTGGGCGGCACGCATGAAAATTGATGGGATCGGAGCAGATAGTTACTAATCCCTACTGACCCTTATTCAAACGCATCATCAAACCAAATTTTCTGGAAAAATGCCCGTAGAATTTGAATGCTGAGATACTTTTCGACCTTTGAGATAATACATCTACACATAAAAGCTCCAGTCCATCGGTGACAGCCCAACGATAGGCTGTTCATCGAATCTGCAAGTGCTAAAAGATTAGCATTTCAAATTTTACCATGGTCCCAAAATCTCATGAAGCACTCAAAGAAAACTCATGCAAAGATGAAGACTAAATTGCTTTGTTTTGGAAATTGTCCCCATATTTCAGCTGAGAACAAAGGAAACTACCGTTGTGACCTTGCAGTTCATTCCATTTTAAATGCAAGATGAAAGCTGTGATTTTATCAGACTAAGCAGTTGGCGACTGCATGGCATACACAATCAAAAAAAAAAACACTCCGCCACCCGATTAACTTGCATTTTCTTGCTCTCCCTTCTTCACTATAATGAGAATGACGGGCAAAATACGCCTTGTTTTCAACTATGATTGAGAGCTGGAGGCCGACAGTTTTCATTTTTTTATGAGTCAAATGCCACTCTGATCCGATCTAAACCCAAAACAATACAACGAAAGATAGGGAAAAACAAGAAGGCATGGACTTCAAAAAAAAATCTTTTCGGTCTCCCAAAAGAAAAATAATAAAATTACCCCAACATTTCGAACTCATCAACAAAAGCGCAGTAATCTTTAGGGACTACTAATAACAAAACTCCTGATATTACCATCAAATCAGGAAAGTATTCCGCTTCGTCTTAACATGAAATTGGATTTTAATGGTATTCACTTTGTGAACAAATTATTGCAATAGGCTTACTTCATGGAGGCAAGTGTACTGCACATGGTAGGGCGCCACTTTCTCCTCACCCTTGATCTCCACCGAGATGTGCAGCCGAATTGCGCCGGAGACAGCACTCCTATCAGTTCGCTTTTCTGCCCAGTCAAAATGAACGATATCACCGCTCAAATAAAACGTAAATTATGCACTACAGGCGGTTTTACGACACTTCGACACAGGTCTGGGAGCACAAGATGGTACGTCAATGAATTGTGCATGAGATGGCATTAAATCAGTTCGTCCTGGAGCATTATGCTTGAATTATCGATTTTACTTACCCTTCCGACAATTCGAACATTTTAGAATCTTCCGGCGTGCGGAATAGCTCACTTAAAAATGAAGCTAACGTCCATACCGACAGTCCAGCCTGGCACTGGTATACACTAGTAGGACCAGTGTAGAGTTGTCTAAGATATTTCATTTAACGCACTCCAAACAGACTACAAAAAACATGAACAAGCGGGGACAGATAAAGACAACAACAGGACAAAACAGATTGCAGCCTGAACGATGCGGATCGGCACCCACCCAAGTTGTACCAGACATCCATTTCACCAGAGAGGGTTCGGACATCGATTATAGTTTGTCCAAGAAAATCATCCGATTCGGATGTCAATTTTGAGCGTAATTTCGATCGTAAATCATTATCCTCATCCCTGAGAAGATACATTTAAAAAATTAAAAATTATGCTGTTTTAATTTAAAAAAGTCACGGCATTGTGTATAGCTAGTTTGTAATGCAGTCAAAGTAGTGCATTTTTTCCCCTAGACAAAACTGACAAGTGTAGATGTCGATGATAAGTTATTCATTGTGTTTTAAAGCTTAGGAAAGTTTCATCGAAAAAACAACCTTTCCCCTATAACTGACGCAAATATTGCTTGAAGAAACTTGTTTGGAAGTGAAAAGTTTACCTCCTTTTATTTGGTCACTTTCAATTAAAATGGGACGCAGCTGACAATAGAGGAAAACCAGTTCACACAGTCCTAATTTGGATGGAATTGACAAAAAGAGTTTAATTGGCGAAACAAAAAAAACGGGCGAAATTAAATCGGTTCAAATGGAAAATCACAGGAATAATTTCCGCTTGCGTAGAAGAGACTAAGATGAAATGAAAATTTGCACAAGAAGTAGCTTTTGATGGTGGCGAAAGGAGTAGTTCAAACAAGGAACCCTTTCACTACAACACTCGTTTTGCATGCACATTCCGCCTATTTTACCAGAGCCAAATTAGATCTATTTGCTCAAATCCTGTGTCGCATCAATAATTTCACAGAATGCCAAGTGAGATATGCAAAGGAGCTTACCAAACCCGAATTTTGATTCTGTCTGTTCCATTGTGACACTCACTGAAAGAGACAATTTTCGACATTACTTAATCATAAATGACTGAAAATTCAAAGTAGGTGTAATCGCTCAAATTATACAAACTCATCTTCATCGATTCATCTTATACACCATGGAAGCGTAACAGAGAAACTTACAAGTAGAATTTCTCATTCCAAACAGGATTGAGTTCTTGAGGCACCGTTTTCGTTCTTTTCTTTACTTTCCCCACTTGAACAGTGACATAGGGATCGCTTGTTCCCGTCTTATCCTTCCCAATTAACCCCTGAGCACATTTAACTGAAATGGAAAACACAAATTAGGCTTTCCAAGAATTGATCAATGAGAGACATGACGAGTCCCTGCATTATCGGAGGTGGTGAACAACAGATTGGCAGCGACTGAGAAACATTAAATGGTAGTTATGCAGGGTTAAACAATCGAATGGGGTTTTTGAGACAGAAATAATTTAATGTTTAATGCTTGATCAACACAAGAGCAAGGTTCTGAAATACAGGGCTTCCAAAAGTTGAAAATGGATAATAACAGCACAGAAAGACGGAGCCAGAAAATCAAATTTAAAAACTGGTACAATCAATTTTCATAAATGGAGAATACATCAAACAAGTGTAGTAGTGATGATAAAGGTGCTAAGATAAAAGCGTTTGTAGATTACTCAAAGATCTCATTCAGCCTTTGGTATTGCTAATACAATGAATTCCTTATCAGTTGATAATGGTGGAACTTTATGGTCAGATTCAGTGTCAAATACAACATTCTCAGTAAAGTGTAGGCTATGTTGCGATTGCTGCATTATGTACATGCGGCTCCGACTATACTAACAATGATTATTACAACTAAACATCCATGCCCCGATTTCATACGTAATCATACGTAATTCCCACTTCACGCTGGTAGAATCCAACAGTTTGGGGCAATTATAACAAGAAACACCCATGAAATCCAGTGAAGGTTTAAAGAAGGCTAAAACATAATTGAGCCCATATTATATTGTGCAAAAACTGATAAAAGTCCTTATTGCGAAAACTGGAAGAATGGATACCCATGGCAAAATAATGTACCGTTTCCTTATAATGCTCTTCTAGTACGCTCCCGTAGGCGTTTCAAACAGAGAGAGACCAAGATAGGCAGAAGCAAATTGGCACAATGTTATGAAACGTTGGATACCCGATGTACCTTTTTCCATAAATTTGCACTCATACAGAAATAATGTATCAAACATTACTTAGTTAGACTTCATAAAATGCAATAAATTTACATAAACTAACTTTTCAAGGCCTTAAAGTGAAGGCACACTGTAACTGACCCGTGATGGCAATTTTAGCAGACCACTGGCTGGTACCATCAAGGATGCTTTTCTGAGCCTGTTGTAGGTTCCGCTTATGCGCATCCCCTGCCTTGAAAACCTTACCGACGAGATCGAAAAGCTCTGGCTTGGTGCGAATACGTTGACGCATCAACGACGACATCGCCTGTTTGATACTCTGCGTGCGGTCCTCTGCGCCGTGCTTTGCCGACTTTTCTGCAGCTCCTGAAAAATACCGATGCCAATTTAAACATAGACGTTAAACGGAATAAATCCCTCCGCTTTGTTACAGCATCTAGTCGGATGCATAAGACCATGAGCACCCCGATGTTAATTCTCCCGTCCATTACTACCCGCATCTTACCCGAACCTCGAGCATCATAGTGATTATGTCACATCAAGGAAACTTAGGGAACAAACAAATGGATGAGGCGATCTCCTCTTCTGATGGAATGTCCCACCTACAACCTAATTATGGCTGAGGAAATGGTAACTGGATAGACTGCAAGGGATTAGCACAAGTAGGAACAAAGTCATAAAGTAATATTAATCCTCCTTGCCTAAGAAGATGATCAGGAGGAGCCATCATTAGCCACAAGACTTCAAGCAAAAAGTAATAATTGAGGGATATCAAACTCCACGATTATCTGATCGTACTTTATTCGAAATTACATAAATTTCTATGCTTTATTTTAGTGTAATATAAACTGTTTCGAATAAAGCATTAAAGTTGTCTAGAACATCAAATTCATCGCGGACCACACATAGATTGAAGGCACAAATGCCAAGTTGCCCAGACATAAGGTGATATCGTCAAGACTTTGTGTTGAAATGGACCTGCTCAGTTTCACTCATGGACTATTTATCAATAGAGCTATCAATTAATTGTTCTTAGATTTATTTTTCTGTTTTCAAGCCTTCTGATGCACTTTCCTGTGAAGACAAAAAAACTTCTTATTTGCACAAAATCCTAACAAATATCTGCCGAGTTTGACGCAAACAATCCATGCTATTTATAAAAAATCGCATTAGGACTTGATTTTGTAACTAATATAAGCCAAAATTATCAAACGGGAAGGAAGCGGAAATCTCGCGTTTCTGATCCAGATGAATAGACAATCACCACAGAAAGTCAGGGTCAAGTATTTGTAACAGACTTTCAACTACTTCTACTAGTTCTAAAGGTTAAACAAGCAATAAAGGCATCGTTTACTACAAGTTGCTTGAGACAGTATTGTAATTATGTAAAATGAAACCACTCTTAGCGATTGTCAGTTAAACAAAGCATGAGGTCGGTTTTTTTGCAGGACAACTGGCCTTTGACAAAACCTCAAAAGTTGAGCGCGGTCTCCAGAGTCTCTTTCCTCGAGTTATTTTAATCGGCATTTACAACTGCGCTCATTGTGATGGAAAACGGCAATCAGTCAAACCCTTATTAATTATTCGTGCATCAGTAGCATGGTCGTCCTAATTCAAGCCGAAGTGAATAGCGTTTACACTTAAAAAAAATTAAAAGTTAGGCTTTACACCTGATTTCCCCATATCTTGGGGAGGTAACTAAACAATACCACGACTTGTGGAAGCAGACGAAATTACCCTCCATCAGAAGCAATCAAATGAAGCAAGAAGAGAATCTTATCATAAAGCAGCGACCTCTGCATGAAACACTGTAAAGCAAGAACCTTCTCCAATGCCCACCTCTTCCATCAATGTAAATTTGCTTTTACTAAGTCAAGCAGATGTGTTATATCACTGAGGCAATCAAGTTCAAACTATTTTTCAACTTTATCTGACTGTGTGTTTGGTGATTGCACAAGTGTAGGCCCTGATTAGGGCGCAGAGCTTTTAAAATCAGGAAAATTAACAAATGAACTTACGCTGAAGACAATCTGCATTAATGAGTTCACGACACTTTTCGTGGCACTTGACGCCGCACTCTGTGCACCGCAATCCCTGTCGGGCCAAGCCCCACAGCATACCTTCACACTCGTAGCAGTAGGTGGGACTAGTCGCGCTCCATACCTGAAAGTTGTGCGGCGTGTCGCTGGAGATTGGATAGAGCAACGCCTGAAGGGTCTTCTTGTAGACGTGTTGTTTCTAAACAGACGAGAAAATGAGCTCTCTGGTGCTGCATACTGACATACCGGGCAAATATAAAGACTACCCCCTCGGTATGTGCTCTAAAATGTCCATTTTTATAGGCGTCGATGGCGTTGTGGATTATTTTTCAGCCCTTTTGAGAGGTCCGAGCACACATTTCGCCCACAGCCTTACGGACGTTCATCAATTGAATGATAGCCAGTCATATAGCATTATAGATGAACAGGCTTATGAAATAGCCGAAAATTTGCGCATTAGTTCTAAAAAGACACATTACTCAGAGATTAAACAGAAAAATACCATGTGAAGATACTAAGCGACTGATAGCGAAACCTAGAACAAGAATATAACAATGGTAAGACACTGCAGTTGATTGAAATGAAGAGGATGTTGGTATCGTAACATATTATAAATAGGCGATTTTGAACTCTGACTTGTACAAAGATGGAGTTAACTAATAATCATACGGATGATCATCAAGTGGAAGATAAACGTAAATTTTAGTTTAAATTCTAAGCATAATTCAACGCAGCTAATTCATATGGAGACTTGCAAATTTTATCCAAACGTTTACATGCATTCATTATAAAGTCTCAGCTCATCGATCTGATATCGTTCACTGGTCTCTGCACCACCTTTCCTCCATTTTGTACTCTCGTAACGTTTGAACTGAACTTCCCGCAAAATCTCTTTAACATTTTGACAAGATGTAGTGGTAGTACGCACCACCTGGATATGGTCTAAATGAGCAATTAGATTGTGATTTTGAAAAATGCAAAGACGGCTGCATCACGTTAAGGAGGAGATATCCCTATTCGCTTCGGTGGAGAAGAGTTATGCGGCACCATTGATAAAAATAAATTCAAGACTAGTGGCCCAATAACTTTTCAGTCGAGAGAAGGTGATGCAACAATTCGTCAAAACTCTGACCAGTTGGGAAAGTCATCACGTAGGCCAAAAGGACGGGTCCTATCAGAGGCATTAACAGATGTAAACAATCTTCAAAGACTATCTCTGCCTCCGTCACTTTTCAAGTACCATCCAAAACGTGTCGGTTATTTTGGATTTTTCGCTGACCAGCTAGTTCGTGGTGAGAAATGTCTTCTGCGTTGCAATATTCGTTAAAAGGAGAAATGAACGATTCGCTGCCCTAGTACTCGATCAACATTTCCAAGGTGCGTCGCGCGGTGCACTACAAATAAAAATTTCTTTGCTCTCTAAAAGTCAAACAATTACGTCTGAAAGCTCCTTACTCGGAAGAAATCAGGAAAACCTGAGATACATGCAAAAAAGCTAGTTCTTAAGAAAGAGCCAAGAAGGAAAATAACACAAAAATTGCGCAATTTAGGATGGCAGAGAGGGAGAAGGAGATAGTGTGCCCTCCTCGTCCTTCAGCTTCCTTGACGTTAGACATACCAAGCAGGCACATGAAATAGATTCGACAGTTGAGAAATAAGAATGAAACAGAGACGATGGTGAATGGAGCTGGTTTGTTCTCTTCTAGAGACAAAATGTTTTGTAAAAGTGACACTCGCAATAAACTCCTCCATTGTTAGGGAAGGATTATGCATAGTGGTGGTGTCTATTTCAACTAAAAAAAAACATTTTGAGAAGCTTCCAGTAGTTACTCAACCATTACTATTAATCGGTGACCGTGTATAATGGGAAGAATTATGATTTCCATTAACTCGAATGTAATCATTGCTTGCACCCCGGATTTGTCATGCACTCAAGTTAACCCAACCCGAAAGTGATTTAGTTTGAAATGCGACAGGACTGAATAACCTACAAAATTTCGTAAAAGGACCAGTTTCTGAAAACCGGGTTTTACAAATAATGAAATCGTTTAAGTTTCTATACCTTGAAACATCCAAGTCCCCATGGTGTGACGTGTCCCTTTAGTCCTCCCCTATAAAGCCTATTTTTAGATTTGAGGCAAAAGCAGAAGCCTCTTCCCAAAGGGCAAAGTGGGGATTTTTTGAGTTGAAAGAGTCAAAATTAAAAGTGCCTTAACCTTCTGACTTTGCTTCAAGCTCATAAAATACCAAAATAACTAGTTTTACCCACACATGAGAATAAACTTGGATGAAATCACTTTTACGATAAAAATGAAGGAAATTAGACATGTTAAACCATTCTTACAAATGAAATATTATTGCTTGCACTTTACGATTTCGGAACACCAACATTTGATGCAAGCCTCATCTTAATCACTTCAAATGCGACCCTTCTGCATCGCCTAATTAATTTGACCTTCATGTTTGCTCTCCAGCTCCAATTAACTTTGCCGGCCAGGATCTGTTTGTATCCGTGCTTGAAGTCTGCTATAAATGGAGGCAACGTCTCCAGCACTACTCTATAGCTTTTCTTCCAATAGTCTTTCAGATTTCGCAGCGATTAGTTCATGAATACTTCGTCGCAGAATTTCTTTGCGATAATCTAAATGCTTCTTCCACTTTTAAATACAGGCGTTGACAAATCCAGGGTAAGTACAGGTTTCTGTTCCGGTACATGGTTTTTAAGCACAGGAAAAGGCACTTTTGAGGACACAGAGACCTAACATAAACAGAGCATACACAAAGACTTACTAATTCTTCATCGTTGATAGACTGACGCGTGATAAGATTGGCACTTGCAGTTCCCATATTTCGTTTCTGAACGGCCATTGTCTAAATATCGCGAACACAATGCCATGTGATCAATTAATTTACCCAGCTAGAAGGTACATTTAGTAATCAATTACCTTTTTACCCATAGCTTTTCAGGGTGTTATGAGACGAAAGTAAATGAACAAAAAGGCACTAAATTTGTTATCTTACTAAGAAAGACTTTAACAAAATATGCTAATAATTGATTCCACTAAACAAACCAATGATGTGAAACTTATCTGGACATTAAAGAGGTTTCAGTGATTGCTTGGGAAAAAATAAGTTAAAACATGATAGCCGTTGTGACAGTGTACGTTCTAAATGAAGGCACAACCGATAGTCGACTGAACTACGCGTGCTGTCTCCACAACTACGCAATGAAAGGCAGCTGCTCAGTCAACAAGTATTGGAAGCAAGCTCAATGAAGAAAAAATCGTCAGCTTACCTGTATAACCTAAGGGGGGAAAAAAGAATGTCATAAGTAAAACTTCTGAAGAGCTAAGCATTTACCATTTAATCAACGACACATAATCACCGTTAAAACACCAATGAATTTAACCTTTGGAAGACATTGTTCTGGCCAGTCTCTAAACTCGTCAACTTCTAAATTAATCAAGGACTACAAATTCGATCTAGACCGCACTGATAGTTTTTAGGATAACTGCTAGTCTTTTAAATTCAGCATCAGATCGTCTGCATGAAAGCCCAGGTCTTGATGAAAAAAACTCAGTGAGCTGTTTTTATCCGTGCATTTAGTTAAGCAAACTGTCCAATTTCTGTCCATTTTGCTGCCGCCACGGCGGTGTTTTCTTCCGACCACGCCTATATCCTTCCAGCACTTCTGTAGAGTGAAAAAAACTCACATACATTGGTACACTTTGTTACGAGTTCAGAGAAGATTTGATACGCTACGATGGTGCCAGAGGCAGGCAAATCCGGCCCCAAATGAAGAAAATATCCTGAATTAATTTGCGAATTACCATATTTAGACGTCATGGCATGGGGATATCTGAATCCCCAGAGGCTCACTGTAAAAGAGTTTAAGCGAAGTTAATGCTTGGCAAATCCCTGCTTCGAAATACATGCAATAAATGCTGACGAAGCAAGGCCAAAGTTTAAATGAATTGCACTCGCTCCTCAGAAAAAACCAACTACATTTTTCGATTAGGACAAGTTACATGGCATTCATCTCCCCAATGCCCATTTTACCCAAGTGTTGCCACGAAATGTGGTAGATGTTCATGATATTGCTAACTGTAAAAAATAATCTAACTAGACGAACTTTATCCTTGCCAAGAATTCCTTATCTTGCCCTAGGGATGTTAAAACAGTCAGAAATTCGGACCCAAACTGCAGAATATGATTTCACCAACGGGTAGCATACTTCCTGGTATGCGAAATTGTGATACATTCCCGATTTCAACTTGCTAAGACAGAAACGGAAGCAACGACAGCAATCACCGGGGATGAAGGGAGTCATAATGATTCGACGTTTGTTTAACTGTACGTGTGAGTAGGCGAACTCTCTATTCTCTAAAAACTACAATTTTCCTTGGCGCCATAGTCTTTCGACCATGGCCTTCTGCGCATTAGTGATAAATCATTTTCCATATCCGTGCGGCTTAAGACGCTGCAAAAAGCTGCTTACGCAAACTCTAGATAAAAGGTATTAGTAAACTGTGAGCAATAAAAACTCGATAAGAGACTTATAAATGACCCAATCGGGCATAGTCTGCCAAAGATTCAATTAAAGGTATTTTCCGTCATAAGAGTTTCCAAACTAATGTATGATTAAATCAGAATTTCGTTCGACTTGTCCACATTCAAGTTATTAAGACTAGAACCGATACATTAGCTTATATGACATTTTGAACCAATATTCTCGCGACAAGCGTGAATAGCGGGAAATTTCCATTATAGCCTGACTCCCTCAGGTGTCAATACCTGAGAAGTTGTTGAGAAGATAGCTGACATGCACACCAACAATACTCAGAACTTATTTATGTCTAGTGTTAAGAACTCCATAACCGATGTTGATAAAGACTGCAACCAAGGCCGATGATGTTAGAACTGAACATTCGAAAAACGATGCAACAATGTTAATTATGAAATATTTTCCTTTATCTTAACAGGGCACGTATCCAAGCGTGTGAGCCATTGCCTTACCAAATCACTGACTAGCGAGAAGGGCTTCTTTTTCAGCTTGAAATCGGGCATACTGTCAATGTTGTAGAATGAAAAGTGACTTTCACCAGGTTTCTTCCTGTAAATTAAAGCACAGAGAAGAAAGTGGTACGGGATTGGCATGGTAGCCAGTTTTGACAAGTAAGTGAAAAACTTGAAGAGATCTTTGTGACCATACAAAACAGCGAAAAAAACGTACCTCGGAAGAACACCAGACTGAAATTGAAAAGACAGAACACAACTTTTAGTTTGCCGCATGAATAAATAATGCAGATCCGACTTGCACCGGGTTCAAGCATGGTGGATATTCTCGAAATGGAACGTGGTGACAACATTTAGCTACACATCAGCAATTAAAAAAATGAGTCTTGTTAAATTTAAGATTCAAAGTAATGTTTCTGATGTTGAGATAACATGATGTCTTAACAGCTGTGAGTATATTGTATGAATATGCCCAAAGACGAATATTTGCATTAATTTAAAAAAAGTGGATGGGGTTGATATAAAAGATTTCCTGGAAAACAATACAGTTTAATGCATAAAATCAGTGAGATTTCGAGATACTGTCGATGACAATCTAATGGGTGGATTTCAGAAAGGTTTATTACAATATGCGAATAAAATTCTGCACATTGCAGCATTGTAACTGATAAGTAAACCGCGCACGTCCTTTCCAACTCCTCTGGTCTACTTTAGGCGTGTAGCAAGAATTTCAAAACTCAAGTTCATCTACTTATAAGTTGCTGATTTCTCCAAATTACATCTACATGCATAAAAATTTGACCTCCATCAAATACTCAGTCAAATAGTCGAACAGAAGAACAATGCATTACGCGGACCAAGTACGATTTAACCATTTGCAAGAGCACATAAGGCCTCAAAGCCCATTTACTTTACAGCAAATCAAAATTCTGTAGGATTAAAATCAATGGAAGAATTAAAGGCACAACAACGCAATACAGTGCATTAATTTCTAGCAACTGAAAATGATCCAACGCTCAAGCACTCCAGGTCTTGGGTACTCGACAACCCACTGCCCCACGATCCCCCTACATACAAAGTTATGACCCACTTGTCATACAGCGTACTGAACACAACCCTGAGAGCGGCAGTAACAAAAGACTTCAAAGGCCAAAGTAAATGCAGTTAATGCAGTCAAATTGAAGGGGGACATATCATTTGATAGGTCTGCCAAAAGAGTAGCATACATGTCTTATAGACATTTGAAAAATCTGCAGAAATATAAACAAAATTAATATAGTCACCGATTATAAATAGGAATACCTCATTCAATTGTCTGCAGACGTGGTCAAAAGCATCGAACCAGCGCCGTCTAGCTAGAGATTGCTTAGTGTCAACATCGATACTCGTAGCAGATTTGAGAGATTCCAAGCGGGACTGTAGCATGGTGCTATGGCTGGTGTTTTCATCGCCATGATTTTCCCGCCCCTGCTCACCATTGTTTTCGCCTTCGTTGCGTTCATTCTCTGGTGGAGGAAGCAGACGCACGCCCTCATTGGAAGTGAGCGAACTTCTGTTTTGATGTTGCCGAAGATGGTGATTTCGCCGTTGATGCCGGTGTTTGGCACTGTAGAAGTCGTTAAAACCCCGTTGAAATCCGTCACTACTAAGTTAAAAAAAGTGAAAGTGAAAATGGTAATATCTTCAACTTATAATAAGCATAAATTATCACTTGTATCAAAGCGATTGGGAGGAGAACCAAAGCGCAGCTTATTTCTCCATTATTTATCGTGTACCAAGAAGCTAAACCTGAAAGAAGATTTAAAAATTGCATTTTGATACTCAGGAAGGTCCCACTGGCTTCCAATTGGGCAATATTACATGTTATCGCACTTTAAACGTAAGTGTTTACGATAGAATAAAGACCATTTAAATGACAGACGGGAGAAAAGGCCGACCGCCCAAGTGTTCTGATACTCCTCTCCAGTGGAAACGCACGCACACTCCAGCCTCTGGACACATGTGAATTGTCAGCAATAATGATATCCATTTGAAGTCTTTAACCCTGAATTTGTAAATGAGATTGCGACATTGTCTGCGTTCACATGCATACTAGCAGCTCAAAGCAGGCAAACTTATAAATCTGGTTGCAGTGAAAATGTTTTTTTATTGTTGTATTTTTTTCACACACATCCATTTCAAAGGCTTCTGAGGAAACATTTGGAAAGTGTACCTGCATAAGTTTCAAATGGATATCAGATAATTTTGTTATACACTGTGAAGTGAAAACGTGCATTTGGGAGACAAGAAATAGAGAATAAGCTTCAGCTGGCTAATACTCTGCACTAGTTGAGGCGTTGGCCGTCCTAACTTTGACGTTTGGCCATTAATAACTTTGTACTTACTTTACACAAAGTGTCCACACGACATAATAAGTGGTGCTAGATAATAAGTAAGGCGTTAAGTGGTAAACTAAGCTAAGCCCTCATTTACATTTTAATGAAAATGGGTCACACTCAAGCCATATCGTGTGATGAGTGGGTTTAGCCAGGATTCAACCTTTAAAAATTGTCAGTCCGTGCTCTAAAAGCAATGCATTGCGTTTAATGCTCGAAATGAGTTAATTTGTGTAGGAAATAAGCATCGTTTGCATCTCATTTAAAAAAGCTGCTTCGTTACGCATGGCTTTTACGGAAATATCGGTTAGATCCGGGGGAAAACGGAGATTCAAAAGTACAAAAGAAATCGCCGAACTTTGCACAAAGTGATTACGCCTTAATGCCCCATCAACTAAAAAAAACAGGAGTCAGAGGAATTGAAACACTTTTCGACTTGAAAAACTGGTCCTATGCGAATGTGCACTCAATTCTCATCTAGCTATTAAAAAATAAAGCACAGTTAACAAAAAGCCCTTGCAACGCCTTCGTCCTTAAAAGATTAATTACGCTTATGAAAGACATGGAACATTTTTCCGTCAAAATAAACGTTACGGGGTTTAAACCGACAAATTCCCGCATTTTTCTTGCACCAAAAGTCTATGTGAAAACTACATATCTACTTAGTAAATGGAGCAAAAAAGTGAACTTTTCGAAACAGCCGTAACACTCCATCACAGCTAATAGACTTGGGAAGTCTTGATTAAATGATTTACTGTTCCTAAAACAACGGCCTGTTCCACATAGCTGGCAATCGATTAGATACCTCATTTCTTCATTCGAACCTATTTCATCCTCCACAAAATCGGTCTCTTCTTCATTGATTTCGAAAGAGCTCTGCCTTTCTCCCGGCTTCTGTCTACCTCTGTGGCGGAAATAGCCATCGAATTCTCCATTTCGTTCTTCCGTCTCTCCGATTTCTTCATCTGTGTGGCCACTTTGATACTCCTCCTCTTCTGACAGCTCTTGCAATCGCCGATGAACTGTAATGAAACAAGTGAAATTGTCTTTATTGTAAATTATCAACAACTGTCGGCATATTCTGGGTGCTGATTTTTTTTCTGAATAATAGAAAAATTCATTGCTGAGGGTCTTGTCAGTGGGTAGCAGTCCAACAAAAATAAAATACGTATTCATAGGAAAGTAATTAATATCATAAGAATTTGACTGCACTTATCAACATTTAGATGGTAGACACATGGACGAACTACAAACTGGTGATTATTTTCTAATATTTCAAATGCATACATTCATCAGCATGATATTATAGCAAAGAAGGCAAAAAACCTACTCTTTTGTACATGTGATCGGATATCGCCTCCATCACCGGTATGGTTCCATCTCTGCCGCCCGTTTCCTCCAGAAAACCTGCGATTCTCGTCCTCTACTTGGCGTCCATCATAGTCTTCTTCATCCTCACAGTAGTCCTGACCATTAACCATCGGATCATGAATGCCTGTGACAGCTGCCATGAGCATTCCATCCCTCGCACGAATGGCAGCACGTTCATCTTTGTCACTCGACCTTAACCATGCCTCGTCATCAATCCCCTCTTCCTCCATCATTAACTCCTCCCTTCGCGATCTCAGCCGCCTCTGATGCAGTTGCGGCTTAATCCACCGATCTCTATCCTCTTCCTCGTCAGAGAATTCCTCACGATCGTCTAAAGTGACATTATCTTCATCGTAGTCCCCATCGTCTTGCTCGATCGAGGATGACTGCCCCCAAGCCCTACGTACCGCCTTTCTCTCGTCCTCGTTAATGAACTCTGAGGGTATTAGAACACCCTGTACATCCTCATCATTACTCTTTTTCGCATTATCAGGCGTGGGTGGAGTTAGTTCTGGAAGATTCGACTCCTGCTGCGACAGTCTCTCCGACCCAACTGGTGTCTTTTTGGAGTGCTGCCGTTGCAGCTGGGGTTTTTGTGACTGTTGTTGCTGTTGCTGTTTCTCCTCAACGGAAATAATGGTTTGAGCTTCGGAAACAGCTTGTTTCGCAGCTTCTGCCACTACATTCACCTGCTTAATTAGACCAGATGCTGCATTCTGAGCTCTTGACATAAATGATCCAAAAAAACCACTGGGTTTGGACATAGACTGAGTGTTCAAAGCAGGCAGAGAGCCGGTGAAACTCACGCGATCTTGAGTGGTCTTTTTCTGCTGTTGCTGATACGACTGAGTGTAGTAGTCATGAAGGCTTGCTTCATCTCTAAGAACCAGACCAGCGCGTATTCGCAACTGCTGCAAGTGTTCCTCACGCGAGAGCGGAGGCTCGTTCTCAACTGCTGCGACTATGTTGTTCAAAAAAGTGCTGTCAAACAATTGTGACACGGAAGCTGAGAATTTGGAGTACTCGCGCAGAGGAGCCTCGTAATCCCTTTCAGTAGCTGCGGCATCCGTGGTTTGTGGCGAGGATGGTTTTTTGGTCTTCAACAGCGCTTCATTGTCTGCTATAAAGCTGTGGTTTTGCACTTCTTTTGCTGAATCCTAAAAGTTCGAAAATAGAAACAAAACGAAAACGCTAGTGGCTAAGGAGCAAAGTGTGTGACTTACTACACCTTGCTTTGGACAAGAACCGGAATATTATCACTGTTTTCGCCACCTTACCAAATAGAGAACATAAGTTAAATGACAATTACATTCCGAATCTAAGTAATGTCTGCGACTTGAGCAGCTTGACATACTTTCTCAGCGAAAAGCAATCGCAGCGACTGCGTAATTGCATGATTTCTTGAAACAATAAAAATGCCTATGCTTCGTAATTACACACGATCATGGGACCTGATTTTTTTGTTTTGATATTGTTTTGGTGCCGAAATCACCGAAAATTTTCGTCATAAGAAACACTGAAATGAGATAATGAGAGGCTATATCCCTACACCTTGATGGTGACGAATAAAAAATACTGAAGTGACCCCTTCTCTGGCACTTCCTTTACTACTTGCAACAAAAG
Organism: Taenia multiceps; assembly: GCA_001923025.3. Classification (NCBI taxonomy): domain Eukaryota; kingdom Metazoa; phylum Platyhelminthes; class Cestoda; order Cyclophyllidea; family Taeniidae; genus Taenia; species Taenia multiceps. The sequence goes on along the minus strand of CM010311.1, from coordinate 45,406,624 downwards.
AACTCAGCCAGTTTCTTTATATTTTCGGATTATTTCAAATAATCGGATTAATGACAAAATTTCCATTTAATTTTAGCGCGGTAAGGAGTTAATTCACGTCGGTTATAGCCCATGTTCAGGACAAAACCAGTAAATAAAAATGTTTCCTCTTTCAACAATCAGTGTAACCAGGCCTTTTATCTACGCTCTCATTAAACGTTCTGTTAATGCTTCCATTTGTGCATAATTCTATAAAGGGAGGAGAGGGTGCGATTCATTCGACGAATCGAAAGCCTACAAAGTTTTACAGAGATCAGTGACGGAAACATGAAGCTCATCGAGACAGTTGTTCTAAAAATATACTCACATCGTAGGATTCATGGAAAGTGGGACATCCCAGATCGATTTCTTGAGCAAATTTACTGCTGGATTTAGTGGAAAAGCTGCGCCTGAGTTGATCCGCTCTTGAAGAATCTGCCGTCATCGCCTTGTTTTTTGGCGTCGATTCCTTGAAGAGCGATTTTATGCCTGTAGATAGAGCACTAGTTGTGGACTTGAGCTGTGCCGTAAGGGTGCCTGTGAGAGACTTTGCCGGATATTGGGTGACTAAAGTCCAACCGAAAAGAAAATAAGGGAATAACAAGGATCAACCTCCCGGATTTCTAGCAAAACGTGTAATTAGACCCAGTAATTCTGTGAGATTTTCCAAGCAGCTCGATGGAATGACCCAGCATATAACCCAACATCGCTCTTCTTACCACTTCTCCCTTAACATGAACCGATTCTCATTTGATGAAGCGACAAATGGACTAAATTGCTGTGCCATTTTACCTCACCCCCTTAATAAAGTTAAAATCAGCGGCTTCGCCAAGCATATAAAGGATTTGAGGAGCGTGGTTACAGGATGCACTACTCCGACGATGTTCTACTCAAAGTCGGGTGCTGCATCACAGTCAGAAAGACATTCTATTCCCCACAACTACCATTCACACGAAAGACGCAACAATCCGTCTATACCTACATCAACTGCAAAGTTATGGAGGTTACCGAGCAAATAAGTGCCACAACCCATTCATTAATGATGAGCTTAACAATTAGTCTCAAGTACCATCGGTTCGTTTTTCATTTTCTTCGAGTTATGAAATTCCTCTGGTTCCTAATTGTTGGCTGACTGATTGACTGACCAAATGACTTGTAACAAGAAGTAGCTCGTGTTTTAACATTCTTCAAGCGATTGGATGAATACAGCGTTTGTTATCCTCAAGCGATTAACTAACTGCCCCATCTGTGCCACATTTCTGAAGCGCGCAATACTCCGTGCTGAAAAAACTGCATGTTTGGTATGTACGCATGCGCATATGTCTGCATGTGATAGAATGCTGATACTATTGTTCACCTGCTGAAAACCAAAAAAGCGAAACGACTGAGGCACATCTACTCAGTGAAAAACTGAATTGGCTATGGCTAGCCAACCAATGGGAAGAAAGTCCTGTTCTTACAAGGCAGTCCATGACCCCATACCGCATATCGTAAAAACTACGCACAAGAACACTTCATATCTCATGGCAAGAATGGTAGAAAAAGAGAAACTCCCTTGTCTATATCCTCCATATGGTTTGCTTACCTTTCGTCAATGCTAAATTCACCACCAAAAATACTACCGAACTCGACCAAAACAGTTAAATATTCCACCTAGTGCAACGCAACCTGACGCGTGTCCATCTAAAAGAGTGGAAGAATTCGCCGAGATAAACTGCACGAAGTCACGAAACCATTATCACTCATACAATCGTAACAGAAATAGATAAAAGCCTAATTATTTTAATAGCATAATTAAGAGCATTTTCACAATAAATTTCATTACGGTCCATAGCCAATAATAGCACGGACAATGCAACAAGAAAATCAAACGAATGGTATCAACAAATAAAAAAGTGCTACTTTCATATTTTCAACTAAATCCAGTGTGCATATAGCGCATTAGGTGTCGGAGGAATAAATTTAACCAGCTTTGTCCCTCATTTATGCATAGCATCGAAGTTTCAATTCAATTATGGAAAGTAGAAATCCCCACCACTCTTGTCGACTCAGCTACCACTTGGACTTTGAGGTTGCATTCTTTTAAACGCAGTTAAAATCAGAAGATAAATAAAGGAACCTATTTTGAATACGTTAACCATGGAAATGTGAAAGAAGAACAGCCAAGGATCAGATGCATCACGCTCGGATAACGAATCGAAGCTACTGGGTCTCACAGACATCTGTAGGAGGCGTTATAGCTGATAAGACGCGGTCCCTGTCCGATCAGGCGTGTGAATTTCACAAAGCACCCTGTGGGGCTCGAAAATAAAAGTCTTTCGACTGTCGCATTATCACAAGCAGTGACGTATCTAGTTTCCCATATTCAAACTCTGCGAAGCTCCCGCATTTCAAGTGTCTTTAGAGGAACCACCAGTAAGGGTACAATGTTAGGAACTCGTTCATATCCAATGATAAAAATGGCACCTAAGTCGTGAATGAAGACCACCTGGAAAACGCATATAGCCGCTAAAGAAGCCAAATCTGAAGCGAAGACAGTAAGGAAGAAAAAAATCCGCTGGCCATGTATGTAAACAACCGCAACTTGACTTTTGACGAAACCTTAGTGATCCAATAGACATCGCATGTTACGTAACGTGGAAAACACCTTTATGGTACGTCTAAGTAGCATGACAAATTAGTTTAAAATATTAGTAGAAAACTTTCTACCATAATCCATATTGTGCTATCATTTCATCCGTTGGAACGACTTAGAGGATAACTTGGTCACTTCCAGTGGTCGACTTGCCGTGCCTCACAGATTTATAATGAGTCACCTCTTTACGATCCTGCTGAAAGCAACATTTTTCATTCAAAACGAGCTACTTTAGAGCCGATTTCGGTTAAATGTTTTGAGCTTTCATTTCATCTGTTATTCATTTTTTACTAGCATTCGCGACGTTTCTAAGGTAGTTTGTGAGCACAACCAAGTGCTGCATTATCTACATCGGCAAATGGAACTCCAAATTTCCAAGTGACTTCTTTCGGAAGTCGGTTTAGTCATTAAATGCGACTGATTACAAACTCTTGAAATAACAAAAAAACATTATCTGAGCGAATTTTACGAAAGTGCCTTAAAATTAACCGAAATTGTGATTTAAAGAAGCATATTGAGGCATGTCCACAAAATGAGCACATGGCTTGGCAATGTAAAATTTCCTTCAAATAACCCGATAAACTTGATGATTTTCTTGTAGTATCTTATGCAACTAATCGACCTGGAGGCAGTACGATTGACTTTGTGCAATTCCTCTATTCACTTTATTCCCTCTACACTTTACCAGCACGCAAAAGCTTGCCCAATAAAATTGGGCATCAAACCCATTTTCTGTTTAGATGCGACCGTTCAGATGTCAGTCAGATTTTTTGTCTTGGGCCTGTAGATAAGATCCAATGGCAACGCCTACGACAGATGTTAACCGACAAAATGGTTGGCACAAATGGCCAATAGCAATTCGGAAGGGAATCAAAGAGACAGAAAAGCATTAGTCCAACGTTGTTTTGCTAAAAATACATTTGAAAGGTTCTACATGCGAGGTAAATAAGTGCACGACTCAAAATAGGGCTCATTTAGCTAATGGCTTATTGTGATCACATGTCAAGTTGATATTCACTGCATGTTGTAGTCTTCGACAACAAAATTTTCGTAATAAATTTGCTACGAAAAGACATCCGTTTCCCTGATAATTAGACGGGAAAAAAATTACGAGACTTTTGCCGGTCAACAAGAATAATATGGTATAAAATATTTCCATGCTAGAATGATTAGACCCATGATCGCTTATTCAGGAGCCACTTTTACGCAAAGAGGAAGGCAAAAGTCAGCATAAGTAACTTAAAATCACTGGAGTACGACTTTTCAAATCTTGGCAGAAGAGGCTCAAACCGCGACATAAAGTAAACTCCCAAAAAAGTGATAAATATAATCAGAAGTCAACTATTTATGCGCTAAAATGCGAAGTTTTGCAATTATTAACTAGTTTATGCAAAAAAAGGTCTTTTTAGCTTCTACTCATGCAAGGTTATGTAAGGGCTGATTTCAAACAAAGCATAGTTTAGTTATTAAAGCAGTATCGATGCTAGATGCACTGCAAATGTCTCAGCTTTTGGGTCCTCAAAAAAGGATAAAACCTCAAAAAACCACAATCAATCACCTTCAATCTGCAGAATTTGAGGCTCCTTTGAAGCCGCCGTCTGGACAGTGCTTCCCATGGTAAAAGGTCCATAAACAGGTTGCTCTTGAGGCTGCTCTGCTTCCACTTCCTCTTCCTTCTTTTCGACTTCTGATGTCACCTCCTCGAGGGGTCGTTTTTCCGCCTCAATTTGCCGCAAAATCACCGTCGGCGAAATGCGAATCACGCGAGTTCCGTCCACAGGCACCTGAAGGTGTTGCTGGCGGTGATGGGATGGGGTGGGAGAGGTAGTAATAGAGGGACGATTGTCATTGCCATTAGCTGGTAGCGGCGGCGAAGGCGAAGGCACGGGACTCTCGAGGAGGTGCTGCAGAAGGTTTGTAGGGCTCTCAGTAGGTGGTGTTGTGGTAGCACTACGCAGGTCCACGGGGTGCGCCCCCGGAGGTAACTGGTCCGCTACAGCTGCCTCCGCCGAAGCACGGAGATTTTCCGAACTCAAATGGCCGTTTCTTTTAGAAAAAGAGATAAGTTCAAGATGCTGGATAACCCAAGGAGGGAGCCCTCTATTCGTCAAATAACTGGCGGTAAGGCCAAGAAAAAGATCTACACGTAATAAACATCGAAGATGCTAAATTGTCGTCATAGAATTTAGTTTAGACCCAGTGAGTCACCTGCTGGCTAAATTGCTTCTTGTTGAGACGGAGAAAAAAGGCATACGAATCCCGGCTTTTAAAAAGAGTAAAAGTATGAAGGGGGACCGTAACAACGAAGCCATACTCTGCTGTGGCTTTTGACTTTTCACGAAACGAACAATAGTGCAGAAACGGTTTACCCCTTTATTGTGGCAGAACAATAAGAGGACAAGCTTTAAGGGTACGGCTGAATTAATTTTTAAAAGATTATGCAAATTAACTAACTCAGCCACCAGAATCTCCAACAAAACTGGACCCTACCTCCACTAGCACCGGTTTCAGTAACACATTCGCCTTTGCCTCAGCTAAATCTTAAAATTTACATCACCTGTCAGACGGATGTCCTAAATCTCACCAAAAAGTATTTCCCACTTCCATGTACACTAAAGTAACAACTCGTACTCCTTGAATACAGCTCTGGAGTGCTATAAAAGTATTGCGATTTAAGAATTGATACGGACCAGTAGGGCACATCAGCGTGTTGGATAAAAATAGGAGTGGTGGAAGAGAAGTGAGAGGTACTGGTTTAATGCGATATTTAACAGATCATTCCTATCGTCATATCGAAAATTAAATAGTTAACTCAAGCTGGTGGAAAAGCTCTTATAAGATTACGATGACCCGACATTGGAATTAACTGGTGCATGAAATTTCGGTTCTGAAATGTATTAGCAGTTTATGATCCGACTTTTACAAATGAAGTTCTAACAGAATCAAGAAATTCGTTTAATTTTTGGTCTGAATTTTACTTTAGCCTAACTCTATACAAAATAGCCTATACTTTACTTGGAATAGCTCATAGACTCAGTCTGTATCCTCCATATACAGCAAACGACACAGTGCTGGCCAGGAGGGATACGTCTGCGTCTCGTCGCAATATCTGGTTTGCCTTAAAAGTGGGCGTGATTCCTGCATTGCTGCAACTTCCACTAATGGTATAATAGTAGGTTCATAAATTAAGCTCCCAAAACTCATTAAAACTGCAAGAGTAAAAAGCGAGAGCTGAATAAAGGCAAGATTAATGCTACCTCAAGTCATTACTCCAGAAATTAATCCAAAGTTAGTCACAAAAGTGGGGAGCCCTTGAGACAAGTTATTTAAATGTAAAAATTGAACAAAAAGGATTTTCGAAGATGAAAAATCATTCCAAAAATCGTTCATTCCAACAGATTTACTAGAAATTTTGGTTTTTGCATGAAGCTGATGAGCTGATCTGCTAGTGTTATTAAAACGACTGGAAAACTGCATATGGGAAGACAGTCAAATAATCGTTCCCTGAAGACAGTTGAGCTGCAAGTTTCATTAGACACTCGAGTTTTATTTCTTTTATTTTGAAAATAGCTAAATGCATGAAATGTTTTTCTGCCATAAATATTAATCCTTCTGTCAGATTTTAAACCACAAAATGCTTTTCGTGTGCTGCAAAACTAGGGAGGACGCAATACGATGTAAAGCATGGTGGACATTAAAAGGATTTTGAAATCAAAATAATAAAATCGTTCCATCGGAAAGGTTACTACTTTTGGTTTGGACGGTGAAATTTGTATTCGCTAGAAACTTGGGCAAAATTACATTTCGACTAGACAGCGAAATGATTCGATCGCAACAGTCACCAGTGTCAAAATCTATTCCACAGGTTAAATATGGCAAAGAAAAAGCAACCTACTCAGTTTTTTAAAATATTTCTACGATGCCCATTAGGGAAAGATATCCTGTTCTTGTCTCAGAGCAAAATCAACATAAGCACCGATTTTTTCGACTCAACAGATGGTTACAGTGGCAATTAAACCCACCTGCCAACGTGTTGGTAAAGTATAATTGTCTTATGAGTTATTCACTCACAAATAATCTTTTTTTCACCATTTCTGGGCAATTAAGCTTCTGGTAAAAGACTATTAAGCAAAAGATTAATGCTTGAGGCATGTCATGGATACTTCTTTGATTGTGCATGTTTGAATGGACTGAATAGATTAAAGCCAAGTTGACAAAAACCGATCAACCAACTTCTTCAAAACTGATGTCAACATTTTTAAAACATACAGTGCGCCAACTATACTGGTTTAAGCAAAATTTCGTAGCCAACTGCTTCCAAGAAGGTTAAGCACCCGACAGGGAGTGAGTTGTATCAGTTACATGCGGGAATTCATGCAACCCAATCCAGTCATTAGCTAATCCATTATGAAGCTCAAATCGCATTAAAATGCCAGCCTATCGTGCCTGATCACCCAAACCCTAAATGCGAATTTCGCAGCTACATCTAAAGAGATTTTGTAACAATTCACCGAAGAAGTGAAGTGACAATTGAAGAATTAACCCTAAAAAGCACATTTTTAATAGGCTCAAAAATTTAATAGGGACGAAATACTTTTCTCACTTTATCAGACCTCTACTAAACTATTATTCTCGTAGCAGTGTTTCCCACCAATTTTCTGGCCCATCGCCAGAGAGTTTGCTGCCACGGACTTGGGAGAGGTTGAGAATTCAATTGCAGTAGAAGTAATTATTTTTCGCCTGAAGTGCATCAAAACAGATGTAGGAAAGAAAAACAAAAAGGACGGTGATAGTGATGATGGTGCTCGCGGGCTTACAAAACGTTGACGTCGTAGGCGTCTTCGCTTTTTCGGCGGATGCAGGGCGAGCTGGAGCGACTGCAAGGAAACGAAATTGCAAAACCGGTGCAATAAATAAACTTTCGCTTTCAGGTCCACACAATTAAACCAGTTTGCGAAAACAAATTCACTTTGCCATAGCTGTGCGACAAAAAGAATGTAAACACCTCAACAGGCCGCGTTTGTTTCCTTCAAAGTTTATTGCAAATGAAAATAAAGGGTTTTCTTAGATTCCGAACAAAAAGTTGAGTAAAATTACATTACAATCTGGCTTTTCTTCGAAGATTTCAGCCATTAGAGCAACCGAACTGCTAAATCTTATCAGTAAACTTCTGGGTCTTATTAACACACCTCCGTATCAAATTTCGCTGTCTTTTTTTCCAAGAAAGATGGTTAAATCGGTCTGCTAACTAAAAGGCAACAGCCTCTAGTTCCACACTTGCTAAAATTCCACATTTCTACTTAAATGAATTCAAATGAGACCATGGAAGAATTACTCACCTTAAGGCGAGTGATGGTTTTTCAGCACTTGGACTTGAAGCGTCCAAGTGAAGGCTGGCCCCAATTGGACTGAAGCGTCGGCTTTGGTCAAAACTAGTAAGAACAGCAACCCACTTAATAGGCGGAAATTCCCCACTCTCCAATGAGAATCTAAGCTCAAATCTCGTTCTGCTCCCAAGGATTAGCGGATATATAGTCAGCAATTGAAAATGTACGTGAAATAAATTGACAGAGCAGTTCACACGAAAAACTAAAATCCGAATAGATTCGTGAGAGAAGCTTTTAGAGAACATGAATAGCGGAATTGATTTGGTCCCAGAAGACGTTCATTCAGAGAAGCGTCATCGCAATTATGTAATTTTTTACTTCGATAAGTGACTGCTTCACCTACTTTCAGATATGCATTGACTGAGGATGTAATACTTTGTTTGAACTACCGGTATAGGTCACTTGGGTGGCCATCTTGTTCTAGCGGGCTGGTCGGCCTCCGTGCCGTGCCAGTAGCCCCCAAGTCCTCTGTTTCCGGAATACATGTATTCTGCCCTAGTACTGCGCCTTCTTTTACCTTAAGGGGAGCCTCGGGACGCTACAGAGGAAAAAAGGTAAGACTCACCTGATAATTTTGGTGTCCACTTCATAGTCAGATTCGCAAGAGCACCAGTATCCCATTTGGTCCCGAAAACTTAAGGTAAGAGGAGATTAAAGTGTGGTTGCACAATACGCAACCGTATTTTAGATAGACTTGAGCAAAATTCGGTAAGGCCGGCGACTAAAAGCTTGAAGGATCCTGTTGCCGAGGGCAACATACACTTGATGCATAACGGAAAGCCAAGTCATTTGAAAACGAAAGAATGAAATATTGGTGCATTTACTTCATAAAGTTGCACTAAACGCTTATTAATATGGAATGTTAAAAAACCATGTTCTTTATTAATAAAGATGTCACTAAGAACTTCGTGAATCGCAGCTTTTATTAGACCTCGAGTGAAAGGACCGTCCACCTTTCTTTCACATCTTCGGAGTTAGTTTTGAAAAAAAAACGATTACAAAAACCACTCTGAAAGCAGTAGCAAGTTCATATCGTCGTGGATCATCAAGGAGTTCTGTAAAAAGTGGATAAAGAAAGGAAAACAACAAGCAATTTTTTTAAACCAGCATTTACCAACTTCCGAAATCACGCTATGTTAGTTTGTTATATGACCAAAAAAGTGCGTATGTTTATCGGTACGTCAAACAGTAATAACCTTGTAACTTATATTGACTTGTAAAATACATCCGATTTTCCATATCGTTTACGAAGGGTACAAGCATACACCCCTTCATCGCTGAAGCTAACACTTTTCTCTTAACCTAAATCCACCCACATTTCATAAAGTTGTTGATAAACCAAACTACGGTACGTGATTTCACATTTTTCCCTTGGTACTTTTAAACCCATTCGCAAAGCTGCAAAAGCTGCAAAGCTGCAAACATTCGTGTGGCCTTTAGAGGGCGTGATGACAGGATGCGCTACCCAGAAACAGTTTCAACAAATCCTCAACTTTCGGTGATGTTTCGCTCGAAGTTGGGTGCTGCATCATGTTCATAAAGACACTCCATTCTCTACAACTAACAGCCACAACTAAAAAGATAATTTCGCATTCGCGCACCCACATAACAGCTTGGCAATACTTCATTCTTACGCCTACATCAACCGAGAAGCCATGGAGGTTGCCGAGCGATCTTATCCATTAGCAATGGGCTTGACAATAAGCCTCAAACACTACCGATTCATTTTTAAAATTCTTTTCGAGCTATGCGATTCCTTCGGTTTCAGACTGCCGGCTGGCCAATTGACTAACCAGCTGATTTGTAGCAGGAAGCGGCTTCTGTGTTCCAACGTTAGTCAAGCAACTGGATAGATGTATCGTTTCTCATCCTCAAGCGATCCTCTCATCGTCCCATCCATCAAAGCCGCAACAAATTGAATAGTTTGTGCGTATTGATGTGATAGAATGCAGACACAATTGTTCACTTTGAAGTGTTTACCTGCTAAAAGCCGAGCGACTACTACTACGATTACCTAAATGTGAGGTTACTTGATGGTGCATTTTAAAAGAATTCTTTTTGAGAAACAGCCAAACCTGTCCAGTTCAAAAAACCGCTCCCTCTGCTAGAACAAGACAAGACCGCATCTACCATATTGCACATCGTAGAATTGACTTGTGTAGAGTTTTATCCTTTTGGATGGAAGGGAGACTACCTCATCCCCTTCTTAGTATTTCCCTGATGTTACTTCCAGTTTTTATCACCTCTTCTCGACATCAGTTAGATATGGCGAGTTGACATGCAAAATGGAGCAAGAAGTTAAGAAAGAGGTGTGATCAAAATAAAATTGCCTAAGGCAATAGTTTTACCATTTCAAGAGCAAAAAGTTACCTAAAAGAGGAAGTTGTAACAAGCTATTGCTTCATTGAGAAGGAGTTATAAATTACAATGGTGGTCATTCGATCTGATACTGCTACTTCAGCCTTCAGGTTAACTTCCTTAGTCAGCAGTATAGACAGGCCAGAGCCCTATTCAAACTCAAACTCAGCTAAGTTCAATGCCTCAATTGCTTCCGGGCCAAAATTTAAAAGAATTTTTTCAAGTCACGCCCAATGGCGAGAGTTCGCAAATTAGGAGCAGGAGGTCCCATTTCTCCATTGAACCTTTAGAAGGAACCACAATGACTTGAAACTGCATTAGTTTAAATTTGACATTTCAGCATCTGAGTGCTGATGCCTGGGTGATTTAGCAGCAAAATGAATGAGATTTGCAAACGACGCGGAAAATGGTAAAACAATCTAATTCAAGATAAAAAACGGTCGAGTTCATAACCCAGATGGAGGTGAATTAACAGGACTAACGTACTCAAAAACTCTGCGGTTCTCGTAGGGTGAGAATGCGCTGCCAGGCAATGGTCGACCAGTGCTGCGCATGTAACTCCTGGGTCGCGGACTCGTCCGTCGTTGGTGGGGTGATCCTTTCGTCCACAGGACAGAGGACAACTGAGGTGGAGGTGGTGGTGAGCTGTACCCATCACTGAGCCAGCGAGACTTGCCGACCGAAGGGAGCCCTTGAGTCGACCCCGCTGCCCGTGGTTGCCACCGTTCAATCACTTCGAGGTATTCTCGCCGACTAGTTAGATTCAACCGGGACAATGTGAGTCCATTAGTCTCCCCTCTCCATGGTAATTTTTTTTTATTATTTCAATTTGTATTTGTGCGGACGAATACCTATTTATGGAGCCATAGATAAATATTTTATTTCCGATTAATCAGTACTCCATCGTGAATGTGGGCATGAAAAAACCGTCCCTGTGAACACACCTTGGTAGCATTTTTCGGTGGATAAGACGTGCTTTGCTGAATGCTAAAATAGGTCGACAGGTGAGAGATGTGAATAACTCACATGTAGCACTTGTTCGACGTTGAGTGATTCCTAGCATCTTTCCATAAATTGCTTGCAAAACCAACCGTAGAAAGTGAGAAAACTGAGAGGTACGGTATTTTGCCACAGGAAACAAATATTAAAAACCATTTTGAAACAATTCGCAAAGAACTAAAACAGCTCAATTAGTTTTTATCTAATTGTTTCATCTTGAATATTTATTTGTTAAATAACAGCCTGAGTTATGTAAAAAGGGGGCTCAAGAATACCATCTGACGGTTCTATTTGAAATCGCTCCATAAAATGGAAAAATGGTTGTGAGCCTAAAATAAACCAGTCACTCCTCGACCTCTACTAAAGAATATCTCCATTGTTTCGGAAATAGGGGGTTTAAAGCCTCTGTAAAATGACATAAATAAAAAATTGGAGAAATTTTGCAGTAGAAGCCTCCATGTTCCCGAATCGACGGAAGAAGTGTGCTTTTACAGGTTTAGGTACAGGAAATGACTAAACAGGTTGACTGGTTAAGGTAATAAGCGAGAGCTTCAGCATACAACCCTGAAAAAAACATAAAGCAATGGACCCAAATTTCCCTGGTAGGACCAAATAAATGGTAGTTTAACATTGCATGAACGAGTAAAATCGAGTGGAGCTAAACAAATAGTCAAAGTATGGTACGTCTGGATAGAGAAGAAAAGATCATATGGTGATGACAGCTGCAGGAAGAAGGGAGACTATCTGGCCAAATGCCGCCATAAAACGAAAACTCTCGCAGAAATTGAGCTGACCATAGCACCGTCTTTCCTCTACTGATAACAATTCCGTCAAGAAGGCTGCACAACTTATTTTCCAAATGAAGTTGTGATACAAAGATTCCTAGTAAGATTGCAATCGCAACCCGTCACTTATGTCTTTTATAAGTCAAATTCAAATTTTTAACCCGATCTACGTCTCATCACGTAAAACTAATTTGTCACGACTTGCTTTTAAAAACAAGAGTTGAAGCAATCTCGTCTTCAATTTTTCGGATTAAATGTACTACAGCCACAAATGCAGTGCGGATACGGAAAAAGCCAATTCATTCAAACATCCAAAAAGAAATGCAGCAAACCTTTAATTGACATTTTCAAAAGCAGATTGCATCAAAGTTTTGAGAAACCTCGTGAGCACGGATGCCTCACTGTTTTGCTCTACGAAGAGCCTGTTTGTCATGCCCTTTGTTATGTCGAAACAAGTTTTGACAGAACGAGAAGTTCGTCAAATAGCAATTGAGTTTAATCATTAACTATTTAAATTGACCTATTTTAAATTCAGTCAACTTGGGTAATATAATGGGACAAGTAGAAAAATTGTCCAGCTTTAGTAAACTATTGTACTAATTTGATTATTTCTTCAACTCTTTGTTTTGAGTTTGCGGGAACTTAAGGCTCCGTTTTTATACTTCCGCTGGACAGCAGAGCCGCCAGGCCTTATTAGTAGTCCACATCCCTTCTGTAGGTCGGCTTATTCGGTCTTCAAGAAAGAATCTGAGAACTAAAGCGTATCCGTTAAATTGACTTTAAATTTTACGGAACACTGTGGAAAGATTACAAATAAGAATAACAAGGTTCCCTGTGATAGCCAAAGGGTAAATATTCATTTCAACAAAATAGCTGTACAAACAGGTACGAAATGAAGTAACCATAATTAATACATAAATTTTTCACAGGTGCACTAAATAAGAAAATATTCAATCTTTAGCAAATAGCTCATCTGATTCGGAGCCCGAAAAAGTGACTGTGACAATTTGAGATCGTTTAGCAAAACTTGGCCTTTTGGCTAAGTACAATATAGTTTTCGATTCTGTAACAAAAAATACACCACTTTTGTTGAGTATACCCTTTCTCGATTTTGAAAGAAATTACCTGTCTGATGAAAAAGCACTTTAAATTCATTCGCCTTTTCTATGGTGAACAGAAATTTACAAAGAGACAAACTGCTTGGTTGGAGGAAGGTGAGGCTTTGCTAATTTTACTGCAAAAAAAATGCCAACGTTGTTGCATTTTTAATGCGTCATTTTGCAGTTGAGCGCACAGTTTGCGGATTCACTGCCAAGAGTACCGAATTGTCTGAGCGGCCACTACTCACATCACCCCAGGAAACGTTTAAATGATGAACCGGCAGTTTCTGGGACTTCATCGAAATCATAACGTGAGTGGATTAAGAGGTTTGACTAAATTTTGCCATTTTGTAGTCTAAGGAATTAATTAAGCGCTTTTTCTTCATAAATAAATAGGTGCCTTCTTCCCTTACGAAAAGACGAACCTCAGACTAATTGGAGGACCTCAATTAAGATTTTCGAATGAGTAAGCACTTTCATTTACTTTAGAAAAAAATCATTGGAAAAATCCGAACACTACCTAGGTACTTCTAAATCTGAGTGTGATTCACTTTGTTACCTTTCGATGCCTCTTCTCAGTTTTCAGGCTACAAGACTAGCGGAATATTTTTCTTTTAATAAATGTGAGAAAACTGTAAATAAGAGCTCCAAAACAAAAGGGAACAAAAGCAAATTTTTTTTTCGTTTGGATGAAATAGTTGGAGACTATTATAAAAGTGGATTAAACTCACGTGTCATCACTGGACAGCCCTTGATTGTGCATAGGAAAAGGTCGCCCAGATGGGCGCCAAGTGGTATCAGAGTCAGATGAATGACGTTCCGTAAACAGGGGAAAGGGTTGTTGGGATGGGTAGAAGGGCGCAGATGGACCTTGAAGCGTGCATGAGCTGTCCAGCGGCCACTCATCTGTCGACTGATCGTCTGTGAAGTATCGGTTACCATTGAAGTAGTTCAAGTTGTCATACAAGTGCTCCGCTGGGCAACCATTTCTGTCCCAACTACAATGATATAACAGTGTTCTACCAGTAAAGTATAGCAGACGTTTGCATCTTACCAGAATAAATCAGGAATTAGATCGGGACCATAGTAGCTCGCACTGAGTTTAACTACCACTACTGGATATTGTCAGCGGCGAAATTCGGCTTAATGAAAATTTTACAGCTGTGAAAAACCTGCCAAAAGAGGTAAAGTTACTGGGTGACAGGGAAGTTAATTTCTGGTAAGTACTGACTAAGGTATCGCTGCGGCAAGAGCTATAAAAGCCCACTATGTTAGCTTCTTAACTCTGTTTTACCTGTAGGCAATTTTCTGGTGCTTCAATAAATTTGTGCCATTTGGATGTTGCAGTAACACGCATTATACATGCGGTGGGAGGCAAAAATGCAATTTAACCATCTGGAAAGCGTGCGCAGCACTCTTCTGTCAGGCATTTCAGGTATGGCAAGCTATAATGACAACTAAGTTTCGTAAGAAGCGTTCGGCAGCATTTTTTCCCACCTAAGACAACCGTTAGAAGTGCTAGAGGGACAAAATGCATTTGACAAAACTTCTTTAAAAGAATACTTCAGTGGTAATAAGAGAATGATGAAGATTCGGTCATCAATACCTACAAGCTGCAGCTTAAAAACGCCCTAAAAGTAGTTCGAATGTTATAACTCTACAACGTGACAAGTAAGTATCAGAAAATAGAGGTTTTCGCTGAATATAATCTCAAAATAACTCCACGAATACTATGGCTTTTAATTCTGTTCAGGCATAAAAAAGGAAGGAAAAGCTGCATCTAAGAACTCAAACATACAAAAATTTTCCCGAAACATTTGACGATCTAAGAACTTCCGCTCTGTGAACGGATCATGGGTTTATAGATTTGATTCGCCCATACGCATCCACTACGATATTGGAGTTGTAACTAAAGCAGGGGAAGTCTACTCGTCTATGAATGTAGCTGTTTCACCACCTAACAATCCTTTTTCGTTTATCAGTTCCATACCAACACTCTTCTTGTCAAACCCTGATGTTTGCTCACCTAGACCACCTTCGAGACGTGTCTATTGTTCTCGTGGCAGGCGGCATACCCGTGTCAGACCTAAAACAGGCAAAGGAAGATTATTTTAAATAATGTATCCATGTGAATTCTTTTCCATGGTCCAATTTGGTAAGTATATTTTTGAATAAAATTGTTAAGTAAATGGGCAGCCTTGACCGCACAGCATGGCCCAACCCAATGTTTCCGGTTGGTGTGTTGCAAAGCAGGTGGCTTACGCAAAATGGGCAGTAAAAGTGTCAAGTTGGCTATACAAGGCCCTTCTACTGCCATGAGAGCCAAATCTTGTGCAAATATGTTGTACTTCAAAAGATTCGGCGTGAGAGGCATGCTAAACTCTGTAGTGTAAGATGGTAAGACATTCAGAAATGAGGTGCAAAACAAAGATGGTTGGCATTTCGAATAAAATTGATTGCGAAATTTCAACAAATACAAGAACCGCGAATTTCACAAAGAACGAATAAATGCCTTGCTTTAAGGCAGCAACATTAAAAAGTATAAATTGCATTTGTTTTACAAATGCTCCAACAATTTAAAATATTTTTCGTGCAAGCACTTAGGGAATTGCAGTCTGCTTCATCTGTGATCCAAATGAAAGAGGATTTTTATGTTATGTGTTTTCACTATCAAATCATCCTCTCTCATCGATGTTTCAAGAGAGGAATTCAGGTATTTCGGTTGAAAATAGCGTAATTTTTTTTTACTTCTAGGGAGGAACCAAACATATGTTACACTTAAAAGTATTTAAAACTTGAAACATTCACCTATGATTGAGAAAGATGAAAGGATAGGTGATGAGCGATTGCAATACGGGCAGTGAGAATCCTTTTAGATGTCAGTATTAAACTGAATAGCTTGCGAAATGTGGGAGCAATCCCTACTTGCACTCCGATTCATTGTCAGTTTGAAATTTGCTAATGACTTAACTCAAAACAAATGATACTCTGAAGAAAACAAGCACATTTTTAAATATTTTGCGTGGATTTAAGTGAAAAAGACTTTAGAATATCATCGTTTAATCAGAAAGTTTTGCTAGAAAACCTTATAAGGGGAGGGATTCACTCATAAATTTGCAGAAAACTACTTGGATTGGTGCAGTAGCGGAAACCTCACCGTGGGCATGACATTAAAGGCGTTTAAAAAACAGCACTGAGATCTTCCCACGCCACAGATACTTCCTCCCTTGCTTATAGTAGGACTCATGCTAAAGTGCGTTAGGAGGAAACACACACATTAGAGATTAGGAAAGAGCCTCTACCTACCAGCATCCATAATCACCCGAAGGTGGTTGAAGATGGTTGGAAGGTAGACGATGGGGTTTCCGATTCCGTCGTCCGAAAGACCTTGATTGTTTCCAGGCCCCTTCGTACTCATCATCATAATCTGGGCCCTGATACCACTCATATTCATCAACAACAGGTTGACAACGCTCCTGCCAACAGCAGAAGGCATCCCACGGACCATCCTGGTAGAAGACATCTGGATCGGAGAACATTCGAGTTTGAAGAATAGACGCGTTTTGAGGTGGACGAAGACCCTGATAGGAGCCACTTAGATGATTGAGTGGACTCCCTCCCTGCAATCTCAGTGGAACTGAAGGAAGAATTTGAAAGCCACTTTTGTTGCAAGTCCAGCTCTCATCAGCTGTTGTTCTCATACCATTAAAGTTAATCTCCTACGGATCGTTTTTCGGGCCTAAAGAACCATTATTTCGACAAAATGTTGAAGTGCAACGAGGAGGACGCATTGTACATGTGTGTACTTTTGAAATAAATATACGTTAAGGCGAAAAAACGGTACTGACTACTAAACACAAGCCTCACATAACTTGAGCTATAATATTTATATTTAATTCCGTTTGGCCGTTTCGTAATGCTAATAGATGATAAAAGGGTGTTTAGTGGCCAAAAAATGTTGAACTTAATGGAGTAGCAATCTTGGAGTGTTATCTGCACAAATTGATTTGACATTTGACCGTTTATATTCATCGCGTAGAAGTCCACTCACCAAAGCCCAACGCTTTGAATAAAATGAACAAAAACTTTAAAAGATCTTGACATCTATAGAAAACGATCATTTTTTCTTAGACTTATTTCTAATTTCATTCTTGCTATTGCCAACTAATTTCAAAGTTACAGATGAAAATCATTTTGACCATAGCGAGCGCAAAAAAATTAATAAGAGAAGTAGAGGAGCTAAGTAGGATTTACAGCTTAAAATCAGAATGGCCAACAGAACAAAATCCGAAAGTGGTCGCAATTTAATCTAGTTTCTCCTCATAGTGCCTTCTTTTCCCTTTAACTCATTTAAATTTACCCATTTCATCTTGAAAAAAAGAGCTTGGTAAGTAGAAAACATTTGATAGATTGAAGGAATCCAGGGCGAAATGAGGTCGGTTTTGAGTGCTCAACCTCAGCGACTTGTTTGAAGAGATCTTGCTTCGATTCGGCTGCTCAAGCCAGAAATATCCAAAAAGTCTCACAGATCGAAGAGGGATAAGATCTTCAAATCGATCCCAACTCCTGAACTACACTGCTATGCACATTTATTGCCATAGATTTTACATACCCTACTCCACTTTTCAATAAGTCGAAGCCCACTGAAAAATGGATGAGGAGTTGAAAAGACGAGATATAAATATTAGAGAAACATTTGATTCAACGTAAAACAACAGATGGTCAGTTAAACTCCTTTCTTGATGCAAAAATCACAATGCGGTACCCTGGATTCAAGGTCTACAGAGGCAAAGCTATGTATTAACATTTGGACGCTGCATACATCCTCAGAGAGGAAAATTAACACATAAATCACCAAGAAAGCATGAGGTACGTCTTGCGGACCCGCTCGATAGGGCGTGCACTACTGAAAACGATTGCAATGTATTTTAAACATACAGTTGCAGTTAGCTAGAAAGTCAGCAGAGTGTCCGATTTTTCAAGGAGAAACAGGTTGTTTAAGTCCAAAACCTAGAAGTGTTTTGAATACTGGGAGGATTCTTCTCAAAACCATCTGCAGGCGCTAACTGAAACGGGTGAATCGAGTGAGAAGCATTGGCGGTGAGATTAATTTTTAAAAGATGCTTACCAGGGATACGAGCATTAAGATGTTCATACGCAGCTCAAAAACTGACTAGGTAGCCTTTAAGAATCGGGAGTAAGTATTAATCATCTATTCTCCATAGCAGGATGATTTTAGGGTGGGTGTATGTAGGTTCAAAAGCACTGCTCGAACATTAAGTTTTAGAGCTTCCTTTTCAAAATATCCCACAAAAAATTATGATGCTTTTAAGAAATATAACAGTTTTGACTCATCCAATTTTGGATGGTTTCGGGAAAATTTATAAAACTGAATGGACTTTTAAAACATAAGTAAAACAAAATAATAAATAATTAAATTTTGAGAACTCAGGAAAGAAGTAATGGAATTTTTTGTGCAAGACAACACTCCGCTTTTTGAGTGCATTGCAATTCAAAGTCAGAAATTGCAGCAGTAGTCTAAAAGGTCTGTGAAAATTTCACCAAGGCGCACGCAACCAACGCAACAACTATAAGGGAATCAAAGTACTCTACCAAAGTTCCGGAGGCAATTTTCCTGGTAGGTACTTTGTTATCGTAGTTTTTGAGGGCTCAGCACAACCTGACATCGGTTCACGCACTTTTGACTCAAAACTTCAAGTGAAATGTTGGACAATCTACTTGGTTAAGTTGGTCCAAAATTACGCTTTCATGAAAGAAAACAGCGGTTGGAAGCGTCGAAAAATGCAGGGTTTGGAGGAGATATGTGGGGACTCTAGAGCTTGAAAAGGAGCGGGCTGCAATTCACGAAACGATTTCTATTTCGTCTGCATTTCGTAACAGTGCACCCAAGTAGCGGTCCAAGATCTCGCTGGGCGTGATTGTTATCGAACCTCGATGATTTTTCCTGCGGGCTAATAAAATATTCATACTACTCCTTGTCTGGAGCAAACCATGCTCTAATGCAACCAACATAATGAGGGTTCACTCCAAAATTATACGTTTTAAACGCAATTGGACCTAAATTTTTCAATGAAAGCTAGTGTAAATCGTTTGTTGCGTTCTTTACCCTCAGGGTAAGATTTACGACAGAGATTAACAAGGTGCGGTTGAACCAAACACCCGAAACGTGATGCAATTATGTAACAAGTACATTGCGGACTTTATGATGAAATATGTCCAATAGTAAAGCATATTGTGCGCGTTTCAGTTAAATGTTATCGAGTTAAAAGGTACTTTATCCCCCAAAACAGAACGGGTAAGAAATGCATTTTAGATTGTCACTAATGGTTTCAATCCACCAAAAAGGTTTGAGGATTAAGAAACGACTAATACGATTTTCCTACTTAAACTAAAACCGTTTAACAGAGCAAAGTCCATGGAAAGAAATGGACCTTGAACAAAAGTTAAAGTGTAGATCATGCTAACTACGAAGCGCGTCTCCAAATAGGAGACTTGTTTGCATATAATATTAAATGATTCAGCTAGATTTTAAGAACATTTTAAAATTGTGTCTCAAGATTAAACACTAAAGCATTTTCAGAGACCAAACTTAAAACATTAAATCCACCATTCTTATTAACTTTTCTGATTATGTTTTCCATTTACTACTAATGCGTTTTAAGCCATTAAAACTGCAATTTTCATCAGTGGGCAAACTCAACTGTTTTCACAGCAGCAGCAGAAAGCAACTGTTGACATTTAATGAGGCATCACGCAAAAGCAAAGTAACTAATGGTTATAGGCGGGGCTAAAAGTTGTCGTAACGTGAGGCCGCTTACAGCCACTCAACACCGGTTCATTAGGGAAAAACTGGAAAAAGCCTCCCCGTTTAACATCAATCCAAGTGAAAAAAGTAAATAAGACTTTTGACAGAGTAAAGGGGTAAGGTGAGAGTAACTGTACTTTAAGAGGCAGATGGTTTTACACAACATCCTTAGTTTTTTGCTTCAGGAGGATAGGATGTCGAACAGTACACAATGTTTTAGCTTCCGAGGCTTGCATGTCGCTAAGGATCAATTTTTATTAAGTCTAGGTAGAAACTATTTGATGGTAACATAATTCCGGGGAAAACGACCCATAGCCCATCATATGTAGCAGACAATTGGGGGCATAAACAACGAAAGAATAGCTTAAAAATGCATTAAAATATCAAAATGCAATAATGGAACCCAGATAGATCAGCTCTTCAAATTTTGACTGGGTGAATGATGCATCAAAGTGCTACTTGATTTAACCTCGTTCATCTTGTGACACATAAAAGAAGTTTTAGAAAACATTAGAAAGGATTTTTAACATCACATTCAAATCTTAGAATTGCATCACAAAAGATAACAAATATTCTTGGCTCCGTCAAATTACAAAAACTGACAAATCGTATGCATTCTCATACTTTCCAAAACTCCATTACTATTCTTATCTGATGGACAATGGCCGAAAAATGCCGGTACCATCGGTCGCTAGAGACTAATATGTATGGACCCTCCATCCAAGAAGTACGAAATGGTTGGCATTATTCTGTCCTCGTTTTCCAAATCATTTACTGGCTATATTTTTAAGAGCTCACTCAATCACATCCCTATAAGAGCGGATAATGAAATGCCACAGCGTGATAAAGGGAAACTAAAAAAATTTAGGCCGTTTAAATGGATCCCTGATATTTTGTGATCAGTTCAACTGAAAAAAACATCTGCATAATGTACCGTTCCAAACATGCATAAACCAACCCCAATATGAAAGTCCAATTTGAAAAAATTAAAGCTAACATCAAGAGTAGCTTACACTGCCGCCTACTGGAAGACGATGCTTGTGGAATATCCCGTTGGAATCTGGTCCCACTGGGATTTGCGCCAGGAGCCCCCAAGCAGTCGGGACAACCGGGACCGCGATAGTATACGAGGGGCTCACGATCAACCACTCCTCCACCCGGTCGATAATTTTCCATAGGTGAAGCCCATAAGCATCGCGGACCCATCCCGGGGTTCCAGCGCAGCCTACCGGAGCGATTTACTGCATTTGCATCACCATTTTGAAGACGGTTGTGGCGCGCTCGTCGACTTCTCCTGTCTCGACGCTCACCCGAATCTGCTTTTGGTGTGAAGGATGGAAGCGTTAGATCAAATGAAGTAGCATATAGCAACCATTTTTGACGGCAATATGCAAGCAAGGGAAGGGAAAAACGACAACTGGACTGATTTTGAATCGCTATTTTTTCTTTGCAAACAGGAGGTACTACAATTCATCGGAGTGAAAATGTCGGGAACACCTGCAAAAGTTTTCCCTTTTTGCGCCGATATTGAGGAGGACTTGGAGGCAATGCCGACGCAAGGCATGTTTTTCATACCTCCTTGAGGTTTCAATGGATTTTAAAGTTAAGTATTGCTGATGCACATTTACAAGCAACTGTGGATATATGTGCACACATTTAACCACACTTTCGCCACAACTAATTAGCAATTAACGGTTAACGATCTTATTCTCAGATCCAATCTCTAGAATAGCTCGTTTTTAGTGATAAGAGATGACTTTCATAATCAAACTAACGAATAATGCGCTCACCCTTATTAACAGTTAGCTTTTTATTAAAAAAAAATATTTGTTCATCTGATCCCAAGATGTCACTAATTTCCAGACAAATAAAGATAGCTTTTGCTTACAATTTAAAAAGATTGCGCCTAGACGATTATCTTGAATCAAGCTATTCTATTAAGGAAGAATATTATGTCCGTTTGCAGCAAAAAAAGTAGGAACGGTTGAGGAGACTCGTCCAAATTTGATGACTTTATGCTTACTGATCTGGGGAAAATAGCGAATTTATTAATTATCTTCACCATACTTGTGGACTTAAAATTAGTTTGGTTGTATCAGAAAATGGAAAATTAAATATGGTTCTGGGACGATTTTACGTCAAACAAACATTAATATTTCACGTTTGCTCAGTGAACATTTCTTATGAAAGCCTGCATGTGTAATTTACCCACCCTAGAATATGATATCCTAGTAAAGCGGACCAAAAGCAAATAACTTTTTTAAAGAGTAAAATAATTACCAACCGTTCAATTAATTCGTTGATGTCTAACTAGCCTAGATGTGGTGAATAGTTACAAAGCGCTTATCGCGGAATTTATCGAACTGAAGAACAGCAAGGGTATTTTAACCAAATGCCTCAATTTTGGTTAAGCAACAAGAAAGGATTGGGGCAATATTTTTCACACGCCTTTTTAAACCCCATTAAAAGGATAAATGAAGAAAATAAAGGTACGCGAAATTTGACTATGCCAGCTTGGACCTGAACAAGCCACTAGGTAAACAACTTAATGGCGAAAATGACTGGATAAATAACTCTTTTGACTAGCGTATGCTGAAATCCAGAATTTAAACAGGCGAATTATTTTGTCTTAAGTGTGAGCAGGACTTGCAAAGCACTGGGCTTATCGCATCAAGTAGGCAGAAAAGCTGGTAGAGTTTCCGCTACAGCTAACTGCGATAAGTCGCGGGGTAGGGTAAAATGCATGCAAATTTGCATGTGCATCATAGGAGATAGACATTTGTCTGTACAACACCCATTGTTATGCACTCCACCACTTTCCACTCAAATGGAACCTTCGTACAGCAAGACACTGATCGAAAGTGGTGGATGTA
The DNA here is from genome assembly GCA_001923025.3 of Taenia multiceps. Classification (NCBI taxonomy): domain Eukaryota; kingdom Metazoa; phylum Platyhelminthes; class Cestoda; order Cyclophyllidea; family Taeniidae; genus Taenia; species Taenia multiceps. The sequence goes on along the minus strand of CM010311.1, from coordinate 45,383,643 downwards.
TTTCGAGATTCCCCGTTTTGCAAACAAAATTATCTCGGCACCGAAGTTGCAAAAGCTCGCCAGAACAGTCGGATAACATTTATATGGAGGGCCTTAGCAGAAATATGTTGTCTAGAAGTGGTGCAAATGAATAACTTGATCCTAATTGCGAACCACCGTAAGGAAATAAAAGGGAAATTAGAACGGTGGTAGCCAGAACCAAAAGTTCGGATCCTAGAGATAAAGAACTTTGCATCTTGTTGAAAATTACTAAAAGATTACAAAGGTGATAATCCAAGCGAAAACTGCAGTAAGTTAGCTACGGTTATTTAACTTACATTTGGACAAACTGCATCAGTTTATCTTCATAATTTTCATTCCAAAGTGGTTAGTTATAATTTATCGGTAAGAAGGGAATGCTTAAAATGATTTATTTAATTGCTATCTTCGTACAATTTGTAAGCGAAATTTTGCAAACCGTGTTCTCACACTATTATAATATCGGCAACTAAAACTTTAATCAAGGTTCTGCTGCTGAAAACCTCGCTGCAAAAATACCCTGAGCACAATAAAAATTAAACAAATTTTCCTTCACAAAATAATACGTCCTTTCTATTTATGGAATTTTAGGACACGCAAACCCGATTGCAAGTTTGTCGAAATTAGCAAGCTACGCCTGAATTTTGATACAACTTTCCCCTTCGCCGATAGACAAACGGTCAGAATCAATGAATGTCATTTCAGTCCGAAAAAAGGCATCTTTTTACACGAAATTATAAGTTTGTAATAGAGCAAGTAGTAAGAGCATAGAGAATTTATCTATCCCGGACACCTAATAGAAAGGCAAATGATTCCCAACTCACGCATTTGATCATGCCGTAAGTGGAACACTGGGCCATTGTTCTAAAAAAAAAAATTAAATTTGCACTAGATTTCAAGACTTGACTTCGACGTTGAAGCCAACTATGTACTGATTAGGCATGATGACCGAGCGATTGACAATGAGCACTTTTCTGCCAATGAAAAGAAATAATGTTTCAGGAAATTTGACACATTTGAGCAGAAAATTACTTTGATGTCAAAACGCCTCCCATTTCCGCATTATATTTCTAGATACGATTCTCATGCTAAAAAACTAAATTACTTTTCATTTAGTTTCAATAGACTGGGAGTGCATTCGTGAAGTTAAAATACAAAAAATTAGAAGTAGCTTGTCGATCTCGGGTTCTGGAGTTTTTTCCCACCTACCGGTGTCGGACATGTATCGCATGGAGCCTATCAGCTTTTGACAACCGCCTGTACCAAAGACTGCAGCAAACGAATTTGTTGAGTTTAAGAATGACAACACTGATGTAGGGTATATTGTAAAAGTTCATAAAAAAGTAATAACAACTCTAAAATAGAAAAGCATCGGGAAACCAGGAAGCGAACGCGCTAATCGTATTGTTTCGAGGACTTTTGCGATTCTCAGCCGTGGTCAAGAGTTTAACGCTTATCAGAAACCTTTGTTTCTTCATTATCAACGGGAGAGTTCGGTGCTACTTCGTCTGAGTAGTCATCAAAATGTTTTCTTTGTACCTCTCTAAACATATTTTTAATGAATAATGTTTTGATAAGTTTGCTGCACGTTTAATTCACGGTTTTGGTTATGGACACATTATTGCACATTTTTTGCATTCACCAGCTGAGCTGGCCTCTGGGCCATGCCAGTGTCCCTAATTCCTTCTCTAGGTCAAATATATATACTCTGCCCCAGCGTTGTCTTCGTTTGTCTTCAAAGAAGTCTCGGAATGCGATATTGGTGATAGCGGAAAATGAACCCAATCTTAAAGGATTTTATTCATGATTCTTTAAGGAGTGTTCCTACCACACCTGGATGAAGGCGTCGACAATCTGAACAGGCGCAAAATGCAGTCCCCACAAAACTGTGTTAAACCCCGTACTCCCCCCCCCCCCCCAATAAATCTGCTTTTAGGCTGGTGTCCCAACATCTAGCTATGCCAGCGCATGATGATCAGCACAAATTTCCACCCATAAATCAAGTTTTCGAATTATTTAGAGGCCCAGATTTAATAGAGTTGCCAAGAAGAATCAATGACGCTGCGGTCAAGTATCTCCTCAGTTCCATGGAAGCTTGACGATTGCAACGGTTGCTCATGGTTGTTTTCTTTCAGCGCTGATTATGTTGTGCTGACTGACGCAAGAGGCTTAAGAAAGGGAGCGTCAGGCAAGCCGCTCACGAGAGAGGAAGGGTATGCAAGACGTTTGTTGGTAGATCAACTCCCGGTTTTGATTACGGGGACTTGGCTGGCCATTTTTTGCCTTTGCTAGTAGCCCCATCCCATTCTGCTCGCCGACTATATATATAAAATGCCCGAGTATTATGCCTTATTTCGTTTTCAGGGAAGTCTCAGGACGCTACAATGAAGAGAACATAGTGTATAACCCCAACTAACGTAAGTTTTTTCGTGACAAGTTAAAAAGATGATCGAAGCATGAGTTTTCATCTAGTAGGTTTTTGAAAAGAGAATGGCCGAATTCCTACTTAAGAAGTGACAAAAACGAGCCAGAACTGGTGCGAGAGTCAATAATGATATGATTTCAAACCACAGAGTTGTGTTCTTAACATAAGCCAAATGAATAAGTAAACGCTTTTATTTTATGTCATTTTCCTCTCCTGAGCGACTCCATTTACCAAGTCACATAAAGTTGCATAATAAGTAGCTAAAACCTTCTGACTTACTCACCAGTTATGATTGTATTGATAGCTGCATTAAAAGGCGCATTTTTACCGGATTTTCGTCTATTGCTTCTGAATGACCATGAAGAGGAATGGTTTAAATTCCAGTTCATTCAATTATCTATTGAAAACATCCTAGAAAAACCAGGTCACCAGGAAAATTAACAACTTCTACTGACGTGGTGCAGTATAAGACAACTACGGGGAGATGCATAGATATGCGATCGCTAAAGGGACTAAAATAGTTATTAAAACTAGTTAATAAGTTCCACCGTATCTATCAAAAGCTCAAAAAACTCCATACTTCAAGCAACAAAAAGTGGAAAACAAAAATATGGAAAATTCAGGAAGATGGTCCACTGATATTGCTTTGTTCCAAATGCTTTCTATGCCCTATAAGCGCATCTTATCACTGCCCTTTGGCATCACTCCTCTTATCTATACTATAATATTAATAATAACGGCAGATATTAATTGTAGACACCCCAACTTTTCCAGCGCTTTATTGAAGGCTGTAAACCAGTCAGAAAAACAAAAAAAATGCTCCTAACTAAACGATTTCAAGCTAAACAAAAAGCATTCAACCACTTTTGATTACATATGAGAGAGGCTAAGCACAGCAAAAGTATCGCAATTTCATTCCATATTGAAGTAGTTGTGCTCCAAAGGCGGAGACAGGGAGCGAACGAACAAAGTGCAACATTAAAGTGGACATTGAAAACCAAAATTCCGATCAGAAAAAACCACTGTCACTCCAATCTCTCGAATATTGAGAGAGTTTCAAACTGGACAATTCTTCTTAGCCTGCACTTTGGGGAAGCACCTTGAGTTTTAGATATGGATTGATGAACGTTAAGCGAATTAGAAGGACTATGAGTTGGCTCTGATGCTTTCAACATCCATATTGCGGAAAAAAGACATGGTAGCCTAGGAGACTAGGGCCTACTGGCAATGATATGATACCAGGACGACACTTTTGTTCAAATATCACATCAAAGTGTGAAGCAGCAATCAAATTTGAGAAAGATTAAAATGACTGGCGCATTAGAAAATGATTTCAACAAAAGCAGCAACTTTAGGGTTTAGTATTAATTTCCCAAAAAACAGCAAGATTTTCTACAATAATGAGATAACCTCTGAAGGATTTTCTGCAATCAAGCGAGTGTCCAGCATTACGTACATCATGGCACTAAAACTTATAATCTGTCTAGTCATACTGACGTCCCCTTGATAGCCAGAGGCTTTTAAAATTCACAAGACCAAGATTTCAATGCCAACTGTTTCTGAGATAAAGACGTGGAATAGAATTTTATGAAAATGAATTTCGGGCATTTTCGATTTCTTATTTAAAATCAAGTCAGTTGATAAATTTTAGAATTTTCATAGGTCAAAAGTACACTTTTGAGTGACCTAGATGTTATTTTTATGACCTTAGTTTATCGGAACTGTGCAGTGAAAGATGTACTCTAACCCCTCTCTTTAATTTGGGACGCCGCACTTAGGTTACTCATGCTCAGAAACCAATTAGGGTTAACTAGTACTATGGTAACTGCATTTTTTGTACATGAATAAAAAATAGTATTCGAAATTATTGTGTTCAGCTTCAAAACAAAAGAAGAACTTGATTAAAACCGCCTACAATTAAATTTGGGTGATTATGCTTACAGGGCAGTTTTGGCTTAATTAATTTTTGGAGGAAATTTGCTGCGTCTCAATTAACTAGTGCACCTCTGCCACCTGATTACTTTTGGGCACGGATAGAAGCCGACCTGATTTGAGTGCTGCGCATTAACATAAACTCAGACTAATCAAGTTAAAAAACTTCTACTTTCTTACATAAAATCCTGCATATCCATCAATTTTCCCAATGTCTCCATTCTCGTAAGCGTTTGAGATTTGGGACGTGCTTGGAGTGTCTGCAACAAATCACAAGAAAATGCTAAAATATTATCATTAAGTAGACACATGTTATTCTAATGAAATTTCGCAATACACAAATTTCAGTGCTTAACTTACTTAAAGATTCCATCATAAAAAGTCAAGAGTGCCTCTCCATGGAGGGCAGCCAGTCTATTTACGCATAAGAAACATTCAAGCTGCTTAGAAGTTATTCGATTCCAAGAACCTGCATGTTAAAAGACCAAAATTAAAAAGGAGACCTTTGTCGAATGTCAGCCAGACGTCGAGGAAAAGGAAATTTTTTGTTGGTCCCTGAGTTCCGACAATTTTGCCATTCCTCAATTTTACTTCTGCTCCCAAAGCCACCCAGGAGGGATGCCGAGACTTGAAGAAAAGCGAGGAAAATCATAATGAACATTCGAGATAGCTTAAAATGTTAATCAATACGGGAGTTCTTGCTTGTTTGGGTTTGACATTAAAATGGATGTCCCACATGCCTCACGTGTTAATCTTAACTGATCAAATCAAGTTAGTCATTTTGTGGGAATTTAACGACAGTCGCAACTCACTGCTGTTACACCCTGTTGAACCTTCTTAATGGGAACGTAGAAGGCTCCGATGGTCCGGCGACGAAGAAAACCCTTAAGCTGAACTTCCAGAAGCACGCCTCCCTCCACGTTGTCGAGTTCACTGCGGAAAAACGGGGAAAGAATAACCCGACAGCCTACTATAAATTAGTTCCAAATGAAATCGAAAATCCCACACGATAACCGGGTCGTGGCAAGTGAAAACAGGCTTTTGTACCATTCCTATGAAATCCCGCCGGATTAATTAGATGGTCGGTTCAATTTAGAATCAACAGAAAATTACGATGAGGGATTACGTGTAACCATATTTTGCAAAACATATCCGCAAAGGAAGACTCCAACTTTTATGAACGATCTATTATTTTTTTACTATTCAAAATCACCAATGTCACCTGGCCCCAAGGCTACGTATAAGCCTTAACATACGCTTCTGATTGAAGCAGAAGTAATACCATCAACGCCTATTTATTTTACATAAATATTTAATATGCATGTCGTTATAGCAAGCACAAGTAAGATCAGCGATGAGTCACAGCAAAATTCTTATTTAAGTGTAGCAACAGGGTTAATTTTTACTTATTTTAAAGATGACTACCATAGCTACTTGGCTTTCATGAGTGCAATGCGTAAGTTGACCTAACTGATTTTGCATACGTTGCCATTACCCGAAATATGACTGTCTCGAAAAACACAATTTTTAACCTTGAGAAGTTCTAAAAGCAATAAAGTCATACTATGAGAACTCCTCATTCCATATGGGATTGCAGCCTGTTAGTGTTCGCGTAAAAGATTTCGCACCATTGACGTCCAGTGCCACAAGCACAGCGACGGAACTGTTAAATCCCTGCAGCCGCGCCTCTTTGACTGGGAGACGAAATTTCATTCAAAATTAGAAAAAGCAATTATAAGCTAAGGTCTTTGAAAAAGTGTCAGTCACAAGAATTTAAAAACTGAAATTAGAAAGTGTTTAAAGCAAACCTGGTAGCAAATTACAAAAACCTAGACATGGTAACCGCACCGTGCAACGAATATCCTAAATACCCTCTGCTCACATTCTTTAAGCATCGATGGGCATCAGTAGTTCTACAAGATGTTAGTAGTCCATGTTAAAACTCGACTATGTCTAATTTCGTCCAAAATTTCAAGTACAACCAGTTCATTAAGAACAGGCGACATTGGATTAATTCTTCATACTAAGAAATACTAAAGACTATGAAAAATTAGCAGGATTATCAACAAAGTATGTCAGGACAGTATTATACTATCTGCTGGGACAAACAGAGGCAGGGATAACAATGTTGGGAAAGTGAGTAGGAAAAATTGCACGTTTATCATCAAAAGTTCAAGTTGTACAGCCTCACCTTCAATGCATAAAATAGGCATTTTTGTCATAAAGGTGCAACACACTCATCTCGACCGTATGTTGCAGATCTAATCAAGCTCCCTCAAAAGGCATTGCAACAATAGCATTCAGCATGAAACAAACAAAGTAAGGTCATTTATTTCTGAAGTTTGTTTACGAGAAATAAAACAGAAACGTGTTGCAATGCACATTTTATTAAAGATGCTCCAAAACTACCTTGGTTTAAAAACTTAAGTGAGCAAAAGGCGTAAAAAATTCAAACCATAATTACTAATCATAAAACACTTTACTAACCATTACTTAGCAACAGTGGTAACTTGTCTTTTTTGTGCCTTACAAAGCCAAACAAACGAAAGCCAAAAAGTATTAGAGGGTATAGTGCTTAAGCAGAATATATGTTCTGAAAACAGAGAGCTTGGGGGCTGTTGGCACGGCCCGAGGGTCGGCAAACCGCCTAGTACAATATGGCCACCCAAGTGACCGAAATAATCGGTTCAAACAAACAAAGTATTGCACAGCCCCTCTTCTCTTTCGAACGTCGTCCCCAACGCTATCCTTGGTCAGCCTCCCGTGTCAGCCATCACAACGTAATCAGTGCTACGAGATGCACCCACGAGCTAACTGTCCTAGTCATCGAGATTCGGGCGCATGTGTTCTTGTAGTGCCACCGGTTCCGCGTAGCAGTCGGTGCAGTAAACGCACATTTCTTAGTCCTCCTCCCCCAACGATAATGTGGCCCAATGAAAGATGGGTACGAATCCAAATTTTTGAATGGATGGCGACACACACAACACATATTGTAATTCCAGGCTTCTTTGATGCCGTGGAAGAAACCCGTTGGTATTGTGGAACCCGGAGCAAATGGGGTGATCGGGCCTCATAAGAGCGGAGTGCACGCTACCCTAGTGTGCAAAGCAGAAAACGATGCTATCGAATGGCGTCCTGCACATTCTACATCTGTAGATGCGCATTTTGGCGAAGGGAGGCAAGTTGCCCAAGAACAGGAGAAGGATCCCACGGTTGATGCTTGGCCACAACGTCGCTGGTCCTTCTTGGTAGTCCCACTTGACTTGGAGTTCCCAGCTAGCGTCATTCAGTTGTTACAAGCTTTTTTGCATAACACGAGGACAAGGGAGGTGCTAAGGATGGACTCTGATCTCAGCCCTTTTGTTATGGGAGGTCAGAGGTTCTCCCATCCGTAGCATATGAACTTCTTTCACACCGCCAAATTTTGACACAAGCGGCATGGATTAGGATAGAAATCCATCAAAGTCGGGTCCGCTTTCCGCTTTCACCGATGTAGCGTCCCGAGACTCCCTTTGAGGTGAAAGAAGGCATGATACTTGGACAGCTAGTACAATATGGTCACCCAAGTGACCGAACCCGATAGTTTGAACAACCAAAGTATTACGTCGGAACCTCCTTTTGCTTAAAACTTGTGCACCACTCACCATAAACCGCCATTTTGACAAGAGCTCTAAAGGCACCATCGCATGCTTCGATATGCCTAAAGCCTAATTGTTGGACACATGACATTGTAGCACCTTGAGACTTCCGTGAAGACAAAAAAGGGCTCATTAACGGAGCAGGAAGAACATGCATTCAACACGCAGATGAATCCCGGGATACCACGGCTGAGAGTCCATCCTGCTCCGAGTAAGCACCATGGCTAAGACATAAAATGACATTTCCCCAAAATTAAGAGTTTAACAGCCAAGGTGTGCTGATCGTCATTTTTAATTCTCGATTTCGCTTGAGGGTGACTTAGGTGGCCATTTATGCCTCGCCGGGTGGGCTGGCCCCTGGGTCACACCAGAGGCCTCACTTTCTTCTTTTTGTTAAATAAACATATTCCTTTCTAGCATTATGGCTTTATTAGTTACTGAGGAACTCTCGAGGTGCTATATTGGTGGCAGCGACAAATAAACCATACCCAAAGTGGGCAGCTAATCTGATTTCTACTACTGTTTCATAAACCTCAGCGAGGTTAAAATAATGCATTCGCTACGGACAAAAAAGTCATTGACGTCTACCTTAGGCAGCTACTCTAGTACCTTGTTGTGCATTGAAGCTGTTAACAACGGAAGTGACACTAGTCGTAAAAAACCTGGAAAAGTTTTGTTGCGTAATTTCTTGCACAGCAATAAAGGCAGGTCTCTCTACCTCATTTTACTCCTCTACCGTTGTAATTATCTAGATGAAGTGACCACAAAACGTCGACTTGGGGACTCCGTTAAAATTACGCCTTCCCTAGCGTAAATCTTCCTTTAAGATGAAATCGCAACATCTAGCTATGCCAGCGCATGATGATCAGCACAAATTTCCACCCATAAATCAAGTTTTCGAATTATTTAGAGGCCCAGATTTAATAGAGTTGCCAAGAAGAATCAATGACGCTGCGGTCAAGTATCTCCTCAGTTCCATGGAAGCTTGACGATTGCAACGGTTGCTCATGGTTGTTTTCTTTCAGCGCTGATTATGTTGTGCTGACTGACGCAAGAGGCTTAAGAAAGGGAGCGTCAGGCAAGCCGCTCACGAGAGAGGAAGGGTATGCAAGACGTCTGTTGTTAGCTTAACTCTCAATTTTAATAGAATTGCTTTGTGTTTTGGCTGTCCTTTGAACCAAGGCAGTAGATTTAATTCTTCCTGAACTCTATACATATACTTTTTCTGTCTGAGTATTATGTCTTTTTTCAGCAGGGTATTCTCAGAACGCCATATAAGTTTGCAAGTGGTCTAAGGCATAAATGAAGCGAGCTACTACAAGTATTATTAAAGGCCTGCGCATAAAGAAATTCCATCAAAACTGTGACAGTCACGAATCTTGTATTGCAGTAACTGGATGTCTTACACAGTCATGTGATTTACTGCGCTACCACCCCGGTCTTCGCAATTTGTGATTCTGCACTGCGAAATGGCATTCGCATCGTACTAATAGCTCCCCGTGTAGCGTCCCGAGGCTCCCCTTAAGGTAAAAGAAGGCGTAGTACTAGGGCAGAATATATATATATTCCGGGAACAGAGGACTTGGGGGCTGTTGGCACGGCCCGGAAACCGACCAACCGGCTAGAACAAGATGGCCACCCAAGTGACCTAAACCGGCAGTTCGAACAAACAAAGTATTACACCCCGACTCTTGTATGTGTTAATAATATAAATTACACTAAATAATTACTACTTTATGAGAGTCTTGAGAAGCAATATGTGCATTGAAATGTGCATTTGAGCTAATAAAAGATCGCTAAAATGTTTTCTACTTGTCTACATGATCCAAGGCGAAGAAAGAGTAATACACAGAGCAACGCAGAACATAGGCTCTATTATTTTAGTAATTGCAGTAACGAGTTAACTTTGCAACATAGGGCATGTGAAATCGATGTATTTTGACCTAAATTTAGATAGCAGCAAATTCAATTTACACAAACCAGATGGATGATAGCATTCCAGCTGCATAATTAGGCGCTAGTAAAAATGACAAAACTGTCGCCTAAATCTGTAAAATTTGGATTCATTTGCTTATGCTTGTTAAATGTTATCCTGAGCCACCCTTGATTTGGTGGCAAATCATTGTTCTGTCAAGTTTTCTTGAGCTAATTTTATTGCTGCAACGGCTGTAGCACGCTAGGGACTATATTTCTAATGCTGATATTAATTATATGGTATTCTATATTGGTTGGACATCTGCCAAGGACGATCTGGTCTATGCGCGGTATTTATCTCTGGGACAGGCTTCTTCAAGGAAGGTGGTTCTTGGGCGAGTGTTTGTCACAGTATTTGCGATTGCAATTTTGTCAAGCACTTTTTTAGTTAATATTTATCAAATTATAGCACCTCTAGCGTAAAGTCTGACTTGTAATCTGTAGGCACTAAGCGCCGCCCAGGTTTGGGTACCATGCGTTTTACGGGTCGGGATATACTCTTAATAAAATCCTGCTCTTGTCTCATCTCACCTTAGCAACACCCATCGGTATTCCGTTCCGTCATGTATCTTATTCGTCATCCATATGCAGTGCAGTTGTAAACGATACTAAAAGCAACACAAACAAATTAACGAATTTCCGTCACCTTATATGAGATATTTTTTCATTGTGCGCGTCTTTTTATGTGGGTATGGATCTTTTTTATTGTGCTTGGGTTAATCAGCCGTCACTAAGCCTTTTTTGGAGGGGGCGCATTGAGACTTGAATTCTCGTGAATTGCACATTTATTGCGAGAAATGCTTATGTATATTATTTATTAATCGATGAGTTATATCATTCATACCGGTTTGTACCTGTATCACTGAAATCACACGGGAATTTTCGCATAAATGTGTTTGGTTTCTATGAATTCGAAGCTACCTTTCCGCGAGTAATGATATTTTAGTAAAAGATAAAGTTTTGCGTTGCATAATTTCGATCATCCCGCGAAAACTAAACATGATTCATGACGGAAGGATTCATTTTTTTAACACACTGTTAATAGCCTTTGAATTAGTAGTTCTTATGCCATACTCACTCGCGACTCGTTCGCCTTTAGCTCTTTTATTCGAAAAACGTCATTAGTTGTCTATGTACGCACTTCTGATCACTTGTCGGTCGCTGCATTTCCTATGCTCATACCAAAAACCACATTGAGTTACACTTTTGAATATAATGTTCCACCCTTTTCTGGCCCTCCATTAATGTTGCAAGGTGATCAATTTTGGGAGTAGCTTGCATCTCACCTGGGCGTTCATCACCCCGAGGTCTAGCGTAGATCCCACTTTGGTTCTTCTAAATTCGTTACCATAGCTGTGCTTCCTTCCCGCTCCAGTTTCTCTCTGTAAAATCACCCAATATGCTCTCTTGAAAACGGAAGAAGAGTCATGGAATCACAAAGGAAAGCTCCTTCATTGTCTCTGGATGTCTATGCTTCCAGCGCAGCCTCCGTTGCTAGCGTTCCTGCACAGGCCGTCTTCGTTCCAACTCAACTCCCACCAAGACCTACTTCAAGTCCCTCTACTCTCCTACCTCCGACTTCCATCTACCCATCCAATGCGGTTGTCGAATCTCAAACCTCTGGAGGACAAGCGATTCCTCACGCGGAACCCACCGACGCTACAGCTATGCAGGTTCCCACGAAAAGTGAACTTGTTGTGAATGATGTCGCTCCCATCCCAATGGAAGATGGCGCCATGGCACAGCTGCTAGCCTCGGTGGAAACTGTTGGATCAACAGTCATCGAATTGACGGAATCTCGGTCACAGCGAGAACAAAAGACGGGAATGAAAGGGAGAGAGGAGGAAGTTGAAGATGAAGAAATGAGAGAAAATGCAGAGACGGAGCAAAAGGAGTCAAGGCCGGACAAAAGTGTGAGTGCTTCTAAGGAACTCGATACCTCCAGATCGATTCCTCAGCCACTTCTCCCTTCTCCGCCTTCTGTCACAACTACTGTTGCGGCCGACATCGATGTTGGAGTAGTAACAGGAGTAGAAGAAAAATCAAAAGTAGCAGCGGATGATGAGGTTGTTGATACTGTTACTCAACTTTCTCTTTCGCCACCGAAGTCGAAATCGAAACCTCTTGTTCGGGTTGTGCGCAAACGGCGGTGTGTTTCGTCGACGTTGCAAATGATGCGAAGCTACGCGGACACACTGCAACCGGTAGATTGCGTGATCCTCGTTGAGCGTTGTTCGCCTTTTTCAAGGAATACACGTTTCATGGAGTATTTCAAAACAGAATTTTTGTCTAAAATCCTCAGGTGGGCCATGGCTAACACCCATTTGTGTTTTTATATCAGGCTTAAGTTCCTACCTTTCGCTAACCGGCTTTGCACATCAGTACCTCAATGGGGGCTCTAATCAAAAAGGTATCATTTTTAAGGCATTTTCATTCTTCAAATGGGGGTTCGAGGGGCTTAAGATAAAGTTGAGGACTGTCTATTACCGCATCGAGACGTAATACTTGATTAAAAGGCCATGTTTTTAACTTGATTGCAGTGATTTAAATGGCGGCCCGCCTGTGGATACGGATTTTGGAAGAGATGTAAGCCATTTTTGATTTTTTAATAACTACTTCACGATTGTCAAAAATTTTTGGACTAACACCTCCCTTTAACTGTGCGTTAACAAATCAAGAAAATCTGATTATATTGACTCCTTCTGGAAAGAACGATTAAAATCTTGTTAAAAATAGGCATTCGATTTTACCATCCCTATACGCTAGCTTTCACAAAATGCTCTCCTGTTTACTTAAGTATATTAGTAACCGTGTTATTAATTTTGGCCTTTTTCTTCGTATTTTTTTGTCCTCGTTTGTTTGGTCGAATACTTCTTGGTGTATTCTGTTAAAACACCGAATATACACTTAAAGGCACTAAGGCGGACAGGCTGGAAATCGGTTTTGTTACAAACACGTAGAAGGTCTGCTACTTGGAGCGGTTGTGGGTCTTGGTCATGGTTGGATGAAATTGAAGAGGAGAACGTAGACCACTAGCATAGCTAGGTACCACATTTCCCCTCCTCCACTCTCAATCTTCTACGCGCATCGCATTGATCCTTATTCTGAAGGCCTTGAAATACTTCTTTTTCAAAACATTATTCTTGCTTAAACCTCAAGAACAACCTACAAAGCTATTGGTGGAAGTCTATTTCCCATAGATTATCGGGTATAATCATAGCTAATGATTGCTACTAAAAGTTTATGTCTAGTAGTTTTGGAGTGTTCACGTCCTCTGCTTTTTTTCATTTGTAAGATTCTTTCTGCTGGACTCGGAAGCATGCGAACGGTTCACATGTCTAAATTGTGTCTTTTTTGAGGCCTGCGCACTCGTTGATTCCAGCTAAGGCAGATATAAACATCGCAACGTCACGGGAACTTGTAAAGCCTTGTGTTTTTCTAGTCATACACCTCCCTCTACTCACTTCACACCTTCGATTGGCGCAACCCTGAGCCTCCCACCACACTAGTCAGCGACACCGCTATCATCAAGAGTATCTTCACCGCTCTTGACACCCTCCAACCTTCTGGAGTCCCACCTGTCGCTCGAGGGGACGAGGGCATTCCCATAGTGCCACTGTTGCGCGTAGCTCTCAGCCTCTTTGATAGCCTTGAGACACATCGTCGTCGCGCTCTGGGTCTACGTTTGCGACGTCGTCACCTTATCCTCCTCCTGCGATCGCCCTGTGCCACTCTTGAACCCCTTGAGGCCGAGGCGGCTGTCTTGTCGGGTGAGGCGGTTGCAGAGAGTTCTATTGTTGTGGCAGAGACAGCGCAGTGTGCAGAGATGGCTACAGCCGGAGAATCAGTGTCTATGGAGGGAGCGATAGGAGAAAGCAACATGATGCGGAAGGGCGTTTTGGCGCAGCTACGTGAGCTCCGTGTGGCGGTCAGTGTCTTCTCGCCCTGTGAGCACAAGAATTTGCGGCGCCTGGCACAAATGTGCAACATGCTGCCGCCAGATATTAGGCGAGACTTGGAGTGGCCTACGGTCATCTTCTCGCGTGAGTTAAAGTGCGGTTTCATATCCCTATAGCAAATATTTTGTGAATAAGTGAGGCACATTTCAACTAATAATAAAAGTTTTTGAAACACTTGATAGCAGCAAATGTGCGATTCTCGCTTGGTATTCATTGATAAGTTACACCTAGTCACTTAGCTTCTGAGCAGTGCTGGCTGTGTTGGAAGGTGAATGCTTCATTCCCATTCATTTTACCATGCTCCTCTTGTACGAGGTTGGAAATGGGGTTTTATTAAGCTGCAGAGCTCAAGGGATTTTACTTTTTGTTTCACCTTTAACTCGTGTGTGAAAGTATCTGAATATAGCTCAAGCGTCCGGATTTCTATAATCCTTGTCGTAATCGTAGTTATTTTGTGCAACCATTTCTTCAAAATTGGTTTAATAAAACAAGCTGGGATAGGTCTTTATTATAAAAAGACACCAATGTTCTAAAATTCAAGCATTCTGATAATCGCCATCGACTGGTTCAATCTTACAAAATGAGGAGTTCTAAGAAGCTGCTAAATGGATGAGCGTGCCTATTGATTGTCGCTACTTTTAGGTGAGATATCCCAAGTTTCGCTTGCCCAGCGCCACTCTAGTGGTCCCACAGGTTCCCGACGATCCACGGCGCCGCTGTCACCACAGCTACAGCAGCGTCTGCAGCAAACACCTCCACAACCCACCTCCGCCTTGGGAAGCACTGAGCCCTCACCCCGTCATCCCTTGCAAGCTCAAAATCAACAACCTCAACAGCAGCACGTGCCGTCGTCATTGCCACAACAGCAACAGCCACCAATGGTGCGTCATATGGTCGGAGACTGCTCTGCTCCATCGCCCCATCAGACGAGGCTGGTGAGATGACCTTTTGATATTTTGGCCTATGTTAGCTGGATAAATAGGGAGTGTAGTGCTAAGCTTGCGACTCGATGTCGTGATTATTTTCCATTGACAGATCTCGGCATAGTAAAGTCGTACAATTCGTATTTTGGCGTGGTTTTTAAAGCGCGTTTTGTACCACCGTGGATCTTATGAGCTACCTTGTGGGATCCCTAATGAGAATTTAAAAAGGTTGTGTAGGTTTTCCTCTGGTGGACGAGCCGAAATTGGGGTATAGGAGGAACGAATGTACTTGAAGTGAATTAATGACATACGAAACTGCAACGTTTAGGGTTTCTTGAAGTGGAATCTGTATATTTCATCGGATCGGAGGAAATCAAGATACAGATACCTTGCTTTTGGTGTCAAGTTTCTGAAGTCATACTGCTCTTTGCGATGAGACTTGAAAGATTCAGAACAAAAGCAGACGTGGAATGAGTTTAATCGTATGAAGGTGTTTAGCGACTAACCTTCGCTTTTGACGCAGGATGAAATTTCTCGAAGGATTGATTTGGAATTATGGATTTTTGGATGTTGAAGTAAAACGCCGAGATACAGCGTATAAATCTTTGATCTTGATGATGGTCGATGTTGCTTATCATTTTTTACTCCTTCTCTACTGCTTCCGAAAAGTGTAGAGCAGTTCTTGTATGAGACATTTTTAGTAAAATTTGAAAGGTTTTTTCCTGTAAATACCAATTTGCCACCTTAAAAATCATAGTAAGGCCAACGTGTACTCTACAGTCTTCACTTGTTTCAACTTCCTTCGGTGAGTTTTACACTGTTTTATCCCAGAAGGTGGGTATATGGGGGATAACACTGTCTTCAATCAATTATATTTAATATCTTCAATTAAGTAAGGCTGTAATGGAATTTGGCAGAATCTTTTTTTTCCCACTTCAGCCGGTTCCCTATCCGCCGGGTAGCAATCCAATGGCAGCTGGAAGCGGTCAGTCGCACACTGCCTTCTCAGGTCCGAATTCTATTGAGCCTGCTCAGAGCCATCACCTGCATCAGGGTCTGCAGAGGTCTCTTGGTAGTGGAAGTGGACTTACCGGACCCAGCAGTGTACCCGATGCCTTGAGCAGCACCTACCAGGTCTCACCCATGGCCGCGCAAGGCTATGGTCTCGCACCACCGCTCTCTGCTGAAAGCCAGGTGTCTCGACCTCCACATCAACCTATTCCACAGCAGCAACAACAGCAACAACCACAGCAAGCACCACCACCGCAACAACAGTACTACTCACCAGTGGCTCCAACGCCTTATGATGTGAGGCTTTAACTGTTATAAAAGAGCCTTTAAATGGCCTCATGATGGTATATCGCTCCGAACTATCCTTAATTGTGTACCTAGGCCTATCCACATGAAATAAGATTCATAGTTAACGCAATAGAAGTCCATAGAGGCTGTGAATATGGCTGATGCCCCCATGGATTCAAGTTGTTAACCAAAATCGCAGACTAAAGGTCTCGTCACCATCCCAGCAAACATTTTTCTACTTTCGTACCTCACTAAGATTTGAAAGCTGGAATACAGATCAGGATCATTTCTCTATGGTGCAAATTGGGTTCTAAGAGACTCCGGATTAGTGACTTGATATGAACTGCGGTGGTTACTTCGAACATTCGAGCAGTTTTTTAACCTAGGATGTGAAACTGATGATCGCTTATACTTCTCGATGATGAATGAAGATACCATCTGAACCACGTACATTTCAGGTAGTTTAAATGTGTTGCAATGACTTTCGTTTGGAATAGCCACGATTAAATTGCCGATATTGTCTGTCTATCGACGATGGCGGTATTCACTTCTTGCATTCGGCTAGAAAATTCAGCCATTTGCTCAATTATTTTTATACACACTAAATTCGTGTTTTTGTGTTTATCTTAGACCAGGTTTTGTTTGAGCTTCCGTACAATTCTATTCCGAAGTAGTTTTGTTGCTTAATACTCTAGCTCTAGTCGGATTTTTTGCAGATCCACTGATCAAGCAAGTATTCTTCTGCATCTTGCTACTGAGTACCAACTCAATTCATCCGCGATTATAGTTGGAATGCTTCATATTCGCTATGTTTCGGTGATGGGTAGACCTATGATCCGACTGTAATACAATTGCGTCTCCTTTCGCACTTTTTAGGGCGAGAGTGCCTTATCAGGTCTCTCACCGGCAATGTCATCTGACCCATATCTTCGGGTGAATTATCCACCCAATCCGAGTCCCATGTGCTCCAGCGCAAATGTGGGCATTAATTCCACAACTTCTGCTACAAATGACTCACAGTCCACCTCCGGATTACAGAATTCTTCCGAGCCTCTGAACTCAGACCATCACCATCAGCAACAGCAACAAGCGAAACAGCGGCCGACATCGCAACAACAGCAACAGCAACCCGTCCCATCGCCCTACACGATTCCCAGCACTCCACACTCCGCAGAGCAAACTAACATACAGTACCACTTACGCCAGCATCCCTCGCCCTATCAGGCACCTCAGCAATCACCAATGCCAACCAATCCTGTACCCGTGTCAACGGTGGTGGGTGGGTCGTATCATCCTCCGTCCACGCTGGCGTACCCCATAGCAGAAATGAGTCGGTAAGCTAGTATTTATTTGATGCGCTATTTGGGCAGTGATATGTTTTCTATTGAACCGCTAAAGTTTCTTTTTAACGATCGACATGGTGTAGTTTTATTATTTTTCTTCAAGAATATAAATACTTTACAGGAAATATTGATTACAAAGTACGTGTGATTTACTGTACTACCATTCCAGTGCCATTCAGCTATCCATCTAGTTTTTTTGTTCTTCACTACGAGAAGAGGAATGGGCTTTTCAGAATTCAGTACTGTGGTTTCGCTTAGTCGAAATCAGTCTCGCTCTATTGCTGGTTACTATGGTGAAACCCTTCACGGTTTCAATGGTCTTTCATCCAGGACTTTTTGCAGACTTAACTTTCTGCGGTAAACTATGTCTCTTTTGTGTTTTTGAGCCTTCTTCAATCAGCAAAATCAATCTTTTTTGGCCTCCCAACGCCCAAGTTACTTCTTAGTAGATTTGAATGCATGCATTGCCAATAGCATGGGTAAAGCTTATGCCACCAATGTATTCACCGAATATCTAGAGCCTTCCGAAGGCCTAACGAAGTCTAGCAAGTGAGATATTTTGTGTTTATTTTTCAAGTTACCAAAATACAGGCTCGCCACTGAACGCCATGCGCCCGTCTGCCCCGACAGCCCCTCCCGGTCGAGTTATGGGCGAAGAGAGGGCGCTCCTGTGGGAGGGCCAACTGAATGTGCGCGGTCAGATGCTCGCCTACGTGCAAATTTTCTTCGAAGTCACAGCTCCGTAGGTTCCCTATCTATTTCCTTTCCCTTGCTCCCATGATCGACTCCTGACAGCTCACACTTAAGTAGTGCCAGATTTTTTCTAAAAAAGAAACAGAGACTGTGAGGTTGGCATTATTTATGCAGCTATTTTCATAAGGCTTTTAAACATATTGAGTACAATTTAACTTGCATGATAGTTTAGGCAAGGAAGTGATTTCTTTTTAAATATTGTGTGTGATGCCAATGGACATGCATAGGGGGCTTTTTGTGAAGTCAGTTTTAGCTAAAATGTTTGAAAAACTCAGTTTTATATAAGATAGTGCAGGAGTGCTTCTCCAACTCTAAATTGAAATAATTTTTATTTGTCTTCAAATTGGCGGTGAGCTGCTGGGTTTATTGTCCCTTTTGACCAATTATAGAAAGATAAACCATGGCTTACTTTTACCTCCATTGACTTAGCAGAACCTGCGTAATTTCTATTTCCTATTTCACAGTGGGGTAACGATGGCTTGGGACCACATTTTTAGCATAAACCCAATGAAATAATGTAGCGAGTTATCCAGAAAATTAGGATGTCGCATCATCTAACACGATTCTGTTCAAGAAACTATCCCGAACTTCCTGTGCACTTTGAAACAGTCAATAGCTTCTTGCATAGGTCTGGCCAAAAGACAAACTGAACTATTCATAAGTATATTTTCAGGTGACTATATTGACTTATTGTAACTGGTAAGGACTCGCCAAGCGTGTGCATGGTAGTGTGTATCGCTCTCCATTCTGCTTTCCTCTTATTTGGCGTCCTCACATTATCAAGTGCCGGTTAAACCAACCTTATTGGTATACTTCAGGTTTGTCGGCTTCACTGTGCTACTTTAACCGGGTTCCAGGGCTGCAGAAGGTGCGACATTTTGGTTTTCGAAACGAACCACTTAAAGTTTGCTACATCACGCCCAGGAGACCCGTTAATTTTGATATTGGTGAATAATTAAATGTCTTTTGCTACCTAAATTGGTCGATGGAGCAAGAATTGCTTTCGGTAATGTTCGAAGTGAATGATGGAACAATTGGCCTTCATCCACATAAACTGAAAAGTGAAGTTGATCATACAAGTCCTATCAACGCAAATTAATGGGTGGCAGTAAGCTTCGTAGACCACCTGTTTCAATTGTCTTTTCCTTCATCCTATAAAAGGGCATCATGCCTCTTAGGTCGCTTGATAACCAACTGACTTTTTATGTGAAATAAGACGCATGACATTTCATCCCCAGATGATTATGGCTGATACTTTAGGGTTATCATCGTTAAAATAGTAAGGGCCTAGGAAACTGGTGCCAATTGTCAGCTACATTACAGAACAAAACTTGCTAGTGGTGTTAGACGGTGATATGGGTAACCAATTATAGAAATGATGTCACCTTCTTTTGTGTCTGTAGACGTTGGCACTTCTAGTTGGGGAGAGCAATTGAAGCCTTTTGTCTACTTGGTGCGTTTATGAACTAAAGATGATTATATTCTCGGCAATGTATTCCTGCCTTCACATGTGGGCTTAAAGGCATAATTAACCGTAGAAATGGTTTATTGCACTTATTTACTGATTTATGCCAGGCTTGGAACCAATGGTTCGCTCTTACAAGTATATATTGTGCCCTGATCCCTCGTTTAAGTCGTCTTAGGGTTTAGCGTGGAGGGCTAAGGGGGCTGTAGACGTAGAGTTACGCCATCGCGTAAGGGTACAACTTAGGAAACTGAAGCGTCCGAGCAATTAGGTAATAAGGCAAATACCGTTCAGCCACACTTTTTTACTTCCTGTAGGCTCTAGCCTTTTCGATTCTATTTAATTTTCTTTTCAATGATTTAATGTCATGAGGGGACACTGTGACTCATTGGTTCTTACTTATGTCTCCTCCCAGTCTTTGCTCCACAAAACTTGGATTCTGTTTCCAACCTTTTGATGGCTGCAAATGGGCTTCTTTTTAGATGTTGCGGTGACATGGTTTCTTTTTTTCCTTTCCCTTCAGACGAATGAATTTTCCTTGGCAGAAGAGTTCATGCTTGATGTTGCAACTGGAGCAGGTTGATCGTGACAGCCAAATGGGTCAGATTCTGAGCCACCATATATCTTCCTACCTTCTACCCACAAAGCTCGTAATTGCTTTCAAGGCAGGCGCTATTTCTCATTTTAAAACACCCGACATTTTAAGCACAGAGTTTGAGTTCATCTTTAATCTGTAAATACTTTTTAAAATAGTACTTCAAAAGTAAGTTTTTGCGCATGTAGTGCGCTAGTCGATAGTGCTAAGACAATTTCCGCTCTATTGGGTAGTTCCAGTCTTGAATATGGCTCAGTCAGTTGTAAGACACATTAGCTGGATTAAAATGCGTATTGGAAACCCTCACAAGTCGAGTTCATGTGGGTATTGCCACGTCATCATAAAAACTTGGCAACAGATCGACAAAATGGGTGGATGAAATGAGTGAGCAGCTGAACGGAAGTTGCTCCTCTAAAAAGTGCTATTTACGAAAAATGTCTGTGTACCCTGGTGAAGCATCAATCATATCCTGTAGCATTTATCACGGCTGATATTAGAAAATTTCACTTCAGCTCACCAATTTCTGAGAAGCGTCTTTGTACCCACTTTTGTAGCAAAAATTGAAAGGGCTGAATTCCTGTTTATGTGTATGCAACGATTGCATTGCTTGGAGTTTGAGACAGGAAAACCGAATTAACCTACATTTAACGATAGATTGTCCCCCTCTCATCATCTCTTTCAGAATCCCGAAAGCCAGATTGCCTTGCAGAATCGTCTGCTCAGTCCTACACCCACGTCTTTTACTGTGGGCATACTACCACCTTTGGCCAGTTTTAACGGTTCAATTGCTCCAGGCGTTATTGCTTTCGTCTGCCTGCTCTGTACTGATGATGGGCACGTTATAGGTGGGTCGCCTCTCACTGTCTTCTATTTTATTCACTCACATCAGAATTAATGATCGGGTGAGTGGAAAAGCATGGCGGACGGCACCCTCACAAAGTCTTGCCTGATATCATCTCTGATTAGAAACACTACTTTGCACCCACTTTGGCATTTGTGTGTACTAATAATGGAATTTTCTAATGAGGTACCCAACTTTATGGCATTCAATTTTGCTCTTTTGTCATGCAGTGAAAATAGTACAATCATTCTTCACTTCACATTCCATCAAAACGTCGAGTTTTCATTCAGTTGTCTGGCTTGAACTAGGAGTTCTTCTTGAGAAACACCCTCTGTCAGCGATTTATGCCTTGTAAATTAGAGGTGACCAAGTTATGTGGCGTTATCGTGAATAGTAGAAAATTTTAGTTCTTCTGTTAGGTTTCGTAAGAAGACATAACAGGCCACCTTCCTTGTAAAAGCGAAATTACGCCACAACCTTTTGGATTGTTTTTGTTCCCGTGGTCATACTCGATGTGAATGGTCTGTGATGAATCCGTTTTCTGTGCTAAAACGTGTTTTGTCCCTATCATTGTATTTCACGCGCTTTTTGAGGCCCCGGAGAATCTACGCGGTGAACTTATAAGGTCATCGTGGGGTCTCTGTCCTATATTGTTCGCTTATTATTGATTTATAAACAATTTTGGTTTTGCCAACGAAGTCGTTTTTGAGTAGACGTAACAGGAATGACTGAGCCGTCTTAGGGCAATTTTCTGTACTTTTCACCTCTTGTAAATTAAATGTTATTTTGGACGCTTCGGAATGGCCCTTTAGCGCTCAGAAGTCCTTTCTCTTCCCAAAAGATGTTTTCTGAACTGCTATCGTGTTTTAAAATCATGTAGCCCATCTACATTAAACATATTACAGTGCTTTTACTAAAGCATGAAATTAGCAGTCACTTGCGAATGTTGTTTATCCAACGCAAATCCGCACTTGTACGTTTGCTTCACAGAAGTCAGCCCCATTGTACTCTGGGTCCCGATTTCGAGCAATCACTCAGAAAGTGCCATCTTTTTATTTGCCTCTCCCTGGCTGTTCGATGACCTTTATTAACACAGCCTTAAACGATTACGCGTTCAGTGATTGGTTGAAGTTTATTGGCGACCACCTTTCTCTGTGCTCTAAGCTTAAATTTCGACGTAATGCCGGAAACGGGGATTGTTCCCCCCCCCCCCTCCCTAAGGGACGACTGTATTTTAAATGTTTTTTTTCCATTTTAATCTCTCTTATGGTGGCAGGCCTAATGCCAAAGGACTCGGAGACGTTCCGTGGTGATATGCTCCTTCGTCAATTGCACCGCTGTCAGAGAGTCGTGCCCGAGAGGCAACAACAGCAGTATGATGCTGGTTTGTTGGAGATGCAGACACAGCAACAACAGCCTTCACCTGCCTACAGCACCAACACTCCCTCTCTGCCCAACACACCCAGTAAGATGGTGCGTCCATCTACTGCGGTAAGTGTTAATAATTACGCATTTCATTACTATCAACTTGATTTGCGGCTCCTCTGCTCCAGCTACGGTATGATGTAAGAATTTATAGGGAATTAGCTATTAAGGTGGGAGTTTTTATGTTTTTTCCAAGTGCGCTTCTGCCATCGCTTTCGTTACATTTTTTTGCACTTCTTTCGCAACGGTACTAAAAGTAGTTTACGTAAGTTTTTTTTGGGATTTCTTGATCCGCTAACTACTTGTCTTCTTTTCGATATTTTTCTCCTGATTGGTCGGTGGTAAAGGCTTGACTTTTGAAATTCACAATTTTTGCCAGCAAATCGGAAGTATAACTGTGAGAAGATTGCAGAAGAAATAAATCAGAATCAGTACAGGCGTGTATTATTTCTCGCCGTTGTTTCAGTGTATAGAAAGGTAAGTACTACTTCGGTTTGATAGTAGTGCTACTAGTGAAATTTGTACATCTGGGCTTCCCTTCGTGATTTTCATTTAATCTAGAGGGTTCTTTTTACGACAGGTAATTTCGTGTGATTTCCTGTTCCAAAAGTCCGCTAATGGCAACGAGCCCCATAAATCGCTTTACTTGTCGAAACATTCACTACAAGCTATGACTTTTTTAGCTCTAACTACCTCCACTTCTGTCTACCAAATATTCATTTTCCTAGATTCTACTCCTTTTCCTCACATATGAACGTGACGGCTTACGTTAAGTTCTAAGAAAAGGTGCTGATCATCATCTGGAGAAGGGTCATCAGGGCCATACGGAGGATGAGGATGTAACAGTACCACCCACCCTCTTTCCGTCCTATTCTAAGGCGATTTGTGAGGCCTCCTCATGAGTAGATCTTAAGACATGGGATATTAGTCACCTTGTGAGAATGGGACTTGCGTTCAATTAATTGCCTAGCACTGGCTGTTTCTGAAGTCCAAGCTCCTTTTGCACAACCAGTTTCTCACGTTACAACCGGGAGTACCAAGACACGTATATCAGTCACCTTCAGGTGAGGTATTCATAGTGAACAATGCTTTCTACAATTCGCCAAAAAAGCACAAATTGTGGTTTTTAGGGGTGTATTGGTGCCTTTGAAGTGAGGAGTGGGTGGCGAACAGATTGCTTGGAGACGGCCAGCAAGTGATCATTAAAAACGCTTGTGGTGGTGCATGTGAATGGGATCTGTGTGCTCGGCTCCCACCACTTTTCAGTTTATGTAGGTGTAGGCTGATTGTTTTGCCACTCAATTCACATATCTCTACATCTGTTTGCGAGAGATCATTTCAGCAGCCCCTACGGTAAACTTCACTGCTTTTTGGTTATTTTATTTACCGAAATTCTTGTTTGGTTATCTCTTTGACGTTGGAAATTTGGTGTTAAAATTAATTTAAAGTTTGACTGACATTTTGAGCGCCTTTTTGAGGATTTGTGATGTGGAAGGATTAAATAAATCCTAGCGTAGGTTTCAATCTGAGCTTTTTATTTTTAGCTGAAAAGTGGAGCTAGCGAATTACCTACGATTTGTTTCTCCTAGTAGTGTTGGAAAATACAGTGCTCTTCTCCAAAAAAAAAGAAAAAAAATTAAATGTTGTGAAATGGGAATGCGGCTTTACCGAATAGCGTCGTTGTTGATCTCTTAAGCCTTAGTTCTTTCGTCTGATTCCAATGAACTTGTAGTCGCCCATAACTGGTAGGTCATATCTACGATCTGTACAATTTAAGGTTGTGGGAACAGGTAAGCCGCAATACCTAGACTATCATCTCTTCGGCTCAGTGTGCATTCAATTTACAATCAACCAGTAATACGATAGAATGAATTTAGTGTCGCTTTACTGTTCTACAAATTTCTTCATAGCACCTTAATACTTGAAACAAGCTTGTTACTTGTCACGATTGGAATATCTTCATAGCATGTTATTTGTTGCACAGACACCTTCGCCGCTAGTTGGTCGAAGCGGTGGTGGTAGTGGCAGCGGTAGTATGCCATCACGAGTCGGAGGTGGGGGAGGAGGTGTGATGATTGAGGAGAACGAAATGGTCCAACAACAGCAACAACCACAACATTTTATGACTGCGTACCAGCAAATTCCTCCACAACAGCAACAGCAGATGCAACAGCAGCAGCAGCAATCACAGATGCCTCGACAGCCGCTATGGCAAGACCAAAGACAGGCTGGAGCTCCAAGCGATTTGATTCAGCAGCAACAGCAGCCGAGACCCTACCAAACCTATCAACATCCTCCTCAGCAGCAGATGATGATGTCATCTGGTCCTGGTGGTCAGGTTGGTTATCATCAGATTTGCGATGTCCGATCTTGCCTATAAGGTGGGGAGGCAGTATGCTTGTTCAAATAATGCATCAAAGCTGTTGCCTGCGACGGTTGGCACTTTGCCAAGAACTTGTTTGTGTCTGTTGGTAGTGATGAGTACTTGGAGGGCCGGTGGTAAGCGTTGAAATCGCAGCAAAACGTTTCACAATTTTTAGATAAGGGAGGCCAAACTTCCTTTAGTTGATATCAGTTTAGCTATTGTTTTTAGCTTGAGCCTCATTATTATCACATTTTGTCTCTAGCTACTTGTTGAATTCGAATAGCCGATTTGTGATTGATCATATACTTCATCAGTGATTGAAGTACCCTTACCCTCTGTCAATAGTGGCAGAATTGGATGGATGGGTTATTTTCTCTCTTCGTCCCTAGTCGCAGCAACAACAGCATCTCTATCAGCCTCAGGGAGTACCTATGGCTCAGTCCGCCTACATGCAGCAAAAAATTCCAGGTGTCATGTCCCAACAACAGCAGCAGCAACAGCAACTTCAACGTCCGCAAACCTACCCTGGTCTTGTCACCCCAAGACAGCAGCTTCGGGACGCCTCGGGCCGCTTCCAGAGCAGTTCCGCTGCAGCAGCAGCAGCAGCAGCAGCAACTCCCCCTGGGGGCCAGGAGTATCACACCCCACCCCTCCCGCCTTCCTATCCACCCACCGCTGGGGCACCGATGTACGATATGCCACAGCAGTACGCTGGAATGACGCCAACGCCCCGCATGTCTGCCTACGTTCGCCCCTCGCCCGCTATGCGGCCCGGCTTCCCTCGAATGAACTCTGCTGCAGCTGCCGCTGCCGCTTATGTAGCGCGCGCGCCCGTCAGTAGGGCCATCCCAAGGGGCATGGGGGTGCGAGGAATCTCCCAGCCTCATCTGGTGATGCCAGCTGGGCCTGGTGAGGGAATGATTTACGAGAATCCGATGGATCAGCAGGCACAGACGCAGCAACAACAGCAACAGGGCGTATTCGAGCCCAATGCTGCGGCGTCCTCCTCCACCCCCCATAATCAAGCACCGATGTTTTGAAGAACCATTTTTAAGTGTGTACAGATGCTGATTTTGTACCCTGGTACTGGTATATTTGAATAGGCGCGGCTTTCTTTCGGAAGGTGACTTTATTGCTGGTTTGCGCAAATGCACACTAGCTGCTGCCCATTCAAGCTTTCTGGTAGGAAGTGTTTTGCTAGTGTTTTGGGTGATCTTTCATTTCTGAATCTTCTGTATATTACCGGGTTTAGATATTAGAAATCTAATAAGTCGCTACTTATTCTACGGGGGTTGAATGCCTGAGAATAAAGACGGGTTCGCCAGCACACGAACAATGTTGATTGCTTGTTTTTTTAGGGGACTGATTAAACTTTGTTCTGTAACACTACAAACCTTAAATCAAACCAATTAATTGTGAACTCATTATTCCCCACCTTAGACGCCTCAGCTGATGTTGGGAAATCGTATTCGTCTCTTCAAGGAAAATATTAACACAGATCTCTAACGGGCGTGGAGGGGCTTGAAGAGAGGCTTATTTGTCATTTGGATTCACTATTTCAAGCCCTCTACCTCTACCGTTTGACGATTTTAGGGTGAATACACTGCATTACCGACTATTCTGCCTGGGTGACTTGAAGCTAAAGGTTTCTTGCACGTCTTCGACCAATCTGCTGGGGTAAAAGGATTCTAAATTTGGCAATGTAATAATTCCGCCCATCTTTTGTTCATTTGACAAAGAAGCCTCCCAACAAATAGTTCAGAAACTACATCCCAGATAAAGTAGGACAAGGTTATTAAATTTATGGTGAAAGCGATTTACTCAATCACCCGGCCAATTCGCTCATATGAAGATTGATCGATCGTTGCTAAGGTCAAGTCTTTAGACGGCGTAATCTGAGTGAACCTTTGTGCATTTACTTGATTCATGATTAGGGATAGACTCCACCTCGGTTCAACAGGCCGATTTGAGCAGAACGTGTGAGCGGTTAATGCGTATTAAGACACTGTATTTATGCAACATCAGATGTATAAAAACAATCTTCGCCTACACACACAGAGACTCAGTTCAAGGTTTCCAAAGTCGCAACAGCCCATCCTCAGAGAATGTGGCGATGAGGTTTTGGTGTGGATGGTGAGCCACCCCAAGAATCTCCTTTTCGTGTACCTAAAAGGTTAAACACAAATCAAGCATCAATAAGCTGTCCATCCGAAGTACTGATGTCACATCACAACCGCCATCGCCTACCGGAAGGGTTCGTTCCAATTTGCCACCGCTGCTAACGTTAAAGCAGTAGAGAAGACGATCTTCACACACCGCGTAGATCCACTCGCCACCCGAACTCACCGTCAGACCGACAAATTCACCACCCTCGCGCTTCCCGTTGGTGCAACTGCGGATTACCTGTTTGTGCAAGCAAAAAAGGTGTGAATAAGTTGGTGCGCAAATACCTAAAACAGAAAACGTCAGATGAGACTACATGAATGTACAATGCCCAAGTTCCTTACAGCCACAAATTCCTGACATTGATGTTATACTCCATGAGAGGCACCTCAAAAAGTTTCCACCCTCCGATGTTTGCATTAGAAATGGCAAGTGCAGGAGTGTTAAGCATCCGTGGTCGAGCATGTCCCATGGCCCGTTAAGTGTAACAGACATGGGTTTAGCGCTAAATCAGCTGAAGACCGTGGGTTCATTAAAAGCATTCATAATAGACCATTAAACAGATAAAGGAGATCGGAAGATGCTCAGTCCACCGTCCGAAATTATCACCACTTGATTTAAACATTTCTAGGCCACTCAGGAATTATTAGGGAGGCAGAATTCCATCCGATGGAGAAGAAGTGAAAATGGTGGTACATTTTGGATCACATGTTGAAAGCATTGGGAATTTTTAGTCCATGACATTAAAGAGACCAAAACGCGAAAAAAAGTACCATGTAGAAGGCTCTCCAGACATCAAAAATAGATTTTTAGGCCGACTGTTTTCACTTTTTGACCAAATTAAATGCAAGAAAACTTTCACCGAAGTTTCTGTAGTAAATCATGGAAGAATTGTTTCTCATTAGTGTTCACAGCTTTAAGCAAGGGGAGGATGAAGCTAAAGAAAAGTCTAGTTCCGGTGAGGAACCGACACAGGGGCAGATGGCCACAATGTAATTCAAACAGGTCAACTTAAATAAGCTACGAGGTGGATGGAATAAAAAGTATTTCCATTACAATTTCATTCAAACCGAGAAAGTGGGAGCTTTGAGAGCTCCTACTAAACACAACGAAATCACCAAAAGCCCACAAACTTTCCAAATCTCGATGGACGATAAAAATTCTGCAAAAGTGATTAAGATCATAGCACTCACCTGCCCCTGCATATTCATGATGGCGATGGTGTTTGAACGACTACAGACTATGAATTGGTCCGCGTTGCGAGGCATCAGCTGCACGCTCAAAATCGGCACCTCACGGCCAACAAGACCCGAAATAGTCTAGAAGAGAAGAGGAGGAGAGCGAAGAAGATGACCTGGATAAGATTGTTCCATTAACGGCAAAAATAACGCCTTTCGTAGCCCCGAAGGGCAGCGGAATACAAAAGAAATTCATAAAATTGAGTAATTTCCTACTTTCAAACTTGAGACTGGCGAATTACAAGTTGGCATCTTCCAAGTGTTGAGTTTGGTAAAATATTTTGCATATTTCCACCGAAACTTTCGAAATTATCCAATGCAAGATTCGAAACAAAAAATGTGAATTAATAAAAGCGGGATTACAATTTCCAATCCCGAAAGGACAAACTTCCGACTGCAATGAGAGCACCCACCTTGCAATTGCTCACACACTCAGCAGTGCGCGTGGACCAAATGCGAACCGACCCATCCGCGCTGCCGCTGAGCACATGGCGACCGTCGGGGCTGAAGACTACGTCGTTGACGAAGCCCGTGTGACCCACAAACTCCTTCAGCAGGTTACCCGACTTCATCCCATGAATCCTTGAAGCAAATTACAGCAGCTGTCAAAAAACGTGAAGTTTCCGGTTTGAACGTCGACATTTCTCAGCCATTTAATCTCAATATTTCAAATTATTTACACCTTGTTAACGGTTTACAAAAGACCAAGTGTAGGTGCTTTCATGAGCTGGACCTTTGTACGTGTGAGCTGGAGTTCTGCAATTAACAAATGAGACTTCGGTGCAAATCACTCTATCACCGACATGCATGGGTAAGCAAAGGGGGTAGAATGAGTGCATACGAGCCTGGGAGTTGGATATTGGGGGCCACTCTAGTCGGTAGACTGTTTTAGTCACGAGTAACCATAGTAACTATTTTATCTTAGCCTTATTATGGCGCATCCAAACATGACATCAGCCAATCAAGAGGGAGTGAGCCAGAACCCGACGTTCTAGAATACTCAAAAAACATCCATGAAAGTGGGATCCCTAAGAAAATCAAACAGAAGCGTTTTCGAAAGCTTCAGATACCCTTAGCAAATGCGTTGTTATTCTTTCATTCGGATACGAACTCAGAAATAGAAGCTATGGGGTACAGCCAGTTGCTAGCGCAATAGCTAAGAGTTGGAAACACTTACAGTTCAGAACAAGAGCTCAACCACACTATGCGACAGCTCTAACGTGTCGGAAGTTTCTGCGTCTAAGAGCTAAAAAACGGAATACCGAGAATGCGATTTCTAAAACAACCCGTAAAGTAGTTCATAGAACCTGCCATCCATATAGCCATTGAAAGGACCGGGTGAAGCGATAAAAAAGCATGCTGAAATAAGGTTGCTAATCGAACAAGGGAAGCAAATACATTAGGCGCAAATGTTGTGTAAGCGCAACAAGTTTTGCCGAAGACAAAAACAGGAATTTGCAGTCATGAGTGGACGTTTGAAGGCTGAATGGAATGTTAAAGACGTGCTAGAATGCAACCAAGAATCGGGCAATGCACCTCAGACGTAACTTATGATAAGCGTTGGAGCGCAAATCATTGCATTTTTGGGAATACTAGCATCATAACCATTGGTTTAAAACTGCACACTTCACACTCAGTTATCTAATGGGAAGGACAACCTTCCAGGTGAATTAAATGATTACACATCGACCCGCCCAATGGGTGCTCGTAGTGAAAAACCCTTCTGAAACTACTCACACCTACACCATAAGGTATACAACTTAAGATGTCGCTGAAAATGACCCATACCAGTATTCTAGGTGTAAACACCCAGTAATCGGGCGTTTTGTTTGAGAAAAAAAAATTAAATCCGACGTCGATTGGATACTATATAATGGCCTGATGAAAAGGCAGTCAAGGTAACTGACGAGCTATCGTACGAACAAGGCTTACGCTAGCCCCACTATTTTTTAATGCAAATACCTCATTTTGCTCGAGGTAAGACGATCAAGGCAGAACATTTATTGTTTAAAAATACGGAAAGAGGAGAACCAGTGACAACAGTACCAATAAAAGCTTGGTTCAGCTAAAATAAAAACCATGTTCAGTAATCACGATAGCATTATATGATGAAACCTAAAATCAGATATTGCAGCTAGTACACCAAACCGGAAACACTCAGAAAACTGACCGAATGGTGTGATCGTAACTAGCAGTGAGGAGGTGGACATTGTCCATGGAAAAGTGGGCAGCGGTGACACCTTTCGTGTGTGCTTTCTCAAAGCGGCGGAGACATTGACCCGATTGGATGCGCCACACTTTCACCTTGCCGTCCAGTGAACCCGAGGCGAGCAGTTCGGAATCGCGGCTAAAGGCCAGACACAGCACCGCTGCATCCATCATCATAAAGTTCTCCTATCACAAACACCACGTAGAAGGAGTAGTAAAATGCTACGCCTTAATCAATGTAAGCGTCATTTTAATGCTTCATATAACTCCTTTGTTCTGAGTTTCAGAGAGATGATAAATGCTTGTAAAAAGGCGTTTGGAATCCAAAGGAAATGCTCCACTTTTCAAACGCTTTGGGTACTGACGCGGTTTGCGACGCTCGGCCTACCGTAGGGCTTTCTCTTCAGAAAAAATGCCTCTACCTCTTAAATGGTCAAAATATGTTATGGCCTTCTGTCTTGGTGGTGCCCTTTGTCCACGTACATAGTATAAAAGCAGAACAATCCAGTTCGTTTCTCGTGGTTCGCAAAAACAATGCCAACTTAAGCTTCAATTGGATGCCCTATTTAGCACCTGTTATAATCTAACTCACTCGTTGCAAAAAGACACTATTTTTGCTTCCAAAGAATACGAGCAATATGAAATACATCACCCTGTATAATTCGAGATGAAATGAGTGCGACATGGCTCAGTTTACCAACACGAAATGTTGCCGTTAAATGAGAATACAAGTGCCGGAGCAGAAAAGAAACAATGGACAGCTTTTGATGTAAAAATATAAATTTCATTTCCTTCAATTTCTCAAAGTCAGTTAATAAACGGACTCGTTGTACTCTGGGGTGGAATTGTGATGCGACACCACTTGTAAAATGAGTCAAAATGCTACTGGATGCATAGATTAGTTTTGAGCGAATAAGAATTGTCCTGAAGGTCGACGCTTCAACTCCATAAACTTTGCTATTCGGTGCTAGAACTACTAAAACTGTACAGCCCAAAATGCGCATGACGGCCAATGTGTAATTAATATCACCCATAAAAGAACCCAAAATGATATAGAAGATATCCATCAGATCGACAAAAGTGGCCAAATGCCACACAAAATAGACGTACTTGCGCCTGATACTTAAGATCCTTCCTCAACTTCCCCGTGATGAAATTCCACACTTCAATGAAACCATCCACGGATCCTGTCACTAGATACTGTCCATCCGGACTGAACTTTGCGCATTCAACGTGTGTCTTTTGACCCAACTAAACAGTTAGTCTCATTAGTTGAACTTGAGTAGATCGTTAAGCAAACCTTTATTGTTGCCGAAAGCTGTGTGGGCGGTTTCTCTTCCTCTTGCTCGCGAACAGCCGCCTTACCACGAAAGACGTCGATGGCCGTTCCAGGAGGAAGGAGACCTTGGTGCTGCTGCCATTTTAGCGCCTGACTCAACAGGGCCAGCAGTCTTGAGGGTGGCACTACGCTGACTTCGCCTGATAGTGCGGAGGCAATGGCCTGCCGTCGTTTTTCACGGGACTGTCCTTCGAGGTAAGCCTCACGGGGATCGAAATAGGATCGGGCCAAGAGGTTTTCCAAATGTAGGTAGCGATCTGGGTGGTTCTGTTTGAGTAAAACCATGGGATCTGTTTGACGGAGGAGGGTTCGAGCTGCGCCCAGTTCTCGTAGCTCTACCAACTCGATGACAATCTTTAGGAGAAAATATTGAGATAAAGCAGGAATTCGAAGGATGTACCTGCTCGTAAAGATCCATAAGTTTGTGGTCCGAAAGCTTCAAATTTTGTACAACTTTGAGAACAGTATCCCAATGACCACTCGTAATTTCGTTCATGAAGCTTTCAACAGAATCGACAGTATTAAGTGTAACACCAGTTTCTTCCTATTGGAAAATAAACTAACTGCAATTCGCCAACCTGCAGCACTTGCAAAGTACGTAAGAGGTTATTCTCCTTTAAATATTGTTCGATAAGCCGGACCACACTAAAAATCGCTAGAAAATGTGAAAACAATACTCAGCAGATTCCAACTCGATCGACATTTGCAAGACCAAAACACAGCCAGTGCACACTTATGAAGAAATTGATGTTAGCTCCTTCTGAATGATTCGTAAAAACAACTCAAAATTCGTCTAAAAACACATTAGTTCTATGGAGGTCTTCATTACCATTTGTAGGGAAAGATCTCTGCAAAAGCACAGTAAATTAATGGCGCAGCTATGGCCGCAAATGAAGCGTAGCCATTATGCCCATTCTCTGAATAAATTGAACATTTTAAACCAATTACGATTAGCCAACTCCTCAATCAGCAACGTAGAAGATACTTGCATAGTATATACAGGTTTCATCTGTGCTTATAGTTACAGACGCCACCAAACTTTCTGCAGTCCCTATTCATAAAATCGCTTGAACCCCAACATTTCAAACTATTGCAAAGAATCGGTGAAAATATGCCAACCTTCGTCATCAACTTGTATGTTAATGGCTAAATCTGCACGATGGAATACAAAATGTTAAGTTACGCCTAATGCGCATGCAGCAGGGTGTGTAGCGTCCCGAGGCTCCCCTTAAGGTAAAAGAAGGCGCAGTACTAGGGCAGAATATATATATTCCGGGAACAGAGGACTTGGGGGCTGTTGGCACGGCCCGGAGGCCGACCAACCGGCTAGAACAAGATGGCCACCCAAGTGACCTAAACCGGTAGTTCGAGACAAACAAAGTATTACAGGGTGTACTTATCCTCTTGCACTGGCTTGAAAACACTATCAGACAATTACACCAAGGCTCAATAGAATGCTGCGTTGCCTGTCTAGAAGTACAAAGTCATTACTTTTAGATGAAGAAGCGTCCATGAACCCAAGCGCACCGCTAAATAATATCGCGTATTGCCACGTATCTACTAAGGTGTTTAGACAGGAAATTTAGTTCCGTTGACACATATCAGAACTTAAAAATGCAGACTTCCGTCAACCCAGTGGTACATGTAAAGTCGCGTCGCTACCACCTCGGCTGGATAGACACCATCGAACCTCAAGGCGGAGCCGATCTCTTATCGATCGCAAGCTTTGGTGGTCTGTAGGGGCTTGGTGCATAGTAACATACCAAGACTTCCTTTAAGGTAAAAGGGCATAGTACTAGGTTAGAATGTATGTGCTCTAGAAACAGCACGATTAGGGGCTGCTGACATTCCTCGGAGGTCAGCCAATCGGCTTGTACCATATGGCCATCCTGGCGGCCGAAACCGGCGTTCCCAACAAAGTATTAGAGTACACGTCCTAGTCAAAACATTCTTTAAAATGAGAATTCTCAAGAACTAAAGCAAAATGTATGCTTATAATTCCAATTTATCAGGTTTTTCATGCAATGTTAGGCCATTCTTGTTTAAATTAAAGCCGTGACAAAGGAGAAAATTGTGCTTTCGCTGTTGTGCCCTTGTCGTATGGACTGGCGTTTGGGCTATGCCGGTAGCTACATGTTCTGCACACTTGTTATATTATTTTCTTCCATACGAGTGGATATCTTAGCATGCCACATTGGTGGCAGTGGAAGGCGAATTCGGATTTAATGAGCGCTGGTCCTTCACTAAGATGGTGAGTGGTAAATAATAGAGAGGCAGAAGAAGTACAGCAATTACCTTGTCTCGTGTACTGTATAAAATTCATAATTATCCAGAGCTGTACCATCCATGAACCATTCAAAATAAGTTAGACGGAGAGATTCCTTGTCTTACGTATAAAAATACACCTGTGCTCTTAACTCGTGATAGGTCTTCCAATTCGCTACCAGCTGGATAGAACCCTGAGAGCTATGACTGAGTGGATCTAAAGTAAGGAAAGCGTGACAAAGAAAGGCAACCGAACTGCTCAAAATCCTACCTGACTTTGTATAGACCTGTTTTATGCCAATGTTTCTACGCATGACTTGGGAAACGTGTGACGGCCACCACAAATGCCCTTTCATAAGATTAGTTCTTACAGAGGACGATACAACACAATTACTTAATCGCTAAATGGAAGCAGTGGCACTGCGGTAAGGCATCGCTTTGGATGCACAGAACTTCGTCGATGGGCACGGCTGGCGTGTGGGTGTTTTATCTATGCATTGATTTCATTGGGATGACTGAAGTGGGGTGCTGACCAGAGAAGGCGTCGAGAACGAAGCTTGGCCGACAGGAATGACATTGCAACACGCCCGCTGTTTAGTCTTCATTTTTTTGAAACACCACTTGGTGTATTCGCCTTTGTACCCCACTGGGTGGAATAGATTCAGCAGCTTTAACCGCTTCTGCATATTGAGTACATATGCATTCGGCCTAATTGCGTGCTTTCCTTAGTCGGCTCAGAAGCCTTGGATTGCTACAATTGGCCAATTTACAAAGCATTTTCTCTTCTTAGCCCTTATTATTCTTTGCAACCAGTATGTAGTGCTTGTTCCTGGCAACTTTTGGTCTCTAAACCTACAGACTTTTATACATGTGCAAAGTTAAAGCTTTTTTAGGTAAATAACCCATGTTTTACATTTTTGTGTGTTCATATGCACCAAACTGTAAGCGTTTTATTGAAGTAACTTAGGCAACCAATAATTGTTGAGGCTTGTTTCCCTTGCTGTTGTTTCACATTGGGATGTCGAATGAAGGCTTGAAGAAGACACTAGCAGCTATTCCTCTCCTTAAAACAAGGGCTGGTCCACGCGATGGAGATGGTTGGGTTACACGTTTAAAGGAGGAGTATACTTCTTTGATAAAATATGTGGAGCACAACAAGGAAAATGACAATCACTGGTTCCAGATTGAATCTAATGCAAATGGGACGCGGTGGTCAGGAAAATGTTGGTGTGTCAACATCTAATTTTGCTTACCGGTACCCTTAACTGTTAGGTATATTCATGAAATGCGAAAATATGAATTCGATGTCTGCTTTGATATCCCAGTTTCCTATCCTTCATCCAGCCCAGAGATAATGCTGCCAGAATTGGATGGAAAAACTGCAAAGATGTATCGTGGCGGAAAGATTTGCCTCACTGATCACTTCAAACCTCTGTGGACTCGAAATGTCCCAAAATTCGGTATTGCGCATGCTCTTGCGCTGGGCCTCGGTCCATGGCTTGCAGTTGAGATTCCTGATTTGATCAGTAAAGGGTTGATTAAACATCCCGAGGATGATTGATTCCATTTGTTTTACATTTTCTTTGCGGCTACACTTTGTGAAAATAAAGAACGAATTTTGAAGAGGTTTCGGAAGGGTTAGTGTTTAAGTTTGAGGTATTTGTTTCCTTTTTTCGTTTAGCGTCCATTAATTAAATTTCCATCGTCATGCTTTAGTAAGTCTGGGTTGCTCTTTTTAGTATTAGGTAAGTTGTGCGGTGTAATTAAGTTACTCTTCGTGAGTATTTCATGTATGCGTCTATACGACCGAAGTACTACTTTTATTTGACTCTATCACTTTAATTCGAGTGCCTTTCCCTGCTTGTGATGACTTACCATCGCTACTTTAAAATGGACCCATGTTTTGATTACCTTCTGAATTTTTGTTGCCCCAGGCTAGCTTATTTTTGGGAATGATCTATCGGAGTTTGCGCATAGGGCAGGTGTTCCCGTGTACTGGTCAATCAGTGAGACACCTGAAGCCGTTCGATGAGTGGTTTCCCCTTTGAAATAACGTTAAATCAAACACCAGTACTGCACCTAGACATCTCATCGGCAATTCAGCAATGGAGTTCCAATAAAAGAAGCTTTTCAAGTGTCTTGGGATGTCACGTTCCAGTTCTGCTTATATCATGTTTAAGTTTTTGAAATAGTGCAACGTACTCCATAGGTCTACGTTTTCGTTACTAAATTTGATCGACTGAGTTTTGTGGGGATTTCATTTCGGGGTTAATGCTGTTACGAGCCGCTGGTCTTATTGTTCTCCTTGCGAACTTTACACGGAAGTCAATTTCAAACATGATTTTTGGGATATAGATGTAGTGCCGTGAGGCTCGGTCTCCAATCACTATAAGTTATCTACGGAAAGCTTAATTACGTCGTCGCGTGATGCCTGAAAGGATTCCGTAGATCGCACTTCCACGAGATGCCTTGACTCTTAAGCCGTGTCAGGACCCGCTCAGCTGTTCTGTATGCTGGATGTAATACTCTGTTTGAACTGTCGGTTTCGGTGACTTGGGTGGCCATATTGTTCTAGCCGGTTGGTCGGCCTTCCGGCCGTGCCAACAGCCCCTGAGCCCTCTGTTTCCAGAATATGTGTATTCTGCCCTAGTACTGCGCCTTCTTTTATCTTGACGGGAGCCTCGGGGCGCTACACTGGAAATGTACCCATTTGCATACTGTTAGCCTCTTTATGAGTTCAGGGAAGACTGGGAGAGCCGCATTTAGTTGACTAGTTCGTTTAGGTTCGAGCTAACAGAGCGAACTTCGTGAGCGATACCACGAATTGACGAGGAGTTTCGAGTCCTCATTTTCGTAGGATCACTACTCTTAACATAAACACATCGGAATTGCTTCATAATCACCTGCTCGGTACAAATGTTCAGGACATGGGGCGAAATGATGTCATGTTCAGGGTTTAAATGAAGCAGATGTGTGAAGTTCCGATTGTTTGCTTAGCTTCATTTTTGTTTACGCAGCCAATTAAGGGCAATACTGCGGTGACCACACCTACTAGCACGGCCTTCGAATCGTACTAGCGACCCCTCATTCGCTCTGCGTATCGATAGGCTTAGTTAGCTCCAGTATCATATCCTCTCTAGCCCTCAGAGGAGCTTCAGTGCACCACAATTGTTTGCAATAAAGCTATTGAAACTTAAGGTACTAAAGGATATCGTGGCTTTCCAGATGGGTTCGAGCGTGCGGAAGTTCATGGTTAGAATGAACAAGGCTGGTGGTCATCCAAAAGGCTTCAGAATCAAAATATGGTTTTGTTTTCATTCTTGTTATGAATGCGCTTATTTTAACTAACTTGCAGGGGTAGTAGTAGGAGCGGTTGGAAAACTACCTCAGAACTTCTGGAAATCATATAAGTGCATACCTCTATTTCATTGCACGCAAATAGGTTAGCAGCATGCATTATTAATTCATTATTTTAAAAAGAGCAGTTATTCAATGTAGCAAGAGACAATGCTCTTGTTTATACTACCCATTTCAATCAAACCAGCATTTATTCAAGGTTGTATGGTCCTTAAGGTTCGAAAACGTTGTGATGTGTGGGCTTCCAAACTTCTCTGAGATGGCGATATCCACCCTATCAGCTATGGCAGTTGGAAGCAGCGGAATTTTTCCTGCACTTATTTTAGATACCTCAAACAAACTTAGCTTGAATGGAACCGGTATGAGCTGTGGGGTTTTCATTTTGAACTTGGAAATAGTAATAAATCGGTGGCTGTGTTTCGCTACTGGCAGCCTCTTGGGTGAAGTCTTTCTCCATTTACTTCCAGAATCTGTTGACAACATTTCACTTAATAGCAGTGTTTGGGCTCTTGCGATACTTACTGGCATTTTAGTGTTTTTTGCAACAGAAATGATCGCTGGCTTTTACGAAAATGCACAGGTATTTATTGTCTTAAAGAAATTTCTTCATATGTTAAGCTTTTGAAAACTGGTAATTTATTAGGTGAATCAAAAACAACGGATCCTTCTTCAATGATATCAGAAATTGGACTTTCTCTTCCACGGGTTCGACCAATAATTTTTTTCATGGTTTAGGCTGTTGGATATTTAAATCTTCTTGCGAATTCAATTGACAATTTCTCGCATGGGCTTTCGTTGGGAGCTAGCTACTCCGTCTCAATTCGCGTAAGACCTTTTCAAAAGTAGTTTCCATATGTAGAATTCTGATGTGTTGATGCTTTGTAAACTAAGTTGGCGTTTCTGACACAAGGACAACTACATTTTTTAAATCCTTTGATTGTTTGGCAATATGCTACTTTGAGAAGTACACAAACTACCTTTGAGTCTTGTATTCGAGTGCTGTTGTCAATACTGTCTGCGGTAACTTGAATTAAAGAGATAATTTCGAATGATCCTGAAAGGTCTGCCTCTAACTTAGATGTCAAAGCGACTAATATCCACCGGAAAATTGTTTGAATGTTTTGTTTCCTTTTTTGTGTAAATTTATTCCAATCAAGGGGCTGCAGTTGAAGAAGTTTAAACGATAATCACGGAGAACCCAGTCATGCATTTAAAATAGGGTTTTCATGCGTTTTGACATCGTATTGTTGCATTTGTCTCGGTTGATACCGCAATAATCTGTTTGCAAATTAACAAAAATTGCCTTCAGAATATCCTGAATTTTCGCCTTTATTTTCTTTTCGTTGCATCCTAGTGTGGGCTGATAGCTACGTCGTGTCTGCTAATTCACGAGATACCGCACGAGATATCCGATTTCATCATTCTCCTTCGAAGCGGATTTTCACGGTGGGGTGCTATCAAAGCGCAAGTGGGAGTCTATTCGATAATACGCAGCTAAAACGCTCACGAATTTTAGACTTGTCATTAGAAGTTAGAATAAAACCAAGCATTTTTGTCCCGTAAGCAGCCTGTAATTCGTTCTGAAAACCATTTAAATTTCCTGCTGTACTTATTCCTTTCAACTTTATTTATGTGTAATCGAATTCATGTTTCAATGCACGGCAGGTTTTGAAATGCAATCTGTCTTCCAGCTTTCAAGCGGACATCAGTGCTTTACGTCCCAAATTTTTCGTGCTCATAACCTCGTGATATCTCCAGCGCTTAAGTCAGCCTACAATTTTTCAGAATATCAACGCAGTCTAATGGGTAAACTAAGTGTATGATTCTCTGCTTTGTTTTAGCTTTTAACCGCTTCGACGTGTCTAATCGGAACGTACGCATTAGCTATTTTTCGTTGGCGGTTTAAAGGTATGTGACATTAACTGTTTAATTTAATCTTATTAGATACGTGTGTAAGTTTCTATGCATTTTGAAGTGAACTTTAGTTCCTTAGAGCTGCTTTTAGTTTTTTTTACTTTGGGACGTGGATTCTTAGCCTAGAGGCAAAATGTTGCCTAGCGCTCTTTTTTAAACGCCGTCTACAAATTACTTCTTTGCAACGTGATTCTTGATGCCATGGCAAACCCACTTTTTTGCAAATCGTGGTGAGTCCGGACGCATTTGAGGTAGACAATTTATTCCACAAACTATCAAAAAATTGAATAGGTTATCAAAGGGATTTGATTGGTGCGATCTTCACAGGACAGCTGTTTATTTGGCCTCACACCAACCGCCGTTTGCATCAAGCTTTTTTCCAAATTAAGCTTTGATGCAGTAGACCATCGACTGTTTTTTTCCCCTTGTATGATACGAGTTTAGAAACGAAGTTAATTTATAACTCGCCATACGTTTCATTAAGTGGAGTAAACAAACTTATTACAGCCTTTTGATGATATTTATCTTTAGTGTCAATTGCGAGATCAGTACCTTTTGTTACAAATTAGTATTTGCATGTGCAGACATGAATGTCGCCTGCTTTACCGCTTGCTTTTTCCTCTACCAACTTACCGTTTCACCTGCCTTCATAAGGAAATGGATTAGTAAAACACTGGTGTAAATATTTGTAAGTACAGACAGGCGGGCGTCGCACCTCCAAATCCTCGGTGAGGGAATTCCTTTGTTCAACTGTCTTTGTGTTTGAACACCATCTAGCTTAAAAAATGGTCTATTCAGTCATCCATGTAATGCTTTTTGCAATTACATGCAAAGCACAATATCTTTATAGCTAAAACCCGAAATCTCACTTTCCGTATTAACAAAAATGAACCCCCCATCGGACCAAAGTAGAGCAATGTGGAGGATGCGGTTGGGTATAAATGGAGGCGGAAGAATATGCATTAACCTTGGCTCTCCGGTCCGAAATGATAATTTGCATTCGTAATGATGCAAATTATTCGCTTGCGACAGGGAAGCGGCTATTGCTACCACTCGACGAGTCGTTGCCGATCAACTGCAGAAGTTCGGATTTGATAGATACTGAGGATGTGTATTCTGTCCGCATTTCACGTTTTGGTGATGTTATCGCTACCCAATCTGCCATTAATTCGAGTCACTCTTCCCTTTCGGTTGCTATTATAAGACGAGTTTTCGTTGACTCACTAGGATATTTGGGCGCCAATTTGCTTCTCCTTGGCAGTTCACATTTAAACATTTGTGCGATTATTACTATTGACGCCTTCATAATAGTTTTTGACATTAAACGATTCGTATAGTGCACTCTTTTGTACTATGATTTACTCCACACATTTTTGCATCTGCCTCAACACTCACCTTCACCATCATCTTCCTCGGACTCAGGCTACGAACCACCATCACCTTTTTTCGCGCTTATGCATAATGTTAATAATAGTTTCTTGTGCTTGCATTTGCTGACAATGATTGGTAGAGTTCTGTGTTTATCCTTAGCATTGCGATGTCTGTTTATGTTAAGCACTACAGTGGTGGATACTAGGCTTCATTATGCAAAAGTGCATGCAGCATTTCGGCTCCCAATCTTACTCTCTCGGAAAGGTCTTGTTCTGGTTACTATTACCTGACCTCAATTTGTTTGTCCAAGCAT
This sequence comes from Taenia multiceps, assembly GCA_001923025.3. Classification (NCBI taxonomy): domain Eukaryota; kingdom Metazoa; phylum Platyhelminthes; class Cestoda; order Cyclophyllidea; family Taeniidae; genus Taenia; species Taenia multiceps. Next base: position 45,342,520 of record CM010311.1, on the reverse strand, counting down.
ATAAGCTCTGGGACATTTCATATCAAAGGTAACGCAATGATTCACCCACCAAGCCACAAGTAGTGTCGACTCCCCCCAACGCACTTGTTAAACTTAGACTGTGTGCAATCAACGATCATTCCAGTGCCTCGGAGGCGCCATGTGTTTACAATCAATCAGTACCTCCAGATAACTTTGTGTGCCCTTCAGCGTGGAATTCGGTTTCATCTTATTTTTGTCGTCACATGGCCACGCTTGATGCTGCAACAACAAATGTACCTGGCTGGTGTGATGGTAGTCAACGTCACTCTCTCTTGCCGATCTCAGGGTCACGTATTACTGCAAAAAGTACTCCCTCCAGAAGCACTTATGATGACGAATGACAAGACTCTACCGACTTCGATTATTTGTAGCTCCTATGATGACACTAGGTGTGGACTTTTGGTTCGGTGAACTATATGCAGGAAGTCATCGGAATCCAAAAACTCCTGCAACTACTATTTCATCCATCAAAACGTTATTGTGAATTGACATCAAGATCAAAGTGAAAATTTTAACCTTTGTTTAACTTGGTATAAGTATTTTATATCCTGCTAGTAGTTTGAATAGTTCCAATTTCCTCGTAGATTGGATGGTGTTACTGCCCTTTACGGCAGGTGGATTTCTGTACATCGCATTGGTCTCATTGCTTCCAACTTTTTTGCAAGAAGAACTACCAAGGTGAGTGATGTGTAAAATCAGAGAAAATTTTTTCTTTAGCTCAATTTGGATTGTCATCGAAAATCCCACCGCAAGCATAGTGTCTTTAGCTATTCGTGTTTAAAATTCCCATGTGTTTATTCTCAATTCATACAAAACAATGCTAGAAAATACCCGCTCACATTTGCCTGTCAATGGACATTGAGCCTTGGTTGTCAAGCTTAGCAAGGGAGGCGACTAGTGTATTTGAATGAGGACGCTGGTTTTGACGGTATTCAAAATGTTACCTATTGATATGTAAATGCTTAAAAATGTTTCGTTGCTTCATTTCAAGGGAATCCTTCATCCAGCTGTGCTTCATGGTGCTTGGAGTGGCGTGCATTCAGGGGATTGCATACGTCCATTTTTTGAATTAGAATCAAACAATTTGCAATGAAAGCATTTCAAAAACAGCCTCTTCCACTAGATGATTTGTGCAGTCCCTAGTCTCTATACCTGCAAGAACGATTATCATACATATTTTCGTTTTTGCTATCCATAATAATTTTCTATCAGGCTTAAATAAATGCGTATACTTTCACGTGCTCTTCACCAACAAAGAATGCAACAAGTCGGAGTCAAGCTAACATAATCATGAATGAGAGTGGAGGTGTTTGGCGTTGTGTTGATGTTCTAGGTCTTAAAAGAGGGATCAGAACTTGGGGTGGAGTTTTATGAGAAGAGATTAATTTTGGCGAATCCAACAAGTCGAACCAAGAAACGTGATACTCTTGGACTCCCTCAAGGTTAGTTAATGTCCTTGGACGAATAGCATCCGAAAGGTGTTGATAACTTCGAAATTGGTAGAGTTGATGTAACCTTGTAGGACAATCCTATTGCGAAGCATAGGATCAAGCATGACTGCGTTGCTCTTTTCATCTATTAAAGCTTACATATCTATTTAAATGCACCAGCTAAACTAACTTTCTCATTCATTTTACTCGTATAGATTGATGCAAGTGGAATAGGAGGTTTGGGGTGTGTTGAGTAACTTGTTCCTCTTCTCATCCACATCCCGCTTCGGATACTTGGATCGAGGGGATTGATTGGAGGGTGATTGACTATATTACATAGCATAGGTAATTTACAAGGCAGCAAAATTTCGTAAGATGGCGCCCCATAGGCTAGGAGGTTTGGAAAAACAGGTTGCTGATCGTCTGAAAGGTTACGTAATACGTTGTTTGCCTGATTTTTAGTTTTAGTAGAACTGACTAATTTGGGTGCCCAGCGATGCATCCCCACTGGGTGGGCTGGCCCTAATTTCTTATGAATTATTAGCATTCAGGAAAGTATTGAGGATCTATATTTGTGGCATTGCGAAGCAAGCCCGATCAAAGGGACAGCCCTACTTATATGCAATCTGCTTGAGTATTATTTCCTTCCAGCTTTAAAAATGTGCCGCGGGGTTGCACCAGCTTCATGAGGCAAGATGAATCATAAAATACATCTTGACAACAGTTGGCGCGCAGAACCCATGCGATCCTACGCATAAAATCGTACAATAGAATGTGTGGATTCTGCAAAAAATGATCCGGTTGGTACTTTGGTAAAGGGATTTTCAAACAATACTCGGCTAAAACGTCGAACACGTAATTAACTAATGCTCTTAATGAATTTTGGTGCACTGCGTTTGTTGTTTGTTTAACTCTCTGTTTCAACTACGGACACTTGATTGGCTTTTGTACACCACTAGCTTGTAGCGTCTCGATGCTTCCCTTAAGGTAGAAGAAGGCATAGTACTAGGGTAGAATCTACATATTCTGATAACAGATGGATTGGAAGCTGCTGGCATGGCCCGGAGGCCAGATATCCGGCTAGTACAATATAGCCACTCAAGTTGTAGCGCCCCGAGACTTCCTTGAAGGCACAGCACTAGGGTGGAATATCTATATTCTAGACACAGAGAGATTGGGGCGCTGCTGGCAGTCCCCGGATGGCAGCCATCCGGCTAGTACGACCTAGCCACTCAAGTGACCGAAATCGACAGTTCGAGCGAACAAAGTGTTACACAAGTGATCGAAATTGGAGTTCCGAACAAGCAAAGTATTACAGAGTGGGCTGGCCTCAGGGCCAAAGCAGTAACTCCAATCGTTTTTGGTATTTTCGAGGTGCTGCATTGAAACCCACTTGTGCAAGTGCCAAATATGCTTCGGAGTATTAGCGGACAAGAAAAATCACATTCGCCAGCAGCAGCTTAAATATAATAAAAGCAAGTCGATATTTTCAATGCCGCTTGAAATTTATTTAATTGTCTTAAGGATTCTTACCCATGCTAAGCGCAGCAAAAAAAATTTTCCATAATGTCCTAGGTATTTTTGTGATTGAATGCCTAAAAGATCACAAATATTCGTATTCAAAATACTAAGACTAGCATTCTTCTCAAACTGATTCGTACAGTTGTGATTGGTCCACTTTTCCGCTGATTTTTGTATCCATTTCTGGACTTTCTGAAATGGCGGATGTTGTCGAAATTCATGGTGGAAATGATTTTGAAGATGATACAGAGGGTGATCGTAAGTGGTTCACTTACCTTAAAGTGCGTGCCCTCATTACGGCTATTATTTATCCCACGCCATCATCATATGATTTGATCTTGGCAGATGTCGCATCATTTTTGACTGATTCGGTTTTAATTGATCCGATAACTGTGCCGCTTTTTGATAAAGTTGAATGAATAGTGCTCAACAACCCTGTCCATCTTGGTTTTCTGTGCACTGTTGTGCTTCCTCGCCTTTAATGGATTATCGTATAGGCGAATGTGGCTGAGTCACGAATGTCTGGTCTCCTGGTTTGATGAGTGAAGTTGTTCTTCTTAATCGTAATATGTGTAGAAGTTGTCAATGGGACAGTCTGTCCACTTTATGGCTGATTCGACCTATTTTCTATTAAAGGAACTTGTAATACCAAATTTTCTATGAATTGATCAGATAAGTGGATTTGCGCGGATGAGGCAGCTTTTTTTAGTCGGCTGTTTTATAAGCCTGTTTGATTTAGTGCATGTGGAACATATCTGCACTAACTCCTTAAGTATAGTGTGTTGGTGTGATTTTGTCCTTTGAAATCTTTGACAATGTACACCCAATTAGTGCGCGATTGCGATCGCCTCGACATTTTTCACCCAATTGCCTCTTAATGGGCTTATTTGCATTGCAGATGGAATCATGCGCCTAAAGGAGCAGGCAACCAAACGCAAGGGTCGGGGTTTTCGAGGAGGTATTTTTGCCTTTCCATCCCAATTTTCCCCTGTTTGCGCCTCTAGAGGTTGTTTCACACGCTCAGGAGGAGGAATTTGAGTCTCTCAAAACGGACGATAATGCTTCTGCAACAAGTCCCCAACGTTGTAAGCCTTCCGACTCGCAATAATCTCCTTCTTTCAGCTATCGAGGGTTGGATCGTGTTTGTTCGTAACGTCCACGAAGAGGCCACTGACGAAGACATTCGGGATAAGTTCTGTGAGTATGGGGAAATCAAGAACATCCACCTTAATCTCGATCGACGTACCGGCTTTTTGAAGGGTTATGCACTGGTTGAGTATGAGACTTTCAAAGACGCCAATGCTGCTCTTCAGGCCTTGAATGGTAGTGAACTGCATGGGCAGAAGATCTTAGTGGATTGGGCTTTCGTGAAGGGCAGCGGTCGCAGCAGCAGTAACGGTCGAAGACCTGGTCATCGGCACGGAGGTGGTGGCAATCAGCGTCGTGTCAGCCGCTCCCGAAGTCGCAGTCATTCGAGGTCTCGGGATAGGGCTCGTAACTGAGGCCTGGGGCTACATGGTAGGGCGACGGTGTTTGTGAATACACTCATCCCCATCTCAATTCCTTCCGTCAACCTACTCCCAGTCCTGTTCCATGCTTTTAATACAACCATAAGTTCTCATTTTTGCCTTATAATGGGGATGAACATGAGATTAAGTATGTTTGTTCGCTTATTTGGATGAGATGGCGATGAAAAATGTCAAAGTAGGTTATTGCAGTGGCAAGGTGTTTTGATCTAAGGATGAATTTTGTGAAATTTCACTCTAGCCTCTGAGGCTTACTGTGAGTAAACTGATCTGACGACTCGAGGACTGGCGTCCCTAGCCATCGGATGCAACGTCAATACTGTTGTCTAGCTTTTAAATAAATATTTGCGTAATGCATCTCCGATTTCTTGGAACTAGTAATGCTAGTCTTCTGCTCACTAATCGATTAGGCATGGGTTCCCATCGTTGCTGACGCGTGGGAAGGTGTGAGTAGGTACTGCAGTAAAATTTGATAAATAGCTTGTCAAGCTGTTTTCGTTTCCATTTTGCTCTAGTCAAACACCCCTGATGCCCACAGTCAAGGTAACTGGTTTTTTAACGTATCCAAAACTTTGATGATATCCCAGGTGCGTTTTTAACGCTGGTCATTTTTTTTGCGTGGTTAAGTGCCAGTTTATACTAATTGGATTCGCTCATCATGTTGCAACGCTCTTGATCGTTTCTTTGGATCTTCTAGTTTTATTCTTGGATTTAAAAGTGGTAACACACGAAATGTACTGAAATGCGCCTTAAAATCCCCTCCTTTTGTTTCCCCTTTATTTTTGGCTGACTCGGGGTATTTTGAAGTACAGAGAACTTACCTCCCTCTCATTCACTTTGGGTGACCGCGAAAGAGACTAACAGGAAATTGCCACGTGAACTTTCTCACTGGTGCGCGAGGAGGGGATGGATGAGGCATGCTGTTTGATATCGTGTTTCCGGGAAAAGAAGTGCGCATCTAGATACATTGCTGATGCGTGCATAGACTAGAAAGGCAACGTTGGACAAGGTGATTATTTGACTCGAGTGGCGAATCGGCCAAGTAAGGCTCGAAATCCCAGACAATTCAACAAGGATTGAGATATATGCTAAGTGTGAGTTTCAGGCGATCTTTGAGGGCAGTCATGATAATGAAATTGAGTAAAACTGTGAGCTTCTTATTCTCTTTTCATATCTATCCTAACTTCAGGCGTCAGAAAGTTGGTGCATATTAAATACCCGTCGCAGTCGCAGTTCGTTGGGAATGGTTGCTATTTGGTGCATTTTAGATCATCCTATATCCATGGAGCTAAGAATGATGTTTAGCGTGCTATGGTCTTCTGTACCCTTGGCTAATGTCGAAGATAGGATGGATGCTAAACACTTTTTTGACTAGAACGAATCGGCGATCATGGATATCTTGAGCGGCCAATCTTTCAGACCCGGATCTTGGATCAACTAGCCTGTGGAGACTGTTTGTGGATGAAGACACAAACGAGGCAGTCCGGATTATCTGCCAAGTATTTGAATTGATTGTGTGAGCCCATATCTATTAATGTTACAAGCGCTTAGCTTTGGTGAAGGCATCCCTGTCCACGGTTAGCTATGAAAGCATGAGGATAATACCACCACGAAGGTGGTGCTGCGAAAGAGAATTGAATCCTCTGTTGACAGTTTTTGTATGCTGAGGATTAAAAACCTCTTGTTTCGGAGAGCCAACAATCTAGCTCCACCCACCTCCATTTCCACCTCACATTTATTTCCCTACTTCCCGCCCCATTTTACATGCCACCATGTGATTACCAGACAGTTAGATCAAGGAACGGCTACAGCCCTAAGTTTCACCAAGCAAATGTTGAAGGTGAGGCTAGAAATGAAGGAACATCTCTGCTCTCTGCCATCCTAAAGCAAGATGGGAAGCCTTTTCATGGGCAATTTTAGCATCATGTAATACTGAGTCTTGCGCTATTTTGAAGGAATCGGACTTTCTCCTCTCTAATTCTTGGGGCATCCAGAAGTTGTATCGACTAAACCGACTTTAGCCAAAATTACTTAACCTTTTGGAAATGACCAATCCGTTGTTGAAAACTCATTAGAAGTCAGCCTCACACAGAAAAGGCATGATGTTCTGGAGGTGAATTGCTGCCTTAGACGTGTTAGACGGACAGCAATGATCAGTTTATTTGCTTAGCAAATTTCAGAATGCACCAATCATTTCTCACTGCAAATTACTTACCGAATAATCAAAAATGGTGATTTTTCAGTATATAATTCATGGTTTCTATGAGGTATCCTTCTCATTCGATAGGACTTAGTCCTTTCATCACTCATCTTGAAGATTACCGGAAATCCTTGCCACTGTTAAATCCAGTCGACTAGGTACGTTAAAATTAAGTAATACAAAGGACGAAGGATCTTCCTGAGCGTAGCGCATCTACCTTGGGATAATGAGAACTAAATTATTTAAACTAATACTGCGTAATACATTCTACTACCGCGTATTTCACTTAAAGAGGATCCTCGAAACCGAGTGAAACCTACTTTTTGATTCCGACAAGCTCAAACTGTATTCATTAGGTTAGTTCAATGGATTAAAAAACTAAGGGAAGTACTGTTCCCATAGAATAATTCGTGCCCAGGTTTCAAATTGCATAGCTGTAGACAACGGGGCACATATTTCAAATCTTTATACGTTTTTAAAAGGAGTCATACCATTGAGATGACCATGCGATGTTAGTGACTGCCTGACATATAAGGCACTACACATTGCTTTGTGCTATTGTGCGACCAAATGGACATTGTGGAAAAGATAGTTTTTCGCTAGGACTGTCTCTCTGTAGGTGTGGGCTTTTTTTTCATGAAAATTGTTATGGTGTAGGACTTTGTAGATCTTGTTTGAGAAGGCTTCGCACATTACATGTACTCTTCTACGTTGATACTTTTTGGCCTTCCAGTGAATCATTAAAGTGCCTCAGTTTTACTAATTTGTAGCTTTGAGGATAGTGCGCGATTCGTCATCTGTAGGGACAAGGAATTGGCGACAGAGACAGTTGACTTTTTTCGAGTAGACAGAAGGCTTCCAAAAGAAGACAGTTATTATTAATCAATAACAATATTCTCATTAACCATTTTTTTTTCATTCGAACTTCGAAATTCCATTTGCCATGACTCCCTGAAGGTTAATTAAAGGTTTTCAACCCAGGAGGTAATGCACATGAGACGGTTGATAAGATTAGTGCGTCTGTCCAGGCGAAAGTAGTACAGATCTCCTTTAATTTGCAGTACTTTCAGAGACTGAAGGCGTGATAACAGGCGTGTAAAAGTGCTGTCGTTGGGGCAAAAATGAGCAGCAGTTGCCTTTTTGAGGGTCCATTTCGACAATTGTCATTTGAACACTTAAGCCTTATCGGATGTAGCAGTAGTCTGTTGGATGGACAGCAAGGAAAAGAAAATATGCTAGCACCAGTTACAAATTGCAGTAGAAACCATTAATAAGATTATTTAACGAACAGATTGCATTACTGAGATAAGCTGTGAGGTGGAGCTCGAGGTTGTACAATATCCTACAGTGGGATCACTTTGTGGGGTAAATTCGTCGAAAATGGATTAATTCCTGTCAGATTTTTTATGCCACCCAGGCTATCAGTTTGAGCTATTGTCAATTTTATGCCTTTTTGCGCGCTGTTTTGACATGGGTGTTTTGAAATTATGCATAATAACGATCCATCATATTGGTATATCACAATCCGGTGAATGTGGATAGGGCGAAAACCATTTCCTTGCTTCCTCTGCTAAAAAGTTCTGCATTGCACCTCTTCTGCTTCAAAGTATTAGTGTAATCTAACCCACAAACTTCTAATGGCATGAAAACTTGTAAGGTGGTGGAGGTGATAGGAAAAGTTTGAGAGCGTGAGAAAATTTTGTCACGATAACATGGGCGAGTTTAAAGCTGGAAGTGTCGACAAAATAATTGGCGAGACCAGATGAAACCCTGATGTTGTAACCTTAAGGTCTACTTACTATTGAATGGAGCTAATCTAAACTAACCTTTAGGCGGACCAAAACCCAACTTTTAACATTCAACTCCCTTATTACGCACTTCATGCGAGTTCATAAATAATTAGTTTGGTAAAAAGATGACAGCAAAGACAAAATTTTATGAAATTACAGCCTTAAAAATGCTTTACTGTGGTGCATTGAGGCCTCTCATCTCGAGCACGTGTAAAATTAGCACTTCCGGAACGGAAAAACTTAAGGGTTTGGTACATCCTCAAGCAGCATTAGCCTTCCCTGTCTATAATTGTCATTCTGAGCACAAACTCACTCGAGCTCTCCCTACTTTTCTCAGCTGAATTAAGAAGAGAATGTTCAGTACTTCATTAAGTAAACACGACATCTAAGATTGTAGGAAAAGTTTAAAAATCAAACACAAATCCTTGTTATTACAAGTAATACATGCAATTAATGACAGAGTGTGTTGTCGAAATAGTACAATCAAAGTTGCTTATCTTAAATTTGGCATAAAAAGTTCCAATTCACGCCTTGATGAGTCCAGACGCTGAGGAATGAATGAAAAGCCAGCAAGTCAGTCAGAAGCATGAGGTCGGAATTTTGGGTCTTCGACTTGCAGAAAACCACTTTTCCTTTTGTAACTTTTGTTTGTCTACAGCTTCGGCAGTGTGGACAAGCCAAGGATCACCGGTTAATTCGCAGAATTTCATCATCATGATGTCTTAAGGCTTCCCGCTAAAGCAAGATTTATTTGTACTCTTGATGAGTCATGAGTTGGTACTTCCATTACCATATAGTCGCGGTACCATGAAATGTGTACTCTGTCAAGGGTTGGCTTGCCCTTCCGCTCTGTAACTACTGCAAATTACAAAGTTTAGCTCCATGGAAAGGCTTGTTAAGCCTATGTAATGCGATAGATTAGGATAGCAAGCTGATTTAAATAAGAGAATTGTTTGATATTATTCTGGATTGCATGAAGGAAGAACATCTTATTATCATACTCCATTTCTCAAGTTACACAGCTCGTCAAATGCAACCAAAATGTTTTATGCACACGATGTCTACCTGCAAGTTAGGTCGCCTTGATGAAGTCGACATGTCGGACGAATGATACTTTCAACTAAGAGTGAAATACGACGCTGAAACCTCAACCGCACCATCATGTGGCTCTGACATTTATATGATCAGTAATTCGCAAATCCCACGTTCAGGTATTTTTGGTAGCAAAACAGGTTGTGCTGAGATACATCAGATCAAAGTGGAGGATGGGAAAGCAAGTCTCTTTTGCTATGTGCTACCTGCAATAAGGTCTTGACTTGAAGGAATTTCTGAGTGCATTGTTGCATGTTATCGCCTGTTAAGTGGGTATCCGCGTTTCTGCATGTAACATTCGTCCGGATCTTGTTGGGTAGACGCACAAACACGAGCAGACGCAGGGAATTACAAGGCACGGTTGGCGCCTACGAGTGTGCATGTGACTGGGGCTTAGCTCCAACTATTCGAGTCCCTCAACAAGGGCCATTATGACATTAAGTGGTAAATTAGCATTCTGTTGTGGTGGACATTTCCGCTAACAGGAATTGGCAGAGCTAAGGAGCCATGAGAGGGGACAGATGATTGACTTTTTATCCTTTAAGTAAGCTTATTTGCTGAGAAAATAAGTGGTTTCACTTACTCAACGGGAAATCATTTAATCAGTAGTAGTAACATATTTGTCGCTCACACAGCACTAAAGAACTTACCCCTTACGTTGTGGTAAGTGAATGCATAAATGCAGGCGTACTTTTGTCACGAAAAAAACCTTAAACTCGAAAATCCATTCATCCTAAACACATTAACAAGAGATGCTCAATAAAGATTAGAGCCAAATTAAACGAAACAGTGGTGTGACAAGTGTATTTACTATTAAAAAGAGATGGTAGCAAAATGCGACTAGTGAAAGTTCACTCTCCATGAAGGGAAAATTTCAACTACCGCTGCAACTTACAGTTAGAGTTGCAATAAAAGTTATTGTACACAGGTGATTTGTGGGCAATATGAAGAATAGGTAAAGTGTAGACTACAACACCATACATCATTTCAATAACCCCTTGAACAACTGCAAGGGTCGGGAATGTGTGATTAAGGACTACATTGAAGGACGGAAGGTATGAAGTCAAAAGCGCTACAATAAATAAGCCATTCGTACTTGTAAGTTAATGGCCTTGTCTGTTCCCTTGGTGCTACAGCCACAACTTCTCATTATATCTATTAATGGAATTTTGAGCTAATAAAGATAATTGATGGACTGACTTCAAAGAACCACCAAAACTGTCGCAACAGGCCTTGGGGCAATACTTTTTATTCTACTCTCAAATTCTACCATAATCATTCGGTTTATTTATGCATGCTAATCACTCTATTTTTCTCGAATTACGCCTAGACAGTGAAAAAAGTCATACGATTAATTTGCAGATAGGCACAAACTTTGTTGTCGCCTTAAAGGCTAAGTAAATTCCATCTAAAAAGCATTTCCCTAAAAGCACATGGTGTCATTTATTCATTCATTTATACAGTAGTAAAATAAATCAACTGCAATATGCTTTATGTTTGTTTTTTTTTCATTTCTAAACTATGCGCCAAACGCTGTGCATCACTAGTCGATACGAAGCTTCTCATTCCGTCCCGATCTGGTAGAGTGAATTCTGCTAGACGCCTCCGTCATTTACTATAGCAGTGACAGCATGTCCAGTTAATGAGTAAACAATTAAGCCCCTATCCTAAATGGTCCATTCGCCATTCTGTTTATTAGTGGCAATGGTGATCGTCCGTAGCCTATCAACTGTGACCTCGCTCTGGGAATGGGGAATCGGACGTGCTCCAGAGGGTTGCATAGCGCAACTCTAGCTGTGTTAAGCTATTCTACGCACTCCACTCCAACCTACGGCTTGAAGTAAAATTTATGGGTGGATTAACAAGTGGACTACTTGTGTGTGTGTGTGTGCGTATGTGAACGAGCTTCTTTTCACTAAAATCAAGACGCTTTACTGCAAAGGGTGTCGCCAGCATAACATGCAAAGATGAAAGAAAAACAGCGATTAGACAATGAGAGACACGTGACGCATCATTTGATTACTTCACATCCAATGGAAGTGTGCAGAAACAGACTTCAGCAAATGGTGATCGAAGTGTTCCTCCTCCGAATTGGTTCAAGATAGATTTTTAAACACCCTAGTCAATTCAGCTGAAGGGAAGTTTATTATTCCATCTTAAGAGGATTAATAATCTTCAAGTTTTCGTTTCCTTGCACGTCTTTATAATAAGTGTATCAAATATTTTTGTGAATAAATTGTTAAAGCTACTTTGGGGATGGTAGGAGTGGATGGGTCAGGTTATTTGGAATGCTCTTGATTTTATCAATAAACAGTGAATTTTAACATTTTCATAATCAGCCTCGATTTAGTGTGAGAAAAATATTGGTAATTTCAATCCCTTCAGAATCTTAAACTGCTCACAACTTACGCTTCAACAATCCCAAAGTTGACGTAGTGATAAACACATAAATATCATACTTTGTCACGTTCTATGCAGTTCTTTGAGTTTTTCAAGACCTCATTCAGCCAAGCGGCATTATGCGTGGCCATGCAGAGTTTACAAATGCCATGGAGGAGGGCTTAGCAGAGCTGGCATTACTAATGCGACTGCTTATTTATTTTTGCATTGCGCTTTTATGAAAAAGTAAATACTGTTTTAATCACAGATGTCGAGCATTTTTTCATCTTAAGGCTAAACATTTAGTGGCAGATTTATTACCAGATGCGGATCTATCTTTTCTTGATTAACAAAACAACATTTTCCCCTATTATCATTATTTATGGAGCATGTACTCACTTGAACTGTAGAGAATAATGCAATTGAGTTCCGCTATCGAATCAGCAGACGACTTGAAGTTGGATACCTCAGTTTGGTCATGCGTATATTTCATCATTTTGCCCCACATTTCATAGGAAAAAATGCGGTTTACATACTCGAACAGGGAGGTCTATTTGTAATTGTGATTCCTTTTGTTGGATCCTGGACAGTGAATGAAGGAGCAATTCTATGGAGGAAAAAAATTTCTACCTGGAGAAGAAGAAGAACAACACTACTTAAACAGCATTGTAATATTCCATTAATGTTTCCTGAATTTGTCCTCTTTTCGGTCATTCACAATGAAAAGCACTGTCCACAAATTTGACATTTTGCAATTGTCTGATTCAGCAACAAATTCATTCAACACACCAAAACTCGGCTTTTACTAGGTACCAAAACACTAGAAATCAAGTCTCAGAAATCAGCAGCAAATGCGACGGTTTGGAAGGCAACTTGGAGATCTCCCTGCGATGCAGCCTAATGCTAATGAAAAGCCAAAAAATGGCGAGAGATGTACACGTTTCGTTTCACTTTTTTTGTCTTACAAGCTACAGTATTACATTTTCGACATGAATGCCGATTTCACAAAGTGTTTTCAAAAAATTACTAGCACCATTCGTGCAAATTACTCACATACAGGGACACATCCAAGGGGTTTGAACTCACTGTAATTATGGGTTTGAAGATAAACAAAAAAAATCTGTCTAAGGAATTTATAAATAGTCACCTCTATTTTAGCCATATAAACAAGTGCAATGGAGCCATGTAGATAGCATTCACAGCGCAGCGAAAACCAGCGCCTTCAAAACTCTCTTTTTACCACAATAACGGGATAGTCGACATCAATTTCACCCTCTATAAAAGAAGTTTGCAATGATATTTTGAAGGTTAGAAAGTGGTGCAAAGAGGTTACATACACTGTCTGCTCGCAAAACTCCAATGATTCATTGCGGTCTGATAAGCTTCACTTGCCCATTAAATGTGGTCATCCATTCATCCAGCCCAACCAGTAGGGATTTAAGGCTGCTTGTAAATGACTTTTTAGGTGCGCAGTTCAGTGGTATTGCGGTTTTACAGTGCTCCCTCCATGTAGTACTAGTGATTTTTGTCGATTCACATCGGTGAAGTAGATTAATCCACACAACCTGTGTTGTGGTCTCACTGTAGCTATAGCAGTTTTGATGTGGTCTGGAGTTATTTTATTTCACGGTCAGCAATCTATGTGAAGTAGTCGATCAGATTTTACCGTCAGTTAAAAATTATCCTCTATGTCAAAAGTGCTTTCACAGTTCCCACCTCTGTGCATACATCTCGACATAACTAGACTCTACGGGGGTCTACGACAGCTGCAAGTGTCTGTCTTCTCAGAGTTTTCCACCCTCCCTTATATTTGATTAGCATGGTGATTCATTGATCACGGCGTCTGATTTACTCACCTCTTCCCCATCTCCACGAAGAGAATTGAGTTAATCTTGAACCGCCAGGATATGCACATGTAGAAGCATTAGCCAACTCACTCACAAAGGCTTAACATTATCCATAATCCACTAGACGAGAGAAGATCTCTGTTGAGAATGCTTAGCCATGCAAGGAATCGAAATAAAGTATTATCAAAGCCAAATTGCCTTCCTCTGACCACTACCACCTTAAGATCTGAACGACAATTTGTAATGGTACAAAAATCAACTTGAACGGCGAATTGCTAACAACATGAGCTGCCTTCCGTGTCGTATTTCATGAAGCAAGAATAAGATCGGACGGACAGTTGGGCGCATTTCAACTGTAATAAGTGGATAGAGGAATGGAATTACCTTGCGTTGGGTGGTGTTATCAAGTGTCTTCACAAATTGCTCTAGCCATAGGATACCCTACGATCTTCACTGATGCATGCAGGTGATTTTCAACCATGTAGTTAACAGTTAGGGGCATTATTGGATTGAAAGATTTCGCCATGGTGACGCGAAATTGCCACCAGATCTTTGTTTACGTCGCATTAGAAGTCGACACTTTCGCTATCAGTATCGCATATTTGTGACGCCCCCAATCCCTTGCCTGTGTTTATAGATAATGCTGGAATAACACATTAAATTAAAAGGACTAAATAACTCTAAAAATCAGCCCCTGTCAGGCAATGTGTCCCCAACTTCCAAACCGATGGCAAGCTAAAATGAACCCTACTACTCTAGAATTGCCGAAATAGGTAAAGTCTCAATAACGGGGACCGAAGACAACAACGTTTCCACCGATAACTTGGAAAATGATGTCGTTCAAATGTCGTCATAACCTCACCGGCCACTTTTACCACTTCATGTCGTGATTCACACTCCCCATAAACATCACTCGAAGTGTACGACACGGCTCTTAATGAGCAGGCATGCGAGTCAGAAGGCGAAATTCTGTGACGATATTTCGGTAGCGCCATAGATTGTTTAGGTAGAGAGTCTTACACAAGTGGAATGGGCGTGGCTGACTCCACAGAATGATAAGACGCCCAACTTGCCCTTCAAGCTACTGCCCGCACGGTTTTCCCTTTTTGCCTGAAAACCTAGATGGTCTCAGTGACACGAATTTCAGTGCACCAATGAGGTGCCTTAGCCACGAAAAAGGAAAACCACAAAGGGACTTTTTTTAGAAATGCCCCCATGTTGAAGGTGGATTGACCGATTTTTTTTACTTATGCTACACATTTTTAATTCAGTGACCTTCAAGAGGTCGTACCCCGTGTCCAGTCACACGAATGCGTATCCGCATGCACAAACACAATTCCCTTTAAAAATAGACAAAACACTTTTTTTGACCACAGGTATAAGTGTGAGCGAGAAGGCTCGATGCTGCTCTCTTATCAGATAAAACAAGCTCGTGTTGTAATAATGCGTTTAAATACACTGACTCGTTTCATTGGTTCAATTTTTGCGAAAAAAAACATTTTCTAAAGACACGTTTGTTGGTTTTACCTGAGGAATAACGAGAGCCACTTAATTAATGTTGAGACAATGCAGTTGAGAGATCAAAGTGAAATATCGTGATTGACGTTTGAGAGACCACCGTAGCCTATCATGGGGGAGAGCCAATCAAGATCCCATTGAACCACTGTGCTGTAGTTAAAGCTGTTGACACCAGCGCAGTGGCATTCGTGCATGCAATTTAACAAATAAATTCCTTACTTTCTATCAATTAGGAGTTTAAAACTGACACTTTTTAATTAGGAAATTTCACTATTTGTGAACTAATTTCGCAGACTTTTCACCTGAGCATCAAGCCCTCTGTACACGCACAACCTCGAAAGTTTTAAAAGTAATTCTTAGCGGGTTCTTAGTGCGACGATGGTCAACCAAAGCATGAGATGTCGAGTAGTGCATGCAAAACGCCAGAACTCATTGAAAGTTCAACCATCCACTTGAAGTAGCGACAATGCGCAATATGCATCGCAAATGATGAGCATCACCTAGAATATTGCCTGAAGGATGAAAGTTGACGCAAAAGGTTCAGCCGGCTTTTGCCTTCTTCAGTCAACAGAGAGCGGCCCAGTGCTGCAGCGTCTTGCGTCGTCTATGCGCAATGCAGGCAGCATCCCAACGCAAAGCTGGCATTACAGCAGATTTCTGCTAGTAAAATATCCAAAAAAATCTTCCACATGAATTTCGCCAGCTCCAATGAGTGAATAAAATAGTCTACGGGGGATTCATAAGAATAATTCAGGGATGCATTTAGGAATCCAAAAAGTGATCTGTGAAATGCGAAGTACTGTGCTACAGAGGTAGCAACTTGAGGATGTTAACCCAGATAGCCACTACCCTGTTCCAAACGTCAATCCAACTTGGAATAAAGATAGCGCAAGCGCGGAACGAGCTGCATAGCGTCGATTGACTGAGTGAATCGTCTACACCCCCTAGCGGCATAAGTGAACCGGTAATCACGCAATGATGTGATGAAGTGTCAACTCAATGAGCGCAAGCCGAGGTGCGACGTTTCCAGCTCCACTATATGCCAGGTTAGAATGATCTTCATTCGACATGGAAAGCACTGTGCGCCAACTCAGGGAACTAGAGATGGCATCCACTGTTCCCTTTCCCACACACGACTGGGCTTTGCGACAGGAATGTGCAAACCGTTGGCCAATTACACCACATTGATCTCGGGATAATATTGCCTCAGCACACCAACGCTACCGTCGTCCAAATCGACTTGATCTCAAATTCTAAGTTTAACGCAATAAAACAAGGTCATGAAAGCGTTTCACTACCGCCCAGAGAGAGAAAAAAAATCTACCTTCGCCGTTGAGATTGGCATAAAAAGGGGGCAACCTGGAGGACGCCGTCCATAAGCCGATTTCAACTCAAAACTCAAAAAACAAACATGCTACTCACAAATGAGACCGACATAACGACATCCATGAGGTAAATTTTTGTCCAAGGTAGGAATATTGCTTAATCTAGCCAAGATTCCAAGCACACCCCTACCCTGCCAGCACGTGCGGACATAAAAGCTTAACACTGACAAAAAAAAATTGAATATTTGTGCCCCAAATAACCTCAAGAGCATCTATGATCGGCAAGCGCTGGCATAAGAATTGTCATGTTCACTAGTTCATTTTTATTGATAGGTTCCACCTCGAAGGAAGCAGGTTGAGAACTCATCAAAGTGAATTGCCAATTCGCAACATCCACCTTCTCCTTGGGATTGGGGTTACAGGCGTAACACTACGACCTCCCGGCTATATTGAGAGAAGGGTCGGTATCGCTAGAAATAGTTGTCTTGGGGAGAAGAAAAACAATTTACAGAGTTTGCACACAAGCACGCGCGCAGTACAGGAGAGCAACATTGCCGACAGGAGCGCGCACTTGGTAGGTTAGGGTGGAAATCGAGGTGTTTAGCAGGAAAGGCGGTGGGTAAGTCTTAATTCTACTGATGCATGAGAGGTGGTAGTGGTAGCAGCAATGGGCTCAAGGTACCAAGAATTTTCACCGCAGCCCATAAAAATAAAGTGTATATGAGATGGACAGAAGGATAGAGAAAAGGAGGCTTATATACACATATAATTGAAATAGCGCTAAAGTGACGCGCTTCGACCAGTACACAGGAAGAGGAGATGGTAGCATGTACAAGTTGGTGGTCGCGGTGCATACACAGTGAGGAGCGAGTGGAGAGGGAGAGGAATATGAGCGATGACCGGTGAAGGGTGTGCGCATCCCTGCTGGAGCACGGAGAGGAAACGGCTAGTAGTACTTCACTGACCAGAACAATACGTAGAGATTGGCGCTGAGTTACACCCACTCACACACCCTCATGCAGTCGGCAGCATCCCAGTGGCAGGCACCACGACTTTCCCACGAGGCTTGTGGTGGTAGTAGCTAATTTAGAGTTTCGCGCGCGCTGCTATTACATGATTGATACGTAAGTAAAAAAAGTCTCAGCACAAGGAAGTGGAGGGAGGAGAGGTCCTGTGGCAGTGCGCGGACATGCACAAGTAAGCCAAAACAAACGGAATAGGAAGGAGGGAGAAATGCGATGGTACAGACAACCTCTACTCGAAGAGCTAACGCGCGTGAAGAGGCCATCATCAGGAAGCTAAAATCACGAGCCCGAGGGATTGTTTGAGGAAGATGGAGGATTCTGGGGTAGTGGTTGCTGCTGCTGTTGTTGAGGCTTCAACATCTGTGGATTCTGTGGGGACGGCTGCTGCATTAGAGCCACAATTGGACGCTGCTGCGAAGAAGGCGGCTGCTGCTGCTGCTGTTGTAGATTCGAGGTAACAGGATTAGCTACGAGGATGTGCTGTTGTTGTTGAGGTTGAGCCATCTGCTGCTGTTGCTGCTGCGCCTGTTGTTGCGGGGCCGCCCGAAAATGAACCACTGTAGTGGACTGGCCACCGATTCTTTGACCTCCACCGCCTGCAGTTACTGCGGGAATGAGCCTTGACTGTGAGATAATCTGCTGCGGATGATGCTGGGTTTGTTGGGGACCTCCACCACCAGTTCCAATTGTCGTCAAAAGTGCAGTCCCACCACCTCCCCCTCCCCCTCCTGTCGCCGTGTACACTGCTGCCGAGGATTGCACACCTCCAGGACTACTGTTGGAATAGAGCTGTTGCTGCTGCTGTCCGGGCCCCGTACGGACGCGGGTGACGAACCACTGTTGGTCGGCTGGGTGCTGGGTCTGAGGTTGGACTTGTTGCTGAATAACAGCTGGGCCTCCAGGTAGGGTACGAACACGCATCGGCTGCGCAATCACATATTGTTGCTGCTGTTGTTGGTCAGCTATCTGAGGAGCGAATTGTGCTGGTTGTTGCTGCTGTGAAAATTGACGCTGACCAACTGCTGCGCTGATGGCAACTTGTCTTGGTTGTGAGACCGCCGATGTGGAAGGAATGGACTCTGCAGCCTGGTTGTAGGAAAGGACGGTGGTTGAAGACGAAGATGGCTGAATGGGCGCGACGCCCACCGTAGGCTGGGGTTGAACTCCAGGGGCTTGATGACCAACAGTTGACTGCTGCGCTATGCGCTGGTTTTGACTGGCAGCTTGTCTATTTCGTCCACGAAGGGCAAGGAAGGCTGGCCGAAACTCGGGATGACGATTAATCCAGTTGATGAACTAAAACCGGATAGTGTTGACAAAAACTGGGCATTCGAAAGCAACATGGAAGACGGCGCCAAAACGATAACAATAATGACAGTAGCATTCATCTTTTTTGTTGACATACTACACTTCTGATACCATTGAATAAAAAGTAAGCTAGACAATAAATCGAACGTAGTATTTCGTGACAGGACGCTTGGCTTAACCAAAGTTAACTGAATGACTCATAATTATCCTGGGGAAGCCAGTACCAATAAAGTAGACCATTTAATGTAAGAGAGAAGTCGGCTTTGTATCATAACAGCATACTCTATTCAAGAATAGGAAAACTTGTTTTGCCGGAAAAAAATGGAAACCGAAATGAAAGCTTTGGACAAGTTGGGTGGCTAGACTAATATTATAGTGACGGAGTACCAGATACAACAAGGGTCTGCAGCAAGCAGCGCAATCTAATAAATCGCCAGGCAAAGAGTACTTAAAGAAAAATCACCTCTCCAATAAAGCAAGTGATTCCAGTCCTAATTTACAGGTTCAACTATTTACAGAAATACACAACCCATAAAATAACTTACAACCCTTCTCGACTCTAACAAAGGAGAAGCCTAGATGAGAATCTAAGAGAAAGGAGCATTTCAAGAATAGCAATCGCGTCACACCTGTTTATTTTGCTCTTCTTGAGAAGCCGGTGTTCTTCGAATGAGGTCAACCACTTTTACGACATGTTCGATCTGTTGCTGAGTAGGTGTCGGATTGTTGACGTCTTGTGTCACAAGAGCACCGCCACCACTACCACCGCCAGATCGGAACGTCGAAGTAGGTGTCATGGACTGTTGCTGTTGTGACGGAGGCTGCTGCTGTATCTGTCCCGCCTGCTGTGAAGGCGCTGGCTGCCCATCCCTCCAAACCAGTTGAGAGGAAGCAGCAGGCAACCTCGAAGGCTGTTGGCTCTGAAGTGAGAATGAGGGTGCAGGCAGAACCCTTGGAGATGCCGCTACCGCCATTCCACCATTGACGGAATGAGTCTGTAAACTCCCAACCCTACTGCCATCGGTAGAACTGCTGAATGAAGAGTTGCGCGAAATCTGTCGCGAATCAGCCATGGATGTGGAAGGATCACTTGACGATTGGACAGAGGAGTTCCCTTGCGCCCCATATTGAGAATGATAGCCCGAAGTCGTGACGGAGGACTCTGTACCAGTAGCTCCACGAGTGAGATTCGTTCTTCTTTGCAGGGACTTGTTCTGCTGACGCCGTTTTTGAATCTGCTGTTGACGAAGCCTATCTTTGAGATGGGGACACAGTGGCACTTGGCATTGCTCTTCCGTACAGGTTTTGGCGTGCAAACAACACATGCCAATAAGTTGACGGCACAATGGGCATGTACCACTGGGACGTTTTGGGCAGGCACGCAGGTGTACCACAACTCGTTTCATCTGGATGCAAGTAGCCATACGACAGTTTGCATCACGACACTGAGTGGCATGAACCAAAGCGGCGATGCACGCGACAAGATTCGACTTTCTGTCCGTACTCCCAGCTGGACGCTCCCCACTGGACTCACCGTTGGCGTTGGAACCCTCTTCTTCAATACCCAGACCGTATTGTTCCATGGGATGAGGATGATTTTCACGCTTGTAGCAACGATTGCAAAGATCATACTCATCGCACTCATTGCAATGCCATCGAGTTTCGATTTGATCCTTGCACACATTGCAAGTGTAAAGGAAGCTCTGCCTACCCTCGTTATGCAACTCGTAGAGCATCACCAACGTCGAGTATTTGGCTCGCCTAAGTGAAGAGAATTCAAGATGCTTTTCCCTGGCCATTTGGAGGAAGGAGTCACGACTATCCATCAGTTCACTGGAGATGAGAGCGTCTGGATCCACGATAGGTGGGAGAGAGGCAGTGGCCCCATGCTTATGCAGTCGAATAACGAAGAATATCTCTTTCAACTTCTCCATCGTGTCGTACACCTTACGTGTAAGTTCTGTGTTACAATCTACTGGCCCATCAAGCTTTTTCCGCTTGTTAGCAGTAGAGCCACCAGACTTTTTGCTACATTTGCGTTTTTTTGCCTTTTTTTTGCCAGAACGCTTGTCCAAGTCACCATGGCCACCGTCTCGATCGCGCGATCCGTCCAGATCATCGTCTTCGGTCTCAGCCAAAGCCTCTTCGCGACGTCGGCGCTCCTCCTCCTTGTCTAAGTCCTTAAAACAGCACAAAATCAACATTAAGTCAATTCATCACGTCTTTTTGGAATTAGGGGAAATCTACATGAGCTGCAGTTACAAAACACTAATGGTTATTTATGAGAACGTGAGGACGGGAGAAGAGCTTCGGGAGTGTGATACTGGGATACACTTAGTTTGATGAAATTAAAATTAGTTCACGATTAGCAGAAGTAAGTTTTTTTACAAAACTATTACAATTAAGTAGAACAGCAAGGACTACCACAGGCGATCAAAGCGAGAAATAATGGAATAAATAATGTAAATAACCATACTAGATAACAGATAAACAATTGAACAGCCTAAATATCCCAGACTAGCGCGGAAAGAATTGAGTGCAAAAAAGCATGAGATCTAAATTTTGACAATTTGGTTAGATGGGGGCTTTGATCCATGAAATAGGGCTTGAAGCTAGTCTGAAGAATCCAATGGAAGTCACGGGAGCTTTATTTTATTCCACGCCAGTCGTAATCCCAATAATGGTTAAAAGCAATCACTTATGGGCACAAAACTATCTAACAAATTGGGTTTGAAAACGCTAGTAAACTCACGCAGAAAAATTTACCAATTCAACGCATCTAGGTTAGAAAATTTTAAAAGTTAACGACGCCTGGTAAACTGGCTACCATAGCGAAACCGCTACACATGGTTCAAGACATTTCTTGATGCTAAGGCGTCTATAAGCCCAATGGAATTACCAACAAGAAAGTGAGTCTACTAACCTGCAAAATCTCCTCCAAAGTATTTGGCCAAAAATCGCCTTCAAAGTAGGGTATTTCTGTAGGAGACACCAGATGATGATCAATAGCATCTTTGAGTATGTCTTTGAAATCCGCAACAATACCCTCAATCATTGCCTTCTGCAGCATCCTTTTGTACCAATCCTGAAGACGTTTGGCCTTGGGAATTCTTTGTTCTAGTGGATGCATGTGAAATATATAATCATCCCCTTCAGCCGGGGGACAAGCCCAAATATGAGCCATTGTGTAGCCCAATTGCTTGGCGTAGTGTAAATAACCAACCAGAATCTCATGATAGACATCCGTTCGGTACTGCTTCGGGCGGAAGTAAAAGACAGAGTCCAAGTAGGCTACATAGACACGCCTTCGATTTGGCTGGGGAGACTCGGAGCCATACTCTTGGATATACAGTCCAAAGAAGCAGACGTCTTGACCGTCAATTTCTTGAAATGCAAATATGGCTTTCAGGCGGTAAGGGAAGCTTTCAGACAGTTCCCCACTTTCCGTGAAACGACCTCGCATCAGCGGTTTCACTTCGACCAATTTATCAGAGCTGGCGAGTACGCGAATTGTCACCTCCCCTGTACCAACTTCCTTTTTCTTCAAGAAATCGTTGACTCTGCGTTCAAGAAAGTTACTTAGCTTATTGGTAGGCAAATTCTTGGCAGTAAAACGATTTTCCTTCCGCCTAAGACCGCGCTCTCGCAGACATCCAGGACAAACGAATCCCGTCGTCCAAATCTCGTCCATGTGGAGAGCACATACCTTGTGCCAACGACGACCGCATTCTTTGCAATGAACATCTGTCTCCTCTATAGTCACGTTGTTCTTTTTTCGTTCAAAAAGTTCCTTTCTAATAGGACTAGAGGAAATTGAACTCTGAAAATATAAAACATACATCGGAGTCTGATTAGCTTCATCCGCAAGCATTATCTCATCTCCTGCTTCGTTGAAACATTTCTCGCATTGATAGTAAGTATCACAGATAAGAACTCTTTTGTCACTAGAGAGAAGACGTTTGAGATATATTGGCAGCTTACGTATTAGTGTACATATAGTAATGGGCATCTTTACCAATAGTACACACATTCGCAGAGCTGCAATAAAGGATTTGCTGATAGGAATATTCATGTCCACAGCAAAACCCCATCGCCTGCATCACTTGATCCACTTGACTCTCGAACAACTCCGACAGCTAAAAGATTTGTTCCAAATAAAATATGTCCTACCTTAGTACACATTTTATAAACCTTAGAATTTTTTTTGTTGTATAGCCAGGCATTGTTGAACATCAAGCGAAAATGATTCAGTACCTCCCATGGATCCTTGTATACACCATCTTCCAAATTATTCCGAATCGTAGTTAGATCCATGGGGTGTTTGATAACCTCTGGGTAATCCGGTATATTCAGAGCGACCGGATCCACCGGATCACGAAACCATTCAGCGTTTTTATCAGCGTATACCTCTTCATGGAGGCGCAAAAAGTGGCGCAAAAGTTCCTCACGAGACCACTTTTTCCATTTGGATTCATCAACTTTAGTGCTGTCAGCGACAGCAGCAGAACCCAACGCACCACTTGTAGGAATAGACCCAACAGGCGAAAGAGAGTCGTCGGGTTTGATCTGGACCTTTTTTATCTCATTGTTCGATGAACAAGATTGGTTTGTGTCGGAAACAAATGGTTTCAACTCTTCCTCCTTTTTGAATCCGCCAATACTGTCTCTCGAGTCTGATTCTTGTTTAAACTCAGCACTCGAGTTGGCAATGCTTGGACGATATTCAGTCGAGGCAGAACTTCTGTTCGGAGTCAATCTACCAGGTTCCACAGAATTTGCGGATGCATCTGATGTGTTGTTGGCGCCAACGGCCGAATCATTTGGAAGGGAGGACGCGGACCCATTTCCAGAGGCAGAAGCAGCACTTTTCCTTCGACGCCGAGCTTCCTCCAACTCCTTGTATATCTTGTAACACCTCTCCGAGAGTAGCTGAAAGTACTCTGTTTTATCCTTCGCCGTAGTGTACATTGCATTTTCCACCTTCTTTGCGTACTCAATCAAGTTGGCCATTCGTGGATCACTGTAGGCCGCAGGATCAGGCTGTGGCAGGATATACTTGACTCTAAAAATACCAATACAAAACATGTGGTGACTTACATTCTACGAACAACATGATCCCGATGCTCCATGTTTACACCAGCTCGCCAATCCGTCTGCTCAACACTTTCGCTCCCGCTTTGAGAAGGGGTAGTCGCGACGCTGGAAACAGGAGCCGACTGGGTGTAAGCTCCAGTAATCCTGACCTGAGATGTAGAAGTGGCGGTGGTTGCCGGAAGAGATCTTCTAACATTCTGAGGTACTGGGGAACGAAGTACTGGAGCAGGTTGGCCGGGAGAAACCCCATTCACCTCGCTGGGTTGCGAAGCGGTGGGAATTATCTGACCATATGGTCGTTGTGGGACGGCCCTCTGTTGGTGCCCTCGCTTCAAAGGTCCACACACCGGGCACTCCCGACTGCTACAATTTTTCCAATGCGAAATAATCTGTCGCGATGAAGCACAATGCGGCCTTCGACAGTTCTTTCCTTCAGTGCAGTTTTTCATGTGCTGAAGCACGCTCCGCATAGTGCGACAGTGAGGAGTGGCGCAAGGTGTGGAATGCGTCTGCTCCTGTCGACAGCATTGAGCATGCAGCAACAAAAGAAGTTGTTGCTGAATAAGTTGCCGTTTTTCGAGGTCAGTTGCTGAGGAGGAAGACCCTGGGGCTTGTGAGTTCTGAATGGCTGAAGTCGTCATCGGATTCGGATAAGTAGAACCGCTAAAACGCGATGGCGGGCCGGGAGCACTTTGCAGATTAGCGTGCGGAACATATGCAGCAGATACGGTTCCCTGACCAGATGGAGCAACAGAAGCACCTGCACCGTAGAAAGTTTGAGCAGGCGGTTTACTCGCTTCAGAATAGGCATTCAGGCCTTGCGAAGGCTGCGCCTTCATGTAAACAGGACCTTGCCCAGGAGCAAGTCGGGAGCTTAATGACGAACAGCCAGAAACTATAACAGCACCTGAGCTGTCGGTGGTACAACGCGCAGAATCTGTACTCTGAACGGATAAGACGTGCTGAGAGGGTTGGGAGGTATTTCCGCTGTACTGCTGCTGAAGATGTGTACGGTCACTGGAGTTGGGATAGTTAGAATTCAGTGTTG
Organism: Taenia multiceps; assembly: GCA_001923025.3. NCBI lineage: Eukaryota > Metazoa > Platyhelminthes > Cestoda > Cyclophyllidea > Taeniidae > Taenia > Taenia multiceps. Next base: position 45,317,396 of record CM010311.1, on the reverse strand, counting down.
ACAAAGAATTCGAATGACTAAAATTATTGTTTTGATAATTCAAAGTCCCATGAGAAAGATCCGGATGTGGTTCCTTCTCCATTAAAATGCTAAAACAAAAGCCGTAAATGCAAATCAAGATGAGAGGAACAGATGACACAAGTAGCAAAAATTACCATGAAAAACCTCAAAAATAAAAAGCTTTTATGCCGGTCAAGGCCTTGACACACTCATTATCCCAATACAACCTGTTAAATTTAAAATAAGTTCAAAAAGCGTGCACGCATTCAACTAGGGACACCTAACCAATAATGACATTAAGCAGACAAGTAGATGGATTTCTCTGCAACAATCATATCTTACATAATACATAAGCTTCATTTATTTGCATAGGCCACTCCGTATATTTTCCTATGAAAATACAGTTTTCAGACAAATATGGCTTCCACCAAACAAAACGGTCACTACCCTGATTGGTCACAAACTGCTAATTTCATATATTAAATAATTTGTACACATTCAAACAATTCATTCATGTGGCAGGAGATACTCACACTTTCTCAGCATGAATAGGAAATGTAAACAAAGATTTGCACAGAATTTTTCAAAATAAACGCAAATTTTGCGAAAGTCTTAGAGTTTTAAGTCCACCTTTATATACATGAAAAGTTGAAGTTTTCTGGTCAAATAGGTTATTATTAGATTATATACCCTTTTACCTGCCGATGAAAATGTAATATGCATTTAAACCTCTATTTATTCGCCAATAAGCTTGTGAACAACTTTCGCTAAACATCGCAACTTCCAAATTTGAAACTGTGTTTCCACAAACTTCATGTTATTTGTCAAACTGCAAGGGCTGAGTTTCACATTACTGTCAATTTTTGGCAGACATTGTAGCATCGCGAGACTTCTCTTAGGGAAAAAGAAGACATAGTACTAGTGCAGAATACATATATTGGAAACAGAGTGCTTAGGGGCTGTTGGAACAGCTCCAAAGGCCGGCCAACCGGCTAGCACAATATGGCCACCCAAGTGAACGAAACCGGCAGTTCGAACAAACAAAGCACTACATAGCCCCCCTCTTCTTTCGAGCGTCGCACCCGACGCTCCTCTTGGTCAGTCCCTTGTGTCAGCCATCACAACGCAATCAGTGCTGGAAGAAGTACACACGAGCTAACCGTCCCAGTCATCGCGATTCGAGAGCGTGTTTTCTTGTAGTGCCACCAATTCCGCGTAGCACTCGGTAGAGCGAACGCGTATTTCTTAGTCCTCCTCTCCCACGATAATGTGGCCCAATGAAATGATTGGTTACGAATCTAAGTTTTCGGATGGGTCAAGACACACAACACATTGTGATTCCAGGCTTTTTTTGATGTTGTAGAAGAAACGCGAGGATCTCGTAGAACCCTGAGCAAATGGAGCGATAGGGCCTCATAGGAACAAAGTGAATGCGATCCAAGTGTGCAAAGCAGAGAACGATGCTATCGAATGGCGCCCTGCACATTCTACATCTGTAGACACGCACTTTGGCGAAGGGAGGCGAGTTGTCCAAGAACAGGAGAGAGAGCTTACGGAAGATGCTTGACCACAATGCCGCTGATCCCTCTTTGTAGTTCTACTGGACATGGAATTCACGGCTAGTGTCGCTTCAGTTAATAGCTTCCTTGCAGAACACGAGGGTGAGAAGATGCCGAAGATGAACGTCGGTCTCAGCCATTCTGTTATGAGATGTCGGAGGTTCTCCCATCCGTAGCACATGCACTTCTTTCACACAGCCAAAGTTTGTCAGAAGTGGTATGGATCAGGGTAGAAATCCATCAAAGTCGGGTTCGCTTTCCGCTGCCACCAATGTAGCCTTTAAGGTAAAAGAAGGCATAGTACTAAGGCGGAATATATATTCTGGAAACAGAGGGCTTGGGGGCTGTTGACGCGGCCCGGATGCCGGCCATCCGGCTAGTACTATGTCGCCACCCAAGTGACCGCAACCGGCAGTTGGAGCAAACAATGTATTACAAACATACACTTAAGTTATTTAATCACTGATATTTCGTAAAATGCAAGTTGAAACATCTGAAGGACATAAATTCCTGCTTCCACGAGTTAATCTGTGCAGTGATTGACGTTATTATCTACTTCAACAAAATCGGTTGAAATGATAAGGTCTGTCTTCAACGTCCTCTTTCACCATTCGATTAAAAATCAGGACTTTGTAGGTTGCAAATGCCCTTAACTGAAATCATCAAGCTTCTTGGAAGCTCTAATTGACGCTGAGCGCTGCACTGATAGAATTAACGAAAGATTCCAACCTAAAGCTACAGCTGTGGTTTCCCGAAACTTCCTTTAGGATAAAAGAAGGCACAGTGCCCGGGCAGAATACATATATTCTGAAGACAGAGGGGTTAGGGGCTGCTGGTATGGTCCGGAGGCTATCCAACCGGCCGGTACAATATGGCCACCCAAGAGACCGAAACCGGTAGTCCGAACAAACAAAGTATTACAACTGCTTGAGGCTATTGAAGGTCAGCGCCAAAGAGGTGGAAGAGCCTGCGTGGATACCCAGGAGGATTGAATGGCCTTCTACATTTGGTTGTGACCATTATATACAACGCCCGGCTTGACTGATATGTTCGCCACACCCATACTAGCCGAGCGATAACCAGGTAGGCGGCCGGGCACCGTAGAAATGTGGCCACAATGCCTATGGGGAACGAAGGTAGCTAAGGTATATTCGCTCAAAAATAAGCAGGAGCGTCGAAAATGCATAGTTAATGTTTGAATCAAAGGTCTTGCTTCTGTAAAAATACAGCCTTTGCTTATCCTGACTGGCGGGTAGATTTTGAGGACAACCGGAAGTGTCTGTAGCCTCCTCGTTCTTCTAAATCTCCCGCGACTTTTTTAGCACTGCTGTTATATTGAATGCTACTAACTTGGCTGCACTTTTTAGGAAAGATTTACTGCGACAGCATCTCCTTCAGTAGAGCTGCAAATTAAAATAACAAATAAAGAGGGAAATCAAACTCTGTTTTGGACAAAAGTGTTTTTAACTTATCCAACTTTCCTCAGGCAATTCTCTCAGTTGCTCCTTCTGCTACCAAGTGATTATTGCCTTCCAGTGACATTCAGCGCTTGATTTAAACACAAAAGAAACGCGTTAAACTCACCAAATTTGGGGCAAATTGAAGAACATTGAATTTCAAGTTGTGCTGATTCAATCATGAATAGCACGGAATTCACAAAATTCTTGCAGCAAAGCATTCAAAAGAAAAATTGTACGTATTCTTACAAGACAAAATGTTGAGGATCCTTCACAGAGGTTGGAATAGTTTACTTGAAGACGTTCTTGTTCCTTAGGCTTGATTAATGGCTGATCGTTTCAATTAGACCGCTGAGAAAAGCGAAATTAATTTGTAATGCTCTGCGACTTCTCTAAAGATGAGCGAAATATATGTATGTAACCGACATACAGAAGGGATTGGGGTTGCTGGTACGCCCGGAGGCCAGCTTACCTGACGGAGACAAAAAACCGAGCGTTAAACAAGCAACCTAATAGCCCATTGCCGCTCACTTCTTTTAAGCGCTGCCCCCCGTCCTCTCTTCTGTAAACCCCTGCTTCAGCCATCACATTGCAATCAGTGCTATATGGAAACACTCACGAGCCAGCTGTGCCAGTCATCGAATTTTCATACCTCCTCACCATTCTACAATAATTGGAGTTTCGTCTTGTATGGAAAATAAACCAAAACCGGGGGAATGCAATGACTATCACGGGTATCCATAGCTAGTCATATACCAAAGGACGGAATTGAACCCACTTCCATGAGAGTAGGTTTTGCCTCACTCCTCCTTGTCACATATTTCATACGTCACAGCTGCTGGGTTCTATCCGGCAAATAGAGAATTGGCGGTAGTGTCACGTTTCATCTAAATGACGTCTTCATACAGGTATCATAGCAACTCCGTGACGAACTATTCCAAATGATTCATAGCTAGTATCGATTCCATCACTAATACCTTTCCTGCGTCATTCTCAACCCTTCTATTCAAAGTCGTCTCGCTAAAGATTATCACTCAGCAGTAGAAACCCGAATAGATATTCTTTAAGAACCAATTGAGCCCCCTAAGACATCCCAGAAGACGAAAGAAGAATATACATCCATAGAGGTGAGTTACAGAAAGAATGGGGGATACCGGGATAACCTGGAGGCCGGTTCACCCAGCGAAGGTACGGTGGTGAAAACTCAAAGTGACCACCTTTCTAAAACCGAGTGTTAAGCAATTAAACGATACTACCACAAAGTATTTTGTAGAATGGGACAACAACACCGAAATCCCTTATTTTTAAGCAGAAGTGAAAGTTACCAGCATTTTACTCAATCATTTGCGCATTTTATCCTTGCTTGAATCCTCTCAGTGTGTCATCCTCGAATATGCCAGTTGTGAATAGTGGAGAAGCCATTTGGTCGTTTGCATAAACTATTGCAATGAGACATTGTATGTATTGGCGTAGCGTCCCGAGGCTCCCCTTAAGGTAAAAGAAAGCGTAGTACTGGGACAGAATGCATATTCTGGAAACAGAGGGATTGGGGGCTGTTGGCACGGCCCAAAGGCCGGCCAACCGGCTAGTACCATATGGCCACCCAGACGCTCCCCTTGGTCAGCCTCCCGTGTCAGCTATCACAACGTAATCAGTGCTGCGAGAAGCATCCACGAGCTAGCCGTGCAAGCCATCGAGATTCGAGCGCATGTCTTCTTGTAGTGCCATCAATTCTGCGTAGCACTTGGTGCAGCAGATGCGCATATCTTAGCCCTCCTCTCCCACGATAATGCGACCCAGTGAAAGATGGGGGTACGAATCTAAGTTTTTGGACGAATGAAGGCACACGCAACACATATTGTGATTCCAGGCTTTTCTGATGCCGCGGAAGAAAGGTGAGGGTATCGTAGAACCCTGAGCGAATGGGGTAATCGGGCCTCAATAGAAGCGGGATGCACGTGATCCAAGTGTACAAAGCATAAAACGATGCTATCGAATGGCGCCCTGCACATTCTACATCTGTAGACACGCACTTTGGCGAAGGGAGGCGAGTTGTCCAAGAACAGGAGAGAGAGATTACGGAAGATGCTTGACCACAATGCCGCTGATCCCTCTTTGTAGTTCTACTGGACATGGAATTCACGGCTAGTGTCGCTTCAGTTGTTGATGGCTTCCCTGCAGAACACGAGGGCGAGGGAGGTGTCGAAGATGAACGTTGATCTCAGCCCTTCTGTTACGAGATGCCAGAGGTTCTCCCATCCGTGGCACATGCACTCCTTTCAAACCGCCAAAGTTTGCCAGAAGTGGCATGGAGTAGGATAAAATCCATCAAAGTCGGGCTCGCTTTCCGCTGCCACCAATGTAGCGTCCTGAGACTCTCTTTAAGGTAAAAGAAGGCATAGTACTGGGGCAGAATATGTATTCTGGAAACAGAGGGATTGGGGGCTGTTGGCACGGCCCAAAGGCCGGCCAACCGGCTAGTACCATATGGCCACCCAAGTGACCGAAACCGGCAGTTCAAACAAACAAAGTATTACAATTGGCATTCTTCGAAAAAATCATGCAGTACCGCCTGCATGGCCACATTAGCAGAAGTAAATAAATCTGGTTATTTGTTTCATTGGATTTGCAAGAAGATACAAAATGACACATTTTGGAGGTGGGAGATCGGCAGCATTTTGGAAAAACTAGTACACCCCATCAGGCTATATTACCACCACAATACCGCTGTCGGCGTTGGTTAGATGCCAGTTTTATGTAGTCTAATTTGGCAGATCTTTTAAAATAAACGCAAGATTGTGATAATAATACCACCACTCGTTGATTTGGTGGATATTTATTAAGATACTTTGAATGAGTCGCATGTCAAGTCCGTAAACAGCGCGTTTCTCAGTCTCGATGTCCACAATCGGGGTGCTTTGACAACTTTCGTCAGCAATGCACAATACTTTGGCCAAATTTTCCCAATTTTTAGACATAACTGGTGTAGTAAGGCCACTTGCGAATAGCTGCCCTTCCCCTCTCCCTCCTGAACTCAATTTTGTAGCCTCCCAAGTGTATTCAAATGATTCGGATCAGTGATTGGCATATTCCAGGACCGTGAAAGACACGCGGTGTCAGCAGTATCTATAACTACGGTATTCGAAAAATACGTAGGAAAAAGCTATTCCATTTTACCAGTTTTAAAACAACGACATCACCATTACCCCTAGGTTCAAAGTTTTTGGTAAACATCGTAGTATATTTGTGGAAATGCGTTGGGAGACACATTGGCTGTTAAGCAAAAATCATTGAACTATCACGATACGAATTGGCCCTCATAATAGGGCGCCTTGCGAAGTGTCAGTAAGTGGTGTTATGCACGTAATGAATGGATCTGTGTGCTTTATGGGTGGTTGTCACTTGTAAGCAGCGTTACTTTTCCTTCACCAGCGTGAAGTAGTTCAGTTTAAGTGATGTTAGCACCCAATGTCCATGTCTGAAAGTATGCAAATGTGGAGGAAATTGAAACTTCTAACTGATCATAGCACAAAACCATTAATGGAGCAATTATCGAGTAAGCTTGGGTCAAGGTCAACCAATTTATAACAAACCATAATATTCATTTATAAAATTGTTGTATGTTAGTTGGCGGATGCTACAAGCGGTAACAATAAATTGTAAGTTTATATATCAGTAAATTACTTGCGAGGTGTGTCCATTTTCGCCATAAATTAGGACAGAACATGCTTTTACAAGCTTTTCCGCTGCGACTTCCAATGGACATCCATGATTTTGGTTGATGGCTGAACAATCTTAACAGGGCCGTTTTTAAACAGCGACTCACAATCGAGACGTAGGCTGACGCAAAGTACTCATAAGAACATTAGTATACAGGCTATAGAAATTAAAGTTGGATCTAAACCCTCAAAGTGCCCGAGTTCACAAACATGGTTATCAGTCAGAAGATTGATAGATCGAATTAGGACACGGCTAGGTTTCTTATATTAATCCAGCCTTGTAAGCATCAGAGACCAATTTTATGGCATGGCAAAGAGTTGGAAAATAACAACTGCAGGTAGGGCCAGGATTGTGCCGTAATCCATATGCTTCTCGCCCTCCCCAAGTATCTAGCTTTCAATACGATGTGACCGCAGGAGGAGTAATCCACCTCAAGAAAATCTTTGTCAAAAACGCATTGAAGACCATTAACACTGATGCCAAACTGAATACAGAAGCAAGACAGAATGATGCTACTCCAGCCTACACTAAAGGCAGTTTTACCTTTGAAAGCGTTTCCTCAAATGCTATCTAGTTTCAAACGAGGAGAGGCCATTAACCTCTAAGGTAGATGGAAATCTGTTGGCTGTCATTGCTGTAGATAGTATTTGACAAATGAATCCAGCGTCATCCCACCATTAGGAATTAACTGCGTTCCCTTCTATTGCGTGTAGTACCTTTTCATGGGGAGCACAAACATCCTCTTAGCAACTCATGCAGACGATTATTAAACGTCAAGCTACAGTCCAAATACACACGACATCTACTCAAACGGTTATCAGTAACTGCTGCTGTGGTGTGACTTTTCAATGATGAGAGCATCAGTGGCAAGGTGCACAGTGCGTAATCCGTAACACCTTTCACATTCTGTTTGCACAGAAGCTCACACTAGGTGTATCAGTCAGGTTCAATCAAGGCGACGACTGGATTTAGCATAGCACTCCTATCTTGCAAACAACTTAGCCACACAAACGGGACCTTCATAGCTCAAAAATGTTTGACAGTTAAAAGGCAAAAAAGATATTCTTTAGGGCTAGGTCAGATATGCTAGTGATATAGCTTTTTGCTACATTGTATGCATTTGCAATAAAGGTGGACTTCCACATTTCCGGACTCAAATATTGAGCCTTTGACACATCTGCTATTACCATCTTCTCATCCCTGGCTTATGCTACTTAAAAGACGCTGCATCTATTTTATTTATCCACATAATTACGGACATCGAGCGATCAGATGTCCGATAGGTGGGGTGAGTGATATCTTGAAAGGATTCCTCCCTGCTGTTTACAATTCATACTTGCTTAGCATAAGGTGTCATAGTATTTATAAGCACTTTCACCAACTTAGTGCTAACACCAGACTTTTTGTCATTTAAAGGTTAATGGAGAATCTTGAAGTGCTTCCTTGTGTTTTCGACACCACTGAGAATCTCGATGGCGTCTGGCAGGCACAATAACTCAAAGAACAGCTTTGACTCTCGGTGCGGAGGACTCCCACAGCCCAAAACTTGGCAGTGTGTACCGGCGGATTGAGAGCTGTACCTAAGGGGTAAATGGCAAACTGCTACAATGCGCTCCTTCCTATCAGTTTATTTCTCATTTTTGCAGTTGTGAGGATCAACAATGTCTTTTTTGTGAGCTGATGTGGTATGCCATAGAGAAGCGATTCTATCCGGTCCAAAGAACAGGTTAGCTGCTGACTCGCGATTTTACTTTAATGAAGGAGCAAAGGTGTGTAGCCAATGCAATTCCTCATCAGTCAATGCTGTTGGGACTATGGAGCTCGCTGGAGTTCCCGACTTACCAAGCCTCCAATCTCCGGGGATAAGGAGTGCACTTCAGCGTGTCAAACGTTTTAAAGATGACGTCCGCACCAAAGCGAATGCCATGGACAAATATGAGTGTCCCAGCGCACACCATGCAGACTACTGAAGGAATATCGGTTGCTGTAAGGAAGTGAAAATGTGCACGCCGTGGAACCTAGCCGTTTGTTTGTAAACCCATGCATATGCGTGCACGTATCCACAAATTTTCGCCGTGTGAAAGTGGAAAAATGTTTGAAAGACCAAAGTAGAACTTAGTTAATAGTAATTAAACGTAGTTGGCGTATCTACAGACAGATTTCAGGCATTTGCTAACACACTATTACTTGGCTCAGAGTCTCCTACAACTACGCGGTTAGCTATGAATATCTCCACGCAAAAGCTCATCATCACCACATTGTAAGAAGGCTTTCAAAATGCCTGATTTCCATTGATACAACCCTCCTGCATTGGTGATTACATTGGAACAGAAATGTGCTTATTATTTAGTGTTGGTATGTAAACAGCAGCATTAGGAGAGCATTGGTACGTGTGGATACATCGGGCACATACTTGTTCGATCAGAAAAAGGTGGAGCGGAGACCTGTGAGGCAGTGCCATGTCATGTTGCCTCCAAGTCACGCCACGCGCATGCGGATAGTCAATGCCTAGCCCTCCCGCCTTCCCCTCCGTCGTGGCGCTACGACTTGAGGTCAGCTCATTTAACAATTAGTCATCACACAGACGTGCCTCAAGAATCAAACACCAAGTCATTTGTTTCCATCTTATCATTTAATTGGCGGGTTGATACTCATTCATGAGTTGGGAGTTTCCCTTATTCCATTCGACAAGTTTGTTTTTGGTTCAGTTTACGATAAATATAGTTAAAACTAAATACTGTTAAAATTAAAATTGACATGGGCTTTGGATTTGTAATACAGTTTAATTGTTCCCCATATCGCCTACCGCTTGCCTTTAGCGGAGCGAAATCACCACTTGTGATTTGTTTCGGTCATTCCAATGGATCCCGCATCACATTACTCTAGGTTGACAGATAGTTGATGGAAAACTAAATGTATTTCTTCTTCACGCATGCCTACGGTATGCCAAAAGAGGTAATGTAAAGCAATTATTAAGGCGTGAAAAGCTATCACCATGCCAGTTAGATCTCATAAGCCATCACATTTATCTGCTCAACCCATAATTGCAGGCATCCTCAAATGAATCAGATTATGTTCCAGTCACACTGCCTTTAGTGAAGAATTGTAAGTCATTACGAGTTGAAGAAAGCTAGGTATCACAATTTAACAATTGCTTGCATTGCTTTACTCCAAATATGATGTTTCCGTTGATTCGAAGGAAGAAGTAGCCATGACTCCCATTAACTTTAATGCGTTCAAATCAGGCATGCTAGGAACAGAAAGCATACACATTTAAAAACTTGTTTTCGATATCACACCTTTTATAGGCATATTTGATAGGGTTTCTATGGCCGCATAAAACCATTATTCAAAAGAAATTCCCAGTATCTTCTCCGCTTTCTAGCTTCCTTTAAAAGTTGTCGCAGATTAAAATTTCTGCCTGCAGCCACTAGGAAAGACCTCATCCCCTCCCTTGGCGTAATACGCATTCTGGCCATATACCTTGCCAAGTTGTTCCCTCGTGGATCACCCCTAACTCTAAAACTGCTTACGTCGTAAAAATGACTACACACCTTGCATGACGTCTACGATTTTGGAGAATTGCGTTTGCCAATGGCTGCTTTATCGTATTCCAATCGTCTTCAGACGGGAAAATTTTGTTACTGCAATGAGATAGGAATGATGGGAGAGCTAATCCACTAAGCCAGAAAGCGGCGGAATGACTTTTTTCCCTACCTTTTACACGACCAGACACCTTGGTGATACCCTGGGTACAGGGGAGTAGGTGGGACAAATTCTTGCGACGAAGCAGCTGACGTAGACGATTTAACAGTAAGATCTAAAGCGTCTTCTGCCTCGTTAGCCGCATAGGAGTTGGGTAACATCCGTGCAATGAAGCACAAAATGCAACTTCCTTCAAATTCTTCACAGCTGTGATTTTGATGACACCAATTAGCCGATCGATGGAAATTATGAAGAACTTCTTGCGTTGAACTATTGTGAGAAGACGAGTCGGCATCACAACAATTCACATTGGTTGACTGCGAAGCCAAAGATAAGGAAATTGGACTGTCAACAGTTATTCCTGCATCCGTGGTGATCTGTAGTGCAGCTAGCGATGAAATAATTGGTTCTACACCGAAGGAGGACTGAGGAGGGGCACAATTGACTTCTGAACTTAAGTTGAGGTTGTCCGTTCCCTGCATGGTGCCGCTAAATGATTCTTGCCCAGAGGATGTCCTAGTAGCACTTGGATTTTGGATTGTCGCAATGAGTTGCAGATGCAGAGGAAGTTCACAGGACTGCTCCTGATCTGCTATGGCACCGTCCATAGCATGAGGCAGCAAATGTGATGTCAAAGCGGGAAGATACTTTTCGTCCATTGAGAAACTAGAAATAAGCATCGCAACTCATTTTTAGCATTATAAATTCGTACTTACGGTTTATGTCGGTTTATGATAGAGAGAAAGACGATTCTTACCCCTTTTACCAGAGCAACGTGCATGTATATCGATGGATATTCCTTCGACGCGCAACGCCCGATATACACAAAGCAAGTCAATGTCACGACTAATGAGTCAACGAAACCTTACCTAGCTTTTAAAGAACTCACGCACTAATTCAAACAAATAGAGTGAATCGAACCGAACTCCAACAAGTGGAAAAAACAGCTATGCAAAGGTCAGATATTTTTAACAGCAACTTTTTCTGCCACTTTAACCTAAAATCATAGTCTAGGCATATCAAACTGAGGATACACTTCAGCTTTCAAGTCTAAGTAAGGGACCGCAATGGAATACATGCTTGAAGCTATTTCAGTTATTTTTTTGAGTCTAAAGTTCTTCCAAGATTCACCTGCCAGAGCGACATCAAACATCCAGTAAAGATTAGTTTCTATGTTTAAGATCAAAGGGCAGTGGAATCCATCTCCACTTTGAGCAATTTGCAGTGTCTTGAGATACTCTCCAATGAACTCTTTATTAAGGACAAATGTGTGCTATGAGAGGCAAAAAATATTGTTATCTGAGCATATAAGTTGTTCCGTGCTTAACAATATCTGCTTTAAAAATGATTAAAATGCAAAATGAGTTTCATTTGATAATTTTGTTCTTGCAAACTAATTATTTACATGTTTATGAATTTATTGGGCGCGTACAAATGTCTAAATTTAGCGGAGAAGCAAGTTTTAGGTTTAGGGGTCTCTCTCTGAAAGTGCTGTTTATGTATACGCCCAAACACCTCTAAATTGTTGTGATTATTTACCAAGATTTAAAAGGGAAGTTCCAAATCAGTCATCTCAATACGCCGCCTATGTTTGGCGATTTTGTTGCACTTAACTAGATCACTGAATAATTTGAAAGGCAATTTAACTGGTTTACAAGCCAACCGACAATAAATAATGTTCCGAGCACTCAAGCGCGTTGGAATTCTACGACCAAATTGTAATACTTTGTTTTTTCGAGCTACCGGTTTCGGTCACTTGGGTGGCCATATTGTATCAGCCGGTTGGCCGGCCTCTGGGCCGTGCCAACAGCTTCCAAGCCCTCTGTTTCCAGAACATATATTCTGCCTCAGTACTGTGCCTTCTTTTACCTTAAAGGGAGCCTCGAGACGCTACAAAATTGTAGCTATTTTCAAAACAACAACATTTTTACGTGTACTTTACTTGCTTCCAACTTAATCAGTCTGCTTACAAGATGATTTGGTGTAACCTCGATTATTGTGAACTGCACTTACGTTCAGCTAGCACCGTTATGCATTGGCAACTTTCGACTCATGCACGCATGGCAGAATGTCAGACCAATGGCACGGTGCTAGCAAATGCCTTGGTGGTTGGATCTCGAAGCGCGTCTATGTAATGAATAATCGTCCACTAGGCCTGCCTTGATGTTAGTCGTCATCAGGCGTAGTCCATCGCCTCAAATAACTGACAAATCCAACCCTATTATGGAGGGGAAAGGTGTTAAAATATCATTTAAAAAAACTAAATATTTATTGCATTTGTTTATTAATGCCTTATCACAGTAAGCTTTAGGTACAACAACTTGAGCTCAATTTGGGACAGTAAGTGGCACAGCTTTTGGTAATGTGTTTTTATTTAGAGTTAGAGAAGCTTAACATTTCTGTCTTTTTTCACGTGTTTTTCGTCAGAAGGCTATGTCTTATCTCAACGTCATTGATCATGCAAGCCTGCAATGCATTTGACTTGCAAAACACAAAAAAAACACTTAAATATGTTTAAGGTGATAGCATATGAAATCAGTTTGAACCTACTTTAGATATCTTGTCGTTTTTTTATTGTAGTAATACTTTAACGCAAGCGCTACAAGTGAGAGTGTCAAGTAACAGAGGGCACTAGAATATGTTGCATTAAATGTGGGCAGTGTCGATGGGCAATAGAGGGTTTCTTGAACCGAGAGATGTAGCGCCATTGTAGTTGCAATTGCACGTGATCTGAAACGCGTAAAGAAACAGAGTAGACAAAGCACTACTTATAGGGGCACAAGAAAATTGAAAATTATAAATACTGAAACATCTTATGTGCCTGAAGCCTGTTATGTTAGCTTAGTTAAACATAACTCATGCGTATTAATGCGAAACATGTCTTCAGCCAAAAGGTGATCTACGTGCGGCCGGCTACGAATTGGCTAGAATACGAATGCAGGAAAAGGGAGTTGTGGGTGTAGCAGAAATGCCTGGAAATATAATTGAGCTACTATCAGTAAAGCTGTTTTGGTGGTTAATTTGGAGACAATGAGGAATCCAGCATTTTTTTCTGCAGATGATATTGGATTTGTATGTAGCTGCATGTCCATAACACTTAACCTTGCTATTAAACGATTGATCGCAACTAGCTAGTTATAAGATCCATTTCTGTTTGAAGGTGTAAGTGAGTGCTTCCAGATGCACTTCTGAGTTGATAATCACTTGGAGACTAGGAGAAGGGTAGTTTTGTCCAAAATCGCATCATACATATTTGTGTACATTTTTTGGGCCACTGTCTTTACAAGAATGATCAATGTTCCAAAAAGAATAACTAATTAAGTACAAATATCTCACTCTTTACAAAAATAAGCTTTCAATTTCATCTTTACCAGATGTAGCCATCAACAAGGAAGCAGCGATTAGCGGACCTCGTGATCATTCGCTAAACTTACCTATCTGTGGCCCTGTCCCCAAATAAGCAGCGACCAGTCGACTCTGCACGTAATTGAGAAATAACAGCCCCCATCACAACTAAACCAGTGAAGTCCCTCGTGGATGTATCTGCTATTCAACCTCTTAAACATCGAATCTTAGATAACTGGTCTAAGTCGGATCAGCGATTTTAGTCAGGTGTACTTATAGCAACAAATTGACCCTCTTCTTTGATCAGCTGTCTGTGTAATAGGCTTCTTCGAGTGGACCCTTATTTCCTAGGGAACCAATCAGGAAATGCTGTTGATAAAGTTACCATGTTTGCGATGTGCTAATTAGAACTGTGGTCGCTCCAACAGTGTCATTACTTAGGGGCATCTGTTTTAGTTCAAGCTTTAGTTGACGTTGATAAGTAAAAATATTTAGGAGAGTGCGTTTATCGGCTCCAAATGGGAATGTTTTGAAGGCAACGGCTTCTGTGCAAAAATGACTCATTCATACCCGTCCTGATCAAACGTCAATTTTAAAATTGACGAAAAGAGAAGTTCAATGTGACTACATTACGTGCCTTGTGGGAGCAAAAACCTTTAATTAGAGATAATGGGATACGAGTATTTGAAATCTCTTATCCACTGAAGTACATGTGATATGGAGCACACTGTCCTCTGTCAAGTCATCTCACTCTAAGTCGGCTCCGTCAGCTCCCAACAGTACAATGTAAGTTGGTTAGGTCCGCAATACTGACTCCGATTTGTCACGACGCATCGAGAGTAGTAGGCGTCCACAGTAGCTAACCATCAGTATTCCTAGCCCTTCCAGCCTTGGGCATAATTGCATAAACATCCATGTCTCTTTATAGTAGTATACGAAAGGCTAACTTACTTATGCAAATGTAATCGCATCCATTTTAAAACATCAAATAAAACTAAGAAAAAGGCAAAGACGAAAGTCAGACCTACGTATATGTTTCATAGCAAATGTGTTAAAATTTAGGAGTGTTGACAGTGAATGTAAGTAAATCCTTTTAATTGCTTAAGATAGAAGAAAAGTCAGAAATGGCTTTGGGATCGTTAACTACTCGCATTATTCGTACTGGTGATCATAGGCCGATATCAAAGTAGCTCCTTTGGTATCCAGGCTAATCTTCCGGTGTAGTTATCACTGTTGGATAAATTGATCTAAATGTCATAAACTCGACGGTCTGTGAATAAGTGTTAGAACATATGCAAGCAAAACGAGCCTCCCACAAAGAATCGGGCTTGAGATCTCAAAAGTGATGTGCAGATCTCAAAATCGCTGGGCGAGGTCATTACTGGCGCCAAGATGGCAGACCTCCCCGTTGACGTTCTCGCAGCAAATCTCCACAGAGTGGACATTCAACACTTATACAATTCTTCCAATGCTTAATTATCCGCCGAGATGAGAAGCAATGCTGCATTGGACAATTTCTTTCTGCAGTACACTCCTCCGAATGCCTGAGTACGTTTTGCATTATGCGACAGTGTGGATTATTGCAATGGATCGAGCGTTCTAGCCTTCGCTGTCGACAGTATTGGGCGTGTAACAACAAACGAAGGTGGTACTGAATGATCCGCCATCGTTGGGCCTCAGCGTCCCGGTGGGAATTCGGGTTTTAAAGATGCGCACTTGTCAAATCTGCCATTGAAGGTGAATAAGACGGGATGATTGGGTGCGATGTTGCATACGAATAGCCTTGTTTTTCATTGAATAGGTTGGGTTGAGTTAAATTCATGCAGTGGTGAGGAAGAATATTCATAGGAATGTTTGTTGTTTCTTCGCAGTCTTTCAAGTAGCATGGAAACTGCACAGTTTTGAGAGGATTATTTTGACCAGGAGGAAATTGGGATTGCGATGAGAGATGATGGGAATAAGAGTGGTTGGTGCTCGGAAGTTGCACCGGCTTCCTGTTCCATTGAGGATAGGAAGGGCACCCACTATCCTGCTGTCGATCGCGGACAATGTTTTCGGTGCCTTGAGGTGTCCTCAGTGACTCCCACCTGATGAAATCTTCAGTCCTCATTGCTGACTTAATAAAGGTTAAGCAATCAACTTTGCAGTTAGGTTCTTCGTAAACTGACAGAAAACCAATTCATTATTTAATAGTTTAAAAATGCAATCCATTTTTGCCACTTCTTCTAAGCTTACCCCAAAGGAGCAATTAACACAATGAATAATACGCAGTCATCACGAACGCTAACTGTCACAGCATGAAAGAGTTGTCTACATAAACGAAGAGGTAATACTAAAGCTAAAATGAAAAGAAATGTACGCAAAGGATGGCTGTCTCACTTGAGTGCGTACGTCTGCTATGTTCTCGTCAACAAAAGTGGAAAAAAGAATTGCAGAATTTTGGCTGCAATCCGTTAAGGGAAAGAGGTAGCCTTGGAGGCAGGGAAAGGTAAAAATGGGTAGAGTAAAATGAGAAGCACGGAATAGCCAGTAGTCTCGAGTGATTGCATAGCATTTATGACGGCACTGACACATGTATCTGGGGTGATGTCAAGCTATCCACTTGCTTGCTATAATTCAGCTTTGTTTGAGAAAAAGTAAACAATTAACTACTAATTCGTCAATCTGCTATAAGTGATAGCAACAATTGCAACACTGTGAGATAAAGGCAGATGTCTAGTAATGATTAGTGTTTTTAGCAATTAGGTATTGCGAGTTAGAAGGCAAGAGTCACAAGTAAATTGGTCCTAATTTAGTGATCATATGGGAGTGATTACAGCATACTTATAACAAAACGGCTACAAGTCTCTCAATGCTGTTAATGAGTTTTACTTTCGCGCACTCCTTTCGTCATCAGAAATAGTGCACATCGAAACGCAACTATTTTATAATGACTGTCATATTACCTACGCTTCATTGTAGCTCATACTTTCTACTGGATGCTAGTCCTTTCGAATCAGTTCCAATAGATGTTTCTGGACCACTAACTACACATATTACAAGCATACTGCTCAACTCACCTCTCCTTCAGCCCTGCCGTCCCTTCCGTGAGCCATTTTCCGTCAACTTCCCCAGAGCGCTGCTGAGTCACACTACCGTCTGACGTGACATCGCCTTTCGTAATCTTGCTCACCCAATAATCGATTTGTGGCTTACCTCCAATCAGATTTCGCCTTACTCGATTGGCTGCTAATGCCAAATTTTTCATCTCACCGGTCAGACTCATTGACAATTTTACACTTCGCCTTGTGTCGTCTTTCTTCTCTGCAACAGCCTTCCAATGATGCCTACATTGAATGTTGTTTACGTTTGCACCTCTCTGCCCTAAACGACAGATGGGGTTCTTTCAGTGTCGTCTGTTCAACTTGATAGTGACACTGTGGTATTATAGCAGGGCGATGGCCGAAATCACGTCTTTCGCCTTACTACCTTTCCTTCATTTATGTGTCCACCTAAGTTTAGACAAACAGCGGTTAGTCGCTTGGTTAATTATCAAGTAAACGATGGAAACTGAATAGGTAGTAAATTATGTTACGTTTTTTAGAAATTGTATAGCTAGTCAGGGTTGAAAAAATGTAGCAATTTTCTGATTTGAATGATCCTGTTTCTGAAAAATGTAACTCTTTATTATCGATAAGAGATATTGTCTTGCGTTAGAAAGTAGTTGATCCCTTTCCAATGTGTGGGAATAAGGGCATTTTGGCTCGTTTCCTAAAATTAATCATTTTTTTTGCAGAAAGTCTTAAGTGGTTTTCAAAAGCATGCATTAACAGGGACATTTGTGCATTGGTCCGTGTCTAGTCACACAGACCTGTGCATTTATTTTAATCGCATTTGGCAGAGGGTGTTTAGATAAGGTATTTTGAGTCTCGATAAGTGCCAATTTTTGGATTCCATCGGCAAAGAAATAATAGCAGCTAAATGAAATTGCAATTTCATTATTACTGAAACGACCTAAAGGCGCGAAATCATGGCTTTGAAGATTTTAAGCACCGAGCATTCACGGTAGGGTCTCGACTCGGGAGTGCTAAAATTGGATGCAGTCCGCGTGACCAGTCTTAGATGATCACACAGGCTTTGTCATATTTACACTCCTATCATTTAAATGCAAGTTAAGAAGTTGCCGATCTTCCTTCAAAAAGAGACAAAAACCTTTAGCGACGGTCATTTACAACATTTTGGCAGTTTGTCTCCTCCTACCAGCAAAAAATTAATAGCTACTCTACTGGAATCAGAAGTGAGTTGGGTTGCCACGGTGGCATGTCATCAATAGGGTTGATGTAAAAGTCCTATGTTCGCCAAGGTCACAAGTGCTTTTGTCAACTTGGATGATGTGCCGCGTTGTTTTGACCTCCAGTTCAAACCTCAGGGAGGTTGCAATTGGGATAACATTGTAATACCCAAATTCAAAGGCCAATGGTAATTTCACCAGCTCAGTAAGTTAACGTGCTTTTATCAATGCTTTAAAATTGTCACACAGTGACAAAGGGTAAACATTTTCCCTGAGAAAATGATTCCCGCAATTCTATTCATTTCTCGGAAGGCAGAATAAAGAATTCGCTACTTTTGCTGTAGTTCATCTGGAAGTACTTCCTGTTGACGTTTTTGTATCATAACCTCATGCATGAGGCAATCAAGGTTGACACCATCCTCAAGCATATGCCGAGACGAAATGTAATCCAGCACTTGACAGTTATTTTCTTTAGGAAGCAAGTCGCTGACTTTGGACTACTTGAGGATTAAGCTAGTTGGGTTGAATCCGAAAAGCACTTGCATTTGCGTATCTCAAGAATGCAGTGGTTAAAATTAGGAATAACAGCGTCTGCTAGTTAGCCTGAAAATAATGTCCACTGTGCCACAAGGGATCAAGAGAAATGCCGTCAGTGTTAGGCGATGGTGTTTGCAATTTTCAAGTTGTAACGCAACTTCCTTTACCATTAGAAAGCAGCTATGCCTAAACGGGCTTCAATAGAGGCGTGCATAAAGCTTAACTCATTTTACTTTACTGCACAAGCAGCTAAACGCGTTCAAAATGATTGAGAAATACGGAGAATACTTTACAAACAACCCACGCATAAGTGTTTATTTCACCCTGCATTGAAAGGAGCAGCATGAGAAAAGGCGTCCACTTGTGGACTGATAGCTGCATATACTTTCTCTAAATTCTTACACAATTTTGTGTGATTGGATGTTCGAAGTTAGAAATAGGCTTGGAATCCACTGCTGTTCATGTGAACGCCAGGAGGCAGAAAATACTTTGCAATCAAGAGCACCATACTTAATTACAACGATGATTAGTTGATTCAAAAAAGCGGTTTAATTCTCATCATGTTTCATAATTTCCTCTGTCAGTAAAACATGCCAAATGGCAATAAGTTAATTTTAAATAGGTAATGGATGTTCTTGGTGGAAGCCGTCAGCAACATTATGGAAGGATAAGATTTGCGAATGAGCGATGAAGACAAGTTAAACCACTGAATTCGATTTCTAGTGACCCGTAATTTCGAGTGGAGGGGGGAATGATTCTTGAGAAATGAAGTTTTGCTTAGAAAAGAGGTCTTTGCCCAAATAAGATTTTAACAACTTCTCCATAAGTTGCAGACAAAATTCAAGGGTCGTATCATTGGTGCGGTAAAACGCGCTAATGGGTGCGTTTAAGAAGGATTGGGGGCACATTTATGGAGAATAGAAGACTCAAGCTACCGAATTAAAAGCCGAACACAGGAGCAGTTAATGTTCTCTCAAATGTCTATGGCTGTTTTGACTTAGCAAAGCAGGCGTTACATGAAAAGGGCTTCTGGCTCTGCTTGAGTATCATAGGTCATGCATACGGCACTTTTCATTACCGCACTTCCTTTAGTCTCCAATGCCATATTTAAAAATAGCAAATATGTTATATTTTTCAGCCTCTTTTTTTATCACTATGGTATCTCATATGCTTTGCAGACCCTGCATCTTGTTGACGTTGGAAATGGTGGTGTAGGCCTGGAAGGAATCTCCTTTGTCCAGGACATCATAACTCAAGAAATCACAGTGTAGTACCTCGATTTAGGCGGATTTATAAATTCGTTTTCTGAAAAATCATACACTAGTCCATACTTTCTTGTTATTATTCGTCACTTTAACTACAAAAGCACAAACCTCAAGAGACTTTTAAGAAGCAATTCATCGTTGCCGGGAGTACGCCCTGAAATTTTACTTCGACTCCCTTCCTCTGCTCAGTGGCAGTTTTTTTACAACTGGCCAGCAATCGTTTGAAAGCAAATGTTTAGTTATGTTGGACAGACTTTAGGTGAAGAAGATCATTCCACTATAAATAATCTTAAACCTCCCATTTTTATGCAGTGGTTAGTAGGGAAACTAACTGAAAACCCATTGACCTTTATTGATTTGCCACACGGCTTTGGTGTGGGAAATACTTTTGCTTATTTTATCTTCCCTTTACCTCAACCGACTTTCAGCACATGGAGGAAGGTGATCAGAAGACGAGCAGGAGCACCAGGTGGTCATTGGGTCGCATTATGAAGCATAGTGTGGAAGGTGGCGGGAACTTCCTGGAAATGTCGATAAAACTTGGGATAGGCGGATCAAATGAGTTGTTTTTTGTTGTTTTAGCAATTTCACAGAAAAGGGTTATCACATTTCTAGACAAATGAGGTAGGGTTCATCCTATGCTTTTCTGTCAAATATATATGAATATGAAGATTGTGTTACTTATTTCCTAGCTATTCCATAATAAAGCAGCAAGTTATCATAAAACAGGAATCATCAAGGCTACCTCCCAACTTCGACGATATCGCAAGAATTGATTATAACACGATGGATACCCTTCCTATCTTTAATGAAATATGTAGCCAGTACGAAAATCAGACAGTAAGGGCTTGTGTTCCGACAATCGCTTATCGAAGTCCCGCTTCCCTCTTGGCCACAATCCTTATCTCTATATCGCCCAATTATCGTAGTATTTGAGGAATTATTGAGAATCGACCAACCTACCTACGCATGCGATTTTTCGCCACACCATATATTCAACTCAGTTAAACTCAAATCACTCACTAAACACCAATCCTGTTAATCTACAACGTTACGCGCCAGCGTCTAGAATTACCTGGCTCAAATGACTAATTTGAAAAATGTGAATTGGCGAAATCTCAATCTCTACCTTGAAACTAATGTCCTAAAATGGCAAAGCAAACAACGAGCCCAATACTCTTAACGGTGAAGGGTCAGACATTCAAAATATAGCAAGTCTTGCCTTGTCACACAGCACGAAACGCACTCAGCCATTCTACTGTGGGAACTTTAACAGGAAGATCTGTTATCTTGGCGTCAGTAGCTACCTCATCTGGTGACTGCGAGACACGCACATCACTTTTAAGACCTCAAGGCAGATTCTTTACAGAGCATTCAATTTTTCTTGCATCCATTCACCAGCCACCAAATCTATGGTTACCAATGAAGATGCTCTGCACCGGTAACAACACCGGAATATTTATATGGATACCAAAGAATTCGCCTTACTTTGAGCAGGCAAATTGGACAATCAACGGTCTCCAGGCCAATTTTAACGTAATCAATGCGTTTACATTGCTAACACTTCTAAGTTATGATAAAATTACATTGAGACAAAACATCGGCTTCACAACCTCTCCAAGGTTCAACTTTTACGTAGCTCCACAAGTTGCTTCACTGTGGTGTATAAATTAGTATCTCTGCTTCATTGAACTAGTGATGGCAGAAGTAGTTATTTCCGAATCACGCAATAGGTATGAATGTTCTGACTGTTTGTCTGAATAAAGATACACTTGCTAGTTGTTTGAACAAATGATTACGGTATTTGCAAATGCCCCTTAACATATTGCTGTTTGCGACTAGCAATAAAGAAATGGAACGCTTATTTTTGCCAAAATCGAGATAGTTATACCAAATAAGGCTGTCTTCTAGGATGTGCTGTTGGATCCTACAGCGATAAGGATGGGAGTAAGGTGGTTGCTTAAAATAACAAACAAATGAATTTGATGTGATTTATATGGGTCGTTCGGAAAGTTTAAAAGAGTTATTTTCCGTACTGCAAAGCGGTCTTACACTCTGTAGTGCATTCCACTTTTAAGGCAAAGCCATTATTTAAGACTCCTATTTGAGAAGCATTCTGCATAATTATGCATAAATATGTCAAATGGGACTAAGTTAACACACTTCGAACACGTGTGACAGCGTCTTCATTGCAGTTCCTTTACTTAAGCTTCCTACCACTAAAATCAAGTGGTCTTCTAACGAACTGATGTTGCCATCTTCTCTCGCTTCTTCCTACCCCACCACACCATTACCTGCATAACACACAGCACAAAGGCTGCTTGGAAGCTGAAAAGTTCAACACAACGTAGTTTGTCGTCACCGGACTCCTGCACAGCAACCTGGGAATAGAATCTGCCTGTATGCAGACTCTAAAGTAACAGTCTCAGTCGCAGGCTATTCTTAGGAAACGATGGAGCTTGCCGTAATACTTTGTTTGTTCGAACTACCGGTTTAGGTCACTTGGGTGGCCGTCTTGTTCTAGCCGGTTGGTCGGTCTCCGGGCCGTGCCAACAGCCCCCAAGTCCTCTGTTCCCGGAATATATATATTCTGCCCTAGTACTGCACCTTCTTTTACCTTAAGGGGAGCCTCGGGACGCTACATTGGTGGCAGCGGAAAGCGGACCCGACTTTGATGGATTTTATCCTGCTCCATGCCGCTTCTGGCAAACGTCGGCGTTGTGAAAGAAGTACATGTTCTACGGAGGGGAGAACCTTTGGTATCTCGTGACAGAAGGGTCGAGATCGACGTTCATCTTCGACATCTCCCTCGCCCTCGTGTTCGACAGGAAAGCTATTAACAACTGAAGCGACACTAGCCGTGGACTCCAAGCCCAGAGGAGGGCCAAGAGGCACACATTTGCTGCACTGAGTGCTATGCGAAATTGATGGCACTACAGGAACACATGCGTTCGAACCTCGACGACTGAGACGGTTAGCTCGTGGGTGCTCCTCGCAGCACTGATTACGTTGTGATGGCTGAGACGGGAGGCGGACGAAGGGGAGCGTCGGAGACGACGCTTGGAAGAAGAGAGGGGCTGTGTAATACTTTGTTTGTTCGAACTACCGGTTTAGGTCACTTAAGTGGCCATCTTGTTCTAGCCGGTTGGTCGGTCTCTGGGCCGTGCCAACAGCCCCCAAGTCCTCTGTTCCCGGAATATATATATTCTGCCCTAGTACTGCACCTTCTTTTACCTTAAGGGGAGCCTCGGGACGCTACACTTGCAGTCATTGAGAACGGCGCTCATAAACGCAGGACCACGCAACAATATTTTTTCTTTTAATGTTTATTTTGCTTGGTCTAAAAACTGATCTCAGCGTAGCAATCAAGTCTATGCACCTGGCCAACCCCCAATGCAGACAGTCCTACATGTGAATCGCAAAGACTTTGAGCACTAATAAAACTTACTCAAGCTTTAATAACCCTATATTTTGTAAGTTAAAACACAAAAATGGGCGAAGGTATAAGGAGGATGCAATTTCTGCTCAAGATTTGTGAGCTTTGACTAAAACGCTGTAAAAGCCCTGGGATGAGGGCACCAGTTTTCTCAAAAGTTTACTGCAACAACTTTTCAGTTTCGAACCTTCCCGGCCTCCTCCAAAGTCGTAATAAGCTACACCAACGCCAATGAAGACGGATGCATTTTAACGCAATTATTCCATCAATGCGCGAGAGCACTATGGAACAAATTGCTGAGCGTCACATTAACAGGGAATTGTGAGTCCAATCTCGACTACGCTCTGGCAGAAATGCCAACTATTGGCACATGTCAAACTATTCCGCCAACCTTCAGTGTCCAAAATAATCTACCGTTTTAAAACGGG
Organism: Taenia multiceps; assembly: GCA_001923025.3. Lineage (NCBI taxonomy): Eukaryota > Metazoa > Platyhelminthes > Cestoda > Cyclophyllidea > Taeniidae > Taenia > Taenia multiceps. The sequence goes on along the minus strand of CM010311.1, from coordinate 45,293,674 downwards.
TAGCGTTGGGTAAAAATTCACCTGATTTATGTGAGCATATGTCAAAGAGCATTAAGAAAATTATGTCCATCATTTGTAATCTGGATTTATGTATCTTACGTGGTAAGCGAGAAAATTTAAGAAAGGTTTGTGATGGTTTCAAATGCTGGGAGCCAAACCTTTGTCCCTTCTGAGTTTTTACTAGTAATACTTATTGCAAAGAAATTGCCTTTATATAGTTTGTAGCTTTCTTTAATGTCATACTAAAACTCGTATTTTGACTGGATCTTCTTTTTACTGAAACTAAAGCAGGAGCTTTGCAAAAGCATCAGACAAATGTGATTCCTTAAATACACTTCAAGTTTTAAGGCCACTTGAATATCAGCTCGGAACTAAATGACTATGGCGAACAATGTAGTACGTGCTTATTTGAAACGCATTTCTAAGTAGCACGGGGCTGAGTAAAAGTAGCTCGTGACTTAGGTAACATCACTGGTCCTCAAGGTCTAGAATGTATCTGATTTTACCATAGACCCTTGATTATGTGTACAATCCCACTTACTACTATGGATTATGCGTTCCTCTAGCCATGCCTCCAGGTTCCAAAGTATGACAGTGGAGACCAATGGCCTGCGAAGTGAGAATGTTATCGGAAGAGTAAGTAATTACATCTTTTGCAGCTTTGCTGCCAACAGCAGTTTAAATAGTTAACCTTGTATGTGCCGTCCATTTTATGTCTCCACGTATTGCTTCTATGCCTCCAGGTAGAGGCGCAATTCGCGCCCATTCAATACTCAGTTCTGCTAAGGTTAACGGCTAATATGGCGTCTCAAGTAGGCTAAGTTAGAGTTGATTTTAACAGCAACTTTATTCCTTCGCAGTAGGGATTTCAATTTACCATTCGAATTACTGAAACCTTCTTTTAGGTCTTTCAACAACGTTGTACCTGCCTTCTGCCACACTCAGTCGGAAGATTAAATAAGATATGCGGACATTGATAAGTGGCGTTATTTAAAGATAAGAGCCAGGCGTTCACAAGACGTTGATTTTGTGAATTGTCCTTTCATATTTAAAACAACGAATAGCGAATTCCGCAGAAAGTAATGACAATTAAATCGACTTACACACTTTTATTCATTCCAGCAGATTAAAATAACTAGCAAACATAATTGATGCATTTGGAAATGAGTTCTTCCAAGGAACAAAATAAATGCTAATGCACACACTATATCCTGATCTGGAGGAGAAACATGATAAACAGCTATTTTGCAATAAATTCTTTTACTTTAATGGGGCATTGGAAGTGGTGGAATTATGCCTTTTATTTGAATTTGTGGAAGTGGCTGAGGTCAATACAGGGTTCGCCGATGCCTTCGAACCAATCACCAAGGCCCATGGTTCGGATCCTGTAGTAGGCCTCCAGGATCGCTAGTCAAGGAATGGAGACAACTCACAACAAAATCAAAATAGCGTTGTCACTGCACAGAGTTAGGTCGCTCTAATTGCCACTGCTAAAATCACCACAAATGGAGAAATGGGGTTACAGAACTATGAAGAGTTTAGAAGTAATGTGCAGATGGATGCTAGTGAGTATGGTAGTTGCGCGTCCCAAAAGAAATATCAATTACTGCTACAGGTGAGGCATGTGAAAGGGATGCCACGTGGATCACAGCAATAAACATTTTGACAATTAATCGAATGCGCAGGGCTCGATTCCTTAGGTGGCTGTCAGATTGATTAGACACACGGTTTCTATTTCCAAAAAAGCACTCGATCACAATCGTGTCATAATAAACTGAAGCTAGTTTGAAGGGTTTTATAGTTTTGCTTCGTTTGTGACCGCAAATAGGAGGGAATTAGGGTGCGGTTATTTTCGGAATCCTACAATCAGCAGCCCAGCGTAAGTAGCTACCGCAATTGTGCGCATATACGCGAGGTTATCTCAAATTAAGCTACGATAGTGAGACTTAATAGGCTCAGAAGCTTCACTAGAGCAGCAGACGAATCGAATGGAATTAATGGCACACACCAAGGTTGTGATAGCTCCACTGCCAAATGGTGGTGTTACCACTGGTCTAGTGGGTGTCCTCTAGATGACGTTAGACTTGTGAGCCAGATGGGAAGGAGACCTCTTAGAAATCGACTGCCTTTTTAAGAAAATGAAGAATGTCGTTATTCTGCCCCTTAGAATAAACCAGCAAAGTGGGTAAAGCGTTGCAATCTAGCACTGCCTAGAATTCACAGGGCTGCATTTTCAAGAAGAGAGAGCAGTATCAAAGGCAGCACTTTGTTGATCGAATATCACTTTGCGTAAAAGTAATTTGGGTGTAAATGCTTGAAAATGACCATGAATGCCATGGATTGGCATATTCCGTCAAATTTATGACATGGCGGCTTGCAATGGAATTGTAAAACATGAGTGTGAGCATTTCAAGTTGTATTTTTAAAGTACTAATCAGATGAATTTGCTTATTTCCACCCGCATACATTGGGTTGCATCTGGCGCTAACAACAGCAATCGACTGGTGCTAATAATGGTCATTCAAGAGCATAACACTAATTTGGTCTGCTGAGGGGAGTGAGACGATTTTGAAGTCCTTACAGTGCTTTAGTCCATTCGAGGCGAGTTGAGTCGAGCAGAGCCTGGCCAAGCCTACCTTAATAGTCGATTTCTGATGCTTCAGCTTCAACCTCTTTGGCTCAGTTGTACCTGGGATTGATTTCGGCAAACACGGTCTGCAGATACAATGAGACCACTAAGAGGGCCCCATGTAGGGTCACCGAAAATCATCAAAAGTGTTAACTTGGTCTGGCTCTTTGCTCGTGTCATCCTAGTATGTTTCATGATCTCCACTGTGGTGCATCACATAATCTTAGCTTCTTTCATTATAATCAACCATGGTAGGCTAATTAGCTTTTGCAGGGAAATGGGCTGTCAATCTTTCTAAACAACATTTGGTTCATAGATTACCTTATTGGTTAGAAGGCCTTTTATAATGGATAAGGAACTAAACGCTTTATAATAAACTAAGATTGCAATGACCATTGGGAATAGAAATATAGGCTAGGTTAGGAAATAAGAATAAAATATAATAACATTGCAGTCAATTTTCTTGGTTTAGAAGTAAAGAACCTTGTCTCGTACTTGACCTTCATAAACATGACGAGTTCTCAAGCAGAAGTGATAGGAATTACAAAGTTCACTCGAACACTGTCCATAAGAGACACGCAACGAAAGGTTGGTTATGGGCATGGCTATCTTTGCTAATAATACAAAGGTATATTTTAATTTTTATGGCTATGAATTGCTTTTTTAAATCGATACAGCGTCGGGTTCTGCGGTGGATTGCTTGGAACGAGCTCACGTTTGATATCCTTCTAGATGGTGCCTCTGATTCAACAAAGTTAATGTGTAAACTAGAGCATTTTTCACACACATTATCCTTTTCAGGCTGATGGCAAATGCTAAATCTACCACAAGGTATCAACCTACGACCCCGATTCCTACAAATCCAAAATTCCTACAGTTTCAACAACAACAGCTGCGTCTACTACTGCACGCCCATTGCTGTCACCGAGATCAGATGACATCTGAGGGTTGCACTATCTCCAATTGTGACGAAGCCAAGAGTTTGCTTAGACACATGGAAGAATGTAGAAGAGAAGAAGACTGTGAAAGAGCTTATTGCACTATATCGAAGAATCTTATTGCGCACTGGCGGAAATGCAAGGATGAAAAGTGTATTATGTGTGCACCCGTGATATTCATTCCTAGTCAGCAACCTGATCAGCCTGATCCCATCTTCACTTCGCAGTCTAGTGAAGTTGGTGGCCTCGCCACTAATAAAGCGAACCTAGAACAACAATTCGATGTCCTTTGGTCACAATTATGCACCATGTTTGAGGGTTCGTCTGAAACCATTAAAACGTGTTTACAGCCTTTCAACGATGATGAGTTTGCGAATTGCCCCTCCCAAAGCAGTATCGCTACGTCTGAGGGGAGAGATTGGCGAGTTGCTTTCGATGATGAAATCCGAGGCTACATTATTCGATTAATGTGAGTGGCTACTTATTGTCAATAACCCACAAATTTTAGGGCCAAATTCCTCATTCCATACCTAGATCCTCTATTCCGTAATCATCGACGAGTGATCGACCGTTTGGTGTCCCTAAGCAGGCTCGAAAACAGCATTTTCACTGCAGCTCCCACCAGTGAAGCATATTACAGCCTGCTTTTCGCTTTGTGCCGTGGGATGCGCAGGAGTGATGCCTAATGCTCGACGCCCAGTGAACTGCAGCGAGGTTCACAGCAGTTGCATCCATGTCCACCCAGCCTTATGTGATTCGGCTAGCACACTGGAGCCATAGACATCACAAACGCTATCACTCATGCCTCAGAATTCTTTCGATGTAATTCTGCATGGTAATAAACTTATTCGCGATTATTGTGGCTTCTCGTCTTAATGGCCACTTCGGCAACACCCGAATTCCCAAATGAGCTGACACTTGCTGGTCAGAGAAAGTGATGAATGCGACTTGTGAGATCAACTTTGGCAAACTTTTAATTTTGGAGGAATTGGCAGACACCTACTCTCAGAGAAGTGTCAGCGTTCAGTAGAGTTCCATCGGGTGTAACATCGCCTGCGTTCACATCTTTGTGCGCAAATCTCGGGTTTGTTTTAAGTGCCTTAAGCACCTCCCTTAGTGTGGGCTTGGAATCTCGTAAGGCTACCAATTACGACACCTGACAGCCAATAATCTTTGGCATTGCATAGACCAACTTTAATACCGGTGTTCACTGGTATCCATAAGAACGGCTAAACCATTCCTTCATCGATAGTACTCCCATGTCGCTGTATGCGTCTCATAACACTGCTCTGAGAGTGGCTCAGACGACGCTTTTTTATTCATCACCGCAACACATATCTCCCTACTCACCACCTTTACGTGTTTAGTCACTCAATTTGACCACTCGTGGATCTACATGGGCCACGGGAACACGCTGTGGAAAACGATGTCGCATTCCGATAACATCGACGGATAGAGAATTTTCAAGTTACTCGCCGTAAAGCAATGTAGTTTCCATGTTACATGTTTACTTTGGATCGCTAGGTCATCTGCTTGAGCTTTTTGACTCCATTCCATTTGCGCGCTGATTAGAAGAAGAGCTTCATTATTCCTAGTCTGAGATGCAGTGGAGTTGTGATTCCGGTTATTAAGGGGATGGCTATTAATCCAATGAGGAGTATGTGACAATACGGCTGCAGTTGGCCGATGGCATAGTACTCCACCAGCATCGCTTTCAGAGTCCTAATATACCTTCCAGCGGCTGCGTCAGCTTTCACAGGCCCACTGCTGCGCAACAAATCCATCTAGCCCCATAAGGTCTATTACAGGTGTGCTTACTTACAATTGATTATTAGGTTATCTTTATTTCGGTATGGCCTCATGCAACTGGCTGATTTTGCCAACCTTTCATCTCTTTATTTGGCTCCATCAACACGCCTTTTGCCGCCCCCCTCCTCTGTAACTACTCCCCAATGGTGCTCATGGTATACCTATCTGTTTTGTACAATCTGATAGTAGCATACCTTTGCAGCCCTAATCTGCGAAACGCGCAAGGTCTTCCTAGCCAAGCGGTTGCCTATTTACTGAATTTTTGATACAGGTGAGTGGACAGAGCAATTAGTTAAGTCTTTAAAGAATCCAGATAAATAGTCTGGTTTAATAAACTCATGAAGGCTTCTCTTTTTGAGAATCCACTTATCTCTACTCACTAAACCTTCCTTGATTAACTTTGAAACTCCTAACCTCAAATGTTGCCCAGTGGCATTGACTTGCGTTTGAAAATCGTTGTTCCATCATGCAACCATTTAAAACTCGTAGCAGTCTCATGACCAAGTTCCAAGTAGTTCTGAGAAATATGTGTTGGCCCAAATAGTTATGCGACGCTTGTGTGCCTTTGCATCTATACACGCGCAAATCTATAAACCAAAGGAAAAAACGGCGTTCAAAAGCAAACTGTTCGTTGGTTAAGACACATTCAAAATTATGCGATATCTGTTTAGATTGGTCTCAAATAAGGTGAATTAGCAGAATAAATTTGAAGCGGTCATAAACACTGGCTTATGAGTCCATTTGAATGAGGATCCAATGAACTGGTGAACTGATCTTCGCACTATGAGCACGAGTGCGAACTTGATATACGTCGTCAATCTCATCACATAGAGTGTTAGTACTTGGCAATTTGTGCGTTCACAAGTACCAAACTTCGGTGGAAATGCAGCTAGACTAGTAATGAAACATCTTGTAATTAAAGGCAGTGACTAGCGCAATAACCAAAGGCTTCAACACTAATGACTGCACCACCGCTTCCGAATCAGGTCTTTTGAATGGCTGCATCAAATAAGCAATCTGTATGAATGGTTCTGGATGGCCACATAGTCATAGCTGTGCTCACACTTCTCTTGGGTGAAATTTAAAAATTTTAAGCTCCTGTATTACATGGAAACTATCGTCTTTAAATAAATGTGTTCCTTTACATTATTCTGTTTTGCCTTCTCTTTCAGACATAAAATAAGAAGTAACTGTTTTTAAGTCGGGAGTGAGTGGTATGTTCTTAGTAATTAAATGATGTATTAAGCTACTTTGATCTCTAATTTGCAACTCAGGAGGCCGGGCAGCTTTTGGTATCTATAACAACATTGTAGTCCCCACTTTCACTGGACGAAAGCATCTTCACCAATCTGCTGTGTTTTTGTGAATTTCGCACTACACAAATTTAAAACGATCTTTCAAGAGATTTTCTCCAAATTTTTTCTCAATAAATTGTTTCCGTGTTATAAAATAACTCAGGGGATAGTACGATTACCCAATAACATAAAGTTTGCGATTTTCTATTATCGGCACCAATAGTCGTTGTATAACCATCGCTATAGCGTCACATCTATAAGACTCACTTTTTTCTATTTTCCTCATTTCATTGAGATTTTTCTGCGTTGGAGGAAACCACGTCACCTACTCTTTTGGAAGTTTTGCATATTGGCTAGAGTTAACTATTTCTGATGACAAGATTTAAAGCCTTAACCTTCGTTTTTTACGCCAGCCTTGATCCAACAACCTCGTAACGCCTCACAGCTAGACGTAACACCACGGCGTGAGCATTGCTTGTCACGCTTTGTGGTCCGGCAGCAATCAATGGGCTCCTATTTTAACCTCTCTCTGGTTGCGTCATGTTTCACTAATCGCATACTCACGCCTGTGAATTTAGAAAGAAGACGTGCTAAGGTGCGTGATTCCATGCATTTCCTAGTTGGAAGTGCGAAGAACATGGGAAAAGGCAAATTGAGTGGTCTCAATCACACCTCGCATCACATGTGACAGCTAATAATCTTCTGCGTAACCCTTTGATAAGCCAGGACCAAACAATGGAATCACTTGCACTGTCACAGAGGTGAGTACAGTTGGCCAGCGTGCTTACCTTAGCTGCCCTTATTCATAAGAACTATAGACTGTTTTAAAACTAGCTCCCGAGGTAGCGGCTTAATCCAACCTTGTACACGGTTGTACGCTTGTCGGAAATGCAAGCATGTCCTTTTTGCATCTGCCACTTTCTTGCGAAGGGTACAATGTTCCAGCTCAATCGAATGGGAGGGCTGCATTGACTGCGAATTCGAGCGTAAACATTAATAAAGAAATAGTAGTTTGAGTTAAAAGGAACTACTAAATAAAAGTGAAAATGGGAAGAATTTTAAGCTAGTAGGCATGATCCCTTAGCAAATGTCACGCCTCCCAACGCATCTTGGCAGCATGGCAATGAAAGAGTTTTGATTGACTTAATCGCCTAAAATCAGTAATTTGCGTTTCAGCTGTTAAGGTTACGGAACTAAAGATAAAAATTTGGCTTTTGTGGTCTAACCCTCACAGGGACTCTCATGGATCGACTCAGTCTACTTCGGTTCATGAAGGCGTGAAGGCCATGCGTCAAAGGTCTCATCAGATGCCCGAAAACGATTTCACATTCAAGCTACTTTACTGGAATAATGTTATTTTATCAAAATTGCATCATCTATTACCTTCCAGGATTTGATTATTGTGTTCGCCAGAGGAGTTTACCTCTCGTTTGCAATCATTTTACTTGCTATCATGCTAATTCAACATAAAAGGCATTGGACCTTAATTGTGCCGGCCAATTGCATAAGCATGGGATCCGTTTAAGGCCTGATTTTAAAAGAACTTTTCAGAATTTGGGATATACAATGCGGAATTGATATCCGGCAGAAGAGCTATGCCTAAAGATCATAGACCTATGCCGTGATAAAAGGGCGCAACCAGGCATTTGAGTGGTGAAGTTAGAGGGAAAACTGCACCACAGCTAAAATGGATCAGAGGTATTTAAAAACTGAATACCGTTTAAGGTGGAGCATAAGCGGATCAATGTAATAGAGTTGGAAAACTAAGAGAAAACAGGGAAAGGCAGAATTCGGCAAGAACACAATTAGAATCGTGGTGCAAGATAGGAAAGGCAATATAGAAGGAGACAATGGAATGGAATATGAGGCTGGCTAATGGGCTCAATCAATCAAACGTATGAAGCCAAAACGCCCAAATCCATTATTGGCTGAGTAAGGTTTTAAAAGATCACGATGAGTCAAAGATCGGTTAAAAAGGCGAGAGGAAGGAGAGAGGACAAGATGCAGTTAAAAAAATTGAAATAAAAATAATTGTTTTAAGCGAAGTAGAAGGATAAAAACCAAATTAGGTGCAAATAACAGGAGGTAAGTGCAACTAGTCTTCAAAGCCCAAACTATCTCAAATCAGATATGCGAAGAACTCCCAAAGATATGCAGTTCATATGGTTGACAATTGCTCATTTGCCATTTTGTTCCTTTGTCTAAGATGCACTTGTGGTGCTGCGAGCAAGGCAGAAGTGAAATCAACCAGTGAGAAAATGTGGTGCATGATCACTTCACTGTTGTACAGGTGATAGTGTTGTCATCAATGCGCCACAGTCACTCACTTGAGACCACCAACTTCGGCCCAATTTTCTTCTTACACCTCCTCCTTATTTGCACTTTTTGAAATCTTTTTAAGGGCATTAACAAGTACATTAAATTCATTTCTTTAGATTTTTATTTATCGGTTTTAAATTGTCTTTCTCTTTACGCTCTAAAAATGCTTTTGTTTCTGAGATAGTGTGAATTCCTTTGTCTTATTTACGCCTTGCGCTCTTAAGTTTTTCTTTATTTAGATCTCCCTCTCTTTCTTTTTTGATTCCCGTTGGAACTTTGTGGATTTGCACCACTGCCGCGGCAGGGTATGTAGTGGTTCTTTTATGTAGTTTATTCCGACGTTCCTCTTCTTCTTGAATCGATTCCCCTCATGAATGCACATTCGTAGGCCCTTGTGATCATGTTGGTTTTCTATCACCATCTCTAATTAACACTTTGCTGAAATCATATTCTTCTGGTAGACCAGGTTGTCTGTGCCTAAAATTCATCCAGACCATTAATGGTAATGGCTGCGGCTTTTAAAGGGACGTAGTAATTGCTATCGACGTCTCTCTTGAATATTGAAAGGACTAATTTGTCTCTAGTGTCGTGGTGAGTGGAGAAACTGTCTTCTGTAATGAGGTTACCTTTAAGACAGTTTGGGGCAAATGCCATACTTGACTCGCCAGATTTCTTCGCCTGCATTAATAATTCACGACGCCTTTTCTTCTACCATAATCTTTGCCTCCGCTTAACATGGTTTAAAAGGCGATGAAGTCTGATTATTTATTATTGAACTAGATTTACCCGAGTGAAAAGAGCTAGCACATTTTGAGGTGAGTCACGCAATGCTCGTTCTGCTAGAAATTGAAGGTTCTTGGCTTACTCCTCCTCAGTTTTCCCTCCTTTTTAGTATGCTCTTCCTTTTGATGATGGGCTGGGATCTGTTGAAGCAGCACAGTTCCTAGGTGGTCAAATCCAAATTTAGGGGGAAAGCACTGAGGATACGAGGTACTCTCAAGAGTCAGAAATGGTGGTAGAGAATAAATTAGGCTATTTCACGGTGTTCTTTAATGTCTATATCGTCGTTGGAAGGGGACAGGTCCGCTGCCGCTGCCATTATTTTAGCAAGCCTAGCGTCTATCCCGTCACCCTCGGTCTTCTGTTTATGAGGCTGTTTAAATGAGATTGTTTAGCAAGGATGTATGTTGATTGAATGTGCTTTCGTAACCCTCTAGTACCTCTGATATTTCAAACTACTGCTCTATCATGATGCTTGTGTTCCCTGAACACCTCTCACCTTAAAGGTTCTTTCAAGCAAAATGTGCATCAGACTACTGATTACTTAATGAAATAACATTTAATTGCAGCTCATTCGCACAGCTTCAGTACTATTGATACTTCAGTTTTTTTTTATTTTCTTTTCGTTCCTACTATTTGTTGCTGCACGGGGTGAGATGATTGAAAACCGAGAAGGATAAGTTTAAATCTAAAAATTTTGTTGCCTTTTTATGGTCATCTCCTACTGGGAAGAAGGACTAATAAAATTAGAATAACTGGGAACCACCGAAAATATTGACATTGGCCATGATCAGCGGCGGCACGGTAAGAGACCTGCAACCTCAGTAGGTCATGCGCCCGGTGGAATTTTCAAACGTCATCCTCTTCTCTCCAAATCATCGTATACAGAGGTTTTGTTTCCCTTCTGGTTACAATCATTCATTCAATACCATGTGGTCATTGCGCTACTTTTGCGTTCCCGATGAAACAATCAGTGTGCCTACGCATACTCCTTTCCTCCAGAGCATACATCCAACTCAAATCAACTTACTTGATAAATTGTAATGCTGTTGGTCTTCAGCTTTACACACTAGCGTCTTAAGTTGTCCACATCCAATGGCAAAACTGGCAAATGCATAGTTTCCAAAGCCCTATTCCCCAGCCGAAAACTGATGCCTGACGAATGTGGACCACTCAATAAAAGGTTGGTTTGTTTGTAGCTTAACGCCCAGTACAGTCGCTAGCGGAGAATCGAAAGTGCAACAAGTTGCAATGCTATACACTGTCGCCAAACGTAAAAGGCACTTAAAATGTTGATCACCGTAATGCAGGAAAATCCTTTTATCTTGTCTTGTTCAAAATGAGCCTATAATACACATAAAATCGTCTGTACAAGTCCAAGAAACAAAACGCCTGGCTTTGGCTTTGGTTGGGAGTGAACAATAGACAGAAGATAGATTTCATGGGGCAAATGGACGGAAGGTGAGGAAGTTATTAACTATCCAGGATGCAGAGAGTGAAGCAGTGGACACATTAGACCACCTAACAGCCAGACAGTTCAGGTGCCGAATTGAGCAGAATATCCCTTCTGAGCGTTCGATCAGTTCTGTCATCCAGCAACTTTGCTGGTGTGTGCGCAGATTGAGAACACTGTGGCGTCCAGACTTACCTAGCAACGAAAATTAATGCAGTTGGGATGTGCCCCATTTCACACCATCAGGCTGTGTCTTAACGCTCACACCTTACCTTACAGCATCCAACAGGTTGGACAGATAAATACGCAAGCACAGCCATGTCACATCTCACAGTTCCCCTACACATTAGTTGGCGCATCACACGACTTGACGCCACTAGATCCTCCTGAGTAGCAGGTGGTGGATTTTGTGACCATTCCGTGTGCGCTACCGACGAGGTCTGTGTCTGCGTCCTCAAACAGCCAGAACGAAAGACAAGTAGCATTCATGGTGAGCGCATTGTCAGACAGAGGAAACCGAGTCTACAGGATCACAGAATGACTTGGTTCACTCGAGCAAACAGGCCTCCTATAACATCGTTCAAGCTATTCATGGGGTGACGAGATGACGGGTAGTAGTCATTCAAAGCAGCAGCAGCTGCTGCTGCAGCAACAACAACATTGGCGTCAACAGAGGCACCAGCGGCAGTAACATGAGGAGTGTTTCGAAGAACCAAAGTCCGTGTCGTGATTCGTGACGATTGTCACCGCTCTCAAATCGCCAGCCTCTCATCTGATGCCTTATCATTCACTATGTACATCGATGCCAACAATGCAGACTCAGGTGGCGAACCCCCACCTCAAGACAAGCTTGGTCGCGAAAAACACCGCTTCCACCACTGGCACTCACACCAAACCCCTCTACCACACACCAAAGCACTTTTAGGATGCAAATGAGAAGAGGCCATCGACATTCCACCTGGTTTAACGAATACTCACTGTCACTATCGACAACTGCAATCCACGGCGCCACTCAATCGAAAACCAACTGCACTATCTGCAATTGCGTGCATTAGCTCCCTACGGAAAGCCCACGCCTCCAACCCGCATGTCACACAAAGAACCACATCACGTCAATTTGTGATGGCAGAGTGCATGGCATCAACCAAAGCATTCATCGACATCTGCGCTGTAAGCACATCACTTGGCGAGAGTTGCAGTGATGCGAGCCTCAGTGCGAAGACACACCGTATGCGGCGTTGCATCACTTGTCTACACCACCCACATTCTCTCGGCTGCAGGACAGTTCCTCGTCACCTGCAAAAGTACCCACGTGCCTATGAGGAGACACTAGGCGATTGTCCACATTATCGGACTCACCCACAATCATCCACTTCTCATGCGTGCTTTGCAGAACGAAAAAAAAGAAAGCACGTGCACCACAAGCAACATCCCACATGATGACCGTTTCTGTCGCACTCAAACAAACCCACGCACTGGCCTGTTGGCCCTCCATCCTTCCACCTCTTTTCCTTCTCTTGCCAACTCCGAATGTGCCTCTCCCACCGACGGATGACGAGACGTGCCTCAGTGATTGCACACCAGAGAGGTGCGCCTTGCAGAGCATTCCTCACCGCGTCAGTTGTGCACCACCCTACCTCTCAATTGAGGTTGTGATTGAAAGCCCAGATGAAACAACTTCTTCACCGAGGAGTGATGTTTCATATGTGAGCTTCATCAGAAAGGATGAAGTGAAAGCAAGGAAAAGGGTGCATTTACACATGGAATGACTGCTCGTGCAAAGTGCGCTTGATGGGGTGCCGCTGTCAGATACTTCCATCATTGGCAGTTCAGGCACTGCGAATGATGCAGAGAAGACGCTCATCGCATTTTCACTGGTTGCACATTGACATCTCCGCAGTGACTACAGCCAGCACCTAAGTACATCCATTAACACCCCTTTCCCTCTAGCACTAGCAATCCACTTGTCCACGCAAGCCACGGCTTGTGACAAGGACTTACGCCACTCGTCGAAAATGTACACCAAGTCAAAGTAGCATCGACAATCCACTCTATCAAATGTGGGGAAGTCTCGAGTACACGCTACACAATTTGGGATTTCAAAGGACTGGTTGTCTACGTGGTAGGGAGTGAGAGAAGTAGCACTCCAGAAGTAGTGACTACACGAGAGATTTGAGGAAAGTCTTGCACTTGCAATCATGGGTAGGTACCGTCCCAATTTTGCACCAAACAGCACCTTCCATGAGGTTGGACGTTCCTGACTAGGACAAAAGGAGAAAAGGGAAGCGGTCATGTGCTGCTGGCATTTGTTGTCGCTTGGTCCCAATCAATTTGTGCAGGTCATCCACCAAATTACAAGGAAGATGTGTTCTCACAGAGTCGAGGCGCATGCCATGCAATGACTGCTTCTTAGACGTTCCACACAAACTCGCACTCGCAGCTCAGCCACATCACTTGTTATCTCCTCCTACTCTGGCTGCGCCAACAGCCACAGAGATCCTCTCACATCACCACAGCCTAACACCTGGCTGAGTGAGTTGTCTAATAAGTCCATTCTAAAGGCACGGCTCAACGCGACCATTGGGTCATGGAGCACAGCAATCGATTGTGCTCTCTTGCATTTAGTTGGCTTGCCTATTCATACTACTGTGCACTAGCGAGTAGATAGGGTTTTTAATTGATAGCTTAGAGATGAAGCAATTAGCATGCATGGCGTGCACACGGAAAATTATTCGCAGGATGACTGGTGTCGTTGCGACAAGCAAAAGCCTGTTGCTCGCCCACCTCAGACTAGAATGTTCTCCACCCCCTTGCATATCTGGATGTCTTCCTCTAAGGACTGCCGAAAATGCTGCGCTTCACCTTTATTCGTTGTCGCCATTGCAGTTTCCGCCTTCCCCGCAACCCCACGAGCACGTCGTGAGCAAATGGCCACGCAAGTGATCACGGTGTTACACTGCGCACTTTGTCTTATAGCTTGGTGAAGTGGACTTCAGCCACTTCCAAGCGGCCAGTGGTTTAAGTGCAAGTCTTCCTTTGTTACTGCCACCACATAATGTGTGTGATTCACATCCTGTCCCAGCAGGAGTGCGTTCCGTGGGGCTGAAAAGTACACGAATAGTGCCGTGGATGCGTTGACAGAACTTGTTTACTTTGCTACTGAAATAATCGCATCAAACACCTTGCGACTAGACCCCTCCAAACATGATTTACTAGTGCTTTGAAGCGGTCAGGAAAGCAGACTTATTCGTTTCACAAGGTCACCGAGTAGCTAAGCTTGCATCATAAACGCGACCATCAGTTTTTACAGCACCGATGGACCTGTACCCGAAGTGATCCGAGCCTTCTAATCCAAGAAGCAGGAGACCCTGCGCGCATTTTGGTAACACGGTGAAGCACAGTATAACCCACTTTAGTCGAGGCATAAAATAAGCGCATACGTTTCCGTCACAACTGAAAACGACAATCGTTAAGAGTGCTGTTGACTAGGTTTAGTCGCTCATTCAATCCACACTGGCATCAAGGGGAGCTTTGTGGTTTGCTTGAGGTTGTGACTCGCAGAAATTTGCTTTCGTTCTTTAACATCAACACCTCCCGTCAGCTTACAAGTCGCGTGGTGAGCATTCACCCCACTGAGATGGACTGTCCTCCACTACAAAGGATGCGTCTGGATAGAAATCTGCCATGAGGTGGTTGGTGGCGAGTCGTGTCCATTGCATGGTGCATTCCGACAGTACTTAACGGTTGCTGGAAGGTGGCCTGGAGAAGGGCATTCGGTGGACCAACATGATAGTGTCTGAGGGCAAGGCCCATTGCTCAAGCGTTACAAACTCATACGCTGTCACTTTTAAGCACCATTTCCATAAATGACGAAGGGGAGCGTCTAGGTTGTCTACTTTGTGTGCCGCGCGGGGCCACATTCTCCATTAGGAGCCAGCAGGTCAAGAGGGCTAGGAAAGCCGTTGGCTGGTAACGTGGTAGTGTGTAGGTGGTGGGTGGAGCACAATGCCTTTTAGTCAAGCCCTCGCCTAGAAGCGCAATAATGGCTCCACATTGTTGCGGCATAACTCTGCGCATTGCATAGGTGGCTGGCGGCCAAGCTCTAGCATTTCTGCTCCTTTGGCTTTAATCCTTCCCATAACCAGCATCCATGTCTCGCAGTGGCACTCACAAGGAGGGTGCAAGCACATGCAACTGCACCCATTGCAAAGGCTGCACAAAACGCCGAAACAACGAGAAAAAGAAGGGGTAGAGAAGATTGAGTCCACACATCTGTTTCATCGTAAATACATGATGAAATCGGGGTGTTAGCAGGAGGTGCGGTCAAATCGGTTTGACTGTTGCGATGCATCGCATTAGTTGGAATTGACCTGGAGACCGCAAACGTGTCACTTTGCTTGTATTAGTGATCACATGCCAAACACAAAGCAACGTCCTCGGTAACCTCATCCATCTCTCTATTTATCTATCTATTTATCTGCCTATCTAGCTATCAGTGTAGTTATCACTGCAGGGCTATTTGCTCTGCAAAGCGTGGATTTGGCGGCCCGTGAATAAATGCACGAATAGGTGCTAGGAGGACTAAAGGCCTGACAAAAGTCGGTCTGGAGATCTCACAGGTGATGTGCGAGTCCCGAAACCATTGGTCGAGGTTGGTGTCGATGCCGATAACGCTAGTGCGGATGGGTGGCTCGGAACCCTAATGCACAACCGTGTAGGTGCACACATTTGCGTTTCCGTAGGTGAGTTGAGTAGAGTTAGAAGTGTGCTGTGGAGAAGGGAAGTATGCCTGAGCAGGCTTGTCGTTTCATCGTAATTCCTCACATGGTGTGACTACTGCACTGACTACACTTTCCACTGAGATTGCGGAGGGTCTCATCTGTGCCGTCGTTGATCATGGGCAGCGTCGTCGGTGCTGCAAGCCACCACTAGTAATTCCCTTCTGACGATATCGTTCTTCTCTATTGAGAAATGACTTCAAATAGGCGACAAATTCGCCGACTCATGCGCAGTACAGGAACAGACGAGAAATTCAACTCGTAGGCCACCTGCTTAAAAACATGGTCAACTCGTTGCGGATTCACTTCAGCTTGCGCCAAAGCATCCATTACCGCTACCCATTCAATCTGCCAGCAAACCGGTTTTGACTTCGTCTCCACCCAAACATAGCCAACGTCGTTTTAGTTGAGGGAGGGCAGGTAGCACTTACACTGCCGTTCAATAATCACTCTTTCCTAACCACAACTAGCTAACAATACAATGGGACTAATACTTTCCGCTTGACTTGTCCATTAGCTGCGCGAAATTCAGTGCTAACTGCTCCACATTCTATGCCCGAGTTCGCGAAACAGTCTGCCAAGCAATCCACCTCTTTGATTTTTGGTTTGGTGTACGCGATTGGGGTGAAGCGAGTTGCGCTGGTCGGTGCTACCGAAACACGCCGCAAATTGACAAGTTCAACGACTTGCCCATCTCCCAATAACCTCGTTTCCAGCCCTGCACCAGGTGGAAGTGGGCAGAAGACGAAGTAACTCAAAGTGTATCTTGAAGCTCAGCTACACAAGTCGACTATTACCAGGTGCTTTGGAACATTGAGGAAACGATAGGCTACCATTCAGTCTTTCAATGACCCGATGCGTGCAACTACGAGAGTCGCAGTGCATTGCACGATATGCATGCGCAACTCCTACTTATTTGTGCTTCCACGCAATATCCATTCGCCTGCTGAAGACTGGTGCTTGCACCATGCGAACCGAGGAAGGGGAGGAGGTGGTCGAATTGGTTATTGACGGAGTGCTCATGGTAATGAATGCTCGCATCACACAAACGCTAAAAGCTCTAGACTGACCTGTTTTGCAGCACTCCTACCGACGATTATTCACTTGCAGTGGGAAACTGTAGTCGAGCCTACTTTGAAATGGATTGGGGAAGCCAGGTGGTTAGAGGTACGACATTAACTTCGCCGCCATAATGAGCCGCTAGCAATGTCTGGTCAGGCATATTGTGCGCATGCGTTCCTCCGACTTGTGTCGTCACAGTCCCAACTATGTCCCTTCTTGTACAACGAAGCAGTGCTAAAAGCGAATGCGTTGCCTAGGCTACAAGACCATTCCCAGCTGCAGTAGGACCATAGACTCATGATGCGCATACTCAAACTAGAACCTGCTTGCCCCGTCCCATCAATTTCACGATTCTGTTAATTGAATGATAGTCTTTGCGCACACTAGATCGGTTTCTCACAGTTGCTGTTCAACTGTCATCATTGCTTTCGTATCCAGTCTAAAGATAATGCAGTCCACCTTCGATCCACCACCACCACCATCCACACAACACCAACACTTTGAAAGAAGCAAAGCGAAGTACTCAGTACGGAAGCAAAGTCAGTATGAAAAGTCTAACCGAGAAAATGACGAGAGGAAATGACAATGACGGGTGCATGGCCAACCAAATAGGCAAGGACAACACGAGCGCAATAACTGCGTCTGTGGATGTGTCAACTATGCATGGTCTCATCGAAGAAGGTCTTGCCTTGTCTTCCAACTAATCTTCCACCTACACAAGGGCGAACACACAAAGAGCCAGATTGCGGGATGAAGAGTTTCGCTTCTTCACAGAAACCAATGCTCCTCCTATGGCCAGCCATGTGATGCGGCATAGTGCTCGATGGGGCACCTGTACTGATCGGCGGCAGTGGCTTTGGTATAGACGTCGTCCTCGAAGTACCTGGCACACTGGATTGCATGCTGCAATGCTGGGGAGTGCAGATCCGACAAGTCCGGAGCTGCAAGAGTCTGCAGGGTCCTAGCAGCATGGGAAGATGAGGAAGTAGCACTGACTTACATTGCACGGATGATTGCACACCTCTGCTCCCTCGTCAAAGTGAATTCGCGGCTCGTATGCTCGCCTTCCCTTTCAATGGGATAGAATCGCTTCTCCAACGCGTACCTCATGGGCTCACACACGGGACACTGCTGCTCCTCACAACTGTGAAAGTGCAAGACAAGCTGCTTGGCGGGAGCGCATTGGGGCAGTTTGCAGTTCACTCCTGCGCTGCAGTTCTCCATGTGACGATAGGCATTGCGAATCTTGAAGCAATGCGGATCGACGCAGATTGTGGGAGGTGTTCGCAACGTGAGACACCACTCACGTGCACGAGGAGTCGAAGCTGTTGCCTGAGTGCTAGCGTCCGAGCAACAACGTCGGAATCATCGACGTTGGTGAAAACACCCGGAATCACTTCAAGGTTTTCCATTCAGCTGGAAGAACAAAGAGCCCAGTCTGCAATGCAAGTAAAAAAAGAACAAATGAAACGGGAAGTGAATGCGGTGCGTGGCATTGCATGAGGCGCTACGCTGTGCAAGTTTGCTTTATCAACGATGACAAGGAACTGCTTGAGGCACTAACTTCGCCGCGTTGATCAACCAACTGACTGCCTGTATGAATGCTTGCAGCACTCACCAACGCAGACAAATTAAAACACACGCAATTTCTTCGTATGATTTAATCGTGGACGAGAGTTCAGCGACAGCGAATGAATTTAAAATGTAGCAAATGAGCCTGGAAACGGGGAAAGCGCCAATGCAGTGGATGGGTCACTAACGCATAATTCATGTGCACCTGAGTACTTCGAACAAAAGGAATATCACTAACACTGAATTTGACAAAGCCGCAAAGCACAGTCCATTATTATGTTAATTGTCGAGACAAGTGATGGTGGGATGACAGGCTCACTTTTTTGGTTTGGAAAGTCGACAGCCTGACGCAAGTGTGCTGCTAACTCGAGTCGGCCTGTTGCCAGAACGCAGGAGCACTCAAGTTGACGCAGAATGGGAGCTGTCTCTGAGTGGTAGAGCGGCAGAGCTGTGTGTAGCTGCCTTGGATTAGGCAGAAGCTGGAGCATGTAGAACCATGAAGACGCGCACCACTTGGAACAAAGCAAAGGTTGGCGCTCTTAACTGCACTCCCCTTAGCATGAAATGGAGCTTCTCGCAACTCAGTTGGAGTGCGTTGATTTGAGGACTGTTCAGTTTTGAAGAGGCGTTGGGCATTCCAACGCTCCCTGCATACGCATGTGTCAACGGATTGGCTGGATGACCCAATTCACTAGTCGTTCCAAAAGGCCATGCGGCTGCATTGTGAGTAGTCGGTTTTTTTAATAGAGAGAAATGCTTACGCAAAGTGCACATAGGGCTGTCTTAATTATGTTTTTTCCAGTGTCTTGCCCTCAGCGTACTCTTGGAGACGACGGAGACGCCGGTATCTGCAATGCCTTCGCTGCGACGTGTAAGGACGGAGTGGAGTAATGGTGGCAGTTCGCAGAGGAAGGCTTCAAAATACCGGAGGAATTTGAAAGGGTTTGAATTCGAGTAAGACACTTACCGGACTTCTGCTTGTTGGTAAGCTGCCACTAGCCAGGCAAGGATCTTTCTGTGTGCACACAGTGCGTGACATTGTTTTGAGTCCTGAGAAGTAGTATTTGGGAAACGGCGTCACCTCACTGATGGACTGCAGTAGTGTGCAACAAACCATCTACCAGCCGGGTGGGAAGGACACTTAATAAACGCCCTTGTGCACACGGGTTGGTTGTGCTCCAAAACACAATGTACAGTAAGACCAGGCATGTAGTGTTTAATACACACAACACAGCCGTCTAGCATTTGTAAATAGTTTGTTCAGCAAGGTGTCAATGCGTGACAGCCTACGCGGTTATTGTTGCAGTCTGATGAGGCAAATAACAAGTGGTGGCATGGAGCTGCAAGTATGGCTAAGTGTAGGAGGGTCGGAGCAGTGCGTTGCGTGGCGTGCAGCTCAACTCTGCAAGAATGCGTCATCTGCGCAATCGGGTGGCGGATGCATTGAAAGTGGCTGGAATTAAACGGCGTCCACTTACGGCAGTATGGTGATGTCCCTGCCCTCCACACTTTTGCCCCACCCGACATTGCATGAAGTGGTGGTCGAAATCATTTGCGCACCAAACCGCTGCTTGGCGCAGAACCTGGGTGTGACTCATCCCCAAGTGCAACTACCCTCCTTTGACGCCTTGTCCAGTCATTATTTTGGAGACTTTCTTTCGCTAGTGCCCACGACATGGACAGTTTCCTGTTGGAATGAACAAGGTGGAGATAACGAAAATGCGAACCACCTACTACCTCGAGTCATCTGCAACGCCTAGTCACATTCACCCCAACGCTTCTCGAATTCGGTGTGGTGGATGCAGAAGGGTATTTGCAAGTTCACCGGCACATCCGACGAACCCCGAAAGCACTTGTCACAAGCCACGGCTTGCGTAGACAGGTGGGATGTTGACGTTAGAGGGGAAGAAGTGAGGCTATTCGTGGGTGCCGATTGCCGAATCAAAGGCATGGGAGGGCACAAGAGGTTCCTTCTTGTGGGTGTGCGCAGACATGAGGTGCTTAGCGTCGTTTCTGCCTCATTTAGCGTGTGTCATGTGCCAATGCCACAAGCATCTGACATTGCCTCTCTTGCAGTGTGTTTTGCACCTTCTCTGACTTTCGACGTCTGCCACACTGGAGCGTGCTTTGCAGAGGTGGTGTGGACGTCCAGTGAGTTCCGTGCAATCCCGTCTGCACACCAGAGCTCCTGATTTCCACCAGAAACGCCCTCTTTGTCATTTAAATTCACATTGTGTGCACATGGCAATAAGCTCACTTGCGACAATTGTGGCGCCTCACCTGCAGACCTGGTTTGAGCGAAACCAAACCCCATTCGTGCATTGCCACTTACTAGTCAGTGGTGGGAATGAATGCGAGCAACTGTACACATTTAGGGCACGCTGATGTTGATGAGTTGGGGAGTGCTTTGATGCCCAGAGGGAGGATGTGAAGGATGGGGACACGATTTGTTGAATGTGCGCCCTCATGCGCACAGAGAGCCATTCTTTGATCATTGCACCACTAGCGTTCACTTCTTTGCACGGAGGTTCCTTTAGCGGTGTGCATCTGCGATGCATTTCAGTTGCCTTACACATTTCCCCTAACGTTCACCTGGAAGTTAGTGGGAGCATCCAGTTGTGTTGCAGATAAAAGACTTTAGAATACCGCAGCAATCCAACTCAACATCGAACGCTCTTTGATATTTTGAGCAATTAAATGAATTCAAGTTAGAGTTTGACCTGAACCGAGCGAGCGTACGAAGCAGTAGTCGATTCAGTCGAAGGGGATCAACTCAATCACACTGCGGTAGACGTATTTCTTGTCCTTCCATGCAAGCGGCAGTGCTAACCACCTCCACAAATGGCTCAACGTGAAACCGGGTTTTGGATTCAATTGCCGTTCGTAGGAGGAAGATCTATGATCGAGGAAGCAGACTGGACCGATAGCTTCTGGGGAATAAAGGTCAAGCAGGCACCAAAAATACATGTGCCTGCAGCAATTGCGTCAAGCTGTCGACTTTCCAAACCAAAAAAGTGAGCCTGTCATCCCACCATCACTTGTCTCGACAATTAACATAATAATGGACTGTGCTTTGCGGCTTTGTCAAATTCAGTGTTAGTGATATTCCTTTTGTTCGAAGTACTCAGGTGCACATGAATTATGCGTTAGTGACCCATCCACTGCATTGGCGCTTTCCCCGTTTCCAGGCTCATTTGCTACATTTTAAATTCATTCGCTGTCGCTGAACTCTCGTCCACGATTAAATCATACGAAGAAATTGCGTGTGTTTTAATTTGTCTGCGTTGGTGAGTGCTGCAAGCATTCATACAGGCAGTCAGTTGGTTGATCAACGCGGCGAAGTTAGTGCCTCAAGCAGTTCCTTGTCATCGTTGATAAAGCAAACTTGCACAGCGTAGCGCCTCATGCAATGCCACGCACCGCATTCACTTCCCGTTTCATTTGTTCTTTTTTTACTTGCATTGCAGACTGGGCTCTTTGTTCTTCCAGCTGAATGGAAAACCTTGAAGTGATTCCGGGTGTTTTCACCAACGTCGATGATTCCGACGTTGTTGCTCGGACGCTAGCACTCAGGCAACAGCTTCGACTCCTCGTGCACGTGCAGTGGTGTCTCACGTTGCGAACACCTCCCACAATCTGCGTCGATCCGCATTGCTTCAAGATTCGCAATGCCTATCGTCACATGGAGAACTGCAGCGCAGGAGTGAACTGCAAACTGCCCCAATGCGCTCCCGCCAAGCAGCTTGTCTTGCACTTTCACAGTTGTGAGGAGCAGCAGTGTCCCGTGTGTGAGCCCATGAGGTACGCGTTGGAGAAGCGATTCTATCCCATTGAAAGGGAAGGCGAGCATACGAGCCGCGAATTCACTTTGACGAGGGAGCAGAGGTGTGCAATCATCCGTGCAATGTAAGTCAGTGCTACTTCCTCATCTTCCCATGCTGCTAGGACCCTGCAGACTCTTGCAGCTCCGGACTTGTCGGATCTGCACTCCCCAGCATTGCAGCATGCAATCCAGTGTGCCAGGTACTTCGAGGACGACGTCTATACCAAAGCCACTGCCGCCGATCAGTACAGGTACCCCATCGAGCACTATGCCGCATCACATGGCTGGCCATAGGAGGAGCATTGGTTTCTGTGAAGAAGCGAAACTCTTCATCCCGCAATCTGGCTCTTTGTGTGTTCGCCCTTGTGTAGGTGGAAGATTAGTTGGAAGACCAAGGCAAGACCTTCTTCGATGAGACCATGCATAGTTGACACATCCACAGACGCAGTTATTGCGCTCGTGTTTTCCTTGCCTACTTGGTTGGCCATGCATCCGTCATTGTCATTTCCTCTCGCCATTTCCTTGGGTAGACTTTTGTATACTGACTTTGCTTCCGTACTGAGTACTTCGCTTTGCTGCTTTCAAAGTGTTGTTGGTGGTGGTGTTAGTGGTGGTGGTAGAATGAAGGTGGACCTAATTGAAAAATATTTTTAATAAGCGAACGGATTGTCTGGCAAGAACATAAGGCAAACAAAATATTGTGTAAATGTAACCTAAGTTATTTTAATACCACTTCCTTGTTAAGGCAAAAACAACACAATATAATAAGGCTCCTGCAAATGCCTAAAAAAAGAGCAACGAATTTTGGAACTGGAAACTTAGTACGACTTCGGCACGCAATAGAATCGTGAATTATGGAAGAAAACCACCCTAACTCAGACTGACACTTTCGGCGAATCTAAGGATGACATCAACTACGGGATCCTCAGATGCTAGTGATCTGCTAGATGCAAGTGATCTGGCACGAAATACACTCACACTTAGGTTCCGAGTTCGAGAGTATGCAGCGTTTAGGTAGGTAAGTGAACCTGCTCCAACATTTGATGTGATAGAGCTCGTACTCCCAAGTGTCCCACAACTTTCTTATAAAAAGCGGTTCATTCGATTCATGTTTGGCACGATTTACGAAATTTCCAGGTCGCATCAAATGAGCAACAAGGCGACGTTTGTTTTACTTTCCTAAGTATCCACTCAGCCACTTCAGTTTCAGTAGTCCCTCATTCAATTACGGTACAATGACGTCCCATTCACATTAAATACTGGCATGACTTATTTATGCTCTTCGTTTGGGCTTTAAGGCTCCGCCATTGTATTTCCGCTAGGCGGAATGGCATCCGGGCCATACCAATAGGCGCCAATCCCTCTCCACCATGGCAATGCATCATTCTCTCTCAAGTACCGTGCCTCCGATATCAGGAAAGCCTGGAGTCTGCAGTCAGGTTTGCATGCCTTACACGCATAAAATTTCTGCGCAGAATGCATACACTGCAAAGAGTGAACAGGAAAATAGGCAAAACACATTCAGTCTTGGTATTTTACGCTACCGTATTGTTTGTATTGCAGCACTACGTACTTTTCAACTACTCAGCGTTGAGAGCACCAAATTCCATTCAGGTGTACTTTTATCTACGCGGGCTTGTCGGACATCGAGGTTTCCACAAACGTCTTCGTCTGTACCCGTGATCCGCCAGGCTATTTGCGTGCTGGTAATCGTCCCTCTTCCATGCCAATATGTCTCAGTACGCCTTCGGAAGTGACCCGAAGTGATACATTGGCGAAAGCTGGATATGTGGAGACCCACTGTAGAGGGACTGACAAGTCGCCGAGCGAGAGCGGATTTCAACCAATCGAAACCACTACGTTATTCAACAGGAAACTGAAGCAATACAACCTAATCCAATTTCCATACAAACAAATCATGAGAGGATTCACAAACACTCACGTTCACTCTACGCACCTAGGCTTTGAATTTTGTCCCCATAAGTCCATTTACGATCCTTTGGAAAGTGCTCACAACCGTCTCCATATTCGGCTACGTTGCACACTTTGCAACCATGGCATAGGGGATGCAACAAACGCCAAGTAACCGTTTGCGTCACTTTACGTTGGCCATAAATCGCGTTTGCTAGCGCTAAACTACTAATGACTCATTTATGAGGCAAATGAACGCTTTTGTTACTCCCCAAAGAATCCTACGTGCATTTCACCAACTCACCTTCCACGGTTTGATTACGAAAGTGCAACAAGGGAGATGTTTTCATTTTCAACAATTCATTCGTTAGTTATACCTCGACCAAACTTCTAGTTCAGTTTCCTCTTGCCTTTTGCTGCTCCAATCACCTACCATCCCAACAGTAACTACCTCATAAATTGCAATGAAGCTGCCTGACTAACAATAACATGAGGTGGATGCGACGTAGCAGATTCCTCTTTGACTTACAAATGGTTATTGAGGCCGTGCCTACAGGAAACCTGCAATAATTCGAAACAAGAACACACATCCACGTCAAGCAAGGTATATTTTTGCTGTGTTTTGTCACTTCAACAAGAAAGTAATAAAGTTAGTCCAGATTCTACAACCAACTACGAGAGCTGTGTCATTCTAAACAGGATATGAGGTTCGCGCGAGACTCCAGTTTCCAAGCTTTAGGGCAATGCAGAGCGAAAATACTGGATACGACTCACATCTTAGCGAGTCAAGCCTCTCATTCAAGTGTCCACCCAAACGCAGAAGCTAACGTCATTTAAGACAGGACCTAGTTAGGTGCCTCGGAAGATGTAGATAGCAGGAGACTTGGATACACACGCCCTAAGCATATTTAAACCACTCAACACCACCAAAAGGAGTAGGCAATACCTTTACTAATTGTACTTAGAGGCTGTGGGAAGAAGAACCGCGATTCCCCAAATACTGTTCGCGCCGCAAAACTATTCAAAGCGACTTACTCCATGCCCTGGGTGGTTTGACGAGCAACATCCACCATCTCCTCCACATCGAAGTGCCGCTCGTGCACGTGGATGTGTTTGTAGAGACTGGAGCCCTCGCACCACTGCGTGATGATGGCTAATCGCGGCTTCGAGACAACGCCCATGAAGAGAAGGATGTTGGCATGACTTGTTTTCCTGGAAACAAAGTGCAAATGTCAATTGAATTCTGCTTTTAGTGACCCATCATCCAATCTCCACGACTGTAGCCTAGGACTCGGACTACGTCATCAATTTCGCCAGCTTCCCACTCCTTCTTCACGGTGGTACTTAGAAAGTCATTTGCCCTCGATTAAGGCGATGGCGACGTGAATCATACCTATCGAAATCATGTTTAAGTTTGCCAACCGCTTGCACAATCAATCGCCGATAGGAAGCAGTGAAGTATGAGGGAAATCATAAAGTTTTGTGTCCAAAGATATTACAAGACGCAACGCAAATCTCCCACAGGCGGTTGCACAGCGTCAAAACAGCAAGATTCACCAGTGCACCACCAGGTTGTTCCCTTAAACAGTCAGTCAAATTGCGAAACGCATCAGCTAAAGCAAAACACAACTTTAGGCACACACATATGAAAGCAAGTTCTTCGGTGTAATCCGTGATCACTGTCTGAAGTCTCCTTGACGTAAGGGAAACCAACTGGTGGCCAGAAAAGCCATTTCTGCAAGCATACTATTGTCATGACAATTCAAGATCACATCCAATCCAATTTGGTCTGAGGAAAGAGTCCTCTTCTATATCAGCTTAAAATCTCAAGGTTCAGGAATAAAGGCCAATTGATGGGCTCCTCACGCATGCCAAATAGAAATAATGTTAAAGTCAGATCCAATGAGCAAATCTAAACCGATCAGATACTGCAGACCAAATGGACAGAAATGGACAAGCTGAAGGGTTCGAACCTGAGAACATTAACCTCATTCTTGAACGCCTTCAACTGCGTTGGCGTGGGATCAACAACGTTGAGCTCCTTGATGGCAACATCCCCGTGCCAGTAGCCCTTGAACACCGTGCCGAAAGAGCCTGACCCGATGCGAGGACCCCTCTGGATCTCCTCTGCGGGAATCTCCCACTTGTCATTGGAGTCGTGGCGCTGAGGTGCAGGACAAAGTGCAAATTGAACTCACTCTCATAGTTTACTCTACAAGGATAGTATCATCTCCGTTAGTAGATTTGACCACTAATTTTCACATCTCCTGCGACGCATTTCCCACTATGGTGGTGGGTGACACCATTTATTTACACCAAACCAATGACCAATCATCCCTTCGGCAGTTGTTCAGACCTTCTTTCTGACTCGTGTGCTTTAGTTTCATTGAAGTGTCTTCTTTATTTACAAAAAGAAGCTCGTAAGCACCTACCACTTTGCTCGAAATGATGCAAATTACGTGTTGGTGACTGGACTAATCGGGATGCTGCATGAAAATAACTGCAGAATTTGCTTAGCAAATTCATTAATTTCTCAACGATGCGATCCAAACATTGTTGGTGGTGTGATAATGCATTGCGAAATGGCATAATTTAACAGTGAAGGCTGGATAAAGTGAGCCATTCACTAATTTGAATACTGATGCTAACTAATCTATAAGAATATGCGGGGAATGTAAAAAATCTGCCCTTTCCGTACAGGTTTGGAGGTGTGCCTAGACGCGAGGGCTAACAAACCTGATAAGCTCGAACACACGATTCCAGCATCCAACGCATCCAACACAAATGTTATAACTTTCGTTGCTACCAAGGCTTGCTAGCTCAAGGATGGAATTCCTAAACGTGCTACCACTGAAATATGAGTAATCCTATTCAAAACACCAATTTCGCCGTGTTGACACCACTGTTATTTGCAGTTGGTACCATTCATTGTTCATCAAGAGCAATCCAGATTTTGCAGTTGAATTGTGGAACGGTGAGTCTGCTAGTGCTCAACTTATGTAACAGATTAGCCAAGGCTTTGGGAAACTATGTTCAGGTGATTTAAACCATGAAAACGGGTCACATGGGAGTAAAGTGATAAGAATCTTGAACTGTAACGAAAACAGGTGCACGCCAAATTACAGCTGAATCATCGGCGAAATGACATTTGCCTCACTTGCCGATCTCTTCACTCCTATCGTAATATTGCAGGAACTCTAGCTAGATAAAGGGCACCTAACTAGGATTAACGCACCTACTGAAGGCGTCGTGACAACCTACATACAATCGCAGTTGCATAACAACACTGCATTTACCCAACTCATTTCAGCAGCACAACAGCGGTATAGACATTACTTGGCGTTGTCGAGACGTCGAGCCAGATCCATCGCCCCTTTCTGTTGACGATTTTGAGCGATCTTCTGTCTCCAGGTTGGGTGGAAAATGGTCCTTGCACTCACTTGAGTCACCACCACCAACGGCTGCATTGGAGGAACTGGAAGGCTGGTTACTGTCGTGCGGCTGTGGTAACGACAACAATTTCATGAAATCCCATTCCACAGCACTAGTTAACCCTGAATACCGCAGGAGAACTATTCTTTCAAGATTTTCAGAATAAGGAAGCAACAAAAGTATGGATCAGTTGGGAATCGCTTGCCCCAAGAACCGTCAGTCGACAGTAAGTAGAATGTGTACATCGCCGTTACTATGCTGTTTGCCAAATGAAATGACGCCAAGTGATTCAAACAGTCCATTGCAAAAAGGTTCAAACACAAACAACAAATATAAAAAACACAGTTACGAAAAGCTGCCTTTTCTGTGAGTTTAAAGCAAAAATTACGTTATTGTGTGAAGCACCGATTATCGCTTCGTCCAGAAAAAGGTTAACAATTTCCTCTTACAGTCTATACTCCGCTATTGTAACAAAGATACAATAAAACACCCCAAATCTAATCGTTATAAATGAGCAAGAGGCAAACATGTACTCATTTTTTGAACTTACCTTGAGAAGACTCACCCAGGCGATGCGATTGAAAGAAGAGAGCAGCCGTTGGGGATTAATGTGGTGGCAAACATTTAGGCTAGAGGAGGAGCGCTCACGGCTAACAGCAGTGAGTAGATGGGTCGAGGGCGTCGCCACCGCAGCGCCATCACGGACGCCGTCATCTGCCTCTGAGCCGCCTCCTCGCTGCTCCCCCTTCCACCCCATCCTTGCCACCGTAGCCGCCTCGTAGACATACACCTGCGCAGTTGTGGCTCTTGTCGGTCCTGCGGCGCAGATTGTACCGCTGGAGCCGTTCTGAACTGCCAACCAATTGGAACTGCGCTGACCACCACAATTTAGTCTAAAGGGAAATAAAACCACGAACTCCTTTCCCACATGAAGCGGGGCAAACAGGCTACTGAGTAACCGAGCATCAAGGGTTATAATTTGGCCCATTGGTGCATTACAGAAAAGCTGGAAGAGAAAACTAGAGTCTTTGAGATAATCCGTAAATTCGTGAGGGAAAAGTTCCATAGTGGTCAAAAAGTAAAACCGAGTGTCGTCATGATGATCATCAAGTCTCGGCTCAAACACAGTGTCCAAATGTAGTCATTTTTAATGGAACACTGGTTCTGATATCTTATTTGCATACCCAATTGGAATTCCATGTGCAAACAAAGTGGCGGGCAATCTTGAACGAGGTGCATAAAAACAAGTGAAAACACCGAACATTGACGAAGGTTCGGAATGTAAAACTATAAAAGGAGAGGCGACTAGGAGTAGCGATTCTCCAAAGTATAGAATGCTGTCAATCGAGTAATTCTTACGATGAAATAAGTGCATACCAACACCTCTGTGGTACGACAAACCAGGAAGACCAAATCATCAGACGCGCCTTCAAACGTCCTTCATAAACGCCAACTGCTCATTTTCCACGTTGCTCCTTAGTTGGCCATCACCGATTGCAGTGGAAATACTGTGTCATAGTTGGATTTTATGTGCTTAACGAGAGCACATGTGAAGCGAATCCATGTTATTGAGGTTTTGATAGTAGAATTTTTGAAGGGTCAAATCTCGTGCGTAAGGACATTGAGGTTCTACAATTGCTCACCTGTGCATTATCGGTGCTGGTTTGGGATAGGGTATTAAATGGAAACATGATTAACGGGGCACTCAGCTTGAGACTTCCTACTGATTGTTCTTCTTGGCTTTTCAATGCTTCACGAGAATATAGTGCCATGCGTGCAGCTTCCCGATACTTCCTTGAAGACAAAGGAAGACATGGTGTCTGAACAGAAAATATGTGTTGGGCAAGCAGAAGGGGATGGGGATCGCTGGCATGGCTTAGGAGCCAGCCCACATAGCATAGGCAATATGGCCACCCAAGTGATCAAATCGAAAAAACAAAGTATTACTTCGATCCTCTCTTCTACATCACGTAGTCTACAGTGCTTTTCTTGGTGAATCCCACGTGTTAGCCATCGCAAAGTAATCACTGCAAGTGAGGTGATGCTTAACCGCAACGTCGCTGAGCCCTCCTAACAATTCTACTGCATCTGGATTTATGCTGACCATCACGCCTATTCGTAGGTAGGCATTGGTTCGCCAGTCCAAAAGCAGATCTATGGAAGTGAGCAAAGCATTTAACACGGTATTGTGGCGACAGGATTTCGTGTATGCCCGCATTGTAGACGTCTCTATGCAGGTATGATAGGGAAATTTCGGAATGAAGCATTTCTAGATGGTTCACGAACAGTGTTGCTTCCGTTGTTAGTAGCTCCATTGCAGAACACGAGAATGGGGTAAGTGCCGAAGGTAGACGTCATTCTCAGTCCTCCTCTCTCAGGGCGTCAGCGATTCCCCGTCCATAGCACATGCAGTTCTTCTGTACCGCTACAGCTTGACATAAACAATGGAAATATAGATGTGATTCCGCCACTAATGCAGTGTCCCGTGTCTCCCTTGAAGACAAAAGGAGAAATAATACTTGGACACATATATATATATATATATATATATATATATATTCGGCAAAGAGAAAGGAACTAGGGCTGCTGGTATGGCCCATCATCCATCCCGCCCGCAGTAGGCACTATGGTCAGCCAAGTCACCACAACCGAAACTGGTGCTCAAACAAACATAGTATCGCACTGAGGTTTCCCAAAAGCATAGACGAAGGCATACTACTAAAGTAAAATGGTCTGAAAGAACATCAGAGGTGGCCATCGAACTGGACTCCTGAGCGGAATCACATGTCGTGGAGAGTGAGGAGCTCACGTGGTTGAACAGCCGGTGGCCTGAGAAGAAGATTGAGAACTAACGCGAATTTGCACGGGAACTCGTTGCTTTCGTGGTGTTGCTGTTTCAGCTGGTTGTTTTTGCGCAGGCAAAGCGTAGCAACTGTTTTGACTTAATTTCTCTGTAGAATGAAGTTACTGCGTTTGCTACGAATTGGCTTTGCTGAGACTCCAACCAGACGATTCAGTGACGCAGGTAAACTGAAGCAGGAGTCTAGTTGGTAGGCACTGTTTATGTGCCCCTCAGTGAGTTGCAGAAACCGTTGCCTTAGAAGTGGATTGTTCCTGCACTTAGAGGTGTCACCGATACACATAAAGCATATCTTTGTGTTTAAGCCAATCAGCAGAGGCCAAGGGAGACCGTTTTCTGGACACGCAGGCTCTCTCAGCAGGAATGCCAATGATATGGATGAATTCACTGAACACTAACAACTTGCCGATATTGTGCACACCTCTCCGGACATTCCACTTGGATCGAGTGGTTTTACTGGTTGAGCATTTGCCGATGTTAGAATACCGGTTTCCTGTTCCTGAATTTCGAGGAAAGAAATTGGGCGACTTGCTGCCACGACATTAAACCCGTCTCAACAGAAACAAAGGCTAAGATTGTTCTCATTGACAACAGTTGGTAGTAAGCAAGGAAGCCCTCATAAGGAGGGTCTTTAATCCAATGATAACTAAGCGTTAAGCTCCGTACATCACCTCGCGAATTGGGACTTCATGATTGTTCCAAATTATGGAAAACCACAACTTTACACGGCAAAGCATGAGGCCCATGCAATACATCGAGGGAATTATGTTCGACGCCCTTTTGACTCACTGAGACCGCAGCTTATTTTACAGTGCTGAATGCAGCTCCTGCAGACCTCTCTGAAGACGGAAGAAGACATGACACTGGGACAGAATATGCATTGTCGACCTACAGAAGAGCGTAAAAGCCACTAGTAAGTCTCGAAGGCAAGACCATGCAGAGAGGTGTAACGGGAGATCCTAAGTGGCTCACCACTAAAATCTAGAGTTAATCAAACAGTTAACGCACTACATAGCCCTTCATCTTCTCAGCGTCGTCGTAGGCGCGTGCCTCGGTTAAACTCCTGCATCAGCCATCACAACGCAATTGGTGCTGTGAGAGAAACACCCACGAGCCAACAGCACCGTCTTCTCTTGACAATTCTACTGCTGCTGAGGTTTCTCCTTGTACAGGAAGTGGATGGACAGAGGGAAGAATGTGTCAGCCATCAGGCACTGGTGTGGGAGCACGAACCTATAACAAAGGCCGAAGTGTACAACAGCTGTGTGGAGTTAGAATTTCCAATCCTACCCCACTTGCCACTTCTTTCGCACTTCACAACTGTCCAGCTACATCTGCGTGGGATTCATTCAGCTAATAGAGAAGTGGCGGAAGTACAGGGAGATCACATTATTGATATCTTCATGCGGGTACGGCAGACAGCTCCGTAACGAATCCTTCCCCTTGCTTCTGCTTCAAGGTTAGGGTTGCTTCAACTGTTGGTTGCGATCAGGCAGAAGGCGGCAATCGGGTGGGTTACCGAATGCAGACATCAGTTTCAGCGCATTTTAGGGTCATCGCAGATGCTTCCATCGCAGCAAATGAATGCCCTCCTCTTCACCAAGACTTAGCATTCAGAGATGACAATCAGGGTAGATGCTTGGTTTTCAATATCGAATTCGCCTTCGCTTGCCACCACTGTGGAGCCTCGAGACCTTCTCGAAGAAGGGCTTAGGTGTTACTGACAGGGCACAGTGACATCACCAAATAACGTATTGCGATCTGAACAATTCAACATTCAACGATTTCATTGAGGGCATTCCTGCGTAATTCACAGTCAATAAAATCAAGAATTGAATGGGCTTGCACCTCATTCTCCCTAGCTTATGATGCAAAAGACGCACAGGTACAGCTTGACAAAGGTATGGCTATCAACCCTTCGAGGAGCATGCATTGGTTCTCCCTCCTCCCGAGCTTGCATGAGGAAGACCTTCGGTCAGTGCAGTCTTTACGCTATTTGACAATGCTGGCCCTCGGTACAATTGTCTACACACTCACCTACAGGTCTCAGGATGCACTAGAAAGGACAGATGGATGGAAGGCGTTGAATGCGTTGCACCATTCGACAGCATTAGAGGTGCAGCATTTCTCGATCTCGTCCATGATCAAAACCACTACAAGAAATCAATGCTTAAGTAATTGGCACTGGCTGACTGCATTATTGTGGTGGAATAGCTTGTACTGATCACAGTGAATGCTGCACCTGGGGCGATTAGCGGTGTGGCTCGTGGTGGCTAAGTCCTGTCAAGATAGATTGTCGTCTTTTAAATAGTTGCATAAGGTGCTACTGACAGTCTTTGCATTCGTCAGAAACAAAACTAAAGTTTTCAGCTCGCATTAGTTGCACATCGAGCCTGGGTGAGCAGCAGACTGTGGGAATTAACTGTCCTGCCGCTGATCACGTTTGCCGCCAAGGATGGGACAAGACTATGCATACGGCACCGAATTGCTGCTGCTCTGACTACCCTCCAAGATAAGCTAGAATAAATGCATCATTAACATCTGAAACTGAGCCACATTTTAGGTTGATCATTTAGTTGATATCACCATTGGTTGTCGACGCATTCGAAAACCACACATCATGCGTTTATATCAAGGCTAACAGGACTTGCTGAGTTATCAGATGTCTCAACTGTTGAGCCACAATATGACTCCTGCACCATGCCAATCGGTCGCAGCCAAACGTGATTAAATGAAACATTTGTAAGTGGGCAGACAATTCGGCCCTCGAACGCTGGCATTCATGACGTTCGTTTGAGAGCAATGCTTTTAAGCAATGTACTTAAACAAGCCGTGTAATTTGTAGGCACTTGGTATGGCACTCCTCGTGATGCTGTACGATGGAAGGAATGCCTCACCTATGACAGTATTTTGCCAACCATTTTAGCACTATATGCTAGCACCAATTTGAAGGCGTGCAGTTCCCACCTATCCCCTAAAGCCGCAACACCCTAGGAGGATTTGGAAGAACAAATATTACTGATGCACAAAAGAGCCGGGGGCGGAGGCTTTTGGTGGTATACAGGTGAATGAAATACCGAATTAAACAAAGTGCCTATATGTTTACATTACCTGCAGCAAGAGTACATGCTGACATTTCTACAGGTGTGCCAATAAAAACCACCAATTTTTCCTCTATCAAATGCTATGCTTCGTTCTCCCTCATTTCTTGCTCAAATTTAAATAATTACACAGGTCAAGGAAACGCATGATTGCTTTTAATGGCTTGGAATACACCACAGCACATTCACTGTATTAATTGCTTCCTACGAGATTCCAAGCCCTCACATTCACAACTCGGTTCATTTCATTTGTAGCCACAAAATTTGGTGTCCTTGCAAAACTTCAAGTCTACATCGTGAGCGGTGTGCAAGAGTCGGTGCATGAGTCTGCGTGAGAAAGTGTGAACGCAAGTGATGCCACATTCGATGAAGCCTCATTTCAAACGGAGGAGTCCACGTGAGTAGGCATCTGCAAATCATTTCACAAGCAAAGTCCAGGCAAACTTCCTGCCTTCATTCTTATAATTCAGTCAAAATGGGCTGTTTCCAGCGAATTCCACAAAGTGTAGCAGAAAGAGATGCATTGAACCTCACTCATTTTGCCAACCGGATTACCTTAAAAGACGATGAATCGTTAGGATAGTATGCGGGTCCATTGTAATGTAAAAGTGCATACAGGAGTGTGAATCGAGTCATGCGAGACTTAAAAGACACAGGCACGTGTTCTACAAATCACGCTGCAATCTAGCAGACATCGAACATCAGGTCTGGTCGGATTCTCCATGGTCCCTGCGTATCTCACGGCACACACGGAATAGCAGCCTGTAGTACGCTTCCATGCTCGGCGATGTAGTCCAAATGCTGTTCTCGAGCCTACACAGAGCCTCGAAGTAATCGATCACTCTCTGATGATTGTAGAATGAGGGATGAAGATCTGGAGTAATGAATTTGGCCCTGGGTTACATGAGTTAGTGGTAATCAGTAAGACCTACATTATTCGAACAAGAGAACTGCGGAAGTCTGCATCGAATGCAGCCCGCCAACCCTCGTTTTCACGATTGTCACTTGCGATTGGAGGAGGGTGATTCGCAGCACCATCATCGTGAATAGACTGGGAATAGGCATGGATGACTGCAGCCAGACGCTCAGACGTGGTGCATACTGTTGAACAAGGGATGTTGAATTGCTGAGATGCTTCTGCCTGACCAGCAATGGCACTACCTACTCCATTGAACTGGGAACTGGAAGTGGAATCAGGCTGGTCGGATTGCTGACCGGGAGGAGTTGAATCTGTTGCCTGAACCCTCGCGTTAGAACTGTCATCCGCCATTAGCCTGGTAATAGATGGATAATATATGTGCAAAAGGTGGACTATATTGCGCGTCAAAATTTATAGCAGCATTTAAGATGATAATAAACATGAGGGCACTCAAAGCACCCCTGCAATAACTGGTGCACCAGATTTACGAGAACATTTGGTAGCCACAGAGACTGAATAATGGCCTTTACACCAGCATCAAAGGTAAGTGCTCGCATTGCTAACCTTTCGTTGCGTCTCATCTACTGCCAGTGTTGCGGCGAACCCTGCTACCTACAAGCATTTCCGCTTGAGCTGTCATCATCGTCATGAAGGTCGAATGCCCAAAATAATCCTCAATCACTTGTACATTTCCGGCAATGTGCCAATTTCCTCTCCTTATTCCTTGACTTGCCTAAAAAATTTCCCCTCCTAATCATAATGCACACTTAATTTCGTGTGGAAGTAATTGCTAACTAATCCAGTGCAAATAGTGTCAATAGATTAAAAGCGGAAGTTGATAAGAGTGGTGACGCGTTTCCTCTGGGGAAGCGAATCAGTCTCTCCTGATGGCGTTTTGATAGAAGAAGTAGTTGTTTTTAGATACGCTGCAGTAGTGAACGCGAAAATTGCTCAAATGACATAGATAAGTGGCAGAGGAGAGCAAGCTAGTGACAACATCTTCGATGACCAAACCAGTTTCATTCAGAGAGTTGTGCCCAGCATTGTTAGCAGAGCAACTTCCATAGAGTCACCTATCAAAGAGTCTTAAGCACAAGCAGGACAAAATCTGCTCTAGGAATTCTAGCTGGCTACTATGACGCCCAGTGAGCATCGAGCAGAGCGATGAACCAACTATTTGTCGGGTCAGCTGCGTCGACTGCTTTCAACATCTGATCAGAGCCTCGAACACAGAAATGTCTATGCTGACAAACCAGTCTGCGATTACTTCACTGCCCTTTGCCACTTACATCACCTCAGCTCAGTTGACAGTTCTCATGGAGACCCTTGCGCTTCCTTTGGGCTCCTGTGAGGGACAGTAGTGTTTAGCACAGATTAATTGCAAGATTCAACGATTCGCCTAAGCCGGCATATCTACGACAAGGCCGATGGGGAGCAGAAGCTACAGTGGTTGTGAGGCCAGAAAGGCAAGCAATGCTTAGTAATCGACACAACTCCAACCTTCTCAAGTCACTAGCTGCCTCTCACTTGTAATAAATTTTGCATTTTTGGTGACATGCCAAGTCAATTACCAAAGCACATTTGCAATGCGTGGCATCAGTGATACACACTGATTCACATGCGGCGTACATGGTTGTGTCTGTCATTGCAAATGTAGTTGACTAACTATGCATGTGTTTTGGTGGTCGGCCAATTTGGCAGCGCAGTTAATATTAAATGCGACACTTTCCCTCACCGCAAAAGACACGCTCCCACATAAATGCATAGAAAAGCCGATCTTGGCCTTAGAAACTTTTGCCATAAGAAACAGCCCCTATTTAACTCTCCATACTTCCTCATCACCACCATCGATGACCAGTAAAGCATTTTGAAGAGACACAACAAGTCGGTGGCTGAATGCATTAAAATGTGTTTACAGCCTCCTAACGGTAACGAGTTTGCGAATCGCCCCTCCCACAGCAGTAGTGCTACGTCTGAGGGGAGAGATTGGCGGGTTGCTTTCGATGATGGAATCCGAGGCTACATTGTCCGATTAATGTAAGTGGCTACTTATTGTCAATAACCCACAAATTTTAGGGCCAAATTCCTCATTCCATACCTAGATCCTCTATTCCGTAATCATCGACGAGTGATCGACCGTTTGGTGTCCCTAAGCAGGCTCGAAAATAACATTTTCACTACAGCTCCCACCAGTGAAGCATATTACAGCCTGCTTTTCGCTTTGTGCCGTGGGATGCGCAGGAGTGATGTCTAATGCTCGACGCCCAGTGAACTGCAGCGAGGTTCACAGCAGTTGCATCCATGTCCACCCAGCCTTATGTGATTCGGCTAGCACACTGGAGCCATAGACATCACAAACGCTATCACTCATGCCTCAGAATTCTTTCGATGTAATTCTGCATGGTAATAAACTTATTCGCGATTATTGTGGCTTCTCGTCTTAATGGCCACTTCGGCAACACCCGAATTTCCAAATGAGCTGACACTTGCTGGTCAGAGAAAGTGATGAATGCGACTTGTGAGATCCACTTTGGCAAACTTCTAATTTTGGAGGAATTGGCAGACACCTACTCTCAGAGAAGTGTCAGCGTTCAGTAGAGTTCCATCGGGTGTAACATCGCCTGCGTTCACACCTTTGTGCGCAAATCTCGGGTTTGTTTTAACTGCCTTAAGCACCTGCCTTAGTGTGGGCTTGGAATCGCGTAAGGCTACCAACTACGACACCTGACAGCAATAATCTTTGGCATTGCATAGACCAACTTTAATACCGGTGTTCACTGGTATCCATAAGAACGGCTAAACCATTCCTTCATTGACGGGTTTCCCACGTCGCTGTATGCATCTCATAATACTGCTCCGAGAGTAGCTCAACGACGCCATTTTATTCATCACCGCAACACATGTCTCCATATTCACCATCTTTACGCATTTAGTCACACAATTTGACTACTCGTGGGTCTATATAGGCCGCGAGAACAGGCTGTGGAAAAAGATGCCGCATTCCGATTACATCGGAAAAAGAGAAAGTGGATCATTGTGATACAGGAAAAACTCTTCCCTTGTCTTGTTCATGATGAGTATATGCTATACATAACATCGCCTGTGCAAGCCCAAGAAACGAAACGCCTGACTTTGGCTTTGGTTGGGAGTAAACAAGAGACAGAAAATAGATTTCGTGGTACAAATGGACGGAAGGTGAGGAAGTTATTGACTATCCAGGATGCGGACAGTGGTCCATTGAACTCATTAGACCACCTAACAGCCATTCACTTCAGGTGTGGAAGTGAGCAGCATATCCATTCAGAGCATCCGATCAGTTCTGTCATCCAGCAACTTTGCTGGTGCGTGCGCAGATTGAGAACACTGTGGCGTCCAGACTTACCTAGCAACGAAAATTAATGCAGTTGGGATGTGCCCCATTTCACACCATCAGGCTGTGTCTTAACGCTCACACCTTACCTTACAGCATCCAACAGGTTGTACAGATAAATACGCAAGCACAGCCATGTCACATCTCACAGTTCCCCTACACATTAGTTGGCGCATCACACGACTTGACGCCACTAGATCCTCCTGAGTAGCAGGTGGTGGATTTTGTGACCATTCCGTGTGCGCTACCGACGAGGTCTGTGTCTGCGTCCTCAAACAGCCAGAACGAAAGACAAGTAGCATTCATGGTGAGCGCATTGTCAGACAGAGGAAACCGAGTCTACAGGATCACAGAATGACTTGGTTCACTCGAGCAAACAGGCCTCCTATAACATCGTTCAAGCTATTCATGGGGTGACGAGATGACGGGCAAGGAAAAGGGTGCATTTACAGATGGAATGACTGCTCGTGCAAAGTGCGCTTGATGGGGTGCCGCTGTCAGATACTTCCATCATTGGCAGTTCAGGCACTGCGAATGATGCAGAGAAGACGCTCATCGCATTTTCACTGGTTGCACATTGACATCTCCGCAGTGACTACAGCCAGCACCTAAGTACATCCATTAACACCCCTTTCCCTCTAGCACCAGCAATCCACTTGTCCACGCAAGCCACGGCTTGTGACAAGGACTTACGCCACTCGTCGAAAATGTACACCAAGTCAAAGTAGCATCGACAATCCACTCTATCAAATGTGGGGATGTCTCGAGTACACGTTGCACAATTTGGGATTTCAAAGGACTGGTTGTCTATGTGGTAGGGAGTGAAAGAAGTGACACTCTAGAAGTAGTGACTGCACGAGAGATTTGAGGAAAGTCTTG
This sequence comes from Taenia multiceps, assembly GCA_001923025.3. Classification (NCBI taxonomy): domain Eukaryota; kingdom Metazoa; phylum Platyhelminthes; class Cestoda; order Cyclophyllidea; family Taeniidae; genus Taenia; species Taenia multiceps. The sequence continues at coordinate 45,254,744 of CM010311.1, read as the reverse complement.
CATTTGCAATCATGGGTAGGTACCGTCCCAATTTTGCACCAAACAGCACCTTCCATGAGGTCGGACGTTCCTGACTAGGGCAAAAGGAGAAAAGGGAAGCGGTCATGTGCTGCTGGCATTTGTTGTCGCTTGGTCCCAACCAATCTGTGCAGGTCATCCACCAAATTACAAGGAAGATGTGTTCTCACAGAGTTGAGGCGCATGCCATGCAATGACTGCTTCTTAGACGTTCCACACAAACTCGCACTCGCAGCTCAGCCACATCACTTGTTATCTCCTCCTACTCTGGCTGCGCCAACAACCACAGAGGTCCTCTCACATCACCACAGCCTAACGCTTGGCTGAGTGAGTTGTCAAACAAGTCCATTCTAAAGGCACGGCTCAACGCGACCATTGGGTCATGGAGCACAGCAATCGATTGTGCTCTCCTGCATTTAGTTGGCTCGCCGTTCATACTACTGTGCACTAGCGAGTAGATAGGATTTTTAATTGATAGCTTAGAGATGAAGCAATTAGCATGCATGGCGTGCACACGGAAAATTATTCGCAGGATGACTGGTGTCGTTGCGACAAGCAAAAGCCTGTTGCTCGCCCACCTCAGACTAGAATGTTCTCCATCCCCTTGCATATCTGGATGTCTTCCTCTAAGGACTGCCGAAAATGCTGCGCTTCACCTTTATTCGTTGTCGCCATTGCAGTTTCCGCCTTCCCCGCAACCCCACGAGCACGTCGTGAGCAAATGGCCACGCAAGTGATCACGGTGTTACACTGCGCACTTTGTCTTATAGCTTGGTGAAGTGGACTTCAGCCACTTCCAAGCGGCCAGTGGTTTAAGTGCAAGTCTTCCTTTGTTACTGCCACCACATAATGTGTGTGATTCACATCCTGTCCCAGCAGGAGTGCGTTCCGTGGGGCTGAAAAGTACACGAATAGTGCCGTGGATGCGTTGACAGAACTTGTTTACTTTGCTACTGAAATAATCGCATCAAACACCTTGCGACTAGACCCCTCCAAACATGATTTACTAGTGCTTTGAAGCGGTCAGGAAAGCAGACTTATTCGTTTCACAAGGTCACCGAGTAGCTAAGCTTGCATCATAAACGCGACCATCAGTTTTTACAGCACCGATGGACCTGTACCCGAAGTGATCCGAGCCTTCTAATCCAAGAAGCAGGAGACCCTGCGCGCATTTTGGTAACACGGTGAAGCACAGTATAACCCACTTTAGTCGAGGCATAAAATAAGCGCATACGTTTCCGTCACAGCTGAAAACGACAATCGTTAAGAGTGCTGTTGACTAGGTTTAGTCGCTCATTCAATCCACACTGGCATCAAGGGGAGCTTTGTGGTTTGCTTGAGGCTGTGACGCGCAGAAATTTGCTTTCGTTCGTTAACAAGTCGCGTGGTGAGCATTCACCCCACTGAGATGGACTGTCCTCCACTACAAAGGATGCGTCTGGCTAGAAATCTGCCATGAGGTGGTTGGTGGCGAGTCGTGTCCATTGCATGGTGCATTCCGACAGTACTTAACGGTTGCTGGAAGGTGGCCTGGAGAAGGGCATTCGGTGGACCAACATGATAGTGTCTGAGGGCAAGGCCCATTGCTCAAGCGTTACAAACTCATACGCTGTCACTTTTAAGCACCATTTCCATAAATGACGAAGGGGAGCGTCTAGGTTGTCTACTTTGTGTGCCGCGCGGGGCCACATTCTCCATTAGGAGCCAGCAGGTCAAGAGGGCTAGGAAAGCCGTTGGCTGGTAACGTGGTAGTGTGTAGGTGGTGGGTGGAGCACAATGCCTTTTAGTCAAGCCCTCGCCTAGAAGCGCAATAATGGCTCCACATTGTTGCGGCATAACTCTGCGCATTGCATAGGTGGCTGGCGGCCAAGCTCTAGCATTTCTGCTCCTTTGGCTTTAAGCCTTCCCATAACCAGCATCCATGTCTCGCAGTGGCACTCACAAGGAGGGTGCAAGCACATGCAATTGCACTCATTGCAAAATCTGCACAAACAGCCGAAACAACGAGAAAAAGAAGGGGTAGAGAAGATTGAGTCCACACATCTTTTTCATCGTAAATACATGATGAAATCGGGGTGTTAGCAGGAGGTGCGGTCAAATCGGTTTGACCGTTGCGATGCATCGCATTAGTTGGAATTGACCTGGACACCGCAAACGTGTCACTTTCCTTGTATTAATGATCACATGCCAAACACAAAGCAACGTCCTCGGTAACCTCATCCATCTCTCTATTTATCTATCTATTTGTCTGTCTCTCTAGCTATCAGTGTAGTTATCACTGCAGGGCTATTTGCTCTGCAAAGCGTGGATTTGGCGGCCCGTGAATAAATGCACGAATAGGTGCTAGGAGGACTAAAGGCCTGACAAAAGTCGGTCTGGAGATCTCACAGGTGATGTGCGAGTCCCGAAACCATTGGTCGAGGTTGGTGTCGATGCCGATAACGCTAGTGCGGATGGGTGGCTCGGAACCCTAATGCACAACCGTGTAGGTGCACACATTTGCGTTTCCGTAGGTGAGTTGAGTAGAGTTAGAAGTGTGCTGTGGAGAAGGGAAGTATGCCTGAGCAGGCTTGTCGTTTCATCGTAATTCCTCACATGGTGTGACTACTGCACTGACTACACTTTCCACTGAGATTGCGGAGGGTCTCATCTGTGCCGTCGTTGATCATGGGCAGCGTCGTCGGTGCTGCAAGCCACCACTAGTAATTCCCTTCTGACGATATCGTTCTTCTCTATTGAGAAATGACTTCAAATAGGCAACAAATTCGCCGACTCATGCGCAGTACAGGAACAGACGAGAAATTCAACTCGTAGGCCACCTGCTTAAAAACATGGTCAACTCGTTGCGGATTCACTTCAGCTTGCGCCAAAGCATCCATTACCGCTACCCATTCAATCTGTCAGCAAACCGGTTTTGACTTCGTCTCCACCCAAACACAGCCAACGTCGTTTTAGTTGAGGGAGGGCAGGTAGCACTTACACTGCCGTTCAATAATCACTCTTTCCTAACCACAACTAGCTAACAATACAATGGGACTAATACTTTCCGCTTGACTTGTCCATTAGCTGCGCGAAATTCAGTGCTGACTGCTCCACATTCTATGCCCGAGTTCGCGAAACAGTCTGCCAAGCAATCCACCTCTTTGATTTTTGGTTTGGTGTACGCGATTGGGGTGAAGCGAGTTGCGCTGGTCGGTGCTACCGAAACACGCCGCAAATTGACAAGTTCAACGACTTGCCCATCTCCCAATAACCTCGTTTCCAGCCCTGCACCAGGTGGAAGTGGGCAGAAGACGAAGTAACTCAAAGTGTATCTTGAAGCTCAGCTACACAAGTCGACTATTACCAGGTGCTTTGGAACATTGAGGAAACGATAGGCTACCATTCAGTCTTTCAATGACCCGATGCGTGCAACTACGAGAGTCGCAGTGCATTGCACGATATGCATGCGCAACTCCTACTTATTTGTTCTTCCACGCAATATCCATTCGCCTGCTGAAGACTGGTGCTTGCACCATGCGAACCGAGGAAGGGGAGGAGGAGGTCGAATTGGTTATTGACGGAGTGCTCATAATAATGAATGCTCGCATCACACAAGCGCTAAAAGCTCTAGACTGACCTGTTTTGCAGGCACTCCTACCGACGATTATTCACTTGCAGTGGGAAACTGTAGTCGAGCCTACTTTGAAATGGATTGGGGAAGCCAGGTGGTTAGAGGTACGACATTAACTTCGCCGCCATAATGAGCCGCTAGCAATGTCTGGTCAGGCATATTGTGCGCATGAGTTCCTCCGACTTGTGTCGTCACAGTCCCAACTATGTCCCTTCTTGTACAACGAAGCAGTGCTAAAAGCGAATGCGTTGCCTAGGCTACAAGACCATTCCCAGCTGCAGTAGGACCATAGACTCATGATGCGCATACTCAAACTAGAACCTGCTTGCCCCGTCCCATCAATTTCACGATTCTGTTAATTGAATGATAGTCTTTGCGCACACTAGATCGGTTTCTCACAGTTGCTGTTCAACTGTCATCATTGCTTTCGTATCCAGTCTAAAGATAATGCAGTCCACCTTCGATCCACCAACACCAACACTTTGAAAGAAGCAAAGCGAAGTACTCAGTACGGAAGCAAAGTCAGTATACAAAAGTCTAACCGAGAAAATGACGAGAGGAAATGACAATGACGGGTGCATGGCCAACCAAATAGGCAAGGACAACACGAGCGCAATAACTGCGTCTGTAGATGTGTCAATTATGCATGGTCTCATCGAAGAAAGTCTTGCCTTGGTCTTCCAACTAATCTTCCACCTACACAAGGGCGAACACACAAAGAGCCAGATTGCGGGATGAAGAGTTTCGCTTCTTCACAGAAACCAATGCTCCTCCTATGGCCAGCCATGTGATGCGGCATAGTGCTCGATGGGGCACCTGTACTGATCGGCGGCAGTGGCTTTGGTATAGACGTCGTCCTCGAAGTACCTGGCACACTGGATTGCATGCTGCAATGCTGGGGAGTGCAGATCCGACAAGTCCGGAGCTGCAAGAGTCTGCAGGGTCCTAGCAGCATGGGAAGATGAGGAAGTAGCACTGACTTACATTGCACGGATGATTGCACACCTCTGCTCCCTCGTCAAAGTGAATTCGCGGCTCGTATGCTCGCCTTCCCTTTCAATGGGATAGAATCGCTTCTCCAACGCGTACCTCATGGGCTCACACACGGGACACTGCTGCTCCTCACAACTGTGAAAGTGCAAGACAAGCTGCTTGGCGGGAGCGCATTGGGGCAGTTTGCAGTTCACTCCTGCGCTGCAGTTCTCCATGTGACGATAGGCATTGCGAATCTTGAAGCAATGCGGATCGACGCAGATTGTGGGAGGTGTTCGCAACGTGAGACACCACTCCACGTGCACGAGGAGTCGAAGCTGTTGCCTGAGTGCTAGCGTCCGAGCAACAACGTCGGAATCATCGACGTTGGTGAAAACACCCGGAATCACTTCAAGGTTTTCCATTCAGCTGGAAGAACAAAGAGCCCAGTCTGCAATGCAAGTAAAAAAAGAACAAATGAAACGGGAAGTGAATGCGGTGCGTGGCATTGCATGAGGCGCTACGCTGTGCAAGTTTGCTTTATCAACGATGACAAGGAACTGCTTGAGGCACTAACTTCGCCGCGTTGATCAACCGACTGACTGCCTGTATGCATGCTTGCAGCACTCACCAACGCAGACAAATTAAAACACACGCAATTTCTTCGCATGATTTAATCGTGGACGAGAGTTCAGCGACAGCGAATGAATTTAAAATGTAGCGAATGAGCCTGGAAACGGGGAAAGCGCCAATGCAGTGGATGGGTCACTAACGCATAATTCATGTGCACCTGAGTACTTCGAACAAAAGGAATATCACTAACACTGAATTTGACAAAGCCGCAAAGCACAGTCCATTATTATGTTAATTGTCGAGACAAGTGATGGTGGGATGACAGGCTCACTTTTTTGGTTTGGAAAGTCGACAGCTTGACGCAATTGCTGCAGGCACATGTATTTTTGGTGCCTGCTTGACCTTTATTCCCCAGAAGCTATCGGTCCAGTCTGCTTCCTCGATCATAGATCTTCCTCCTACGAACGGCAATTGAATTCAAAACCCGGTTTCACGTTGAGCCATTTGTGGAGGTGGTTAGCACTGCCGTTTGCATGGAAGGACAAGAAATACGTCTACCACAGTGCGATTGAGTTGATCCCCTTCGACTGAATCGACTACTGCTTCGTACGCTCGCTCGGTTCAGGTCAAACTCTAACTTGAATTCATTTAATTGCTCAAAATATCAAAGAGCGTTCGATGTTGAGTTGGATTGCTGCGGTATTCTAAAGTCTTTTATCTGCAACACAACTGGATGCTTCCACTAACTTCCAGGCGAACGTTAGGGGAAATGTGTAAGGCAACTGAAATGCATCGCAGATGCACACCGCTAAAGGAACCTCCGTGCAAAGAAGTGAACGCTAGTGGTGCAATGATCAAAGAATGGCTCCCTGTGCGCATGAGGGCGCACATTCAACAAATCGTGTCCCCATCCTTCACATCCTCCCTCTGGGCATCAAAGCACTCCCCAACTCATCAACATCAGCGTGCCCTAAATGTGTACAGTTGCTCGCATTCATTCCCACCACTGACTAGTAAGTGGCAATGCACGAATGGGGTTTGGTTTCGCTCAAACCAGGTCTGCAGGTGAGGCGCCACAATTGTCGCAAGTGAGCTTATTGCCATGTGCACACAATGTGAATATAAATGGCAAAGAGGGGCGTTTCTATTGGAAATCAGGGGCTCTGGTGTGCAGGCGGGATTGCACGGAACTCACTGGACGCCCACACCACTTCTGCAAAGCACGCTCCAGTGTGACAGACGTCGAAAGTCGGAGAAAGTGCAAAACACACTGCAAGAGAGGCAATGTCAGATGCTTGTGGCATTGGCACATGACACACGCTAAATGAGGCAGAAACGACGCTAAGCACCTCATGTCTGCGCACACCCACAAGAAGGAACCTCTTGTGCCCTCCCATGCCTTTGATTCGGCAATCGGCACCCACGAATAGCCTCATTTCTTCCCCTCTAACGTCAACATCCCACCTGTCTACGCAAGCCGTGGCTTGTGACAAGTGCTTTCGGGGTTCGTCGGATGTGCCGGTGAACTTGCAAATACCCTTCTGCATCCACCACACCGAATTCGAGAAGCGTTGGGGTGAATGTGACTAGGCGTTGCAAATGACTCGAGGTAGTAGGTGGTTCGCATTTTCGTTATCTCCACCTTGTTCATTCCAACAGGAAACTGTCCATGTCGTGGGCACTAGCGAAAGAAAGTCTCCAAAATAATGACTGGACAAGGCGTCAAAGGAGGGTAGTTGCACTTGGGGATGAGTCACACCCAGGTTCTGCGCCAAGCAGCGGTTTGGTGCGCAAATGATTTCGACCACCACTTCATGCAATGTCGGGTGGGGCAAAAGTGTGGAGGGCAGGGACATCACCATACTGCCGTAAGTTGACGCTGTTTAATCCCAACCACTTTCAATGCATCCTCCACCCGATTGCGCAGATGACGCATTCTTGCAGAGTTGAGCTGCACGCCACGCAACGCACTGCTCCGATCCTCCTACACTTAGCCATACTTGCAGCTCCATGCCACCACTTGTTATTTGCCTCATCAGACTGCAACAATAACCGCGTAGGCTGTCACGCATTGACACCTTGCTGAACAAACTATTTACAAATGCTAGACGGCTATGTTGTGTGTATTAAACACTACATGCCTGGTCTTACTGTACATTGTGTTTTGGAGCACAACCAACCGGTGTGCACAAGGGCGTTTATTAAGTGTCCTTCCCACCCGGCTGGTAGATGGTTTGTTGCACACTACTGCAGTCCATCAGTGAGGTGACGCCGTTTCCCAAATACTACTTCTCAGGACTCAAAACAATGTCACGCACTGTGTGCACACAGAAAGATCCTTGCCTGGCTAGTGGCAGCTTACCAACAAGCAGAAGTCCGGTAAGTGTCTTACTCGAATTCAAACCCTTTCAAATTCCTCCGGTATTTCGAAGCCTTCCTCTGCGAACTGCCACCATTACTCCACTCCGTCCTTACACGTCGAAGCGAAGGCATTGCAGATACTGGCGTCTCCGTCGTCTCCACGAGTACGCTGAGGGCTAGACATTGGAACACACATAATTGGGATAGCGCGCTTAAACCTTTCTCTCCATTAGATCGGTCGACTTCTTACAACGCGTCAGCGACATGCTCGCAAAACTCTCTTCTTAGGAAAGAACTTAAACAGGAAGTAATTTGGTTGCATGCATTGCTGACCTCGGAGCCGATACGCATGTTGCTTTCTGCCCGCACAACATCATCAACTAAACCTTGTTCAGTTTCGAAGGCAGCGCTCACGTCACAAAATTTTAGTTTACCCGAATTGAAAAGCTGCATTGACAGTGCATTCTGGTTGGGTTGCGAGGGGTACGAGCACTGCCGAGGTGCACCGAGTGAGTTGCTCTTGGTGATGGAGGGCGCTCTTAATAATATGGGAGTGTTGATAGAACTCTTCTACATTACACAGCTAAAATTAGTGCAACTGAATCAATGAGATCACTCAGTGTTTAAAGGTGGTCGAGAAAGTGGTCTCACCTGCCCCATATAGACAATGCACTGCTGAGGCTTGCGACATGAACGCCACGACTGAGACTCACAGAACCCACTGCAGTCTACTTGAAGTGACTCAAGCCTTCTGACTCGAGCAACACAGCAAGGCAAAGTAAGGTGCGCTTTTGTGAATACATAAGGTAAGCGCGCACAGTTAAATAAATGCCAGCCACGAAAACCTCTGACATCACTGACATTAGTCAATGCGAAATCTGACAGCGACATGTGGCTGCACTTGTGTTGACTGCAATGGAAAGAGCAACAATCTGCTTCAAATCAGCTTCAACACGTTGGAGTCACTTTGCTTCTATTCGGACGCTCATCACAGAGAGTGTCACAGCTTATTTCATGACATAGCACACTGATTGCTCATACGTCCACTACCACGAAGGACGCTGTCCTCTCACGACTCGGAGGGATGACATGTCAGCACTCTGTGATTGACTCTCTTCCCAACAGACAGAGTGCATCTAATGGAACCCCAACTTGAGGTGGTGGGAGAGACGTCGAGTCTGCTTAAAGAACGTCATGAGTGCATCATCGCTTGGATCGTGTGACTTTAAACCTCTCCGCCTTGGGAGGAAATCGCCGATATATTGAATGAAGAGACTGCATCATTCCAAATTTTAAGGCATTAGGATTTCAAAGCTGATATTGGCCATTCCAACTCATAAATATCGCATTCAGACAGTAAACAGTCGTGAACACTTTAGTCCTACAGATGTCAACACAACGAAAAAATGCATCAGGCTTTGTCTATTCTTTGCCCTTTTTAGGAATGCACAAAACCTTTTATATACTCAATTTCTTCCCACCTCATTCCCAGTAGTTGTAAGCATTAGGAACCGGGTGATCAAGAAACGAGCAAGAGTAGCAGCAGGGCCTATAATGTCCGAAAACACGCTCCACACCATCAACTGTCGCAAGCAATGTGAATTGGTCGAGAGACCGAGGAAATAGAGATGGGGTAGTAAGGAAGAACAGTTAATGCTACCATGGTTCCGTGATATTATTGCAGCACCACTATTTGGCTGGTCAGACCTTGCACTAATTGCAAATCACGACTACCATCCCTCACAGAGAGGCGCAATCACCGTTGCTTAGCTATTTGAGCATGGAGTCCATCAGTCAGGTAGGGAGTTTGACGTCCTCTCCTTATTAATGAGGGAAAGATCTGCAATGTGTCACATGGTCTGGCAGAAGTGGGAGGGCAGTAGTGTCGCCCACTGGCCCATGTTGGTTCAGCATACGTGCATACATATGCGTAGACGTGTGTGTGTGCGTGTGTGTTACAAAGCAAAAATGTTAACACGAAGCAAGTGCAAATTGACACTCTAAGTATAGAACTGCATCAGACTTGAAAGGTGAACCGAATCATTTTATAGAAGGTTTCGGTAGTTGCAGATTGAAAATAAGACCCATTATAAGTGCATCCATAGCTGCATAAGACAGCGCATACTTCGGTGTGCATTTGTAATGCAATGGTGTTTGAAATTGAACTAGTCGAGGTTGACAAGAAACACTTAATAAATGTTAGTCACTGTGGAATGGATTAGCTTCTGTGTGCCCAATTCTAGCGACAGCATCACAGGCAATGCGATATTAGACAACGCTACTGAGAGACATGTGACAGCGCTGTTAGCAATGCACGGCAAGCACTCACTTGTGACCATAAGCATTTGCTCTCATCCCTTGCACCATTTGCCCCCTAAACTCACTCCATTCACCTCCAAGCCGCAAACGTCCTCCTTTTGACAATCGGCACTTGTGGCGTTGCAGCTTGTGTGGATATTTACTGACATTGCTCATTCTGTCTCCACACCTGCGCTGCACGCGCTCAGTTAGATCTCATGGGACATACACTACTCATCTCTCCTTGTCTCCCGTTTTCTAATTCCACAACGTGGTTACTGCGCATTTCCCTACTGCATTTTATGCTGCTCAATTATCCTTCTGTGTAAGTTGCTAGTGTTTGCTTCCTCAAACCTTGTTCTGCATCACACATCACCTACACTTTCTCCTGCTTTTGGGCTTTATTTTCTCCAAAATTCGACAGGATTATGATACCAATTAACTCTTACGAATATTGTTTTCTCCTTATGAAGTATGTATCCTGCACCTTCTTTCTTTGCTGACCAGCCGTTTACTTCCGTTGACGCGCTCATTAATGCCACCTCCCTCTCAAACGTCGAAATTGTGAATGCAAGTCATTGCGCCTGTTTTATTCTCCTTCATCACATGACTAATCCTCCGATGCCTTTCTCATTCTCCTTCCTCTAGGAGATTTTTCCCTTTTACAGCTCAAGAGAGCTAGAAGGAGGTGAGCCTTGCCAATTAGTGGCGACCACCATCATGCGTTGAGTGATGTGCTGCTGTGTTGCACCAATTTTGAGGACCATTCCGCACACCCTTCACTACGAGGTCAATTTTGTTGAGGGATTCGCTTCCACTCAACCATAGGGAACTAACACAGCTGCATCCCTTGCATCGTAGAGGTCTTTCATAATGCCAGTCTCTTGTGCAGGTGTCTCACCCCACCGAACGGACCAAATGTAAAGTTTCGTCTGGTCAAAATCCTTTACCCATTTGGCTGTTGCTAGAGCAGAACTTCCAACCTCCGTGTTTGGATTGCGACTGCATCTGTTTTGTAGAATTCTAGGTAGACATGCTCATCTGCACACGAATGCAGCAGTGCTCATCGGCGAATTGTTGAATAGCAGGAATGAGTGATCAGTGGATCAATCGTGACCTCAATCACTCAAGAATGACGAAGGAAAGAAGCATTGCACCCAATGAAAGGATTAAAGAAATAACTGTTTGACTTGCCGCTATCCCGTTCGTGGATCTCTGACCAGCTAAACTACATTTTATGCGTACAACAATATTATTCTTTGCTAACTCAGGAGAAGAGGTTGACCGGACAACAATCCATGCAACCGCTGGTGGAACCTACTTAACGTGATAAGTTGGAGGCAAATAATACCGCTGTCGCAAAGAGGGAGTGTAGTTTAGCTGCCATTTGTCACCGTTAAATCCCAACGATCTGGATTAGTCGGGTGGCTAAGGAAGGTACGCTACCCTTGCAATCTGACATAAGTCCTCAAATTGTGCCAACCTCTTCACTGACTTCGGAACTAAGTGGCCTTATATCAAACCAATTTTGTCTTTTTCCGCTTCTTTCCTTCCGCCTACTGACAACCGACAAACACACTACTAGAACTACTTAGAATAGTTTGTAACAACGTTTCCTTCAACGAGGCTCTGAGTGAAACCCAGAAATAGATGTCCACCTGCATTCACTCCAAGTCTGAAGGCCACCATGTAGCGCGATGTTCCCTTTGCACTAGTTCACTTCGCAAGGCGAGAGATCCGATTCCTATGAACCGGTCTACCTTGAACAGGCATGCAGCATTAGTGCTTGAATTCTTGTGATCAAAGGTAGGACCGAGGACAAAGGCTTGCATGAACACGCTCATTCTACACCACTCCTGTGAGTTTCGACAGACACACAAGGAAATGCTGGAGTCAAGTTAGCAGTTCCCTCAAAAGTTTCATCCAACACAATTGTTATACTGATTTATCGCGCACACTGCAGCCAGACAACGAGATGGTGGGATTCTTCAAACAGGTCCACTCACGGATCAAACAACCATAACACGAAGTAGGAATGCTTGCATCGTTTCCACATGCCGAAGCCTGTTACTCGTCCTCATTGAATTGGAACCTCCCTTGCATCCTTGCATTGCTTGGTTTCCTCCTCCAAGAGCTACCGAAAATGCCGTACTTCAACCTCATTCGCTGTAGGCATCGCATTTTCCGCCTTCCCTGCAAACCCCATGAGTGTGAGGGCGAATCATTGCAACACCCAGTATTGTAGTGTCCCAATGTGCACTTTGCTCTGTCGCATCGTTTCGTGAAAAAAGACAATCACTTACAATTCATCGGTGATTTGCTTGCAAGACTCCGTATGCGCAGCACTAAGCCCTGCCAGTGAGAAACCAGCAGCAGCACTTCGTTTGGGTGCATCATTGCCTCCTGGAACGATGCGCGATTCGCCTAGTGCCTGCGCATAGCCATCGATGACATCTTGTGCGATTTTAGAGACAGTCGTGGTGTCACCGAACCCTGACCCGGTCGAATCTGACTCCTTCACCGACAGTGTGTTCTGTGTAAGTTGTGAGGGGTGCAAATATTGTCGCAGTTCATCAGTTAAATTGCTACTGTCAGAAGCCGGCGTTGGCAATACAGGATTGTTAACGGAAGTCATTTCCATTATGACACTAAAATAAATACAACCTTTTCTTTTCGATTAACTGTTTCCACACAAAACACACCAATGTATGAGAAGGCCAGGGAAGTTGCTTTATCCCTCCCATAAAAAAGCTGTGTGACTAAGGCTTCCAACGTGAACGCGACAGGCTAGACTTACGGGACTGATTGACTCCAACTCAATGTGATCCAAGCCTTCTGGACTGAACTGCGAGAGTCCATGCGCACATTTAAACAGCGCAGTAAGGCACGTTAGAATGCACTTTTATGAATGCAAGAATTAAGCCCATACATTTCAGCTACAGATGAACACGGTAATTTTAAAAGTATTGGTGGTATTTAAAGGGGAATACGAGTACCACTAGATGACTGAACCTATAGTTGCTGCACCTCGTGGAGCAATGATTTACTCTAACTAGACTTGATCACAGTTAGTCAACTTTCAGATACTTGTACTGGCACCACAAGGTGCACTAACCCTTTATGCATTCCCTGACAAGAAAGTCGGCGTCACCACTCTGCCAATGGCTCTCCTTCTATCCGAAGGATTGCATTTAAGCAGAAATCTAACTTGAGATGGTCGGTGATAAGCAATATCTATGTTGTGCGATTACGAGTACACGCGAGCTCATTTTATGTGAGTTCGATCATTACTATTGGTTGAGTTGATTCCCTCTCCTTCTCTTCCACCTCCTCCTCATTAGCTTTGGCGAATTGTAGGGTTTCTTTGTCCAAGGGACGGTTGTGAAACATCCAACAACTCCACATTCTTCTCATTTAGGAGACTGCAATGCACAACATTTCTTCCCCCTTCAGTCAGGTAAATGAATTATTACTTGTCGAGGTGTGCGTTCATCCCAGAGCAAGTCCTTGCAAGAAGCATACCGGCCAGGCATTGCTGTACTTAGGGGAGCAGACAGAACCTCTAGCCACTCAAGACTAAGGCTACTCGCTTACCTTAAGTGACCGTGACCAAAGTTACCAACACCAACAACTAATCCAAACTCAGCATGCTGTGCAGTATTCGGTGATTAGGCGATTCCATGGTGAATACATTCATGTGGCACACAAATGTAATACTTTGTTTGTTCGAACTACCGGTTTAGGTCACTTGGGTGGCCATCTTGTTCTAGCCGGTTGGTCGGCCTCCGGGCCGTGCCAACAGCCCCCAAGTCATCTGTTCCCGGAATATATATATTCTGCCCTAGTACTGCGCCTTCTTTTACCTTAAGGGGAACCTCGAGACGCTGCACAAATGAGTAACTTAACAACACTGGTTTGGTAAAAATAGCGGTGGTTGCTAGGGCATCACACATTAGTCGAGAAGAAGAGGACACGCGTTGGTGGTTTTAATAAGTGATTGTAGCATTACAATCGAAAAGATGAAATAGAACCTCTTCTATTTGCTGGGAATGCGAACGTTGGAGTACTATCGTAAGATACTTGGCCAATTCGCATAACGAATGGAATGGGAATAAACCAGTTGCCCAGAAGAATGCAAAGCTGCCCAATTTCATTTCTATAAAGTGTTTGCCAGCACTGTTGCCTCGGTTATTAAGCTGATTTCATCGTTCGAATTGTGGCAGCACAAATTACTCCTGATACTAAGGCGCCTCAAAAGCGTCCACCACTGCATCTGCGTGCATCATGAAGGAATTTTTGTGTGCGGCGTCGGCAGGCATTATCCGAATTCAAAATGATGTTTATTGTATGCAGCTTTGGAAGACGTCTTGTCCTCAAGAATATGCATGAGTTGGGTTAGGGTAGTGTTGGTATTTGAAAACCGTGCCATGAATTGTGTAAATTTGAAAGGCAGTCAAAATTATGGTTGATCATAACACCACACCACGAAATGAGGAGATTGTCGAGTACAAATGGTTAAAGGTTGATCAAGAAGTAGCTTTCCATACTGTACAATCCATTGAATAATCATGCGTTGCATGGTGAATGCTACAGGTTGCCACAATAAGCCAGAGGCGCATTCCGCATGTAGTCATCTGGGTTAAAGCATTTTCCACTTCAAAATAAAACACAACCCATAAAAACCTCTTCGCCTTGTTTGCTTCATGCATCAAATGAAAGAAATTGTAAAAGGAGTTGAACTTCTCATCACATATACTCCAAATACTAAAGTGAATATAGAAATGGGTAGTAGATTCATTCAATGCACGACCACATACGCCATTTTCCCAAGCAGAAATCACAATTCCCTCCCATTTTAAAACCGTCTTAGCTGCGTCTCATAGCAAACACTCTAAGCGTTGTAAACACGCAGCGACATCTTGTCTCCTGCCGTAGAATGCACAGCGTATTCAGCCTTAAATGCATCACCGATCGAGTCACCAATTCAATTCAATTCAACACTCACATTGGCCAATGTGCAGTGAATTGGTGTGTCTATTTTCGAAGAGAAGTCTTAGGGGTGCAATATGGCAACTGAAAAGAGAGACCGCCACATAAATTGCAAATTCGCATTCTCGGAGCCTAAAATAGGAATAGTCACGACACTGGCTGAATTAAGACAGGCATGGATCGGAGTAATAGACGAAGTAACTTTAAGTAGTCATCATAAACTTCATGCCTTGCCTAAAATTCGGGCTGTTTGGACGCAAATGTCTGTTCTGTAAAGGTAACGCAGCTAACTGCTAGACAAAAAATAGATTTCGTGGTGCAAATGGACGGAAGGTGAGGAAGATATTAAATATCAAGCATGCGGACGAACCCACAAGACCACCTGACAGCCAGACAGTTCAGGTGCCGAATTGAGCAGCGTATCCTGCTGGTGTGTACGCAGGTTGAGAACACTGTGGCGTCCGGCCTAACCTAGCAACGAAAATTAATGCAGTTGGGATGTGCCCCATTTCACACCATCAGGCTGTGTCTTAACGCTCACACCTTACCTTACAGCATCCAACAGGTTGTACAGATAAATACGCAAGCACAGCCACGTCACATCTCACAGTTCCCCTACACATTAGTTGGCGCATCACACGACTTGACGCCACTAGATCCTCCTGAGTAGCAGGTGGTGGATTTTGTGACCATTCCGTGTGCGCTACCGACGAGGTCTGTGTCTGAGTCCTCAAACAGCCAGAACGAAAGACAAGTAGCATTCATGGTGAGCGCATTGTCAGACAGAGGAAACCGAGTCTACAGGATCACAGAATGACTAGGTTCACTCGAGCAAACAGGCCTCCTATAACATCGTTCAAGCTATTCATGGGGTGACGAGATGACGGGTAGTAGTCATTCAAAGCAGCAGCAGCTGCTGCTGCAGCAACAACAACATTGGCGTCAACAGAGGCACCAGCGGCAGTAACATGAGGAGTGTTTCGAAGAACCAAAGTCCGTGTCGTGATTCGTGACGATTGTCACCGCTCTCAAATCGCAAGCCTCTCATCTGATGCCTTACCATCCACCACGGACATCGATGCCAACAATGCAGACTCAGGTGACGAACCCCCACCTCAAGACAAGCTTGGTCGCGAAAAACACCGCTTCCACCACTGGCTCTCACACCAAACCCCTCTACCACACACCAAAGCACTTTTAGGATGCAAATGAAAAGAGGCCATCGACATTCCACCTGGTTTAACGAATACTCACTGTCACTATCGACAACTGCAATCCACGGCGCCACTCAATCGAAAACCAACTGCACTATCTGCAATTGCGTGCATTAGCTCCCTACGGAAAGCCCACGCCTCCAACCCGCATGTCACACAAAGAACCACATCACGTCAATTTGTGATGGCAGAGTGCATGGCATCAACCAAAGCATTCATCGACATCTGCGCTGTAAGCACATCACTTGGCGAGAGTTGCAGTGATGCGAGCCTCAGTGCGAAGACACACCGTATGCGGCGTTGCATCACTTGTCTACACCACCCACATTCTCTCGGCTGCAGCACAGTTCCTCGTCACCTGCAAAAGTACCCACGTGCCTATGAGGAGACACTAGGCGATTGTCCACATTATCGGACTCACCCACAATCATCCACTTCTCATGCGTGCTTTGCAGAACGAAAAAAAAGAAAGCACGTGCACCACAAGCAACATCCCACATGATGACCGTTTCTGTCGCACTCAAACAAACCCACGCACTGGCCTGTTGGCCCTCCATCCTTCCACCTCTTTTCCTTCTCTTGCCAACTCCGAATGTGCCTCTCCCACCGACGGATGACGAGACGTGCCTCAGTGATTGCACACCAGAGAGGTGCGCCTTGCAGAGCATTCCTCACCGCGTCAGTTGTGCACCACCCTACCTCTCAATTGAGGTTGTGATTGAAAGCCCAGATGAAACAACTTCTTCACCGAGGAGTGATGTTTCATATGTGAGCTTCATCAGAAAGGATGAAGTGAAAGCAAGGAAAAGGGTGCATTTACAGATGGAATGACTGCTCGTGCAAAGTGCGCTTGATGGGGTGCCGCTGTCAGATACTTCCATCATTGGCAGTTCAGGCACTGCGAATGATGCAGAGAAGACGCTCATCGCATTTGCACTGGTTGCACATTGACATCTCCGCAGTGACTACAGCCAGCACCTAAGTACATCCATTAACACCCCTTTCCCTCTAGCACCAGCAATCCACTTGTCCACGCAAGCCACGGCTTGTGACAAGGACTTACGCCACTCGTCGACAATGTACACCAAGTCAAACTAGCATCGACAATCCACTCTATCAAATGTGGGGAAGTCTCGAGTACACGCTACACAATTTGGGATTTCAAAGGACTGGTTGTCTACGTGGTAGGGAGTGGAAGAAGTAACACTCTAGAAGTAGTGACTGCACGAGAGATTTGAGGAAAGTCTTGCATTTGCAATCATGGGTAGGTACCGTCCCGATTTTGCACCAAACAGCACCTTCCATGAGGTCGGACGTTCCTGACTAGGGCAAAAGGAGAAAAGGGAAGCGGTCACGTGCTGCTGGCATTTGTTGTCGCTTGGTCCCAACCAATTTGTGCAGGTCATCCACCAAATTACAAGGAAG
The DNA here is from genome assembly GCA_001923025.3 of Taenia multiceps. Taxonomy (NCBI): domain Eukaryota; kingdom Metazoa; phylum Platyhelminthes; class Cestoda; order Cyclophyllidea; family Taeniidae; genus Taenia; species Taenia multiceps. Next base: position 45,237,281 of record CM010311.1, on the reverse strand, counting down.
ATGTGTTCTCACAGAGTTGAGGCGCATGCCATGCAATGACTGCTTCTTAGACGTTCCACACAAACTCGCACTCGCAGCTCAGCCACATCACTTGTTATCTCCTCCTACTCTGGCTGCGCCAACAACCACAGAGGTCCTCTCACATCACCACAGCCTAACGCTTGGCTGAGTGAGTTGTCAAACAAGTCCATTCTAAAGGCACGGCTCAACGCGACCATTGGGTCATGGAGCACAGCAATCGATTGTGCTCTCCTGCATTTAGTTGGCTCGCCGTTCATACTACTGTGCACTAGCGAGTAGATAGGATTTTTAATTGATAGCTTAGAGATGAAGCAATTAGCATGCATGGCGTGCACACGGAAAATTATTCGCAGGATGACTGGTGTCGTTGCGACAAGCAAAAGCCTGTTGCTCGCCCACCTCAGACTAGAATGTTCTCCATCCCCTTGCATATCTGGGTGTTTTCCTCTAAGGACTGCCGATAATGCTGCAGTTCATCTTTATTCGTTGTCGCCATTGCAGTTTCCGCCTCCCTCGCATCCCCACGAGCAGGCCGCGAGCAAATTACCACGCACGTGATCAAGGTGTTACACTGCGCACTTTGCCTTAAGGCTTGGTGAAGTGGATTTTAGCTACTTCCAAGCGGCCAGTGGTTTAAGTGCAAGCCCTCCTTTATTACTGACTCCACAAAGTGTGGGCGATTCGCATTCTGTCCTTGCAGGAGTACGTACTGTCGGACTGAAAAGTACACGAATAGTGCCGTGACTGCCAAGTGAGCCACTTCTGGTAATGCGAGGTGGGGTCGGTAACGTGGGAATGTTGACAGAACTCGTTCACTTCACCACTGCAATAATCTCATCGAACACCTTGCGACTAGACCCCTCCAAACATGATTTACTAGTACTTTGAAGCGGTCAGGAAAGCAGACTTACCCGTTTCACAAGGTCACCGAGTAGCTAAGCTTGCATCATAAACGCGACCATCAGTTTTTACAGCACCGATGGACCTGTACCCGAAGTGATCCGAGCCTTCTAATCCAAGAAGCAGGAGACCCTGCGCGCATTTTGGTAACACGGTGAAGTACAGTATAACCCACTTTAGTCGAGGCATAAAATAAGCGCATACGTTTCCGTCACAGCTGAAAACGACAATCGTTAAGAGTGCTGTTGACTAGGTTTAGTCGCTCATTCAATCCACACTGGCATCAAGGGGAGCTTTGTGGTTTGCTTGAGGTTGTGACTCGCAGAAATTTGCTTTCGTTCTTTAACATCAACACCTCCCGTCAGCTTACAAGTCGCGTGGTGAGCATTCACCCCACTGAGATGGACTGTCCTCCACTACAAAGGATGCGTCTGGATAGAAATCTGCCATGAGGTGGTTGGTGGCGAGTCGTGTCCATTGCATGGTGCATTCCGACAGTACTTAACGGTTGCTGGAAGGTGGCCTGGAGAAGGGCATTCGGTGGACCAACATGATAGTGTCTGAGGGCAAGGCCCATTGCTCAAGCGTTACAAACTCATACGCTGTCACTTTTAAGCACCATTTCCATAAATGACGAAGGGGAGCGTCTAGGTTGTCTACTTTGTGTGCCGCGCGGGGCCACATTCTCCATTAGGAGCCAGCAGGTCAAGAGGGCTAGGAAAGCCGTTGGCTGGTAACGTGGTAGTGTGTAGGTGGTGGGTGGAGCACAATGCCTTTTAGTCAAGCCCTCGCCTAGAAGCGCAATAATGGCTCCACATTGTTGCGGCATAACTCTGCGCATTGCATAGGTGGCTGGCGGCCAAGCTCTAGCATTTCTGCTCCTTTGGCTTTAATCCTTCCCATAACCAGCATCCATGTCTCGCAGTGGCACTCACAAGGAGGGTGCAAGCACATGCAACTGCACCCATTGCAAAGGCTGCACAAAACGCCGAAACAACGAGAAAAAGAAGGGGTAGAGAAGATTGAGTCCACACATCTGTTTCATCGTAAATACATGATGAAATCGGGGTGTTAGCAGGAGGTGCGGTCAAATCGGTTTGACTGTTGCGATGCATCGCATTAGTTGGAATTGACCTGGACACCGCAAACGTGTCACTTCGCTTGTATTAGTGATCACATGCCAAACACAAAGCAACGTCCTCGGTAACCTCATCCATCTCTCTATTTATCTATCTATTTGTCTGTCTATCTAGCTATCAGTGTAGTTATCACTGCAGGGCTATTTGCTCTGCAAAGCGTGGATTTGGCGGCCCGTGAATAAATGCACGAATAGGTGCTAGGAGGACTAAAGGCCTGACAAAAGTCGGTCTGGAGATCTCACAGGTGATGTGCGAGTCCCGAAACCATTGGTCGAGGTTGGTGTCGATGCCGATAACGCTAGTGCGGATGGGTGGCTCGGAACCCTAATGCACAACCGTGTAGGTGCACACATTTGCGTTTCCGTAGGTGAGTTGAGTAGAGTTAGAAGTGTGCTGTGGAGAAGGGAAGTATGCCTGAGCAGGCTTGTCGTTTCATCGTAATTCCTCACATGGTGTGACTACTGCACTGACTACACTTTCCACTGAGATTGCGGAGGGTCTCATCTGTGCCGTCGTTGATCATGGGCAGCGTCGTCGGTGCTGCAAGCCACCACTAGTAATTCCCTTCTGACGATATCGTTCTTCTCTATTGAGAAATGACTTCAAATAGGCGACAAATTCGCCGACTCATGCGCAGTACAGGAACAGACGAGAAATTCAACTCGTAGGCCACCTGCTTAAAAACATGGTCAACTCGTTGCGGATTCACTTCAGCTTGCGCCAAAGCATCCATTACCGCTACCCATTCAATCTGTCAGCAAACCGGTTTAGACTTCGTCTCCACCCAAACACAGCCAACGTCGTTTTAGTTGAGGGAGGGCAGGTAGCACTTACACTGCCGTTCAATAATCACTCTTTCCTAACCACAACTAGCTAACAATACAATGGGACTAATACTTTCCGCTTGACTTGTCCATTAGCTGCGCGAAATTCAGTGCTGACTGCTCCACATTCTATGCCCGAGTTCGCGAAACAGTCTGCCAAGCAATCCACCTCTTCGATTTTCGGTTTGGTGTACGCGATTGGGGTGAAGCGAGTTGTGCTGGTCGGTGCTACAGAAACGCGCTGCAAATTGACAAGTTCAACGACTTGCTCATCCCCCAATAACCTCGTTTCCAGCCCTGCACCAGGTGGAAGTGGGCAGAAGGCGAAGTAACTCAAAGTGTATCTTGAAGCTCAGCTACACAAGTCGGCTATTGCCAGGTGCTTTAGAACATTGAGGAAACGATAGGCTGCCATTCAGTCTTTCAATGACACGATGCGTCGTCACAGTCCCAACTATGTCCCTTCTTGTACAACGAAACAGTGCTAAAAGCGAATGCGTTGCTTAGGCTACAAGACCATTCCCAGCTGCAGTAGAACCATAGACTCATGATGCGCATACTCAAACTAGAACCTGCTTGCCCCGTCCCATCAATTTCCCGATTCTGTTAATTAAATGATAGTCTTTGCACACACTAGATCGCTTTCACGCAGTTGTTGTTCAACTGCCATCATCGCTTTCCCATCCAGTCTAAAGATAATGCAGTCCACCTTCGATCCACCACCACCACCACTAACACCACCACCAACACCAACACTTTGAAAAAAGCAAAGCAAAGTACTCAGTACGGAAGCAAAGTCAGTATGAAAAGTCTAACCGAGAAAATGACGAGAGGAAATGACAATGACGGGTGCATGGCCAACCAAATAGGCAAGGACAACACGAGCGCAATAACTGCGTCTGTGGATGTGTCAACTATGCATGGTCTCATCGAAGAAGGTCTTGCCTTGCTCTTCCAACTAATCTTCCACCTACACAAGGGCGAACACACAAAGAGCCAGATTGCGGGATGAAGAGTTTCGCTTCTTCACAGAAACCAATGCTCCTCCTATGGCCAGCCATGTGATGCGGCATAGTGCTCGATGGGGCACCTGTACTGATCGGCGGCAGTGGCTTTGGTATAGACGTCGTCCTCGAAGTACCTGGCACACTGGATTGCATGCTGCAATGCTGGGGAGTGCAGATCCGACAAGTCCGGAGCTGCAAGAGTCTGCAGGGTCCTAGCAGCATGGGAAGATGAGGAAGTAGCACTGACTTACATTGCACGGATGATTGCACACCTCTGCTCCCTCGTCAAAGTGAATTCGCGGCTCGTATGCTCGCCTTCCCTTTCAATGGGATAGAATCGCTTCTCCAACGCGTACCTCATGGGCTCACACACGGGACACTGCTGCTCCTCACAACTGTGAAAGTGCAAGACAAGCTGCTTGGCGGGAGCGCATTGGGGCAGTTTGCAGTTCACTCCTGCGCTGCAGTTCTCCATGTGACGATAGGCATTGCGAATCTTGAAGCAATGCGGATCGACGCAGATTGTGGGAGGTGTTCGCAACGTGAGACACCACTCCACGTGCACGAGGAGTCGAAGCTGTTGCCTGAGTGCTAGCGTCCGAGCAACAACGTCGGAATCATCGACGTTGGTGAAAACACCCGGAATCACTTCAAGGTTTTCCATTCAGCTGGAAGAACAAAGAGCCCAGTCTGCAATGCAAGTAAAAAAAGAACAAATGAAACGGGAAGTGAATGCGGTGCGTGGCATTGCATGAGGCGCTACGCTGTGCAAGTTTGCTTTATCAACGATGACAAGGAACTGCTTGAGGCACTAACTTCGCCGCGTTGATCAACCGACTGACTGCCTGTATGCATGCTTGCAGCACTCACCAACGCAGACAAATTAAAACACACGCAATTTCTTCGTATGATTTAATCGTGGACGAGAGTTCAGCGACAGCGAATGAATTTAAAATGTAGCAAATGAGCCTGGAAACGGGGAAAGCGCCAATGCAGTGGATGGGTCACTAACGCATAATTCATGTGCACCTGAGTACTTCGAACAAAAGGAATATCACTAACACTGAATTTGACAAAGCCGCAAAGCACAGTCCATTATTTTGTTAATTGTCGAGACAAGTGATGGTGGGATGACAGGCTCACTTCCCTGGTTAGGCAAGTGGACTGCCTGACGCAATTGCTGCAGTCACATGTATTTTTGGTGCCTGCTTGACCTTTATTCCCCAGAAGCTATCGGTCCAGTCTGCTTCCTCGAGCACAGATCTTCCTCCTACGAACGGCAATTGAATTCAAAACCCGGTTTCACGTTGAGCCATTTGTGGAGGTGGTTAGCACTGCCGTTTGCATGGAAGGACAAGAAATACGTCTACCACAGTGCGATTGAGTTGATCCCCTTCGACTGAATCGACTACTGCTTCGTACGCTCGCTCGGTTCAGGTCAAACTCTAACTTGAATTCATTTAATTGCTCAAAATATCAAAGAGCGTTCGATGTTGAGTTGGATTGCTGCGGTATTCTAAAGTCTTTTATCTGCAACACAACTGGATGCTCCCACTAACTTCTAGGTGAACGTTAGGGGAAATGTGTAAGGCAACTGAAATGCATCGCAGATGCACACCGCTAAAGGAACCTCCGTGCAAAGAAGTGAACGCTAGTGGTGCAATGATCAAAGGATGGCTCCCTGTGCGCATGAAGGCGCACATTCAACAAATCGTGTCCCCATCCTTCACATCCTCCCTCTGGGCATCAAAGCACTCCCCAACTCATCAACATCAGCGTGCCCTAAATGCGAACAGTTGCTCGCATTCATTCCCACCACTGACTAGTAGGTGGCAATGCACGAATGGGGTTTGGTTTCGCTCAAACCAGGTCTGCAGGTGAGGCGCCACAATTGTCGCAAGTGAGCTTATTGCCATGTGCACACAATGTGAATATAAATGGCAAAGAGCGGCGTTTCTGGTGGAAATCAGGGGCTCTGGTGTGCAGACGGGATTGCACGGAACTCACTGGACGCCCACACCACTTCTGCAAAGCACGCTCCAGTGTGACAGACGTCGAAAGTCGGAGAAAGTGCAAAACACACTGCAAGAGAGGCAATGTCAGATGCTTGTGGCATTGGCACATGACACACGCTAAATGAGGCAGAAACGACGCTAAGCACCTCATGTCTGCGCACACCCACAAGAAGGAACCTCTTGTGCCCTCCCATGCCTTTGATTCGGCAATCGGCACCCACGAATGGCCTCATTTCTTCCCCTCTAACGTCAACATCCCACCTGTCTTCGCAAGCCGTGGCTTGTGGCAAGTGCTTTCGGGGTTCGTCGGATGTGCCGGTGAACTTGCAAATACCCTTCTGCATCCACCACACCGAATTCGAGAAGCGTTGGGGTGAATGTGACTAGGCGTTGCAGATGACTCGAGGTTATAAGTGGTTCGCATTTTCGTTATCTCCACCTTGCTCATTCCAACAGGAAACTGTCCATGTCGTGGGCACTAGCGAAAGAAAGTCTCCAAAATAATGACTGGACAAGGCGTCAAAGGAGGGTAGTTGCACTTGGGGATGAGTCACACCCAGGTTCTGCGCCAAGCAGCGGTTTGGTGCGCAAATGATTTCGACCACCACTTCATGCAATGTCGGGTGGGGCAAAAGTGTGGAGGGCAGGGACATCACCATACTGCCGTAAGTGACGCGTTTAATCCACCACTTTCAATGCATCCGCCACCCGATTGCGCAGATGACGCATTCTTGCAGAGTTGAGCTGCACGCCACGCAACGCACTGCTCCGACCCTCCTACACTTAGCCATACTTGCAGCTCCATGCCACCACTTGTTATTTGCCTCATCAGACTGCAACAATAACCGCGTAGGCTGTCACGCATTGACACCTTGCTGAACAAACTATTTACAAATGCTAGACGGCTGTGTTGTGTGTATTAAACACTACATGCCTGGTCTTACTGTACATTGTGTTTTGGAGCACAACCAACCGTGTGCACAAGGGCGTTTATTAAGTGTCCTTCCCACCCGGCTGGTAGATGGTTTGTTGCACACTACTGCAGTCCATCAGTGAGGTGACGCCGTTTCCCAAATACTACTTCTCAGGACTCAAAACAATGTCACGCACTGTGTGCACACAGAAAGATCCTTGCCTGGCTAGTGGCAGCTTACCAACAAGCAGAAGTCCGGTAAGTGTCTTACTCGAATTCAAACCCTTTCAAATTCCTCCGGTATTTCGAAGCCTTCCTCTGCGAACTGCCACCATTACTCCACTCCGTCCTTACACGTCGCAGCGAAGGCATTGCAGATACCGGCGTCTCCGTCGTCTCCAAGAGTACGCTGAGGGCAAGACACTGGAAAAAACATAATTAAGACAGCCCTATGTGCACTTTGCGTAAGCATTTCTCTCTATTAAAAAAACCGACTACTCACAATGCAGCCGCATGGCCTTTTGGAACGACTAGTGAATTGGGTCATCCAGCCAATCCGTTGACACATGCGTATGCAGGGAGCGTTGGAATGCCCAACGCCTCTTCAAAACTGAACAGTCCTCAAATCAACGCACTCCAACTGAGTTGCGAGAAGCTCCATTTCATGCTAAGGGGAGTGCAGTTAAGAGCGCCAACCTTTGCTTTGTTCCAAGTGGTGCGCGTCTTCATGGTTCTACATGCTCCAGCTTCTGCCTAATCCAAGGCAGCTACACACAGCTCTGCCGCTCTACCACTCAGAGACAGCTCCCATTCTGCGTCAACTTGAGTGCTCCTGCGTTCTGGCAACAGGCCGACTCGAGTTAGCAGCACACTTGCGTCAGGCTGTCGACTTTCCAAACCAAAAAAGTGAGCCTGTCATCCCACCATCACTTGTCTCGACAATTAACATAATAATGGACTGTGCTTTGCGGCTTTGTCAAATTCAGTGTTAGTGATATTCCTTTTGTTCGAAGTACTCAGGTGCACATGAATTATGCGTTAGTGACCCATCCACTGCATTGGCGCTTTCCCCGTTTCCAGGCTCATTTGCTACATTTTAAATTCATTCGCTGTCGCTGAACTCTCGTCCACGATTAAATCATACGAAGAAATTGCGTGTGTTTTAATTTGTCTGCGTTGGTGAGTGCTGCAAGCATTCATACAGGCAGTCAGTCGGTTGATCAACGCGGCGAAGTTAGTGCCTCAAGCAGTTCCTTGTCATCGTTGATAAAGCAAACTTGCACAGCGTAGCGCCTCATGCAATGCCACGCACCGCATTCACTTCCCGTTTCATTTGTTCTTTTTTTACTTGCATTGCAGACTGGGCTCTTTGTTCTTCCAGCTGAATGGAAAACCTTGAAGTGATTCCGGGTGTTTTCACCAACGTCGATGATTCCGACGTTGTTGCTCGGACGCTAGCACTCAGGCAACAGCTTCGACTCCTCGTGCACGTGGAGTGGTGTCTCACGTTGCGAACACCTCCCACAATCTGCGTCGATCCGCATTGCTTCAAGATTCGCAATGCCTATCGTCACATGGAGAACTGCAGCGCAGGAGTGAACTGCAAACTGCCCCAATGCGCTCCCGCCAAGCAGCTTGTCTTGCACTTTCACAGTTGTGAGGAGCAGCAGTGTCCCGTGTGTGAGCCCATGAGGTACGCGTTGGAGAAGCGATTCTATCCCATTGAAAGGGAAGGCGAGCATACGAGCCGCGAATTCACTTTGACGAGGGAGCAGAGGTGTGCAATCATCCGTGCAATGTAAGTCAGTGCTACTTCCTCATCTTCCCATGCTGCTAGGACCCTGCAGACTCTTGCAGCTCCGGACTTGTCGGATCTGCACTCCCCAGCATTGCAGCATGCAATCCAGTGTGCCAGGTACTTCGAGGACGACGTCTATACCAAAGCCACTGCCGCCGATCAGTACAGGTGCCCCATCGAGCACTATGCCGCATCACATGGCTGGCCATAGGAGGAGCATTGGTTTCTGTGAAGAAGCGAAACTCTTCATCCCGCAATCTGGCTCTTTGTGTGTTCGCCCTTGTGTAGGTGGAAGATTAGTTGGAAGAGCAAGGCAAGACCTTCTTCGATGAGACCATGCATAGTTGACACATCCACAGACGCAGTTATTGCGCTCGTGTTGTCCTTGCCTATTTGGTTGGCCATGCACCCGTCATTGTCATTTCCTCTCGTCATTTTCTCGGTTAGACTTTTCATACTGACTTTGCTTCCGTACTGAGTACTTTGCTTTGCTTTTTTCAAAGTGTTGGTGTTGGTGGTGGTGTTAGTGGTGGTGGTGGTGGATCGAAGGTGGACTGCATTATCTTTAGACTGGATGGGAAAGCGATGATGGCAGTTGAACAACAACTGCGTGAAAGCGATCTAGTGTGTGCAAAGACTATCATTTAATTAACAGAATCGGGAAATTGATGGGACGGGGCAAGCAGGTTCTAGTTTGAGTATGCGCATCATGAGTCTATGGTCCTACTGCAGCTGGGAATGGTCTTGTAGCCTAAGCAACGCATTCGCTTTTAGCACTGTTTTGTTGTTCAGGAAAGGACATAGTTGGGACTGTGACGACGCATCGTGTCATTGAAAGACTGAATGGTAGCCTATCGTTTCCTCAATGTTCCAAAGCACCTGGTAATAGTCGACTTGTGTAGCTGAGCTTCAAGATACACTTTGAGTTTCTTCGTCTTCTGCCCACTTCCACCTGGTGCAGGGCTGGAAACGAGGTTATTTGGAGATGGGCAAATCGTTGAACATGTCAATTTGCAGCGAGTTTTGGTAGCACCGACCAGCGCAACTCGCTTCACCCCAATCGCGTACACCAAACCGGAAATCGAAGAGGTGGATTGCTTGGCAGACTGTTTCGCGAACTCGGGCATAGAATGTGGAGCAGTTAGCACTGAATTTCGCGCAGCTAATGGACAAGTCAAGCGGAAAGTATTAGTCCCATTGTATTGTTAGCTAGTTGTGGTTAGGAAAGAGTGATTATTGAACGGCAGTGTAAGTGCTACCTGCCCTCCCTCAACCAAAACGACGTTGGCTATGTTTGGGTGGAGACGAAGTCTAAACCGGTTTGCTGACAGATTGAATGGGTAGCGGTAATGGATGCTTTGGCGCAAGCTGAAGTGAATCCGCAACGAGTTGACCATGTTTTTAAGCAGGTGGCCTACGAGTTGAATTTCTCGTCTGTTCCTGTACTGCGCATGAGTCGGCGAATTTGTCGCCTATTTGAAGTCATTTCTCAATAGAGAAGAACGATATCGTCAGAAGGGAATTACTAGTGGTGGCTTGCAGCACCGACGACGCTGCCCATGATCAACGACGGCACAGATGAGACCCTCCGCAATCTCAGTGGAAAGTGTAGTCAGTGCAGTAGTCACACCATGTGAGGAATTACGATGAAACGACAAGCCTGCTCAGGCATACTTCCCTTCTCCACAGCACACTTCTAACTCTACTCAACTCACCTACGGAAACGCAAATGTGTGCACCTACACGGTTGTGCATTAGGGTTCCGAGCCACCCATCCGCACTAGCGTTATCGGCATCGACACCAACCTCGACCAATGGTTTCGGGACTCGCACATCACCTGTGAGATCTCCAGACCGACTTTTGTCAGGCCTTTAGTCCTCCTAGCACCTATTCGTGCATTTATTCACGGGCCGCCAAATCCACGCTTTGCAGAGCAAATAGCCCTGCAGTGATAACTACACTGATAGCTAGATAGACAGACAAATAGATAGATAAATAGAGAGATGGATGAGGTTACCGAGGACGTTGCTTTGTGTTTGGCATGTGATCACTAATACAAGCGAAGTGACACGTTTGCGGTGTCCAGGTCAATTCCAACTAATGCGATGCATCGCAACAGTCAAACCGATTTGACCGCACCTCCTGCTAACACCCCGATTTCATCATGTATTTACGATGAAACAGATGTGTGGACTCAATCTTCTCTACCCCTTCTTTTTCTCGTTGTTTCGGCGTTTTGTGCAGCCTTTGCAATGGGTGCAGTTGCATGTGCTTGCACCCTCCTTGTGAGTGCCACTGCGAGACATGGATGCTGGTTATGGGAAGGATTAAAGCCAAAGGAGCAGAAATGCTAGAGCTTGGCCGCCAGCCACCTATGCAATGCGCAGAGTTATGCCGCAACAATGTGGAGCCATTATTGCGCTTCTAGGCGAGGGCTTGACTAAAAGGCATTGTGCTCCACCCACCACCTACACACTACCACGTTACCAGCCAACGGCTTTCCTAGCCCTCTTGACCTGCTGGCTCCTAATGGAGAATGTGGCCCCGCGCGGCACACAAAGTAGACAACCTAGACGCTCCCCTTCGTCATTTATGGAAATGGTGCTTAAAAGTGACAGCGTATGAGTTTGTAACGCTTGAGCAATGGGCCTTGCCCTCAGACACTATCATGTTGGTCCACCGAATGCCCTTCTCCAGGCCACCTTCCAGCAACCGTTAAGTACTGTCGGAATGCACCATGCAATGGACACGACTCGCCACCAACCACCTCATGGCAGATTTCTATCCAGACGCATCCTTTGTAGTGGAGGACAGTCCATCTCAGTGGGGTGAATGCTCACCACGCGACTTGTAAGCTGACGGGAGGTGTTGATGTTAAAGAACGAAAGCAAATTTCTGCGAGTCACAACCTCAAGCAAACCACAAAGCTCCCTTTGATGCCAGTGTGGATTGAATGAGCGACTAAACCTAGTCAACAGCACTCTTAACGATTGTCGTTTTCAGCTGTGACGGAAACGTATGCGCTTATTTTATGCCTCGACTAAAGTGGGTTATACTGTGCTTCACCGTGTTACCAAAATGCGCGCAGGGTCTCCTGCTTCTTGGATTAGAAGGCTCGGATCACTTCGGGTACAGGTCCATCGGTGCTGTAAAAACTGATGGTCGCGTTTATGATGCAAGCTTAGCTACTCGGTGACCTTGTGAAACGGGTAAGTCTGCTTTCCTGACCGCTTCAAAGCACTAGTAAATCATGTTTGGAGGGGTCTAGTCGCAAGGTGTTCGATGAGATTATTGCAGTGGTGAAGTGAACGAGTTCTGTCAACATTCCCACGTTACCGACCCCACCTCGCATTACCAGATGTGGCTCACTTGGCCGTCACGGCACTATTCGTGTACTTTTCAGTCCGACAGTACGTACTCCTGCAAGGACAGAATGCGAATCGCCCACACTTTGTGGAGTCAGTAATAAAGGAGGGCTTGCACTTAAGCCACTGGCCGCTTGGAAGTAGCTAAAATCCACTTCACCAAGCCTTAAGGCAAAGTGCGCAGTGTAACACCTTGATCACGTGCGTGGTAATTTGCTCGCGGCCTGCTCGTGGGGATGCGAGGAAGGCGGAAACTGCAATGGCGACAACGAATAAAGGTGAAGCGCAGCATTTTCGGCAGTCCTTAGAGGAAGACATCCAGATATGCAAGGGGATGGAGAACATTCTAGTCTGAGGTGGGCGAGCAACAGGCTTTTGCTTGTCGCAACGACACCAGTCATCCTGCGAATAATTTTCCGTGTGCACGCCATGCATGCTAATTGCTTCATCTCTAAGCTATCAATTAAAAATCCTATCTACTCGCTAGTGCACAGTAGTATGAACGGCGAGCCAACTAAATGCAGGAGAGCACAATCGATTGCTGTGCTCCATGACCCAATGGTCGCGTTGAGCCGTGCCTTTAGAATGGACTTGTTTGACAACTCACTCAGCCAAGCGTTAGGCTGTGGTGATGTGAGAGGATCTCTGTGGCTGTTGGCGCAGCCAGAGTAGGAGGAGATAACAAGTGATGTGGCTGAGCTGCGAGTGCGAGTTTGTGTGGAACGTCTAAGAAGCAGTCATTGCATGGCATGCGCCTCAACTCTGTGAGAACACATCTTCCTTGTAATTTGGTGGATGACCTGCACAAATTGGTTGGGACCAAGCGACAACAAATGCCAGCAGCACATGACCGCTTCCCTTTTCTCCTTTTGTCCTAGTCAGGAACGTCCGACCTCATGGAAGGTGCTGTTTGGTGCAAAATTGGGACGGTGCCTACCCATGAATGCAAATGCAAGACTTTCCTCAAATCTTTCGTGCAGTCACTACTTCTGGAGTGTTACTTCTTCCACTCCCTACCACGTAGACAACCAGTCCTTTGAAATCCCAAATTGTGCAACGTGTACTCGAGACATCCCCACATTTGATAGAGTGGATTGTCGATGCTAGTTTGACTTGGTGTACATTGTCGACGAGTGGTGTAAGTCCTTGTCACAAGCCGTGGCTTGCGTGGACAAGTGGATTGCTGGTGCTAGAGGGAAAGGGGTGTTAATGGATGTACTTAGGTGCTGGCTGTAGTCACTGCGGAGATGTCAATGTGCAACCAGTGCAAATGCGATGAGCGTCTTCTCTGCATCATTCGCAGTGCCTGAACTGCCAATGATGGAAGTATCTGACAGCGGCACCCCATCAAGCGCACTTTGCACGAGCAGTCATTCCATCTGTAAATGCACCCTTTTCCTTGCTTTCACTTCATCCTTTCTGATGAAGCTCACATATGAAACATCACTCCTCGGTGAAGAAGTTGTTTCATCTGGGCTTTCAATCACAACCTCAATTGAGAGGTAGGGTGGTGCACAACTGACGCGGTGAGGAATGCTCTGCAAGGCGCACCTCTCTGGTGTGCAATCACTGAGGCACGTCTCGTCATCCGTCGGTGGGAGAGGCACATTCGGAGTTGGCAAGAGAAGGAAAAGAGGTGGAAGGATGGAGGGCCAACAGGCCAGTGCGTGGGTTTGTTTGAGTGCGACAGAAACGGTCATCATGTGGGATGTTGCTTGTGGTGCACGTGCTTTCTTTTTTTTCGTTCTGCAAAGCACGCATGAGAAGTGGATGATTGTGGGTGAGTCCGATAATGTGGACAATCGCCTAGTGTCTCCTCATAGGCACGTGGGTACTTTTGCAGGTGACGAGGAACTGTGCTGCAGCCGAGAGAATGTGGGTGGTGTAGACAAGTGATGCAACGCCGCATACGGTGTGTCTTCGCACTGAGGCTCGCATCACTGCAACTCTCGCCAAGTGATGTGCTTACAGCGCAGATGTCGATGAATGCTTTGGTTGATGCCATGCACTCTGCCATCACAAATTGACGTGATGTGGTTCTTTGTGTGACATGCGGGTTGGAGGCGTGGGCTTTCCGTAGGGAGCTAATGCACGCAATTGCAGATAGTGCAGTTGGTTTTCGATTGAGTGGCGCCGTGGATTGCAGTTGTCGATAGTGACAGTGAGTATTCGTTAAACCAGGTGGAATGTCGATGGCCTCTTTTCATTTGCATCCTAAAAGTGCTTTGGTGTGTGGTAGAGGGGTTTGGTGTGAGAGCCAGTGGTGGAAGCGGTGTTTTTCGCGACCAAGCTTGTCTTGAGGTGGGGGTTCGCCACCTGAGTCTGCATTGTTGGCATCGATGTACATAGTGAATGATAAGGCATCAGATGAGAGGCTGGCGATTTGAGAGCGGTGACAATCGTCACGAATCACGACACGGACTTTGGTTCTTCGAAACACTCCTCATGTTACTACCGCTGCTGCCTCTGTTGACGCCAATGTTGTTGTTGCTGCGGCAGCAGCTGCTGCTACTTTGAATGACTACTGTCCGTCATCTCGTCACCCCATGAATAGCTTGAACGATGTTATAGGAGGCCTGTTTGCTCGAGTGAACCAAGTCATTCTGTGATCCTGTAGACTCGGTTTCCTCTGTCTGACAATGCGCTCACCATGAATGCTACTTGTCTTTCGTTCTGGCTGTTTGAGGACGCAGACACAGACCTCGTCGGTAGCGCACACGGAATGGTCACAAAATCCACCACCTGCTACTCAGGAGGATCTAGTGGCGTCAAGTCGTGTGATGCGCCAACTAATGTGTAGGGGAACTGTGAGATGTGACATGGCTGTGCTTGCGTATTTATCTGTACAACCTGTTGGATGCTGTAAGGTAAGGTGTGAGCGTTAAGACACAGCCTGATGGTGTGAAATGGGGCACATCCCAACTGCATTAATTTTCGTTGCTAGGTAAGTCTGGACGCCACAGTGTTCTCAATCTGCGCACGCACCAGCAAAGTTGCTGGATGACAGAACTGATCGGATGCTCTGAATGGATATGCTGCTCACTTCCACACCTGAAGTGAATGGCTGTTAGGTGGTCTAATGAGTTCAATGGACCACTGTCCGCATCCTGGATAGTCAATAACTTCCTCACCTTCCGTCCATTTGTACCACGAAATCTATTTTCTGTCTCTTGTTTACTCCCAACCAAAGCCAAAGTCAGGCGTTTCGTTTCTTGGGCTTGCACAGGCGATGTTATGTATAGCATATACTCATCATGAACAAGACAAGGGAAGAGTTTTTCCTGTATCACAATGATCCACTTTCTCTTTTTCCGATGTAATCGGAATGCGGCATCTTTTTCCACAGCCTGTTCTCGCGGCCTATATAGACCCACGAGTAGTCAAATTGTGTGACTAAATGCGTAAAGATGGTGAATATGGAGACATGTGTTGCGGTGATGAATAAAATGGCGTCGTTTGAGCTACTCTCGGAGCAGTATTATGAGATGCATACAGCGACGTGGGAAACCCGTCAATGAAGGAATGGTTTAGCCGTTCTTATGGATACCAGTGAACACCGGTATTAAAGTTGGTCTATGCAATGCCAAAGATTATTTGCTGTCAGGTGTCGTAGTTGGTAGCCTTACGCGATTCCAAGCCCACACTAAGGCAGGTGCTTAAGGCAGTTAAAACAAACCCGAGATTTGCGCACAAAGGTGTGAACGCAGGCGATGTTACACCCGATGGAACTCTACTGAACGCTGACACTTCTCTGAGAGTAGGTGTCTGCCAATTCCTCCAAAATTAGAAGTTTGCCAAAGTGGATCTCACAAGTCGCATTCATCACTTTCTCTGACCAGCAAGTGTCAGCTCATTTGGGAATTCGGGTGTTGCCGAAGTAGCCATTAAGACGAGAAGCCACAATAATCGCGAATAAGTTTATTACTATGCAGAATTACATCGGAAGAATTCAGAGGCATGAATGATAGCGTTTGTGATGTCTATGGCTCCATTGTGCTAGCCGAATCACATAAGGCTGGGTGGACATGGATGCAACTGCTGTGAACCTCGCTGCAGTTCACTGGGCGTCGAGCATTAGGCATCACTCCTGCGCATCCTACGGCATAAAGCTAAAAGCAGGCTGTATTATGCTTCACTGGTGGGAGCTGCAGTGAAAATGCTGTTTTCGAGCCTGCTTAGGGACACCAAACGGTCGATCACTCGTCGATGATTACGGAATAGAGGATCTAGGTATGGAGTGAGGAATTTGGCCCTATAATTTGTGGGTTATTGACAATAAGTAGCCACTTACATTAATCGGACAATGTAGCCTCGGATTCCATCATCGAAAGCAACCCGCCAATCTCTCCCCTCAGACGTAGCACTACTGCTTTGGGAGGGGCGATTGCAAACTCGTTACCGTTAGGAGGCTGTAAACACATTTTAATGCATTCAGCCACCGACTTGTTGTGTCTCTTCAAAATGCTTTACTGGTCATCGATGGTGGTGATGAGGAAGTATGGAGAGTTAAATAGGGGCTGTTTCTTATGGCAAAAGTTTCTAAGGCCAAGATCGGCTTTTCTATGCATTTATGTGGGAGCGTGTCTTTTGCGGTGAGGGAAAGTGTCGCATTTAATATTAACTGCGCTGCCAAATTGGCCGACCACCAAAACACATGCATAGTTAGTCAACTACATTTGCAATGACAGACACAACCATGTACGCCGCATGTGAATCAGTGTGTATCACTGATGCCACGCATTGCAAATGTGCTTTGGTAATTGACTTGGCATGTCACCAAAAATGCAAAATTTATTACAAGTGAGAGGCAGCTAGTGACTTGAGAAGGTTGGAGTTGTGTCGATTACTAAGCATTGCTTGCCTTTCTGGCCTCACAACCACTGTAGCTTCTGCTCCCCATCGGCCTTGTCGTAGATATGCCGGCTTAGGCGAATCGTTGAATCTTGCAATTAATCTGTGCTAAACACTACTGTCCCTCACAGGAGCCCAAAGGAAGCGCAAGGGTCTCCATGAGAACTGTCAACTGAGCTGAGGTGATGTAAGTGGCAAAGGGCAGTGAAGTAATCGCAGACTGGTTTGTCAGCATAGACATTTCTGTGCTCGAGGCTCTGATCAGATGTTGAAAGCAGTCGACGCAGCTGACCCGACAAATAGTTGGTTCATCGCTCTGCTCGATGCTCACTGGGTGTCATAGTAGCCAGCTAGAATTCCTAGAGCAGATTTTGTCCTGCTTGTGCTTAAGACTCTTTGATAGGTGACTCTATGGAAGTTGCTCTGCTAACAATGCTGGGCACAACTCTCTGAATGAAACTGGTTTGGTCATCGAAGATGTTGTCACTAGCTTGCTCTCCTCTGCCACTTATCTATGTCATTTGAGCAATTTTCGCGTTCACTACTGCAGCGTATCTAAAAACAACTACTTCTTCTATCAAAACGCCATCAGGAGAGACTGATTCGCTTCCCCAGAGGAAACGCGTCACCACTCTTATCAACTTCCGCTTTTAATCTATTGACACTATTTGCACTGGATTAGTTAGCAATTACTTCCACACGAAATTAAGTGTGCATTATGATTAGGAGGGGAAATTTTTTAGGCAAGTCAAGGAATAAGGAGAGGAAATTGGCACATTGCCGGAAATGTACAAGTGATTGAGGATTATTTTGGGCATTCGACCTTCATGACGATGATGACAGCTCAAGCGGAAATGCTTGTAGGTAGCAGGGTTCGCCGCAACACTGGCAGTAGATGAGACGCAACGAAAGGTTAGCAATGCGAGCACTTACCTTTGATGCTGGTGTAAAGGCCATTATTCAGTCTCTGTGGCTACCAAATGTTCTCGTAAATCTGGTGCACCAGTTATTGCAGGGGTGCTTTGAGTGCCCTCATGTTTATTATCATCTTAAATGCTGCTATAAATTTTGACGCGCAATATAGTCCACCTTTTGCACATATATTATCCATCTATTACCAGGCTAATGGCGGATGACAGTTCTAACGCGAGGGTTCAGGCAACAGATTCAACTCCTCCCGGTCAGCAATCCGACCAGCCTGATTCCACTTCCAGTTCCCAGTTCAATGGAGTAGGTAGTGCCATTGCTGGTCAGGCAGAAGCATCTCAGCAATTCAACATCCCTTGTTCAACAGTATGCACCACGTCTGAGCGTCTGGCTGCAGTCATCCATGCCTATTCCCAGTCTATTCACGATGATGGTGCTGCGAATCACCCTCCTCCAATCGCAAGTGACAATCGTGAAAACGAGGGTTGGCGGGCTGCATTCGATGCAGACTTCCGCAGTTCTCTTGTTCGAATAATGTAGGTCTTACTGATTACCACTAACTCATGTAACCCAGGGCCAAATTCATTACTCCAGATCTTCATCCCTCATTCTACAATCATCAGAGAGTGATCGATTACTTCGAGGCTCTGTGTAGGCTCGAGAACAGCATTTGGACTACATCGCCGAGCATGGAAGCGTACTACAGGCTGCTATTCCGTGTGTGCCGTGAGATACGCAGGGACCATGGAGAATCCGACCAGACCTGATGTTCGATGTCTGCTAGATTGCAGCGTGATTTGTAGAACACGTGCCTGTGTCTTTTAAGTCTCGCATGACTCGATTCACACTCCTGTATGCACTTTTACATTACAATGGACCCGCATACTATCCTAACGATTCATCGTCTTTTAAGGTAATCCGGTTGGCAAAATGAGTGAGGTTCAATGCATCTCTTTCTGCTACACTTTGTGGAATTCGCTGGAAACAGCCCATTTTGACTGAATTATAAGAATGAAGGCAGGAAGTTTGCCTGGACTTTGCTTGTGAAATGATTTGCAGATGCCTACTCACGTGGACTCCTCCGTTTGAAATGAGGCTTCATCGAATGTGGCATCACTTGCGTTCACACTTTCTCACGCAGACTCATGCACCGACTCTTGCACACCGCTCACGATGTAGACTTGAAGTTTTGCAAGGACACCAAATTTTGTGGCTACAAATGAAATGAACCGAGTTGTGAATGTGAGGGCTTGGAATCTCGTAGGAAGCAATTAATACAGTGAATGTGCTGTGGTGTATTCCAAGCCATTAAAAGCAATCATGCGTTTCCTTGACCTGTGTAATTATTTAAATTTGAGCAAGAAATGAGGGAGAACGAAGCATAGCATTTGATAGAGGAAAAATTGGTGGTTTTTATTGGCACACCTGTAGAAATGTCAGCATGTACTCTTGCTGCAGGTAATGTAAACATATAGGCACTTTGTTTAATTCGGTATTTCATTCACCTGTATACCACCAAAAGCCTCCGCCCCCGGCTCTTTTGTGCATCAGTAATATTTGTTCTTCCAAATCCTCCTAGGGTGTTGCGGCTTTAGGGGATAGGTGGGAACTGCACGCCTTCAAATTGGTGCTAGCATATAGTGCTAAAATGGTTGGCAAAATACTGTCATAGGTGAGGCATTCCTTCCATCGTACAGCATCACGAGGAGTGCCATACCAAGTGCCTACAAATTACACGGCTTGTTTAAGTACATTGCTTAAAAGCATTGCTCTCAAACGAACGTCATGAATGCCAGCGTTTCGAGGGCCGAATTGTCTGCCCACTTACAAATGTTTCATTTAATCACGTTTGGCTGCGACCGATTGGCATGGTGCAGGAGTCATATTGTGGCTCAACAGTTGAGACATCTGATAACTCAGCAAGTCCTGTTAGCCTTGATATAAACGCATGATGTGTGGTTTTCGAATGCGTCGACAACCAATGGTGATATCAACTAAATGATCAACCTAAAATGTGGCTCAGTTTCAGATGTTAATGATGCATTTATTCTAGCTTATCTTGGAGGGTAGTCAGAGCAGCAGCAATTCGGTGCCGTATGCATAGTCTTGTCCCATCCTTGGCGGCAAACGTGATCAGCGGCAGGACAGTTAATTCCCACAGTCTGCTGCTCACCCAGGCTCGATGTGCAACTAATGCGAGCTGAAAACTTTAGTTTTGTTTCTGACGAATGCAAAGACTGTCAGTAGCACCTTATGCAACTATTTAAAAGACGACAATCTATCTTGACGGGACTTAGCCACCACGAGCCACACCGCTAATCGCCCCAGGTGCAGCATTCACTGTGATCAGTACAAGCTATTCCACCACAATAATGCAGTCAGCCAGTGCCAATTACTTAAGCATTGATTTCTTGTAGTGGTTTTGATCATGGACGAGATCGAGAAATGCTGCACCTCTAATGCTGTCGAATGGTGCAACGCATTCAACGCCTTCCATCCATCTGTCCTTTCTAGTGCATCCTGAGACCTGTAGGTGAGTGTGTAGACAATTGTACCGAGGGCCAGCATTGTCAAATAGCGTAAAGACTGCACTGACCGAAGGTCTTCCTCATGCAAGCTCGGGAGGAGGGAGAACCAATGCATGCTCCTCGAAGGGTTGATAGCCATACCTTTGTCAAGCTGTACCTGTGCGTCTTTTGCATCATAAGCTAGGGAGAATGAGGTGCAAGCCCATTCAATTCTTGATTTTATTGACTGTGAATTACGCAGGAATGCCCTCAATGAAATCGTTGAATGTTGAATTGTTCAGATCGCAATACGTTATTTGGTGATGTCACTGTGCCCTGTCAGTAACACCTAAGCCCTTCTTCGAGAAGGTCTCGAGGCTCCACAGTGGTGGCAAGCGAAGGCGAATTCGATATTGAAAACCAAGCATCTACCCTGATTGCCATCTCTGAATGCTAAGTCTTGATGAAGAGGAGGGCATTCATTTGCTGCGATGGAAGCATCTGCGATGACCCTAAAATGCGCTGAAACTGATGTCTGCATTCGGTAACCCACCCGATTGCCGCCTTCTGCCTGATCGCAACCAACAGTTGAAGCAACCCTAACCTTGAAGCAGAAGCAAGGGGAAGGATTCGTTACGGAGCTGTCTGCCGTACCCGCATGAAGATATCAATAATGTGATCTCCCTGTACTTCCGCCACTTCTCTATTAGTTGAATGAATCCCACGTAGATGTAGCTGGACAGTTGTGAAGTGCGAAAGAAGTGGCAAGTGGGGTAGGATTGGAAATTCTAACTCCACACAGCTGTTGTACACTTCGGCCTTTGTTATAGGTTCGTGCTCCCACACCAGTGCCTGATGGCTGACACATTCTTCCCTCTGTCCATCCACTTCCTGTACAAGGAGAAACCTCAGCAGCAGTAGAATTGTCAAGAGAAGACGGTGCTGTTGGCTCGTGGGTGTTTCTCTCACAGCACCAATTGCGTTGTGATGGCTGATGCAGGAGTTTAACCGAGGCACGCGCCTACGACGACGCTGAGAAGATGAAGGGCTATGTAGTGCGTTAACTGTTTGATTAACTCTAGATTTTAGTGGTGAGCCACTTAGGATCTCCCGTTACACCTCTCTGCATGGTCTTGCCTTCGAGACTTACTAGTGGCTTTTACGCTCTTCTGTAGGTCGACAATGCATATTCTGTCCCAGTGTCATGTCTTCTTCCGTCTTCAGAGAGGTCTGCAGGAGCTGCATTCAGCACTGTAAAATAAGCTGCGGTCTCAGTGAGTCAAAAGGGCGTCGAACATAATTCCCTCGATGTATTGCATGGGCCTCATGCTTTGCCGTGTAAAGTTGTGGTTTTCCATAATTTGGAACAATCATGAAGTCCCAATTCGCGAGGTGATGTACGGAGCTTAACGCTTAGTTATCATTGGATTAAAGACCCTCCTTATGAGGGCTTCCTTGCTTACTACCAACTGTTGTCAATGAGAACAATCTTAGCCTTTGTTTCTGTTGAGACGGGTTTAATGTCGTGGCAGCAAGTCGCCCAATTTCTTTCCTCGAAATTCAGGAACAGGAAACCGGTATTCTAACATCGGCAAATGCTCAACCAGTAAAACCACTCGATCCAAGTGGAATGTCCGGAGAGGTGTGCACAATATCGGCAAGTTGTTAGTGTTCAGTGAATTCATTCATATCATTGACATTCCTGCTGAGAGAGCCTGCGTGTCCAGAAAACGGTCTCTCTTGACCTCTGCTGATTGGCTTAAACACAAAGATATGCTTTATGTGTATCGGTGACACCTCTAAGTGCAGGAACAATCCACTTCTAAGGCAACGGTTTCTGCAACTCACTGAGGGGCACATAAACAGTGCCTACCAACTAGACTCCTGCTTCAGTTTACCTGCGTCACTGAATCGTCTGGTTGGAGTCTCAGCAAAGCCAATTCGTAGCAAACGCAGTAACTTCATTCTACAGAGAAATTAAGTCAAAACAGTTGCTACGCTTTGCCTGCGCAAAAACAACCAGCTGAAACAGCAACACCACGAAAGCAACGAGTTCCCGTGCAAATTCGCGTTAGTTCTCAATCTTCTTCTCAGGCCACCGGCTGTTCAACCACGTGAGCTCCTCACTCTCCACGACATGTGATTCCGCTCAGGAGTCCAGTTCGATGGCCACCTCTGATGTTCTTTCAGACCATTTTACTTTAGTAGTATGCCTTCGTCTATGCTTTTGGGAAACCTCAGTGCGATACTATGTTTGTTTGAGCACCAGTTTCGGTTGTGGTGACTTGGCTGACCATAGTGCCTACTGCGGGCGGGATGGATGATGGGCCATACCAGCAGCCCTAGTTCCTTTCTCTTTGCCGAATATATATATATATATATATATATATATATAATGTGTCCAAGTATTATTTCTCCTTTTGTCTTCAAGGGAGACACGGGACACTGCATTGGTGGCGGAATCTCATCCCTATTTCCATCCCTTGTGCCAAGCTGTAGCGGTACAGAAGAACTGCATGTGCTATGGATGGGAGAGTCGCTGACACCCTGAGAGAGGAGGACTGAGAATGACGTCTACCTTCGGCACTTACCCCATTCTCGTGTTCTGCAATGGAGCTACTAACAACGGAAGCAACACTGTTCGTGAACCATCTAGAAATGCTTCATTCCGAAATTTCCCTATCATACCTGCATAGAGACGTCTACAATGCGAGCATACACGAAATCCTGTCGCCACAATACTGTGTTAAATGCTTTGCTCACTTCCATAGATCTGCTTTTGGACTGGCGAACCAATGCCTACCTACGAATAGGCGTGATGGTCAGCATAAATCCAGATGCAGTAGAATTGTTAGGAGGGCTCAGCGACGTTGCGGTTAAGCATCACCTCACTTGCAGTGATTACTTTGCGATGGCTAACACGTGGGATTCACCAAGAAAAGCACTGTAGACTACGTGATGTAGAAGAGAGGATCGAAGTAATACTTTGTTTTTTCGATTTGATCACTTGGGTGGCCATATTGCCTATGCTATGTGGGCTGGCTCCTAAGCCATGCCAGCAATCCCCATCCCCTTCTGCTTGCCCAACACATATTTTCTGTTCAGACACCATGTCTTCCTTTGTCTTCAAGGAAGTACCGGGAAGCTGCACGCATGGCACTATATTCTCGTGAAGCATTGCAAAGCCAAGAAGAACAATCAGTAGGAAGTCTCAAGCTGAGTGCCCCGTTAATCATGTTTCGATTTAATACCCTGTCCCAAACCAGCACCGATAATGCACAGGTGAGCAATTGTAGAACCTCAATGTCCTTACGCACGAGATTTGACCCTTCAAAAATTCTACCATCAAAACCTCAATAATATGGATTCGCTTCACATGTGCTCTCGTTAAGCACATAAAATCCAACTATGACACAGTATTTCCACTGTAATCGGTGATGGCCAACTTAGGAGCAACGTGGAAAATGAGCAGTTGGCGTTTATGAAGGACGTTTGAAGGCGCGTCTGATGATTTGGTCTCCCTGGTCTGTCGTACCGCAGAGGTGTTGGTATGCACTTATTTCATCGTGATAATTACTCACTTGACAGCATTCTATACTTTGGAGAATCGCTACTCCTAGTCGCCTCTCCTTTTATAGTTTTACATTCCGAACCTTCGTCAATGTTCGGTGTTTTCACTTGTTTTTATGCACCTCGTTCAAGATTGCCCGCCATTTTGTTTGCACATGGAATTCCAGTTTGATTTGCAACTAAAATGTTAGAGGTAGTGTTTCATTAAAAATTGTCTACATTTGGACAATGTGTTTGAGCCGAGGCTTGATGATCATCGTGACGACACTTGGTTTTACTTTTTGGCCACTATGGAACTTTTCCCTCACATATTTACGAATCACCTCAAAGATTTTAGTTTTTCCGGTTGTAATCACACTTGTTTTATTATCTTTCTAGACTGGTCGCACAGTTATACATCTATTCGTGTGTGCATACTTTTCTGTTTAACCTCTCTCCTCAAGGCGTCCGGGGTAGTTCTGATTGAAAATGATTGTTATACTTCTCTTCTATATGTGCTAAATTATGCATCGGCGAATTTGTAACAATAATCTCAGTGCTTTAGAAAAGAACTGTGATGTGCTGCGAACAAAGGTTAGGAATTTCGCTCTTATGCATCGCTTAATGATGCGGTCTTTGTCACTCCCCGTTTTTATCCCTTAGATTGCTAACTTTCGCCTCATTAGTGACGTTTTGCAAGACAAGACATACCAACTGTTGAATATTATTCGCAAAAAGGAGGATTTTTTCGGTATATTCACCCGTGAATATGATGAGGTCTCGAATGACATTAACTCTGTTCAAGCGGTTATTGAAATGTACTCCACTGAGTTAGAAGAACTTGAAACCGAAATCGAAGAATGCAAGCGAGAGCATAGTACAGCAGACGCTCCTCGGGGCAAAAATGATATAAACCAACCCAATAATGGAGATTCTACCATCCTAAGCCCACAACAACGTCGGTTGCCAATGCACAAGTGTCAGCTGAGGGCACACCTTCCAGCCAACCAATTCACGATAGTCGAAGTGCGTCCGGGGCAGACAATACGTGAGGTGTTGGAGAAGAAGCTCTCCCATCGATGCTATCGTACTGAGGATCTCTCTGTCTACAGCGTCGGCTCAGGGAATCTTGTGTCATGGGATGCCGATGCAGCGGGAGTGGCTCTGGTCTCAGGAGATCTGGTTGTGAAGTTCAACGATGAGCAGACGCATCGGCGTCCAAAGCATGAGTTTCAGCGCAGAAGGTTCTTTGAGACTCAAGTCTGCAGCATCTGTCAGAAGTTTGTCTTCTTTGGGATTAGTTGCAAAATTTGCGGCTTTGCTTTTCATCAAAGGTGTGTTTCGCGCTTGGAGAAGCACTACTTGCAACCCACTGAAGAGGATAACGTTATTGAGATTCAGCGATTGTGAGTCCAATCTCCTTCTCTTGCGTTGGTCTGCGTTACCTCAATCTAAAATCCAAATTTCAAATAGTCTCATTTTGTTTTATCCTAGTTAGTTAGTCTTCCAATTCATTCTCAATTCAATTTTTAGTTTTAAATATAAATTACTTGATTTGCTTTTTCCTTGGCGTATTGAGGTCCCTTAGAACTTGCGGTCAATTCTGTAAGGAAGGATGTTCCGCATTCTCAGGTTCATAATGTGGTGTGTTGTGAGAATGTTAGCCCTGATTTCACTCCTCTTTATCTTGCAGTAGTGTCTCCGCCTTGATCAACATTTTGAAATTGTTGTCGCAAGGAAAGACGACATTTAACTGAATAACAAAATCTCTCAGTGAAGGCAAGAATTTGCTAAATTAATGGCACAAACAATGTTGTTCGTAATACATTGCTCCAACTTTCAAGCTAATCCTACCTCATCCTCAAATCCATTACAAGCCAAAATTACCTACCAAGTCTAAACACTGAAAGAATTCTGCTAAAGATGATCTCCAACGTTTTTTGTCCCTCATCCCCTCGGATTATACACTTACTAAGCTAATGAAGCTCTCACTTTTAGTTTGGTTGCACAATGCTTGATTAACCTCACTGCTTCTTTAACAGGCTTCCTGCTGGAATCTCAGAGAAACTTGGGCTGTCACTGCCTAGATGTTCCATTGTTCTAATTTGGCACTATTAACACTGATCTTCTTTCCTATTTTTTTAATTCGATACTCTAATTAATTACATGTAACACGTTTGCGGCGTGCGGGCTTGGATGAAAAAAGTCGGATATTGTGTAAAATCGCTGATTTCGCATAATGGTCCTCCATCAAAGGGAATCGCATAGTTAGTGTCGTTTACAAAGGATTGAAGTTGTTTACTTGGTCGCTATTTATTAACGCAATCATGTCAATCGGTTTTCTATGTGTAGTACGGAAAATTTTCCTCGTTTTCACCAAATCGGTCGTCAAAATGTCTTGCAGGGCTACTTTGTGTCAGCTGAATGAAACTGTTAAAAACACTTTTTTTGTTGCCACTCACCATGTCTACATTGGCGATCTACGAGAATAGGTTATTAATAAGCTAGTAAGTCGCGCTTATTTTCTCTTTCAATTTTTTCTGTAATGCACTAACGGGTCAAATTATAACCTTTTACGCTCGTTCACCCAGTAGCCTGTTTGCCACGCTTCATGTGAGAAGACAGTTCGTGGTTTTATTCCCCTTTAGACTAAAGTGTAGTGGTCAGCGCAGTTCCAATTGGTTGGCAGTTCAGAACGGCTCCAGCGGTACGATCTCCACCACAGGACCAACAACAGCTACAACTGCACAGGTGTGTGTCTACGAGGCGGCTACGGTGGCAGCGGCGGTGGCGGCTGCAGCAGCGGGGCAGGGGGGGGGAAAGGGGGAGCAGCGAGGAGGGGGCTCAGAGGCAGATCGCGGCGTCCGTGATGGAGCTGCGGTGGGAACGCCCTCGACCCATCTACTCACTGCTGTTACCCGTGAGCGCTCCTCCTCTAGCCCAAATGTTTGCCACCACATTAATCCCCAACAGCTGCCCTCCTCTTCCAATCGCATTGCCTGGGTGGGTCTTCTCAAGGTAAGTTCAAAAAATGAGTACATGTTTGCCTCTTGCTCATTTATAACGATTAGATTTGGGGTGTTTTATTGTATCTTTGTTACAATAGCGGAGTATAGATTGTAAGAGGAAATTGTTAACCTTTTTCTGGACGAAGCGATAATCGGTGCTTCACACAATAACGTAATTTTTGCTTTTAACTCACAGAAAAGGCAGTTTTTCGTAACTGTGTTTTTTATATTTGTTGTTTGTGTTTGAACTTTTTTGCAATGGACTGTTTGAATCACTTGGCGTCATTTCATTTGGCAAATAGCGTAGTAACGGCGATGTACACTTTCTACTTACTGTTGATTGACGGTTCTTGGAGCAAGCGATTCCCAACTGATCCATACTTTTAGTGCTTCGTTTTTCTAAAAATTTTAATAACTAGTTTTCCTGTAGTATTCAGGGTTAACTAGTGCTGTGGAATGGAATTTCATGAAATTGTTGTCGTTACCGCAGCCCCACGACAGTAACCAGCCTTCCAGTTCCTCCAATGCAGCTGTTGGTGGTGGTGACTCAAGTGAGTGCAAGGACCATGTTCCACCCAACCTGGAGACAGAAGATCGCTCAAAATCGTCAACAGAAAGGGGCGATGGATCTGGCTCGACGTCTCGACAACGCCAAGTAATGTCTATACCGCTGTTGTGCTGCTGAAATGAGTTGGGTAAATGCAGTGTTGTTATGCAACTGCGATTGTATGTAGGTTGTCACGACGCCTTCAGTAGGTGCGTTAATCCTAGTTAGGTGCCCTTTATCTAGCTAGAGTTCCTGCAATATTACGATAGGAGTGAAGAGATCGGCAAGTGAGGCAAATGTCATTTCGCCGATGATTCAGCTGTAATTTGGCGTGCACCTGCTTTCGTTACAGTTCAAGATTCTTATCACTTTACTCCCATGTGACCCGTTTTCATGGTTTAAATCACCTGAACATAGTTTTCCAAAGCCTTGGCTAATCTGTCACATAAGTTGAGCACTAGCAGACTCACCGTTCCACAATTCAACTGCAAAATCTGGATTGCTCTTGATGAACAATGAATGGTACCAACTGCAAATAACAGTGGTGTCAACACGGCGAAATTGGTGTTTTGAATAGGATTACTCATATTTCAGTGGTAGCACGTTTAGGAATTCCATCCTTGAGCTAGCAAGCCTTGGTAGCGACAAAAATGTTAACATTTGTGTTGGAAATGCTAGATCCCGAAATCGTGTATTCGAGGGTGTCAGGTTTGTTAGTCCTCGCGTCAGAACACACCTTCAAACCTGTACGGAAGGGCAGATTTTTACATTCCCCGCATATTCTTGTAGATTTTTAGCATCAGTATTCAAATTAGTGAATGGCTCACTTCATCCAGCCTTCACTGTTAAATTATGCCATTTCACAATGCATTATCACACCACCAACAATGTTTGGATCGCATCGTCGAGAAATTAATGAATTTGCTAAGCAAATTCTGCAGTTATTTTCATGCAGCATCCCGATTAGTCCAGTCACCAACACGTAATTTGCATCATTTCGAGCAAAGTGGTAGGTGCTTACGAAGTTCTTTTTTGAAATAAAGAAGACACTTCAATGAAACTAAAGCACACGAATCAGAAAGAAGGTTTGAACAACTGCAGAAGGGATGAATGGTCATTGGTTTGGTGTAAATAAATGGTGTCACCCACCACCATAGTGGGAAATGCGTCGCAGGAGATGTGAGAATTAGTGGTCAAATCTACTAATGGAGATGATACTATCCTTGCAGAGTAAACTATGAGAGTGAGTTTAATTTGCACTTTGTCCTGCACCTCAGCGCCACGACTCCAATGACAAGTGGGAGATTCCCGCAGAGGAGATCCAGAGGGGTCCTCGCATCGGGTCAGGCTCTTTCGGCACGGTGTTCAAGGGCTACTGGCACGGGGATGTTGCCATCAAGGAGCTCAACGTTGTTGATCCCACGCCAACGCAGTTGAAGGCGTTCAAGAATGAGGTTAATGTTCTCAGGTTCGAACCCTTCAGCTTGTCCATTTCTGTCCATTTGGTCTGCAGTATCTGATCGGTTTAGATTTGCTCATTGGATCTGACTTTAACATTATTTCTATTTGGCATGCGTGAGGAGCCCATCAATTGGCCTTTATTCCTGAACCTTGAGATTTTAAGCTGATATAGAAGAGGACTCTTTCCTCAGACCAAATTGGATTGGATGTGATCTTGAATTGTCATGACAATAGTATGCTTGCAGAAATGGCTTTTCTGGCCACCAGTTGGTTTCCCTTACGTCAAGGAGACTTCAGACAGTGATCACGGATTACACCGAAGAACTTGCTTTCATATGTGTGTGCCTAAAGTTGTGTTTTGCTTTAGCTGATGCGTTTCGCAATTTGACTGACTGTTTAAGGGAACAACCTGGTGGTGCACTGGTGAATCTTGCTGTTTTGACGCTGTGCAACCGCCTGTGGGAGATTTGCGTTGCGTCTTGTAATATCTTTGGACACAAAACTTTATGATTTCCCTCATACTTCACTGCTTCCTATCGGCGATTGATTGTGCAAGCGGTTGGCAAACTTAAACATGATTTCGATAGGTATGATTCACGTCGCCATCGCCTTAATCGAGGGCAAATGACTTTCTAAGTACCACCGTGAAGAAGGAGTGGGGAGCTGGCGAAATTGATGACGTAGTCCGAGTCCTAGGCTACAGTCGTGGAGATTGGATGATGGGTCACTAAAAGCAGAATTCAATTGACATTTGCACTTTGTTTCCAGGAAAACAAGTCATGCCAACATCCTTCTCTTCATGGGCGTTGTCTCGAAGCCGCGATTAGCCATCATCACGCAGTGGTGCGAGGGCTCCAGTCTCTACAAACACATCCACGTGCACGAGCGGCACTTCGATGTGGAGGAGATGGTGGATGTTGCTCGTCAAACCACCCAGGGCATGGAGTAAGTCGCTTTGAATAGTTTTGCGGCGCGAACAGTATTTGGGGAATCGCGGTTCTTCTTCCCACACAGCCTCTAAGTACAATTAGTAAAGGTATTGCCTACTCCTTTTGGTGGTGTTGAGTGGTTTAAATATGCTTAGGGCGTGTGTATCCAAGTCTCCTGCTATCTACATCTTCCGAGGCACCTAACTAGGTCCTGTCTTAAATGACGTTAGCTTCTGCGTTTGGGTGGACACTTGAATGAGAGGCTTGACTCGCTAAGATGTGAGTCGTATCCAGTATTTTCGCTCTGCATTGCCCTAAAGCTTGGAAACTGGAGTCTCGCGCGAACCTCATATCCTGTTTAGAATGACACAGCTCTCGTAGTTGGTTGTAGAATCTGGACTAACTTTATTACTTTCTTGTTGAAGTGACAAAACACAGCAAAAATATACCTTGCTTGACGTGGATGTGTGTTCTTGTTTCGAATTATTGCAGGTTTCCTGTAGGCACGGCCTCAATAACCATTTGTAAGTCAAAGAGGAATCTGCTACGTCGCATCCACCTCATGTTATTGTTAGTCAGGCAGCTTCATTGCAATTTATGAGGTAGTTACTGTTGGGATGGTAGGTGATTGGAGCAGCAAAAGGCAAGAGGAAACTGAACTAGAAGTTTGGTCGAGGTATAACTAACGAATGAATTGTTGAAAATGAAAACATCTCCCTTGTTGCACTTTCGTAATCAAACCGTGGAAGGTGAGTTGGTGAAATGCACGTAGGATTCTTTGGGGAGTAACAAAAGCGTTCATTTGCCTCATAAATGAGTCATTAGTAGTTTAGCGCTAGCAAACGCGATTTATGGCCAACGTAAAGTGACGCAAACGGTTACTTGGCGTTTGTTGCATCTCCTATGCCATGGTTGCAAAGTGTGCAACGTAGCCGAATATGGAGACGGTTGTGAGCACTTTCCAAAGGATCGTAAATGGACTTATGGGGACAAAATTCAAAGCCTAGGTGCGTAGAGTGAACGTGAGTGTTTGTGAATCCTCTCATGATTTGTTTGTATGGAAATTGGATTAGGTTGTATTGCTTCAGTTTCCTGTTGAATAACGTAGTGGTTTCGATTGGTTGAAATCCGCTCTCGCTCGGCGACTTGTCAGTCCCTCTACAGTGGGTCTCCACATATCCAGCTTTCGCCAATGTATCACTTCGGGTCACTTCCGAAGGCGTACTGAGACATATTGGCATGGAAGAGGGACGATTACCAGCACGCAAATAGCCTGGCGGATCACGGGTACAGACGAAGACGTTTGTGGAAACCTCGATGTCCGACAAGCCCGCGTAGATAAAAGTACACCTGAATGGAATTTGGTGCTCTCAACGCTGAGTAGTTGAAAAGTACGTAGTGCTGCAATACAAACAATACGGTAGCGTAAAATACCAAGACTGAATGTGTTTTGCCTATTTTCCTGTTCACTCTTTGCAGTGTATGCATTCTGCGCAGAAATTTTATGCGTGTAAGGCATGCAAACCTGACTGCAGACTCCAGGCTTTCCTGATATCGGAGGCACGGTACTTGAGAGAGAATGATGCATTGCCATGGTGGAGAGGGATTGGCGCCTATTGGTATGGCCCGGATGCCGTTCCGCCTAGCGGAAATACAATGGCGGAGCCTTAAAGCCCAAACGAAGAGCATAAATAAGTCATGCCAGTATTTCAATGTGAATGGGACGTCATTGTACCGTAATTGAATGAGGGACTACTGAAACTGAAGTGGCTGAGTGGATACTTAGGAAAGTAAAACAAACGTCGCCTTGTTGCTCATTTGATGCGACCTGGAAATTTCGTAAATCGTGCAAAACATGAATCGAATGAACCGCGTTTTTTAAGAAAGTTGTGGGGCACTTGGGTGTAGAGCTCTATTACATCAAATGTTGGTGCAGGTTCACTTACCTACATAAACGCTGCATACTCTCGACTTCGAAACCTAAGTGTGGGTGTATTTGGTGCCAGATCATTTGCAAACTAGCATCTGATGTTCCTGTAGTTGATGTCATCCTTAGATTCGCCGAAGGTCTCAGTCTGAGCTAGGGTGGTTTTCTTCCATAATTCACGATTCTATTGCGTGCAGAAGTCGTGTTACGTTTTCAGTCGCAAAATTCTTTGCTCTTTTTTTAGGCATTTACTGGAGCTTTATTATAATGTGTTGTTTTTACCTTAACAAGGAAGTGGTATTAAAACAACTTCGGCTTCTTTTATAGGCTGTTTTTGTATGCTTTATGTTCTTGCCGAGCAATCCGCTCGCTTATTAAATATATTTTTCAATTCAGTGATCTTTCTAGCCCTTTTTAATTGGTTGTGGAGTGGTGCGGTTCCATTTCCACAATTTTTGCGGTCAAAGAATGTCTACTTTTTTACCATTATCTCTCTTTTTTTCCGCTTTCAGTTACTTACACGCGAAGAAAATTCTTCATCGTGATCTGAAATCGAGCAACATATTTCTACACGAACGGATTGTGAAAATTGGTGATTTTGGTCTGGCTACGATGAAAACATGGAAGGGCGGTTCGCGTCAACCTACTGGTTCTATCTTTTGGATGGTGGGCTTCGCGTCTCTTTGATTTTTCAGTGTTTACTATTGTCTTTTGTATTGGACTCCTCGTTCCATTATCCTTTACTCACTTTGTAAATAATCTTCTTGGGTAAAATCAGTCAGACGCTGTGTAGCATCCCGAAAGAAGGCATAATGCTCGGGTGGAATACACATATTTCACATCAGTGGGCACTGAAGGTTACTAGAATGGCTCGGAGGCCACCCCGTCAAGCGAAAATGACCCGTTTATCAAATCGCGAGTTAACCAACCAACGCTTTTCTTGGCCTCTCTCATTGAATCTCCCTCGTCAGCTGTCACAACGTAATCGGCGCTGTAAGGAAGTACCCACGAGCCAACAGTGTCAGTCATCAAATTTTCGTGCGACTACGAAAGTACTTGACTGCAACATCACTGATCTCTCGTGACAATTCTACTGGATCTGGAGTTTTGTCCTGTTTGGGTCTTGTGCTGGGAGAGGGGAAGCGTGCGACTTATAGCTAGTCGTAAGAGCACTGACCCAAAAGCAATGTCAAATGGCTAAGGACAGATCTTGCTATTGCTCTATGGAGTAAGTTTTCGCTTCCATTCCCCCTTGCCAGTTTTCTTTCACCTCATTGGTGTCCAGTCATATCTATCTGGGTTTCGTCCCACCAATAGAGAAGTGGCGGAGGTATCATGAGTTTGCCTAACTAGTTTTTTGATACGGGAACGATGGGCAGCTCCGTAACTAACTTTTCTAGAGAGTTTACGACTATTGTCGCTTCAGTTGTTGACAGCCTTTCTGCAGATTGCTGAGCTGAAGTGGACTGAGGTGCACTTCTTCCGCCCCACTAAGGTTTACGACCCAGTAGTAGAAATCAGGATGAATGCCCTAAGTTTGGATTCGCTTTCTGCTGCCACCAGTGTTGCACTCCAGAATTTTCCTCAAAATGATAGATGGTGGGATACTCGGGCAGAGTATATATCTTCCACATCAGTACGGGTTAGATGCTACTGACGCCGTTTGAAGGTAAACCCACCTACTGAATATATGGTGGCGGAGACCCAAAGGGGCTCCTTTACGAGAGCGGAGTTAAGCAGATAGCCAGCGTATTAAATCTCATTGGATCTTACTTTTTTCGCCTTCTTCATGCTTGTGTCAGTCATCTTCTGTTTTTTTGCTTCCATTTAAAGCGTTTCATTCCCTTAGGTTGTAGATTTGAGGTTCAACATCCTTGTAATTACTCACTTTTGATACTCTTGCAGCTTGTTTTCCATCGCCGTTGTGTATTCAGACCATTTTTCGTACATTGATATTCGATGTCGGAATAGATGAAGACTTGTGGTATTTTTTAAGCAGATTTCCTTTACATTACCTACTTAGGGGCCTAAAAACCGGAAGTATCAAGTAATGATGCTTCTGATCAAGTTTTATGTGCAGTATAATTTGAGAAGTCCTGTCGATGGGGGAAACGGAGAATTCTGCTTCCCGAATTCACCAGAAGTTGTAGTTGAGCTGGTTGTTGTTTCTACTCAACTGAACCATTTACAATATCAATAACGCTTTAAGGCCAGATGAAATCCATATTTAATGAATCAGTAGCCATTAAGCAAATTAACTAGTGAAAGTTTGATCATTTTTAAGTTTTTGCCCTATTTTGTAGGATGGAAATGTGGTGGATTGTTTTCGACAGCCATACGGTGTTGGGATATGCGTGACTGCGATACTGAAACTCGATTTGTCTGTTTCAAGCCTTGTTTGTTTACTTTAAAAGCATCTTTAAAGTCATTCATCAGAATGAGCTTTTTAAAAATTCTAAATGAATCCTTTTGAGTGTGGTATCATTTCTGAATTTCACTGTGTTGTGGTGACAATAACTGTTCAAAATATTGGCTGCTGAAGTGTGTTATCAGCAAATGAGCCTGAGCTACGTGTGGGATCTTCATTGAGCTGAATTGGCGCAAAGCAGGCTCGTCTCAATTTGCCAAGGAAGGCTTGGCTTTGTCACCATTCCTAAAAAAATTGGTTGCAGTTGGACGGATTCTCCAGTGAGCGATCGGGCTTATCTCTGCTGCCATGGCACGAAAGCTAAACTGTTTTTACAATTTCATACCATTGTATACGATGAATTAGTAGTCGATACTCCCAAAAAATCTAGAACTCGAACTTTGTGACTGAATACATGAGCTTAAAATGAAGTTTGAACCCATATAACTACCTTGTTTTTTTGTTAACGATCTCGGTCGTCAGTTTTGTTTGACGTCTAGTTAAAACAGCATGCTTAAACAAAGCGATAAGAGGTGTTTTAAGATTACAGAATGCTCCAATGTTAATATCTCGTACCTGAAGCACGTGATTTTCCCTCAACAGAAAGCAAAATATACATTTGACATTATCAGCAATAAAACGTATTAATAGCCCTTTCAGGTAAATACTCCTAGTTTAGTTTCAAATTTGGGCATTTCGCAATTTACAGGCGCCAGAGGTGATGCGCATGGAAGGTGAGACACCATACACGAATCTCTCGGATGTCTACGCCTTCGGGATTGTAGTGTATGAGTTGATCACCGGTCAGTTGCCCTTTCGTGGGCACAACAGCCGCGAACAAATTCTTTTTCTCGTCGGTAAGGGCATCCTTCGACCCGACATGTCGGCTATTCGCTCCGACGTGCCCACTGAGTTGCGACGTGTAGTTACCGAGTCATGCGAGTTTTCGCGCGACGCTCGACCCAATTTCTCTCAGGTAGGGTGCTCTCTATGCTTGTCCTTTTGGTGGTTCTGATGCTCGGTTTTGTCTTTCATTTCCCATTAAACATTGTCCCAAGCGTTTTATTCAAATGGAAGAAAATGTATGGATTCAGACGTGTGTCTAAGCATTTGTAGTTTTTTTTCTTCGAAAATTCGCTTCTTGGTTGGCTCGAGGATTAATTTTAGCTGAATTATGATTTTGGACTGATTTTCCTTGACCTGAGTGGGTCTTTCTCATTCTATTACCCCCAGGGAGGTTTCATACTTAGCAATGTCTCCGTTATTACTCGATGTCAACTTTCTTCTGTGGGATCACGGATGCGTTGCTTTAGCATCGCAGTTGGGACCGAAAATGCAGTTTGTTCATTCAATCTCCAATAGCACGAAATTCCATTCCTTTTTTTACGGGAATATCGAACTGTAGAACTTGATCAATCATTTTATGTTCACTACTTTCCGCAACAAACTATGCATTCAATGTTATTTACGAAAGTGTTCTGCTTTAAAGTAGATCTTTATTTCTCGCTGGTTTATTTATCCCGCATCACCACTGAACTCTTGGTGTCACCTCTCAGTGCTACGTTCCATCCTATTTTCTGACCTTAGTCCAGAAGTCGGCAATAAAGGTGCTATTTTTTTCAAATTAACTGCAATGGTTTTGTTTGTCAGCTCTAAAGCTTAAATACAAAGTTTGGCGTCAGTTGTCGCCAGTCATAGAGCGAAACATGAGGTCGTGGAGTCTGCAAAAATGGACGCGGCCAAGACGGCTCTCCCGTGAGGATAACTCGTAACCAAATTGTAATTATTTTTCCACCGAAGTAAGACAAACCGCTGTTATCAATATTGTCCCTTTTTCATACCTGGAGATGGTAGTTAAAAATGTAAATTAAGCACACAAGTTTGTTGTTATACATTGCAAATCATGTATGGATCTTCAGAGCATATTAAAAATAAGATCCTTTTCAATGTGTTCCTTCTTGGAATCCGAGAATGGCGCACATTGTTCCGGAGGTATTGTAGTCATCGCATTCGCTTTACCTCGCCTCCTCCCGTTTATAGTCTCATCCTACCAGTTGTGATATCTTTCGATGCAGTGGGTATCTGATAGATGAGCACTTGTGCCGAATGAAGCTGCTCATCCCTACTGCTAAGGTGTGTCATGTTTCACCCCACATTGGGCTTGATTGTCTTCATTCTTCACATTTTGGTACTGTTTTAAACCACGCACGTGCTTAGATCTAGGTAATACCATCGTTACGTGCATTAATTGCAACACACGCAACGTACCACCCAGACACTAGATTTTAACATGTTTTCGCTTCCTGCCTACTCGTTCCAAGTTGCATCAACGTCTGGATGATCTCTACCGCCGACTGCGAAAACTTCCACGCTGTTCTTCCGAGCCGAATCTGCGCAAGTACTGGGGCCGCTGCGGCGTGGGAGAGGACTGCGCCAGTCAACTGCCGCCACCACCACCACCGCAACCACTCCCTTTTTCACCCCCACTGCCTCCTCCTACTACTTCTTCCTCCCTCAACAGGGATGATGTGGCTGTTGTGGCCTCATGAGCGTAATGAGTCTAGACGCACCAAACTTTTCTCCATCTCTGAATTTCTGTTGTAGTGTTTTATTTTTCCAAGTGACAAAGTCTTAATCAGTGTGTTTACTTGTGAAATGTTGAAATAATCCAGTTTTTGCAGTTTTAAGCTTGAGTTAAATATGCTGGCTCATTAATATGCGTTTCCAAGGGAAAAAAACGAATGCAGTCGGTGAGATTTGGGGATTTAGACTAGAATCTCTCATGCAAATGCATTGATCAAATGTTTTTTCTGAGTAAATATTCGCCCCACGATCTTGCCGCCGAACAGGTTATAGCTGTGCACAAAACATGGAAATGAAACCATAACCCAGGACGACGTCCTTTTTGGGCGGAAAGTACCTCTGCGGACTATGAGAAGGCACTCACTTTTAACGGAGGCTCGAACGCCTACTAAGAGTTCTTTAACCGCATTATACGACTGGCGTTATTGCGCTGAAACTGGAACAAGGGCAAGGGGTTGGAGAGGTGGAACATTTGAGGACAACAATGCAACACCTATGCATTACCATTCATTCCTTGGCGCATTGCAAAATTGCCTTTCTACATGGTTTTTTTTCTGCAGAAGGAGCATAATATACATATACCTGTTCGTAAAATGATTATAAGCCTCAAATTTTACAGATGAGATCCTTTAGCTTGAACTCTTAGCTGCCCCTGGGCCTTAGAAAGGAAATGGAGATCAAGAATTATCTCAAAAAGGCAAGAATAAGAACTTAATGTGTTTAAATTATCTGCAGAAAGCAAATCTTTAGTCAGTTTTGGTTACAGTGTGGGATTTTTCGATAGAAGAACATATTTTGCTGAACTTTT
This sequence comes from Taenia multiceps, assembly GCA_001923025.3. NCBI lineage: Eukaryota > Metazoa > Platyhelminthes > Cestoda > Cyclophyllidea > Taeniidae > Taenia > Taenia multiceps. The sequence goes on along the minus strand of CM010311.1, from coordinate 45,199,794 downwards.
GCACGGTGGCTCTTTTGATAAGGGAAATGGGAGTCAGAGGTGATGTGAATGTTGTTACAAGGGAAATGGGAGTCAGAGGTGATGTGAATGTTGTTACAAGGAGTCATCAGGATACCTAATTCTTGCTCTGTCAACCCGTTCCCCGGGGATGCCACTTTATTTAGGGCGTGTTTACCTTGCAACGGCATATGCACTTAAGGCCTTTGTGAGGAACGACCCTGGCATGAAGGTCACCTTGGTGTTTAGGCGAAGGGACAGAGGCAATCAACAAAAATGCTATAATTAGAATGAAATCTAATCGATGAACTCGTTTCCAAATTACATCCTCTTTGTCAATGCATATTTATTCCTATAATGAAGAAGTAAAAGGGTTTAAAGTTGAGCTTGGACTAAAATAGTAATTTTAGCATTTAGAAAGGAACTGAGAATGAGTTTGTGAATGGGAACGAGGTGCCATTTAAGCATTTGTGAAAGATTAACTTAAAACTCAATTGTTGAATTTATGTACAGCTTCGCGGTCGATCTGTGGACGAGGTGTTCGCGACATGCATCAGCTACCTTGTCACTTTGGAGTGAATTTTAGCCAACTACTGAAAAGTTGTCAGCACGCAACAGCTTCCTAACCGGGAGACTACCTAGCATTAAATTCTTGCGTGACGCAATTGGACCCGTGAGCTGAGATCCCGATCGGATATTTGGAGTAATTGTGCAGAATAGCTACCAAAGAGCTGTCGCGCATCAGGTGGGACTCTTGACAGCTCAGTATGTCGCAAAACTGATTTAAATGATTACGAAGTCATATCCTATCTCCTAAAATCGTTTTATTTCCGTTACTAACTGCTAAATATTATAAAAGTTGAATGAGCGACCTATAATTTTTTTGAACCAGACAAAGAAAAAAATTTCCCAGCTTTAATCTTCACCAAATTACAAAATGCATTTAATCAAACATGTAAAAACACTTTTTCACAATACTTGAGACGTTTGTTTAAAAAAAACGCCGCAGAACAATCCACTAGTCTACTACGAGTGGGGCATAAACAAAAATGCATGCAAATACATTTACAGAGTTTTGCAAAATTCACGCCGACGGCGGAGAGCTAAGGGGTCGATCACACAGGACTGTTTTGTTGTACACCGAGGGCAGACAACTCTCAAAGTGCGCCAGCACTTGGGGTAGCCGCAGAGGTCGTGAGAGCCCCTCTGCCTGGGGTATTATCTCCACCACTTGCTCGTTCAATCGCACTTCCAGACAGTAGTCGTTCAACGAGGGCTCCTCTGTAAAAAAAAAAGCTTGCAAGCCTAACAATCTTCCAACCTGCCAAGTGGAAAGGCGTGTTTTGAAGACCCAACGGACTTTACAAGGCTGTCAAAATAAGACGTGAACTAATTACATGGTTTGCTGAAGGGGCTTCATCAGAGTGTAGGAGGTAAATTGACCACCGCAATCGAAAAATAAAACCAATTAGTCTCAAACCAAAAACATTAAACTTCTGTTTTATTGCCCTCAGCTCGGTCAAATCATTGACGACACATGGCTTGGTGCATTCGACTATAGCGAAGTGGCAAGAAAAACACACTGAAAGTCCTAGTAGTATCATGGAAGAAGAAAAATAAATGCATGTATTTGTTTAAAAAAAATGGGAAATGCTAAAATTTCGTGAATCCGGAATCTCAGCTACAAAAAATCCTACGACTACTCAACGACTGCATCTTCTTAAGCATTAGTAAAACAACAAATTACAGCAGAGACTTTTGTAAACAGAAATTACACCTCAACTAAACGTAATTCATAGGAATCAAAGACCCTCATTACTCACCATCAAGATTCGGACAATAGAAGAGGTAGAAGGCTATGTTTCCAGCGAAAGGAATGATATGTGAGGAGCGGAAGAGGTTCGTCACTGGCAGATCCTCCAATTGAAGACGTCTCAAACGCGACTGAAAGCCTGCGGCGGTCAAATGCTCGCCGCCACCAAATTCCGAGGAGACGGACTCGTTGAAGAGACTTAACTTTGTCACTAATGGCAACAGAGTTTCCGCATGACCGAACCAAAAGACACTATGATGAGAGGATTCGTTATTCAGCTTGCTCACATCGTATCCGTTCCTGAGAAGAAGGAGTTGGTCGTTGAAATCGGCTAGTCCTTTCTATATTCATATACCGTCGCAGTAAACATGCTTTCGATACTACTCGTATCCTGGATGCCACTTAAAATATAGGTGACTTCAGTAAGCCCTCATTGCAATGTGAGAACGCAAATCTCATAACGAGAATTACCAGAGCATTTAAAAGGCCCGAGAAGTTTAGGTAACCGCGCTTCAATCCTATGCTGAGGAAATGCTTCATTTTTAGAATTGAAGCCAAAGGTGGAAAGCATGAAGATGATCGTTTAAGCTCCAAAATACATTTCTCAAAGTGTTTTAACGCATTCCACCTGAAGACGGACATAACCTTAATGGTTTTAAACAGTTTGCTGTCGCCTTCCTCCATCATAAAGCAAAAGATTTTATCGAAAAATTGCTTCACATTTGACAGTAAATGCGAGTGATTAATCTACTCCAGCAATTGAAGCATGTGCATACTCCACACTAGTGGGGATTAAAACTTAGTAAAAATTAATAAAGCACCTTATATGCGCAAATAAACAGTCTGAATGACTGCTACAGCAGGGCTGATACCTTTTCATGCTATTTATTTCGAGCGTTTACAAAAATGTCATGCTAACATCGATAAGGTATGACTAGGAGGTCAAGGCCACCAAAAAGGAACCAGTCAAAATCACCCAGCGGCTCAGTGAATGCCAAGGTAGGGCCATATTATGGACAATGACTAAAGTTCCATGAAAGTCATGCAACACCGAGTCAAGCCAACCACCCAGGAACACAAATCGTGCCACAAGTTTAGACTTGAAAACCTTGTCATGTGTTAAGGATGAGCCCAAATCCAAATCACGTAACATTAAGTCACGTAACGATACAGCCCATATGTCAATGCCAAAGTAAGGGTGCTGGTCAAAGTTCAGTAAGGACCGCCTAGCACAATCCACCCATCCGAGAATGTTGTCATCGAAAGAACCAATCCAAACCAAATATGTACTTAAGTCATCTAAAATTTGGCTCATCAAAGGGGCGCAACTGTAGCTCTTTGATCAACTCACCGTTTAGCAATGATCATGTCTCGGTCATATGTGGCAGCCTTCACCATGTCCTCCATAATGGCGCCCCAGAGAGGACAGACCTGCTCATAGCTCAGTGGGAACGCATTTCCCTTCGTCCAGTACTGCTGATGATTTAGGAGAGAAAAAAAGGATTACATTGATCTGACCCGAAGACAAAATGTCAAGTGACATTAGCTGGGTCAAACGTTTACAAATGGCCAGATTTAATACCTCATAAAACTCAAGAATCTAATCGAATAAGGGGCTAAATTTGCTCAAAAAAGATAGTTTTTCAGGATCAAAAAAGCGCAATGAGATTTGTTTTCATTTACTATGCATAGTTTGTGACAAGCGAAATAAGATAAGCAAAAACACAGACCAATGGAGTCGTGCTCGAGACTTGCAAAATATCATGGTGATGGTGATTTTATGTCAGCGAGTTTCAAAAACAAACTTGGGTATCCACATTCCTTAATTCCGATGGTTGCTTTGTTTAAAATGCCCCTATTTAACGGCTTAAATGTGTGATCTTTAACTCAGACATGGGAAAGAAAGATGTAATACCGTTCTTTTTTAAAGTAGCATATGAAGGACAAATTTTAACAACCATATCGCTAAAGATAAGCAGCCGAGAGTCTAGCTGAATCTGCAATGAAATGGACACATACCGCTGTGCTATGAGACATACTTTTAGATCATGAAGATACTCTAGAACGTAGAGATGTTCCGGCCGAAAGAGCTGAACCCATCCGGGAAGAGGCGAGCCGTCTTCCATAGCGGAGACCTCATAAGCGGCTACTTTGTATAAGTTTGCGATATCCGCTATTGAAGGAAGGAAATGATTCATTGAAAACCAATAGTAAGGGATAACCTACTTGTTGTTAGTTGAAGACCCTGCAGGCCGTGGTCACTGACCACTTCTTCCAGCACCTGCCGCATTTCCTTGCCATCCCGAAACTTGTAAAACTCCCTTTTCGCAATCTTGCTGGATCGAACTGCCGACATATAATTGTTGCAGTCAGCAAAGAATCGAATCCTTTCAAAGTCCTCTGTGATAGTCACATTGTCATCGGTGAACTGCAAGAAAGGAATAAAAAGGGGGCTATATGACCCAACCGAGAAAAATATTTAACCCATCATTGTCGACAACCAAAGCTCTCTTTATCCTGGGATATAAACAATACCAGCTCCTTAAAAAGGGAAGAATGAAAGAAAATACGCAAGGATTCGTACCGTGGAAAGAAAGGCCTTGGCGCTATCAATAGTACGCTCAGTATCACTTGAAATGACAAGCATATTAGACCCGTTTCGGAATTCCTCGGGAACAACTGCACGCAGACGGCGACCAAGATCCTTGATCTCTTTAACCCCAGATGACAACAAAACCTTGTCACCCTTTCCACATGACTTTAGGGAAAAATCTATGTCTGGAAGACTTCAAGTGCTGCGTCAAAAAAGCAAAGCAAGATAAGCCTACGCTTTCTGAAGTTTAGCTCGTATTTCTTCCATCTTCTCGGAAAATTTTTTGTCAGGAGAACGTGTTCCATGACGGATAAGAGCGTTCACATGAACAAAACGCCCGCGATTAAGCAGAGATGGATGTACCGATTTAAGGCCGTTATATTTGTAAGCGGTTTTTGATCCAAATGCAGTGAGGCTGTAGCCATCAATGAGATGTTCGTCATAGTATGGTGAAGACGAGAAGAAAAAGTAAATTATGACTCCAATGGATAGGATAATTAGCCCGGGGATGTCAACGAAAACCTAAAATGTGTGCAAGAATGCCCTATTAAAAATCAAGGCATTTATTAAAACTACCACACTCGAAGCTGGTACACTTAAGAGCACAAAGACAAAAGATACGACCAATTTTAGAACACACCGAAATGCAACAACCAGCTTAAGTAATACATCCTAAAGGAAAACAAAATTATTAATAAAGCAAGTAGAAGCTTTCACCATTAATCAAGTGTGAGTATACTTGTAAAAGACCAATGGCGATTAATACCAATCATGAGCCGTATCGATGCGACACACCCCTCTATTATAAATGATAAACTTATAAAACGAATAGCCCAAAGGGGAAACAGAAGACCTTTTGCAACTAACCCAGGCAAAAAACTGAAATGACTTCTCACATGTCTCATTCTCAAAAAAATAACGATAAGAATATTTTAATAATTTTTATGATACACCTACATGAGACATCAGTAAACCGAACCAGAGAATTTATGTGTGGTCAAAAACCTTGAACCGGCAGACTCAAACAAGAGAGCTTAAAAAACATAAGTAATGGAAAATTGTGTAGCTTGATAGCCGCTTTAATAATATGCTAAAATGTGCATCTGTGACCAATTTACATATCCTGCAAGGCTGCACAAAATTTAAAATCATCAAAATTGAAAAATTCTTCCGCAGATATAATCCATTTGCACTAAATCATTAAAAATTGCATCTTTGTTAGGAAGCAAAAAATGGGCATATCTAGAATACATAAGTCAACACGCAAATCCCCCCAATAATAAGCTGAATTAGCAAGGGCATACTGCCCATTTTGTGAAAAAGGCCAATTTGCCTCACAGCTTAGGCTGTAAAAGTTTAAGCACCATAGTTGTAGCCTCTCAAAACTTTCCCTAAGGTAAAAGAAGGCATAGCCTTAGGGCACAATGCATACATTGTTGCGTCCCGAGGCTCCCCTTAAGGTAAAAGAAGGCGCAGTACTAGGGCAGAATATATTGTAGCGTCCCAAGGCTCCCCTTAAGGTAGAAGAAGGCGCAATACTAGGGCAGAATATATATATTCCGGGAACAGAGGACTTGGGGGCTGTTGGCACGGCCCGGAGACCGACCAACCGGCTAGAACAAGATGGCCACCCAAATGACCTAAACCGGTAGTTCGAACAAACAAAGTATTACATACATTTTAGAAACAGAGGAATTTGGAGCTGCTGGCATGGCTCGGAGGCCGGCCAACCGGCTAGTGCAACATAGCTACACAAGTTGTAGTACTTTGTTTGTTTGGACTGCCAGTTTCGGTCATTCGGGTGGCCTGAGCCATGCCAGCATCCCCCAATCCCTCTGTTTTCAGAACATATATTCCGCACTAGTATTCTGCCTTCTTTTACCTTCAAGGAAGACTCGAGACACCACATTAGCGGTGGCAAAAAGCGGACCCGACTTTGGTAGATTTCTATCCTGATCCATACCACTTGTGGCAAAATTTGGCGATGTAAAGAAGTGCATGTGCTACTGATAAGGGAGTCTCTGACATCGCATAACAAAAGGACCGAGATCGACGTCTATCTTCGGCGCCTCCCTCACCCTCGTGTTCTGCAAAGAAGCTATTGACAACTGAAGCGACACTAGCTGTGAACTTCAAGTCCAGTGGGACTACCAAGAGGGATCAGCAGCGTTGTAGTCTAGCACCCTCCATAAGCTCTCTTTCCTGTTATTGGGTAACTCGCCTGTCTTTGTCAAAATGCGTAACTACAGATTAGAATGTGCGGTACACTACTCGACAGCCTCTTTTCTTGCTTTGCGCACTTTGGCAGCGTGTACTGCGTAACTCTGAGACCCAATCGTCCCATTCGATCAGGGTTCTACAAAACTCTGGGTTTATCCTACGGCACCAAAAAGCGTGTGTCTCGACCCATTCAAAAACCTGGATTCGTAGCTCCATCTTTCTTTAGGACACATTACTGCGAGAGAGGAGGATCAAAAATACACCTTTGCTGCACCAAGTGCTATGCGGAATTGGTGGCACAACAGGAACACATGCGCTCGAATCACGATGACACTTACGGTTAGCTCGTGGGTGCCTCTTTCAGCAAAGATTGCGTTGTGGTGGCTGACACGGGAGACTGTCCAAGGGTGAAGTTAAGGACGACGCTCGAAAGAAGAGAAGGGCTGCGTACTACTTTGTTTGTTTGAACTGCCGGTTTCGGCGACTTGGGTTGCCATGTTGTACTAGGCGGTTGGCGGGCCTCTGGGCCATACCGGCAGCCCTCAACCCCTATGTTTCCAGAACACATATTATGTCTAAGTACTCTGGCTCCTTGTACCTTAAATGACATCTCCGGATGTTACACAAGTGACCAAACCTGGCAGTTCGAACAAGCAAAGTTTTACCATAGATTTAAGCTAAAATCGACTGGTTTTGACATAGGTTAGTTCTGTGATCTTGACATGGATCTCTAAGGACTTCACTGTCTGGAGTCTTACCTAAGATTGGAGCGAAATGTGTCAGCATAAACAAAGTGTGAATAGGCCCCAAATCCATACCGCTGATTGCGGGTATAGTAGTTTGCAGCGTCTCAAGACTCCCTTGAATGCATAAAAGGCATAAGACTTAGGTAGAATGTGTATATAAATCTAGTAGACAAAAAAGGGCAAGAGCTGCTGGCATGGCCCAAAGGCTAACTCACTTAGCAAGGATAATGTGGCTACCTTAGCCCGCAACGGAAATCAGCAGTTTAAGCTTTATAGAGAGAGGTCGGAATTTCCCTAGTTATACCATCCATTAGGAAAGCATTGGTTAGCTGCGATTCTCTGCCTTAAATATAGCTCTTCGTTCTTAGCATGCTGAGCTTTTTGCCCATTTTCTTCCAAGTACTTTTGAATTCTCCCTCTTCCTTTCGAGTTCTGTTAACTTTCGCTACAATCTACGATTTGCTTTAAGCATTACTTTTCCATACCCAGTGAAACTGAGTCATTGAGTTGATAAACCATAGTAAGATCAGCAAACTATTATACTGTTATGATTTTAACAGCCTTGAAATGTTTGTTCCAGCTCTTTACGTAAATAATTCAAAAGGCGGCGGCAATAAATATTTCGATATAAGTGGATGTCGTCGTTAATTAGGTTTTTCTCTCGCAGGTGGCGAAAAAGTGGGCGGAGACCAGAGCACAGTGGCGTGGCAGAAATGTCACATACCTCCTTTGATGGAAGTAGAAAGAAGTCAACGGATATAGAATGCGTAGTCGAATACATAGATGGGACTTGCACCACGTTCTTTTTTCCTGTAAGGAATTGTTTCTGCTAATGGTTTAGAAAAATTCTGAAGGCAATAAATTATACGACTTAGCGTTTGCATTTATTGGACTTAATGATGAGCGTGAGTACTTTGGGCTTCGTATTGATAATAAATTAAAGGTGAGGATTTGGTTCACACTAACTACTAGAATAGCCTTGGGTTGATCCAACAAAACTTATTCGGAAACAATATCGAGGTTAAATGTTTATTCATGGATTATATTTTACTTAGTGGGTCCACCATATCGATTCTTAATGCGAGTAAAATTTTTCTCTGCGGAGCCTCAAAAACTGCGGGATGAATATACTCGCTACCTCTATGTTCTTCAACTGCGAAAGCAGCTAGAACAGGGAACCCTTCAATGTACAGATGACCAGAGAGCTGCCGAACTGGCTGCATTCCTTCTACAAGGTATATCTTTTTCGTATAACAATCTTTTCATGAATACAAATGCGTAAATCCAGTGACCATTATTACATCTGCTCAAACATTTCACTAGGATTTTCTTATCTTGTAAAGGTGAATTCGGCGCCTATGACCCCCGGCAACATACACCAGCTTTTGTATCAACTATTCAATTCTATCCCCCCGAACGTCAAACAGAGACACTTGAGCTTGCCATTCTCCATGAATACAAAAAACTGAGGTACGCGTCCATTCCTTCGCATTGTACTGTTGAGACCTATTTATATTTTTTATTGTAACTTAGATCTCGAGAGTGGACACCAGAGGAAGCCGATAGGATGTTTTTGGATCGGATTAAATTTTTGCCAAACTATGGTGTCGATATGCACATCGTTAAGGTAGTTGCTCTTACTTTTATTTCTGGGAGTTTAATTTAGATAAAACTTTAAAAGTGTTTATTTGCCTAGGGTAAGGACAACGAAAATTACACTCTAGGCCTTACACCCACTGGAATACTTGTTTATGAAGGTGGACAAAAAATTGGATTATTTGTGTGGTGCGTGATTGTTATTCCTTTCTAATTTTATCGTTAAGATTTTACATGATCTTGCGGCAGTATTGTGCGTCCGATCTAAGAAAACACTTTAGCAAAGGCACATCTTGGACAGTGGGGAAAATCTGAGTCCTCACTGCCTCGTAGGTTAATTGCTCCATCCTGTGAATTATGTCCATACTTTATTTATTTTTTTTTTGCTGTGAGAAGAAAGTTAATGGCTTATTTGAGGAGTAATTTGTTAGATTATAGATTATCTTAGTATCAAATGTTTATCACGCCATACTACTTAGCAAATTCCTAGAAATCATTTTGTTCAGCATCCTAAAAATTCGCCAGATATCTACAGAAGTCTCGAATAGAATTCCCAAACATATTCCTCATTCATTTTTTATCTTTGTGGGTAAACGTATTGTGCATTTTATAATCCTATTCGCAGGTCCATGATTCTAAAATTGGATATGCACGGCAAGAAACTGAAGCTGGTAGTTGCAGAAGAGAACGAACAGGCAGTGAGTTATTTGCATATTACTTCTCCATCAAGGAAAACCATCCACATAAAAAAAGTTAGCACATCGACCAAATACTTGCAAAGTAATGCTATAAAGTAGCCAAATGAGCTTGGATTGTATGCCGTAGTAAAAATATGTAAACATAGGAAGCTTCTTGCATTATTTTACGCGTTGAAACAGTAAGCATTAAAGTTTACAATCTCCTTCCGCCTAAACATGGGTTTATTGTGGCTTCTACATTCAAGGAGTGTTTTCGCCCCCAAATGTAAAAAAGTTGGCCTAACCTTTCGAGAATGAAGTGCTGCGTTTCTTAGAAGTGTTGGTGTAAGTATGTGAGGAGTGAGTGCATTGCTGGGAGGGATCCGGTAATGCATTCGTTTGCATAAACCATTTACCCCCGTTTCTTATCACAGATCATAATCTAAAATAAACGCATGCTATGCATTTTTATGAAGTACATAAGAGGATGTTAAAAGCGCACTGAGCGTTTTCATGTACACTGTCACCTCTTGCTAGTGCACGTGGGTGGGACCCATATGCTATGTCGTTGGCATAACCTCACCCTCGTTGTTGTTACTGGGTACAAATCAGTTGTTTCCTCATCACTCACCTCAAACATGGCTCAAAGATTCTTCTGATCGCATTCATCTGCCAGTCCTTCAACGTGTTAATAGCAACACTTACGTCTTCGTGGTTGAAAATAGTGAGTCCTTGTGAAAGTGAGGTGGTATCTCCCTTTGAGTGAGTCACCACGAAATTTATGTTGTCAAATCATTTCTAGGTAGCGCGTTCTGCTAACCCTACCGCGTTCTACACCTCCCTCAAATGCTCAACAGCAAAGTGGACTGGAAGCTTTTGTAGTTTTGAGTCTGACCCGGTTCAGCTAGCCTCAACTAGATCCAATTATCCTCACCAGCTACCACCAATATTCTATGTATGAGAGTAAACAATGAAAGGAAACTAGTACTAGTAGATTGACAGACTGACGCCTATCTCTTACTTATGGTGGATGCATTTAATCAACTGCACACACCTCACAAGCATGAATTATTACAGGAAACTGTGCTGAAAGTTGCATGAAATTATTTAGCTGCCTTATAGCATTATTAGTATTACAGCAGCCATTTAAAGGTAGAATAGTTTTGGCATCTTCCTTAAAAAGAGGGCATCCAGCTTTAAACCCTCAAAGCGTCGTCTGCATTTACAATCTACTGGCTCCTGAATAAATGGTCCTAGAGTGCTTGCCTCTCACATCGACTTAACACTCACTGTTTGCTCACGCTCACAGGTGCATAATAAAGCAGTTTACACACTCACACACATTCACGTACACATGCTGCTTCTCAGACAGAGCACGCACCCACCAAGAAGCAGCGCCCAACATCTACATGCGAGAGTGCGCACCACGCACGGTAGGACGGCCTCTTTGACTCACCGCAAGGCATTCTGTCAGTAGCGGCGGCGGTGGTGTTGCCCAACGATTTGGCTCTGTTTAAATAAGCCTTGACGCCGAAGGTCAACAACTCTCAGCCACATGCAAATACACATGCTTACACATGCATATGCTTGATTTTTCGGCTTGTCAAACGGTAAATTTTGAAGGTTTCTTGTGTCGGTCTGCTTTCTCTCAATTTGTTACCGAATTTGGAAAGTGGCTCTTAAGAAATGGTGAGATGTGACAGTATAAACTTTTCGCTTGCAAACTAGTGAGAGCACTTGAATCCTCCATTTCTTCGGCCCTTTTAACCGCACAATTTCAAAGTCGCTTCTATGCATGTAAAGCTCTCTAAGGCGGAAGCCTCATGAAGAAGTACTTATCTCCACCGACGCGTCAAAATAATAGGAGATGGAAGTGGCAGGATTGAAGTCGCATCTTGTAATGTCCCAACGCTTATTTTATGCCTATATCAAATGTCATTGAAAGTGGGTTTCAAGTTGCACCAAGTTTTTACTAGCTCCTGTCATAAACGGTGTAAAATTTCGTCCCCTTCCCTCACGTTTAGGACTGTTCACTGATTCATGATGAGAAACGAACACTGAGTGCCATATTTCTTCAAGACAGTGAACATATCATTGGGTTGTTCTCAAACCACCCACTCATGATCCCAAACCCACCCACTTCTAAGGCATGCACTCTTTTGCGTCTTCTAATCGTTTCCACCAATAGACTTGACTTCGAGTTTTGTTTTCTTTTCCACCTCTGTCAGCGCAAAGTCATGGAACACACCTTCGTGTTTGTCCTGCCTGATACTCGGGCGTGTAAGCACCTATGGAAGTGCGCGGTGGAGCACCACGCCTTCTTCCGCCTTCGCGGTATACCCAAACCCCCAACTAAGTTGCAGCAATTCTTCCGTCTCAAATCTCGCTTCTATGCCAGTTTTCGTACCGAACACCAACTGGCGCAGGAGAACAGCTATGGCAGTAGCTCCTTCCGTCGTCGCAACACCTCCACAGGCCAGTCGCTGCGATCTGACGCCAGTGAAAAAACCCTCAGCCGTTCCAATAGTGGAACTGAGGTCAGCCGTGGAAAATCCAGTTTTAAACGTGTCTCAACACGACGTGTGGCTGCTAGACCAAGTTTCGTTGGGCGATCGAGTGTACCACGGTCTTTACAGCCTTCTGTGTCAGCTCCCTCTCCCACTGGTGTGTCGCCGAGCCCTCGACAACCCAGGCTAGGGACAAGGCCCGTGGTTGAAGACAGCCGAGCTCACAGTCCAGTCAATGCCAAATCTGGATAGTAAGTGATGGGTAGTTTCTAACAGCGTTGTCTGGCGTTAAATCTGTTACTGCTACTCAGAAGAGAACGAAGGAAAAAGACTTACTAATGTTAGAACGCCTTATTTCCCCATCGATAACCTGTTTTACTAACTAGGTTTTCCCAAACGCTCTCTGTCAGTTATACCTTTCCCTTCATCAATGCGCCAAAGTTTCGTCGACCTGTCAAGGCATTCTTATCACCTAAATTGGTGACCAATTTTTTTAACTTGCATAATTGGAGTGATTGGGTTCTGTTGGTGTCGTTTTAGGCTACTTCCTTACTTACGAAAGTGTGACATGCAGATATTTGTGATGCGATATGAAAACTGGCGCTGCCATTGACTTGGTTGATACGAAACGTCATGTGATACCACAAAAGAAAACTGTGATATGGACAGACTCATCAAATGTAAATTCAGATATTCTTGTCCCGCAAGTATTCATGCGCTCACACACACCTACACACACAGGGGCACACATCTTCAGGGTACGAAGTCACGGCTTCAGGTCATTAATAGTCGACCGATCATTAGCGTTAACCATCAATTTACTCATTTCAACCTTTAAAGGTTAGGATTTCCGTCATGCGCAAGAGATTCACTCATATCTGACACATACTCCTTATTCCCCATGTCTGAGCCCAATGACCAATGGAATCACTTTAGTAAGAGACCAAAAATTAAATTATTTTGAATTTGGTATTCATAAGTAACTAAAACGATTTCACGATCTTGTATGTGTAACTGATTCAAGGACTCACTTGTTTTACACCTGCGTCGAACATTCTACAGCTTGCCTTTGTTTCCACGCCATCATCGTTCCATCCTGTCTTGATGGCATTTCCATCTCAGCCTCCGAATAAACTGCAAACTTGGACCATCGATGGTTCAAGTGAAAAGATGCGGGCTATCTTAATTCGTTACCCTGTTTCGCGATTCCAGTAACACCAATGCATTTGGAATAGGGCTTCTAGTGGCTAAATGTCGGGGTTCCCTGAATGCCTCACCTTAAAGTAATGTAGGTTCCGGGCATCTAAGGTAGAAGCACACATGCCCAATTTTGTGTTAGTTCAGTTCGATTGAATGGAATGAGAAATGGAATCCACTACGTCTCCCTATAAACAGGATTGCGTCATTTCATTGAAATCGTGGATGTTCCGCAAATCCGGCTCGCTATTAAGCCATCTCGACATTATTCTTTGATTCAAGAGCTTTCTCCCTGAAGGCGAAGAGGGACGTCACACTAGAACAGAATGTGTATTCACTGCGTAGAGAAGGGTTAAGGGCGGAGGTGCAAAAGTGGAGGCTCAGATGTCTGTGGGACAAAACAAAGGGTTGAACAAGTACTCCAAGTATTGCAGGAAGACTAGATTCTCAAAATACCTGCTATTGATGTGTCTGCGACATAAAACCAGCGTTTTGGATTGATGTTATCCAGAAGTTGGAATGCCCAGGAAATTAGCGATAGTAGATACTATCAAGCTCATATGCAGTAACTTCCGGGATTAACAAAAGTTTATAGATTTCAAGCTTCAGTTCGATACATTTTCTAATTTTAACAGAATACATTGTCTGTCCGTATGGGCTCCCTAGACGATTGGGTCTGGGATCCTTCCCTCATTCCCATTGGTGGAGGGGGGGGGTCAACCATTAAAGCTGCTTTATCTGGACAAACACATAAAGGGTTCATAACTATTGTTGGTAACGTGCATTCTAATAAAGTAGATAGCACAGCTTCCAAAGGCGTCGATTTGATTCTTGAAATGGAACCTTGTTGATGTGAAACAACTGATTCATTCACGTCTTGTCTCTCTCACCTTCTTGTTAAGGCGAGAGAGCTCACTTCCTGCATAAATTAGCTCTGCCTGAGTTTTAGCACACAAAATATCACTTTTTTACCCTCTTAATAATTTGCATAGCACAGTAGCTCTCTCTTTCTCTCTCTGGCAATTCACCTGTTACTCATGCTAGACGTCGGTAATTAAAATTGGTCTGACTGAAGTCGCAATGCTAATTAAGCCAGGGAGTTGTCAGCCTGTGTTTTTAACTTGCGATGACCTTCACCCTCTCCTCTCTCAATCTGTCCTCGACTGTCGTTAGCTCCCACTGGTAGGGTCTATTTCGCCTTAGCTAAGTAGTCTGTTGTTCACCTTGAGAAATAGATTGAGCAAAACAGTTTACAAAGTTAGCGAACTTTTCTTAAAGGCGGTTCAAGCGAATTTCGATTGGTTTTAGCACTCATAATTAAATTTCTGCCTTTTGTTTTTTAGCGTTGAATATACTGTGTGAGGAGTTACTTTTTTTTTACCAACACAGTCTTCCATCGTCTGATCAACGTGCTGTGAACACTCATCTAGCCTTTTTCACTCCTTTGTTTCCTTTTGCTAATGCCTTACAAGTGTGTGTACTTGTGTGTTTCACAAATTTTCCCCATATTTCTATGCCTACTTGAATCTGTACAAAATTACAGTTTTTTTTGGTTCGGTTTACATTGCTCGTTTTTTTCTGTGGGAAGGGAATGCAGCCTTGGTGAAGGTCATTCAAATGAAAAAAAAAAACAAATGCGAGAGCTCTTCACTCATTTCAGGTAAACAGATGTGAACTTTGATCATTCACAGATCTCATCTTGCACGGGAGTCATCGCACAGGTTGTTTTGCGGGTGTGAAGTCTGCACTTAACTGGCTGCTCAATGTCAATCATGCAAACCGATTAAGTTGGGCTCTTGCAACTTCTAGAAGCGATTCGATTCTATGATATCTTACGCACCTATGGGTACATATTTTAGATCTTGAAATCGTAGTTTCAAAAAGTGGGAGACGAAAATATGTTATGAAGCTATGGTAGTCAGTTACTTCTAGTGGGTTCATAAGGCATACCATTCCGAAGTTTTTGGTGTAGGTGGTTTGGGCAGAAGTTCACTTCACCAACCGTCAAGTGGGCCAAATCAGGAAGGATTTAAAGCGTTCTCGTTAGGACATCGTATTGTAACTTTTTTGCAACCAATTCTCCCCTTGGGGTATGGCAGCCCCCTCAGAATAGCCTCGCTCTTGTACATGAGCTTGGGATGGTTCCCAAAAGTCATGTCTCCATCAGTTCTTCTGTCGTGAGTCCGTGTGAGTTAAATTATCTGACGTAAATATCTTTTTTACATACCTTTGCCAACCCACTCACTCACTCCGTTCCTGAAATTGAGAATACCTTCCAGCGCACTGAAGCCAATGCAACGGACTACGCGCCTTTAAACCTAGTTGAGGAATGGAAAGTATCTGTGCCGCCCAAGTCGTTCCTGAATGCCCTATTAGGCACATTATTGCCAACGTGGCGAAGCATAGGGGAAATGGGCAGAGCTCAAAACGAGCGTCATAGAGGCAGAATCAGTAAAATTCGTATTGGTTGCCTGCTTTGATACTTCTTTCAGCGTTAGTAAGTCCATGCGGTTATCCCAAATACGCAATGTAGTACTTTATTTGTTTGACTACTGGGTGACCATATTGCCTTTGCCTTTTGCCAGCAGCCCCAATTCCTTTCTGATAGCTGAATCTACGCATTTCACCCATGTATTATGCCTCCTTTTGCCTTCAAGGAAGTCTCAGGACCCTACGTGCACAGTGACTTTACTCGCAATTATTTACTTCCTCAGAAATGAAAAATTTTACAAAACTCATTCACTGAGTCAACGAACTTAATTATGCATGAAGATATCGCAAAGGTGTCCGTGTAGAAGAAATTGGTTAGGCATACCTTTGAAAATGCGTCATTTAAGCCACTATTGTGTAAATCGACCTCAAAAATATGGTACACTTGTGCATTACATCAATCAAATGCTCTCGATGCAATTAAGCGCTCTCAACAACCAGCTGCGATTAGTTCTGAGGGTATGCAAGCATAAATGTATGGCTTGGTAATGGTTTTACTTGGTCCTCTAGAAAAATCAACACATTATCCCCAAGTGGTAACTGGGATAAATTTCCATAAGTAGAACATGGAGCAATTTACGAATGAAGCAGTTGTCGATAGAACTGACCTATGTAATCGAAGCAGGATTTTTTCATCAGTTACAAGGCAAATTTCAAAGAAAAAGGATTCTTTCAAGCATTTGCCAATTCGAACTTCGATGAAGAAAGTCTTGAAAATTAGGAGGTGACGTGCCCTAGCATTTTTGTTAGACTTAGCAAATGTAAGAATACCTTCATTACCCGAATTTAGCAACAAAATTAAGTGGCGTAGATAAATGGCACTCGATTAATAGCGGTTGTTTTATGACTCCGGATCAATAATGATGCATTTGATTGGGTAAAATATGCAACAGTCATCAAATCGCCTACGCGAAACCACATTTAGCACGCAAAATATGCATTTGCTGATGCTGAGATCTAAATAGACAAGGTGGTGCACTCTGTATTCATAGCAATATCAAGCATCTAAATAAGTGTATCCGCTTCCATCACTAAGGAAAATTTATTAACTCTATGGGGATGCTTAAAATTTCACCTTCCTTGGCATAATTATTATGATACCTTGTAATTGCTTCCAACGGTAATGCACATTGCTAAAACTTTCACATTTACAAAATCCTTCCGTTCTATGGCCCCTATTTTCACTATTTCTGGCAAGCCTATTTCGCTTGTGGCCGCGCAGTACTAAACCCAAGAAACAGCCATAAGTTCTCGGAGAGGGTGGTAAAGCAGCGTTCCTCTCCTTTCTCTTTTATGATTTACAATGCAAACCTTCTCACGAATAAGTCTCATAAGTTTAAAAAAAACGAGTTTATTCGAGCTGTATCAACCTGTATTAATAAGATGTATCTCAAGAGCAACGAATGTTTGGCCTTCATTAAGTGAGCAAACACGTCTGCAATGCATCCAAAGTATGCATGGTCTCAAGGAGCATGAAGTAGTTCGCGTCTTCGAAGTGTGCGAGAGTAGAGTAGTGAGTAGACAGTTTTAGCACAACCAATGATAGGTTTGTTCAGTTAAGAGTCATTTCCATCACAAGTGAAGAGTTGAGTCAGCCGATCAGTTATTCAGCAACCCAAAGGGTGCGGCACGCTTTGTGTGAGAAAGAAGTGAAGACCACCCACATCCTCTCTGAAGCCTGTTATCCCACATTTGTGGTTTGTGCATGTTGCCATAATTCCACCATCGCTTAGGATGTTGATATAAATCAATTGTTTCGTCATTATTCACCCCAAACGTGAGTTGAATTGTCTCCTGACGCCTTGTCCTCCCAGTCACACACATTTTCTAAACCGTTCTTCGGTCGCACGTACTGCTAACGCTGCCATATGCCACAACCCCTTCGAAGGCTTAACAGCAAATTTGGTGAGTAGCTTCTGTAGGCTAGGTCCAAGCACATCTACCGGGCACACTCACATCGAATGGAGTACAATCGTCTTGGTCACCTCATGCAACGCAATAGGGTGCCAAGGACTGGTTTATTCAATTATAAGTTTTAATCTATTCCTTTATGCACACATGTCTTTTACAATCGACTGTAATGGTCTAATAGAAGCTGCTTTCGCTCCCACTATCTTTAATAAACTTCACTTTTCTTATTTTTACTGCCTTCCCACAACCTTTTGTTTAGAATTTACTGAATATCAAATTACTTACTGTAATATGACACCCGTTCGAAAGATACTTCTACGCTCTTATTCTTGTTTATTCCGGGTATCTATTCATGGGAGTTCTTATTCATCTCAAATGGCAAATATTTTTAACTGCCCTAAGAAAACTTCTTCCCTATCGTTGTCAAATGATCTGGCATTTTTAGAATTTACAGCCTTAAATGCGTGGAATTAAACACTGAAGGTAGCAGAGTGTGAAGATTTTTTCTACTTCACCCAAAATTTGCATAAGTGCGTCACAGGTGTGTGGCAGCCCCCTCTAACCCTAAATGTATCCGTTCCATACATTAATCCGATCAAATTTTGCAAGACGCGGATGTAAAGTCAAAGTGGCTGAGCATATGTTCAGCTATTTTTATTTCGAGTAAAGCATTGATTACATGAAGTGTATCTTTGCGTGTGAGTTGATACTTGAAGCAAATGAGTAGCAGCGCCTTTCCTGGGTTCAATAAAGTGTGCGACGTTGATAAGATTAATGCTACTTAAATTATACAGTAGCATTTGCCGTTTAAATTCTTTAAAATACCGGATTGAAATTTTCAAAGCCTTTTCCAATGGATTTACCACTTATATTGGAAGTGAATGCGATTTTGTGCTTTGAAAGCCTTTTTTGCAGAATAAACTCTGCAAAGCCTTTGAATAAAGGTCACTACAGTTTTAACCAGCCCATAATATAAAGGAGGGCGGGGAAAGCTCTAAACCTTAGCTAATTAATCCATTTCAAATTAGGGAAATAATCGCTTCAAATAGCTCGCTACTTTTTTTACTCAACAGTTTATGCTGGATCGATTTTTGCAATAATGATCGGATGTTCTTTGACGTCAGTAAAACTTTTTGTAGCACCTCAAGATTTCCCTGAAGACGAAATATGGCATAACACTTGAGCAGAGCATAGATATTTAATGAAGAGAAAGGAATTGAGGCTGCTGGCATGGCTCAGAGGCCAGCCTACCCGACGAAGGCAATATGACCATCCACGTGGTCGTAAACGAAACCGAGAATCAAATTAACAAAAACATGAACTCAATGCGTCGTAACGATGGCTGCAGTAGGCAAATCTAATACTAGCAATGACAATCCTAATTTTGTTTCTAGTTATTGAATGAACTGTCAGTAAAGAAGCCTATGTGCAGAGCAGGACTCACTACTCAAGAGTCAAACTGGGGTCAAATTCAAGCAACTGACTAACTTCAAGTTCTTGATCAGTAAAAATATGGCGATAAGTTCAGAAGTCTACAATTGAAATTGATCCTAAAAAAGACTTTTAATACACTTTAAAGATCATGCCGCTCTTTTAATTATGTTTGCCTTAAGCAAAGACCACTAAGAAGAGCGATTAACATACAATACAAGCTTGCTGTCTGACGCTGCTTAGCCTTTGGCACAAGTCCCTAAATTGTTTTCATTTGATGTATTTAACCTTGCAGGAGGCTCGTCATCCAATGATGCCAACCAAATCTATAATTTCTTTTTGTCAGGCAAACTTATCCTCTTATCTTTAATTCCTCTCGCGCTCCGCAAAACTTCTTTCGAGAATCCATTATGGCAGAGGCGTATGTGACCACTGGGAGCCTCATAGGCAACGCTTAAAAGAAAATCGAGAAGTATGCAGTAAATTAGCAATTTAAACGTATGCTATGATTTACCAGCCCATCAGCATGCACAGGCTGTACATCAGCCTCGTCGGTGAAATTTTGACCATTCCCATGTCTTCACCGCCATCCTGTATCCTAGTACTAAACCGACTGCGCAATTATGTACCCTTTTATAGCCTAAGAATAAACCCAAAGTGACTCAGTAACTCATCAGGGCTATTCGTATTTCGTTATTGCTGATTAGACAACACGAAAATTGTTACAAATTAAAATTCGAAACAATAATTAGTTGTCCTTAAGACAAAGTATGGGCCTTTACATTTTTAATTTCTTGACCTCGAAATTTCATGCTCTTTATATGTCCCTTTTACTTCTGGTAAGATTGTCTTGATTTGAATGTCCTCAACCACATAAATGCCGCATTCAAAAATTAAAATTTGAGCTCTTGTTGTAGCGTCCCGAGGCTCCCCTTAAG
Source organism: Taenia multiceps (assembly GCA_001923025.3). Lineage (NCBI taxonomy): Eukaryota > Metazoa > Platyhelminthes > Cestoda > Cyclophyllidea > Taeniidae > Taenia > Taenia multiceps. The sequence goes on along the minus strand of CM010311.1, from coordinate 45,179,678 downwards.
GTAAAAGAAGGCGCAATACTAGGGCAGAATATATATATTCCGGGAACAGAGGGCTTGGGGGCTGTTGGCACGGCCAGGAGGCCGACTAACCAGCTAGAACAAGATGGCCACCCAAGTGACCGAAACTGGTAGTTCGAACAAACAAAGTATTACACAGCCCCTCTCTTCTTCCAGGCGTCGTCCCCGACGCTCCCCTTCGTCCGCCTCCCGTGTCAGCCATCACAACGTAATCGGTGCTGCGAGAAGCACCCACGAGCTAACCGTCCCAGTCGTCGAGGTTCGAACGCATGTGTTCCTGTAGTGCCATCAATTTCGCATAGCACTCAGTGCAGCAAATGTGTGCCTCTTGGCCCTCCTCTGGGCTTGGAGTCCACGGCTAGTGTCGCTTCAGTTGTTAATAGCTTTCCTGTCGAACACGAGGGCGAGGGAGATGTCGAAGATGAACGTCGATCTCGACCCTTCTGTCACGAGATACCAAAGGTTCTCCCCTCCGTAGAACATGTACTTCTTTCACAACGCCGACGTTTGCCAGAAGCGGCATGGAGCAGGATAAAATCCATCAAAGTCGGGTCCGCTTTCCGCTGCCACCAATGTAGCGTCCCGAGGCTCCCCTTAAGGTAAAAGAAGGCGCAATACTAGGGCAGAATATATATATATTCCGGGAACAGAGGGCTCGGGGGCTGTTGGCACTGCCCGGAGGCCGACCAACCGGCTAGAACATGATGGCCACCCAAGTGACCGAAACCGGTAGTTCGAACAAACAAAGTATTACACTTGTTATCATCAAACAAGATTCTTTGCAAAATGCCTACTTAAAAGGTCATGTTTGTTATAACCAGCATTTCTTAGCGCTTAGTGCAACCTGGTTAATTGTGCGCATCTCAAGTATATTCTTCTACTAAACGTAGCAGCCACAAAATTCGTCCCATCTTTTGAGTTCGATTTGTGTATTACTTGAATAAATATGGCGATCGTTCGCGTGATTCACTTGGACACTTGTAATTAGGAGGTTTTGAATTGTATTCCTGAGTGGTTTGGCGATTAGAATGGTTTAAATTCTCGCAAATTGGCTTAGCACGGCTTCTTGTTGAAGACCTGGAGAGAAGATGATTGCTTTTAACAACCGATCTTGCAGGGTTTTCAGTGGGGTGATGTGTTACTATGCAGTTGATAGAAGCTTTATGGGGAGGCTTATTACCTCAAGGTTGGAATTAAACGTACACCACAGTTCACTACGTGTACTCGTTTCCACTCAAGTTCGATAGTTGTGACTCTCGGCAAGTTGTCGTCGCATCTGTCCATCCTTGTCTACGCGTGGATTCCGTCTTTGGTAATGATATGGATAGGAAATTCAGTTGAACTGCATCTTCGTTGGGATGATCTCTTGTTGATTGATGATTGTTCTGTCCGTTACACTTCCTCAATCAGCGCCATCCTTATTGTTTTACATCCATACGTAGCCGGATTTTGTTTTGCTCATTGGCCCGTATGTGTACATACTGTCCCTAATTTGCTAGTTTTCATTCCTGGCAAAAAATTCTCTGAGCATCTAAAGTCCTCCTGTAAGTAATTTACAGGTTTTAGTTTTTGCCATTATTGCTGTGTTTTGCGTATAACTTTTAACTGTGCCCGAAAACACATGTTCATCATTTTAAGCTTCCATCGGTAGCGTCATACCTCCAGATTGCATACATGAATGAGAGGCTCGTAAGTTTTAAAACACAGTCAGAAAAACTAAACGGATTTTGATAAGTTGTAAATTAAATCCACTTCTTTTGAATAGCATGTGCTCGCATTTCTCTGATCTGTGATGCCTCCGATGTAGGCCTGTGTGTACGGTGGGCAGGCTTGCATATCGAACACACGTCGATCTCAACGAACTAGCTAATCGACTGCCAACAATAATGGAGGGTTTGACCCCACGCAACATCCCTAACTTCGATAAGGTATTCCATCGAACTATCGCAGGAGTTTAAGTCACTGTCACGGCTTAAACAAGCTAATGATGAATAGGTAGGAGTTATGGGTCGGATGGTATCTTGGGCCCTTTATTGGTAGCATTTTATTTCCTTTGAATGTCTTTGACGCCCGTTAATTAAGTCAACTTCTGTTCCTTCAAACATGCCTCACAGTTGCTTCATGCACCTTTTACCATTCCCAAATACTAACCAATTAAACAGAGTCAATCCTGACCTGGTACTGCATCCCATGTGACCTCCAGTTAAACTTGTTTGTAAGTCTTGATGGACTAACCGATGTGATCAACTATCGTTTGGTGCCACAAGTTGCTTGTTAAATGTTTAATTCTATCCACAGTATGCACTTCTACAACAATTTCAAAACAAACTCCAAAATTCTTTCGAACTTCTCATTGCACTCTGTACCCAACGGTTCTAACAGGTCCCAGGTTCTTACATGAGTCGGTGTAGAAAACGAACCCATAACTTACTGCGCTTTCCCATACGAGCATACTTACCAAGTGAGCGCCTCGAATAGTCTTTCGATGACATTCCTGTCTCACTGTCACTTCAAATAATCACGAATGTGTCACAGTCACGTCAGAGTTGGTGAGTTACCAAAAATGCCTGTGTGCAAAACCTGTATAAAGTTTTGCAATGAAGTACAAATAGGCTTACACATAAAATCATCGGTTCTCCGTGAGTCACTTACAGGGTCCTTCTTCTATCACTCATATTGTCTTCTCTCTATAATTGTAGAGCCAATCGCGTCGTATATCTCATTTCGGAGTGCTATCTTATCGAAAAAAATGACTTTACAACCCACACAAGATTAATTACCCTTGCCATTTACAGTATAATCATTTCTTTCTCCAATGTTACTGCCTTTCTGCTCACACTTTGTAGTGAAATATTCGTTCCTGCACTACATCAGTTGCTTCAACCTGGCCCCATAGGTCTCAGAGACTACCGTTTCCATTTAATCATGAAACATAGGTCCATTTCGACGCCAAAAAAAAAAAAAAAAAAAAACGCAAGTTCAGCAAAGGAGTTCAAGCTATCCAGCAGGAGCGGTGCGATTTCGGCAAGCATTCCGTCAGAAGATCTGCATCAGCGACCCCCCCGAGCCTCTCATTATAGTGAATTGCATAATCGGGACTTCAAACACTTGTGCACAAGAAAAATCACTGACTGTACCACTCACAATTGCTGAATACGGCAGTCAAATAGGTAGATTCACCAATTAACAATTCTCAGTTTATTCGGTGCCAATCAGCCTAAAAAAATGAATCAAGACAGTAGAATTAACAACGCATTGATGCATAACATAACCCTCTGCTCTGATGGTCCTCGCTTGTGGAATAACAATATCATGTAAAGTTCGTTGCTAACGTGTTGCTTACCGCAGCAACTTTCGTCCCTCTCCCTCCGAAAAAAACAAATCCGTCAACTCTGGAAACATACTAGCAAAAAAACTTAATAAAACAGCCATTTATTGTAACAAAAGCGAAATAAGGTAAAGCGCGCTAGCGTTCTGCTCCTTGTCGGGTGACTGGCCGCCGACTCGTTAGGCGGGCAGACAGGTCAGCAATTGAATAAAGGGAAATGAAGGAGGGCAGAATCTGTCTCAATACGAAAGAAGAACGGAGGCACCGGTGAGGACATCTATGTGCGGCAGGACAGTATTCAAAAATCAAACTCCACCGCACTGTCGTGAGGCACCTCAAGAGCCTTGGGGATGCTTAGGTGTTTTTGTTGTCTTGGGACTGTTGTCCGGTGCCAAGGTGTCGACAGAAGCAGTGACGGTAGAGGAGGTGGTAGAGGCGGACTCACCTACGCGATCCCAGTTAATCTTGAACCCTACTTCCGGGTCAACGTCCGCGGTATTCGCAGAATCTGTACTCAGACGCACTTTCAGCTCGGAGAAGAGGGTGATAGGCATGAAGATATAGACGTAGATCAGCACCAAGGGAATACCAAAAAGCGCCACCAGTCCTGGTAGAAGAAGGCATACTGATCACAATGACGAACTTTTCATGGGTTCGCATAACACTTACCTGTCGGCTAAATCATTATCCACGCTGGGTTCTTATGCAACTCAGTTCCAGCGGCGAAATGGCTTATCTAACGGAAGCTACCCACACAAAACCCGAAAGTAACCCGAATTCCTCAAGTCCATACTTTCACTCATTAGCAAGGCAAAGCAGCCCAGACTGAAAACTGAAAAGACTGTCAGGCGAAGCTTAAAACATAACTCAGCCGCGCTTCCTGATCTGACATCGAAATTCGTGCCTGCAGCCTCCATAAGTGGCGTTTGCGTTTCGAAGTTTCAGAACTTGGTACAAGTTTCCTTTCCTCTAGCGCTGGTGAGCGCTCTCTAATTAGTCTATATCGACATGAAAACAACCTGAGTATGCCAACTTCCACAAATAAGAACATAGGCTACTAAAGCATTGACAAGTACTCAGAGGACGGACTGCCGATACGAGACTAGGGTTGTAAGTTGGCATTAAGGATCTCGCTTTCTAAAATCGTTGTCGCTTGATTACTCTTAGAACCCAGTAGTACTTGTGCTCACACCCACACACACACACACACACACATAAATATCACTTATTGACAAGTTGGAATGAAGGATGCTGACTGATAACGGTGGCTAGCTCCAATGAAATCCACTTGAGGTGTGTGTGCTTGCTTCCAATCAATGGAAAGAAAAAAGACAGGTTTTGTATCTGACCCCGCAGCTCAAATTCCACGTTCGGTACAATCAATTCAGAAATTATCTTGTCGCGGTTTCACGTGGACGTTTATCTCAAATCGTGATGAACTTTGAGCCCTCCGTGAACGAAAGAAACAACATTGACATTGGCACCGTATAAGCGCCTACCTGCAATTATTGGGGAAACCAAGAGACCTCCGAAGAAAGACAAAGTTTTGAGAAGAATGCGCTTCCACTTTTTACCCTTCACATTTTGCCCCACCTAAAAGTCAAGAATAATGGGAAATTAGTCATCATAAAACTGTCATTTGTTGGACAAATCGACTATTACGATTTCTGAAAACAGTGGCTACCACAGATCACAGCGTTAGTACTCTCAGATGGAGAACAACCTGCTTAATACACGATCTAGTGCAATCAACTACCGTGAAGTGGTAAAGAATGTCACATGTGACGTTAGTGGTGAAAATGTTGACAAGGTGGCTGATCGAAATGGCACCAAGTGATGCATGAAGGAGAGGTCCACTTTTAAACTTTAACATGCCGCCTTTATAAGAGCCACATTTAAATTCAACGCATTTTAGCCAATGTCGCAAAGGTATTTTGCATCACAGGTTAGGCTTTGCATCAGTAATTTATGGGCAGAACTAGCTACTTATTTTGCTTAGCGAGCACAGTATCAAAAGTGAAAGCTATGAAGCGGGATAAAATGACCTTGTAGACTAGGTAGGCGGGAAAGCCGATGGCGATGCCGGGTATAGCGAGTGCGGTTACTATGGCAAGGATAAAAGGTGTACCAAAGGCGGCCAACAGCATTGCGCAAATTCGTCGACGGAAGGGCCATCTCCTACGGCCCCAGAAGGTGCAGCCTGTAGGACTTTAAGGGAAACAAAAGGTGATTAACAATGATTTTCTCTTATCCACTTTCGATTAGGTGCTATTGCCACCGGGAGCTATTGAATGTTAAGAGTACAAGCCTGGTAGTACACTAAGCCTCCTTTAAAATGAAGGAATTTGTACTAACGCTTGAGCAGGTACTTCCAAATATACAGTCCTTGAACATAAAAAATCCTTGGATTTGATCCTCTCAACCACATGCATAGGTAAAAGTTTAAGCGAAATGCTAGTAAGATTAGTAGTCTATATAATACCCAGCCACGGACAGAAGTGAGCAAGCTGTGCTAAATCGCAACAAAAGTGGATTCTAGTGAGCGAATATGTTCGTACTGCTATAAATAGATTGCTGGGAGCCCATTTAGCGGCATTACTACTTCCAGATCACTGGTTATTCAATTCAGTTGGACGACGCTTAACCTATCATTTAGGAACACAGCCTGACGATAACTTACAGAATGATCCATCCTCTGCAAAGCTGTTACTGATTGGTGTTTCGCCTCAAAAAGAACTCAATTCAACATTTAAAATTAGAAATCGACATAACTGGCATTTCAATTCAATCCATTCAATTTAATTCAAGTCAATTCATTACTATAAGAGGATTAGGGGAAAAGGTGGATTAAACAGGCAGCAGCACTTTGTTTATTTCTTCCAAAATAGACTCATTTTAGTCTCAATTTATGTTTTCATTTCCATTTGTTTCAAATGTCCAGTTTTATTCTTGCAGTAAAATAACCACAGAAAACAAACGTCTCAAGTATTTTACGACAACACTTCAGGATCACGTGAGAGTGACACAATAATAACAATTTTAGGGTAAAGTGTGGGTGGAAGCTGTGCCTACCTAAGAAAGTGGGTGTCCCGAACCTCACGAAGGCAAAGCCAACAGAATTCACAACCGCAGATGAAACAGCTCATGTGATTGCACGATCCATCATCGAGTTTTAGCAGTAGGGTTTTGCACCGAGGGCACGCCTTCACTTGACCTGCAGCCACAAGGAGACAGCATTACGCATTCATTCAAGGGCGTAAGTGACTGGTCTAGCAATAACTAATGGTGCACAGCAAAGAAGCAACATCTAATCGCACCTATTAAATCAGTAAATATGAAATAAAACGGTGTTGATGCATCGAAGATTTCTTGTTTCAATCTGAAGGAAAGAACACCTTTGATTCGAAATCAGATCCAACGAAAGTTAGCATCTGCGTTCAGGTAAGACGTACTTAATTTTATTCTATTTCTATTTTTATGTGCAATAATTAAAAGGGAAAGCGACAACCACACTGTCTCTGCCCCTCCCTTATCCCACTGCCCAGGAGATAGGGCACAGCGCAGAGCTATTTTTATTCACACAGGAAGGCTAGTCGACGCATTGGAGGGTAACTTTGATTGCCGATGACATTGACGCGATTGCAAATGGGTGAAAACAGTGCCTTAAACTGGACAGGGTAAAGTGTCGACTTTTTGTCTCCTCAAGAGGGTTAAAATCCAACCGACGACTGCTTTTTAAGCTTTGTTGTTACTTCATCCACAGCTTTTTCACCGCAGACGAACAAAGGAGGCGCGGGGAAAGTAAGCTGAGTCCACTTTGTTGGGCTGCCGTCTTTTTACCGAATAGTGATTCGGCGAAATCAACAACTAAATGGCGACGAAGAAGCAGGTCCAAGCAACGACCATTTCATCAATGATTGCCTCTCAACTTCAGCAACAAGCTCCCACACTTTAGTGTCAAATACAAATGTTCGGGCCATTGACTTGAAAGTCAACTAGCCATTTACCCCAAAAAACGCTCCTCACGCCCTACTTCATTTTACTAGGAATCTCTCCTACCAATCATGGAGGCATTAATGGCTTCCACCAAAACCATAAGAATCAAAAGGAGATGAAAAGTCGTTTACACCTGCTATCGGTGATTGTAACAACCTCACTTACTATACAGGGACGTTGCTATGGCTTTTCGCACAAGAAGAGATGAGTTGAGTGGTATGTGGGTACAATCACACGGCAAGTGATTATTCGGTGAAAGCATGCAATTTTAATCTCAACTGCCACTGAATTTCAAACAATGTGAAAAAGTAATGAATTGCTCGATGCCCTCTATGACTACTCGGTTTGAGTGTTGCCCGTTGTCAAGTTATATCATCCTGATCGCAAACTTTTACGCTTTGATTTGTAAATTTTCGTTGGAAAATGCACAAACTGATCTAAAAAATCTCGAACGGTATAGTTTTCTCTTGGAGGAGTTACCAAGTAATCCAAACCTCAGCACGTCAGATGATTGCTTGCGTGATCAAGTCGTAACTTGGCTGTCGATTTCACATCTTTACAAAGGTTAAAATAACGTTGATTTCAAACCACTGTTTATAGAGTTGATAATTTAGCAATGATGAACCGTTTAAAACAAAGCAAGAATGGGTTCAGCCCATACGAATTAAGCCAGCGGGCCTTGAAAAGATACCCAAGCATCGACGGAAAGGAGAGAATGGCAGATGGCATACCGAACACTGGACAAAAATCAAATGACATTAATTGCTACACCTTCGATCAAGTACAAGCAAACAAAGCTGTAAGGTATCAAATAGTTGCAACAAATGAATTTTGAAAATGCCATTGATAAAGTAATTGGACACTTGCTTACCGGTTAAATTATCGGGAAGTTCTAATTCAATCTTCGATATATCTGCGTCAGATCTGGGATAGAAGGGAGCCATAAAAAAGAAAGATAAGTACGCTAAAAAACATACTTGATCCTAAGAAATTAAAACATTCCCTTAGGGGTAAATGCGGTGGTAAATCATAGTTTAATAGTTGTCTGACAAATACGTATGCGCAATTAGTTAGCATCACATTGCCTTCATCCAAAAGTTGTTTGGAGAGGCGATTTCGGTGTCTCGAGGCACTTGCAAATAACGTGTCTCGCATAAAGTTCGGTTCAAATGTGCAACACTAACACGCACATACACGTGCCTGTTTATTTCAGTCGAAAACAAGCCTAAGTCATAAGAATAACATCTTTTTTGTGCCTTTTGGCAGGTGGTAAACTGATAAGAAGCGAGCACCATGGTGGTACAGAGCTTTTCTGCACAAAATCACCTCGCATGAGCGTTTGAAACTCAATCAGCACTACAGCATCTCTGGCTATTGTTGGCACTTGATAAATTGGGCGTTTTCACCAGGTTCACGTTGACGCATTTGCCTGTGAGATATGACAAAGTGACCACCTATTACAGTTTCCAGGCAAATGCAGTCGACGAGAAGACTTGCCGTGCCCACTACAAAGCATGATGTTTGTGTAGATTCCAGTTTTCAAAAATGTCACCAGATGACAACCTTTTAAGATAAAGGATTTCTCCCAACCTAAATTCACATGTAACTATAACTATCACATGCAATGAGGACGAGATAATATCAATAATAATTAGGACAAACCAACAAGAACTGTGTCATGATCCGTTACCTTTTCCTATAGGGTCGTTCAGAGTAGATTCCACTTGACTAGGCTACTTTGCAAGACTTAGAAATGATAATCTCCTAACACTTGGTTTTCTGGGTCAAATTTGAACCACTTAGGCCACTATGCATGGGATTTTGTTAAAAAAATTGTCAACAAATACAGACGTGATATGACAATCCACCTGTGCTCGCAAATCCCTGATGAATGGCACTCTTTCAGTGAAACCAGCGTTGCTAAAGAAATATCTCCACATTGAAGAAGACTGGATATAGCGCTTGACAAACGCACCGGTAAAGCATTTGGACAACACTAACGGTCTCCAGCCGATTGCAGTATTAACTCCTTTCCCTGTCTCAGCCGTGACTCAGTGTTTCCTTGAAGCAAACATGCTCACAAGTAGGCGTGCTTGCAAAAGGTGATTTATCAGGCCTTCACCTTTCTACTACGTTTTTAGTCAATTTGCAACATGTAACTTGACACTTGAAACCTACTGCTGCGTATACATAATGGTAGGTAATTTTAAACACTATGAATTAACCACTAGATTGACCACACCTAAAGGGATAAGTGGATAAATCAGCATTGCCATCACAACGGGACGTGGCTAATCAAAACCGTATGAATCCATGGGAAAATATGATGTCTGGTATTCCAGACACAAAAATGGCATTCTTGCAGTGAAGTTAGTAACAGATGTGAGGGTTGCTGGATAAAATAATATCAACTCCGGTGACGAGCATCGCATTAACCCCACGCTCCGCGCCTTTGTCCTCCACCAGTTGACCAGCCGGTAGTACTCAAGTTAAACATTTATTTTCCTTTCTGCCTCAAGAACGCAATAGGTGAGGTGAGTGAGAGTAATTCCAGCTCAATTTTCTCAAAACTTGCACGTGATATGATACTTTCGTAAAAAAAAAACAATTCTCCGGATGGTAGGTTGGAAATGTAAAAGAACAGATGTTGGTCAGCGTGAGACATAAGTAGGGTTGAATATTTCAAAGATCAAGGGTATACATCACTTCCGATACATTATCGTATAGCTGTCAATTATTGACTCAAGGGTGTAAGAGGAATAATGACAGTGGTCCCTGAACCTTCATCTCTCTCCACCACTGGGGGACAAAGTATGAGATATCTTGAAGAGTTCATATAGAGCTTATTAAAATTAGCTTTGTTTAGAGTTGCCAACAATAGCAACAAACTAGCTTCACTTCTAGAAGAGGATCCATAATGGAAAAAGGCTTTCTTACTTATTAATAATAGAAAGAGAAAAAAATTAATTTCACTGGAAGCCAGAGGCTTTGTCTGCATTAAATATTCGTCCACCAAATGTACGCTTCAGGTTATGATAACACACCATTTCGCGATGTGATCGGACGTGAGTTTCGCCAATGGAGTCACAATGCAGCAATGCGAGTGGATGAAAACCTAAAGGGATTACTGCTTGACGAGGGTCATAACTAGTAGGTGGAGTAAGGAATCCTGTTCTTAAAAACATGTCAGCCATCTGAAAAGATGCATTCCTGATCCAAAAAACAGCGGTACTATAAAGGAAACACCAAGATTTGCCGTTCCTCTTACAGCAAAACTCATCCATTGGAAATAAGCTTCAGTTCTAGGCGAAGTTAATATTTCAGCACCAGCAAAAAATCCATTTTTTATTCGCTGACAGCACAAAAAGCAGCTTATTTTCAAATTTTGTCGAGAAGTGGATCTTATGGATTTAAAATAACACCAATTTCAATGCACCACCAAGTAACTAGCAACACTGGGTTTTCTTGCCAAATCTTATGCTAGGCATTTCATACTTGACCTGATGGCATAAGCTCTATCCATGCTCCAAGTGAAGGCACAGTTTCACAATGCATGCCTATTCAGCCTCGTACTAGTCTTCTGGACCTAAGCGTTTAAAATAAAGCTGCTTTCAGACTCTCAGGCCTTAGAATGTCTTTAGGCACTGTGAATCTTGTTTTCTGGCCAGCCTAAGACGAAACCACCTGCGCGAGCATGACCCCCAGAGCGGCACAAACTGATCAAGCGTATCTGTTTATGGCAAAACCCATAGTCGAGGGTTTAATTTGTATGCGTATTGTGAAAAATGGTCAGCTTGTAAGTGAATGCGCGTGAACACACACTAAAGCACACAGTGGGACATGATTACGGACAAAACCAAACGCACTGCCACCCCCCATTCACACGCAACGCAGTCTCATCAGCATCATTCAGGAAGGAAGTTTTTTAACTCACTTGGTATTCTTGTCATGCTTCGCCTGCTTTGGCCTATGGTTTGTTGAGTGGATGCGGGTGTGTGTGTGCAAATGTGCGTAGGAAATTCAATTTAAAATTACTACCTCCCTTCATTCTGCATATCCTTCTCTCAAGTGCACTCACACTTCCTCATTTCGCCGCACCAAATAATATTATAACTCTGATTGGTTGACCCCAATGCCAATTAACAATACTTTCCATAAAAACTTCTACTTCGAAAAAAATTAAGCAATATCAAGAAATTGTTAAAAGGATAAGTGCATGATGAAATTCGTTATCGATCACTGATGGTACCAAGTGGGGTATTCTTACGCTTTATCAGTTAATGGGATTCAACTTAATGCTAAGTCAATCCGACAAGGAACTGTTTATACGATACGTGATCTGTCTTAATACGTTAAAATGCCCTTGAATTGTTATTAGGTATCCCATTGGGGAAATAACTCCAATTGCTCGACTACATACGTGGGAATCACAAATTTCTTTAAAAAATATTTTAATCGAAGCTCATGAAAGATCAAGGGAGATGAGTGCTTGGTAAATTAGCGTGAGAATCAAAAATTTGTTGTGATAGACATGGTCAATAATTCCCCCAGAACAGTTAGTTAAAGATGAGGAATTCGTAGCTGACAGCACACAGAGAAAAACAACATTAATGTGCTTTAAGTGCGTTTTTCAGGCACCTTAAATGATCACCTCATTTTACTGAAGCACAAGGTGCCCACAGCTTTGAATTATGAAAAGCGCAGCTTGTTCAAAATTCAAATTCAAATCTGGCTGCTCGGTGATAAACGGTAAAGATGCGGTTACTAAAACAAAAACTTAATTAAACCTGCACCAGAAATCACAGGCCACGTAAACAGCTTTTCGAAAATTAATAGACACCACCACATCGTGCATATAGATAAGCAACATAGAAGACCTACCCTCTATTCACTGTCCCATTATCATCTTCATCGTCGGTGTTCGCACCAATGGCATCAGCAGCCTGAACCGGTATAGCAGGCGTTGATAAGCGCCGATCTGAGAGACGTCGAACTCGACTCTCTGAACTTCCCTTAAGGTCACCACTTATCTCCGCCTCCGTTCTTGGTTGAGCGCCTCCGTTTGCTACTGTCGCTACTACTGCAGCATCCATAGGGGCCGCAGCAGCAGCAGGGAGACGGAATAGTTGTTGAAGTCGTGAGAGTAGAGATCGGTGGTTTTCGGCGAGAGTATCGCTGCCCTCGGCTCCACCACCTCCGACAGAAGTGGCAGCGGTGGCGCTTGACTGATGACAAACGTGATCTCGACCATCAGTGCCCCAGGGTCCTCGACACTTGTAGCAGAAGGCCGCATTCTGACAGTCGGGGTTTTCACATTTAATTTGGGGACAGGCTCGGATTTTGTGGCTCGCAAGCACCGCGTATCTTTGGGAAAGACAAGAAAAGGTAAACAGTTTGCCGCCCGTTTCCTCCTTCACTCTCCGTCACCCAGGATTGACGCAATCCAGGGAAAACAATGAATGGAATGAACGATCGAGCGTAGCAACCTGTGTGCCCATACGCGCATATATATATGCACAGATTCCTTCCAACAAGCATTAAAATATCGGTTTTGGCATTTCATAACGCGATAACGGACAGAATGTTCTAAATCCATCGCCAGAAGTTTTGCTTATTTGCTACGAATGAATGAACACATTATCAATTAAGTTAAAGCCTGTCGGCACTGTTCATAAGAAGCAAAGAACTCACAGAAACTCCCCCCAGTACCTTGGCCTCCGCCAGAGACGGTTTGGTTACGACTCCACCCTGACACCAACTCAATATGGTCTCTTGCTTCGCTGCAGTGGATGTCTTTTCACAGTAGCCGGAGATACCACCTGCGATCCTAACTAGGGACTCTGCTCCACATGATAACATGGAAAAGATCCGAATTAACTCGTTTTGTGCACCAAGATGGCAATTTATTAAGCAAGGGCAAAGAACAGAAAGATTACAAGTCGACCCTATACTTCCATGAGGGTAGGTGCTGGGACTCCAGTGCTTTCAAAAATAGCTTTCTTGTTCTCGAGCTCTGAAATTACCTACAAATCCCTTTCTCTAATTTTCTGGAGCATTTTAGAACGCTCTCACTGAGACTATCCTGACTGGTCGATGGTCAAAGTCATTTCTAATCAAGAATGCATAAATAAACGGAATGATCTAGGTTATTCTCGATGTGGTAGTATTTGGTCGTTCACAGCCCTCGCCTGGCTCAGGGAGATTCACTGAGTTTGCGAGAATGCTATTTAAACAAGGATATTTTCTTCACCCGAACACATCATTGCATTCATGACCAATCTTCAAGTGGTCGAGAAACAGAGTGGAATATTAGTGGATCACTTTTCCTATTTAATTGGTGAGCCTATGAACTTTGTTGGATCACTTGTTTATTTTATCATCATTTAGTTTTATAGTTTTACTCTCATAGATGCCACCCTGATTGCGACGTCCTTGGATAAGCCTGAAATCTACACCACCATGTTGATTGAAGTATTTGCCGATTCTTTTTCTTTGCGGTACCTTGCGGAAATTTTCAGATTGTTGGTGTGATAGCGTAGCAGAGAAGAGATGGTAAATGGGAAACACTTTGCCAGGGTATGGGAGGAAAATCGACCGCAAGGGACTCCGAAGGGATGTGTTCTCTTCGGTGGCTTACCGCTCGAAAAGTAGAAGACTACCTTACTGGCTGAAAGCGGTCTTAATGCTCGAATTTAACAGGTGTTGTTTTATTATAATTTTAGCCTTTCCTACCGATGACTGTCGTTTTTTTGGGTTGTTTCAAATCCACTGGAGTGAATTTGAAACGTATAAAAACATCTGCTGAATACTTTGTCAATGAGAAAAAAATTATTTTTAGCCCTTTTAATCAATTATTAGGATTGAGGAAGCATCCCGAGTGCAATTTTATGACAAAATCATGTTATTGTTATCGCTTCTGTCGCTGTCAATACTTGCACCTGTTATGGACTCAAGTTCATGCACGATCTTGGATCCTGTCGAGATCCCAGTCGGAATAATGAAGAAATGAAAATTTTGGAAAACGAGATCTTTAATGCTGACCACGTATGTGCAACCACAGTACTTCATCTGTGCTTGCGTCAATAGAGTGAATTACTGATTTATTACTTGGTCCGTTTCCGTTTATTTATGCATTCTTGATTAGAAATGACTTTGACCATCGACCAGTCAGGATAGTCTCAGTGAGAGCGTTCTGAAATGCTCCAGAAAATTAGAGAAAGGGATTTGTAGGTAATTTCAGAGCTCGAGAACAAGAAAGCTATTTTTGAAAGCACTGGAGTCCCAGCACCTACCCTCATGGAAGTATAGGGTCGACTTGTAATCTTTCTGTTCTTTGCCCTTGCTTAATAAATTGCCATCTTGGTGCACAAAACGAGTTAATTCGGATCTTTTCCATGATATCATGCGGAGCATATTTACTTCATCACAGTGTACCGATGTATGAGGGATAGGAGAAATCATCTGGCCTGAGAAAATTCAAATGATGCATAAGTACTTTGCAGCAATCCGCACGTGTGTGCGTATGATAAGTTGGCCATGTGATTCGAATCCGCCCACGCATAAACAAAGTAAATTCATCAAGCTTACCCACAACCGCAGGGGCACCAACGTGTCCTTTTATCATGTAAGAGGCATTGGTGGAGGAGAAAGTCCTCATATCGCTGGTACAACTTTGCCGCAGATGCCTGCTGCCCGGCCGAAAAGGCGGTGTAGCCGTCCTGAGTAGAGGAGGTTTCGGAGCGGGACTGGTGAGGAGGCCTGAGGAGTTGAATAGTGAGAGCTCTTGAGAGCCGACAGCCACAAGCTATGCAGGTAATATGGGCCATGGCGAAAGAAGATACTTGCGAGGCGACGAAGGCCCGCCAGCAATCAAGGCAGGCCCGATGACCGCACTTTTGTAGCGCGTAGAGCCAATCTACATCGTTTGCGCAGACTACACAAGATTCGTCCGCAGCAACTCGCACCAAGCCCGGATACAACAAGGTCGATGCAGTGTCTGAGCCGGCTTCCAGTGCTGCTGCTGTTGTTGGCACAGATTCTGCTTCTGCACTCTTTTGGGCCTTTGTGCACCTACGACGATGTGGCCACTTGTAACGAATGCTGCCTGAACTACTAGAAATCACCGATGGATCGGTGCGCGGCCTACGTTGATTACCTCGATTCAAAAGAAAGAGCGTTTGGGTTATGGATTCAAGCCGGAATTTCCTATGACACGCTCAAGATTAACTTCGGGGATAAGATTCATTGTATAGCACTAAAATATTAGATTATTATAATCCTAGTGTGTAGAAACCCATTAAAGCCAATAAAGTGCTCACAAATGAGTGAATTTACTTTTGCTGCTTCGGTAGTTAAGGCAAGTGCTGGAGAAAAGTTCATTCTACCTGCCCTTAGCATTATAAACAGCAATATCGAAATCAAATAACACACCTCACTCGTTCATCCTGCGCTAGGTAATTCGCACTGACTACCAAAGCAATTAGCGATTTAAGGATTTCATATAGAGAGTGGACATCTTGGAAAAACCCATAACATGCAAAATATGTAACCAAACTTCGAGAGTTGGGTTTAAATCTACTATTAGTGGTGATAAGGGCTTACCAGCGAGTAAATTATTTATAACCTCCATAAGGCAACAAGTAGTTCAGGCAGACATGATCAAACGGGTTGATTCGGTGCGATAGGAAATTTAAATATAGTAACTGAATTTGGCTTCAATAAACTGCGCTCACTATGGCCTATAATGAATTAAACATGCTGTTTATAATAAATGCTTATGGTTCGAACCTAACTATGATTAATCATAATTTGATACATCATAAAGTTTTGAATTTCCATTGTCTAACTTTTGGAATTATACTAAGCACTGACATTTCCACAGGCAAAAAAAATAATTTACGGAGACACATATCATGTAACTTTTTTAGTGCTTGAGCATTTGTTTTCCTGCCACTTATAATGCTAAAAGTTTTATCTACGTAAAAGCAGTGATGCATTTGGGGCTTTCCAGAAAGGCCATGCTAACAAGACGGAAGTACAAAAACAAAAGAAGGCATAATGCTCAGGTAGAATATATATTCAGCAAACAGAAAGAAAATGTTGCTGCTGGTGTAGCAAGTGAACGCCAAGTCCAGTGCAACTGCCAAGGAGGATCAGCGACGTTGTGGTCAAGCATCCTTCGTAAGCTCTTTCTCCCGTTCTTAGATGTAGAATGTGCAGGATGCCATTGGATAGCATCGTTTTATGCTCTTCACGCTTGGATCGCATGCCTTTTGTTCCTGAGGCCCGACCGCCACATTTGCTGAGGTTTCTACGATGCCCTTGCGTTTCTTCTACGGTATCAATTAAGCCTGGAATCGCAATATGTGTTGTGTGTGTCTCGACCCAAGTGACCGAAACCGGTGGTTCGAAAAAACAAGGTATTACACAGCCCCTCTCTTCTTTCGAGCGCCGTCCCCAACGCTCCCCTTGGTCAGCCTCCCGTGGCAGCCATCACAACGTAATCAGTACTGCGAGAAGCACCCACGGGCTACCCGTTCCAGCCATCGAGATTCAAGCGCATGTCTTCCTGTAGTGCCATCAATTCTGCGTAGCACTCAGTGCAGCAAATGCGCATATCTTAGTCCTCCTCTCCCACGATAGTGTGGCTCAATGAAAGATGGGGGTACGAATCCAAGTTTTTTGGACGAATAGAGACACACACAACACAAGTTGTGATTCCAGGCTTGTCTGATGCCGTGGAAGAAAAGCGAGTGTATCGTAGAACCCTGAGTGAATAGAGCAATCGGGCCTCATAGGAAGGGGATGCACGTGATCAAGTGTATAAAGCATGTAACGATGCTATCGAATGGCATCCTGCACCTTCTACATCTGTAGATACACATTTTGGCGAAGGGAGGCAAGTTGCCTGAGAACAGGAGAGAGAGAGCTTACGGAGGATGCTTGACCACAACGTTGCTGATCCTCCTTGGCAGTTGCACTGGACTTAGCGTTCACGGCTAGTGTCGCTTCAGTTGTTAATAGCTTCCCTGTCGAACACGAGAGCGAGGGAGGTGCCGAAGATGAACGTCGATCTCAACCCTTCTTTATAGGATGTGAGGGATTTTCCCATCCATAGCACATGTACTTCTTTCACACCGCCAAAGTTTGCCAGAAGTGGCATGGAGCAGGATAAAATCCATCGAAGTCGGATCCGCTTTCCGCTGCCACCAATGTAGCGTCCTGAGACTCCCTTTAAGGTAAAAGAAGGCATAGTACTGGGGTAGAATATATATTCTGGAAACAGAGGGCTTGGGGGCTGTTGGCACGGCCCAAAGGCCGACCAACCGGCCCAGTACAATATGGCCACCCAAGTGGCCGAAGCCGGTAGTTCGAACAAACAAAGTATTACAGCTGGCATAACCCAGAGGCCAGTCCACCAGGCAAAGTTAACACGGCTGTCCGGAGTGACCACAAATGAAACCGGCAGTCAAACAAATAAATTTTTACATATTCTCCCTCTTTCTTTGAGCGTCATCTTCGGTGCCTCCTTAATGAATCTCCCGCGTCGGCCAACACAACGTAATCCGTGCCGGAATAAAACACCTACGCGCCAACTTTGCCAGTCATCAGCTCCCTACGCAACCAAGAAGATACTTGACCGCAAAGTCACTGGTCCCTCTTGGAAATTCTAATCGATTAAAGGTTTCGTCCGGTTTTGGGAATTAAGTTAAGAGGCGGAAAATTCTGCTGACCATCACACGCGTCCGTGAGTAGAAGTTGGAACACTGATCGAAAAGCTGATTTGTGGAACTAAGTGCAGAATTTAACACGCTTCCGTGGGGATAGAACTTTGACGACATCTAAATGCAAGTATCGTAGGGAAAGTCCGAAACTAAACTCTCTAAGATGGTTCAAGCTTAGTGTTGCTTCCACTGCCAATAGCTTTCTTGGAGAACACGAAAATGGGGTAGACGCCGAAGGCAGCCATCGTTCTCAGACCTGTTATGAGGGGTCAGCGCTTCTCCCATCCGTAGCATATGCAGTTCTTCCTTACCTCTAGATTTTGCCACAAACGATGGAGATAGAGATTAAATTCTACTTCAAGTCGGGTTCGCCTCCCACCGCCATCAATGTAGCGCCCCGAGTCGCCCTTGAAGACAAAAGAAAAAATAATGTCTTGACTGTAATACTTTGTTTGTTCGAACTACCGGTTTCGGTCACTTGGGTGGTCATATTGTGCTGAGCCGGTTGGCCGGCCTTTGGGCCGTGCCAACAGCCCCTAAGCCCTCTGTTTCCAGAATATATATTCTACCCCAGTACTATGCCTTCTTTTACCTTAAAGGGAGTCTCAGGACGCTACATTGACAGAATATGTGACCGTTGAAGTCCGTAACCGAAACCAACAGTTAAACAAACAAAGTGCTACAGTGGAGAATGAAGATTCATTTGCTGAAATGTAAGACTTAACTTACATCGATAGTTGCGCAGCTGTATCCTCACCGCTCTCCTAAGTCACTTTGCGGCCAGTGTTTTTGAAACTACCCATGGATCAGTGCAATTAGTCTTTTAATTTCCATATTTGATCCTAGCACCAATGACAAAAAAAAAGCTGATTTCATTTTAGCCTCTTTATAGGCTGCATTGAGAGGAGACTCACTAATATCGTAAAGTTTGAGGCTGGATGACACCCTTCAGGGGGCACAAGCCATGCAATGAATGCCATTTCGAAGAGCATAAAACTGCATTCAAAGCCATTTAATAAGGCTTTGAAGGGTTTAAGTTGAGCAATCACTCTACCTAGTTATCCTGTTCTCACTCCAATTTACCCAAGCTTTGTTTAGGTACCAGAAATATGGATGTTTCCCTTTATTCCTGGATTATATAAATATTCATTTTACTGTGGTTAATCCCATTATAAGGGCACGCAAATCGTTCAAATCCTGTGTCACCCATTGCTGACACCCTTCTCTGCAGACTACGCAACTTGGTTTATTGGCGCAACGCAAACTTGGTTCCCATAGCCAATCCGTCCTGACCCTCTGCAGATTAAACCATTCACCCTGGCCATCTTTCTACTGTGAGCCTCAGATTCGATAATCGACAAAGGAAACTAGAACTGCCCTTTACTTGGACCGAATCCGCTTGCCAGTTTCATCAAACAAACCCCTTGTAGTCATTGTTCAATTAGACATAAGCCAGACCAGTACATAAAGGATCCATTATTACTGTGCAGTAGGTCTAGGAAGATATGCCGACTACCGGAAGGTCGTGTTCAAGTAATCATGTATTCAGTCAAACAACCACCGAATCACCAAAAATCGGTTATTTAAAATACCCTCAGGTGGCATTTAGGCGATGTGGTTGCTGCGTGGTTCTAAGTTTTTGTCGTTTGTTATAATACTTCGTTTGTTTGGCTGCCGGTTTCGGTTACAGTCACTTAGGTAGTCATATTCCCCTAGCTGGGTGGGCTGGCCTCCGGGCCATGCCAGCAGCCTCAATCTCTGCGTGGTGAATATACATATATATACATATATATACATATACATATATATATATATATAGTCCAAGTACTATGCCTTCCTTCGCCCTCAAGAAAGTCTCGAGACGCTACTTCCATAAAGTCGAAACCAACTCCTTGACTCTTGACTCGGGCCTAAACCCAATGTTTACATTTAGTAAAATAACAATCACTACTTTAGAAACTCATTTACTTCTAATGGGGCTGCTTTTGCCTGTGTGCTGAACGACCTTGATAATTGTTTGTGCAACAATAGTTTTCATATACAGGTTATTTTATTCAAAGGCTCTTTTTTGGTAAACATTCTTGAAATGTGAACAATATTTTTACTTCTCTCATAGATATTGTAGCGTTCCAAGCACTCCTTGAAGACAAAAGAAGGTATGATGCTTGGGTAGAGTGTATACATATGGGGCTACTGGCATGGCCCAGAGGCTAGCTTACTCGGTAAAGGCAATATGGTCACCCAAAGTGACCGCAACTGGAACTGGCAGTTAAACAAACACGTAGAGTCCCATACATTTTAATCAAACTTCCTTAACTTCTCTCCCTTCTATCTCATTTTCAAATCATGTTCATAGTATGCAAAACCTAATTAGAAAATTTCATTTGTTCATTTTACTTATCAATCATTTCAAAAAGTTCTTTTTACTCTCCACTCTTGGTTTTCCGTCGTTCTGGCTACTTACTTGAATACTAAGGCAAGTATCTTCTTAAATTATTATCCCAAGTCTTAGTGCCTTAGAAGCTTTTTATTTCACTTATTGGCACCATCTGTGAAATCACTACCAGCCAGCATAATTAACGGTTGTTCTTTTTGGAATACTTGAAATTCATCACTTAAATTTACATACTTTTCAAGCTGAATCTTTCAGCCCAAAAGCTAT
Organism: Taenia multiceps; assembly: GCA_001923025.3. NCBI lineage: Eukaryota > Metazoa > Platyhelminthes > Cestoda > Cyclophyllidea > Taeniidae > Taenia > Taenia multiceps. The sequence goes on along the minus strand of CM010311.1, from coordinate 45,158,950 downwards.
TTTTTGCTTTGTACTAAGACTTAGCTGAAGGCATCTCTCCGTCATTTTTTCCCCTTTGCAATTAACAGCCATAAATTAGAAAAGGGAGAACTTCCCTCAGATGGGAATCCTGTTATTCTCCATCCTTATTTTATCTATGGTTAGGTGCTATCATGTAAAGCATCCGGTCATTATTAATGAAGTGCCTACAGGGAGGAATCCCATTATCTCAAGTCTCTAATTTGTGGTACGAAGATTAGGCACAAAAGTACAAAAATTTCGTCGCTTGATCACTACGAGTAGCATAAGTAATAGGTCAAATGAGGCAATTTCGGCACACTGGTGGCGCCAAACCAGCTCGATCCTCCTCTGCCCTGCCCTCTGCCGTACAATTAAATGCGCTACTTCGCCCCTTAATTCAAAGGAAAGCTACAAATGGACTTTTGATTGAGGCAATTGTCATCCTCGGTGCTTCGTGTTGATTTATTGCCGTCCTCTGGCAGTACATCCGATCCTTTTTTGTCCAAAATTGTCATTTATTCCCACTACTACTTCTTTTACCTACTGGATAGAGATAAAACAAATTCCTCTGTGCCTACAATTCCGACGTTTAAGGTGAAGTCATCGTTCATTTCATTTTACGTATATGGCTTTGCTCTAAGGTAGAAATGAGTATAATAAAATGGAAGGCACAAATGTTGGGGAAGAGTTGCACGTTTGATTGCGAGTGTGTATCTGTGGAGTGTGAAATAACAAAACCTTCGGCCCTTAGTCTTTTGACATAGGCAAGACAGCAAACCAATTTTTCTGTCCTTCAAACTCCTAGTGCAAAAGTTGAAGCAGTTTTTTTGAGCATCAGACCTGTCTTTGTGACTGGGCACCCTCTAGATATGAATGAAGACATAATATTTCATTAAAATATGCATTTCCGATATACAGAAGGGTTAGGACCACTGGCATCGCCCAAAGGGGTTATGTTGTCGAAGCCCCTAACTAGTCTGCTACCAAGACGGGGAGTTTAAAAACGTTTAACCTATTGCGTGGCCCCTCTTTTAAGCGCTGCCCTAAGCGATACCCTTAGTTAACTCGCTCCATCAGTTATCTTAACGTTATTGGTACTGTAAGGAAGCACTCATGAGCCATCTGCACCAGCCATCGAATTCAAATGAAATTGGTAGGATAATTGATCTCAACGTCACTGATCCCCTTGGCAATTCCACAGGATCTGAAGTTCCATGCTGAATGGGGACTGCATTGGGAGAGCAGGGGAAAATGCTGGTCATCGCGTGTACCCATTGCAAGTCGTAGGGAACACTGGCATAGAAGCAGTTACATAACAAATAACTGGCTTTAATGCAGTTCGTGGGGTGGTTTTATGTCTAACCCTCTTTGCCCCCTTTTTTCCCACTTAGCTGTTGTCTAGCGTAAACTTTCTAGGTCCTCTCCAGCAGGTAGAAAATTAGAGGAGATTTCGTATGTTAACTTCACTCACTCCTTCATACAGGTACCATAGACAGCTCCGTAGCGAACTCTTAAAAGATTTACCAAAAGATCAGTTCAGATGTCAATCATTTTCCTGTAGACAACGCTATTGGAGTAGATGCCGACAATAGACGTTATTTTCGGACCTTGTGCTGGGGACTGTCATGAGTTTCATCCGCTGCATGTGGGTCTCTTTTGCACCGTTAATTTTTACTATTTGACTGTAGAAATCGAAACGTTTGCCTTTAAGATTGGATCCCCCTTCCGTTGCTACCAATGGGACTTCCATAAAGACGAAAGAATAAATACTTCTCGGACATAATATATGCACAGTCGAAATGCAGAAGGGATTGAGGCTACTAGTATGGCCCGAAGACCGGGCGGAGCCCCTCATTGATCTGTTACAAATGCCGAGAGTTAAACAAACAACTTATCACATTCTTAATGTAACTCTGCTTTTTGAATCCTCAACTGATGGTAAAGTTGATTTTACTAAAGAACGAGGTGGAAAGTTACAGTTCTATCTGAAGTTATCACTGCTTTCTTGCATGAAACCTAGACGAAACACAACTTTCACCACTACCAATAGGATTAGCATCTAAGGCCACTGGAAACCCGGTATCACGGAAATGTAGTGTGTTTTGGGTCATGAAATCACAGGAATTATTACTGATGGTGCAAGATAACAATGCAGGCAATATTAATGATTGGAGGGCAAACGCAGAGGCCCACACCTTTTGTCACTAAAGTGACATTTGATGAGATCTTCTTGCCTAACTTTCTTTAAAATGTTAAAACAAAGGCTTTACAGTTTAGAAAACAATTTCATACTTGCAAATGTGCTACTTTTTTATTGACAAATCGCTTTGAAGTTCGTTAGTTTACATGTTTACTGAAGTCGAGAAATACACCTGAGCATTTGTAGTCATAATGACATTGACAAGAAGTTACATACGGGTGTAAAATCTCCGGGTGGTAGGCGATTTTCTATCACAATCATACTGTTCTTTTCAGTAATACTTCACAAGCCTTCACTATCAACTCGCAAACACGTGCCCACTATGACATCTATTTAGGTGATAGCAGGTCTTAGCCATGACCGTCCAATCCACCCAGTGACAAGTGAAACTTCAAACAAGCCGATATTCCCCAAAATGGGTCCACAAATGTGTTCCGTGTGTCCCTAAAGGCACACTTCAGTTCCGGTCAGATAACTTGGTGGGTAACATTACTTGCACTAAATGTATGACCAAGTTAAAAGGTCTGGCAAGTAATGGGACCTAGAATCCTCACTCGAATTGTCATTTCGATTTTGAAGTCAACCACTATTTTAAGATGCACGGATTTGGATAGGCGCTTATTCGGAATAATCAAAGGAGTTGGGCGTTTGGTGCTTTCATTATCTTGGGAAAATGTGGTAAATGCAGGCAGAGGCGTTATGTGTAAGCTTTTGAAACATCGCCTGTTGAAAATACGGCTGGTGAATTAGGGTGTTGCCCTCTCTCTACCTAAATATGGACAGAGAAGCAGTTTTTAAAAATCTTCTAAAGCATCCTTTCAAAAGGATTGTACAAATTGTCGAAGAAGATAGAAACAAAGGACGAAAGTGAATAAAAACCCTCTTCTCCGCCTCTCCCTCCACTTTATCCAATGGCAACTGGCCATCTTGAAGGTGAGTACTAAAGGCGTTAGAAATGGTGTCATTTCACTAATTTTTACAAAATATTCCCTACAAGAGGAGATTTAGTTGGATTGTATTTCTTTGAAGCGATGTAGGAAGGATAAAGAAACCGTCAAAAACGAAAGTACTTCCCTTCAAGCCCGAAAAAGAGGACGATTTTTGTGAGTAGCACAATAGGATGTAGACTGGCGTTCTTATTCCATGGCAGGCTCAATGCCTCAAAAGAATGAGAAAGTACTTCGTGTGTAACTATTGTAGTTTGCTTGCCTATGCGTTTTGGATTCCCAGGCACTTGAAGCTCCGCTATTGGTCTCCAGACCATTCCAGTAACTCCTAACCCTTCCATACACAGGCAATGCTTATTCTTTCCATTACTATGCTCAATTTCGTCCTCAGGAAAGGCTTGGAACGCTGCAGCAATATTCAGCAGGACAGCAAAAAGTGCATGCCAACTCAAATAATAAAAGTAAAACACCTATCCATTCCAGCTTTTTAGGGGAATTAGTCAGCCTACTTGTGCAGCTTATCGTGGGAAAATTGTAATTTTTATTCTTTCAACTAGTGTTGGTTCACAATTCTCATCCACGAAATAAGAAATGAGCAAAGGAATGTACCAAATTTGCATAGACAGACAGATCACTGTTACAAAATAAGTTGCTTGACATTTTGTGAGTATTTATTCAATAACTATAACCGGTAAAATGTCAAAAATGGTTACGAGGCGAACAGATATTCACCATATGGTTTACAGTTGCTAACGCTTAACAATGTGTAACGCTCTGAGTCTTACCTTAATTTGTTGAGTGCTCGCTGGAAACGCTTCAGGGTAAACAGCTCACAGTGTGAGTGTTGACAACACAATGGCCTACATATACACCGCAAATTACTCAGCAGGTTTGGATGCGGTCAGAAAACGAAACACATGGGACCATTCGTATCATGTAAGCTGAAGATGAACCATGTCATAATACTAGGCCAGAAAAGCATTGCCTGTGCACAGAAGGACAGAGGGGCTATCAGCATGCCCCCAAGGGCATGTCCTCCAGTGGAAGTACAGTCGAGACGTGTTAAGTGCCCGCAAAACCGAAACGTAGCTTTGAGCAACCAAGCCCTCTGTCACCTGGTCTCCTCTCCTTTCACGTGACGTCCCCACCGGCCATCACGACGTAGTTGGTAGTGTGCACAAAACACTCGGAAACCGAGAGCACCGATCATCGAATTTCCGTACAACTGTGAAGGCAGTTGACTGCAGCTCCACTGACACCTCTTAGCAATTCCATTGAATCTGTGGTTTCCTCCTGGTTGGGAACGGTGTTGGGAGAAGAGGGATTGTGCATGCCATTACGCATGCTTATCTTAAGTTGTAAGAACTCTGATTTATAATAATGTCATGCTGATAGGTCAGTGCGTAAATTCCTCTTTGTCACCTCTTCTCACTGGCGCAGTTATCCGGGTTCTATGCAGCTAGTAGAGATGTGAAGGTATCGCGTATTCACTTTATTGTTATCTCCATAGAGGTGCGGTAGACAGCTCCGTAACGAACTATTATGGATGATTTTATAAGTAGTGTCACTCCAGTCGTGAATAGTATTTCTGCAGAACAGGGAACTAGCGTAGGGGATAGGATCGGATTTGCTCGTCGCTGCCACCAATGTAGCGCTTTGGGCCTCGCCCGATGTCAAAAGAAGACCAATAATACTGGGACACAAATTGTAATGGTGGCATTGAAAAGGGGTGGAGGGCCAATTGTGCGGCCTAGAGATCGTGCCACTAAGCAGAAGTACCATGGCGAGGATTTCTTTAAAATCGCTTCTATACAAGTTAGTAATTTTAAGGGATAGTTACCACGGCCTATTCTGAGTCATTTCTTCAATCACATTCCCTTATGCATAGCTTATACCTCCTACCTTCTTATATTAAAATAGCCCAATTTTCGAATTCTTTAAGCGTAGAGTTAGAAATTCAACCAAAAATATTGCGTAAGAACGTGTTCAAATAAAAAACTTTTATTTTCCCGTTAGCCTTCGTGGCGTTGTCAATCCTAGCTTCGTTTTCCCCCAAGTAATATCAATAAAGGTAATTACTTGCAAGTTTTTTATTGCTTTATGAACTCATTTTAAACAAATTGACCTACGTTCTTGGTGGGCATTCAAAAATATTTCTAATTTTCTCAGTGTCTACAAGTGCGGAGTCTCAACATGGGTGTTAACCCACCTGGGATAGGGGGCTAATCCCCCTTTCATCTGCTATGGTTGCCCTCAGTCTGTGTTGTGATTATTGGAACTGAGTCACAAAACAAATTCATGTATTTCTATTTCATTAAGGAAAGGTATCATTGCTGCTTTCGCTTTTTCGTTTAACTAAAATATTGTTTTTATATGGAGCCTTTAATAGGATTATAAAGTTAAAATTACAAAGCTGCTGCAAGATGAACGGAACAACGATGACTGCTTCATTAGCCACAAAAATAGGTGGTAAGTTGCCAAAATGAGGTAAATATCCATCCTAAAGAACAGTTTCTTTCCATTTCTTATTGAAGACCTTTTCAGTGATTTCCTTCTCCAAGATTCCTGAGGTATGACTACAATCAATTGATTATCTTCTTTATAAAATGCCTTTTTGATTATTAAGGTTTCCGTTTCCTATCTTTTTATTTCCCCCCTTTATTAGTCAAATAGCCTTAGGGCCTAAGAACGGAATCCACTAATAATAACTCTAAACGAGTTTAGACTTACAACAATAAATTTGCGTGAGGTCGCCCTTAGAGTTTGATACAGGTTTAACCTTGTACACCTAAAAATTGGATTTTCCCTTGAGACCTTGTCAAGGTACAAATGGACTAGTTCAAAAATGGTCGTGTTAGTGGAATGAATGTAGGCAGCCTCGGCTATCTCGACAGCTATAGTCATGATTGCTAGGAAGCCAGGGAAGGAGATTAAAACTGTTCCCCCAAAATGGAAGGATAACTATCTGAGAGCTTGAATGGAATGTGATATTGAGTTGTTGAGCCACCTCCATCCTTTTTAATGGCTGTTGATTATGTGGGCACCAAATGGGTGTCCTAGGGCCTGCCACAGAGTAGCAAAAGTACATCTCGCCCCGAGGTAAGCTTTTTAAATATAAGTAGAGTTATCAACTGTGAAAAAATTCTTAAATGTCTCTCGTGTCATCCCTTAATTCTCCATCATTGTACTTCCACTGGGTGGTATGACCTCCAGACCATGCAAGTAGCCTCTCAGTCCTTCTGTATGTCGGAACTACACTTTCTGCCCTCGTATTATGACATTTTCGACTTTAGAAAAGCCTTAGGGTAAGACTTAGTGCATTCCTTTTTTGACATATTGACATCCTACTTTTGTATGACTATAATACAAAAAGATATTTTAAGGTGACTCACCTTTTCTTTTCTCTGTAAGCTTGCAAACATTTATTTCAAAAAATTAATAAGCTATCATTCAGAGCAACTGTTCCAGTTTTTTGCTAGATTATTGCAAATAAAAGTTGTATAATCTGCAGACTTAATTCATTGAGATAATGAAAAATCCCAAAGAAAAATTTGAAATCGCACAATTTGAAAAAGCAAAGTGGTTTTTGGTCGTCATACAGCCTCCGAAGTCTTTTCTAAGGAGGAATGCTAAGATGGAAATATTTTGCTGACGAAGAGAAAGGCCGGGGGATACTGACAAAGTCCAAAGGCCGCGCTGTATAGCGACTTACAATTGCGGATCCTTAAGCGTCGAAAAAAACTGGGATGCAGCATCAAATAGACAAAGTATTGCGTCGCCCTCTCTCCTTTTGAACTTCATCTCCTTCGCTTACCTTGTTCTACCTCCGTTCCCTACGGCTATCACAACGTGGTCGATTCCGTTAGCAAAACGCCCACAAATTAACCGGACAAGTGATCCCGTTTGCTCGCAACTAAGATATCCCCTCAACAATTCTGTCAGATCAGAATTCTTTGTTCTGTTTGGAAACTGTACTAGAGGAAAGAGATGTGCAGGCCATCACGTATTTTTATTACTGGTTGTCAGAAAACTTAGTTAAAAGCACTCATTTAGTAAAGGATGGTGTTTAAAACGTTCTCGTAAGGGCAAAGTTTCTCATCCACTTCTCCTTGCTAATTTATTCTCACTTCAATGCTGCCCAGTTATAGCTAGATGAGTGGTATCCAGTCTGTGGAGATGTGAATGAGCCTGGACAGCTTTAATCGAGGCTTTCAGGATAGTTCATGGCCACGGGTAGTGTTGCTTCAGCTGTGGATAGCTTTTCAACAGAACACGAGACTGGGATAGTTGCCGAAGATAGACGTCATTTTCAACCTTTATACCGGGGTTCGTCACCGATTTTCCCATTTACATAATTTGGCCTTTCTCCGTCGGGTTAATATTTAACTCTCAGTGGAGAGGATCAGGTTATTTGTTCTACGGATAGGGTTCCCATTTCGCTACCACTAGTACAGCGCCCCAAGACTTGGGCAGAATATGTGTTGCTAACGTGCAGAAAGGCTGAGGCACTACTGGCATGCCCCAAAGGCCATGTCCCCTAGTAAAGTACCAAATAATCAAATTATTGCAAAACTACATAAGCAAATCTCTACTTTACCCACTTGTGCGACTCCGCTTTATCGGTTAGGCGATTAGAGTACATAGCATTGTAATTTGTCGAGTGTTTAACAATATAGCATAGACGTAATTTTATGTACTTTGCTTTAGGTTTAATGAAATTATTTTTCCTTTCCTACACTAGCATCACCAACCAGGGTGGAACAAAAACAGCCATTAAACAAACAATGAACCAGGGGAAATTAACTAATCTCTTTGCTTTTAATAACAACGAATTTGGCAGTTGGCGCACAGCTGCATGCACAAAGCCGTTTTGTAAAGTTTGAGATGGAAAATATTACAGTTTTATAAAAACAATCATGTCCCCTTCAATGTCAAGGATGTATGAAGGGAAGCGATAATCATATTGTCGAAAATAAGTAAAGCATTTATTGTTCACTGTGCTTTCTTTAAACGTAGGCAACGTCGTTATAACACACACGCGTCTGGAGAGGCGCTTAATTGAAAGTATACAGGGAAACCGAGAGACTAATGTCACGGGTGTGAGATTTTTCCTTATCCTCACTTTGACTAGACTATCCCAAATACTCACAAAAAGACACCTTGTTTCATTTGTGTTGGTATATATTTGGTCTATCTCCATCGCCGATCCTTATGCAGAACTCGAACCTAAGGTGGTTTTCAAAAGTTGGCGTGAATTCGACAGTCCTTCTCATGTGGGCTACAGGATGTTCAATCTCCTATGATACATTCTTTCTTTTTGAGAACTTAATGAATTTGTGATTCTGTTATCATACATTTTGACCAGCGATCTCATCAGTGTCACATACGATTTGCCTCTGAATACCTTAAAAATGCATCTACTCCTCGAAGTGAGCTTAGATTAGGCGTGTAGATGGATTGAGAGATCACTACAGCAAGCAACATGAGCAAACTTTGCGCCGCAGAAGTGCGACTTGAATCGCAGATAACCAAATGGACAGTTTTCGAAAAATACCAGATTGAAAGTTGTTAATAATATGACTTTGTTATCCCAAAATACAAATATTTGCTTTGGTTAACAATACGCTTCCTTTTTATCCAACCCTCATAAACTTTCTGCTTTTAAATGAGTTAGCTTATGCAATTTCTTTAGCTGCTCTGACTGCTCGAAGCAGTCCATTCTTAGCACTCGAAGAAGGGGCATATTTGTTAATTATCAATCACATGGTACAGTGGTAGTGTTTTTCGCCTCTATTAACCTCAAATGCACACGTCTTTCCACTCGACAATTAGCAGAGGTGGTTGTCACCAATCTTGGTTCAGCGACACTTGACGCCATAGTAGTGGTCGATTTTTTAACACAAATCGGTGGTTCGCCCTAAAAGGATAACTCGCCTAGAGTGCATTTTATCCCATCACATTAAAGTGGAACTGTATTATTACAAATCGTGGGATAATGACAACAAGATCGTCTCCATTAAGTGAAATTGTGAAAATAGACGTTAAAATTGTATTCTCATCTTCATAAAACCTTTAAGCATGCAGTAAACTAATTACCCAAAATACCAGCCTATTACGATGGACATTTGAGTCATATGGGGACTTCTAGTTTAGCTACAGAAGGGTGTACTGGCCTCCGAGCCATGTCATTGGCTCCTTGGCTCTTCTGTAGTTCGGCACAGAGTACTATGCCTTATTTGCCTTCAGAAAAGCCATGGAGCGCTAATGGTCTGTCTCACTAGGAGTACTGATATCCTTGCGTACTTCATGGGTTAGCCATTCCAGACAACGTTAGTCACGATGAAGAATAACTATGGCCACGCATGGGGGAAACACCAGGTGGTGGTCGTGTGCCTTGTGTATGATGAAATAAAACAAGTACGCAGTACGGTAGGGCATTTGAATGGCATAAACGGTTTTAAGACGACTGTACGTATGCTTGTCAATGATGAACGAATTCGCTCATGGTGGCTCCCAAGTTACGGTCTTGGCGGTCATTCATTTCTGTGAACTTTCTGCCAATGCATGGAACTCGTATTTAGTCCTAGGCACCTGGCTGCCACATAACTTGTTGCAAAGGTGCACGATGGATAAAACTTTCTGTGTTGACGATAGTTTAAATGTCGAAAAGTTCGTAAACACTGGGTGTTCTACAGTGTATCAGCAGTAATAGCAAAGCTTTCCATGCCAAAACTTCCGAAAGGTTATTAATGCGTTAGGAAAAGCGAACAAATACTGTAGAAGGCTCTGTAAAAAAAATCCATTTGTCCTTCAGTCCCTAGACTTCCTCCCTTTGGTTATTTAAGACAAAATGGCCGATTTAAAATGCCACAAAGATATAACCTAGAATACTTTAGGGTCTTGAGACTTCGCTGAAGACGAAGGACGGCATAATACTCAAGCAAAATATGTGTGACCGGCACACAGGTGGGCCAAGGACTACCTCTATGCTCCAGAAAGGCGAATCCATAAAGATCCTTTAAAAAAGGGTTGAAAATCACTCATACCTTAGGCAGTTCCCATAGTACCGTGTTCTGCAGAAATACTGTTAACAACCGAAGTGCCACAAGTTGCTAACCATCCTGGTCCACTTAAAAATTACCTCGCAATGCTGCATACGCTGCTTATATAGAGATGTCAACAGAGTGAACAGGCAGTTTCTCTCTACTAGCTGCACAGAAGTCAGGAAGGTAATGTGAAGTGAATACAAAGTGGTAAGAGGGAACAGACGTGACATCTCATTCCAGTAAAACTAGTTTAAAACTTCCATTACTAAGTGGCTCTACTTTTAGGTCAGTGTTCTTACAACTTAAGATAAGCATGCGTAATGGCATGCACAATCCCTCTTCTCCCAACACCGTTCCCAACCAGGAGGAAACCACAGATTCAATGGAATTGCCAAGAGGTGTCAGTGGAGCTGCAGTCAACTGCCTTCACAGTTGTACGGAAATTCGATGATCGGTGCTCTCGGTTTCCGAGTGTTTTGTGCACACTACCAACTACGTCGTGATGGCCGGTGGGGACGTCACGTGAAAGGAGAGGAGACCAGGTGACAGAGGGCTTGGTTGCTCAAAGCTACGTTTCGGTTTTGCGGGCACTTAACACGTCTCGACTGTACTTCCACTGGAGGACATGCCCTTGGGGGCATGCTGATAGCCCCTCTGTCCTTCTGTGCACAGGCAATGCTTTTCTGGCCTAGTATTATGACATGGTTCATCTTCAGCTTACATGATACGAATGGTCCCATGTGTTTCGTTTTCTGACCGCATCCAAACCTGCTGAGTAATTTGCGGTGTATCTGTAGGCCATTGTGTTGTCAACACTCACACTGTGAGCTGTTTACCCTGAAGCGTTTCCAGCGAGCACTCATCAATAGCCAGCAATGAAAAGGATAGCTGCTTTTTCCATCTAAAGCCTCAAAAATTCCTTTATGGAGCCTTACTGGGACGTGATAGCAATCGAAAATGATTCTGTTTTAAAAATTGCGGTTACTTTACTCTTCCAAGGAGAACAATACGATTTAGAGCTTGTAGAAGTCGAAGTTGTTACATTTAACGACTTGGAAAGATGCGTAGAAGTGAATCAATGAGTATTCCAATTCCATGTTCTTCATCGAACTGCAACTACTTAAGCATCCTGATCGATTACACCCTATACAAAAGCACAAATTTTGCAGAAGTTAATGCTTGTAATTTTCCTTTAAATGTCTGTTTGGGCACAGAACTCTTACAAACACCGAGAAAACCTAAGAATGGAGGAAAGAGGTGGCGATTAGACTTACCACATTCTGGTATTACGAAAGCAAGTAAAATCATCAACCACCACAGTTCTCAGAAACGTTGCTAGCTTAGCGCGAGAGTCGGTAGTTATCTTACCTCTTTTAAGGCACTTGAAATTTCCTCTCACGCAAATTAAATTCAAGCTTCGCCTAGTGGGAAACAAGACGACTACTGATGTGAAGATGGCCCAAGGTGAGATTCTCTTCAGTGATATCCCACCGCACGGTCCATTTTCATGACACCCTTACGGTGACCTAGATGTTGGCTCTTCGCCCTTTTCCTGTATCTAGTATGAAATCCCTCCTGAGTAATTTATCTTTCAAACTATTTCGGATTCGAACTTAACTAGTTGAAAATCACTTCCAGCCATTACTTGATACAATTCTTGTCACATATGACTTGGAAAAACGTCAAACCGCCTGTCAACCATTAAAAAAACAGGAGGTAAGTTAAAAGCATTGGTAAAGCGTGTGCCACTAACCAAAACAAATACAGTGTTTGCATTGTACTGTGTTAGCCACGTGACTTGGGCGAAGTCCAAAATTGTCGCGCTTCCTGATTGGTCCAATCTAGGGGGTTAGTGTAAAGCGTTGACGATGCCTCCCCCTTCCCTGCTTTTGTCATTACCACGATTACCTCCCGCACCAGTCACGACGGTTTTCTGTCTGTCTTTCATCTCAACCAATCGCCGGACGCATGCAGATGACTCATCGACTCCCGAGTCTCGAATTCACCAGTTGTGGATGCACGTGCCTATTCCAAAAAGACATATGTTTTTGCTACCTTTTCGGGAGATTTGATAAGGTCTTTTTCAACTTACTCCTCTCTTACCTGACTCAGTAGCGCTAGCTGCACAATTCACGTCATGATTGTGATGAAATTGAAAAGAAGTTAGGATGTACTTGTTCCATCTAAAACTCCTTCTATACACAAATGAGAAATTTTGTTTATATCGTGCACATTCAACATTCCCCGCTAGTTTCGGTATCTCGGTGAATGGGCTGATCTCTTGGTTTTTGACTCAATTAATGAAAAAAGTAGATGGGTGTGTTAGCGATTGCTTCCCTGAATTCTTACATCTTAGATTTTCGGATCTTTGTTATTTTATTGTCCATTCTGTCACAAAATACTGTGACACTTAAGTATTCATGTGCTCAACTTGACAAGGAGCCTGCTCAACACCACTGAAATTAAGTTGATCACCTCCAATACCGGATAGTATGTTATGTGTAAGCTTTGTCCCAAACGTGTTAATGCCATTTAGCGCTCCGTTCATCAATGAAGTCGTTTCAGAGCACAAGATTCTGAAAGGTAGATTTGTCCTTAACAGAAAAAGTCTGAAGAGGCTATGAGATATGTGATGTAAAGGGGACCTCACCTCACCAGTGCGGCAACCTAGTAAGGATCAAATTTTGACGATTATACCAATTTTGGGCTAGACATAACAGCCAGTAATGGAGCCGGCTCTTCAACGCTTTCGCCAATGGAATTCGCTGGTCATCCCTGAGGGCTAGATCGACCATATGTGTCTGAAGGTAGTGACGCACAGGAAGGCTTGCACTCGAGTGGCATAGGTGACGTGTGCAGAGTCCCAAATTGCGAAAGTCTTCAAGTACCAGTGGAGTTAAATACACAATCCAAGCAACTGTCACTCAAATGTAACCAAACCACAGAAATTGTATTTCACTTTAAATGACATTCAATGTTGTGCTTCTGACAATAATGCAAGGTTGCCAAATCGGAAAATTTTAGTAATGATCCTTTCCTTTTTGCATACGTACCATAAACAAGTGCCGTTTCCCAACCCAACCTTTCGAATGACCTTAATAGTGCTCATAAAGATATTTTGTGCCCAAAAGTGATCTAGGTAAAAAATTGAAACTCTTTATAATAAAATCAGCTGGATTGCACTGTGGTGTGGTGTTCGTATTCATTTCAATTATTCGTGCATTCACCTGATTCACACACTTGCTGAGATTATGCCACTTCAGCTGCTTGCAGGTCCCAGCGCGGCTAAATGGCATTCCTATCTACTAAAAACGAATGGTCGCACTAAAGCGAATATCAAAAAATTCCCACACTCAAACACATTAGTATTATTTTGATTTTGGTCTTCCCACGACGGTAATTGCACGACCTCTAATCCACTTCTGGGAATTGTGTACTCTCTCTGTTGTACTTTTTCTCACGCACACCAAGTTGTAGAGCGCGCGCATGCACGCGAACGTGTGATCCTCCCCTCCTCCCCCGTCGTCGCCATTTCAATTTGGCCTCCTGCCTTGCCAATACGCACGCGAGCATGCATGGAAAGGCTGACTCACCGCGGCACGTGATTCTGATTTGCCATCCGGTGTGCGCGTGCGCGTAGCCTTTTTGCATATCATGACTATACAGACGCGTTTTACTCCTCTGAAGGCGGAAGGAAATTCCGCCTTTCGGGCATTATCACTAGTGCGGCTTCCGTTGATATTACTTATTTGCGGTACACTCATAAATATGTGCTCGCACGCACAAGTTACCAATTATAGACCCCTCAATTACTGTTTATAGAAATGGGGCACAAGTTAGGACTTGTCACCTCTTTGTAAAATAATCACGCAAATGAATGGTTTCAGCTTATCCATTTATCAATTTATCAATCTTTCCCAACACTCCATAGCCTGAAAGGCCGACTTTAACTTCACTAAGTGACCGGAGAGTATTAAATGAACAATTAAGATTTTCAGATGAGCTAATTAAATCAAAATCGCGTAAAGGCAGTTCATGTGAATCCAAAAGCATTTTAAGACGAATCTTCTACCGAGAGCCAAAAAGAATTGCATGACAATAACAGACCCACTGTGTAATTGCACTTGGCACGAAAAGTGTGTCAGCAAACAGGATCGAGCTGTGCTTTTTGTTTTGCGTGCAGCGGGTTCATGCATGTGCTGGAGAACCAAATTTGGAACAGGCTTGTTTAGACACCTACGATACAATTTCCTTTTGGCTAGCGATTTATGTGTGTACATAATCTTTGCCGGCGCATCCAGCAACACAAAACTTAATTAATGATTAAATGTGCATCCCAAGGCGCAAAAGACAAAGTTGGCATTACGGTAAGTCGTGTTCGGGGGGAGATCGGCTTATCGAATATTGATCAGCGTGACACATCATGACTCGGCGACCTCAAAAGTGATTTCTAAACCAAAAACAGATGTCATCTTTTACCCAAGACTACACTGATTCGTTTTCTACGGAAAGTACTATTGGACAAGCAGGAGACTAGTATTATTCACTATCTCCGACAGATGTGTGCAAAAGCCTACTCCTTGTGCTCCATCCGCCATTTCTGTGTCAATCTTGGTGTCTACAACGAATGTATTCTCTGTTTTAGCACAAATTTAGAAGCTCCAATAGCTCCACGATTTTAATGGAAAGACTTCCTGTACCACAGGCTAATAACATTGAAATGTACCTTTAAAGCGAGAAGACCACAAAATGAAGTTAAATGGCAATGGAAGTGGGATTGCCCCAATATTTCCGCAAAAATCCAATCACTTACTTGTTACATTGCTCTTTACACAAGCAAGTCTCCATTTAGTGTTTATAAAATTCGAAGACACTATGACATTTAAGAGTGGCCATTAATACCATGCAGAGTGAAAATATCACTATTACAAGTTGCTGAAAGATTCTGAACAGGGGGGTTGAGTACTAGAGGGCTTTAGATGACAGAAATGGCAGCAAAATAAGGGTAAATAATATTTTATTTATCTTACAGCACTGAAATAGTATGACGTGCATTAGGTTGATGTTATCACTTCGGCCTTTCCAGCCTCACGTGACTTCAAAAGTTGTTTATGCCGCCTATGTTACTGAATACCCAGACTTCAGCGTATATTTACTACCAAACCAGCTACTAGATTTTTCGCACCTGTAGATTCACAATGAGAGTTTTAATAACTGCCTTCAACGTCCCTTCCCTAGTCAGTAAAGAAGTAGGACCAGGATTGATTTCCGGGCCGCAAATATTTCCCTACAAATAGTAGATGGTGTGCCCTTAATGTGGACCATGGTCAAGGATTAAGTGCTGTAGAGTGAATTTGCTCCATACTGTATCGTAAACTCAATGCAGCAGAAGGATTCATCAAACTCTACGGAATGAGCGGTCACAACTGGATTAGGGTGTTTCCCTACGTTGTCGAAAGACCACAGGATAAAATTTGCTCAACTCATTCAGCTTTTTTAATCCATTTTTAGTAATGCATTGACTATCGGAACCGATGAATACTTGCGGGAAGTACCAATTGTTATGCAAAAGAGTAATGTTCTTTAAAACTATGTGCCCATTTACATGAAACTTTTCAGCAATGCAAACCATAATTTGGCTTCCTTACTTAACATTCTTCCAGCTTTCCAAAATCGGGAGCATTATATAACCTTTAGAACATATTCCACTGCAATTCACCCACCCTATTCAGGTTTTACCCCCGCCACCTCGTTTTCATAATAACATATTTCGAGGCAAAACGGTTCTAGTCATTAAGAGAGTTTTTGCAACCCTTAATCGGGTACTATCATCCAAAATTGTAACCCCTCGACCTAATTAATCTCCGAATCCCATCAGAAAGCTGAAGAAAGGCGACAATTATTCACAGATTAGGAATGTAAACCTTGGACTTGAATTCTCTTCCAGGGAAGAGGTAGACACCTTACTAACACTTTCGCCGGCCAAGCACTATTGTCACTTGTGAAGTAGTTGCTCATACATAAGTTCATGTGGTTGAGCATTTTATCGTGCAAGGGTCTGTAGTTATCACTCAACCAAAAAGGGCATAATTTTAAGCGCTACACTGAATTGATCAGGCTGTCAGGTGTCTATTATATGTCGGTCTTCGATGAAGATGTGTCGCACAAACCGGCTCGTAATTGGGCTGGACAAGTGTGCGCCAGCGTCTAGAGGATATGGTGATTGAGCCTTTACCTACGAGCGTTCTGGCAACCACAGCAACGACGCACACAATAACCGTGACGGGCCACCGCCGCCACCGCCACCGCCATCACTGGCTCGACATTCGCAGTTGTGCATGCATGCAAACGCACTGGACTGCACGTACGCACGCACGCACGCAGGCTAGCTTGCACACTCATAGGCTAATGTCTAGCCTGTCACGTGGCGCAGGCCTCACGTGATTGGTGTTAGTGTTTCATTGGTTGGCAAACTCAATCGGCTTTCATGCCCACCCAATCAAGCGGGAGCGCTACTCATCGCGTGCGCATGTGCAGCTGACAAATGCCGGTCGTGCCGCGGCAACACGGCCTACATGCGTCCGTGCACGCTGGCGGCCGGTTCGTGCGTTTGCGTTGTTCCCCCGCTTTTGCTTTCGTACTGTCTTAACACTCTTTTCTTCATAATTTGCCCATGAGATGATCCCCTCCCACAGCCGATGACCTGTATTTCTCGTACAAATAACCCAATGGTCGCCTCGATAACAATTCCAAAGGAGTCGACTAAGACAGGATCAACCAATGCAACGGTCTCGGGAGACCAACGCCACCGACAGTCGCTTCTTAGGCGCGGGGGTGCCTCCACTCCACAAAAAGAAGGTCCGGCAATGAAGACTGTCTCCTGCTCCTCCTCTCTTCCCACTAACTATCCCCGCAATAATCAGGCCTCCCCCTCTCTCTTCAACTACCAGAACTTGAATGTTTACGTCGTTGGCAATGTGGGCCACCCGAGGGCCCAAATTGTTCGTGTTGTTCACATCTCCGATACTCGGGGTGTAGGTGATTACTATGCTAAAGGCTTGCCCAATGGTCACATTCTAATTCACTCAGGAGACTTCTTAGACGGCCCACCCTTGCGTAATCAGACACCCCTGCGTCGGGGCTGCTTTAGGAAGTCGCGAACGGAGGGTAAATTTTCACCATCCACTTCCACCTCTTCCGTTTCCTCCCCTTCCACCGAGGAGTGCATATGGAAAACCAAACTTCGATCCATAAACGAATTTTTCCAGCATCAACCCCATCCTTATAAAATATTCGTTTCCGGATGCTGGGATTACCTTGGTCCGGAGCGACCTTCAGCGGCCCAAATCCAGAAATATCTCCCTTCTGCCATCTACCTGGAAGATGCTGCATGTGAAATACTCGGCCTCAAGGTATATGGAATCCCTTGGACCTCAGCAGACGATTTACGGCCTGAGGATGGCAAATCCCACTTCACATCATCCACTGGGACCTCTAAGGTGAAGACGATACTGCCCCAGTGGTTGCTACGTTCCTCTATATCTTGGTCTCGAAGTCGTCGGCAGGCTAGGAGACAAAGGTGCCTCTCTTCGTGCACTGAAACTTCTGTCACCCCGACAACAGCGGCACCGGTAAAGACGAGAGAAATGGTGGTGATTAGAGGGAGATCGAATGTCAGGTCCACTTATCACAGTCCTGACGTCAGTAACGGAAGCTGTTCATCCTCGACGAATGCCAAGACGGGTGTCTGTGAGTCTGAATCCTCTTCTGGTTCATCCTCCCGCTCTTCATCTGCTTCCTCGTTATCCTCCTCTTCTGCCTCTGCTTCCGCCCTCTGCGATGGCTTTATCCTTCCGGATATTAAAGCGGTGGAAGAGCGTTACGCTCGGGTACCCTCCGATACCAACATCATCGTTTCTCACATGCCGGCCTGGCGGCCAGAGCTATACACTCACGTGGTCGATCGAATACAGTAAGTTGTTGCTTTTAGTCCTCCTCCTCTAATTGACTAGTTGGTGTGTGTAGGCATGTCCGCGTGCACACGCTTGAATCATTTCCTTGTATTTCTCCTCTTCTTTTTTTTCACCTTCCTCTGCCGCCTCTTCCTCAGTGACGAATCATGCTCCCACCGGCTGGCGTTGCAAAACCCAAGGCGGGTAGCTACTCCTCGTCGTATTCACGTGACTTGTAGAATGCCCATAGACCGCTTGGGCGATAAGGTTTAGCTGCTTTCCCTACTCAGTGCTAAGGTATCATGGAATATTAACGGAATCCGATTTTAGTTTTCGTGACGACTTCATCGAGACTCCTCTTTGTAAAAATCCAGGCAGCACTCTCCTTTTTTTGCTTTGGACGAATTTTCAATTTTTTCTTTTAGTTCCCAAGCTATCCTTCCGCGCCAAGTGAAAGGATAATAACTTGTGGATGGTTGGGCAAGTCCGAACCTTAAATGAGCAAATCGAAGTGTATCTTGAAGCGAAATATTATGAGAAAAGTCGAACTCAATAAGCAAGAATAGAGATGTGCCCCTCATCACGCCGTTAGCATGCTATTGTTATTTGGATTACCGGCCAGAAATTGAGATTGGATTGGGTCTGGTTGCTCTAAAAAAATGGCTTTTCCTTCGAGATGAGTCTCTCATAAAGGACTAATCCACCATGGTATTCATAGTTTTGTGCCACGCAAAAACAAAATAATGTACTTATTCAGCACAGATTTTTATATGTAGCTCTACATAACTTCGTTTCCTTTTACCTGTCACGGTCAAAATAACGTTATCATCAGTTTCTTTGGTCTGCATTCTGAAAATCAGTCAATTTCAACCTCCCATTTTCTCACATCAGCTTGTTTCCCGCAGAACAAGGTTAAGTAACACTATGCCTAATGTTGTTTTTCTACTCTGTGTTTAAAAAGCACGTGTCTCTACGTCTTAGTGACACCTCCACAACAGGCAAGTGATCAGGGGAGGAGGAGGTGGGCTTAAACACGATCCCAATGTGATTTTCGACTGGCCTTTTATCCCTTTTCAGCCTCACCTATATCGTCTAATTTTTGCGTATGGCTATGTGTCAACTTTCCTTATTGTCTATTCTTCAAACAGCTCCTCCCCTTTCTAAGTTAATGGCAAGAGTTGAATATAAAAATGCAATTTTAAAAAAAATCACCAAAAAGCGAGAATGACAAATGTGCGTAAATATTGAGTGTAGGGAAGTGCGAGAGATAGGAGAGGAATGAAAAGGTGAAAGGATCTACGTGAGGCAGCAGCTTTATTTGAGTGAAAGGGAAAAAAGAGGAGGCATGGTAAAGCTTAAAATAAAAGTGCGCACATAGTGCAGTTAATTAGGTCGCTTTTTACCTGACTATTTATTCATTCAATGCTGTCGTTGTTCATCGTATCCCTATTACTCTCTCTCTCTCTGAATTTCACATTGGGGTAAAGAAAACAGCAGAAACAGACGAATGAGACTTTAACATTATCCCTTACAAAGAACAAATGAGATTCGAGTTGTTTTTCTTCGTAAATAATTTATGAAATCGCGCGACACCAGGAGAAGGAAAAAACTTCTCGTCCACCAGGGCAACAGACAAAGCACCTGTGCCATTTGTGAAAAGGAATAAATGATTGTAGAAGGTTTCTTAATGTGCTCTTCTATTTGTTGAAGTAATCAGTACTTTGCAATCTGCTTCTGCAGAACATCTGGACTCTGTCTCGAGAAGTCAATACATAGTTTAGACCCAGCCTGTTTCTTTCTGCCAGCTGATTGTTTACGACTTTTTACGAAAAGGGGATATTTAGCAGCTGAAGGTCAACGTGAAGCATAGGGTAAGACAGTACATCTCTCTCCCTCCTCACTTTCCTCCCGACTATCCTAGGATTCCAATCTTTTCATGACCAAATTCTGTGGTGTAAGATGAGTTTGGAGTGTGACTTATGAGCTCTAAGTGCGAAAACGAGGAAAGGACTTTCTTCGTAATGATTGACTGGTCCCGACTGCTCTTCCAGAGGGAGAAGGCGAAGCTGTTTTCAAACGCCTTCCATTTGTATGGATTTGAATCTAGCAAACCTAGTCTCGAGGTAATGAATGGTGCGGACCTCGGAAGTGGATCGGAAGTGGGTAGTGGTGAGTGAATCGTCTGGGCCTAAGCAATCGTGTGCTGGTCCTCTTGACGCATCTTTCCACTCGCTCAAAGGCCACTCCTCACCACCATCAGTCGATCGGATCGTCGGTCACTTGGCCAGTTAGTGGGTCAGTCAGCAGACAACCTCCAATGCACAGTGTCGCTCATGATGCAAGCAAGTGAAACGACGAGCCAACTGACCGATAGTCTTTGGGGCTCACTTTCCTGTCACCTGTTGTCGTTGGTGCATGTGGGTGAGTAGGTGGGTGGAAGGCGTTGGCTAGGTCGAGCACATCAATTTGCCCTCCCACTTGTTCACTTGTTGTTGGTGCAGTTGTAGAGGTAAACCCATCCTTTCGGCATCACTCATCTCAAGCATGACCGAAAGCCTTTTCTTCAATGGTCAAGCTGCAGCTCCTTGAAGGTGGCGTTGACAACACGGGCCTCTTCATTATCAGTTATCCTTTGTGCAGGTAGAGGGAATATGGTACATGCCTCCCTCAGTGGTTCACTATGAGAATCTCATCTTCTCAGCCATTCCTGGACACGATTTTCTACCAGCACATACCACACCTCCTCCAAATGTCCGAGAACGAACTTGATGGAGAGTTACATTACGGAGCTTTGCAGCCCTATTGAACCCTGTTGGTAAAGTGAACAAGCTTGAAATTCGTTCACCAGCTTAGTTAAACCGAAATGAATTTATTGATATGAGAGCATTTTTGAAATACTATGAAGGTGGTAGAAAGCACGGTATTGAAGGCCTGATGCCCATTCATCAGCGCAATGGAATGCCTGCACGTAAACAAACGCTCGGAAATTGAAGCAACAGCTCTCAAATTTTGGCCACTCGATAATTGCTGGTACTTTTTATCTGCTTACAATAAAAACAGGTCATATTGCGAAATCCCGCAAAACAGAATAATTTGCATAGTTAAAATGCCAAAAGGCAATTGCTAGCTTTATTTGTGACCCATTTCCCAACTGTCACTATTGTACGTTTGTCTTGTTTTTGTTGTTTCAAGTTATCTGCTAATAACGACTACCTGTCCAAATTTTTCTTTAATAGAAATCCTTCGACTGTAATTTCACCTTTACAAATTGTATGTTACCTGGGTTGATCAAGTTCTATGGATGTTTAATGGACTACACTTCTCTAAAAGGAGCCCAAACATCACTAAGCGTTTTGATTTGAGGGATCTTATTTCTGTGGTTGTGTTTTCTTCCATGGATTCCTCTTGCGCCTCACAAAATTCTCCATCTAGTTGAGATCAAGGGACTCACATCTTGACCCATTGAAGGGTGCCTCCGAGAACGTTGCGCGGTGATGAAATGTAGCCATAAGTGTGGTAGTCCACAAGTCTGCAGTCAATTCTGCCCTGCTTTGAAAGGTGATCTCAGCACGCACGAGTCAGAACAGTTAGGAAAACTTCATATTGTGCCATCTAGTGAATTTAGTGTGTTTGATATTTGAGTTTCGCAAGAGTTGAATTTCTCAGAATTAACCTTGGGTAACAAACAAAGGAAAGTTAGGATGGTATAATCGTTTTGAAGCATTGCTGCTCGGTGACCACCAAAGGTCGAATGAACGGTGAAAATGGTCGGACCGATTCCGGTTCGACTTGCTGTTTCCATCCTCATCCACGTACAATGAGGCGGCCACCATTCTCTCTTGGATCTGGAAACTTCACCTCTTGTTCGGTTGTCTTATCTTCCTGCCATGATATGATGGCAGCTTTGTCTTCTGCCTCTGCCCGTACAAGTTGAGTACCCTGGATTGTCACGATACAAAGTTGCTGAAAGCGTCTCAGGACTGCGTTCTATTGTTATCTAGCGCCTTTTTTCATCCTCGATAGAAATAGCTGGTGACTTGTCATTACTGGCTTGGTTTTTGGATTGCAGATGATTCCTTGTGAATCCCACCAGTTGATTCAAGTGCTTTAACGGTTCTAAATTCTCTGATTGAGACAGCTACTTCGTAAATTTTTGATGCAGGTGATGCCTTAGGGAACCTTTTGGACTACTAGATCCTGGTAAGGATTAATTAATAGGGTGAACCCAAGTACTTAGTTTTGACTATCAAGTTCGAAAGCTCTTCGATCCCAATTTCTCTGCGATTTTGCATTCGCTTTGGGTGTGATAATACTATCCGTTTCCGTAGATCTGTTTGCCAACTACTGTAACACCATTCCTACTACTTCCTGATCGAATTTACCTCTTTATAAACTTTGAAAATGTGCAATTTCGTGTGTTTGTGATGACTTTTCCGAGGACCGATAAACGCCTATATTTAGGTGAAAATTACTTTGGGAAAATCCGACATCTTTAAAAGTCATCTTTTACCGTTTCAGCTTCATTTGGCTGTAAGTAAAACTGCTTGTACTATGCTTTAAAGACAGGAAAGACTACTTACAGCTGGTTAATGAATAATAAGGGAGCAAACCCATGCCTCATGTTTCCTTTAACCATCCCATTCCTCTTTGATCTTACTTTCTTTTTGCTGTCTCTCACTTCTTTTGGGTGGTTATGTGTTCTGATGTTGCAGTGGTTCTAGTATTGCATTCCAGATTCTTCAAAGGTGGGTCTTAAATTAGAGATTGCTAAAATTAAATAATCCTCCTCTCCCCATCTCCCCACCGCCCTACTGAAATGTCCATAATGGCATCAAGAGTGTAGGCGGGCCCTATATGATGCACCCTGTAAAATCACAAATTCCATTGTTACGTGGGTGAAATTTTCATCAAATTCACAAGCCTGGTCGGCTCTCCACATACATTATGGTGACCTTGAACTTATTTGACCTGGTTGTCGGCGTCGGATGAACGCTACTGAAAGTGGTGCGAGAAATCGGCTACAGTCATTGCGCTATCTACACATGATGAATGTTTACTATAATTGTGGAATGTTTATCAAGCAGCTGTGTTGTGCTTCATTTTTAACCTATTTCAGTCACGTCTCCGACCCTCTGTTTTCGAAGATCCCCATAATTCAATCACTGAAATTAAATTTCCTTCAGCATAAAATAATCTACATTTTTCTTAACCAGTCATAGTTCGATTCATGAAAGAGGTCGTTACTTGGTTCTGTTGAATTTAGTGTCAAGTCCTTACCAAACGAAAGGGGGGCAGTGGATGGGTGTGTGTTTAGCCTCTTGGCATAGCCTCTGCCCTCCCTTCGCTCAGCCTCCTGACCACGTGATCTACTCACGGTGGTTGAGAGGCGCGCGTTGGTGAAGTTAGGAGAAACCTGTTTAGGCAATCGCGAGATTTGTTTTTTTTGTGTGCAGTTCGCTGAAGGGTGGTTTGCACACCTACAGTGATGCCAGGTAGGGAATCGTGAAAAAAACGTGAACCTGACGGCTCTGGCTTCATTCTACGTGCTAGATAAGTCAACTGATGGTTGTCTTGCTGTGAAACTGACAAGGAGGAATAGGAATGTCGTGGTTTTGTGGAGCGCCTACCTTCACCTTGGGGCGAGGGTGTATTGAGCTTAGGGGTGATTGAACAAAAAAAGAATAGCAGAGACCCATAGTTAAGTCTCCAAACAGAAAGTGTTTAAATGACTCATTTTCGGTTGGTCAGGATGACAAATAACCAGTCAAACCGCGTCTGAGTTTATCATAATGTAAACTGCTGTTAATCTTCCATGCAATTCAGAGTTGAAACGACAACGCAGTTACCGAAGCCTTTCAGTAAAGGAAGATGTGATGCAGTGCAGCTTCTGGACGTTGCAGGGTCGACTGCATTGCATACAGTTGTTTGGAGGCACCCCCTCCCCTTTTGTCGTCCCTAGTGGGGTGGATTCTCAGTGCCACATGTCGGGACACAAAAGGCTCCTCTTCTTTCCTGTCAAAGAAGATAGTCATGTTTTTCTTTCACTGTACATGCCCTCGAGGCGTCAAGGTCTCAGGTGGATGATGTATTTCATCCCTTGTTGGAGCTTCTATCGTTTTTCAAAACGCGTCATTGAAATCTTTATGAAGGTGTTGATGTGTGTGCGTGTGTTCTTAGGTGACAGGCGAGCCTCCCTTTCCTATTTTGAAACAAGCCCCATCGAACAGCAAATGCCCGATGATTTTTATTGCCCTTTTTTGTATAATTTGTCCCATTTCATCCTGTACTTTGGCGAATATTCCCTCAAGGACCCACATAGGGAACTTCCGTGAAATTCTGTTTTATTTTATTTGCATTTTTATGGGAAGTTTGCTTACTACTGCTCGTCCCATATTTTACTCTGAGTAACGCGTCTTTAGCAGCGCTTTTTTTTAGGGAAGGCTTGTGACTACTTCAAATTTCTTTTTTTTTTTGGAAAACACACGTAAATTCGTCGCACAAGTGGATAGGAAGCAGCTACTTTTGGGTGCCAGCATTGATCTATCTCAGACCATTTAAGGTCTGGTATAAGGTAGCATTAAAAAAAAAGATCCTCCAAACGATTGTGGCAAGCTGGGTTGAGAGTTTCTTCCATTCCTCTTCCTCTCCTCCGCATTTTAGAAAACGAGCCGCATAGAATAGGACCAACAGACCACAGGCTCGTAAAATCTCCCATTAGTCACGGGACTCACTCCCGCGCTTGTTTGCTTGCCTGCCTACATACCTACAGACCTAACCCCACCACCTACGCTAGTGCGTACGTGCACGGCTGTTCGCGCTCACGTGATCATCCCACGTCTTTCCGTCTAGACCCTACCTGCATCTCTGTGGGCACGATTTCACCGGTTATGGTGTCACTTGGCGCCGGGGTGTGGTCTTCAGCAATGCAGCGGTCCAACTCACCTCCAGTCATCCCCGTGTCCTGCCTCATCACCCTTTTCCTCGTCGACGGAAAGCCTATTCCTCTACTTTCACCAGCAGTGGTGTTGGTAGTAGTGACGGAGGTGGAAGTGGTGGTGGTGGTGCCGAATGTAAATTTACAGCTGGTGGAAACCTCTTCGCGGGCGCATCAGCGCCATCCAAGGTCACCGAGCATGGGGATACCTTGGGAGTGGCCGGGGGGATCACTACACTGCCTCCACGCATTCCTCGCTTTACCGACTTCGGTGTTCGACCGAGACGGTGGCGTAGACGTCTCTCCGGTCTTCTGAGCCGCTTTTCCTTCCTCCTTACCACCCACTCTCTCACTGATGGCGCTCAGCAAACTTCAACAGTGCTAGACCCGCACTACAGTATCGGATGTGGATCCAATCGCATTCAACCAACTCCTAGCTCCTTGGCAGCTCTGCGATCGGGTGATGGGGATTTTGTGGTGGATCCAACTCTCAGTGTCTTTGGTAGTGGTGGAAGTAGAGGTGGGAGCAGGAGTGGGTATGTGGGTCGGCGGAATCCACTTGTGTTTGACGTCTACGTTGTTATTGAGGAGGGTGTGAATGACCGCGAGATTCTGCCTGACTACTCAAAGAGCAAGACTTCTCACGAAAATGCTACGCCTGGCCGTCAGAGCTCTCAGTCGCTGCAAGAGAATAATGCGTGCTGTATGCAGTAGAACCTCTTCCTCTTTCCATTCTTTCTCCTTCTGCATTTAATCGTAACCATTCGCCTCTCCATGCCCCGACGCTCTCTCATCCCGTCTTAATGTCGCAACCTGTTCCACTTCCAATCGTCGTAAATGGCCCTCTTCTTGCCGCCATTTTACAGGGTTTTGATCCGACACAAGATAGATTTCGAATGCGCCTATTTATTCACTCATTCATTCACATCCCTTCATTTACTCGTACCTTCATTCATTCACAATCACTCAGTCATTCATTCGCACGAGCCTTCATCACTAAAATAAGGTGCCGAAAAACAGCGTACAGGGATTTTCTTTTTATCAGCATTACTATATGCAATATCGCGAATTTCCAAGCTACTGATACGTACTGAATTATACTTTTTCTATCTAACATCCAAAAATTTCACCCTTTATTTTTACTGGGTTTATGGACTCGATTTAAGCAAATTACCTAAGCAGACATTGGTTAAAAACGTTTGATCAATGTCACAGCCTCAGACCACACTTTGTGGGGTTAATCGAATAACTCTCAGAGGGGGCACGTGACGGTGTTTGGATAATTAAAGCCAAGTGAAGTGGGCAGGATTTGGAGAGGAGCCTGACTGATAAAAACCACCTTTTTGCTTAATCTGTCAGGAGAGTTTGGACACAACTTCCCCTTAAAATAACAAATTGGGAAAGGATAAAAGTGATTAATAGGGGGAGGGTGAGCAATTCACGTTGCAAGTAGATTGGCAAAGGAGAAAGAATCAGATGGCAAGTGAAGACGCTATGCCGTTGGCGGTTAGGATACGTGAAGGAGGCGGGGGCTTGAAATTGTGGCAGAAGTAAGTGTATGGCTTTGATGGGCGCTCACTCCTGATCAGAAGCACATTTTAATGGTCAACCACAGATTTGTGTCATGTGCCTTTTTCTGGTTGGCCAGCAGATAGGGAGGTTGTAAACTCTCAGGCGCAACAGCGACAACAACAACAGCTTGGTTATTATTACCGTAAAAGATTTTAAAAAGGCTTATTTGGATGGAATGAAACAATATGTGCCGGTGGTGGGGGGGGGGGCAATTTGTACATGTGGATTGTGGTTTACTAGTTTTCCCTTAGTCATCAGACGGCCAAAGGATTCATGTTATGCAATCATAGCTCCAAAGAATGACCTGCTTTGACTCGTAGACTTATAAAACGCACATCCTTTACCTACGCAGATTCGAAACTACTGGTAAATCGACAAACCACCGCAAGCTGACTTCCCGTCAATTTTACTGTAGGGCATTCAGAGGTGTGGTACGTGCTGGCAAAAAACCGTGTCCAGGAATGGCTGAGAAGATGAGATTCTCATAGTGAAACACTGAGGGAGGCATGTACCATATTCCCTCTACCTGCACAAAGGATAACTGATAATGAAGAGGCCCGTGTTGTCAACGCCACCTTCAAGGAGCTGCAGCTTGACCATTGAAGAAAAGGCCTTCGGTCATGCTTGAGATGAGTGATGCCGAAAGGATGGGTTGACCCCTACAACTGCACCAACAACAAGTGAACAAGTGGGAGGGCAAATTGATGTGTTCGACCTAGCCAACGCCTTCCACCCACCTACTCACCCACATGCACCAACGACAACAGGTGACAGGAAAGTGAGCCCCAAAGACTATCGGTCAGTTGGCTCCTCGTTTCACTTGCTTGCGTCATGAGCGACACTGTGCATTGGAGGTTGTCTGCTGACTGACCCACTAACTGGCCAAGTGACCGACGATCCGATCGACTGATGGTGGTGAGGAGTGGCCTTTGAGCGAGTGGAAAGATGCGTCAAGAGGACCAGCACACGATTGCTTAGGCCCAGACGATTCACTCACCACTACCCACTTCCGATCCACTTCCGAGGTCCGCACCATTCATTAACACGGGACTGGGTTTGCATTGTGTACGTCCTTACACGCACTTGGTGCACTGCAGGCGCAATTGTCCAATTACAGAGGGAAGAAACCACCTATTACTGAAACCTCTTTATTTATCAACCTTTCAATAGATCGATCCGTCAGATCCGAACCAGTTCAACTTGAAGGAAAAATTCCATTCCTTTACTTCAGAAACACCAGAGAACAGGCAATCGAGAGTCGGCAATCAGTTGGAAGACAGTCTTTGCCTCATGCCACAAAACTTGACCATGAGAGCATTACCACCTTAGGATAGGCGAGAGGGAGGCGGGCAGGCAAGAAGTTAATGAGGAAAGGCAGATCGAGAAAGAAAGGTAAACAGAGCGAGGTACTGCCTTATCTTACGTCCCAAATTGCCCTTCAAATGGTCCATGATATCTCAGCTTTTGGCATCACTAATAAACAATCGGTGTTTAGGTCTGCGCTTTATTTTAGCTTTTAGAGACAGAGGCAAAACACCATACAGAGGCGGATTTTGCAGTAAGCCTGTTTCTCGTCGGGGAAGGATTATAGGTTGTGCAACGGCAATCATTTCAACTAACGAAGGAGTGCGTTAAGAAGCCCTCATCAATCACTTATTTCTTTGTGTAAGTGAACTAGCCGACTGTTTGCCACCTTTTTAATGCCGTGTAACGCTTCTTTGCGATTCGCAGATAATTCAAGTGACCACGCATTACAAGCGTGATTAAATGGTTTACTATTGTCCATTAAGTAGCATTTTGAGAACCCAGGCATCGTCAGAATTAATGCCAAATTTGCAGAACCATTGATAGCCCTATGAAAAGAGTTGAGATTATGGAGATCTAATTATTTGCTTATCCAACCAACCTCATTCCAATGGGTGAAAGCTGAGGTGATAAACCCCGACTCCATTAGAACAGTGAAACTGCCTTCTTCGCCATTCTCACAACCGCAGATTTTTGCCAATGTCGTCGCAGTTAATTTAAGTATTTTCCCAGGGGTACAAAGTAGCCTAGAATGCAACAGTTTGCAGACATAACTACATTGACTCTATGTAATGTTATATCTAGAACTTGCCCAACTTAAAGTTTTAATGCCATCCATTCATTAACACAAAGCTCGATTGAATTGTGAATGCCAGGCGTTGGTGTAAACAACCGAGTAGCTGGATAAACTGTTTTGCAGTAGTTGACGTTAATGTTTCACCATACCGATGGTAACTCGGAAAGATAATACCAAATTCTTTGAAAATGATTTATTACCAGCGTGGTATTCCATGTTCTGCCTGCATAAATAATTAACAGATTGCTCAATGCTCGGGATCCAGTGCGAACGCAAAAGAAACTTGGGATTCCATCCAAGTAAGAGTTCAAGCCTCACCCAAAAATCATTTCTAATGCTTAGTATTATGCCTTCTGCAAACAACTAAAAAAATTTGAGAGCATAAATGCACTTCGAAGTAGAATTTAAGCAAATACAGTGTTTGAGGCATTCGCGTTATTCCACCTTGGGGTTTTAAATCAGTCCAAACGAATATCAGTTGTAGCATATCGAGATATTCATAAAAAAAGAAGAAATAATGATAAAGCGAGATCTAAACTACGATTTGGTGAAGGGCTTGGGGGCCGCTGATATAACCCGGAGGCCATGCCGCCCAGCAGAAGCAAAAAGGCAGACATTGAAGCCCCTGAAATACCAAAACGGAGTTAAGCAAACAATCAAAATATCAAATATCCTCCTCTCCTCCTTTTGAGCGGCATTTCTGGTGCTTTCTTTGGTCAACCTCTTGATCCCCATCGGTTATCCTAACGCTGTTGGTAGTGTAAGAGAAAAGTTTACGAACCAGTCGCGCCAATTATCGAATTCGCGAATAATTGAGACGATAGCTGACCATAATGCTATTGTCCCTCTTGACGTTTCCACTGGATTTGGAATTTCAGTCTGTCTAGAAATCATAGTGGAGTAAGAGGAATTGTGGAGACCATCACTTATGCCATCCGCTAGTCGTAAGAACATTGGCCTAAAAGCCGAATTATTTAATAAAGGCTGGGCTTAAAGTAGTTTCATAAACACAAGGTTTTGCGGCTATTCCTCCTTGTAACTTTTTGCTCACTGCAGTATTGCCTAACCTTAACTGTCTGGATTCAATTCAGCTAGTCGAGGGGCAGAGAAGGTCTCGGGTGTTCACTCAGTTAACATCTCCCTAACGTACCTTTCCTGCTGGTTCACAGCCATGGCTAATGTTGCTTCAGTCGTTAACAACATATCTGCAGAAAATGGAGCTAAGACTCATCACCAATTCTTCCGTCCGTTACATGTGCCCTTCTTCTGCCCCGCTAAGATCTATTATCCAGGACTGATGTCGATTATGATTAAATTTCTCTTACCACCTGCGACCTTCCTGAAGTAAAAAAAAACATTACAAAGGCAGAATTTGTAGCATCGACGTAGAGAGGGGCTGAGCGGATACTGGCATGATCCCAAGGCAATCATAGAGTTTTAAATGCACTTGAAGCCAAAACAAGATTAAGTAAATAATTAAAGCACTACACAACACATACCTTGACAACTTTTCAATGACTGAACTACCACTCTTGTTTTATAGGTTTAGTCTGGCTCTTTAATCTTTGGGTCAAGTCATGGCGGTAAAGTATGAAGGATTACAATCATGCGTTCTTTCGCTTAGACATTTCTTTTCCGACCATATCGCAATGTCCATTCACAGGAGTCATAATCTCTTGCCTGAATGCTGACTCAGTATCAAAGGCAAGCGTTGGCGGGTAATTAGAAAACTTTATAATTTATCTAATTGATTTGGCCAAATCCTTTCCTCGGAGAATTAATAACATCATTCAGAATAAGCGACTTGGAATGCTGGAACACAGCACCCCTTAATTGGTGTGTTGGGGCTGATTAAAACAAGTCCGATTAGTATCCTCGATCATTTCTTCACTTTTTGCCGCTATCTCACTAGTCTGCCCAAACTATTGCTTTAGGTTCCTAAAACGTTCAAAAACACCGATTTCTATGATTCCATTATTTTAGCGAAAAACTACGGAAAGTTGCTCACATGAGGGGGAATTTCGTTTGCTTTTACTAATGCCTAAAGATGAGCATCTGAACCAGATGTAAATCTCTATTAAATCTTCAAAAAAAATTATTAGAAATCATTCTAAAAGTGGTATATATAAAGTCACGGATTTCCGATACCTTCACGTTCTTTAAAAGAATGTAAACTGTCTCGGAAAGCGAAGCAATGCTGTTGCATGAGAGTCAATCTATAATCCTTTCCCGATGAGAAACTAGCCTACCAGGAATTCTGCGGCTGTGAGACGCCTCATCCCTGTCCCTGGAAGCCTAGAGTAGTCAAGATCTAGCCACCTTCGTTTCTGGCTCACTTCAATTTCCCAACCGATTATCCACCGTTAGTAGCAAAAACGGAGATGCTTAGCAATTAGGGATGTTGCGGTGCTCTTAAAAACGACACGGAGTATGGGGTAGAGCAGTGCCCCCCTCTCTCTCCCTTTTACCTTCATTCCTCCCTTGTTTCCACCTCCTTCCCCCCCCCCCCCCCCATATTCTAAGGAGCAGACTTTCCCATGACCAAGCACTGTGGGGTGAAGCGTGAGGCGGCTTGTGAGTTATGCGCGCTAAGTGTGTGAAAGCGATAAAAGAACTCCCCTTCGGATGATTAACATGTCCCGGCTATTTTCAAAGAGGCATAAAGCGAAGTTATTCTTTCGCACCTTGCAGTCTCGTGGTAATGGATGGTGCAGACCTCAGAAGTGGATCGGAAGTGGGTAGTGGTGATCGAATCGTCTGGTCCTAAGCAATCGTGTGCTGGTCTCCTTGACCCATCTTTTCACTCGCTCAAAGGCCACTCCTCACCACCATCAGTCGATCGGATCGTCGGTCACTTGGCCAGTTAGTGGGTCAGTCAGCAGACAACCTCCAATGCACAGTGTCGCTCATGATGCAAGCAAGTGAAACGACGAGCCAACTGACCGATAGTCGTTGGGGCTCACTTTCCTGTCACCTGTTGTCGTTGGTGCATGTGGGTGAGTAGGTGGGTGGAAGGCGTTGGCTAGGTCGAACACATCAATTTGCCCTCCCACTTGTTCACTTGTTGTTGGTGCAGTTGTAGGGGTCAACCCATCCTTTCGGCATCACTCATCTCAAGCATGACCGAAGGCCTTTTCTTCAATGGTCAAGCTGCAGCTCCTTGAAGGTGGCGTTGACAACACGGGCCTCTTCATTATCAGTTATCCTTTGTGCAGGTAGAGGGAATATGGTACATGCCTCCCTCAGTGGTTCACTATGAGAATCCCATTTTCTCAGCCATTCCTGGACACGGCTATCTGCTTTCGTAAAGTGGACAAGCTTGGTCCACATCAGTCAAGCTAATTCGATCACAAGAGATTTCCTAATAATATACAGAAATTACATTCACCATGCAGGGTTCAACTATTTTTTTGAACAAGTCCGCAAACAATCACAGAAGTAATTGACGTAGAATTCTGTTAACTTAGAATATCACTCTTGTGATAAAAGTCCTCTTAGACTACCCAACATATCGGCTAAAAAAGGTTATAAAAACCCAACAAAATTCCTGCATATATTGTTAGCTCCCAGCTAAAGCGACTAATGATTTGAAGAGCATCCACCGTTATCAACACGAAATGAAGCAAAAACAAGGACAACAACCGCGAAACTGCACGCGCATCGTTATTAAAGCAGAAACATTTCTACAATATTCTGTACTGTACAATCTAAGAGTCCAAGATGGATTTCTGCGACGACGCCTGACTCTTACTAGAAATTTTGACAAATTTGCTGCGCTTTGCCTCGGCCATAAACTTGCGATCTAATTCAAATTCATACTCAAATGTAGGGGTCTGATCGACCTTCTCACCATCCGGCGCCTCATATGACTTTGGGTCGGTCGGTGGGGCAGTGGCAAAGGGTCCGCTCGTACTCAAACGCAGTGACGTTACCCCCTCACCGCCCGTCACCTTTTCCGTCGAGGTTGAGACACCGACGGGATGGATTGCGGCTGCGTAGAGGTGATATGGAGAAACCGCGGCGAGAGATCGCAGCGCTCGCTGTTGTGCCGCCCGCACACTACGCAGTTTGCGCTCCTCTTCCTTGGCAACACGGGCTTGGTAACGTGCCCATTCCTTCAGCAGCAAGACTTGGCTATCTCTCTCGTCCTCCGACAGGACTGTTGGCGATCGACGTCGATCTCTGTTTATTTTAAAATGTAGGGAAGTAGGATGAGGTCTCTGAGTATCGATCAAGACGAGCGTTACATAGCCGTTCCCCCATAGCGTTCAAGATGGAAAAGCATTCGATCATTTGCATATTATGGAGGTCTATATGGACATTCCCGAAGTGTCCTGATAGCCCTCCCCCCAAAAAAACCGAGTTAGCGTTACTTTCAAGGACTACCAGAAAAACTTATAGCTTATGCGTTATTTGCAGCAATTGTAAACGAAGACACCTAATGTTCATTTCGTTCATCCGTTACCTATTAAATACCAAACCTTGTATCTCTAGGTATAAGTGCTCACCTGAAACCAGCAGCGACACAATATAATTTTAGGTAAAAAAGGTAAGAACGGAAAAGTTTTCATCTGGGAATCCATTCCAGACAGTAATCTTCACTTAATTTAAGGTGATGATTTCTTGGTAATAAAAAGGCAACATCACACAAGAATTTCTGGGAATGAATTGGTGGGAAAGCACTGCAAATACTTTGTAAAACAAACGAGATACTCCAAAGATCTAAAAAGACTTTTATTGGATAAAAACCAATCCTAAATTAGCCTTACATGAGCAGCATAAACACTCCTTCATCTCGCTATAGAACTGTCAATTATGAATTGACAATTAGGGAAAACTGAACACTGAGCATGAAGCAAATACTAGACAAGACTAACTGTTCCTCTTTCATGAGCTGTCGATCACCCTCTATTTCTTCCACTGGTTTAAGTTTCTTGCCCTGCTTGGAAAGACGTTTGATTTCCCTCTCAATTCGTTTTGCCTTTCTACGAATCCGATTTTGTTCCTGCTGCGGGTCGATGCGCTTCTTCTTCTTCAGAGGCTCAGCACTTAAAAAGGAGTATGCAAGTTACGAAAAAATTAAGCTACCAGAGGACATTTCCAACGCGAAGGCAGCGAAGGCTTTCCACAAGCACCAGTTCTGTCGACTTAGAAGGAGTAAGAAACCTAGCGATCAAACTGACCATGATCTAGCTCTGAAAAGGAAAAGAATATAATCACTAAGAGATCCTACTTTTAAACACACCACTTATAAACTTGGACCATGCAGGGTAATGTAGCTACAACTTTAGGAACAGAGGTATGGAAAAGTGAGCAAAGAATATAAAAACAGTACATATACAGAGAGTCCTGCCGCTAAATCGAATTGAAAGCACGAGGCAAAGGAACTTGAACGGGAAAGAATAAGCGAGTTATTCATAATAGCGGCAGAAACAGCAACCAAGCATACAGCTAAAACAATAAAGGCCTCAATATCACCTAATAAGAGCCCACGTAGAGGAAGAAAAACGACTTATTCCAAAAACGAAAATCCGCGAAACCCAAAGTAAAGGAACCAGACACTATTTTGAAAAACACACAATAATGCTCGACGATTAAAACCATTGTCACCCAAAACAAGTAGCTTATAGAATCAACCAAATAAAGGACGGTCAATCCTTGGAGAGCTTGTTTTAGCTATCAGCCTTTTGTAAAAGGGGAGCCGAGTGAGACCAATGCATTCATCTCCCTGGGCGAATAAGGATGCTGCAGCCAGATAACATATCCAAAAAGCCCTGAAATTCTCACGAATTGAAGCGAAACCAACCAAGCCCCGAGCACATCAGATAGTCTTAAAAAATTCACAAATTTGGTTCAGATTTTCAAATGTCGCTGAATTAAATAGTCTTGACAAGTTGACACAAAATGGTTATTTTATGCGAAATGGAAGTGCTTAATAGCTTTTAAGAATGTCGAATTTGCGAAGCGAAATTTTGTTACCTATGACATCTATGAGGCCGTTATTTACTTATAACCTCACAAATGAGCCATTTGAAAACGCATGGGTTTTTTTCACAGGAAATTACAACCTAGTTTGTTCTACGCCTCATTACTTGGAATTTTCCTTCATTATGGTACATTGAGGACAAGTTCCAGAGTTTATCCAAGTTTTTCAACTGCGCATTGCTTTGAAGGACATTCCAGTAGGCATTTGTCCTCATTAGCTAAATGGGTGCCAGTGTAAGCAATTTAGCAGATCTTGCTACCAATCCATACTTGATAAAACTCGTTGGTCAGGAAAGCGTTAACTGCAGCAATGAATACTGGAATCGTCTCTTATCTTTCGACATACAAACGCCACTCACAAAGTAACCACTTGCATTTATTTTGTTTACCATTAATAGTGAAGCATCATTTTATCTCGAAGCTGCTGTTTCGAGTCTCCAACAACGCTTCTATCGAAATGACTTGAGAACGCACAATTTAGCCACATTGTTGCAGCAATTCATTGTCAAAGCTACTAGTGTTTTAGGCAGCATCAAAATGGGTCAGGAGATGTAGGTCATTTTTACATGTCTGAGTACACTTTTTTCAGTAACACGTCGGATATAAAAATGGCTCAGAACGCCCTCCTCATATTTCGTATTTTCACAAAATATATATTGGAGAATCGTTCAAGTCACAGCATGAACTTGCATTTTGCTGATATCACGTCTAAAGGTACTCACCACCTGAACCCTTATTCTGGTATAGCATTAAATTCCCCATCACTCGCAGAATATACAGTTCATCTTCTATTTCTTTTGGTCATTGAAATAATTCCGAGGTAAAGTCCGATTGCATGTTGAGCTCATTCAATTTAGTGATAAAACATACGGATTGCTCTATGAGTCCCTGTCATCTTTGCTTATCCTCCTTTCTGCTCAAGTTTCCGGATACGGTGGTGATGAAATACCCGCTACCTGCAAGTATTTTACGTCGAAGAAATGGTAGGTACCTACATCAATTCGATTTCATCCTATGTATAGTTTGTAACAACTTACATCTTATGATTTAGTTTGGCAGACGCCCCAGCCTTCGTTCACCGACTGGTGCTCAATGTTACCGAAAATTTACCCTGTCCTGCCAGTATGCTTGCGGAAACTCACGCGCCAGGAATGCTCTGGAATGCTGCTTCAACAATCGCAAGTGCGTTGCCTATGTTATGTACACGTATTTTCCTCAAGCGAATCGTATCACTTCTTTTTAATTTATTATGTAAGCTTTTTTGGGGTGATTGCGCATCCTACATTACCCAACTATTCAGGGCTTCATAAATTATTCCCATTGGTGACTTGTCAATCGGAGAGGTGTATTAATTTTCTTAGCTGTGCGATTTTAATGTCAAATGTTCGCACTTGCAGTGATCGAATCGGCAGACAATTGGTGAATGACATATGGTGCCTGATTAGCTCAAAATTCTATATACTGTGCACTTGTGACCTTTGTGTTAGAGTGAGATGAAGTTTCAAAAACATCTCTATTGTGGACAGTCTTATCAGCATATGGACGGGGGATATTGGTCACCGATGAAATGAAATGTTAGATATTAAACCGTTTCAACTAACTGCATTGAAACTAACTAGTGTCTGGTGTTATAATTCGCAGTTATTAGCAGTATTGGTGATCGTCTTGCTAAGGGCATCGCAAAATTATTGACTGCATTCTAATAGTCCATCGTATGCCACTATTTACCAGACTTGTTTCTCTACGGATATTGAAGGCTAACTTAACCGCCCACCTACAGACCTCCTTTTTGCAGGTAGTAATCTTCTTGAGGGTTATGCATTTACAATGTTTATTTTAATGAATTTAATCTTCTATGAGTAGAAAAGCGAGAGCAGTCGATGTGTTTTAGTCGACTAAGAATCGCAATGGTTCTCTTTCAGATTTCCTGATATCGGCCTATGATGAGCAGTCCTAGTTTTCTTTTCCATATATAGGACCTGGGCTTGAATTAATCCGACCAAATAGGGTTGCATTTACTAACATTAGCCTTTCCATTGTGAAGTACTGATAACCTTCCATTAAAGGAACCCAACACTACGAGTGTATAATCTGCAAATGGGTTAGTAGTCTGGTTAAGGGCACTAAAATGCGCCTGGTACAGCTCCCCCAACAGGCTGGCATATCCCTTTGCAAAGAGGCGAGTTTTAAATCGCTCACCATTAAGCCCTTAACTTATGAGATTTCCTTAATTGCATCGAAATAACAATTGTTGATTTGCTCTAGCCGATTGCGTCTAGTTTAGTTATTACTGGGTCACTTCTTAACTACATTAACTATCGTGCTTTTTATCATTCAAATACTCTCAAATGAATGAATACTAGCGTTAGTATGACGCGAAAAGCCCAATTTCATGCTTAAATAGAAATGGGAAATGTCAGTGACTCAATTTGGTCGTGAGGTGATAAATAATGCTTCCCTGACAAGTCGTCTTTTTCCGTTACCGTTAGTCTTCTTTGTTCTACAGGTGGTCTAATGACGGTGGTGACTCTAGGCTATTCACGTCGTGCAGCCAACGCGAAAGTAGAGGCCAAATCGGAGTCAGGCAATCCAGGAGGTGGTGTGCTGCATCCGCTAGCAAAGCAGAGCTGCCATCTCCTCCTCGTCCTCACCACCCAATCGACTGGCTTTATCTCCGCCGCTTCCGGTGCACCCAATGCCGATGGCGAGGATGGCACTACCTCGTCCCTTAACTCCGCCAGTACCTCTGCTGTAGTCGCTGCCACCGCCTCCAGAAGCATCTTTCGAGATATTGGATCAAACCCTTATCGCGAGGCCCTGTTTGCCCTCACTCCTCTCGGTAGGCTCAAAATCTCTTCCCTCATCTTACGCTTGTTTGATGGAAAACTGAGTTTCAAGGTCACTAATTCATGAACTATGGGTTCGGAAGCCAATTTATTGCCCCCACCGCGTTCTCCAACTTATTCTCTCTTTGCTTCAAAGGCACGCCTTTATCTGTGCTGAGCGATAAGGGGTTAATTTTCTCGTTCCTTTTATTGCCTTACGGATTTTCAGTGAAGAAGAGCTTATTTTCCACTTCTATATAATGTTTTTGACGCAATTAATTGAATTCATTTGGTTATATTGGACGAAAATTGACCAATCGTTATTCATGAATGAAATTAAACCCCTCTTTGCGGCTATCATTGCTTTCACCCCAGACAAAAGCTGATGGGTTTATCTCGTTTGTTATTCTACCGATTTTAAACAGACAACTTTGAGCTACCGTTTTTTCCAAAAGTATATGGCCATTCTGTCTCTTAATTAATTAACGGATTACTAACTGAAAAAGATTAAATTTTTCCTCCCTAATGGGTTTTGTTGTCTGGTATAGATCCATTTTATTCTACACCTACAGCTATTGTCGTTTTTTGAGTGAAAGCTAACAGACAGTCCTTTTTCTCAGTCTTCCTTTCCTCACTGAGGAGAACTCCGAGATATCCTTTTCAGAGAACTATGGGTTTGCGTTGATTGGTTTAAAAAAACGCACTATTTACTATCTTGCTGTCTATCTGGCGCATATTTTCAGTTAAGTGAATGAGATTCAAAAGGAAACCAACACTCTACTTGTCTTCCTAGCAAAAATCGGTTAGGTTTTCACTTTAAAATTCTCTAGGTTGTAACCAGGAGATACTGAATCCTTTCGTAAAGTCTACAGATTCATGCTTATCGGATGTGAAGCATTGTGGGTGTCCCACTTTTATCGATTTCAAGAAATAACAACTGTTTATTTTCTTCTAATCTTCAAGAGATGTGGGATTTGTAAGGGTTGATTTCAACACAATCACTTTTAATTTTATCGCATTTTTGAGGAGCAGTGGAATTATCGCAACTCACCAATCTTCTGAAAAAGCTATAAGCTCTCTTTTCAAGTACTATTCGGTTGCCTTTTTTCAAAAGCGCCCTACTATCTGCTCCTCCCCCTGCTGTTTACACATGTAAAGCCCAGTGGAGGCATCGCGTTTTATCAGCCCATCAATTATCATATGGGAAAGGCTATGCTTTCTACACTCCTTGACATTTTTTTCAGCCGAACTGAATGGACCTCCAAATGGATTTAAATGTACTTTCTATAAGTAAGAGTTTTGACTGCGTGGTTTGGTTGAGAGCAAACATCTCTGCTCCTCAACCCGCGGCACTTGTAAGAACCAACCGGTGAAAATCTCACGCTTTCTTAGTTGGGAAGTGGTGGGCAGCAATATCAGCACTTGTGAATTGCTGCTGTGAATGTAAACTATCAAGATAAGTTAGAGAAACAGGGGTGAAAGTGTTTCTTCTTTCATTTCTTTTGGATACATCTTAGGCTCATTCTATGAGGATTCTGGATCGGATTTTGGAAGTTCATTTCACTTATGGAAGTTCTGTTACTACACCAAGGCACTCCAGTCCCATATTTCCCGAACATTTTAAAATGATCTGTTCCCAATATTTCCCGACTGTAAAAGGGTTTTTGATGTTCCGCTCTTTGCACACAATTTGCATGCGTACAACTATTGTAGCATTTAATTGGTATGATTCATTTGTAAAGGATCTTTTTCTGCAATCACCTTGAAGAAATGTGTAGTTTCAAACTCCATTCGTCTTGACAGAGTATTCTGGCTATTCAGAGGTAGTAAGCGTACTCCTAGCGTATCGTTTTCAGAAGTCTCTACTCAAGCTTTGGATGTGGGTGTAGCCGCTTGAGAAGGTAAGAAATAGACCATTCCAATATCCCCTTGGATGAATGATGACTAAACCATATCGTATTTTCCTGTTTAATAACAGGTAAGGCCGGAGTTTGACACATTATCCGGTTCCCTTAAGTCGCGCCTACTTTATCATTCACTGTCCTGCACATCCGTTTTAGGTTGCGGTTGCTTTGCGAGTCGTGGTTTTTTTGAGCAATTATATGTGAACTTATGGATGATGAGACAGCACAAACACCCTAAGGCGTTATCACCCAGTTGGCAGGGCGGCTCATTATGCAATGTAACTTTTTTTAGGGGATGGAGTCTGAGACTAGCGTAAACGAAGAACTGAAACAGATATATCTCCAAGGACGTGAGTTAGCAGTCGCAAGGTTTGATTTGGCATTTTCGCCATTAAATGGTTAGTCGATTTCAGTCGTAGCGATCAAATGGTTAGACATTCGCAGACATTTAGCCCTGCTCTTCTTTACCCCTATATCACGAAGACGTGACGCAAACGTCCATCATTGTATTGTTACGGGCAATAAAGTGTCCTCCCTCCCACAATGAATGTAAGCAAATGAGGTTTAAAAACACGGTTTCAGATTATCGAAGCATTGATGATGATACGAGTTTGATGTTTTTCAATGGTCAATTAGTTGTATTACGTGTTCATCTTCTACAACTAATCGGGCAAAAGAAGGAACAGAAGCCGTCTTTAAGAGGCTCGCATTTGGTCGAGTGATAAGGCAGAAAAATAGCACGTTAAGAGGAGAAGGAGGTGGATTTGGAAACTGTCAGTTAATCGCTGCATTGAACAAAGTTTAGCACTTCGCAAAAATTTGTTAAGATAGGATCTTTCAGGTCAATTGGCCCCCCTTCCACTTGTACTTTAGACATTTCCACCGCAGATTGCATAGGTGCCCATTGAGACGTAAAATCGTGTTGCCAATACTTTAGGTTAAAGAATGTTACCTGCTTGATTGTACTTTTTTTCAAAATCGGTTATTCCATTGTCACAAACTACGTTAACCTACACGAAGGGGAGGTCGACACTGATGTGAAGCAGAATGGTAGTAGAGCGAAGGACCCGGAGAAAGGGGTCGGGGACGAAAGGGATGTCATGCCGCCCCGCATTCCCTTTGGAAGGCTGTGCGAAACCCTTGCATCCACCGTCAATACGGACAGCTCCGTTCTCCTCCTCTACCTCCTCTTGCATCGCAACGACCTCTTCCGTGCCTTTGTCATGGAGACCCGGGCTTACGAGAAGTTTGTGAGTCTTCTCCGCTTTTCATTTTTTTTCAGTGTACCACATCTTTGCATCGTTGTTATAAACTGGTGTCACCTTGACATTGTTTTATTCCACGTGACTTTCACTTGCACACCCCTTTCTCGACTCGGGCGTTTGTTATTGCCGAAGTACTTGTTAAAGCTATAGGCTACTTTGTACTTTCGTGGAATGGAAAAGGTTCGCATTCAATACTTTTGTCACAAAAGTGGGTATGGATGTTGCTCTTCAAAAGACTTACCTCTCTAAGTCAGGTGGTATTGTATATACCAACTCACATTTACCTAGATCAAAGTAAACAAAATGAACTTATTAATCGTATTCAAATCATGCGGTTTTCATTATTTTGTTTTGGTACTTTCTAAATCATAGTCGTGTGTCACATAATATGCATGGCAAATTATTGTGTCATTCAGACCTTCTCCATCTGTTCGCTATTGTACCAATCGCCGGCGGAGAATTCCCACCTTGTATACATGGCTCTCATAGTTCTGCTGATTCTTACGGAGAACGAAGATTTCGCCAAGGATGTACACGACATAGTAAGTATGAAATCCTCTCTTGGTGATGCTGGCGGTTTTCTCATGCCAAACAAGTTCTATTATGCTCAAGTACGTCCTCCAAATAGCTTGATAACCTTCACCGTTTCTTGTTTCTTTTCAGCCGGTAAAGAAACCACCACCGAATGTAGACCGACAGCTGACAGGCGTCTCCGTGGGTAGCCTCCTAGTCTACGTTCTCACTCGAACCATTCGGCACCACCTGAATCAGCTGAGGGACAAGTACCTGCATATAAACAGTCTTGCTGCGTTGGCCAATCTCTCACCAAAAATTACCAACCTTCATCCCTACGTCAGTCAGGCCCTGGTTGAGTGAGCCCCTTCAAATGCGCTTCTTATTCGTTGATTGTTTTTCTTCATTTGTGTACAATTGACAGCGTTGGAACATCACTGACATTAGTAAGCCCTCTGATCCAAATCTGTCGAATTGGAATCTTGTCGTTTATTTGGCGTTTTGTCTGGCTCCTGGAACTTGAACCGTCACTGGGTACGTGCGACCTTTCTTGGATCATTGGCTTATTGGGAGCTAGTCGAAGATTTTCCATATCCCGAGGCCATAAAACTTTGCATCAAGTCGTTAATCAGTAGCCGGTGCTACCCATCGGTGCCATCAGATGTTGTAACTCTTAACTTGCTTTAGTCATTACTTATGTTGCTATACGATAAACAATTTCGAAAGTAGCTTTATCATGAACTACTGGGACTAGGAGGCTGGTTGCATTTGAGTGATGTATGAGACGGCTGACTTGCAGGAGATATTGAAACTGATATCACTCCACAACACAAATCTGTCCTACCCTTCGTAGTCACTCTTCTGTTTCGATCATCAAAGTATTTGATTAAGTTGAAACCATTAATGGGACAAAATAGTAGTATCGTAATGTGGATATCCATCGCCACTGTTTTTGGTAACTCCATCCGTCATGCGATTCCTCGCCTCGCACGGCGAGGAGTAGGAACGAGACTTGAACAGTACTCCACAGTAGCTGAATTCCACATGTCAAGCCTTACTTCACTGGAGTCTCTGCTTTGACCGATGAGGGAAAGGTATTTTGAACTATTTAACCCATTGTGAAAGCTGTTTTCGACTTCTTGTAATGTGAGAAGGAGTCACAGATGTATCAAACTTCTACTAGCAGAATATTATCCACAGCTAAGTGAGACTGTGCTTTCCGGGGGTCTTATGCTTGCTTTATCGCCTCTTTCTATGTGTATAGCCTCTTACAAAAGTTGGTGAAACGACATAAGCGTCTGGTGAACGAGATTCGTACTCTCAACGACCAGCTGAAGGAGCAGGAAAAAACCGTCCGGACCAAGGTGCCCCCATATCCAGACGTTCGATTGAACATGATGTCATCGTCTGATGCCCTGGTTCGTCCTCTACTCTTGTTTTCTCCCTTTTGTCAAGTCGAACCTGATCTGAATAATTGACAGATGTAGAATCAGAAGTGAACTTCTCACTCATTTCTTCGATGAGATGGGCTAACTATGTTTTTTCATTGGCTGATCATACCTGAAATGCAGATGGCATTTTGCCCAAGTCAATGCATAAATATCGCGAATAGTCAAACTAGAAGGCCAAAATATCGTCTCTTAAGTATATTGCCTGAAGAGAAAATTGCACGACCAGTTAGTTAAATAGTTGACCTCTTATCCTTGACATTCTGATTCCTCAGTGTCGCATACATTCCAAGTCTTCGCATTCTCCTACTATTTTCAGCTCCAAGATCTCTCACTGCTGGAGGAGGTGATTCGTATGACCTTGGAGATCTTCAATTCCATCCTCACTCATTCCCTTGCTGCCAACACCCACCTCGTCTACAACCTTCTCTACCAACGAGAGTACCTTGCACCCATTCACAACCATCCCTCCTTCAATGTAAGTCTCGTTTGCGATTAAAAGTAACACTACAGATCTCTTCTGTCACGCTGCGATTAACGTCTGCTGATGCCATTCTTAGATCTTGCCTCTTCACTTCCTCAGTTAAGTGCGTGATTGGCATTGAGCAACATTCCATTTGTTCTTATTACCCAAGTTGAGGCTAATGCGACTGAATGAGTGCCAGTGTATTATAATGCAAAATTGGGCCAAAACTCTTAATCCTTATGCTTTGCGTTGGCTACCGTAGTAAT
Source organism: Taenia multiceps (assembly GCA_001923025.3). Taxonomy (NCBI): domain Eukaryota; kingdom Metazoa; phylum Platyhelminthes; class Cestoda; order Cyclophyllidea; family Taeniidae; genus Taenia; species Taenia multiceps. The sequence goes on along the minus strand of CM010311.1, from coordinate 45,115,526 downwards.
AGTCGAGTGGATTGAGGCAAGTCATAAGACGGGAGTTCCGGTGATGAAGTGAATTCGCGAATTCAACGACGGTGGTGCCGAATGCAAATGTTCAGTGGCTGTTATCTACCTCATACTTTGGTAGATGAGCCGCAGACACACTCACAGACTCAGTTCTAGCGTTTCATAGTGGCATATATTCACGAGATGGCATGTGAAAGGAGTCAAGTCTTGTGCCATATTAAACTATTATTTATTATGATTATTCATTATTATTTTCATTATTAAGTCTTTATGGTATCCTCTGAGGCATGCTTGCGATTGGCGTGGGTGGAGTCACTAATTTTACAGATTAAAACAATCGCTACTTCACCTACCTTGTTGTTGTTATTTGCGGATCTGGATGTGCCCAACTCACATTCCAACGGAACACTAGTCTAACGACAAAATCCCTCAAAATGGATTAAATGGTACGGGGAGGTTTCTAGGTGATGTTTCTTACCATTTTAAGCTGTCAGATCCTCGAAGTTTGTTCTTCGTTTGGTCTGTCATGTCTCTTCATCGATAACAGCATGGACTAAGTGAATTGGTTCTTTTTTTTTACCACAAATGGTTATATTCTCGGCTCATCCCCAGGATTTTCAGGATTTGTTTTCGCTTTTCGAGCAGACTTTCTCTTGAGTACCGGGGTAGTGTGTTCACTTGAGATTTAGTTTAATTCCTGGCAAAGAACCAAGTAAATATATCACAATCGGCGTGAGATTGGCGACAGGCTAGGTGCAATACTTTCCTTTGATATTGCAGTGTCACATAACACTTTGGTGCAGGTTATCGCTAGTGGATGCACGCGTCTTACTACTTAGATCAGTCTTGAGCGAGGCTGTTAACCAAGACTACCTACTAATAATAATGTCGCCTTATTTCTCTAGAAAAACACCATAAATATAAGTGAATTGTTAATATGGTACCGTCTCCACTCTGTGCATCATTTTAAACTTTGACCGCGTAAGCTGTGGGGCCGTCTGGTGCGATGGCGTGCAACTTCGTTCTGTTTAATCGTTTTCGAAGGCGACAAAAACTGGAATCCTCTTGAGCATTGCCTTTTCATTAATTAATTGCTATATACTTTCAAATGCATGTTTATGATTAGTGTGGGTGGGGCTACTAGGCGTGTGAATTTACGATGTGTTCACTTCGTCTTCTACAAGTTCAATGCGACTGGTAACCTCGAATTATCCTACATTTCATTAGAATGTCCAAAGTCACTTCCTTTCAGTAGGTTCTGTGGAAATTACCCCATTTTGACAACCGAAAGTTATCTTATTGACTCGGGCGTTGGCATCCCTGCTGCAAAACGCTACAACTTTTGTGGAAAAGAATGAGATCATGTCATGCAGTACATATAAACAATGTTCACTTCAGCTCTGTCACTTCATTGTCGTTGCTAGTACTTTGTTTTCCTCCCTCTCTCTTTCCAAAAGGATTTGATGCAGAACATCGACACAGTTCTGGGATTCTTTGCCTCTCGCATTGAGAAGGACCTGGGTCCGCAGCCCACAGAGACTTCTGCGGTGATGACAGTCATCACAAAGTCAATAGGCGATTTCAGTCGCATTCACACCCTCAAGGAGTTCCAGGAGCTGAAGTTCAAGTATGTGGAGGAGGACTCGCCGGACGAGTTTTTCATCCCCTATGTGTGGTCCTTGGTCTATCGGCACTCGGGATTGGGGTTTGAGCGGAAGTTGCTCCACTCCTTCGGCACCTACGAATATTGTGCCAGTGAGGAGGATGTGGATGGTGATGCCGCCACTGCTACTGAGGCCACTACTGGTGTTAATATCAGTAGCGACCTCAGCAATTTTGAAACCAATGCAACGCATTCAATTTGAGGATGAAAGAAAAGAATCCTTTTTCTTTGATTAAGTCTTTCCCGCCTCACTCAATGTAGGTGTCGCTTACTCGTCACTCTCCTTGCCTCTGTCCACACACCTTAACCAAGTACCTTTTCGCTTCCTTTTCGGTGGTGTTTTTTTGGGTCGTGTGAGATGAACGGGCGGGTTTTGGCATCGGGAAGTCGATCACTGTTTTTCTGACCTCACCTCGCTGAGGCATCACTGCTCCAGTGTGCGTATCCGGAGGAGTATTCCGGGACGCGATGCCAAGAGTGGTGCTTGACGTGGGGTGAGTGACTTGACTAGAGGCGTGGGGCGGGTGAACGCACGCGTGGATGGTTGAGAAGCTGTGGAGTTGGCTATTGACCAGACGCGGTTGTCCTTGAGCCTGATTGCCCGGCCGCGGTATGGTCATGGAGCGCTTCAGTGGCAGTCGTTCTTAGAGTGTGCTTAGGTGTGGGTTATTCCAAAACCTCAGTGGAATGCGCATTAATACTCTCAGGTAGAAGTTTCTGGGAGACATTGCCAAGTAATGTTTTGGATTTTGCGTAAAGTACTATTGGTCATTAAGGAGGAGAAGCAACAAACGCTGCCCCAATGATGACCACTTAGGTGCAAAGCAGCGAAATAGGCAAAATAGATGGCCTTAGATTTTTCGGTAACTACTTTAGTTTCCAAAATTATGATTTCCCATTGTTTAAATAACTTCACAGTCAAACAAATAGCTTACATGACCTTGGTAAGTTCAATTGAGATCTATGGTAGCGTGACTGTAGCGTTTGGGACGTTAAGCCGTGTTTGGAGTAACACACACACCTTTTTATTTTAATTTTAGTCCAAGGAAAATCCCTAGTAATGCATTCACTATATTACAGATCAAATGTCCCCATTATTCCGTATCAATTGGCAGGCGTAATGCCTCGCCGGAGTAAGGATTTGTTTTGCTTTTATTTTTTGTAGTCGACCTGACCAATGAAGAAGATTTAGATTCTGTTTCCCTTCAGTTTCAAAAAAAGCGGTTCTATGTAGATGTAAAGAGGAACTGGCGGGGTCGTTTTATGAAGATTGCAGAGGTATACTGATGATTTTTACCGACGCGTCCGTTAAGGTTGGTCTGGATGGGAGAAAGTCAAGGATACTGTTAACAATGACAGCAGCAGATGATCTGAAGGACAAGATTTTGGACCTCGCGGATGTTTACACCGAAATCATGGCAAGTCATACAGAAGAACCAGTTGATTCTCCCAAGCATGTTCCCAAAATCGATGGAGTTGTCAAATCACATACCCTCAACTATCCCCATCGCAGGTATTACCTGGACCTTAAGAAAAACGCCTGGGGTTATTTCCTTCGTGTGACAATGCTTTCGACGAGTGCTCGGATAAAGTTAGCCATTCCTGCAGAGGGGATGCGTGAATTGTACAACTCGATTTATGGTCTCTTGAAAACCTGGTGGGTTCCGGCGCCAGACAAAAGCAAAAAAGGTTTTTTTTACCTTAAGTTTGTCTAATGTATTGACTTATAGAAGTGAACTTGCCGCCCTCTCGGGCCTTTCGTATTGATAGTCGCACTCTTTATTTCGATTCAGTCGCGAATCGACATGGCGTCTTCCTACGTATTTCTCAAGTATGGGCTACCAGTCGCTCTGCAATCACTATTCCCGGTAGATCGATGGGCAGATTTAGGGAGATTATCAATGAACTTGCTGATCACATATCTGCAGCTACAGTACGCGCAAACAATAATGCTAAATGTATTCTAGGTTGAAGACAAAGTAAATCATCCAAACAGTGAATTGCAAAACGCTGCGACAGATAAAACGGATTCTTCAAAGATTTCGGAGGTTTCAGCCTTTGAAACAACCTCCCCGGAGTAAACCACAATCATGTATTCAAACGTAATTTCTACTTTGTACATCCAGTTTTGTTTACGCTCCTCTTCGTTCTTCAATCACGCGTGACCCATCTTGTATTATTGGCACCCTATTTTTTTGCGTACCATTTAGAAATTAAACAAAACTTTGAAATTCACCGACTTTGAACATTATTAAAAATTTAAAGTGTGGCAGGTGCTCTCTGTACAAGTATGCAGTTGTAATTAACAGTAAACATGGGCTTCAAGGCTTGAGTTGCATAGTGCTTGCTTGAGCCAGTGGATGCGTACACTTCATCTGAAGTTGATTCGACTTTTTCACCCCGGGAGCATCTTGACCCGAGTGTAGGAGAATTTTCTGGTGGTAAACAAGTGGGAAGTGATCTTTGACTTGGCGTTAGTGACGAGAGTGTGACTCGTTGCGGTAGATCTTTCAGACATGAATTTGAGCAACCCTTGGCGCAATGCAGCAGCGGGCTCCTCCTGACAATTGTTTCTCCCCTCTGCCACGATACGGGTAAAATGACTGAAGAATCTTGTGACAATCAGCGTCATTGGTCCTATCTTACGAGAGGCGCAGCAAGTGCAGTCCCCACAGTAGGTAGATTGACAACCTACCCGTGCTATCAATGAATACGTGCCTGGAAGCATACATGCATTTGCATTATTTTAATGACAGAAGAGGAACAGCAAAACTTTTTTTTGGTAAGTCAGTCCTCTGAGAAAGCTTTGGGATGGCAATTAGAGTTGATAAAACTGAACCGAGCGTCTCATTTAGCGGCTGTCAATTAGTAGGGGCCTGGTACCAGCGCAACGAAACTCCAAATTTCAACTGGTTTATTAAGATATGCTTAAGTTGGGAAACAGATAAGCAGGAGGGGCGCTAGTCTGCTTGAGTGTGCTGTATTCACACAAATCCTTGAAAAGGTTTGATTAACCTTAAAGTTGCCTATTGGATCATCAAGTATGGTAGAGGCCGCAAAAACAGACGAGGCTTTCTACACTACAAGCTAACTTTTGAATAGGGAAATCTGACGGAGAAGTCCGGGTGTGCACATTCTAGAATTTGGGTTTCCCCATTTGTGCACATAAGCGCTTTTGGATGAGGCAAAGTATCATCGTGCCCCCACAACTTGGAAATTGGATGGAAGTCGTGAATCCTCACATGGAGGATTATTGGAAGTTAAAGATTTACATAAGTCGTGATTGAGTATAAACTGCCTTATCACGTACTTAACGCTAATCAATCACAAGAACATCAAAAAAACAAACACCTAGAGTGCGATCAGTCATTTAATGGTTGGTTCGATCCGGTCTGATTTAACCAACTCTGAGTCTGTCAAAGTTGATCTACTGCTATAAGCCAAAAATAGGCATTCAGGAATCCAAAGGCCTCTTCAAATGTGCTTTCATATCAGCTCGCTCCAATGCATGCGCATCTGTTTGAAAGAAAGAGACTAATTAATTTAGTCAAAATTACGCAACTATGAGACAAAGACCTTCAATACAAAACGTCAGTCCGACAAAGCTCGTAATACTTTTAGGCTGAGAATCCGCATATTCTCATCTCAAGTTTGAAAAATGAGAGCTTTTAAATTGCTTACAAATGGAGGAGCAAAATAAGCACACATTCCAAGAAGCTGCGGATGCCAACGCCCCAATGAACAACCGAATGCCACACTTTCATTAGACACGGTAATCGTTAACTACTAAACGAGCTCCCCACAAACGTCTTATTATGGCTCAAAACTTGTCTGGCTCTATACTTAACAAGACGAGTTCATTAGTCTCCACTGCTAGCATTTCCTTCTCGCTGTAGTGGTTCTGCCTCCGACCTCACAACCCATCAGCTCGCCTGGGAGTCAGTGACAAAACTTATTACGGCCTCAGCCAAGACTCGAAACACTACAATGGTGACAGCAGTAAGCGAATGCGGTCCGAACTCCACTAGATAATTATCGAAGATAGGTATCGATAAAGAAGGATAGCCCAAAGCCACGTTCAATTGTGACAATCGCTCCTATCTCATGTTCTGCAAGGAAGCTATTAAAAGTAGAGGCGAACCGAACCGTAACGATTCTAAAACGCCCATCATAAGACCGCCACGATACCAATGGCTGGATGGGATTAGGGAAATATCTTATTACTATTAAAATGGAAGCAATGCAGCAGGGAAGAGACTGCCAGATTTGCATCCAATTAAGCGACTTGCCCTGAGCATTGCAAAATTAGTGACCAATTCCCTCCAAAATACAGTACCAAAGCCGGAGACAAATGCCTTCTCGCCTCGTGGGTACCCTTTCAAAGTACCAACTACATCGTGAAAACCGAAACAAAAGGGCTAAAATGAACGCACATACGATACCCAAAAGAGCTACTCTGTCAGTGCTGATAGCCTTCTAGTCACTTTGCATGTGAACAGCAGGTCTTCCACCTTTGTATATTTTATCAAGACCTCAGGGAAGATGGGAGGCCAGACAATCATCGGTACTCGTAATACTAGACTTCACATAATAGTGATCTTGTACAATAAGTTTGACGGAACCACAGATGAGGATTAGATACCACAGCAACGACCAATGAAAAATTAAAGTCGATTTAGTTCAATAAACGGTAGACTTACCGAATATGAATAAACTAAACAAAAGACCAGACCCCTCATACTGTGAGTGAGCCTAAGGCGGCTACATCGAACACCAGCAGAGACCTGCTGAAATTCAGAATGCACTAAATTATGAAAGCTTTTCACCTGCTATACATAAAAGTTTACCAATATTAAAGTGTGCCATTAGTTCCAAACGATATCCTCAACGAAATAATAACTGTACAAACTTTCTTTAAAAAAGTACACACAAAATGATGACATTATTCATCAAAAGCGTTAGCTGTATGCTTTTTATTCGCCTGCCTGGACAGATACCGCTCCTTTTCACGTCTACTCAGTAATTTCAGCCTCTCTTCTTTCACCTTTTCCTTAAGCTTATCTAGGCAAAAAAGACTTCTTGTCAGGGCATGTAAACGAAGACTATATAAAGTTCATCACCTATAAATCAATGCTTTCAACACACTAATGAAAACCAACTCACTTCTTGTGATAAACGACGCCCGTTTACCGGTCTTGAGGCATGCCATCTGTGCCTTTTGAAGATCGTGTTTCACACGCCTTTTTAGCGCAACGTCCTTTTCTGTAGCTCGGCGTTGATTTAGTAGTTTGATAGCTGCCTTTATTTTCTCACGTTGCTCTCCAGATCTAGCCTTGCTTAGCTGTTTCTTCAACGTCTAAAGTAAAGACGTTAAGGTCAGATAACTTAATACCAAAGTAGGGATCTGGGAACAAACCCGACAACCCTAAGGACTTGGATAAGACCAAAATAGCATGGAGATAGCTAAAAAATATTAGGCTGCTCAGTAACACAGACTAGCAACATCGGAGAGACCACTTCTTTTAAATAGTCAAGGTTTAATTTAAGGCAATATATTATTTACTTTGCACTAGAGGTATCAGTCATAGTATCATATTTGCACTCAGCATCAACAATTATGCATATTTATTATTGAAAACAACAAAATAAACATAAAGGCGAGCGAAGGCAGCAATGTGTTCAGAAGCGAAAAATGCTGTTAGTCCAGGACCCAGAGCGCACAACCCCGGAGACCACTTTAAGGCATATAAGACGGCAACAGAAATAGGAAGCAAGTCGTATTCAAAAGTAGGTTCGACACCAATGCATATCCTACCCTCAAAGTTTTCTCCTGCTCCTCTTTTAAAGACGTCCAATCGCTCAGGATGCATAGACCATGAACTCTTGGGTCAAACCTTGGATCCCTGAAGCTCTTTTTCCGTAAAAATTCCTTTTTTACGGCAGCAAATTCTCGCCCTAGATGGTTAGAAAGTGCGAACTTATCCTTCTTAAGTTGCTTAAAAGACACAGACACAGGCTCGTCGTCGAAACCAACTTTCGAGCATGACGCCATCACTCAGACAAAATAAAACACAGTCTGATGGGATAGCAGAAAAATCTTAAGAGCAACTCATAAATTATGCATTTCAAGCAAAGTTTGGTTGGTGCAGTTATAAGTAGTCTAAAGTTTTATTAATCTAAGACCTGATGTGGGACGGGTTATGGGGGAATGTGATTTGTACTGTTTCCAAAATAAATTATAACTTATAAGTTATAAGCTGCAAAAGTATATCAACAAAGATAACCCAACAAAGAAAAGGCGTTAGTTTAGATAATTGGGTGCCATTTGAATTGATATTCATGATTCCACTGTTGCTAAAACTTTTCAGGACGATTGGTTGCCAAAAAAAGGTAGCTATCATATATCGTGACGTGCGTTCAGTCAAAAGAATCCAGACTATAGCTGTAGCGTGCCGAATCATCCCTTAAGGTAAAAGAAGGCATTGTAATAGGGCAGAATATACATTCTGGAAACAGAGAGCTTGGGGGCTGTTGGCAACCGGTTAGTACAATATGGCCACCCGAGTGACTGAAACCGGCTGTTCGAACAAACGAAGTATTGCACAGCCCCTCTCTTCTTTTGAGTATCGTCTTTGACGCTCCCCTTGGTCAGCCTCCCGTGTCAGCCATTACAACGTAATCACTGCTGCGAGTAGCACCCACGAGCTAACCGTCCCAGTCATCGCGATTCGAGTGCGTGTGTTCTTGTAGTGCCATCAATTCTGCGTAGCGCTCTGTGTAGTAAATGCGCATTTCATAGTCCCCTTCTCCCACGATAATGCGTCCCAATTAAATGATGGAGTAGGAATCCAAGTTTTCGAATGGGCCGAGACACACACATCACACATTGTGATTCTATGCTATTTTGATGCCGCAGAAGAAACGCAAGGGTATTGCAGGATTCTGAGCGAATGGTGCGATCGGGCCTCATAGAAAAAACGCATGCGATTCAAGTGTGCAAAGCATAAAACGATGCGGTCGAATGGCGCCCCGCACATTCTACATCTATAGATACGCATTTTGACGAAGATAGGCTAGTTGCTCAAAAAGAGAGAGAGAGAGCTTCTGGAGGTTGCTTGACCACAAAGTCGCTGATCCCTCTTGGTAGTTCTACTGATCATGGAGTTCCCAGCTAGTGTCGCTTCAGTTGTTAATAGCTTCTTTGCAGAACACGAGGGTGAGGGAGGTGCCGAAGATGGACATAGATCTCAGACTTTCTGTAATGGGATGTCAGAAATTCCCTTATCAGTAGCACATGCACTTCTTTCACATCGCCAAAGTTTGCTACAATTGGTGTGGATCAGGGCAGAAATCCATCAAAGTCGGGTCCGCTCTCCGCTGCCGCCAAGGTAGCGTCCCGAGACTTCCTTGAAGGTAAAAGAAGGCATAGTGTTAGAGCAGAATATACATTCTGAAAACAGAGGGATTGTGTTGTTGGCACGGCCCGGATGCCGACCAAACGGCTGGCACAACATGGCCACCCAAGTGACCGAAACCGGCGTTCGAACAAAGTACTACAATAGCTTTTTGAGATTTTTGGAATACAAAAGATGCCATAATACTCGGGTAGAATATTTGCGCTTAGCATAGAGGAAGGCTTGCTTCCGAGGTTATTGTGATACTCTGTTTGATTGACAACTGGTTTTGGTTACGGTCACTTAAGTGGCCATATTGCCCTGGTAGGGTGGGCTGGCCTCCGGGCCATACCAGTGGCCCTGACCCCTCTGCTTGCTTAATGCACGTATTTCGGTCTAGTATTATGCCTTCTTATGCCATTGAGGAAGTCTCGGGATGCTAGAGTATGATTTATGGTCCGGCCCACCCGGTGAATGTGCAATGGCAGAGCACATAAATACTCCTTTGTAGCGTCCCGAGGCTCCCCTTTAGGTAAAAGAGGGCGCAGTACTAGGGCAGAATACATACATTCTGGAAACAGAGAGCTTGGGGGCTGTTGGCACGGCCCGGAGGCCGACCAACCGGCTAGAACAATATGGCCACCCAAGTGACCGAAACCGGCAGTTCGAACAAACAAAGTATTACACCTTTGTCCAAAACAAAGAGCTAAACGTACAGTCAACGTGTAGTGATGCTAATGCAGTGATTTGATATTTCGTTGAAAATATGTTGGAGTGCAAGAGCATCTAGTCTTCGTCCCTTTTTCTCCAGCACTGCGCTGCGGCCTTCGAGAATTGTCAGATGTCTCCAAACATCTTTGTACATCCTCAAAATATGTTGCAACAAGTGGCCTAAGGCCACCTTAGGGAAGGATTAGAGCATTACACAGATCCATTAGAGACTGTCTACGGAAACTATGCGATGGTGCTAATTCCACAAACAGGAATGCAAAAGAGTAAGAAGGAATGGATGCGAATTACCAATCCTGCCTAAGTTATTTATTTTAATATTTTGCCAAATGGCTCCCTATTCGAATAAGTTACATATCGAAAGACACTGACGCACGAAGTCCGGTAGTTTCGAAACATCGGTCCTTCTTAGAAAACTATGAATTAATTAATTTTCCATGTCCTTTGCAGCTAACTTATGGAACTAATCTATGGATACGAAGAAAATTTTTATGATGCAACTGTGACAATGGAAGTAAAAACGTTTGGGCCGACAATAAAATTCACTGATATGCGTTGATTGCTTGAGGTTGTTTTCAAAGACTTGTACTGACCACATGGTGATAGTTGATGTGGAAAGTTGACCAGAGAGATTCTGAAAGGGACACTAAAAAGATAGGGGAAGCTAGGCTACACCTGGATTTCTGCTTAGCTAAACGAGCAAAATAGGGTCCGCACGTGAAAATTCCGCTCTGCAGCATGACTCCCACTACTTGTTGGTTGCCTCTTAATGCCTCTGCGCATTGGTGGCACAAAATACGACTTCAAAGAAGCATCAAAACGTTACAATGCGAAAGGATTGCGAGGCTACGTAAACCTAAATGGCAGCACGATGGGCTGACAGTACAACCTAGATAGTTCAAAAGTCAGACGAATAAATTTTATTCATTAACATTTGTTTGTACAAAAAGTGACACAAAATTAATGTTTTTGTGTTTTTAACACTACTTCATCACTAAAAATCTTTTGAAGGCCAGATCTAACTGAAAACAAGGCATTTTTACATTCTAATAAGTTTTAGCTATTCTTTACTAAAATTGTATATGGGACTAGTTTTACGTCACATTTATCTGGTTCGCGCCATAATTTGACCTTGAGCTCAGCTTTGCGGTTATTCGAGCGCTTACTTGCGATTTCGTGCCTTGAATCTTAAGGTTTGCAAAATCTATGTATATATTAGCGATACACAGTACATTCAAAGGCGTTTTTCACATTTAGTGAAAAGGTTGTTTTTGGTTTTTAAATTTGGGTCATAATTGAAGAAAAGGCAATTTTGTTGTTTTTACTATAGCAAATTACAAAACAAAGGTTTAGTAAGGTGTTAGAATAACAATTCATTATATGTGCAAGTTTTGAAAATGTATTATGCAATTAAATTTTAATTCTAAAGTTTTTTACTCTAGATTGCAAAATTCGCTAGTGATTTTATAAATTGCTCTTAATATGGGGCTAGCATCTTTTGTCTTGTGTAATTTCGCGAAATAAATTGTTTACACATCATGAGTATGATTGAGAACTTGTACCTTTGTTGTGTAGCATTATATTGTGTCATGATTTTTTATGGACAAATTATCTGTAGAATCGATGCTTTAGTCTTGCAATAAATGCATGACGTATCAATACAATAATGTGCAACGATTTGCAGCTCAACGTATATTGTGGCACTTTTCAACAGTTTCATATCATGCAGAAACTGATTAATTTTTCTCCATATTAATGTCAAAAGGAAAATAATCGTCGGCAAATTCGTGAAATGCAGTTGGCATCAATATAAACACATCTTCGCAATCATAGTTTAGCTTTTTGCATTTGTCTGTGTTTTGTTCCTAATGCTAGGTTTTGTTCTATTTTTTGGCAGCCATTGTAAACAAACCTATGTTTGAGTATTGGTGATAATTAATTAATAAGGGAAATGACTGGTTTACATCAACAATATTTACTTTACCTACTTAGTAGTACTGTTTTGCCTACCATTGACGACCTATGTTAATCGCAGATTGCAATAATTGTAGTGTAAATATGCTTTTGTGCCTACCAGTGCATAAGCGTTCTGCTTTAACAATGTTACTTGCGTCGCAATGCGTTGAGTACCAAACCTAGGATTTATCTACAAAAGCGATTTCCGGAGGATTTGTGTTTGAAATTGTATTAAGATTTCTCAAACAGGTAGTGTAACAAAATTCTGCAGTTAATTGTTGTATTGGCGGTAGTGACTGAAATGCTGAAACATTGGTATGCGATCTACCATATTTTTTTTTTTGACAGGTAGCATGGGACAGGAATTTGAGCAATCTTGCTCCGTATCCTCACAGACGTCAAAGACAGTTTCTTTGTAAGTTTAATTCAGTGATGTCTCCTGTCTACTTGGTTTATTTAAGAAACGGCCGATTCTTAATTAATACATTGTTTTGCATTATGCATCAAACCATAACCTATTATCCTATTTCCTCATAGCCTTCGCCATGAAGTTCTCACATGCCTTTCCTTTATGATACATTGCATCCTAATCGGTGTTTTATAAAAACATGATTTTATGAACATAATTAACACAAAAAAGTCACTATCTCCAATGCTTTATGTTATTATTTAGAACATGAATAAATATTTTAGGGTATAAGCTGCTTTACGGCTGTCCCCTTGGCTAAAAGCTACCCCTTATATCTACCACACAGCACTTTTTGTGCTTATTTTGATGTCATTTGTAGAATCTGTTTTAACGCTGGTGAAGCGGGCCATAAGGAAGAATGCTTCCTACCTAATCTCTAAGTAAATTATAAGCGTGTATAATTTAAATCTTTAGAAGAACCATTTAAAAGTCACGCAAACAATTTAGATAATGGATATGCCACATAATAACCTTTGCACGGTTTTTTGTTACTTGCATGTCGACTCGTTTTTGTGCTTCTAATAAGCCTTTCGACTACTTAAACGGTCCATTAATGCATTGTCCACTTCAAAATGCAGTTAATCACGACTACTTTAAGTTTTTGGAAGAATTTAGCATGCTTTCCTAGTCACGAGGAGCTGAATTCTTACTAGAGTTTTAAGTAGCATTGCTGTGAAAATTCTAGACTTGCTAGCAAATGCTGCTGCAACAATCACGATTAATACAAAGTGGGAAGGCCCTCCGATTTATTGTTTGTAGAAGCACTACCCAAGGAATAAATTGGGTTTTGTGACAACACATTCCTTGTCTGAGCGTCACGCCTCTGCATGCAGCCTTAACACAGACCGCGGTTTCTTTTGGTCTGGATGCAACAAGCCAATCGCATTTCAATTGAATTTCACGTTTACGAGGTAGCCCTTTATTTATCAGTTCGGGAAAAGTTTAAAGATAAAATTCGATCATTGGGAAATTTCTTACTTGCCAAATTAATAATTTGAATTAACCCCCTGTCAGAAGCAAACTATTAGGCTGGAAATTAAAAAAATGGGATGCATTTGATAGAGAAGTTGAGGTTGAGAACATGAAGGTAATAACCATTGCCAGGCAACCAGCCAACGGGTTAATTCGATTTCCAAGTACATTAAATGCAGCAGTAAACTGAACTTCTTGCTGTAATTCATCCAAAATCACTTTTCCCCACAAAAACCATAAATTTTCGTTTGAAAAATCAAGAGGCATTCTCGGTCGGTGACCAAACTTTTAATCCACGCGCGATAATGCTAAGACCAGGCATTGGAATAAGTATGCGAAGCGAATTTCGCAAGCGACGCGGCAGTGATTTCAACAGCTCTTGGATCGAAGCTGATTCTAGCTTTGCATGAAAATATGGATGACGATATTGCTTAGCTTTAACGCATTTTTAGTCAGTGCAAAACATCAGGTGAAGCGGTGAAGAAGGAATAAAAAACTGCAGAACAGCTAGTCTAGAAGCCAGTGACACAGGCCAACAGAATTTTCACCTATTTCCATTTACAAAAGGCAAGTGGAAGTCAAGCTAGGTCTTGAATCGCCTGAGATAAGAAATCATAGTACATCAAGTCATTAGATTACTGAAATCTGACCCTCGTTGAAGGAGCATCTTCTCTCTGCAGGTAAATTACTTGAGACGGCCATCTGTCGACCGACTTCTCACTTCTTACCGACTCGGCGTCGTGGGAACCGAGGCGACGGCTTGAACGCAGAACCTATACACAAATACGTACGCACGCCAACGCCCACGCACGCACGCAGGCATATACGCACACCCACCACTTGAGGCATTTCCGACCAATCGGGTGGCTTGACCCCTCGAGCGTGCAATAAAGCTCAAATTCGCGCGATTGGCCAAAGCAAGTGCGCGCTATACGCATACGCGAAAGCTGCCGCTGTTGTTGTTGTTGTTGTTGCTCCCGCTGCTATTGTAGTTGTTATTGTTGATGCTGTGGGTGGGCTGTCTCACTTAACATCGCTGTTGCCGTCCTTTACGTCTCATCGCGCCGCTACTCAATCGCTAACCGCGTGCCCCGCCTCTCGAGTTTGTCGAAGTTCTCAAACTTCTCTCTCCCCTGAGGATTTTACAAATACCTTCAAATCTCTCTCCCCTAAGTAAGTGTGGACTGCTTTTAGATTAGCTTGTGTTTATTTCTTATTACTCGACCTAAGTTTGGACCGCTCTATCGCTTATTTCAATAATTTGAATCTCATTAACCATAAGTGACTTTGACGGTCCAATTCAGGGTGGCCCAAGGCTATCAAATAATTTTTTGAATCAAAAGAAAGAGATTGTTCCTTAAAGAAATTATCTTGGGGATGTTTTGCCTATAGTGTTTAAAGCGTATTCCCAAATCAAAGGAAATTATCATGGCCTGCAGCTTCTGGGCACTTAGCCTAATACAAGCGTTAAGCAAATGCTAATTATCACCTTTGAAACAAAAGTCATGATCTTGTCATTGAGTTACATCTTAATCCGGTTAAAGCATGCTTAGGGTAGCTCGTATCTCCATTTTGACGGTTGTGTGTCTCCTCGGTTTCCGGACGTTTATGATCGACTTATTTCTGACATCGAGTAAGGATAAGTGGGAGGAGTAGCGACAGATCGTAGGTGGGCGCGATAATCAGTTTCCTTTAGAATGTAAAACATGCATACACATAAATATTGTGTCCTGAATTCGAACCGCAATGGGGAAGTATTCCTATCCCGAAAATTTTTTTGATAAAAACTAAGGTTGCATTTCGAAAAGAATCAGGTGACATGTTGGTTATTAGAGTAAAATCATTCACTAGTTTATGAAATGAAGTTATTTAAAACAATCCACATTTTGCTATCTGAATAATTGTGTTGAAGCTTAACTTAACTAGTCGTTTCAGCAGTGATGGATCCGTTTAATACTACTGAAGGTAAACGATTTTGGCTGAATGAATGGAATTATTTTCAAAACTTCCATCATCAAAGTTCATGTGACAAAATGATAGGGAATTTTGTCGCTTAGGAGTTTTTTTGCAAGAAGAAACATACGTGCTGAGAATTCTTCTAGCGAACTTTGTCTCTGATTGTTGTGGATTGCTACACACATTGAGGATGCCTTCCATCTAGTTACAAAGTTTTACAATCGTAATTACGTAACATTGTGCTTGTATAAGATAGCTGTACCGCTGTAAACCATTAGTTCTCTTCGCCGCCGTCGACACCCCGTGGTTGTAGGTTTGGATGTACTTATCAGCGATTGTGTTCCTTTTTGCCTAGTTTTCTCCACAAAGATACTTCCAAATGTCCCGACTTTACTAGAACTTCCTGGATCCTTCTACCTCATTTATCGTCTTTAAATGGCAACCTTGTCTCAGAGCTGCCAGCGGGCTGAGACTGTTTCTGTCAGCGGATACCAATGCATAAAAGATTGCTGAGCAAAGCGCTCAAATTTCTTAGCCAAAAGCTACTCTTACAGCAGAATAAGACCCCAAAAATTGTGCCTTCATAACACGGGTTTTGTTTAAATAAGTCAGCAGCAAGGGAGTAGTACTTCATATCTACACTACTACCACGAAATTTTTTCTAGTTCACACAAACATCAACGTAAAGTTCAAAAAATGCAGCCCTCTAGACAGGTTGCGATCTACCCATAAAAGTCCTTTTAAAATATTCGCCTACTGCAAAACCAGCTGTTTTTCTGCCCCTTTATCTCACTTTCCACAAGTCGTAAGCCTCACTTCCGCATACCATTAATGATTTATCACCCAATCAGTGACACGCCCTTCAAAAAAATACGGAGGAGGAGAGGGGCGAGGGCAAACATCTAAGTGGTACTGTGGACTTGCAAACAGTACCTTCGACGTGGTGGCATCGGCTAAGAGGAAAGGAACAAAATCCGCGGTAGTTAGAGGGTGCAAGGCTAAAGGTGCCTGAAGAATTTCGTCCTTTGAATGCATTATGCGAATCCACCAACACGAGACAATACTGCTGCTACAGGATCAAAAGGATATCGTTCTTGTCGTGGAATTTCAGAAATTCAACAAATACACCAGGAGTGTCATTTGGCCTGTCTAGTCACTGAAATTTAGGCGGCCATACATCAAGTGGGGAAATAAAATTGCACCTACAACGTCTTAATACGGCTATTTTCCTGCCAAAAAGTGCGGAAATCACCTCTTATGTTTACATAGGGGCTATTAGTCACCCTCCGGAGGCGATCGTAAATGTAATTAAACCTTTTAACGACTATGTGTATTTAGTCGCTAGGCCTCAGCAGAACCGAGCTTGTCAAAGGTAAAGACAGACACGAATTTTGTGGCTTTGAGCGGAAGAAATATATTCTTTTTTTTAAAAGATCAGCCACTTTTATGATTTTCCAGTGAATTTGGGAAATTCGTGAGAGGATAGATAATCCTTCCACCCTCCTAATGCGTTTTAAGAGTAAAAGTTCAGAAATGAGCTTCATAATCTTTTCACTAGATTAGAGAGTCTACGCCGTCAAAGTTTGTAATCCGCACTCACAAAAACCGGACTGATCTGTCACATTTGCCAAAGCTTCCACATTTGAGCTAGTTCACGGCTTTATTTTAAGTGATCTAGGGGTGACTTTCCTTCGGAGTTGAATACATACAGACAGTAGGAAACACTCCCTTTACTTTGACCGTGATTGACATCCTCTTGGTTGAATCAGCATATATGTTTGTTTTGGCAAGAACGAGTTAAACTTTTCGCTGTCATCTCTTCCGTAACTTAGAATGGCGCAGGTCTTGGAGGAATTCACAGTCAACTTTGGAAGCCTTTCAAGGGAATCGAGGGAACGCCACACGAACAGCACATAAGTCAGAGACGAGGCCGCTGCCTTCACATAATGGTTCCCACAATTTAAAAAAATTACACATTCTGATTTAACATGTTTAGTGGCCTGGACCCATACAGCCGTATCAACTGTCGAACAGGAGGCAGAGGCTATTATAACAGGAAAAAACAGCTGTTCAACTTCCTCCTTACCTTCTATTTTTGCCTCGTCCTATATGCCTTGCGTCTGCGTGGACACATCGAATTCAATGTGGGGAAAAATTTAACTCATATGTGCACATTTTTTTTTGTCAGAGATGAAAAAAGTGTAAGACGAGTTTCGCTTTCATAAATTTACAAAAGAAGTTCAAATAATATTAGTGCTTTTCGCCATTGCATCAAGGCCTTTAGGTTCTCTTTTTTTGCATTCTCTTTTTTTTTAAAAAAGAAGGAATTTAAAAAAATTTGTGGCCCAAATCTTTTCCGCTTAGCATCACCATGTTCATCTTTTTATTCCAACAGAAGCAATTGTTACATTGCGAGGTAGAACCGCATCGTCTAAATTGTGATAGAATTTACTCCACTTCCTTCAACACAGTTAAACTGGAAGGTATGCCACTACCATTGCCGCGAAGACCTCGATGAGAAAGCAGCTTTTCCATAGCACTGCCGACATTGGTTGGCCAGAAGATGCAGCATTGTACTGATAGTGGACAAGTCGGAGAAGCGGCACTGAGGCTAGTGCCTCCTCCCTTGCGGACAACTGCCAAGTTTGGGCTATTTAGAGAATTGGCATGCTGTTCATGTGTGTGCGACATTTCTAATAAGCCCCTTTCAGTGTGGGTGTGTATGTGTGCGTGTGCGTACAGAACCACACATGCTTACGTATCGTGATGCCCCCCAGGCAGCACATTTAAATGGCATCAGTTGTACTTTTGAGGTTGCCTCTCCACCCTCCCTCCTTGTTTAGCTGAACGCAAATCGACTTCCGTTCCTTACTTGTCATCATCTGTACCTTTTCATTAGGCGATGCTTTAAGGGAAAATTTGAATAACTTCATCGTCGTTCAAAAACCGAGCTAGCGTGCAAAATCACTTCAACAGTCGTCTCTGTTTGCACTTTTATGTAAGCCCTTGATACAAAGTTTCAAAATCATTCTAGATCAAGATCTTCACAATGCCCGACTACATTCAGGCGAAGGTTGACATTACTGTTATTTGATTAGTCTTCCATTCGAAAGTAAACTATTTCGGTTTGCGACGCTCTCATTCCGAATGGCGTATACGTATTTTACAGCTCAATTCATTCAACGCTGGTAAATAGAGAAGCATTCACTACTTGGAATCAACTCTGCCGTCATAGTGACGTACTTTTTCAAGAATCACTTTTAATTGTTATAAGTGGAAAAAGTAAAAAGCGCCATTTTAGATGTTGTTTCAGTTTTTGTCTATAATAGTGCAGAAATGCTGTGAATTGTGTCATTACCTCGGCCTTTTGTTTCTTACATCTAACTTAAGGGTGGAATATTCCAGGAACACTTCTGCGTTAAAATTAGGCTTGGTTCTAATTCTTGGTACAAGGTTGTCCTCAAGTATCATTAAGTAGTTCTTTTCTTAAAGCCTTTTCTCATAAAACTATCATGCTAGTGGTCTGAAGAATTTAAACATTTGTCGAGAGGTTATCCTTGAGTCACCTGAATTTCCCGTCTAACCAAAGAAAGTTTTTTTTAAATTATTTTTTAGTAAGGTTCACCCATTGATTAAAGTAATTTACAAATCCTAGATCTCTAAGCATATTTAGACATTATTGTATGCGAAAAAACTCAACTTCCTTGGAGACTTGCTGTAACGGTGGTCCGACAATACCAAGTCTTCTAATATTGAAGTTATGATCGGTTTTTGGGTCCACCAAGGAACAGTTAGAAAAAAAGTAACTCCGTTTTGCACTTGAAATCACTTTTGGCCATTAGTAATGAAGCAGCTATTATTTTTAATCGAGAATTGCGCACAGAAGTTTAACGGGTGGATCCACTTGAAGGGCACCAATCTTCCCATCACGTGTACGTGTAAATGTGCGCGTGTGTGCACTTGTGCCCCAGAGATATTGTCATTGGGAGAAAATTTCAAAAAAGAGATACCCTTATCTTCTCCACACTTGATTTTTCTCCTCGTTCCATCCACTCGAAGCAGTAAAATGTCAGCTATGCGGCGGCAGAAGCATAATCAACAGCGGTGTGTGTGTGTGTGTGTGTGTTTGTGTGTGTATTTGTATGCAGTAGGGGCTGGTGGAGGTGTACAATAGGGGCGAAAGAAAAGACTGGGGGCAAAATGGTGGTGGCGATGGGGGATGATGTAGAGAGGCCTAAACATAGGAAAGTGGAAAAAAGAGGCTTGACAAAACAGATTTTGCAACTAGGTCGCCGTGTTCATATATTCGCTTGGGAGCTACTGCTTGCAGGTGAAAAAAAATAACCGGGGCATATCCGCTTCCTCTCCCACACTTTCTCCCTCTCTCTGCCTTCGCTGCATTTACAACAACAGTAGCAACATGGCAGCAGCAGCTTCGGAACAAGTGATGATTGTGTCTTTTTTCCTTGATGACAAGGTGGTAAAAGTGATCGTGAGAAAATTGTAGGTGGCAGGTGGATTTGAAGAATGCCTTTCAATACTTTAACAAAGCAATTTCTTAATTCATACCTTTAGGTTGTAGTGATTTGGATTTTGAGTTGATGAGGGTGATATCTTATCAAACCTAGTAAACTTTCATTTTCCAGCTACCACTTATTCTTGCAATATTATCAACAATGGGGTTCCATGGGAAGTCCAAATCGGACTAAATAGGCGACGTACCATAATAAATGGGTTTAAAAATACCACATTTAACTGCAGGTAGCTTCCCACGATTTACTTTAGCGGTCGAATACAAGCAAATCCCAAATCTTGTTAATCAGTTTCCGCCAAATCACCAAGGAAGAAAAGATGAAGTTAGACCTTTTATAACTCCATTATGTCGGCAATGGTTTTCCCTGAATATGTCGGTGGTCCTTCAAGTCAGTTGTCACCTGTCACGCCGAACACTTCAGCCATCTATTTATTCCTCAAGATTTTGTTAGTCTCAAAGATTACAATGTTGCTTGTGAAAATATGTAATGTATTACAAAGCGAATTTTGAAATAATTCTGTTTTTCTTTATGTATTAACAAGAGTTACTGACATTGTCGAGTTATGGGCGTTTCCTAATACAGCCCTAAACAATGCAGCAGCAGCAGCAGCAGCCACTTGTATAGGCTGTCAGCTGTCGAGTCCATCAATTACTTGATCCACTCATCCACTCACTCATTCATTCATCCATCCATGGACTTGTCGTGGCAGAACAATCCCTCTCTCCAATCAAGTCGATGTATGCGGGTACTCGTAAACACAATACCGCAGCATTAATCGTGGTAGTTTATTCTCCTGACTTCCTCGTGATGGTTCCATGTCGAGCTTTATTATCCACACACACGCATCGCGAAGATTTATGGGCCCTCCAGCGGTCTTTGTGTGTTTATTCACTGCTGCCATGCAACTTTCTCTACCTCGCTCTACCTCTCAGTCTTTGTGCATCTCAATGTCAATTCCACCTTCTATTTCGTCTCCATCCTCGTCTCCTTTCTACGCCTGTTTTGATTGTCTAGACGAAGGAGTCTAGGGAGTGAATTGATTTCTTTCCTGTCTGCAACTGCTCCTTTAGTACAAGAACCTTTTTAGAACTTGAACAAGCCCCAAAAGACATGAATACACTTGAAGAAGATTTGGCAAGATGAAATAATGAATAAGCACAGGTAATTTGTTAGATGGCTGAGAGGCACCATCTAGTTCTTTAGTATTGAACAAAAATATATACAAGTTTTCATGAAAAATAGTAAGATATGTTAGAAACTCTAACAGTCTGATACAGACGAATCGACAGTTTCACATCTACCCAAGGTAGACACAAGCGCTTCCCATCATCCGATTTAGACCCGAAATGTTTATTTAGAAGAGGGTCCCACAATCGCCTCATTCCCAAAGAAGGTCATCCGCCTTATTTATGCCCTCAGCGTTACATTATCTCACCCTCCCTCACCTAAATGCCTACCTCTACATTCCTACTGTTGCAAAAGGCTTCCTCATCGAAAGACAACGGATGTCGTGGGTGTTACATCGTCCAAACTGAGTCAATTAAGGCAGAAGTACAGGCGGCGTATTATTAGTGCACTTGATTGGAGAGAGCCAAATTGCGTTCTTGCCCTTTTTTTGCCGTGTAAACACCGAGGCTTAATTATCCACCCAATTACTCAGCCACAGTTCGGTAACAATTTGTTGACCCACCCACATCTCTCATTATTTGATCGTCTCTTCAGTCACATCATGACCATCATCGCCTCAAGTGCAGGTGAGATGACAATGAATTTGACCCGACCCAATCACGTACCTTTCTGTGAATGCGTGTCCGTCGAATTTGGGTGTAAAATTACTCCTCACTTAGCTTTTGAACAATGCCTTATCGAATTCTCCTGAATATGGTGATTACGCCGACCGGAGGCCACTTGGGTGGGTCACCACTCCCATTGGTGCGGCGAGGATAAGGCGGAGTAGCGCCGGCCTTCCCGATTATCGATTTTTGTTGAGTGCATTGCTGATCAAGGCAGAAAAGAAAGGGGGAGAGTGAAGGGGGTGTCTGCACACAACTGGCCACACACTGAGAAAATGAACTTGGTCCGTTTTTTGTGGTGAGGAGCCATTGCCTCAATCATCTGAACGTTTTAGCATTCTTTAACGGTCATAGTGATCGCGTTCACTAACTGCGGATGGAAGGTTGGCTCTTTAGGAGCATTAAGTCGGTAAGTAAAATTGAGCGCTGTGGTAGGTCCGATTATTCTTTAAGCTGGTTTTGAAGCAGACCACTCGGGATACCAGCACAGTCGGCTGCTATCGTCATGTACGTGGTACATGTTCCTTACCACTTTATGGTAGCTTGTTGCAGAAAATCATGCCACGCTGATTGGTTAAATTGAAAAAACGAAATTGCTGTGAGATGTTTGGTCTGAGGCGAATTACGGTCTTCTTGGTTTTTGAACTGCAACTTTTTTTGGACTGTAAAAGGTGTTTATCAAACTGCTCGTTTCCGCTGGAATCAGAATATGAATGATGGAAGACATTATTGTTAGCCCCTTGCAATCCGTTTGTAAAGTCTCTGGTACAAGTTCATAGTCCTACTGAGGTCATGCAGAAAGGAAGTCACATGAGTTCCCACGAAGCTGATCATGCGGGCTGTGAACGCAAACATTATCATGGGAACAATTGCTACAATTATTCGTCCTCTCTTTTTCTATGGCCTCAGAAAAAACACACTAACTTCTTTTTTTGCTACGGGCCTTTGCAATTCGGTGATTCAAGCTCAAGCAATGCTCAGAAGCAGTAATCGTGCCTACGTCACCTTTGAAGATAGCGCAAAATCTTGGGGTTTTCGACTCCTAGTGCTTGTCAGCACCTGCAGACTCCAACTAAGACACAAAATTCTACTTGGACCGTCACGAAAGCTCCCCAGATCGATATGCCGGCTGAAACAAAAGTACAATAACAAGTAACAAATACCACAAGTAACAATACCACAAAAGTACGCACGCCAACAAGTTATAGTTTTTCATGATCAGGCGGGATTATTGAGTGCACCTGGTGCGCAAATTGCAAAGACGAGTAACATGTTTTCTGAGGTTGACTTAATTGCAAAAATTAATTGCACAACTCAGTTGAAACGTTATGACTGATAGCTCTGGGGGTAGAATAATTCGGCTTCCCGATTCGGGAAATCTGATCAACCCTTTTTCATCTGCACAATAGACTCGGTCTCCTTTTGAAGTTGGGTCCGCCAACTTTTTTTTCTTACTGCCAACCAGTAAACTAGGCAGGCAGAGGATGGAGAAGGAGAAAGGTCGAGAGGAGTAGCGGAGGGCCTGGAAGCGGGGGAAGTGGAAGTACGCGTCCACGCACGCACGCGGATGCGGACATGTGTGCGGTGCACGGGCGCGCAAAGGAGTGATTTATTGCCGGTGGCGTTTGTTGTTGCGCTGTTCGTGAGGTGTGGTGGAGCGAGGAAGAGCGGAGTGGAGTGGTGCAGCTTCGTTGTAGAGGTGTCCTCGCCTTTGATGATGGTGGTTGTGATGAATATGTCGATTGAGGCTGTTTGATGTATCACTCAATTAGGAAAGTCATCCTAAGCAGTGCTGGCTTTCAGTTTGTAATTGAGGTTAAAGAGGCCAGTAGAAGAAGGACTTGAACCATTATGTCAGCTTCATGAATTGATTCCACCTTTTAGATGGACTGCTCCTTTTGCTAGTTTCTGTGACACGATTTCTAGCGTTGAGAAAGTCTGGGGAGTTATGCATCTCAGATGCTTGTTATTGCGGATCAAACATCCGCTGTGCCTCAGAAGGTATTGATACTCCTTGAAGTACGCAGTGGTTGGCATTGAGTTCGATAAAGGCGGTTCACTCATAGGTGGAGGGCGGCTTTGCCTCACTGCAATTTCCTCAAGGCACCTCAATCATCGTAGCACGGGGGCCGATTTAATACGCCCACCTACGCGGGCATTTCCTACCGTCTGTTTTTCACTAGTCCCTTGTTATAAGACCCCATTGAAGAGACCACTCCAGGAAACACTAATCAAATATCGGGAGGTTGAGGATTCATAACTATCATGCATGTGATTTGTCCTGCAATGTCCGTTATTGGGCAGCACAGTGATAAGTTACCGAGAATTCCTCCCAATTCTTACGATTTAAACTGCTGAGAGCTCTAACAATGCTTCCTAGGTTTTCTCGTGCTTTACGAGTTTAAGGCATTTAAACAAAGAGATATCCTCCTTTTTTATCAACTGCAAACTATAGTGACTGATTAGGTTATCGACACAATGAGTGACCTCATAGGAAAACCGACTTTCAATTGGCTGATTAGCCAACTCAATTTAGTCTCTATGACTCAGTTTAGCCTGACTTCATTGTCATCTCCCGGTTGCGTTCTTTGTATGTGGAAAAAAACTTCAAAAAGTACTATGGTACTTTTGGTCATTTTTAATAGCATTTCTAGGTGGCGCTTTTTGGCCATCAGAACTGAGTTGCACGTGATACCCACCGCTAGTTGGACAAGTATTTTGAATACCGTATTCAAATACTCTAATCATACGGAGATTAAAAGGGTCTTTCGCACTTTATTGTTCTCGAATGTTAACAGTACGGCCTCTGCGTCAATCCGAAGCGGATCATAAAATTTATGTTGGCTCCAACTGCCAACTGGACCTCACTCAAAGCGGTGCTGTTGTTGGGTAGGAAAGAGTGATTTACGCGTGTGAAAACTTGTTACACTTCGACCCAAAGGCTTCAACGAAATATTACTGGAACTTCACACATATTCAAATACGGAGTTTTAAGCTAAATAGTAAATTGTACTTTGATATTTGTATTACGGCTCTAAAGGAGTCACATCAACGCCGAATTCTCGTTGGTGGGTAATTTTATAGCCAAGGCTGGAAGTCGTTTTAAAAGCAGATGTTTATAGTTTATGGAGGTGATGATTTCACCAGAAAGATTTCGATGAGGCTAAATCAAGTCATACTACTTTGTTTAGCGTATTTTCAAATTTCAAGATAGGGATTTCTTAACCCGCATAAAATTATGCAACCATCCTAGGTCCCAAAAACCACACAACCTCAATTTGAGTAGCATCATCTTCCACAAGCAGTTTTATTTTTAGTTTACGTAGGGAGCGCTTTGCATTTAAACGCTCACATTATTAATGTAACGTTGAGTTAAATCTTTGGTATTGAGGGAAGAGGCCAATTTGCTTCCCTTTCTAGGTATTATTATAGGGAAAACAGACAAATAATTTAACTTGTTTTTCTTAATTTCGTATTAAATAAAAACTTCCCCCTTTTGCAGGTCACTTTAAATCGGAACTATTACTGTTGCTGCTCCGATGCATAGGCTCTCAAATAAGATGTACCAAACTAAAGCTGCTTCAACCTAACCATGTAAAGCTTTGTTTCACACTATTATGCATATTCTTCAAATTAGGGCCTTGAAAGATCTATATAGTTAGATTAATACAAACGGCCTTTTAATTCTCCATCTCCAAAACAGTAGCTTACATTGTGTCACTAGTCAAAATCAGAAGTCGACAAGTCGTAGAAAAAGGGCCCTTAAGTCACCTAGGCCCTCTGCCTTTTGAGCCCAACTCTAAATCACAATAAGCATGAGATTGGGAAAGATAATTTCTTTCTTTTTCTAAAAGTCCAAACACGGGCGGTGGTAAGCATGGGTTTGGAGGTCCAAAAGTTGCGGGAGGAAAACCACACTTATGCAGAGCTGATGAAATCATCATTAGCATCAAACGGAACGTCGGGCCCTTTTCCTGGTCATCCATCCCTAAAAGCCAGAGGGAGAGGAAAAAGGGGGACATTTTTACTGTCGAAAAGTGTGTGCATATTCGTGTGGATAGTTGTACGTGTGTACATATGAGCGCGTGTGATTTATTGAAACCCATCTATAAAAGGACAATAGAGGTGTTTTTCAGCGTGGTGGGGGTAGGAGTCTGCACAAACTCCACTTTCCCCCTTTTTCACCCTTCCCCTCCCAACGTTAAAAAAAAAAACAGCGCCTAATGGAGGTAAAAGCCCTATTCAAGAGGGAATTGGCTGCCTCGCGGAATCTAGGGCTTTGACGGGGTTTTGTCCAAAAACTCCTCTCTGTACACTTTCTCTTTGTTACACCCCTGTAAAGACAGTTTTCTTCCTCATATTCTGACATTTATAATCACTAGTAAATTGTAATCTTCAGCTCTAGTTATCAGCAGCTACATGGAAAACATTTAACACACCTGTGCTTAACGTTAGTTAAAACTCGGAATTTGGGGCAACATCAGACCCTCTATTGCGGAAAATTATGCAATCATATTGTGTAAAATAAGTTAATCTAGTGGGAAATTTCATGAAGCAATCAACCTTCCTTTGTTGTAAGTCGGGAATCAATTTGCGGTCTGATTTTGAAAATCTTGCCAACAGCTGTGTCTAATCAGGTCGTTCTGGGTTTGATCTAAGGCACTTTTCTTGGTTGCATTTGACATGGTTTTGGTAACATCTGTTTAAACGCAAAAAACACAAAGTTGTTCATTATGTACTAACCCGACCAATATTAATTGGCATCTAATTTGAACAAAGAGCTGCTAAATCAACGTTTTGCACTGCGAACATTTAGATGTCAAAGGTAAAAGAATTCCACTAAACTAAGCATATATCCAACCAAACCAACAACGGAATTTAAAATCTGTTGAGTGCAACCTGGTTGATAAATTTTTACCGGTTTCACTTAGTGAGTTCGAGACAAAAATGTTGATTCGGACGATGGCAGATGCGTTCCAACCACCAAATCTTGAAGAAACCCTGAACACCAATTTGCTTTCAACGTCAAATTTGCGCAAAATGTCACATTATTCGAGCTAGGGTAGTGTACTTTTGCATTCTACGCAGGCCTTTATTGTGAAGAGAAATTTATTCGAATTCTTATCTCCTCCCCCTCACTCTCTCTCTTTGCCTAATCTCTTCTACTTCTCCTTCCGCTATCCGAATTCCACATTTGTCCTAGCGTCAGGAAACAGAGTTTTCAAAAAGCCGCAGGCCTTTTTGAACTTGACGATCATTAATTTTTCTGATGACAAATTGACACTATTACCGTGCTCCTATACTGGAAGCGATAACAGTAGTAGTAGTATTAGTAGTAAGCCCAGTATCCTAGGGCCGCTTGCCAGTTTAAAATTGATAGCTTTGCAAAAAATCATAAACCATGTCCACGGAACATACATTCTTCTGCGGGAAGATAAGGGGAGAAGAAGGGAGAGGTAGGGCGAGGCTGGGGAGGGGAAGGACATTACATACGTATGCTGTCGCCTATCCAGACGTGGGCGCTTTCATGTGTACGCACAGCGGGATGTGGAGTTATTTTGGGGAAAATACAGCCGCTCATAGCCACTCACAGTTCCACACACGCTTCCTTTTAACACTGATTTCTGCGAAAATTTCCTCACCGCTTCGACACGTCAGAAGGTGAGCTTTAAAAGAACAGCTTCCCATTCTGTGAACAGGTCTAGCCTCATTTTTAGGTAAAGATGGTGATAGAAATAGTTAAGATGATATCTGTCGGCTTAAAACTTTCTACCATCCTTTAAATAATGGACAAAATTTACCTCTCCATTATAGATATGCTTAAATCAAGGATTTTACTGAAAACTGTACCCCCAAAAGAAGGTTTAATGCCTATACAGAGATCTTGGTTTTTTGCCTGCATAAATATCCTAGTATTCTATGAGTGCTTTTGCAAGACTAATCACGGGAATTCCACAGTTTTTTTTTCTTACCTCTCTACTACTAACAATTTCTGTTGGCTAAAAGGGTCTATATTAGAAGGGCTCCACAGTCTTTCGAAGCACATCCTCGAAGGTGTCAAACGAAAAGTCTGAACGAAGTACTATTCCTCGATGATGCAACTTCTTCGTGGCACCTATCTCGTTTCCAAAATAGCAATGATCCAATCACCACAAAAAGTTAAATTTATGGTAATGAGTCGAAGTTGTGTCTAATTTTAACACCTACCACATTAAAATGAGATATTTAGAAGTACACCAATAGGATTTATTGCCTTGGGAAAGGCAAGATTTACGACAACATGACGTCATTGTAGTCCAGGAAATAGTCTCTCTGCAATCCTAGGAAATACTTTTTCGTGGATTACAAGTTATAATACATAAAAAGCGGTTGTCCATGCATTTGATGAAAAAAATCAAAAAATACCCACTCAACTTGGCCCACGGGTATCTCGACCTATTTTCCGAATGGAACTTCCGAATTTTGGCGATGGCTCAATTCATTGTTTTCACAAGTTGTGTTTCCGATCGCTTTACCAAAAGTCTGGCACAGGGATACTAAATGTTGCCAGTGTGAAAATTCCTACGAACCTCTCAATAGGTTGCGTATAACTATTTAGTTACTATTATCAGAACGCTTTTGGCCCATTAACACATCAACACCATCATATGTATTTGGCATTCAAAATCATTCCCCATTAATTCCCCACACAAAGACTTGATTTCAAATCAAAATCACTAGCCCTGTTTTAAAAGAAACAAATCGACAATCAGGTAGGCTCTATTTCTAGCCAATGTATAGTTTGGTTTCTACGTTGAAAGCCGTTTTTTGAGAATTAAAGTAATCTCTTTCGCCAGCCACATTAAAGACTACGGTTATGTGACACAAGAAGCCGGAGATGAATAAAGGGAAAGGACTTATTTCCATTATCGACTAGCTAATCTTCAGAAAGATATTAGCAGAAGATTGTGTCGAAAAACTACGATGGATGTGATGATGAAAAGGGGCGAGGAAATGTGGAGCAAGAAAACCCCTTTCCATGCACACACCCACACAGAGAGGCGTGATAGGCCGTATGAGCGTTTTTGATCAGAGGTTGGTTTCAGGTTACCTCAGTATGTCGTACACAAACGGGCTTAGCCGAGGATGGGATACCGAGCTATAGGCCAACCCGCGAAAAATTTGGTGTAGTCACACCATTCACCCTCCAAATCACAGACTAGATGTATCCATGGGGAATTGAGATGGCTTCACGCCGAATTTGGAGGATAATCACCTCGGCTGTGTTGTTTGAGCCATACTGTATTAGTCATTTACAAAATCCTTCTCTTGTAAAAAATTGCATAAGAGATATTTCATGTTGCTGCCAACTTTACAAAGGATTGGCCAATGAAAGCACAACTTCTTCGCCCACAGAAAACAAAAAATATAGGATTTTTTCGCCACTATTAAATACAAAAGGGAAGTAAAATACCGTTCGCCTTACTCATTGTTCTTCTGAAAAGAACTTATAACAAGTTATAATAAGTGGGGAGAAAGCACCGACTTCAACGTTATTCAGCCCGAAGGATTGGTTACTGTAGGTTACATCAATGTGTTCACCACTGTTTCGCAGCAAGTTTCATTTATAAAAAGAAGTGAGGTTTGCAAACGATATCCCAAGGACAGGTGAGCTACTTTTGTCTCTTAAGAAAAGGTGAAAATAATTTTCTATTAGGAGGTAACCGGATTAATTGACAACTTGAAAGTGTGGGATTGGTGGTAGTTCAGTTAGACTCGTTCTTTCGCTTAATTAACTTAGCTATACCAACTTGACTTCTTATCTCCAAGTCGCTGGTAAGCCCTTCCTTTAGCTCGTCGTTGGTGCCATAGAAGGTTAAGTAGATAGCCCGTTAGGCTAATTGTCATCCAATAGTGTATGTGGGTGGAATTCATTCCGGCTTTAAGCTCCCAGGAACAAGACTGTCTCTGCCTAATTGATGTTCGTGTGCACCACTTCGGCATCACCACTCACTTGAGACTAGTGAAAGCCAATATTGACATACTACGAGATGACTATTCTGATCAAGAGCAGAACGTCTTCCTCGGTGTGGTATTTTTCCTTTCTCTTTCTCCACTCCTTCGTCCTCACTACCATCATCACCAGGTGCTTTGTCACCCGACTTAAGTGATCCAAACCTTTCTGACCGGTTCCGCCTACCGCATCTTCTGTAACTTTGGCAACGAGTCCACCTTCCTCTGTGAAGCAGACAATCTCGAACTGCATCCACGAAGTTCAATTGACTACTTATGAAATGAGGGCTCGCAACAACAGCAGACAACCAATCAAAAGCAAATTTGAGAGTATTGTGCCGGTAAACGGGCAAATAGAACAAACCTTTTTAATTCAGGTCTGTGAACATTGGCATGTGCTTGACAAGTGCCTACACGTTACCACAAGGCATTGCACTTAGCCATTATCAAAAACGGTGCAAAATATATTGGTCACATATTATTCCCACAACTCAAGATGTTCCGACTTGAGAAAAAAAATTAGTTGCCACCGTGAGATGGTAAACGGTGGTGTGGATGATACTACTTTATTTTAAATTGCAGAAATCGCTGGAGTGTCGGGCCCTTCACTGCCAATGTACCAAAGTGACGTGAAGCCCACCAACTTTCTGCATCTTGCCAGCGCGCCACCACCTGTTACAGCAGCAATGTCCCCTGAGTCCTCCTCCACTTCCTCCGCCGCAGCCTATATGATCACAACCTCTACAGCCGCCGCCTCTGGGCATAATTCACACTTTCCGTCACCACTGTCCACAGACTACTTACAACAGCTCTGCGGCGTCCCTGATGCCTGGCTAGCTTCACCACAGACTTTAGTGCAACCTCCATCTTTGCAACATCACCACCAGCAGAATGCATGGGATTCCCTTCCAACCACTACATATTTCTCCCAATCTCATCATTCTCCCTCCTACACGAAGCCTCGGCGCAGCCAGATTCCTATAATGGGCTGTAAACGTAGTGGATCAGGCACTATTACTGCTACAAGTGGAAAGGCAGGCTTCAGAGGTCTGCAAGATGGGAGAGAGGAGAGCTGCGGAGTGACCAGTGGCAGCAATTCCCCTAGGGACCCCGGGGGTACTCTGGAGAGTATGAATGGATCAGCTGCAACGGTGGCAGCTACCACAAAAAAGTGTCGCGTGTGCGGAGATCGTGCAGTCAATCACAATTTCGGCCAACTCACTTGTGAGTCGTGTAAGGCCTTCTTCCGGAGGAACGCTCACAAGGTAGGTCCTTTCTCCCAATTGGTACCAATGGTAACGCAAGCTACCACTAGTGATATTTGAGCCGAGCTCCCTAGATTGTTACTATGCTAATGGAGTGCTAGAAAAACCAGTCTACACAGTATTTCCTTGATCTTTTCTTACTATTTGGACTTTTACACTGGGTGATTTGTTCAATCGAGAGCTCGGGTTCGACGTCCCTGTAAAGCCCTGACGAGATAAAGGATTTAGTTTTAAAAGGCAACATTTTCACAAAGTCTGGTTAGGTAGGTTTTCTTTGTTTGTGTTTCGGAAAAAAACTGTGGTTGATATAAAGTCCACCTGTTTTCACCAGCGGTGTCCGATTTCCCCGCTAGGCAGTATTCCTGTCCGTTTTTTCCACCACGAAGCAAACAATTGCTTGAAGGGAAATGCTGTTGCACAGAGCAAAACAAAATTCACATCCAGGGTTGAAAGTGATCATGAAGAGGTTTCGAGAAAGATAATATAGTCTATTTATGGGATTCGTCCATTTTTTTATACAAAACGCTCGCCTCTTACTACAAATACCCAAGATCTTCCATTTCCATGTAGAATGGTAAAAAAGGGGGCTTCCACAACAAATACGACTAAATAAAGTTATAGCAATGTACATTTTGCCTTTTTATTGTAGACGCACAAGATTGTGCTGAATTTTTCCTATGCTAAATTCTAAGTACGTTTGAAAGTCAAACGCATGAAATGTTATAGGTTTCATAATGCTGTTGAGTAGTTCCAGAGGTAGGCGACCCATTGTCTTTTGAGCGGTAAGTTAGTTTGTCGTAGCCACTTTTCACAAGGGTAGCGCTTCTAAAACAACTAGCACTTGAGTAAAAAAGCTTTCTTATCCGAAAGTTGTTTATGTAGGTCATACCTTTGTTAGCAGTGGGTGTGTATTATGTACCAACTCACCAATAACTAACTTCTTTTGCCTGCTACTTTCCCTTCCCTACCTTTGCCACGCTTTCCAATGACGGAGTTGGAGAGGATATTTTGCACTTCTCATAAAACTCAGCTCTATATTGTGCTTCTCTCACTTGCCTGGGGTACTTGCTAATTATTTAAGTAGGAATAGAGGTTTTCAAGGAGGTGCTGAGAGCAGCAAGTAGTTGTGTCTGGTTGTCACGTCACATGTTGTCATAAGGTGAAGGTGACTGTGAATCTTTGTGCCCTTTATGTGGAAAAGTGTTCTGGAAGCACGGGTCCACCTCCATGTGAGGGCGTTTTTCTTTTAGAATCATAAATAAGTGAACCGATACGTTTTTACTTAGATGCGTCGGTGTGACGAGTAGAAGGTCCTAAACTTTTAGCTCATACCAGTCACAACTACAAAGAGGAAAAAAGAACCTCAAAACCGATTCATGACAGCATGAGTGTAATGGGATAGTTAACTGCTGTCTTCGACCCTACATCATGACAACTTTGGGATCTGAGCTAGGTACCTGAGGATTAGGAAGGAATACATTTCAAAAGAGGTGACCGTAATTTGGAGCAACGTAATTAATTGAAAAATGCGTTATGTGGAACTTTGGCAGATCTACGACAACTCATTTCATAGGATCTCAGTTTCAACTGGTCATTAAACAGTTCCACTGTCGAAGTTTTTGGAAAAGTGGAAATTCATTGATTCAGTTGACTTCCGTTGGTCATGAACATTGTTACGTAGTGTAATGGCATACTGGTTGCTTAACATTGCGGTTACACTTGAGGTAAGAGCGCCTTGTAGTGAGAGATACAAGCAAAGACATGAAGGAAATTCAAATCCTCAAAGGATGCTTTGCACCCATCACTTTCTATCGCACTAAATTATAAAAACCTTTTTGATTGCAAAAACTGCGATGACCAATTTGAAATTCGATGAGTCTTTCTTAAGCTGAAAAGTCAGAATTCTATTTTCAAATGGTTTTTATGCACATATACCAGTGGTACAGACTTACATCTTCAACGGCATCCACCTATGGTAAATTTTCTTCCATAGTCATTTTAACTACAAGCAAACTGTTATACATGGTTGTAAATTTCGAGATTTAACAAATTACCCTTGTAAGTGCCGTCGCGGTGTGGGGTCCGAAATGTCTTTATATGGGTTAAAAAGTGAGTCAAACAAAGTTTCACCTTGTTCTATCGGCGGAATGTCAACGGTGCAGTAAGCACCTGGGCCATAAGTTTTTGCAATGCATTGGGAACTTTGATAGAAATCGCATCTAGGCAAACAGGTAGTACTTCCAAAACGGGTACATTCCACTCGCCCAGGAACAGGCGTTGCTAATGGCTATGCGCTCGTAGGTGTGTAGGTGTGTGATTACATGCTGGAAAGCTGCCTTTCTTAACCCCATCCTCTCTTCACAAACCAAATCAAGGCTCTTCCTTCGATAATCGCGGCTCTAAGGAGCAGCGGCGACGCAACCACCACAGATGCCTACCTGCAGGCTTTGCGACGAGGCCTGCGTGTAAGTTTTGCAGGAGGCCCTTCCTGCTTGCCAATCTCCTGCTCTTTGGATGTCGATTTAGCGTGTGGCTGGCTCCTCGTTACTCTGTTACCTTCCTTCCTAAACTTCGCCGCATATGATAAATAGAAGTGTTTGCTGAATGTCGTAACAACTGCTATAGCTGTTCTCGCTACACGATAGATCGTGGTCGTGTACAACGGAAACAAACAGTCCCAAGTGCAAAATACACAAGTTACAATCTGTTCTCTCAGCCGAAGGCCATATTTTCCCATTTCTGGAACGTCTGTAAAACACGCAAAACCTTGCAGCAAATTCACCATGGATTAATACTAGTTCCACATGATTTTGGTAGTTTTAAATTATACAGCACTGTCAAACATCACACCACGTCAGATTTTAACAATAACACCTGCAACATGGTTGGGGGTTAGTTATGTAGCATGGGGCGACAGGGTTGCGGTGAGGCGTAATGGAATCACTTGAGAATGAGGCACTTGGCAGCGTAATCAGCGTGTCATTGAGGAAGCACGTCGTAGGAGCACGGTAATTGCCTGGTAACTGGGACTGAATCATCTGATAATTATGTTAAGTTCGTCATGGAAATCAGCAGTGTGGAAAGCCATCAAAGAACTACATAATGGCAGCCTCTACTCCATCACTGTTAGGCACGTGATACCAATCGTGACAACCGCAGTTAGCGTTTCATAGAACAAAAGAACGTTGGATTAATTTACTGGTTGGCTTTTATGTGCGCATTCAGCTGTTACGTTTATGTGAATAAATTGGGACATCATGTAGCAGTTCTTCAGAATTCTACACTGAAAAGGAGGCCATTCGCTCGATTCCTTACCCTTGAAGTGTTTTTAACCTTGGTGGCGCTTGAGAGACGAGTCACCTTTCAACTTTCATTGTTCGGTGCGAATTTTGAACCCACCTGCAATAAACAGAGCCAAATTTTGTAAGCATAGGATGGAGGAATTAATTATGGTTGTGGTGTGCTTTTTCGCGCCATGACGTGCGGTGCTGTGAGAACGCGGTTTTGCTGGTGTGTCTTACCGCAAATCAATGATTAATGCGCCAAGCAGCCTTGACTCATGACACCATCTGCGTCAGAGTATGAATGCCTTTTGAGCTCCACACAACAAAAATGTGAGTTGATGTCGATGATGCTGATCCACACTGTCAACTGACATCGCTTGGCACGTCGCTCTGTGTTTTGCTCGCTGGGGCCATTGTGTGTCGGTTACGCAATTTTGATGATGTCTGAAGTTTTCCCTCTCCTGCCACGTCAATTAGTCAGTTATGCTTGGGTCTGTCTATGGTAAGCGCTCTCGTTTACGCAAAATTCCCACACATTTACATCATGGGTAGGTCCTACAGAGTTTGAAAACACAAACTTCTTTAAGGATTTCATTTCGAGATTCATGGCAGCCTGTGGACATTTCGCTTTTGGTTTTCTGCCAGAAAGCTCCCGTCAAAACCGGTAAAGGTGGGTTTTACATGTTGCTGTAATTCTGCTCAGAATTCACCTGCAAAACGTGCGTCCATCTTCTAAGGAGTGCTTGTTTTCTTAACTGACTTTCGAAGATTTCCTCACTTTCTGCCACTTGTTGCGTGTGCTTGCAGGTGGAGGCTGTTTGGTAAGCTGGAAGTAAATGCGGAGATGACCAATTTTTTTTGTTTGCCTTTTAGGATTTGACTTGCACCTCTAAGTCCGGGGAGCACGTGGTATCGCCCTCGACCAGACGCGAATGTCCTGCTTGTCGCCTCAAACGCTGCTTCCTCATTGGCATGCGACCAGATCTCATTCAAGTTCGCAAGAGTGAGTCTTTGTGCTGTATTTTTGACGCCTTAAGAACCTCAAAATATTGGTTCTGAATGTCAGCAGCGGAGTTTTACAGTCGCGCTTGTGGTTATTAAGGAGCACAATAGGTAGTCAAAATGGGCCAAAAAGTGTACGATTGGATAATCTTTTCTGATGCCAATTTTTATGCTTACATTTTAGCAGAATATTTTCGTGCAGTTTTAGCATTACTCACTGCAATGCCTTGTGGTAACGTGTAGGCACTTGTCAAGCACATGCCAATGTTCACAGACCTGAATTAAAAAGGTTTGTTCTATTTGCCCGTTTACCGGCACAATACTCTCAAATTTGCTTTTGATTGGTTGTCTGCTGTTGTTGCGAGCCCTCATTTCATAAGTAGTCAATTGAACTTCGTGGATACGGTTCGAGATTGTCTGCTTCACAAAGGAAGGTGGACTCGTTGCCAAAGTTACAGAAGATGCGGTAGGCGGAACCGGTCAGGAAGGTTTGGATCACTTAAGTCGGGTGACAAAGCACCTGGTGATGATGGTAGTGAGGACGAAGGAGTGGAGAAAGAGAAAGGAGAAGTATCACACCGAGGAAGACGTTCTGCTCTTGATCAGAATAGTCATCTTTGATTTGTCAAGAGCAACTTCCATTGGAGCTTAGGGTGAGTGGTGGTAGCAAAATAGAGGGTTTACGCATAAATCAAGCAGGAGGAGATGGTCCTAGTCCTGAGAGCTAATAAGCCGAAACGGACCTCACCCGCATGCAATAACAGATGGCAATACGCTTGAATGCCATCCAATTCACCTTATAAAAATACGCCTGAGGATGGAGGGAGGGACTGACTCACTAACTGATGTAGAAATTTCGGTAAATAAATGAACATAACATTAAGTCTGCCCAAACGACAGACCACGTCTTTAAAGCATCATTTCTGCCACAGATGAATGTGGTTTCTTACTGCGATTTTGTGACGTGGGCCATAGAGAATAGTTCACTGACTATGAACGAAACAACAATTGTAGCTGGAACCCGATCGCTTGCTACGATACAACCATAAGAGCTAAACTAAAAACTGCTTTGAAAACAGTTGGAACGGACCTTTTCTATGAGTCTTACCCGCTAAAGCTTTTCTATCGAAGATATCACACCAAATGAAATCGCGAAACTTCCTTGTGGGAAGACTTGTTTTTATGAGGGGGAGGTAGAGAGATTCTGTGTCGTTCCCATTATCCGTAGTCCTGTAGTGGCTTACTCTAAACATAGAATATTGCCTTTATTTGGCAGTAGCCTGGGTGTTCCTCACCTTGTGTCTTGTAAGGAAAGTAGTTTAGGTTGTAGTGGTTCACCTGAAATACTATGTTAAATTTTTGCTCAGAGACGATTAGCAGGATTATTGCATGCATTGCTCCATTTACAGCTGGCACATGAGTCCAAAAAAAGCTAAATAAAAGGGCTTTTTGGTTAGGATCTAAGAAAAGTGGTAACATTAGAGAGAGGATTGTGTGTTACGTAGATTCTCTACCAGCAAATAAAAATCGAGGTGCAGACCTTACCGTTAAACACAGTTGTGTGTCGAAATGCCGCCACATGGTGGAAAGTCCACTCAACCCTCAATTAACTGTGCGGACTTCAGTTCGAGGTTAAAACTAGGAAGAGTAGGTCTTGCAGTTCTTTCGAGGTACGAAACATGACTGCACGTGCTTTAGAACAGGCAAGCAGGCATTTCGGCCCTATTGGTAGTCATTGTACTTGCTTGATTGAATGATTGATTGATCGCCTGAGTGTTAGAGCCACTCGGTGGTGGCATTTATCCGGTTCGGCATGTGCACACGTGGTTCATCTTGGTGGGGCTTGTGGCGTATGCTTCTTAAAGTCCCTCAATTATTATTTATTATTTACCCTATGTGCAGGCAACCTAATCAATTAATCGCGTAAGATGTCTTTTTTCGTAGGGAACATTTTGAATCCATTTCTTCCTGAGCTCAACCACTCGTACTGCCAAAAAGAGGGAAAAAATCCTATCCGTTTCTCGATGAGGCACTAAAATTAAGATTTGGGAGAAGATTCAATCTAAATTGTGCGCTATATTTTAAACAGTTTGGCTGTCATGCTTATCAATGGTTAATAAGTCAAATCTGTCATAAAATTTGTGCGACCCTCAAACTTCAGTGGTTAAGCCTGTCAGGCATGTGAGCTTCCACTAACCCACACACACTCGCACGTTAAGCGGCTGATGTCATCAATCAGGCAAATTTTGGTAGTGACATGTCACACCCTTCATTTTGAACAATTGGTTTCGTTTGAGATGAAGGATAAGGCGAAAGTGAGCCTTTTGAATGCAAGTTGAATTCGCTTTTTGGATGTGCTGCTTGCATTGATGCGATATGAATGATACTCAAAGCTTCTAATCGGAAATTTGTGCCATGTGTTCTTTGTCATTTCATACCAACTGATTACTCCGATTCTTAGGGCTGCTAGTTTTGGCTTAGAGGTTAGTGACGGCTTTTAAGTGCCATAACTTTAGGTATAATAATGAAACATCTGGACCGTGATTCCGTTTTTTTGTGAGACTCCGATAGCGAGAGTGCTGAGATTTTGTTACAATCAAAGTAAAAACTTCGATCTTTTTACAGAAAAATGGTGTGAGTAATCGGATCTCAAGTGCAAAAACACTTTGGCCTCACCTCTCTACGATCTCTGGCACCGAAGATGTCTAACGGACGGTCAAAAGAATGACAGTATAGTTGCGGGAGAGATTTTTCTTGTTCTTTCCCGATGGCTTTGTGAGTGGTTGACAAGTGGACAAGTCAAACTCTTGGTTAAACAGTGAATAATTTGGGTGAAAGGTGATTGTCTTGAGAGGTTTTTTGGCTAATATCAAACCGGCTGGTAGCGGTTAAGGCCAGCAGTGGGCATCAAAGCACATTCACTTTATTCATTTGCCATGTTAAGTGCTTGCAAAAGTCCAAATAGATTCCTTTGTGGCCACTAGTATAGCATATGCGTAACCATGTCTTCGCTAGCTGGCCACACCCTCTACAGCCAAGCACTGTCACCCAGTTGTTGATATTTCGAGCTATCTGTGCGCGACAGAAAAAAACACCGTTTGGATAAGCCGTGTGGTTTCAAACACTTTGATATTTTATAAGGTTAAGAATGAGGCTCGCAAACTTGAGACCTGAAGCTTTCGGGTTCCGTTTATGCGCGCTTGACCTAACAATATATCGTAATTTATTTGCCAGGATTGAGGGTGGTATTCTTTCGATTGCAGAAGATGGAACGAAACCACGCTGGCTAGACAAGTACCCAGCAGCCGCTCAAGTTCATGAACACCACGTTGCCCGTTCCGAGGTCTCCAAGATGTCACGCCTTAAGCAGAACTCAAGTCCTGGGAATAACAGCCACCGCGATCCCTATCCTCTGACCTATTCACGCTACACTGTTGCACCGCACCAACTTAGTAATGGCCAATTAATGAAAGGTGGCAGAGGTTTCGGAACCTATCCTCCGGAGGCGACCTACGGTACCTCACAACCAATGATGCCTTCACACCCACCACCACCGACGCAGGTATTGCAGAACAACGTTGGGATATATGAGGAGAATGGACGTGGTGTTTCCGCGACAGTAGGTAGGGAGGTGAATCCAGCCTTGAGTGAGTTCCAAATCAACACGGAACTGTCGAGCCCTCAATACCAAAGTCCTGGTAGGTTAAATAAATTCTGCTCGAACAATAGGAAGGAGAAAATACCATCAAAATATGTTTTGGTAGTCGGTCATAGGGCTTAGTTATGTGATGACTTGATAACCACAAGAATAGTTTATATTTCAAGTCTATATTGTAGTTCGTTCTTGGGTATTAAAGTCTTACCATCATTGTAACCTTTAACTAAAGCCGCATGCCACTTAGGCTTGATATTCTAGGGGAATAAAATTGTTAATTTTTGAGTGGACTTTAGTGTTTTGTGACACGATTTGCAGTGAAGGGGTCCCAGCCTGGCATTTGAGTTCGATTTCTTCTCTCCACTAGCTATTCGATCTTTAAGTAAATTTTGACAAATTCAGTTCGACAACACTGCACAGCATTTTGTATGTTCCTTAAGAAAAATAAGTTTCGCTTCCGGATATCAACTGTCTCTCAAATCAACTTGGAGAAGTGTCATCCGAATGATTCGATTCCCCAACCTCGGAAAAAAGTGCAAAATAAGCGTAGCGTTTTGCATGCTTTCATTCCTCTCATCAAGTGGAATTGGTTTCCTACATCATAAACTCTGAAATGCCGAGAGTTTGGTCAATTTTACCAAAGTATTTACACACAAAAGTACGGGTATTATTTCACATGTCTGTACATTTTTATGCCTTGAAACGTACGAAGTTCTTAAATTTGACTTCAATTACTCCAAAAAGTATTTGACAACAACTATACTGATTTCTCTTGATAAGCCTAGTGTATCGGGAAAAGGGGAAATATGTTAGCTATCACGTATGTCCATCGTCAGTCTTAAGAACCCTGGAACAAAGCAGAGGTAGGGTTTGGTGTTTGTTCCTCCTCGCCACTTTGTTCTCCCCTTACCACTGCCCAGCTTTATGTTCATCTGGGTCCGATTTTAGGTGGCAAGGAGGTGGAGGAGGTATCGTGTTTCTACTTCATTGGCGCCTTCACAGCCAAGGCTAGTGTCGCTTCGGTCGTTTCTGACATTCCCGCAGAACACGAGGCTACCGTAGTTGCCAAAGGCAGACGTCATTTTCAAACCTTCTTGTGAGGGTCGTCGAATGCTCTACCATCCGTAGCATGTCTTTCTTCCGTCATTGTTAGGATTGAGCATTCATAAATGGGAATCAGGGCATTTGTTTCTAAGTATCGAGTTGGCCTTCCGCCACCACCAATGCAACGCCCGAGTCCTTCCTAAAGAGGATTGAGGTCATAGTGCTGGGTCTGAAAACGTATTGCTGACGTATAAAAGGGCCAAAAGGCCATGTCGCCCGGCGGTGGTACAAATACAGAGCCTCCAGTGCCCCTGAAACCAAAATAATGAGTTAAATAAACAAAGCATTACAATATCCTCCTGCCCTCATTACTTAAACCATGATCCGTCCGTCAAATTGTCATGAGCTGACTGTTTTGATGACCTATGTTTTTGACAAGCTTGGCTGCGATCAGGCATCGATTTTATTGACATCTAAGTTGACACCGACATCATCCGAATGAGGAGGAGGCGGTGGGGGGAGGAGGTTTGAAGCGATTGTCGCACTCAAAAGTGCATGGATAAAATGAGTTAAACGTCAAAATATGTGTAATTTTTCTGCAAAACGCTTTCGATTTTCGATTATTTAATCTCTGTGTAGCCTAGTTGTTTACATTGAGTGCACAGAAGTGATGCTACGACCCCTTTTGATCTTTTAGTTCACTCACTTGACGTCAAATTACCGCTTGTTTAACATGCCCCCAAACTTGGGTTTGTAGACGGGGCATTTTTTGAATACGGTGCAACTTTTAGAAGAGGTGAGGGTTCGGTAGAAGAGCGCGATCCACCTAGCTTCCGTAGTATCTTGGATGACCTTCTCGATGCTCTCTGTTGTCATTCCTCTAAGTCGATCTTCGAATGAATTGTCATTGGCCGCGCGAAGTGAATGTAGACGATGTGATGCATTTGCGTGGTAGCGAGACTTCTTTATTTTAGACGAGCGTTTTAAACACCACTCTCTCA
Source organism: Taenia multiceps (assembly GCA_001923025.3). Classification (NCBI taxonomy): domain Eukaryota; kingdom Metazoa; phylum Platyhelminthes; class Cestoda; order Cyclophyllidea; family Taeniidae; genus Taenia; species Taenia multiceps. Next base: position 45,074,813 of record CM010311.1, on the reverse strand, counting down.
AACGTGTAAGTCATTTTGAAGAAGAAAAATACGGTTATGAGGTAGTGCTAAGATCTGGATGATGGCTTAAAGTAATTTCATTTCATGTATCGATCAGTTTCCAAAGGAACGCGTTCGTTAGTTTGATTGTTCTTAGGTTCTTGAAACATACGGGCATGACGGGCCGTCGATCTATAATTATGTGCTATCTTTATGTCAGTCATGGAAACAGTTCACTAAGTAAGATTTCAGTCAGTATAAAGGGGGGCATTGTCTGCACATTGATTGCTAAAAAACCGACATTATTTCAATTACCAACCTTTCATAGACCGCCGCGGTACGTTATCCTCAGCGAATGCCTTCCTTCTGGAACTTTAGCATAGCAGCTGATCAGCAAAATGGGGGTTAATAGTTTTGACGCGTGCTTGTCAAAGAGTTGCCAATTTGGAGCTTTAGTTTTTCTTGAAGATTGGATAGAAGTCTGGGAGTGTTAAAAAGCCATTGGTGTAGACGGTATTAGAGGGACTCAATTTTACTAGCGTGGGTCTTAATCGAAAAAGGCTAGGTAGCCCAGACAAAATCATTTTACGGCAAAAGCTGGGTCACATTTTTTATGTGCGACATCCACATCTCCAGCAAGTCAATTTAGAATCTCTTAACTTAAGTGACTATGGTATTTTTTTAGATTGTGTCGTACTTACAAATCCCCTAGCCGACGAGAACGCGCGCCAGAAGAGTTCTACATGGGATCAAAACATTACCAACAACTTTACCCTTCCCATCTCCAGCTCTAATTGGCTTCAACCACACTCCGGTTACCACACCTCCCAATTCCAAAACGGCGGTATGGTCCTACTGGACTCCTTCAACTCAGAACACTCACTGCTCTCGAACTTACAGTTTCAAGAACGGACCACCTTTGGCTCTCTCGACGCATACACAAGTCTGCCACTGACGGGGAGCCGATCTGGAGCCTCCTCAGGCTCCACAACCTCACCATCTGTCGCCTTCTCGGTGCCGAACTTTGGCAGTTGCTGCTCGGAACCCATACAGAGGAATTTCGACTCACATGCCTTGAAGCCGACCACCTTGGAGTGGATCTCGAAGTCGGAAGTGGAGCCGGGAGGCGCGTATCTGCAGGATTTGTCGCCTTTCGGAGTGAGTTATGGTTTTGAGTTCTTGTTGTTCTTCACGCCACATAAATCAAAACTATCATAAACTGCAACATAGCATTATTTTTCTAACTTTCATTCTAATATCTGGCAACAAGCTATTCTACATGTTTACCAGTCGCCCTAATCAGACATTTCTGGATGGGATTTCGTTAGTACACATCGAGATTTGTACGCACATAGACGAGGTCATTTATTTTACTCTTTCACATTTTAGAGCAAGATGTTGGGCTCCGAGACATCCGGCTTGCAACAACCTTTGCTATCTTCTGCGGAAGGTTAGTTAACCTTCGCTCCACTTTCATCTTTGACGACTATGGGGATTGTACCCTATCTCGGCTGGTGGTTGATCTTGTTGCGGGAGTTCTTTAGTCTTTTTTCCCGGGTAAAGTTCATGTAACTGCAAAAGAAAAATGAGCAGATCAGCTTTGACATTGAGATTAAGAAGACGCCTCACCTCTATCCCATGTTTCGAACTGCTCAAAGCAAAATGTGGAAATATTTCACACCTCCGACGTCCTTGAAACATTTCAAAGTTATTTGTTTGTCAGAAGCATCAAGTTCTTTGTAGTAAAGCCTCCTCTGTAATGTCACCTCCACATTTTTCTCCAACAGATGATCAGTGGTTCAACCGTCTGACAACAGCATGGAGGACTGCGTGGCGGGACGGAGTGTTTCCGAACCCCTCTCAAGTGCGCCTCTGTTTGGATCTGGATCAGACATTGACAGAGGGCGCGGAGGATTGGCGCTTGACGTTTGCAAACCTCTGGAGCGACCTTCTTCTCCGTCGTGTTGCTGATTTCGCTTCTGGTCTATTTCACACCTCCCACTCCAAATCCACTCCTGACTTTCAGCTCTCTTCTGCCCTCCTTGGATGGATATTCGAAGTATCCAAAAATCCGTCACCACTGTCTTCTAAGATTTGCTCCATTAAAACTTATACGCTCCGTTTTCACTCATGCGTTATAGAACCGTCTGATAAATTGTGTTCCGATAATACTGGCCTGTGCGCTTCTCCGATCCTCGGGGTCGAATGGAACGTCTTCTTCGCCAGCTCTGCAGTCGCAGAATCAGCAGAATGACATTGATGACGGTGGATCGTCGCCTCGTTCACCGAGAGACTGTGAGGCCTCGTCGGGCGGAACTTCCTATTCTTCGCCTCGCGCTAACGAGGGCGGAAGAGCTAAAACACCGACATTGTCGGTGAGCTTCCAGGTAGCACCGCAGCATCATGTCTTCATCAGCCTCTCACGGTTGAATGCTAAGTTGGCAGAGACCTACACCACCGCCTCTTATCCCATGCTCCAATACTTGGACGCCTATGTTTGCGAACTGAATAAATTTTTGACTGGGCAGACCCTCCTTCTCGGTGCGTATATGGCTGTCAAACTCACCGAACCACCTACTCCAGGAGAGCTCATGCAGGTTTGTCGCCCCATGGCAATGTTTAAAAAGTCAGTTAAATCGGTCATAGGTCGAGGTGTAAATTAGGATAAGTTAGCAGGATTTTTAAATCATTCCTAGAAGCCAACACTGATTGTACGGCTTTCTGGTGCTTATATTTATTGCATTTACTGTTCTGTCATTGTTGTAAGCACAATTGTACTTTTTTTATTGCTCAATCGGTTTATTTTAAAGATTGAATGAAAGTAACGATTGACAATGAAAGGAAATGATAAATGATACTTCTAATGGTCTAATTTAGAAATAATTATTTTCCATTAACGTAGTATCAAGTGGCTTGAGACGCTTTAATTGTTTTATTTAATAGCCTCGCTCGCTATTGGTCAGCTACAGAGATTTTTTCTGTTCACGAACGCTGAATTCCATTTAAGTAGTTTAGAAAACTCTTTTGGGCAATTTCCAAACGCTATAGTAATGATGCCTGACTGATTTTTGATTTTGACTGCATCTATTTATCTTTGTGAGTGTACCACCTTAAAAATAATTAATTTAAAAAAGGCCACCAATCATGCTTTTTCACCAAATGATTGGTTAATTGTATCTTTGGTATTTGTCAAAACAATCATGTGAATGATACAACGCTTACTTTGCGACCGTCCAATTTGTAGAATCCTTGGCTAATTTAATGTCTATCGAAAGGTTTTTTGGACCGCCAGAAGAACTGCGCTTTCCCCACCTGGTCAATTTTAGCTGTTAGCCAACTACCTCAACTACCACTTTAATGTCTATCGAAAGGTTTTTTGGACCGCCAGAAGAACTGCGCTTTCCCCACCTGGTCAATTTTAGCTGTTAGCCAACTACCTCAACTACCACACTCCATAAAATGCCGTCATGACAGCAAATATGATACTAGCCTTTTTATTACCTTTTCATCATTCAAAAGGATTATCAGGTTTGTGGAATGCTTTATGAAAGTCATGGAAATTTTTCATTAATAACAGGCCTCTACGATCTGGTGCTGTCTATCAATTGAGTAATTAGCCCTCCTACAAGTGTGCAGTGGTTCCCGCCACTTCCATCTGGTAATTTCTGTTGAGCGATTCCACTTGAAGTATGAGCCATGTTGTGATTAGTTTAAAGTCTACAAGCGGTTTTAGCAATGCGTCCACAAACCACATTCAGGCGCTAAGTAGGCCTTAATAATTCTGTCTCGTTTTGCATCCACTTGGTATTAGCCACGATGATATAACTCAATTCTTCTAAAAGCTATAACAATTGTCATTTATTGTTAAGTTTTGACCTTTGTGTAGCTGGTGCTACCTATTTTCTTTTACTCATCAGATTTATTTTACGCGTCACTTATGCTAATTTTTGTGTCCTATGCGGTTATCCTATCTACTTATTTCTTGAAGTGAAGTACCTATTATTGCTTTAGAACCCCCCATCGGATGCAGACGTGCAGCAGATCCGCAGCCTCAACGTAAAGTTTCTCCACCTCTTCGGAATGGCCGCAGACCACGTAGCGTCCTCAATAGTGAACGGAGAGGTTCGCGACTCCCTGCAGACCCAGACCAAGGCTATGGACGATGCCATTTGTCGGCGCACGAAACTACCAGATTTTCTTAGCTGGAGTCGTCGGTTTGACGAGAATATGAAATCTCTGCTCTACGACATCTGGAACACTAGTCGGCACCAGTCACAGGCCTCTATATCACCCGGTCTGGCTGCATTTTGCAGCGACTCCAGTCAGTCACCACTGAAGCTCCTTCACCTTCTCTCCGGCCCTACTTCCGACGAGGCCCTCGATATCGGGTAACGTGAGTTCCGGAAGGATGTACAGATTCGCGCCGCATGTACATACCGTAATCATCAGGCGCCACGACAATCACCTAGGATGCCAAAAATCAGCACTACAAATAAGCAATGGAATAGGTCAACAAAGCCGCCTTCATTGCGATAGCAGCCGCCAGTGCCTTTGAAAGGCAAAAAAAACAAAAGTAACAATACAATACCTTTTTGTCTGTGTAATTATTTTGCTCAAGTGCGCGCCCCCGTTTGTGAGCTCGTTTTAACCAGAGCGCTAACAACTTTGTGAGGCTTATTGGTAGACCCATCGCCTCCTTCTTAATCCCTCTTTTTTTTAAAGAAATAAACAAATCTGCTTTGCGCGATTACCATCGCACCCCAACTTGTACCTTTCAAGGTTGAAAAGGAAACGGATATGCAAATGGATGTGCGAGGAGGCACCAATCATGAGCACCAAATCACCTAACTTTGATATTTTTACTTATCAAGCTTCCTCTTGTCAATGTGTACCTCACAATCACCCCACTCTCCTTGCTCCGCCCCACTTTGCTGCATTAATCTCCTTCCTATGCCCAAACCCTTAACAGAGCAGCCACTCTGTCTGAAGAAGTGTGGTGAATACAAGCACATCGGCAGCTTTGTTCTGATGCAAGGCGTGTCTTCTTCCCTAATTCTTTCTTTCAACCCTAGTGGACGTTTTTACCATTGCCGATTTAGAATGCAGCCTTCTAGATAGACAGGTAGCTTTTTGGCATACCAAACGTTGATCAGAGGCCGTGTCAGATGTACTCCAAGGATACTCTTCAATTGCCAGTCAAACCTAGTGGATGAAGCTCCAACTCGCCTTCTTCTGGGATGCATTTGAATTTGACCCTGGTACTGAGGGTGCAGAACCTCTTCCCAGATTGTGGTACTTGGTATGGTTCGTGGCGGGAGAACACTGTCCAAAGCCGGTTGGAAAACAACCTTGGTGATGAGTCGCAAAACGGTGGCTCATCGTGCTCTAGAAGACCACCTACTCCTAAATCGGGATCGTTAATTACGGGTTGCTACCGGTTAATTTGAAGATCAACAAGTCAAGGGCAGCTTTTAATCCCACTTAGGATAAGTGATGATGGAACAGTTACTTTATATGCATCCAATGGATAGGGAATATTGTGAAGCTACTGAACAATTGAGTCCAGATAAAAAGGTTAGGGAAGTTATCCATTTACGGCTTCTTACTGACTTGGAATAAGGGTGGGCTCTATTGCAAACAATTTTTAGATAGAAGAAGGTGACATCGGTTACCTTCGAGAGACAGCAATTAGTTCTTTGAGGTGCTTCGTTATCAGAAACAATCAGCCGTGAGGAAGTTATCGACAAATGAAAACTTTCCCACCTGCAAATCACCGAAAGTACTATGGAAACTGGTGTTTAAGTGTCAACTTCTCCTTCAATAGTTTGCAAATAAGTGGCTGTTCTACACCACCGGCAGCTTCCTAAATTCGCTCATAATCTGCATACGATGAAAAGCACATTCGCAACGGTATGATAATTTGGATGGCAGGATTTGTGCTTCGGACATGGGTGGATTTTGGTTACAGTCAAAAAAAAAAAACGCAAGTGATATGTATCATTGAAATTTTAGAACCTTTAGCTGTTTTACAACTAATCACCGGTTCCAAGGAATTTGATAGAGAAGACTTACTTGTTGAAGGTACAGTGCACAATAAAAATTAGGCTTTTATCAAGGTTAACGTCCTTTTCGGAGGGACGCAGAGGTGGTGGAACTACGTGGTGAGCCGAATTTGGCGGCCTGTGACCTCATGCGATGTGTAGTGCTTTGACAGCCTGTTTAACTCTGTTTTCGGTTAGGTGAATACTTAACTCTCCGCTGATTGTGCTTCCGCTCATTGGCATATTCACAGACCACATCAGTAGTCTTAGCTCCTCCGTGTGCTTGTAGCATATCTTCTGCCACAACAGTGTGAATTCTCATGGTTTTAAGGAAAAAAGTGGACGAATAAATGACCCTTTTAACATAACTCTCCAGTATTTGTTAAAATATGTCCAAATTAAATTTAAAATTGGATGGGTTGGGCGTTTTGCTACAATACCTAAAAGATGTTTTAGCGGATGCTTAAACATACCAGTAGACTTGCTATTGGTGGAAGGGCATGATTACATCCTTTTGACGCTTCGAGTTCGCTTAAATTTAAATGTTTTTATTGTAAATCAAATCCTTTTTATTAATCTTCCTTTAATTGGCTGTCAACGAGTAAGTGAATTCCATCTTATAAGAGTACCATTAACCGTGGTTATTTTCCGAGATAAGCTTAAGCGTAGGCTGCAAAAACAAATAGCAACTAAAAAAAACTTGAGTTTTAAATGTGATCAAGTATTGGTACTGAATTGGACAGAGAACTGCCTTTCCTACTTGTTTTATTTAAGTCCAGTTTAATTTCCTGTCGCTCGTGTTACGCAGCGCCTCAAGTAAAAGTTTGGGGCCAAATAGGTTTGGAATGAGCTGATGGTAATGTAGCGATACGCAACAAGTTGCCTAAGTCCTTGACAGGCATTATGGCCCAAACATTGAAGAAATATATTTAGGTGAAGATAGCATCAAACAACCTCGCATCCAATAGTTGGCGAGGCGGCACCCCCCATAAATCTGCTAAGGCGTAGCGTCACCGTGGGAATCCAATTCCCCTTGGTGATAAAATCAAGGTAAATTATGACTTCTAGTTGGAAAAACAACAAAGAAAAGTTGCTCTTTTGCTTCTAACTGAAACACTGTTCACCACTGCAAGCGAGATGGCTATCTAAATTTCTTTTGTTTTACGACATTAATGCTCCCAAATAATCTGGCAACTCCAAAGGGAGTGGTTTTTATGCATCTATGTATGTGCTATTTAAAACATAAAAATAGCCTTACTTAGGCTTATATTTACGAAAAGTTTTACACTGAGAATCAACGGGAGGGGAGGGAGGATTTTTAAAGAAGAACGGAAACAAAGTACCAATTACGTGGCAATGAGAGGGAGGTATTTTTCCAATCGTCTTGCGTCAGGACTCGTACCCTACAGCAAAGCCGTTTTTCAGGGTGGCCAGGCGGTAAATTAAGTGCTTTGTTCGGAGCTTGGCGACGAAATTTTTGAACCACTAAAACCAATATGCGAACTTCAAGCATGGGCTTTAGAGGCAGTGGGAATCCCACTCAAAAACGTTCAAAATGTATTTTTACTACTGCTCTTTTATCAGTTCTATTGCATTAAGGTGGATATAATATTTATCAGTTTTTTTTCTCTAACAGTGAGATATTAGATGCATTTGATAGTCCTTAAATGCTGATACCTATGGTTGGGTGTTCCCCAGATTAGCGTTGCCATGGCAGCACTGGTTTTGTGAAATGACGCATTGTTCATTCATCCGAAAAATTTTGTAGTCGATTCAAATTATAAAACTGACCTGAATCCAAGAGGATAAGTGTAACAGGATTTTTTCTTTCTTCCTCCTCATCCCTTTCTACCTTACTGGCAGAAAACCGAGCTCTTCTAGGCATGGTTTTATTAAAGGAGAAACGGTAGGTGGGGACGTCCAGTCTACGTGTATGCATGGGTTCATATTGGAAATGAGTACGCAACAGAATGACCAAAGTTTGGTCAGTTTACTCAAATCACATCACCCCATATTGGGAACTTGCCTTACCAAATGACCAATGAATGGTTTTGACAAGCTATTGTTTTCTCAAAATATTTATACGTGGCTAGATAGACATTGAAGCATTATTTTATGCTTATCCAGCATCAAAATAATTGAGGAATGTTAAAGCAATCATGATCCTCTATTGCCGTAGCAACGCCGCCACAATTTTACTTTTAAGTCATCGTTAAGAGTCCCTTAATTGTGGCTATGGTAAATTACAAAGCAGATCTTGTTCTAGTATCTGCAACCAAAATGCCATATTTCCACGGGTTTAAAAACAAAGATAACACTTGACTGTTACATTGAACAAGTGGTGTCCTCCTTTCATTGTTCTTAAGTAGATTAGGTAGTCATTTTTTGAGGACCTGCAGAGAGAGACCTATCACAACTTTGAAAGTCACACTGATGCCATAGCTGTCAGATAAAAGACTCTCACATGAAAACTCACATGATGAGTGCATAATTATGCAGCTTAATCTTAAAGAGTGTGAATTTAAATTGCCTATATTTAAAGCGGAGCTACCTAAACACCTCTGAGGTTTGCCATTAAGGTCTTAACTTTGTAAATAACTTTCAAGAATTGGCATCTACAAGAATATAATTCACTTTGGTAATCCAAGAGCACAGTTTACTTTCTGACGCCTATTGGAATAAAGGTGGCATCGTTCAACTCTTCATTATGTTTCTGCCAGTGCTTGGGGCTCCGCTTTTGAAATTTTCGCTGACTGGCATGGCCTCCAGGCCATGCCAGTAGCACCTTATCTGGTATTATGTCTTCTCTCGTCCTCAGAGAAGGCTCTAGATGCAATAAAACATTTGCTACTGTTCGCTAGACATTATGTATCTATTCTAATTAAGTACTCTCAGACTGCCTCCATTCCTAGTAGGATAGGTGCATCCCCTTGGGCTTCAAAAGGCATAGTGTCTTAAAATTTTCCATCAAAATGATTACTATTTGTCTAATTAAACCGGACAACACATTTAAATATGCTTATTTTAATTTTATGGTTCCCTTTTAAATAACTCACATTCGGTTCTTCGAAAACCTTAGGTAGTTTTATGTCTGCTGTTCGTAAAATGTCGATGATCAAGATCTAGTATTTTGTGAACAACCCTCAATTGTACCTTTCTATTGTAAACAGGATGATTTACGATTAGATTTGATTCCAAGTTGGGAAATCCAAGGCACGATAACCTTGCACCGCAAGATCTGGACTGCATTCAGTAGAGTCCTCTACATCCATATCTTCCAACTTTTGACTTTCTCCTGCAATCGTGTACATTATGTGGTAGGCAGCAAGTTACAGAAACCATCAAGGAATTCCTAAACGCCGCTAGTATACCATCAGCCAAAAACCCAATGGAACTTGCAACTTCTGCTGCCAACATGACACCATCTTAACACGTGAGTGAAGAAAACACTCAACCATAATCTCATCACACTGATGCGGTAACCCGGCTTGGGGTCTTAATAAAGGACCCTTTTTAAAATATTTAAAGGTCATTAACTTAAGCTGAATACGAAAAGGTCAATAATTGACTTGCGACTTTTAAAAAATTAGTATTGCTCTAATAGAGAGATGTAGTATTGTAAATATGGTTCTATCCCGTTGAACTATTTCAGGAGCAAATGACTTGCACAAATCTTTCCAAAGACATCCAACTCTCTCAAGGAATTACAACACGTTTGTTTAAACGTGCGTCTTAGATGAGAGGCAGTCGGTGAATATGATCCTTGTGAAGGGTGGGACGCTCTCTGCCCAGAGTGCAGAGTGCCTCGAGCAGGCTTGATTATCCAACCCGTCAGCTCGTCCCCTGAATGCAAGCTTTGAGGTGGAAAAGAACAATGTAGGGTTCAATACAATGAATGCTGCGTGGATCGAGAGCCGCCCAAAGAGAGGAAAACCTAAATATAATTGACTAGTAAAATGATGCTACCCATTCTCACCTGCGACCTTTCGTTCAAATGATTGACTACTTGTACAATGACTATGAAACAATTTCTTTCACACAATCATTTAAATCGCATGGAAAACAGTGGTTTTCTTTACTGAGCTATCAAAAAATTGTGCATCATACGGTAATACTTTACATTAACGATGAAGTAGATTTTTTACTGCTATCTGCTTTGACACTGTGCAATCAGTTACTTAATAAATTCAGTAGGTTTCTGTATGATGAACTGCAGGGAGATCTGAAGCGATTCAAGGAGGCAGGCAGGGTAAATATGTTATCAAACAAAAGAGGAAGTCAAAAATCAGTCCAAGTTGTTTCAAAGATAGGAGCTTTAATCTTCTTTTGAGTTCTTGATTTACGCTATCCTTCAAATCAAGTTAATGATCTACTCCATTGCTTTAGCAACCACTTGACCACGTTCTCGAATATCCCTTGGTTCTCAAGTCTTCTCCTGTAGAAATACAGTCAAATCCTTTGCTTCTTAAAATCTCAAATTACAAATGCTCTTATTGGAGATTGACCAGAATAACCCATATTCTCTTATCTATCCATCCCAGCAACCTCAAAAACCATTCTCGAGTCCTCCGATTTCCCAAGTTCTTCCTCTCCTACGTATCCGAACTGTCCCATTTTGTTAATGGCAACTGATTGCTTTATTAAATATTCCTGTTTTCAAACCTAAAGGTCTCCTAGATCCTGCCTGGACTACTTCCAATTTTAGATCACCTAACCTCATTGTCAAAACCCAATTACATCCTCACATGTCCCCTATTTTCTGCATTGCCTGAAAAGTTAGTCCAAAGATATGGACCCCTAGAATACCAAAATCATTCTTGCCCAACCAGCAGTTTTTATCGCCATTTTATTTAACAATTTCTTTGCCTAGAATCATTCCCATGTTATCCTGCCGTATTACCGATATTCAAAAAGACCGCCACCTAGAAGTAGTATGCTAAATCCGTCTCTCCGATCCTTTTGGGCTTCAAAAGCAAGAGTAATTAACAATTGGGACGAACTATGCCTTAGCATGTACTTCTCCCCGTGACGCAGCAGCGGTAGCAGCAGCAGCAGCATTGGCCAAAGCGATAACACTATCAATGCGACGCGCCTTTGATGAATTGCGCAAATGGGGAGAGGAGAGGCGCGGACACGGACACGGGGCGCGTAGGCTTTGAAAAAGGGACAAATTGCCGCCCAAAAAAAGGCTGAATGTGCATGTACGGCAAATGGAACAGCCCGTTTCATGAATAAAGGGAGCGTCATTTGTGCTAATCCCCCGAACCACATCAATCACTGAGCTAGTATCTGCATCACCTGATATATGCATCATCTTTTGTTCCACACCTGTCACCTAGGTTTTCCTTTGCAGTCAAATTTATTCCTCTTTTTACTGTTGGTGTCGCTAACGTGTGATGCTGGAATACAAAGGCGTCAAATATTGAGGAAGTGTTTTGGTGTTTAATGAATCACTATTCTTCATACTCTAAAAACAATTTACGATTCTTGTTAACCATCAAAATTTATTACCTTTAAGCCCATTGATAAGCTTACGTCTTCACTCTCCTTGATGTAGTCGTAACTGCCTCGAGAGACATCAAGAAAGCTCCCATTAATCTTGGAAGCAGATACAGAGCAGGGATTGGTGGAGATTAAGACATTACAGAATTCCTCTCTGAGTGTTCACTTAACAATCATGTTGTCAAATTTTGGCATAATTTGGTATAACTTTTAAGGACTGTTCAAAACGAATCTCACCTCTTTGCATTGTGTACACCCTCACAACCCGAGCGTGATTACACAAATCCAATTCGCCTGACGAGGTCAAACCTTAGGTAAATTGAGTTATTTACTTCTCTACAAAGTGTACGTGTGTGGTAGCATTAAATTCCAAATTGTCCTGTTTACATGTCTTTTAGGCCTTACAAGATACCGTTTTATCTGTCCAATGCGATGGACATAATTGCTGTGTGCGTCCGAGTTGAGTAATCATTGAAATGAAGTAAAAAAGCAGTGTTTTTTGCACTATCCCATGAGGAGTTATTTTTATCTATCATTTCTAGGCATTTAATCTTTTAGCCAAGACAGGGCCACGATTTGAGCAGTTAGATGATACCTGAACAGGCCGATGGACAAGAAGCGGAAAGGGCATTTAATAAGGACTGCTCACTACAAATGCATTACCGCTCAATTGTTCCCTGTAAACGATAGACACAAAAACAAGCAGGTCCCACTATAGCAAAGCAAAGCGATTTGGGCTTGTGATGGGCTATTCTTCACGCCCTTCTTAATTCCGAAATGAATAAACTCGGGATTGGCAGAGACTAACCGACAGATTGATGTATGAATGGATGAGAAAAGGACACGAGGTGGATAAATTACTAGGTAGATGCATGGGCAGGTGGATTGATCTAACAAATGATGGAAGTAGAATTCCTAAAGTTCGCCTAGTATGTGGAAATTGCTGGTTTCTTTAAAATTAAGATACTTTTGACTATTTTTCCGACTGCTATAGCGCCTTGCATTTGTCATTACCTAATCTCATTGGCTCAAAAGGAGAACAGGGCATTGGACAGCAACAAGACCACGTTTATTCTGCTTATCGTGGCTTTAATGACTTAGTAATTACAAAAGGGCAAGCAAAATCACCACAGCCGGGCGAACCAACCAAACCAATTGGTGGTGATACGGATGCCTGTCAGTAGCCATAATAGGGGCAACAATAACGATATGAGCAATTGAGGCAACAGTAGTCCAAACTATGGTATCTGAAAGGCAGAAAAGGCAGTAATTAGCTCAAGTGGAGGTGTTTTTAAGAGACATGGAGAAAGGGGATGAGGTAGTTCCTGCCCTCCTTTTTCCTTCGACTCTCTCTTCTAGCCCAACTAGTGTTTGGTATGAGATCTTTCACAAGTGAGATGGGACGATATGAAGTATGCTCTCTTGAATATGAGCTCTTGCATAAGCAAGAAAAGGATTTTCTCCCCACCAATTGACCAGTCCTGACAGTTTGTGATCGACCTCATCAGCATTATCGTGACGACTAAGGAGGAGAGGAATAAGAAGACGAAGGTTTCCTGCTCTCCTCCGACTAATGTTGATTTGCACCAGGCAGATAGACGAATGGATAACTAGGTCCCGGTAGTAATTGGAATTCAGCTTTTGATAATTGGCTAATTCCTAGTGGTGAATTGCGTCTGTGGTATGCCACACACAAAGGGGCTGTAGTCTTCTAGGCGGTGCCTTAGAAGTGTGAGGTAGATACCACATTGTTTGGAGACAATCACTGACATGATGATTTGCTCATCGGAATGTGCAGCACTGAAGCTATTTCCCATCTTACACCAGTTGTCAGTTTACTAGCCAACTTTGAATCTTTCAAGTATCCATTAATGAATGTGATTGAGACCCATTTGTCATCTGAACTCAACTCTCTTCTACCTGCGAGGTGTTCCAGACATCTAAATAACAAGCACCCTTTACCTTGTGATTGCCCAAACAGAGAGCGTACCGCATAGAACATCGAGGATGCTGCCCATGGCAAGGTGGAGTTGTAAATCTAACTGTATGGGCTAGTAGACCACCATCTTAGTGTTACGATGCTCAGTCCATGACATTTATGGTAATGGCTACCTTAATCCTTCTAATTTTAGAATACAGTCATTTAAGGACTCAAATGTCTCATAAATTCCCCACATTTTAATTTCCACCAAGGTTATAACTAGTTGCTAGTTATTCAATAAAAATAACATTTGGCCGGTCCAATACAAATTTTCTGTCTTCAGAAGACGTCCCGTGGACATTCTTCCGTGAGGTAATGTTTTGAAAAGCGAGTTTGTTTCGAACAGTTAGTCACTTTACTAAAAAAGTTTTCTATTTTTAAAGCTGTCAATTAGCCTGTAAGCTTTAGGTGTGCTCCAGTGATGAGGCTAAGTCTGTGGGCGACCTTCAATCTCTCCCCTCACGGACGATGCATGTTCCCTGAAAGCAGCCAACCAGTCAGCTAACCGCGTAGGCTTCCTACGCAGTCAAAACATAGCTTGTTCTCCTGCTCTCCTCACCCCCACCTCCATCCCCTTCAGCCTTAGCTATATGCAATTGGTAGCGTGAAGGTCATCTTGACCTTGCCGCCGTCGTTCAGTCTGGCGCGGGCCAGATTGTGCCTTTGACAAAATCGGCATTGTCAAGATCATCTCCGCCTAGGGGGGAAGGGGAGTAAGGGAGAGTCGTCAATCATGTGCCAGCGAAAAACACTTCATCGCCAGCGGTAGGAATGGGTGGAGTGTCACCCTCACAATCGGTCTGTGCGTAAGTTAAGAGGAGGCGAAGATAGGGTGGCTCTTTAGAGTTAAGTATCACGCGCATCACTCTCACAACTCAGATGGAAGGAGGGTGAAATCAATCGTATAATTTCATCATCGTATTAACGTAAAAAAGCTCGTGTGCCATCAGATTGGCGAACCCCAGAGAATATAATTTTTTCAAATCAAAATATTGTTGCCCGCACTCCCTTTTTTACCTTGCCTAAGAGAATCTTATGTTTTGGGTGTTTAATGGAGGAATAGTTGTTAAAAGGTTTAGTTTTCAGAGAAGAGAACAAAAAAAACATAGGTAGTGGTTTAATTTTGGTCGTTAACTACCCAAGCTAAGTGGACCGACGTCAGGTGACAAGGGAGATGGGGAGGGGGGAGAGAGAGAGCCTATAGTCCCTGTTTTTGTTTTTTCCTAGCACTATGCCATGGGCTGATGGAGCGAAGTCTCAGGGCTACAAAATTACCCTCACTGGACAGTAAAATGTTTTGCATGACTCAAAAAAAAAACGCCCACGCAAATTGTCATCAGCTTGAAAGCATTTAATTCTGCCTTGCAAGTAAGTAAATGACCTTGCAACTTGGCTTTATGCGTAATGTAGCAGTCTGCCCCTTTCACACACACACACACACACACACACACACACACATATATATATATATATATATATATATATATATACACGCATGTGTTCGCTGACATTTCTTTTTCAATGGTGAATTGTTTGAGGAGGTGACACTACCATTTTCCACCTCATCCTTCGTTAGACTTAAGCAATTACCCTTTAGTTGAATGAGGTCATTTTGGTCTAACAGGTGGTGTTTAACTTTTGACGGTCACAAAACTTCATCGCGGGGCTATCCCTGTCAGTGGCACATGTCGCTACTAATTTCTTCTTTCTAAGTAGTACCGGGGATTTTTGACAAGCATATACAGCACCTCACAAGGTGAATTTTCTACCATTTACATGATTCTGCATAGATTGAGTTTACTAGTGTTCTTGATCATCTAGATAAGGGAAAGTCGTGGTGAAACTTTCTCACAGAACAGCTTCAAGATCCGTAATCGCTTAAACAGGCTCAGGTGAGGTTACTGGAGGCCGTTTGGGCACTTTTGGTGCTCTCTTTTATGCCAGGCTGCTAAAACCAAACACAATTTTATTTTACTGGATATTAACAGTCAAAAACGTCCTAAAATACCAATAAAACATTCGTATCCCAAATATAACTAAGAGATGACTTAAGGCAGCATTAAGACAACGAAAATGACTCCTACAACGTGGAATGGATATTTTGATAACTCTGTATGAAAGATGAGATAGGTTATAAATTATTCTATAAATGTAATAAACATGTTTTCACGTTAAATTCCTGCAGAAAAAATCTATATCAAAGCCCATGCGAATACTATCCATCTTCCACCTCAACGTCAATCGTATGTATCAAAGCACTTATATTATATCCCCAAAAGGTTGCAAATTGTAAGCGAATTCGACTCTTGAACAAAGTTTACATGGCTTTAAAGTCTGACTTCTCCATAGACTACAGTAGTCTTCGTTAATTCAGCTCACAGCACCATAAACCGAAAGAAAATTAAACATTTGCTCGACAAATCATGCAAAACTTTGGTTAGTGAATACCTCCGAACAAGAATGGTCGCCGCCTACTTATCAACGAAAGATGCGTCTGTTACTACGGTTGGAGATCATTAGACAGATGGTCCAATTGTTTGAGTAAACACCTACCCACCTTATGCAGCTCTCCTCCGCTCTCGCCTCCCCTCTCTTGTCCACCTTCATTCTGTTAAGCACCAGTTGCTGCTCATTCCATCCTTTCGTTTCGTGGACAGAAGTTATGCAGTACTGACATCAGAAATCTTACTTTTAGCACCAATGTTTAGCGATACGTCCTGTATTTTTACCCTCCACGTAGTAGTCACCCTTTCCATGTTTCGCGACGACAGCAAGCATTTGACAGACACATAATCGCATACAAGCACATGACTTTCTCGGCCGGTACTACTAGTCCGCAGTAGTACATTTGTACAGGCCACGGAATTAAAACGCTCAACTTGAATAGAAGCCTCATGGTACTTCTCTCCCATAATCTAAAATCGAGTACACTTCATATTTTATCTAGAGCAGTGTTTACCGTTCTCTTTTCAATACTATAATTCTAATCATTAAAATGAGAAACGGGTCATGCATTTTTATAAAGGTATGGCTAACTTTTTAAGTCTTTTCTACGCCGTTTAAATGGAGCGTCAAACTCCTATTGGCTTATGTTAAGATGTAAGTTCAAAAAAAAGTAAACATGTTTTCCTACTAAAATGATCCCCTCTGTGCAATTCGTTTATCTACCCTATCGTTTTGCAAATTAGTTATTCGTAAATACAATAGGTGAAGGTGACAAATTAATTTTCCATATCCTCTCCTAATTTTGAACTTTCAAATCTCGCATGAACACAGTACAGCCAATAACAGCATGCAATGGGAACATTTGTTTTCATCAGGCTATTTCGGTTGAGTTCAGGAGTCACGGATTTGACAGACGCTGTCCAGTGCTATTGGTGGTCATTAAACAATTCGAACTGCCAAGGCCAGCTCCATCATTTCAATCGTTTGTTTGAGCAGCACAAGCCAACCTCCTGTTTTAACCGAACTGATAAAGCGCATTTTATAGCTCCCTCGCTCTCTGATGTTGCGTCGCAATTGCGCGAACACCAAAAGCCCAGTCG
Organism: Taenia multiceps; assembly: GCA_001923025.3. Lineage (NCBI taxonomy): Eukaryota > Metazoa > Platyhelminthes > Cestoda > Cyclophyllidea > Taeniidae > Taenia > Taenia multiceps. The sequence continues at coordinate 45,057,765 of CM010311.1, read as the reverse complement.
CAATTAAAATATCCGCTCATTTTCGTACTGCAGAATAGCATCCATTTGAGAAGTGCACCTTGCCAAAAAAAATGAACGAGGTGATGAATAAATTTTATTTTAAATCGGTTTTGGGAAAGCGATCAAAATCCACTGGGAAACAGTAACCTGATGGTTTCTCATTAGCATGGATAACTATCTAACCTGAAATCGAAACTTTTTTATTCTCCGGATATTTCTTTCAACTTTGTAGTGATAGACAAATGAAGGAGAGTGTTATAGTCTTCTCACTCTTGTGCGATTCAACCTTCGATAAACCGTCCATCGGCATACTCATTTCAAAATCTAAAGGTACTCAAACGGATTCATGCGCTTCCTTACAATAATAATAATAGCAATAATAATAATGGTAATAATAATAAGTACCAATGGAAGGTATCTCAATCGTCTAATTTTATCCCTATAGCAATACAGTCCATGATCCCTAATTCCTTCCTAACTGCACACAAGGCTGCAACAATTTTCACTTGCAAACAACTTTTGCCCTGAGCACGTGGGAAAAAAAACGTAGATCCAGACACCTCCGTTTCCATCTATCTACCCGGTTCACTCTTATTTCCCAACTATCTATTCAATTTCCCATATGATCATGTAGTTGTCGAATACCAATGCCAAGAAAAAGTGATGATCAGTTCATGAGGATGTATCACGAAGGAAAAGTGGAGAACCAGAGTTAAGTAGTCTCCCCCTTCCTTATTTCCTTCCCCATTCCACTGACTTATTAGTCCTGATTGCTTCTAATTGGTATCAAACTATATTTCAAATCTTTCACAATTTTGATTATGACAGTCATAATCATTTCTATAATTCCGTTGATGACGCTGATCAGAAACTGTCAAGGTTGATCAATCGGTCGGAAAAAAAAGGTCTTCCTTATTCGTACTGCCGCAAATCTCATGAGGAGATATTATTACTAAACTTTAGTTAAGATGGGAGGAAGGAGGCGAGGGAAGGGCGAGACTTTTCAACCTTTGACATTGGTAGCAGACAATCACATAATCATATGCGAACTGGAACGGGCTGTTGGAAAATATGAGTGCATCCCTTGTCAGGCTTCCCCGATTCAAATTTTACGCGAAGATTAAAAAATTCAGGTGTCGTCACCTCCACTACTATTTAGCTATTAACCTTTCCTTACATTAACTACAAAGCTATTTTAACTCCAACGTGATGGTCCTGCTCACCCCCTAGGCAATAAACAATGTGAACTATGTTCCTTTATGAGCTTGACAGCTTCGTGATAGCATAAATTATCCAAATAGAAATGCAAAAGAAGTTACTCGAAGATTACCATATCTACCTACCCATTGTAAGTATTTTCAGTTCTTCCGACAACCATTCTCAGTCAATGTAAGTTCAGCAAAGTTTCAAAAACTTTTTTAAGCAGCTCTGCTTATTTGTTCGCTTTAGCATTTTGCCTGTGTTGGTAGATTACGAAGTCATGACAATTCTCACACACTTTACATGCTCTTCAGCATTGAATGGGATAATATGCCCCAAAAGAGATTGGTATTTTTCATGGTGTTAATTACCTGTGGCGGTAGGAAGGGCTTCACTTCGGTTTTGCACTTCCGCTAAACGAAATGGCCCTCGAGCCATAGCCGTAGCCCCATTAGGTCTGTCTGCACGTTGATAATACATATTCTGTCCTAGTATTGTGCTTTTTTTTGCCTTCAGGAAAGACTGGGGTCGTTGTATCGGTGGCAGCGAAACGCAAACTTGATCCTAAAGGACAACTATACCCATTTCCTTTTCTAAATGGTGAATTTTAAAGTAACGGACGAAGAACACATGCCGTAGATGGGAGAACCTGTGACAACCTTTAACAGTGGGGCTGAAAATGACGTCTACTTTCGGCACCTACTACGACTCTGTGTTCTGCAGAAATGCTATTCATAACTGAATCAACAGTAGCCTTGACGGTAAAACATCTGTAAAAGTTCATTTTGAAGCTGTCAACGATACCTGCATGGCGATGTTAATGAAATGAACACGCACTACCTCTTCCGCTTCGCCACTAGTTGGATAGAAACTCTCTTAAACCCTTTGTCCCATTAAAAGACTCGGCGCTTAGGCCAGTGCTCTTATGACTAGCTAAGGACATATGTGATGGTCTGCACTAACACCCTTCTCTTGAGATAATTTGTAACCAGGAGGACACTCCCGATTCAGTAGAATTGTCAAAAGATATCATTAACGATAGGGTATGATAGTCCCTCAGCTGCATGTGAAGTCGATGACTGGGGCTGTTGGTTCGAGTGGGTTCCTCTTCCAGCCCCGATTGCACCGTGATGGCCGATGCGGGATGTTGACTAAGGGAAGAGCAGAGGACAATGCTTAAGAAAACAGGAGCATTTGTTTAACTCTTCCTTCTGGTTACGCGGGCACTTAAATCTTCGCCTTTGTACTTCAGCTGAGTGGCCTGGCCTGCAGGCCAAGCCAGTAGCCTTTCAGCCTTTCTGAACGTCAATAATACACATTCTGCCCGAGTTTTATGCCCTCTTTCGTCTTCAAGGCAATCTCGAGGCGCAATAGAACTTCTATCCAAAACACGATGTTTGTTGTGAAAGTACTGTCGACGCGAAATTATAGCAGATATTTTTGGAGAGATAGACCTACAATTTGCATTCCAGGCATAGCACAAAGCATTGAATTCCCAGTTCACATCCATAATTGCTCGAGTCTGATGTTTTATCCAAGCAATTGGGATTGTGTGTGATATTTTATCAAAGGACATAATTAGTAGCCCACCCAAATACCGGAGAAATATGAAAAAGCTATTCACTTGGTTCACTTGAGCCATCTTTGACCTTTCTCTTTGCATTGGAAGTGATTCGGGATCCTTTACTACCAAGCAGGATCCTCTAGGCCGTTCTTCAGGAACAGTTTTTGAAATCGGAGCGGAGGAATCATTTAATGTATAATTTTATAGTTACCTAGGCCAATTATCTGGTGTATTTCCAGAAACTCACCATTCTGGTGGAGATCGTTGAAATTACTTATTATCTCCTCAAAACCCATCTCCATGGATTCCACTGAAATGAGGGACATACGATATTGTGGTTCAGTCAAGAAGAAACAGAAAACTAAGTCGAATTAAGAAGCATGAATGAATAATGTATCTCGTACAGACATCGTTGTTATGCGTGATAAAGCTTACCTTTCATGCCTGCTATGGGTGTTTGGGGGTTTCTTTTTAAATGCTAGAACCGTTTCTGAAGTCGAAAGAAGATATAATGCTAGGATAGAAATTGCATTACCGATGTAGAGGAGAGATGGTGAGGCTGCTGTCGTAGCCTGCCTTAGGTGCCTCCTTCAAACCAAAATATGACCGTTTCTTTGCAACCCAAATTCTTTCAATGATACCTACTTTAAATGGGAGACTCATGATGGTGGAGCTTTAATTGGCTGTGGTGTTTTTTTTTAAATGCTTATGTTGGTTGCAAAAACACTCCAGCAAAAATAATGGCTTTTAAATGTTCCTCCCACATCATGTGATTCACTCTCAAGGTCACATCAATGTGCCTCAAGTGGCAAGAGAGCAATAAAATTCGTTCTCCAAGTTCACCTCTCTGCTACAGCAAAAACAAATTTCACTGTGCCTTTACAACCAAAAACAGAGTCGGTCTGGCTAGCATTTGAGGGGACAGTTCAGTGTTAACGACATCCCACTGCTGCCACTTCCTATGCCGTTTATCATCCAAGGCCCACTTGAGGTCTGTACATTTACCCACTAGGCAGTGCTGATTCCCACGCCTGGGTAATTTCGGGGTGGGCAAAATTATCCAAGGAAAGACAAAAGCTTTATCATATCTTTTAGTTTGTCTAAAATACTTCTTGAAGGTGAGCACCGTCCAATCAAATCAACTGTCCATTTTTCCGCTTAGGTGCAATCCAATTGGTCATGTACATGTATCCTGAACCTAGCTACAGATGCCTCTCAATCAACTTTTAAAGAACCCAGTCTGCATAAGATCTATATTCAAGCGAATTGGAGCATTTTTAACTTCCTTTTCGCTGATTTTTGCTGGCCTCAGCTAGAGCAGACATTTCTGCTTTTCAAGCATTTCTGGGTGTACGGGAAATGGCAAATAAATAGCCAAGTAGGGAAGAAAGGGAGGAATAAATGCAATGTAAAATGAATATGTTTAAGTGAGTAGAGAGAAGCATACACAGCTGGGTAAAAATTGGAAAAGAGGACAATATCTAGTGTAAAAGCTAATTTGTCTAGGGAAAGCGAAAAAAAACGCCAAATTGTAATTTTGATAGCTACCGAAGCTGGAAAATGTGAATCAAATTGCAGGGAATATTAATGCGTGAGAGTAATTGGATGTAGGTGGGAGAGTTCGTAAGCACGCTTGAAGCTGATATCAATAAAGTATAGAGGTGGAACTTTTATGCCTTGGTTGCTTGTTTAATTCTCGATTTTGATAAAAGCTCGACTAAAGGTTCCGCCCTTGTACCTTCGCCGGCCGGATAGACCCTCAAATCCTTAGGCAGGTCCACAATGCATATTCTGTTAGATTATGTTTTCCTTCGTCTTTGGAAAGGTTTCGGGACTCTACAGGGACGACACTTGACTGATAAAGCGAAAATATCCAAAAAGGCTGACTAGATTTAGACGCCGCCGGGTTTGTTCACGTGATGCCACGGGTGATGCTGTTAGCCGGAAAACTCTTACGTTGGATACATAGGATGAGTAGGCGAATGCTAAATTCTCTGTCTTCTCTCTCAAGAAATGATTTCCTCATTCAGTTCATTGATCCACCGCTTTCCTGCCTCCAAATGACTTCTGAAACCTCTGTCATATGGTACTGCAATTTCAAGGAAAGGCACCGCTCTACTTCACCTGGCTAGTCAGTTGCGCCTGCGAGTCGTCAAGTCTGAGTACTGAAAGACATCCTCACATGAATGCTAGTAAATAGTCAGAAGTGTTCTGCTATGTAGTACTTGTCTTTAGTGCACAACGTTGAGACAAAACCAGAACGCGTAGGGCCATCCACAGGATCTTGTTCAGTCAGACACTCTGTACTTTCTTCGGCAGAATTCTCCAGGTGCTCCACTCTCACTTAACCGGAAGACGCCTGCTATGCATCGGAAATAGGTTCCATCCTCTGTGTTTGAAAAGTATTTATCACCAAGGTGGTTGGGTGGAGGAGTATAAGGAATCGAGTGTTCAGGCGAATGTGCAGATCAAAGTCAAACCAACTAATGCAACTGTCTGGAGGCCTTCACATCCATTTCTCCCCATCTATATGTCTTCCTCCACGCACTGGTTCCTCTCATTTTGCTGCAGTTGCGTCTCCTCTACGACAGCGTGGGTCGTGGGTCGTGGGTCGTGGGTCGTGCCATCTACCTCATTGTTTTCGTGGTTCCTTATGCGACTGCGCTTATTCGGTTCACTAATGGTAACGCGGACACCACGTTGGTCTCAGCGGTGCAATATTTCACCCCACTTTGTCCCCAGCCAAGGATGGAACCACTCTCACTGATGCTTCTGAGAAAGGTGGTCACTGCGATAGGCAAAGTATCTGCTTTGGGTGATGGAAAGTGAGGAGGCGCACGACTGAACAAACCACAAAATCCTCGTCATCTGCCACACAACCACTCAGATTTGAACTTTTGTGTTGAGGTGAGGAGCAAAGAGAGCTGTGTGATGAATGTCCTCCACAGCATTCTCCACCCTTAAGCGATGCTGCACCGATACTTACTTTCAATACAACTGCCTAATGCAACATAGCAGACGAACTCTGTTAAAGTTTACGAGACGTGTCTTCAGTCTTGGGTACAAAGGTAGTAGATGATACAAAGTGTCTACCTGTGGGAGCTCTGAAAATGACACTCAGAGCATGATAGGATGAGGAGGTTTAGTTGTACCCATTTTAATTAAGTGTAATGGGCACGAGTCCTTCCGGCGATGAGCAATTCGGTCGAGCCCAAAGTGAATTGTCGGCGTTGCCACTACTCAGACCTCCTTGACTTGGACGTGCATGCTTCATCACCATAGTCAGAGATGAACTTGGTGCTCTGCTGATGATGGATGTCTTACACAGCTGAGAAGTAAGGGAAATAAAGTTGACCTGTTTAGCATCTCGATGGGAAGTGCATCCAGTGGGCTCATTGGACGATTGCAGTGAGCTAGAATTGAGGGTCTGGGTTACAGGGGTTCGGATTCCAATCATGCACTCTATTCAACCTGCCTTGTGGAAAACTCGGGTACTGTAAGACTTTTATCCAGGCTGTCCGGTACCCTTAATTGTAAAAGTAAATTAGTTGGGATTGAGTGGTAGACTTTTGTGTTAAGGTTCTGTCAGCATTGGCGGCAGTCCTACTGACTGATGCTATATGGGTGGCCGAAGCTAACGCATGATGGGGACAATAAAGACTGCGGGATCATGTGACTGGCCACCAGCACATTGCCGCTGACACGGATGAGAGATTAAAAATGTGGCAAAAATGTTGCGCAGTCCCTTTGGGAGTCACCTTTGTAACGCCTAAATAAGAGTTCCCATCGGTCTTATTCAAGCAAAAAAATCAACTTTATTTCTTTCATAAATAAACGTTTTGCCACTGTAAGATGAGGTGTGAAGTTTTTGGCACCACTTTGGGCGAAATTATCTGTCGACTTAGATTAATAAAATATTGACAGTTAGATTACACTCCTAATGACTGGAAGTGATCATATTCACGGTTTACTCGAGAAAAATTTGAGACTAGAGTGACAGTGTTCCACCTCCATCGTTGATTTTGAAAAGTAAATTGCCTCCACAAATCCTTGACCTTAGAGACTTAGCAAAGGTAGGCTGAAGTGATGAACAGTTGTTGCTGTGGCTGCTATTCAGCTAAAATGGGATACATTTTCTCGTTGTGTGCATTGCCACAAAGTGAATAGTTAGTCCAAATTCTTTGGAGGCGTAACTTAGTACTCTAAAAGATGAATCCCATATGGAAAGACTTTTACAGCCGAGGTTTTGGTGCACGAGAGGGTGCCCTCCATCATCCGTCAAAAGAGATGGTTTTCTAAAAAAAAAACAGTACCTAACTAATAGGTAAATAGACATTCGAAAATTCACATCTAAGATAATTTTTTTCATCCTTTAAACAGAGCATATCTTGAATAAGTTGTTTCTACCATGGAAACCTCGAGTTGAATACACCGTCCCAGCCACTAAGTCTAGGCATCCTTAGTTGACGCCCACCTTCGACGCAACCAATCCTTCATTTTTCAACTTTATAAAGCATTTCTAAACTCTATTAGAAGTCCTGCTTTCGATTATATGTATTGTCAAAGTGAATATTCAAATCAGTATATGAACGAGAGTCATGTCGTTTCCTCATTTTTTTTTCACAAACACCTAGAATAAATGTGGCAACTTACGTCCAAGCTTCAGATTACTCAGAGAAAGTCTTGCGTCCTTCAACAAGACTTGGTCCATTTTCATAAAACTTTCACTAATCATCCTCCCTGGCTCCCCTCATTCGAATCCCTTAAGCTGCAATGGGGCGTGAGGAGGGGGACGGTTGGCAACCCTCGTGCCCAAGGCCCATTTATATTCCCCCAGTGAACACTTTATGGCTGGTATTAATAAAGCTCGTCTGGAAATGCACATCGCATAGAACCTATAGTGTAAATGCAAATTGAATTGACATTCGATATCCACCCATCTCATTTAACCAGCAACTTAAGTCCCTAAGGTAACAGCCATCCCAGCCTCATTACAAGTAAAGTGATACGATATGTCCTGCAGACAATGGAGCAAAAGTTTTCTCATGATGACGTGGTGAAATGTCTGCTGCGTGATCATGCAGCTACAGCTTGATCTGCTCTTCACCAGTCATTATTACCATCACTCCACCATTGCTAGCATCAGTACTACAGGCAAGAGATAGATAATTAGACTGTAAGCCTCATTGGAAATTGCGCAACGATACCCTCTAATTTAATCTCATCCTCTCCACTCACTACCACCACCTCAAAAAATATCAGATTTTTGGCACAATCTCCTTAAAAATAAACCGCATTTTTGCCACCTCTTCTCGCCAATCTAGAGCGCTTGACTCGTTGTAATGGATGAACAATTTATCATTTGAAGTAGCTCCTACAAATTGGACCATAAACTGCCTTCGTTAATTACAGTAATCACCAATGGAAACGGCGTCAGCAGTCAAGTAGCTTAAAATCACCCCGCAATGGAGCACATGTGTTATTACCTGGTCCCATTAATATGTTTGCCACAAGACAAGCAGATGACAAGGTTAAGTAATTGTACTTTTGGTGGTTACGGTTTGGTGCCTTCGGTAAATAGCGATTTTGGTGTGTTGAGTTAGTTCAAACGGCTCCAATTTCGGTATGGACCATCTCACATCTTCCAAAGCACGCCACTGTGTCTGCAACCAAAATGGGCCCGGATAAAAGAAAGTTCCCTTCAACTTTTGCCCTAAAAAGTCTTCCAATTGCCCGAAGTACATTTCCACATAAACGCCATTCAATCCTATCTTGCGTACCTGGTAGTAAACCGTCGACACAGGATCCGTTAGACGGCGAAGGACGTTTGAAATACTGTCAAGTACTGTTTAAACTAAAACGGGATTTTGTGGTGACAGACTATCTGAAAAGAAGAGAAATGGGTAAAGCAGCAAGCCCTCGTCACTCATCCGCTTAACTGACAAATGGCATATCGTTTTAATTCAAAGTCAGAGTAGTCATAAAATTTTCGCTTGACAATTGTTAACATTACTGACAGGCATCATGTGTGATTTTTTTCAGTGAGACTGTGAATTGTATACATGTCGCTCCTCTGGTGCCCTCAAAATGCTACCAATTGATTAAAACATCAAGAGTTTCTTTAATTTCTACCATAACAGATGTCAATTTGGATCAGGAGGGAAGAGCAGATGTCAAAAGGGAACCAAAACAACAGAATGTTAATAACTGCATTTTGTTTTTTGTTTTTGGAGCATCGATTAGTCCAAATGCTTTTTAAATGGTCAGACTTTTGGGAGGAAGCTATTATAATGAAGTGTTTTGAAGTGTGTACTATAATGGCGTACCTATCCACTCCTGATGCCTTCATCCGCAGTGGATAAGATAGAGGAATGATTATGAGCATTCAAGTCAATGAGGTCCCACAAAGAAGGCTCAACTGCTTATCCCACGAAATCCGCAAGATAGGTCACAATCTTCTCGCCTTGATAAAGGTTACTGACACTCGCTCCCACCCTCTGATAGCTGAAGTAGAGGTGCCAAAGGGAACGGCTAAGCATGGCGTTCCAGAAACAAGCGCTACATTTCAGGCTACACGTTTGACTACGCGGGCTTTTTTTGTCTTCACAGTGTTTGCTACCATCTTGGTGGCGTAGTTCACCTCTCCTCCGGAATAGCTTCTTTTGTAAGGCCGCCAGGGAGGGCTTGGGCAGTCTCTCATCTCTCTTATGCAGTCACTACAAAGTTACTTGCAGACTTGTACGGTTATCCAAACGAATTCAGCGGCAACCTGTGCGACCAGCCGGTAGCATCACGTTTATTTAGAGCCCAGTTGAAGCGGTAGGAGAAAACTTTGGCCTCCCCCACTTCCACTGCATTAGTCCGCGATTTTGGAAAGCATCTGTCCATTACTCAGGTCCGAAGATGGTGGCTGGGCATTTTTGCACCCAAGCAGAAACGCATAGCTGCTATTGTTACACGGGTGGGCAATCATGACTTATGGATTGAATTACCCTTGCACCTCTATAGGGCCGAGTTTGTGTGCAGGTAGGGAGGCGTTTGACATGTTAATACAGCACCTTGTCGTTCCCTTGAATGAACTAAAAGTTGAAGTAATTTTACCCTTCATTCAGTTCCATGACTTCGAGAGGACAAATGTTGATGAAGAAATAGCGATTACGGTGGTGCGAACCGATGGAGCTCCATCAAGGGGATATAATTGTGATTACCTACAACAGAATGAAAAAGGATTCAATGCTATCTTGCTGCAGCATGTACTAAGTAACAAGCAATGCGGTTCATCCATACGGGTGACCAAAAAGATAGTGATTTTAGAAGAGCCCGCAGCAATGTCCTGCCGTAGCTTGTAGGAACTTGCAAAATGCATGCACTATAAGATAGGCAGATTTGATCCGCTTCAGCGTTTTGGCTTTCCTTTACATCTTCTTTTTTGCCTAACCTGCTCGCATGCCTATAATTGAGTGAATTTGGTGGATGGGGTTCGAAATGAGTTACTTCAAGTGATTGTAGAAGCACCCCATCAAATCTGCAGCACAGCACTGAGCGAGGTTGTTGCATGCAGTAGCGGAACGTAAAACAGAAGATGGTTAGTACGTTTATCACGCTGAAGGAGACCCGTTGTCCCTAAGGCCAATTACTCAGGGACTGTGCTGAAAGCTACCAAGCCGATTACATTAAAGTTCCGAGGCTATACCTTTAATTTCTTCCGCATCTTTCAAATTAGTTCATAAAAAAACTCAGCTCATTGCAGATAATTTGCTGGGTAGCTAATTGATTGACTTTTGCTGAGAAATATTCTTTGTATTGCAACATTTGTCAAACTCAAACGCGGTACTACTTATCCCACCCTTCTTCATGGCTTGGAAACTGCGTCTGCTTTGCGTGGTGCACTGCTGATCCAAGATCCTTTTACCTACCCAGCTGGTTATCCATCTGCCTACTGATATCCACTTGGTGCGAATCCACACGACCTGAAGGTGAACAGGAAGACTCCAGCTTCATCATCCACTTCTTCCTATTCTCCCCTTCCTTCTCCCCTTCTCACGTCAGAATTATGATTTGAAACAATCAAGACTGGTCGATTGGTCAGAAAGCGAATTCCTTATTCAGGTTTGTGAGACTACTTTGTCACTGTTCTGTGTGTTCCCTCGATAGCGTTTCATTATGAGCTGATTACTATCCTTTCTTGGCATAAGCATAGGACGCGAGTCAGGGCAAAGAATCAGGAACTGAAAGCTCGATAGGCAGAAATGTAGTTCTAGAGAGTTTCCCTTTGTCTTGTAGGTATAAGATGATGCACAAGAGGGGAAATCGCTGAGGGTTATCCATCATTGGCAAAAGTCTGGCGACAATAGATTACATTGAATTATTGTAGCAAAAATTGCAAGAAATTACAGAAATACCTCACTCAAAACCACTGGATACGGACTCAACCACCTTCCTCATTTAACAACTCTGTTCCTAATGGTCTAGCATCGCCACCGCTATCAAAAGTGGTTCTGGATGTACCTACCACTCTCACCACAACCACAAAGACAATATTTACTGTGACCTCAAGTGACCCGATTTTAAGATTAAAATTGTATTAGAACAAGAAATCTGCTGTCGGAAGAAGGAGAGAGAAGCGGATGAATCGCCTCTCAATGACCTGACCGTTTGCAAATGCGTGGGTGCACGTGACATTCCAAAACCAGCACAGCACCTTGGTGGACTACCCTGACCTCGACCTGCCCTACTCCGCCCTCCAATTATTTTACTTCCGCCTGGATCGTCCGTCCTTTAAACTTCAGGTGACACATGGATAAGAGTAAAGAGAGGTTAAGGAAGCACAATCAAAGTACTATGGTAAAATAGGTGGCAGTCACCAAAACAGAGTTAACGAAGTATGGCGATGGGAAAGGTTCAGAAAGGATTTCTTTTCTGTTCAATTATTTTCCGTGAAAGGAAACTGGACATATACCTATGAGTGTGTGGATGGGTGTTAGTCAAGTTAAACAGCAGGCCAAAAAAACAAATCACCGAGTTATACAGAAACACCCAGTGACAAACAGGGCAACGAGACAAGACAGGCTAGCCCATTTCAAGAAGAAAAATAAGTAAAAATGAGAAAACAAGACAGAGGTGGGTTAATGAGGGCTAAATGCTTCGCCCCCTGGGAAGAGACAGGACGGGAAGCAGATCCTTTGTACAGACGCGCTTACACGCGAGCGCACGAAGACGTGGAACAGGTCAGGACGAAGGTGAAGGGCAATGGCGTGGATGGCTTGGCACGAGGAGGGGAAAGCCGAGAGCGCAGCCACTCATCTGTCCATCGGGAGCGGGAGCAAGCACAAGGGGAAAGACGAGCCTTTGGTCCGCCTCGTTGGTGGTCTTGGAGACAAGAGCCACGCCCGTATCACCACCAGCGGCGGAGGAGGCAGAGGTTGTGGATCCAGCTGCGGAACCAGGTACAATTTGCACCGGCACAGGGATGAGCGAAGAGGCAGGTGCACCGGAGGCGACGGCCGTGGCGGCGGCGAACTCGGCTGCAGAGGCAGAGGTGGGTGCAGAGACGAGAAGGAGAGGGAAGCCACCATCAAAGGACTTCTCGGTGGGTGGGCAACAGACGTTGCCAGTGAGGAGAACTGCACCACCATAGCTGCGCGTCTTAGTAATTGGAAATAGGGAATCAAAAGAGCGTTTTCGGTCACCAAGGCCATAGTTCGGCGTCTGGCTGTAGGCGGTCTCAGGATTTGCGGCGGAGGCAGATGAGGAGAGAATCGCCCCCAGTACTGGCACGTGACTCATCCTTCGCTGACGCTCGCTTGAGGCAGTTGTCTGTGAGAAAGAGGCGACGATCTGAATTCCCTTATCCGATGAGACCCGCTTTCCACCTCCAAACGCTAGCGAGTTCATGTCAGTTAAGTGCACGGGTAGTTGGGCAAATATTCTCGCAACTGCATGGCAATCTCTACGTGCTAAAATTGGTATTCATGTATCCGTCTCCAACCACACACCATTTACGACTCCAATTCCTCATCCTGCAGATATTTTGTCGCCAATAAAAAAAGGATACTTGCAAACTGACGGAATAAAAGTGGGTTATCACTTTTAGGAGAAATAGTATTAGAACTTGTGATTGGAGCATAAAACGCTTGGCAAAAAGAAGAGGAATCAGGTAAACTCGATTAATCCACCAGATTCACGTCTGACATGCAAATTATGAATTGCTGCATCTTAGAGACTGTGGAGTTAATTGTTTCAGTCTTTCAGAATTTGGTTTTCATGGATGGAGGGAGCTCTGATCAAGCCTTTGAAGCTGTCATTCCCCCAGATTCACTTTCGCACCCCAGCGGTGGTAGTGCAATGGGGACACGCTCGGTGCCTTATATTTTGTAAAGAAAATGGCAGATGTAACTTTTACCGCAAATACGACAAATCTGAAGCCAAAATTCGCCCTTAAGGTAATTTAAAAATGGCAGGAAGCAAAGGAATTCAGTATGAGTCGCTAATTCGGTGAAGGGGCAAAGCGGGAAGGTTGACAAAAATGAATCGACTACTGGGCAAGAAAGTAAATCTAGGGCTCAGCACCAAGACCCGGAAAGAAGCAAAAAATGCTGACACAATGAGGCTGCATTTTCTCAAAACAGGGCAGTGTTTTACACATACACATAATCTCCTGACATCTAGTAGTGTTTACTCGACTGCCGTCACAAGGTTTTCACAGACGTGTATACGTGTGTGCGCATGGATGATCGCTCTCCAATGGTAGAGTAGATCAGAGACTTTGTCAGCACAACTACTGCGATCCAATCTCTGCGCAATAGTTCAAGTGTAAATGTTCCCTCTCAACACTGGCAAACAAGAAACTGGACTAGCTATAAAGAAGTAAGGTTGATTCAATTCACACTTAGCATCTAGCCGCCCTCCCCACCTTTCCCCACCTCCCTTCCTCAAACACACACACACACACACACACACGAAGAATGTTGTGACTTATGAAAATGAAGGTGCGCGGATTTACAAATTGAGCAAGAGAGAGAACAAAGTCGGGGCCTAACCGACCTATCCGATCGGGTCAAATGCGTGAAAGCCTTGTGGAGGGCCTGCACATCTGGCTGGTGGTAGCCTGAGAAGTAGGAGAAGCAGTCTACACCCATACATGCACGCATAGAACACAACCAATAGAAGAAGTCACGGCAAGTAGGGATATTGGTGTTGGCGTGGCGTGGCGTGGCATGGCATGTCTAAGTCGAGAAACTCAACACAACTACAACGCATATACACACACACACACGCCAAACGTCAATGCAAATTTGCACGTCTACTGGGTAGCAGCTCAGGGAGGTAGGCGTGGTGAGTGGTGTGACTTTTAAGGAGGCAGGACATAGAATCTTTGCAAATTATCACCTCTTAGCTTCCAATAAGAATAAATATCTACATCCTCTCTTCAACAGTCTACAAAGTTTGTACTGATTCCAAGTGTGAATCGAATAAAAGGCACAAAACTCACCCATACACTCATAGTAGTACTGAAGGCGTACTAATAGGTTCGGTGTGTCTGTAGTGCCGAACTTCTAGGAGGATGTAGCATTTGAAGCGTTTCTAGCTCACCTAAGTCTCATAAGCGTTGACCGTTCGATTACATCTCAATAATTTATAGTGAACAGCTTTTCCCTCCTCTAAGCTCCCATGTAACCCCTAGAAAGTCTTCTTACTCATCCATTGTCCAATTCAATTTTTATAGCACTTTGTAGAAAGAGTGTCCAATTGCATAGCTTTCGAGCGCCACACTTTCCCCTGCCTAGAACAACAATAACAACTGGATGTTGAAACGCAGATACATACTTCAAATGAAAGAAAAAAATACTAAAAATTGCGTTAAGCCCAGATTCGAGTAATCTTTTGACATTAAGAGGAAGGGGGAGGGAAGGAGGGAGAGTAGAAATTAAGGAGCTCAAATCTCAAAGTCGGTTCCAGCGCGCAATTTCAGAAATGTGGGTGTTTCGACACAATGTAACATTACATAAACATACGAAAACACGAAACGTACATAATTTGAGGCAGAAAAGTATGGAGTATATCAACACAACCAATCCGTATGATAACCTATTCTTTCAAAGGTATGTGAGGTCTCCAATGTCTCGAAGCTGCATTACCAAATATTCGTCTCCTCTGTTTTACCTACTTCAATGAATTTTGCCAAGTGGCTACATTAACACGCTGCCCCATCCCCCAAACGCTGATGTAACTTTTACAGAGAAGTGTCAATGTGCGCGAAACTAGTTTTCCGCTCCCACAATACTAACTCGCTCTTGATAGCTGCAGTATTCAGAAATGATGACTTTCTTTCTGGCTGTTCAAGGAGCCAACTTGACGTCAACATGCATAACCTCTTGTACACCTATAAGTGAATAAGTAGGGACACAGATGTTAGCAACATTTAAAATCCCCAAGCCGTAAGAAGTAGGAAATGATCGAAATAATCCTTCCAAGTTATAAATAAACCACGATTGGAGACCATTAGATTGCCCAATGAGTGGGAAGAAGAAGTATCACCATGAGTGAGCCTTGCCCATATTCAACCTTAAGCTTATAGAGAACGTCCTCAAGGGTAGCTCGGTACTTGGAGGTTGTCTGGTGTGGATGTGCAGATCCAACAAGATTTGTAACAGTGGCAGAATTGATGGAGAGTCGTTTACTAGCAACCACTTCAAACCCGAGTCCTAAATAATAGGCGGTAGTGCCGAGACCAAACTCGAACAACTGAGAAAAGTCCATAAAATGCTTAAAACTATCAAAAGGCCTATCATCCTCATCCCTGTCAGGAGGATGGCTCACTTTCGCTTAAAGATGTAAAACATTTAATTACAGGGGGCCTAAGTCGGTACTCAACTCTATTGGAACGAAGGCTTTGATAGAGCTGTCAATGTCACTGAACTCTATGCCCTCTAACATTTTCGAGTGATACACTGACACTAATGAACATTTAGTCTGCTACCACCATACCAACTCTGCCTAGAAATGAGTCGTTTTTTCGGAGACGAACGTACCGGTATTTCACTGAGCGGAGGGAGAAGGGGCGAGGCAGCAGAGTGAGGCGAGGAGCGCTCCACTTTGAGAGGTGACGACCTAGTCGGAAATACAGGCTCCTCGGGAGCCGAGAGAGGACGCGTCCCTGCGCCAACTGCGGTAGGGCCGTAAGACCCCGTGCCCTCTTCCGGCTGCATGCTCTTCGCATTAATTGGACGACTGAAGGGCTGTAAGGAGTAGAGAATAGTACTGCTTAGAGGTGACGACTTTAAGAGGTGTCCAATAAATCGCGGATGAATGCATGTTGGACAAGTACTTGCAAAACTAGAAAGTCGTATCGAATCTAATCGGTGGCGATTACTAAAATCCAGGCAAAACTAAGCTCCGGATGCAAATTGGCTGGTAATCGTCCATCCCTAATAACAAATCCGACTAGCCGACGCCGCTGCCGCCTCCTCAAATTAATGTTGACAATGGGGAAGAAGAATGTTACGAATTCCCTCGTTCCACATTTAACAGACTATGTTGCCGTTTAATAATTATTATTCCCAATTTAATATCCAGACTATACGTGACTGATAACATGTGAGGTAACAATTACAGCAGAGGTATGGTGCTGTTGATCCTGTCACAGGCGCGATTATTTCCCCGATAAACGAAAGTATTAAATATCTATCTTCCATGAAATTCTCCGCTATTAATAATAAGCTCCATAAAGAATTTAAGTTTCAAAAGGGGATCTTGGATGAAGGGGATTGCCACCGCAATCTAACAGAGGATCGGTTCGACACGTCAATTTAACGCTGCGTTATGAATGGAACGGATCTACAGTTTAGCAGACTAAATCCTTATGCGTTTAACATATTCAGTGCAAGCCCAGTCATGCAGAAACCACTGACAGACTGTCAAATACCATTTCCGGTAAAACAGTTTCTATTCGGGAAGAAATCAGAGTGTCATTTAACTTCAGCAATAAGTTGCGACCGAAACGGAACTAGCACTTGCCGGACAAGAGAATCCAATCTAGACCCCTTTCTCTCAAGACTCAGTCACGAAAATCAGGAGCATTTCCAACAAAATGGAGGGAACCCCAAAAAAACATAGACCATTCAACTTTGAAGACTAATCATTCAACGACTAAGACTCAAATATATAGATTCCAAATAGAAGCAGAACACTTTAACGCTTATTTAACCATCAAAATTATCGTACCTTAACTTCTTGGAAGGGAGGAGGTTGTTGATGTTGCTGCTGCTGGCGTCGGTGGTGAAGGGGCGTTGAAGCATTGAAAGAGGCGGCGGTGGATGAAGATATGATAGGGGAGGTAACCGAGAGCACAGAGGAGTGTCGTCTTGCAGGAGTGAGGCCCGCAGGCGTCCCAAATACCGAGTAGCGTCGACCTGCCTCTGAATGGTGTGTAGGATAGCGCTGGAGCGGAGGTATCGAGATGGACAGGCCTGGAGTTGGAGGCGAAGGAAACTTGCCCTTCCACCGACTACTCGATTGCGGTGGTATCGGTGGCGACCGCATCCGACCGGTGCTGTTGGATACAGCGACGGCAATATTCAATGAGGAGGAAGAGGAGGCGGAAGTGGGTGTCGAGGTGCTGCTGCTATCGTTGCTGTTGTGGACGTCCACCACAAGCGAAGAACGCCGCGGTGGTACTAATGTGTATAAATAAAAGAAAAGCTTGCTTTCTGAGTTGCTAAAGCCTATCATAGGCAAATCTTCATATAACCGAGGATCTCCTACAAACCCATTCCAAATTAACGCACAGCTCAGCAACCACCATTGGAAATCGGAGTGGTAAAGGGGATCATCATAGTTCTCCCGTCTTGGACAAATAACTACTTTCGAAAAAGAGCACAACACAATTTTGCATAATAATATGGTGCTGTGGGATGTTTTTTTGATAGTTAAGATTGATTTCCCTTTCACATTATCCGACACTCCTAGCTAACCCTCAAAATCGGGTAGACAGTTCAAGCTTTCGCCCACTTGCAAACGCATTAATAAAATCAACGTCTGCCTTCACTAGTTCCATTTGAATGATAAGGTGACATCGTTAAAGGCGACAGAGTCAGTACACAAATCCCATTGGTAGAAGCTCACTTCCCTAAATTTGTGGATTAACAAGGTTACAGAAAGGAAAAAAATTTGAGTCGACCTGATGGGGGTTCTCAAAAGCCTCTGAGCCTACCACCGGATGCGAGCACACATACATACACTACACACCGTAGAGCAAACACAAAGGCGGTGTACGTACGATTTGTTTGTGCCTTCCGCGCAAAGTGATAAATCGTTACACGTCGAGTCATGTCAACCATCACCGCCACACCACTGTCACCTCTGCTCTCTGTTAAAGGGGAGAGGCACACGACTACTCAAGCTCCAGTGGGCACCGGATCCCCAAGAAAACGATAGAAATAGCTTCCCATTCAACAGGAGACACTCATGACATCTTGAAAATCCAATCACGTCAACACAGAGCCATACACATTCACATGCCTACGGTCATGACTAAATGTTTGCGCAAAGCGATGTCACATGGCGACGCAAAAACACTAATACATGTGTGGATGTGTGTGATAGAGTCCAGGTAGGGTAGGACTGGGTAGAAATTACTTCCCTCACCGCCACTCCCCAGAGGCCAGCCAATGGAATACTGCAAACCAAATAATTAATTACTCAGTTAGCCAGCTAGGCGGTCAGCCGGTTAGTAGACTGATTGACCACGATAAACCGTGGGCAGCGGTGACAACACAATATAAGAGTACGAGAGTGAGGAGAAAGGAATGGAATTCCATTAACCACTCATTGAGAGTGAGAGGTGCCAGCGTGTGGAAGAGTGTATGGTTAGAACGATATATCATTCGTCCACAAGGGTGAATCATCGTGTGCGCATTCAAGACCCAAGGTCTGTGGCATCACAACAAACACACGGATAGAATGCTGAATTGCGATACATAAGATTGTCAAGATGTGATGATATCTCTACCGGGCGATCAAAATTTTAGCCGGATGTCAGCCCTTCCGCACGTGTGACGTAGACGACAATGAACTACAAAGGGACAGCGGCGCCTACTACTTTAAGCCTGTCCGTGTCCCCTTCTGTCTGTCTGCCTTTTGCATGCGTACGTACGCAGGGAGGTAGGTAGGCTGGTGCGTGCACACATAGGCATGCATGTAGACACGTGCAAGTGCGCTTTCACTCGTTGTGACGTCGAATGTCCGAATGTGCGTACCAGTGTCTGGACGAAAGTCCAGTGTGTGCATGCACAGTACTCCTCTGTCCCGTGTATGTTTATTTCCAGTGCACTTGCCTCACGCCTTATAGTTGCATCAAAGCATCATTCCACTGAGCGAGGGTGTATCGCCGTGCCAGCAATATCTGAGACGCATATTCGTGTGCATTTACAGTATTTCGGTACTTACTTTTGATTGTCGGATTGACGTCCTAACCTAACTGCACGTCATCACAGTTACTTTCCATGTCAAAATAGCGGCTCTTGGATATTGTATATTTTAGAAACCTGTAACATAGTTTACTAACATACCAGAAGTTTCACATATTAAACTTGATTAGTGACTTCAAAGGGTAAATAATGGTCCCATTTGCCTCAAAAAGCCGTAGAAAAGACAGGGTTTGAGTCTGCTCGCTTGATGTTTTGGTTGATTGCTCGCCGCTACCATCACGGCATGAGTTGCCTTATGAGAAGCAGAAAGAAAAGCCCACGATTGAAAGCAATCGCCTATCGCGACGTAGAATCTTAAGTAAAAACAAGCTACCACAGGAGTAGACCAATATCCTTAAAAGTCAATCTAGCAGGATCCCGACACATTGGAAGCAAGATTCAGACTCTCTACATCTTGGCGGAGTTTTTTAAAGATAGCAACTCCATTAAACGCCTTTCAGTTCATTTCTCCCATGTGACCATGAACTCACATTGCACATTCTTCAATCACACTTTTAACAGTCAGCTGCCTTCTCCTCCACTTTGTTATTCCACAATAAATTGCACATTAGAAAATAACTCGGGATTTGGATTCGACAATGGTTTCAGGCGCTAAAAATAGTCACGATCACCACAATCAGCATCATCAGAAACCCGTGCTGTGGACTGAAGAAATTGACACTTCTCGTCTTACGCGTGGGGAGCAACAACAATAAAAAAATAAAAGCTACTAAGGGGAGAGAAGGAGGGGCAAACTAACCATCGACACGCGCGGAAAAAGCTGGGATGGATGGCGGAGGACGCAGAGAGGCGAGACCTCCGGCAGTGTCGGAGGTGAAAGACAGATCAGGATAAGAGAGTTTTCGCTGTTTTACCGGTGTCTCCAGCTTTGACGCGCCGCGCTGGATGACGGAACAATGAAAGAGCGACGCAGCGGTAGTGGCACAGGACTCCGCAAATGAGGAGACAGAGGAGGAACGCGTACTCTCCACACCCAACTGGGCGGGTTTATCGACAATGAGTGAGGCGGACTGAGGTTGTGGCTGTAGCGAAGGTAGCTGAGGTACTATTGGAGGCGGAGCAACTGGCGAGGCGTCACCGTTACTCCGGTCGCCCCAATCAAACTTGCGCTTCTTCGCAGGCAGCCGAGGCGTAGTCTTTTCGGGGCTGGCCACCACCGATGCGGAAGCGAGGTGGACCAGATCTGCAGCCTGTGCAATGAAATCGAGCTGTGACCAAGGCGGGTTCACATCGCTGAAGGCGCGCTGCGTTTTTACTCCGCCAACGAGGCGCTCGCTGAGCAGGGCGGTGCGCAGTTGACGGAGGGGCAACATGTTGGCCGTGTCGGCGGTCGACGAGGAGGAAGTGGAAGAGACGATGGTCTGGGTGGCCACAGTGGAGGAGGCACAAGACACTGGTGTTCTTGTCGGTGAATTCGCTGCTCGCGCTTGCCACGTCTCTGGGTTCTCTGCGTCTATAAGGGCGCCAACAATTCCCTAATTCAACAATATCTAGACACAAATATTCATACTCAAGTCACAAATAAGCGATTAAATGTGACATTTCACGCAAACATCCCTACTTAAAGATAATGCCTTCGTGAGTAGACACGCTTTCATGTGTAAGCTTGAAGTTCACGTAATGTTCAAAAGAGGAATGCTAAGTTTTGTTGAAACAGACAATCGGAAACAGTGTGGTATGTGTCGGTAATCCTAAAAGCAACTACTTGGGTGGCAAGACATCCCTAAAGTTGTGCTACAGATCTAATCATACAAAACTACGTGATAACTGTCAAATATATGGGAGATCTGACGTTGTCGTTTGTAGAAAAACAGAGACATCATTCTGATGCACAAAAATGAATAAGGTCATCTGGGCAAATGGACATGTGTCAATTTTTAGAAGAAGGCAACCATAAATAAACGCCTTAATTGTTGACAATTCGCAGAGAAGCGTATTCCTAGAGTAGAAATTCAGATTTTCGAAGAGGCACGAGGGAGACGGAGTCACCTGGATCACTTTTAAGTCTATTCCCGAATTCAGCGGCAGCAGAAGAAGAGGTTAAGTGCACCTCACCAGCTCGAAGTGGTGAAGAGCGTAGTAAGAGGTTATCATTAGATAGTTTTCAATTAAGCACGAGCCCATTAAGCCTGCCAATCTGACTCAAGTGGAGAGTTGCTCAAGTGACTGCAGCCCCATGACTATCAGATCAGCACACTCAAACCCACGAAACGGTGGGACTATAAGGGCACTATTGAGAAAATGCGTTTAGGCACATTTGTCAATGTCAGGAACCCTTGGGTGATGGGCGCTCAAACTCAGAGGTAAGAACAAAACAGTCACCTTGAATTTAGGGTTTAACTGCATGGATAGTGGTAGGCGAGTATTGCAGAAACAATCAGTTGACGCTCACTCATTAAGAGCATTCGTAAAAGTGACACACACCATACAGTAAGGTAGCTTGAAATAAAACGATTGGCCTTGAGATTTTGTTGAAGCGCATGAGATCAGACAAGTTCCTCCCATTAGATAAAATTAAAAAAAGATAGCAACACAATTCTCACGAAAAGAACGTAGAGGGAGAGAGGCTACTGAGATTAATCTCAAATATTTCAAGAGAAGAGAAATGGACATTCAGAAGCAGACTAGTGTGCAGAAAAGGTGGGAGGAGAGATGAGGAGGGAGAGGGGGGAAAGAGCATACCCTGTTTTCCTTGCAACAAAAACATTGAAAACATGAAGAAATTAAAACCCCCCACGAGATCTGGGCGAACCTACGCACGCAACATAGAGACTGAGCGCCTATAGGTTGACACTTAGAAGGACCTTGTGGTGTCATAGCCAATGGCACAGCACCACCACTTCCAGTGGCTATTCGAACAGCCCGGCAGAGAGAGGATTGATTGGCTGCGCAACATCAGTCTTAGTCGCATGTGCGCGCGTGCGTAGAGAGAGCCTACAAACATAACAACAGGCTTGCGCCAAACTGTCTCTCCCTACTTCTCTACCGAAGGCTGAGTACCGGAGAGCTGGCTCGTGTCCTTCTCTGCCCAAAGGCCTGTGTGAGACCAGACCTTGTTGCGCGATTGGAGATGGGGACCTGATGATTCGGTGACCTAATGTTAACCAGACGTGGAGAAAATGATTTGTTGTGATTGCGAGAAATGTCTTTTTGTGGGTCTGAAATGCCTGAAACGATTATTTCCGGTAGTTAGTAAAAAGCCACCTCTCGGAACGGCTTTTTTGCCATTTTTGTAAGACATTGATTTCAACGTTCTACAGTCCAGTCTTCCAGGTAACGGCGCCGCTCTGATGAACAGATTTATTAGATACGATGGTGTATTTGATTTTGGCACTTCCTTAAAAGGGCTTTTCGACTTTACCATGGATCCGAAAAATTCCACGACCTCTGATTTAGGGGACTCCACTCTTCAAGTACCCCCTAATAAAAGCGCTACAATCGTTGGATTGAGAAACTCCCAGAAAATCGCCAATCAAATGTTCAGTTTGTTTTGGTAAAGGTATTTAATGACTGACAAATCTTTCCCAGCCAATGAATGGTGTGTTTACTCAAATAGGCAGCTCTCTTTGGAGGCACAATGACTGTGTTGCAGCAAATAGTGTAGAGAACTTAGTCACGCATACCCATAGCCCACTTCGTTAGCCCGTCATTCTTTGTAGACTATTACATAAAAGTAAGCAACGCTTAAACCATAGAAACTAAAAAGTGATAAATCTATTAGTAAAGTGGACCATAAACGGAGATGATAGCATGACATGCCAATAAAGCAAACAGGAAGTGGAGTGCATCGAAGGAGCGAAGAGCGGACGCTGGATCCTGAAGCCTAAAGGGCGGATACACAAAAAAATACACTGTCCAGCACACTCGAACCATAGCAGGGGCGACTTGGTCAATGGCTTGGACTACGACAGAGCGCAAAATTAATTGATACCTAATTTATGAATCCATCATTCACTCCACGAGCCACAGACACGCAAAATCAAACGGAACAGCAGAGCCGGATTACACACTGAAGTGCAGCAGAGGTGCAGAGAAAGATGGGAATGGGGGAAAAGGGGGAAAGGATAGGCATGACCTTGAAGCAACGGATGATGGCGATGACAAACGAGTGTGAGATGATGTCTAGCCAATTGTACCACTACGATCAAAAGTACAAGGACGGATTGTAGATTAACCGTCCGAACCGCACCTATAAGAATAATGCGGTCTAGCAGCAATCCAAAATCTAATCTCTAGCCCCATTTGTGACTAAAGATTTCAGTGGTGGAGAACACTTCTCCTTTGATCTGAACAAAAAGGCAGCTCAAATGAACTATTCTAATGGCGAAATTGGTATGGTTTTCCGAATCTAAATGAGACTAAGTTAGTCAGACGATGGGCATAAAGACTTGCATTTCGATTTTCATTTAATCCCAGTCCAGCTCCCTCGGGTTGAAGTACACCTCTGGTGCCAGTGTGGTTCATACTAAAATTATCCAGA
This sequence comes from Taenia multiceps, assembly GCA_001923025.3. Lineage (NCBI taxonomy): Eukaryota > Metazoa > Platyhelminthes > Cestoda > Cyclophyllidea > Taeniidae > Taenia > Taenia multiceps. The sequence goes on along the minus strand of CM010311.1, from coordinate 45,034,034 downwards.
TTTCCAGCCGTAATACCTTTTACAAATGACTCGGCACTATTAGATGAACTCTCCCAAACCTCCTACCTGGATGATGCATCCTCTAAATTTAAATTGCCCATAATATGGTAATTTTAGGCATCGCATCTTAAAAATAGCACAATTTTCAAAACGACGATGCTGCTTCGGCTTCATAATAAGCAGTCAAACTAAAGCCAGACTGGTTTCTTAACACAGCCGCCAAGGTTCCTGAGGAAAATCGTATGCCCCAGTCCACAGAAGATGCATTCTACTTCAAGTCATGATGCACAATAACTAAAACAAGCATAACTATCCTCCTTCATTGTTTCAAGTTCAACCAATCCGCTGAATACATGAATTTGGTGCTACCACAGTTGGAGTGGACTGACGCACCAGCACTTAAAGTCATCACTAAGAGAGCAATGCAAGGCAAAACTAGCCTCTCATCCTTAATACTCAGCTTTGATTACCGTCGAGCCTGAGCGTGTAAACAGGCGCAGAGACAGGTAGACAGACTGACGAACAAAGACGAGGCGTAGAAACAACTCCGCAGGAGAGGTAGTCGGCGAGTGGAGTAGATGAATGAGCCTATACACAAAGTGACTTCCTTTGGCGCACCCGCACCACACAGGGAAGGCGAGGGAAAAAAAACTTATTTTGGGGATTCAGGAGCCGCCCCTATACACACACACACACACACACAAACGTAGGTCGATTTGGCAGGAGTGTGACTGGCTGCAGGCAGCAAAAGCAGCAGTGCCAGTGCAGAAATCACACGCTAGGTGAAAAGTACACCGGAAGAAAACAAAAAAAAATTAGTGGCACAGTGACATCTTACACCATCCCTTTGGATGGAAAACCACTGGCCCTGTGACCTAAAACACGCCTTCGCACAGGGATAAATCTATTGCGTTCTTTGAGAGATTGTGCTAGTGATCTCCCCGGCCAGACATTGCGCTTCCAGGAGACAAGCCGGTCGCTACATTGGAGACTGTGGTAAGCGAAATCTATTCAAAAAGGCTAAATATGGAACACAAGAAATGTCTTTTGAGACTACATAACACAGGTATTCTCAAGTAATACCTGGTATTAAAGCACAATGTTTACAATGCAGAAACAACAGACACTACAATAGAATGGACGAATTGAAAATAACATCACGGTTGTTCGGATACAAAATTACAGTAAGCCAAACACGAAAAAGAGCACAGCCTCAAAAGGGAGGGCACACACGGAACCTTGAAGCTAACTAGTGAACTATAGTTTAATTTGCTTTTACGTCATTTACATTACTTTCCTTACAGTTCCTCTGTACATTTATAATCAAACTATCCTCCCAACTGGTATGCTTTAAAATACCTTCAGAAATGGGATCAACCTGTGGCAAGAAGGTTGCATCAGGCGAGGAATCAAATCCGGAAATGAAGCCAAGCCCCTTCGTATTAAAGGGCAATGCGCAAAAATGCATATGCACAGTATGAAATCCGTCTTTCACCCAAGTGGAGAAAGGGTTTTGTTATATTAACAACGACAGAAGCGTCAACTTATCCCGTGGTCTGACTCCACCACTCCAGTGTGACTGTTGCAAGATTCACTTATGTAAAATTGTATAGACAGGAGGGCAGACAAGGATAATTATTGTGCACCAAAAAGCCGGATTGCAACCAACGCAAGAGAGCGAAAGAGAAGATGCCTGAATATGCATGTGCAAGTGCGTGGGTCCACAAGTGACCTAAAAACGATAACTATACGCACAAACACACACCCACAGTGTTGCGATTGCGCCACGTGAATATAGCCCCTAGGTCACCAGTAGAAGATGACCACGCTACTTTTAAAGAAGTGAACAGAAACATAAGACTTGTGATGCTTCGTCAATGGCACAGGTGAACACGCACTCACGTCAAGAGGAATTGTATTGCGAGTCGATGAAGATATTTGAGGTGGCACCAGTAGAAGGATCCACGAGAAAAAAAAGTAGGCAGCGACCGTATGAGGTCAGACAGTGTTTAAAAGTGAATGCGTGTGCCTGCATGCATGCATACAAGCACGCATGCAAGATCTCCAACTGGTATCTGTGTATGCCTGGCACTATCGAAGCAAGCCACACCAGGCATCCCGACTGAAGTGTGCGTGAGTGGCTACGTAAAGTTTACGGAAAAAAATAACAGTGAATGATTAATCATTAGGTGAAGTAACGCACTAAAAAAACGCTTGTGATGTGAAATGATCCCTGTCGCCTCTTCAGGAATTCCGGATGAGTCACAAATTGCAGATCTTGTGTCAGCAAATGAATACAATTCGTTGGCAAAATTTTAGCTATGAAATCGACACCAGCATGGGAGTGAGAGTAGATAAGGAATAGCTGTTTGTTTGACTTCACGGTTCTTCTAGTTATCCCAAGGATCGACAACCTCCCTGATGCTACTAGCTACCTGGCTCTTCTGTGCATCGTTTCCACAAAACTTTTGTGTCGAGTTGACGAACACAATTCAGGGTAACAATGCGAGTTTCGCTACCTCGAGATTACATAAAAGAGGAAAAAATCGGGCATAGATGATTGGAACTAGAGAGATTCACAAAGAATTATTAAGAATACGTCGACTTTTGACAAATGCTCCAATCTTGGGTCCCCTACAATATGCAGTAATAAAACAGTATGAAGTACATTAAAGTGAAGACAATTATTGTCACCATAGAGCACTGCCTAATCGGTCCAATCCACCTAAGGCAAAACACAGCATTCAAGAAGTTCATCTATACTCACGAATGAAATAATTACCACTCCTATTGTTAAGTTGCAAGAATAATTACTACCAGTTGGAAGACTTGTGGCAGCAAAGACAGAAAGATGACTACGAGGGGTACTCAATTTTCAAATTGAAGGGAGGACTTATGGCAGTACGTTTATTTTGATTTACAACCCCTAAGCTTCACATTTTGGTCTTCATGTTCTCCAGTCTTTCCGTACATCAACAGTTAAGCTATTCTCACATGTCTTCAACTGGCTTTGTGCATCCTCTTTTACTTTGCCTCGATGCGTCCCCTCCTCCCAAAGCAGAACGAAAGGGTGACAGTTCTGCATGACGTAAAAGGGCGGTTGTTCAATATGACTGGGCGCTACGTAATGCCAAGGCCAGAAGCGGCAGCAGCAAACGCAGACCTTAGCAAAAAAAGGTACCGAGGGCATGCGCTGACGTAGTCCTCTCTTGTGCACGTGATTACCAACCAGCAGTGCACAGTCCGATACACGAAGCAGGAATAAAAAGTGGAGAGGGGAAAGGCCAATCTAACTTCTGTTTTGATGCTAGTTGACCACCAGATTGCACCGGCTTCTTCACTTTACCATAAGCGTCATCTCAAGGTTGTGTAACCCCAACAAAATGCATGCATAATTCATGCGCATAGAGGCCGCTTTGTGCCTTTATGCATGTGTGTGTGTGTGTGTGGCAATGATACTTGTTAAGAATAATTGCAAATACCAACGAATTGTCAATTTGAATGACAACCAAATGATTTGATCACGCCTTCCACCGAGTTGATATATATATATATCTCAGTCTTTTGTAAAAGAACGAAGCAAAATCTTCAAGCACAGATGAAATCACTTTAGCCCGGCAGCAAACCACTCGATTCCCAAGACATTATTGACTCGCATTCTGAGCCAAAGCGGAATATCAGCCCCCACTGGGTCAACGTGGTCAATGCGAGTGCTAACTTTACGGCTTACGTCATCACATCCACGTAGTAGCTTCCTGAAAACGACCCATGCACACATATGACGGTAGGAATATGAGTTCGAGGACTCCTGTTTGTGGGATCCTCTAGTAGGCAAGTAACCCCCTTAACACATTACCAAGCAACACGACAGTGCGGCCTGAATTCGATCAATAAACCAGAGGAGAGGTGCTTACTTGAAGAAGGTGGGACAAGAGGACAAGGACCGTTACTGTCATTGTTGTTATTATTGCTGCTGCGTGGGCAAGAGACGGGGAGGACGGATTTGAGATCGGTGAGGGAGATGTTGGACGAGGGAATGAAGCACCGATTGGGGACAGCGGCTCGGGAGATAATAAGATCACTGGTGAGCCAATGGCGTCTAGACGACGTCGTGGGCGACGCAGACGGCGAACCGGAAGCCGAACGGAACTGTGGAGTGAAATGCGAGAACTGTAGCACTACAGCCCAATTCGACAAGCTACTGTGGTGAGCAAAGTCATAATACCTTCTTGTGCATTCAAAATGTTACAAAAATTAGTGTGAGAACAAATTAAGAACTATAAGAAGCAAATTACCGCAATTTCTGCGGAAAATTATTAAACTTGGTCGTTCTTTTTATAATCAACGTCGAAATCACGTAGACAAGTATTAATTCACCGCAAATAAATTCCAACGCGTTAAATAAAATTCGTTCCATTCAAAAGGAATGGTTGAAATACAGTATGACCAAACAAAGAGCCGAAACAGTTACCTTGGTAGCAAAACATAACGTGATCAATCTAGTTTGATGCCTAAAAGCCGAGGGGTGAATTGGAAAAAAGCTTATGAAAAAGACTCAGACATAAAAACATCGCGCTTGTGATTGCAGCACGCACAATTTAATAGTAAACATAAAAACTAATTTAGGGCCAATAATAAAAGGCTATAACTAGGGACAGAATATAGAAAATTGGCGACTGGGAAATCCGCTCGATCGAGAAGCATTAGGTGCGCATAAAACAAATTACAGCAGTCAACGAGTGATTCTCAAGACAAGAGTCACAAGCATCGTATCAGGTTTGAACGACTAAGAAGGCACTACCCGTTGTTAAACATGAAGAGTAAAGGTGGCATATATCTATTAAACGCAAATTAATAGCCACGATTTCGCAAAAAAGTTGATTACCCTCGTCGTTTACTCAAACAAAGAGAAGCGATGAGTATCCAAGACTGTCATCAAGGGGAAATCAGAATTGTACTGATTTTTCTCAAGAAATAATAAGCTTCAATAATGCAGCCATAAGAAATCTGGGATAAAGTATGTTAGCATAAAAACAAACAGAAAAGACAATCAACAAAGAAAGTCAGTATATTTGATTCGCGACCCTGCACAAACTGCCATAATCACATGATTATTAAGAGGTCATGCGAAATCCTCCCCAAAAATGTTAAAGGTCTATGAGAAAACTGCACAAAAAACACATCATATCTTGGACATTGGACCAATGAATAGACCAGTATAGTGAATGGCATGAAATATGCATGCAATGTTATAGTAAAACACTTACGCTTAGATTTGAAGCGGTCGGTGATGGATATGCTGTAGAGAACCTCCTTTGTGCATTTTGAATTAAAGATTCACGTGGAAACAAATGTTCTTTGGATTGAAAGTGAACTAACATGAAAAATGGAATTAGAAATCAAAGGATCTGACATACCACCTTTGACAAGATCATGTTCGAGTACCTCAGCCGCGATCAATAATGTGTCGATGTTTGCCTTTTCTTCTACTGCCATTTTATCAATATGTGAATCCAAAATAATAGATAAAACACCGGTAACATGCGAACAACTGCAACTGACTCCGTTAACCGGTGAACGACCTTCAACGCGCAAATGAGAAAACAGGACGGCTCATGTGACCTCACTTATCGACTGACCTTAAATGATCACAGGATTGACGTCAAACGATACGCTGGTTTTTTTGCAAAGAACCATTTAAACAGACCAGGAAGCATTCAACTGCTAAAGTTGTTTGCTGAGGATTTTTAATTTGGATAGATCTTTTAAACGCAGCATTTATTTTTAGGCAAAATACACGTGAAATCAAGCACAGAGTCATGGTCATAAATTTATAAAAAAATAAAGTTTGACAGAAGTATTTACCTTTATTATGCCTGATTTGTAGAGTGTATGTCAAAATTTGAGTTGACTCAGGTTTTGTGTAGTATAACTTACCATTCGACTAAAGGCAAAATATTTTGCTACTAATATTTTGTCAATGTAAAACCGAAAATTCACACGATAGCATGGCGATACCAGACTCCTCTGAAGGCGAATAACAACACATTACTTCTGAGGATTGCATAAATTCAGCGTACAGAAGGGATTGTGTAGCGTCCCGAGGCTCCCCTTAAGGTAAAAGAAGGCGCAGTACTAGGGCAGAATATATATGTTCCGGGAACAGAGGACTTGGGGGCTGTTGGCACGGCCCGGAGGCCGACCAACCGGCTAGAACAAGATGGCCACCCAAGTGACCTAAACCGGTAGTTCGAACAAACAAAGTATTACAATTGGGGCTACTGGCACTGTATAGAAGCCAACCCACTAGGCGAATACGCAAAAGCTAGTGGCCCTTCTATCAAAACTGAGAGTTAAACAAACAACAAATGTATTACATAGCCCCTCTCCGCCTTCCACCGTAGTCTTCGTCGATCTCCTTGATCAACCTCTCGTACCAGCCCCAGCCATCACAACTAAATCAGCAAAGAAGGAAAACACCCATACACCATCCTTGCCGATCATCGAATTCCTACATAGCTAAGGAAATGCTTGACTGCAACCTCACTGATTCCTTTTGGTAATTCAACCAGATGCGGGGTTTTGCCCAGATTAGGAACCGGGTTCGAGGGTAGGGAATTGTGCTAGACATCACAGGTGTCTATGGCCAGATGTAGAAACACTTATCTAAAAGCATATTCATGCCAAGGAGGGTCTGGTTTAACGTAATTTTCCTAAGGTAGAGTTTCAAACTTATTCCTCCTTGCCACGTTTTCACTTTAGAGCTGTCCAACCGTATTTATCGCGATTCTATCTAGCTAGTAAAGAATATGAGGAGGCATCGCGAGTTTACTTAATCAACAGCTTTATGTGGGTACAAGTGAAAACCACGTGACGAAAATTGTCCAGGCGATTCATGGATGATATGGCTTCTGGTTGTAATAGCATTTTTTGCAGAACAGGGAAGTGGAGTAATTTCCAAAGGTATACATAGTTTTGATCCTTCTGTTTGGAGCTTTCACTAGTCCTTTCAACCATGGCACATGCGCTTCTTCTGTCCTATTGAAGTTTATCAAATAGCAGTAATAATCGGGATGAATATCCTTTAGGGCCAGGCTCACTTTTCGCTGTCACTAATATAGCTCCATGAGACTTCTCCGAAGACGGAAGAAGACACAACACTTGGACAGAATGCATATGCTCGGCGTGCGGAAAAAATGTGACTACTAGAGTAGCCCAGAGCTCAGCCGACCCGGTGAAAGTACAATGGCCAATAAAGCGAACCTTACCCGAAACCGGAACTTTAACAAACAACAAATGTATTACATTACGGATTGAGGCCAACACGCGTGGCGACTTACAATAACTAAGACACAAAGTAACTCCTTACCAAAACCGAGAGTTTAACAATCAGTGTATTACAAATATCATTTGAAGGATTCGAAAAAGGATAAAATCACAAACCTCAAAATCCCGCTGAACTCCCATAGACTGTGCTTTAAAAAGTGCTGAGCTCATTGAGCGTGAATAAGTGAAAGTACTTTTGTGCGAAAAATACAGTTTAATAGTTATGATGGATTGATAAAGATAGAACGTGATGCAGTAAATAAATACAACCGATATTTATTAAAATAGATGCCTCGTACTAACAATCACTTAAAAGTTGGGTCACAGGTAATGCTCAAGCGAAAATTGACACCAGTCAATGGTACCGACCACGTTCGACTTTTGCTTAAATTTCTCAGGCTAATACTATAAGTATCTCATGAAGTCTTGGTCAGTGGAGGGGACAAAGCACTTACATAAAATTGCAAAAAATTTCGGTAACTGTCAAGTCTGGTTCAGTAAGGCCCTTTCTGCTAATACTCAAAAGTTTTAATGGTCTTTGTATCAATCGTTAACTTTCTCCCCTGACTAGTGGCCATAGCCTAGCGAAGCATTCCCAAACTTGAAACTCAATCTAATACATCTTTTTCAAAACTATTTAGTTAGCCTTTCCTCTATATCTTCCCAAGTTGGTGCATAAGTGTATTTTTACTGATTGTAAAACATAGAAGCCCTAAGGTATTCTGCATCTCACTCATTTACCCCAGTTTATGTTTGCCGATGTGTCGGTCTAGCTTTTCAGTTAGATGAAAAAGTTGACATGAATTTGTTTGATGCACAAGAGAAGTTGGCTTTTGTTATTTCTTTCCTATTTGACTGCCCGTTTTAATTCCGATCACTGTGGATGGCTATATTGCTGTAACGTCCCAAGACTTCCTTTAAGGCAAAAGAGGACATGGTACTAGTGTAAATATATGTTCTAGAAACAGAGCGATTGGGGCTGCTAGCATAGCCCGGAGACCAGCCAACCGGCTCGTACACGGCCCCTCTCTTCTTTCGAGCGTCGTTCCTGACGCCCCCTTGGTAACCCTCCTGTGTCAGCCATTACAACATAATCAGTGCTGTGAGAAGCACCCCCGAACTAACCGTATTAGTATCGGAATTCGAGCGTATGTGCCCTTGCAATGCTATCAATTCCGCTTAACATTCGGTGAAGCAAAGGCGTATTTCTGAATTCTCCTCTCTCACGATAATATGCATCTCAATGAAATGCTGGAGGTACGAGCCAAAATTCTCAAATGGATCGAGACACATGCAACACATGTTGTGATTCCAGGCTTTTTGATAAACGCGAGGGTATCGTCGAACCCTGAGCAAATGGGCAATTGGACCTCATAGGAACGGATGCACGAGACCCAAGTGTGAAAAGCGTAAAACGATGCTATCGAATGGCGTCCAGCACATTCCACATCTGTAGATACAAAATTCGGTGGAGGGAGGCGAGTTGCCCAAGAGCATGAGCGAGAGCTTACGGAGGATGCTTGACCACAACGTCGCTTCTTACCCTTGGCAGTCCCAACGTACTACGAGTTCATGGTTAGTGTCGCTTCAGCTGTTAATAGCTTCCTTACAGAACACGAGGGTGAGGGAGATACCGAAGGTGAAAGTCGATCTCAGCCCTTCTGTCATGGGATGACAGAGATTCTCCTATCCGTGGCACATTCACCTCTTTCGCATCGCCAAAGTTTGCCGCAAGCGGCACGAAGCAGAACAGAAATCCATCAAAGTCGAGTCCGCTTTCCGCTGCCACTAATGCAGCGTCCCGAGACTTTCTCTAAGGCAAAAGAAGGCATAGCACTAAGGCAGAATATATGTGTTCTGGAAAGAGAGGAATTGCGAACTACTGGCATGGCCCGAAGGCCAGCCAACAGGCTAGTACAATATGGCTACCCGATTGACCGAAACCGGCAGCTTGAACAAACAAAGTGTCACAATTGCCTTTGCCGGCGGACCGGCTTATGGGCCATTCCAACAACACCAATTCAATTCTATTCGCCGAATATACATATTCTGCTCAAACATCATGCCTCTTTTGTCTTCAAGGAAGTCTTGAGACGCTAAAAATTATGCGTTTACATGGTAGTTATGTGGCAAGATCATTTGTGAAATAGTAATCATGATTGTTTAATGTCCCGATGCTTACGTATTTGCATTCTGTATTATTCTTGCGAAACGTTGGTAGGTAACAATGGGGAAAACTTTAGGTCCGCATCTGTGGGTGAAAATGAATCTCCGAAATATTTCAAGACCACGCAGCCAGAATCGACCGTATCAATACGAACACATATTAATGAAAGCGTGGCAACAGTTTAATAGAATATCCTAATTTCGAAAGAATTTACTTCTAAAAGCCCAAGCGGAAATGAGTGCATCTATGTGACAGTTCACTCTAAGCACTTATTACCAATCATATTTTGCTTTTGTTTATATACATTAGAAAGGATGCGATGAATTTGAGGGCCCTATGCAACGGTTCGGTGTCAATTTTAGATAAGTTGGCCCGACTTCCAATGCTTAAAACCTACCAAACATTTTTATTTGATGCTGATGGTCTGCTAACTTTGCCTTAAGTCATTTTTAGGCACTCTTTGGGATCCGCATGGCGCAATTGACGGCGCCGCTGATTTTCTCCGGTATTTAAAACAAACTGGTCGGCGTGTCTTCCTCGTAACGAATAATAGCACGAAGTCAGTCGAAAAATATTTGGAAAAGTGCACTAAATTGGGACTGCCACTCGAATCGGTTTGTTGGTGTTTGTATTCTGCATTAATCTAGTCAGAGATTGTATGTTCCGCCAATGTTACCGCCACCTCCTTGGCCAAAGAAGGCTTTAAGGGTCCTTTCTACGTTATCGGACAATCTGGCCTTGGAGCAGAGTTGAATAAAGCTGGAATCGAGCATTTTGGGATTGGGGTATGAGGTTGTGTGCGTTTTGAAATTCTCTTTATCTAGCCGGACAACACATCTGTAGATGAATTCGATGCCTCGCATCTGCGGACCAACGTAATGACAATGTGTATCTTGATCATTTTTTACAGATTTCGGGCGTAATCGTCGGATTTGACTCCCAATTTAATTATATGAAGCTTATGAAAGCAGCAAGTTACATCGCGCGAGGTGTTCCGTTTTATGTTACAAATGAAGACGCGCTTTTGCCATGCTCTGACTATCGAATGCCTGGTGAGCTTTCCTTTTCAAAGCCTCTTCTTGGTCATTTATTTCTTTGTCAATCATGATGGGTAATTATTGAAGTATTTCTCGGTCATTAGGGACGGGCTCCATAGTTGCTTCCGTCAGAAAGGCTTCTGGTGCAGAGCCGATAGTTTTTGGGAAGCCATCGAGTATAGTGTGGGAGTTTATCAAGAGCAAATATGGAGTCGAGGCAAAGACAACATTGATTGTTGGAGACAGGTAAGTACGACAACGTCCTATGTCTCCTGGCTTTGTTATTTTCTAAATTCGCTTATTTTAATGGTAGATGTAGAGTAGTTCATTTCGCACCAAATAACTTTTTACTCTTCTTATAAGCTTATGAATTGACGAATTTAGTTTTGGTACCAGTTTGCATTTTGTGTTTCTTACCTTCTCTCCTTAATTTAATCTCAAAAGAGTTTATTGCTAGCTGTATGTCGCAAGATAAACATTAATTGTTAACTGACAGCTGCTGGACGCAAAAAGACTGCAGGTGATTTTCCTGCATAGCCATCGAGCTCTCAAATCACATGGTAAAGTCGATATTATTCGAAAATGAGTTTTAAGATTTGCCTTTCGAAAACCTGAATCCCAGTTTACTGTTTCACTCCAAATTTTCCTCAGAATTTGTGTAATGCTTTTGTATCCCTTATTTGCTACTTCAGATTGGACACCGACATTCATTTGGGCAGGGTGTCAGGTCTGTGTACAGTGTGCGTGATGAGTGGAGTGACCTCGGAGGCAGTGCTGACAGCAGCCCGTGCAGATCCGGCAAAGGCCGCTCTCCTGTCGCCAGATCTGGTATACCCCAGCGTCTTGGAGATGTATCAGCAACTGCTAGAGGAAGACAAAAAAGCAGAGTAGCCTCCTTCGTGGGAATCTGATTTTTAAAAACTGATTTTACTGACCCACTCACTAATTAGGGCCTTGCTTTCAACGACAGGGAATACCAATAGTCGTTGGTAATTCATCTTTTGTTTTTTTTTTGTTGATTTGAGGTAGCAACGGATGGTCACACTGGTATCTGTTGATTCAACCGCATGCACCGCCATATGTGGCAATAGTGTGAGACAACCAAGTAATCACGCACGATGTAGAATAGACGGTCTAGAAACAAAAGAGAAAGAAATAGGTGTCCAAATCTCTCAGCTTCTGGAGGCAAAGTCTAGAAGCGGAAGGTACGACCATCTCTGCGTGGGTGATAATGGTGACCACACTAGAATGCCATCGCAATAGTATCACGCGTAAAGATACGGTGCTTTAGAGATATTTCAACGCTGGCAGCAGCATCGACACTTTCCTGCACGGTAGACTGATAATCGCGTACCTTGGACTCGGGAGAAGTAACTTAATCCCACTGCCACTATAGAAAGGCAGTATGGAAAATTAGGAAATTTTGCCGAAGCTGGCTTAGACTAAAACGCCTAACTTTTTGACACTATCGAAAGTCTCACAACCCCATCCTGCAACAGAAAACAATAAGTAAGAAACGGGAAGTTCAAATGCTTTTCTGCTTCATAGGGAAGGGAAAACGTGTCTGTATACGCGCTTGGACTGGGAGATAGGTGGGCAAATAATTTGGTATATAATTAAAAGCTAAGAAAGAGGAGGACAAGGGGGATATGGGGCGAAAGGCAGCAGTCTGTCAATAAAACTGAGGTCAAGGAAGGTCATGTAGATGGTACAGGAAGCCTGCGTTTAACGCACCAATATACACATGCAAGAAGATACGAAGAACGTTAAAATCGGCGATCAGGTGGGCATGTACAAGACGAGGAAGTGATTTTGAGTGTGCGGGTGTGCGTACATGGGTACTTAGTGGCGTTCCGCTTGGAAAAAGTTGAGAATTGTTTTGGCAGCACTGGCGATCTCGTGCGCAAAGGTGATCAGTTGACTGCTGTTACTACTGCTGGCGCCACTACCGGGGGGCTCGGTGCTCACAGTCACGGCGATAGCCTCGCAGTGGAGACGCAGCTTCTGCGAGTTGGCCATGAGGGAGGTGAGTGCCGCAGCCACGGTTGGGTGGCACTTACTGATGGGCGGGAAGAGCACCACTAGATCCTGTACCGCCGCCTGAATGAGCTGTGAAGAGCGCACCTGCTCGTGCACCCGCCTCCCGTTCGCCGCCTGCGTGAAGTACACCAACACAGACAAATCAATGCAAATGGAAGCATGAGTATGGGTGCCCAATTACCCACTCCACAATTCATCTCGTTAGAATAAACGTCTCTAAATGCCCCATCACACACTTCCCTTAAAAGCCAAATTTCCGAAGTGCTGTCTGCAACTAGCAAGTTTAGGGGACATTAAGCATTCCTTTTGTCTGCAATTAAAGGCCTCTCAATAAGCACCATTAAAGTACTATTCCTAAAGGAGATTCTTTTGCAAGTCCCCCCATGGGGCCGTGACACGGCAACACATGAGTTAAAAATCGAAGAGGAAAGTGTTGCACCACTCTTTAACTTTCTCATCTCGGCACAAAACTGAACCAACCAAATTCGTCACTGAGCTCAATTTGAAGAAAAGGTAGTGTACTCTTATATCACTTGTTTAACTCTTTGTTTCGGTTGCACAGGCACTGAAGGGCACGGCCTGTGGGCCATATCAGCAGCTCCTAGGACCTTCGGTACGTCGACAATACGTAGTCTTTTCAAGCATTATGCCTTGTTTCGTCTTTAGAGAGGTCTGAGAGAGTTGCAATGGGTTTTTCAGTGGAGTGGTTGAAAAGTTTAGCAGCAAACAGAAGCCAATAGAATCGGTTCTTCCGCTTCGTGATCAAGCTTCCAACCAACAGAGCAATCGATCATGCTAAAGCGACTGTATTAACATGTTTGGGGATACGCATGATGCTGAGTGATTTTCTCAGACAGTACTGACTTTAGGCTCCAACACATCATAGTAGCTCATTGGGCACATTTTTTGCACTTTTGAAAGTGCGTCAGCACTATTTTAAGGCGTGGTCGTATTGTGATTATCAACTGTCGGAAAGGGACACAATCTATCATACCCGTGCACATTTCATCGCACTAATCCAACAGTAAGACACATGGCGAATTATTGCGCTAAGTACAATAACAAAAAAAACATCACTTCCAGCCCTTAAATGAAATCTACCTAGTAAACATTATAATGCATTATCTGCAGCCACAACCACAAACATCACTCTGTTGAGCCCACCTACTAAATTACAAATCGCCCCACACGACCATGGCATACTTCAGCTCTTTGCGACATGTATGTTCAACTTATAGCGGTGCCCTACAAAATTTACCAACCGGACAACTCCAGAACTTTACTCAGACCAATAGATAGTAAAGAGACTATGCGCCAAACAACTTACATCGAGAAGGGCTCTGATCCGAACAATGATGCATTCCACGCCACGCACAATTCGTTCGTAAGGTGGATGCTTCCACGTCGGAGCAATGGCTACGGCAGCAGTTGCAGCGACAGGTGCAATAGGAGGTGTCTTTTTCAAGTGACCACCACCACCACCACCACCACCACCCGTCTGTGGGGGTACCGAGTACTCCAGCAGCGCTTCTCCACTTCTGTGCACACCTGAGGGTGCGAAGTGAGCAGGCGTTGAGCGCAGTAATGGGCCACCGCTACTGGCCCGACCTGTTGTAGGCAGGACCGGCGCGGGGCTTGGGGTGCCCGTCTCGTTAGGCGCAGTGTAGTCGTCCGACCCTTCCACATCTTCTGCAAGGCAAATGACACCAAGCGTTGTAGTAGCGGTTTTGAAATTCGAAGCGAGTCTCCATACCAATGAGTGCAAACGTGCAAGAAAGGGAGTGAGGAGATAGAATAAGGTGATGCATGTATGTAGGTTTGAGCTAATTAGCACTGGAATAATGCAACGGTGTTAACAACAATGATTTCGCATTGTATGCATATATCCTTTGAATGGGTTGTAGGCAATTGAGTTTGTAAGTTAAGTGCTTTTCCTACCCTTATAAAAAACTCACAGTAATAGATTCACGAGTTCCGGCTAGTCGGGAAAAGACTTCTCAGTTGAGCAAAAGGGAGGTTGGCCATTTGAACTGGGAATTTACGAATCTTGACAAGTAACTTATAAGGTGAGAAGACGAGGTGTGTTAAGAGTTAAAATTAAGGAATAAAAATGTCAGGTTAAATTTAAATCAACCGTGTAAAAGTTAGGATGACAGCATTTGAGACCTTCAGACACAAATAGCTTCACATGAATGTCTAAATGTGAATACAAAGCGACAGTGAAAATTAAAAAGGGTGTTTCGATGGCAAATGAGCTCGTGGAGGTATGAGCGTAAAAAATGGTTTATTAATTGTTTTCATTGAAGCAATACGTTAAGGTGGCAGAAAAATTTATTTCATAAGGTTTTACCAATATCACAGAAATTAAAACAAGATACAAATACTTTGTTTAGCTTAGCTGAGAATGAGCAAGATAATAAATTTGGAAGACACAGCTTAAGGTGACTTTCATGCTTGGGATGATGAATGCCAAGTGAACAACGCAGGATGAAGGATACCAAAGCAAGCTCAAAACCATCAAAAACTCATAATAACGTCACTTTTGACAGAAAATCTGACTCAAAATCCTGACCTAAATTTTCATTAGGAAAAGCATTCCCGTATCAATGTAATTGCCAAACGAATTCACAATCTCCGAGATTTTAACTAACATGTTATCACTGGAAATGGTATAGCAAAACACCCAAGAGTTAGAGCGACAATGTGAAGTCACGAGAGACCCAGGTAATGGAGTGAGAAACCACCATTAGAAGCAATCACGCACGCAGAACAGAATGCGAAGCCATGGTATTTTCGCACCGCGACTGTGCTTTTTTTTTTTTTTTTTTTTTTTTGTCGAGAGAAGAGAAGGGGAGGGAAAAGGATAGTCCAAAACAACAAAAACGAGTTGTCCTGTCGAAGCTGTTGACGTGGAAGTTTAATACGGAGAGAAAGGGGAAGAAGGAGTCAAAACCATAGTTGAAATTGAAAGGCCAATGACCGGTCGTGGAGAGTGCAGTCATCAGGAGTTTGGTGGGATTGCTCATCTGTCAACGAATAGCAGTGAATACATACGCATACCGACATACGTACTCATGGCATGGTCAAAAAGATAAATGATAACGCGTCCAACTTAAGAACAAGCTTATGGAATCCAGTCAACGAAAGTAAATAAAAGATTTGAAGCACATATTTCAACTTGACTGTTTATGAAGTAAGTTACCTCCAGACACTGTTTAGGGGTTTCCACCCACAATAAACGCTTACTTAGTTGGCACCGGTTCTTCAGGCCGTGTAAACCGCAACCACGATCGTGGAGTGGTGCCATTTTTTAGGGCATTTCTGTTAACGGCTCACCAGTCTTCAGATCGGAATGGGGAATTACACAATACAAGGGTCAACTGTACATTGAGATTAGCTTCTAGAACCAAGCACCGAAAGGTTGTGGGTACTGAAGGTGAAAACGATGGCAGTGTTCCACCCTCAGCTGAGAACCACTAGTGGCCCTACCTCAATTATTTTGGTCTACATTGAAGAGTAAATCTACATATTTGATCCACTAGTATCTCTGCATCTGAGAGGTAGGACTAATAGGGCCTCGGTGCAATTGTAAGGAGTTCCAATTATTATGCAAACTTGGCTATCACGTACCTTCGTGCTAAGCAGTGCTTATCGGGTGACTGGAAAGCTTTGTAGGGTTTCCAGACTAAACCGCTGGAATAACTTCCACTGGTAGAGTGCATACAACTGTTTATAATAGAAGCAACTTAAAGCATCAGTATGCGCCCGTACAGAAGTATGATTAGGCTATCGTGTTTTCCACTATTTTATTGCCGCTATAAGGCCTCATTAGATGTTGGTTGGGCTTGCTGTGGTGCAAGCCTATCTGCTTTACTAATTGTTCATACGACCTGACTATGATTCGACAGAACGTACAATCTAGAACACTCTAATATAGGTGGATCACGTTCAAAAAGATCCGCTACTCTTATTGGTCATGAAAATTTACAAGTCGGAAACAACTTCCAGTCATGTTTAAGGTGAGTACTAACAAAGCAGTTGGTTTACTCGCAAACCACCTTGAAAGGGAGAGCCATGGACGATGCTAAGCGGAGGGTTTGCATTTAAATGGATTAAGAGATGATGATTAACTTCACAGCCAACCAATTTGGTTGTTACTCTCTTCACCTTCTACAAAACATCACTTGTAGACTGTCCGCTGAGTGACTGACTGAATAGCTTAGAACGAGGAGCAGATTTTATATAGTAATGCTTGTTAAACAAACGAACACATTTTTGACTAGTGGCAAATGATTCACTCTCTACCTTTTCCATTTATGTGTACGTGACCTACTGCAAGTACAAGCTAGAGCCCAAACAACGGTTAGAGCAAAGGCCTGCCTATTGACCCACTCGATACAAATAGATGCAACTTGGAGGTGTGCCAGAAAACTCCTTCCCCCTTTACTTCAGATACATCCAGAAACAGTCAATCTGTTGGAGGATAGCCCCACACTCAAGGGATTACTGCCTCGAATCGGTAGGAATCTCACTGGTGAGAAAACATCATGCGACGCTTTGGTTAAGACTAATGGATGGGAGAGGAGGAAAGGTGAGGGAGTGTGGATACCGCCTCACTTTGTTCTCATCTTCATCCTCAGCATTTCGCTGATGATATTCCGTCAAGTACCAAGCAGTTATTACCTTAGCAATAGCAATAGACCATTATATGATAGAATGCGAAATAGAATAGATGGGCAGGAAATAAAAGTGAGGTAGACGGAAATGCAATTGTCAGGGTTCCTTGGAGTTTTTCCTTGCCTTCAGAGGTACAACGCCGCAAAAAAGTGGAATTCGAAGTAATCTTGTGTCTTGTAAGCAAAGAACCCTAGACTGTAACGCACATTGTTCCAATGAATAGAACAATTTAGGTGGCTTTGTGTAGCCATTGAAATTAAAGTTGCAACTAACTTTTGATAATTTCAGTTAATGAAACATAAAATATCTCACTTTCTCTATGACTACCAGAAACGTAAAATGATCACAATCTTCTTTAACGATAACAGTCAAGATGCCCGAAAAAAGCGACTGACAAGCTTTTCACCTTGTAACTCAATTCAATTGCGGTCTTATCACGGACCCATATCGAACACGCCGTAAACAAGCCTACAGTAGACAAAAGTAAAAGCACTCACGCGGTCCACCACCACTGGCACCAGCATTGCCACCGAAAACAGATGATTGGTGTTGCTTTCCAAGCGGTGTTCTCGCAGCGGAAGGACGCGAGTTCTGCAGATTCACGTAAGACCGATTGTTCGCTGCTCCCGTTGTGGAGGAAGGTGGTTGTGATGGCGTGGGCGCAGCAGCCGAAGCAGAGGGTGCAGTGGTGGTCACCGTGGCCACGACCTCCACAGGATCACCGGGAGAAGAGGATCGTGCCCAGAGAGAGATGCCCTGACGCAAAAGCATGCCCGAGTCGAGACACTGACTCCCCACGGCGTAATTTCCCGAACCATTTGCACCTCCACCACCACCGCCTCCAGCGCCGCTGCGATGGCTGGTAGAATTGGACTGGCGACGAACATCCTCATTGTTATACTCCTCATCCTCGCCTTCTGAATCGTCTCCCTCCGCTGAGGCCTCCGTCGTCGACGCTGCTGATGCCTTTGCTTGGTCATCACTGTGTTCTGTGTCATTGTTGATGGCTTTTGAGGTGTTATTGTAGCCGCCTGTAGCGGGAGAGGAACGTGTGGCCTCATGGGTCTTCACCATACCTGCTGAGAATGCAGCCTTCAAGGCATTCTGTAGGGAATTGCAAGGAGGATTCCATCAATATGAGGAAAAGTTCAAGAACTTATACATATTAGTGGGAGTGAGAAACAATGGTGCATAGTTGTACACATTCTTGGTTGCCAAATTATTCACAAATCCTCACACATTTTGGAAAAAAAATGAAATTAATAAAGTCAGGAGCAGTGGATAAAGATTTGCGCTTGCCGCATAGCCAATACAGATAATTGAAATGCTATTTTTGAAACATTCTATTTTAACTCAGACAGAAAGCCGTGAAATTAACCAATTCCTTGCATGTGCTTTAAGCTGGTTCTAAAAAAGAAACTTCAGTCACTCCGTGACCTCAAGAAGGTTGACCTGAGTATAAGCGAATTTAAAAGATGACATTTAGTTTGATGAAGTATTATTACAAATGGCATAAATAATCAAGAAGTGTAAAGGAGCATATCACATAGACAACGTAAACAATCAAACAAAGTAGACGCGCTCAAAATAAGAGCAGCAAAACTGTGGTTTCGCAAAAATTCACCAAAATTGCTACTAATCAATCGAAACTTGCACCTGAAACAATGACGCTTGTAAAACACCAACACAAATAGCACACAGTATCCAAAAGACAGCAGGAGGAAAACAGCGTCGATGTGATATCAACACTCAACCGAATCAAGCCTAGAAACGGGTTTAATACTTGAAAGTGATAACGCTAAGGGTATCAAAGTTGCTCAAAAAATGGTGCATACAAACCCAAATGTGCATTCAAAAGACTTAGACCAAAGTCGACAACGATCACATTGCAAGTAGCGTACAGCGCTCGAGAGCAACTATAGTTATCCTTTTATTAGTCACCAACTCACATTCTCTTCCGTGAGTCGTTCACAAGCTATCTCCAAGTCGCACAACCGCGCACTGAGCGCAGCTACCTGTTGCAAGGCCTTCTCACGCTCCTCTTGCAGTCGCTGGACCTCCGCCGTTGTCTCTGCCACTGCGGCATCCACTGCCATTGTGCAGCACAGAGCTGCGGTCTGGACCTCCACAGAGACCATAGGGGGCTGCAGTGAGGCGTGCTCAGGAACGAGGACTTCCTGTGACTGCTGGAGCATGGTAGGCGCGGCGCAGCGTTCCAATGAGCCACCGCAAGGAGAGCCCGTGGAAGTTACAGAGGAGGGTACGGTAGTGGCAGTGGTCGTGCTGGTGATTAGAGGCTTATGCATTCCACCAAAGGAGGAGCAGTGACTGGATGCTGGCACACTGGCTCTGGTGAAAAAAAGGAGGGAAGCCGATTTGTTATTTTCATGTGGAACTCAAAAAAAAGACGAAGTGACGAATGCGAGGTATGGTAAATCCCGTAAATGACAAGTCAAGAAAATATCCAAGTAAAGATCGAGCTTTTGTGGCTTGAGCAATGGTGTTTTGGTGGGTGGTGTTTATAAGAGTATCAGTCTAGTTTCCTCGCAAAAAAATTGTAGCAAACACCATTACTTGGAGACTGATTTATTAGGCGGACATCACCACTTCCTCAATTTTTAAAGTGTCCCCAAGGTACTCAATTACTGTGTAAAACATTTGCGATTATCAGTAATAATCAATTGTTCAGTAGTTACTCAACAAATACAGCGATGCATTGGGTTGACTAACTTTTCCAGTATCTCTAGGGCCTTGTGGTAACTCTTTCCATGGAACCTCCAGCTACCTGTGTTGCACTGCGGCTTCAAAACGAAATTGATTAGAAAATAAAACGAATTACCAGCGAGAAAACGGTTGAAGTTAGTGAAAAATTATGAAGCTTTTCGGCAATCACCTATAACACTATGTTTTCAACTAAGGAAACAAATCATTGGTAACAAAGAGCCTAGTAGGCTATTTGTCTAGGAGGGATAAAGAAGATTGAAACACAAAGGAGAACAATACATTGAGTAGAACACAATCAAAGAAAAAAAGTCTATTTAGGAAGTGACAAGAGACTTAAAAAGAAGTATTTTCGAATTAATTTGTACTTTTGCAGAATATCCATGCCATCATATCATGATTAAAAATTAGGTGACCTAACAACATAGGTTTTGAGGAAATAAGGTAATTAAGCAAATAATCGCAGATAGTAAAGATGAGTGAGCAGTGATGTGAGGACGAAAAGCAAGTCCATATGAGCTTACCGGTAGGAAGCGAGACGTCCCGTCGCCGCCAAGTGCAGTCGTCTTGAGCCAGGTAGGTTACCCGGCCCTGACTCAATGACGCCAGAGGGGGACGAGGTGCTAGCGAGAAGCGACGGCGAGACCACTGTGTTCATAGCTGAGGAGGTGATGCTCTCTTCCCCAAGGGAGACGACAAGCTGCTGCTGATCTTGTGACTCCTCGTGATACTGCTGCAGCTGGTCCATCTGCAAGGACTCCGAGGTAACGCCCATCGTCAAAGTCGGTGTGGTTGGCGACGTCGTCGACGTCGGTATCGAAGTCGCCCCCACGGTAGTAGAGACAGCGGTCGTGGAGATCGAAGGAACTGTGGATACTGAGGCACGTGTCACCGTACCCGCCTCTGTCTCCACGGCGACCTAGAGAATCACGAAGTATGATATCTATCCATTCTTCACTTGCTATGAAAACCATTACCGCAATCATATTTGAGACTATGCTCTAAAAGGTCTAGTTGAAGCGTTAAATAGATAAACACATCGAATATTTTCAAGGGAGGTTTTTTGGACCACAGAACAAGTTAAACGCAGAAAATTTGACAAAATAACGGCGATTTCGAGGTTATGCCTTATTTTCAATGGATGAGATCTGAGCTAAGACGGAAGAAAGGAATAAAGGAGCAAAATGAAGGCTGCAGAGAAAATAGGCGTGTATCAAAATACAGGCTAGTCTGCGGCGAGGTTTGACTAGCATCACTATTCCAAAAAAAACATAGGAACGTTTGGAAAAGTTATGGAAGCTGGACAACAGTCTAACGAGAGAGTGGTAAAGGAGGATTCGCCCTAAGAATAACCTTTCCTCAATGCCACAACGCCTTATTATACGTCATGTTGAAATGAGAAATAGACTTTCAGTTTTGCCTCAATAGCTGGGTCATAAAAAAAAATTACTAAGGCGAATAGCAGGCTCAAGTTAGACTCGAGAACTCCCTGGTCACTACTCAGCGTCGCGTTTAGCCTTATTCAATGGATCTATGCTACTCCCTATATTTAAGTAACAGGTTGTTGTAACAATGGTAATATCCAGCAGTTAAGACGATGTCTCGAAGCCAGAACTTTGGTGTGCCGGATATGGCAGACACTTGGAAGGTGTTTTATTTCATTTTAATTAGCCAACGTCATGATACGTAATCAGTCAGTTCGTCTTGATGGTGTACCAATGAGAACGTAAAATGATATTGCCAGCGATCAAATATTTATCGAGTCACATAGGTCCAGAGGTACCGTATCATGTTCTGAGATTTCTTGCAGGGCTTGCAAGAGGACCCTCTGCAAGTGCTACACGGATCAAAGTGGTGCGAAAGATTTGCATTGGAGTCGCATTCATTCATGTGTCTGAAAGGGGGATGCAACTTTAATTCAATTTCAAGCCATTCTGGATTGGTATTGCAAGAGGATATTTGACCGCATAGGTCTTACAAGTTTGCCTGACCTGTTGTCTCCAATGCTAGTCTACTGGTTCCATTGTGTGTCGGTAGTGAAAGGACATGGGCACCCACATGCTTTATTTATTCCACTGAAACAATTTGAGCGCTCCAGTGGTGGTAGCGGTAAAGAACTCGTCCCGAAGGGGGCACCAGCAATCTCAACTTCACTGGCTGAACATTACCTCGAAAGGTCATCGGAGGAAGGCAAGGTGTGTAAAGGCCCACAACGTATGAGGCACGGAAACGGCATTGACTATTGGTGATTATCCCAATCTTGAGTTCTGGACAGTGACCGGCCGTAAAACAAGGCTGGTTTAGAACGGATCAAAATCGTCGTCAATGGGTTGTCCGCAACATTGATGTGCTTACTGATAATTGGGAACACCGTTTAAAGACTCCATGCATATCCGTGATGAAAGATGAGAGAAAGTCCAAAATTACAGCAACATCAAGACGGTTTAAAAAAGGCTCTACGGTCAACTTACGGAGGAATAATTAAACCTTATCTTGCTTCTTGCCCCACACTGTCTTCATATGTAAAAAAACGAGGATTTACACCTGAACCACTCACTCGATACGACATTTGTTCTGAGAGTGAAATTGGAGCACAGGACGAATAAAGATGAAAGTTATTAATGTAACTCTGACTAAAACAATTAAAGACGGTGTTTTAAAGAATAATGGTGAGATTCTGCATTAAATTTAAATAAAACAAGTAAAAAGTGAACATTCATAGAACAAACAGAACAAAATCATATTTTAAATACAGGAAATAGAAATCGAGCACCCAGAACAGACTCTGTTACTTGGGGTATGAGAAAAAAAGACTATTTAGACTATAATGCAATAAATCTTGCCCACCTCAACAACGGATGTGAATAGTCGCATATGTCTTGTCCAAACTTCAAATCACCTTTAACCCTCCTTTAGCAGCTAACG
This sequence comes from Taenia multiceps, assembly GCA_001923025.3. Lineage (NCBI taxonomy): Eukaryota > Metazoa > Platyhelminthes > Cestoda > Cyclophyllidea > Taeniidae > Taenia > Taenia multiceps. Next base: position 45,011,141 of record CM010311.1, on the reverse strand, counting down.
GCAATGTCTAAATCTGACGTTAGTAGGATTATACTAACTAAATGATCGGCTGCAAAAAATAATTAGCGACCAAAAAACTCGGTTCAAGCACTAACCTGATCATAAACAGGGTCATCCGCAGACATACTGGACGTCTTATTAGTGGCACGATGCCCAACACCACCACCGCCGTCATTACCACCACCAACAACCAAAAGAACTTCATCATCGTTATCCACAGCTACACGAGTACCATCTACGGTCGCACCATAGGTGGTGCACTCATGATGTCGCATCTTTGGTCTCACCACAGCGAGGGGGATAGTAGAGGAGGATTCTAAGAGGGGTACCAGACGGTGTGCGGCCTCGTGGAGTACATCAACAACAAGAGCACGGAACGCGGTCATGGAAAGGCGTCCGAGTTTTTGACGCGCCTGATTGCGCACGGAGGTGTAGGCGGTGTTAGGTGGGAGGAAGAAGAGGATGAGAGAAGATGGCCGTGCGGTAGTGGTAGTGCTCGGAGTGGTCCCACTGACGCTGCCCATCGCTGCCATGGACTGTGGACGACCACTGACACTACCACCACCACCACCACTGCCGCCACTGGGAGGGAGAGGACGGGCAGCGGGACCAGAGGGAGCGGGGGCCTCGATGGTGGGTTCAAGAAAGGAGTTTGTTAGGCGGCGCTCTGCCTCATCATAGACGTCAATACAGAGGTCCTATATGGCAAAAAGAAGGAGAGAAGAAATTGAAATCAATGCCTTAAGTTTGAACCATTTTGGGGGGGAATGGCTTAAAAAGTCGGTGAAATGACTTCATAACAATCAAAATAAATGAGGGAATTTAACATGAAATTTCGGTAATATCTCCTCCAATCTTAATAAGATTGGACATTTCAAAGTGAAGGGAAGGTATAGTGCAGACTTCTCTTTACTTAAAGAAAGTTTTGTGTTGATTGTCAAAATAGGGCATTTAAGTGCTTCATGAACTTCGGCCTGTGTTAAGTAGACGTTGTGCGAAGACAGGACAAATAAGAATTCAGCCATCCAAAATTCTGTTCCCTTTTTCAAGGTCAATTTCCTGCTATGGGAGGATATTATCACTACTTTAAATGCACACTTCGATTTTTAAACTTTCTTCAAGTTAGCGTCTACTTTGAATCCACTGACGAGAAAAAAAGTGCCTCCACTGTTTACGAGTATAACCTACATCGTGATACCACGCTGCAGTTTTGAAGTGACATTGCCCTTTTTTCCCATTGTTTATGGATAAAAAATCAAGATCCAGTTTTATAAACTTAAAGTAAAATTTTTTGACTGGTGATAAGCAAGGATCACATTGTGATTTGATGAAGGTAGATGAATGCAGTAAACATAAAAACGTCCTTCAAAATCGCATAAATTTTATGGGAACACCACTGAGATCAAAATGTGTGAGAACTTGTTTAAGCAATCTTTGTAGGTCGCACCCACTGCTGTACAAGAATATTCAGCTTATGTGGGCATCTTCAGTCTCCCACAAATTGTGCCTTACATTGGTAGCTTGGAGTCCCGCTTATGTTTGGCATGCTACTAGTCTCCCAACCTCTTTTGATCTGTAAAAAAGCTGATTCTGGACCAGCAGGTCTTGTTGCGCCTTTGAAGAGAACTTGGACATCACATGAGCGAAGTGTTGACAAAGTCACTTTCAAAAACAACATCTCTACTAAATCGTTTAAACGTGGTGACACACCACAGGAGGTCCTTCAAAATTTCGTCGAATTTTTACAAATAAAAAATTCGCGATTCCTGTATACGATCACCGTAGTGTAACAAGCGATGATTATATGTTGTTTTAATCACAGTAAGACCTAACCTCAAAAGTGGCATTATCCAGAGTAGCAACTTTAGCCCTAGCCTCGGCCTGCCGATCTGCTTCGCCCTCCAAAGTCCCATTCGATTCTTTCACAGACTTTGGCGCCACCAAAAAGTGTCCAGGTCCATAGAAGGCCTTGAAGGGTCCTCCAGAGGCCCTCTGACCCTCCTCTACCTCAACATTCCCGTTCTTGAGGCTGGCCAAAGCTGTCGCAGGCAAAAAGATAGCCGCCTTGTGGTTGGGTACTCGACGACAGAGATAAAAGGAGAGGCCATCAGTCACCTCGTAGAACGCTGAGACGAGGCAATCAATGAGAGGTGACCAAGGCGCCTGGGGCTGGGACTGAGGGCAGTCATTTGCCAGGGTAGCATCCAGTTGCTGCTGTTGTTGCTGTGACTTTTGGACCTTCTCCAGGGCAATCTAAAAAGAATGGATACACACGCGTGCGGTCTTCGCAACTGCTCTGAATTATTCTCAAGCATGGGTGAAGCTAGACAAGAAGCCTGGCACCATGATTATACCTGTTTTCGATGAGAAAATTGTGCAAACACACACGCATCGAAATAGCAATTTCGTAACAAAGAAGACGCATGCTGTTAGCACCGCAGATTGCAACAAACAATGATGAATTTAAACAAAACGTGGACTTTGTCGAGGCTTTACATAACCGAAGAAAAAAAGCTCAATGGTTATGCTAATGGTGCCGAATTCACCAATTGATACATCAATTGCGTGTAATAGAATTTTCTTGAACTGCATCTCTACATAAGCATTACTGGAAAAAGGTTACAGAGAAAAAGGATTTCAGGTGAGTCGATTTTCAGAATAAGACGGACTTATGGTAGGGTGGGTCTACCATCAATGAAGTAGAACAGCATTTGGGGCAAAAGGTGAGCTCTAGCTAAATAAACAGTGCTAAGATTCGTGCATACCAAAAGGTTTAAGAGACTTTTGGACGCATTTATGCAATACAATCTCTGTGCTGCATTTAGACAAACGATAATGAAATGAGGTAAAGCACGCGAGAAACAGTTTCTATTTCTAACAATCATGAGAAGCTGGCACTTTTGCTACTAAAGTCACACACAAAGATCCGATTTTTACTTGCCTGAAACCATGTGTCACATATGAGTGACATGATTTGGGTTGGGAAGGAAAAAAGATAGAATAGAAGTGCTTCTTGGCGGATTAGAGCAATAAAGTATCTGAAGATAGCCCTGGCAACAAAAGTTGTAATATTATTATCACTGCCATCGTGGTGTTATAAAAATAAAACTGAATGCTAAGGTTACCTTTTGGTCACTTTCACTCCCTACAGCAACAACAGATTTGGGTTTCATGAGAATATGCATCGCATTAAATGAAGGCCAACTGGTTCTAAGAGGAGATTTGGAACAGCAATCACTTCAAAAGGCGAGGGAGCATGCCAGTGGCGAAAAAGACGTTTTAACCCATTATCTCCACAGCAGGCGCTGACATCCCAAAATTTAGTGACAATGCCTTTTTACTAAATGTTGGGGCAGGCAAGCGCATCAATTTGGCCTGGTCTTGAGGCTAATTTTTTCCATGTACAGAACTATTTGCAGCTACTCCTCGAAACTGCAATCCCGCACGCACATTAGCCCTTTAGCAGAATGGGCTGATCCAAATTTCAGTGAAATTTAGAGCTCGAGCTCCTATAGCAACACAGTATCCCGAAACACTATTTTCACAAATAGAATTAAGGAAAGTTCTAACAAGCCCCAAGAAAGTAAGCAAGATTTAAAGATAGATTTATCGCAAAACCGGTTGAAACATTGCTGAGTCTTCGATGAGGAGTCTAGTTACGCGGTAAAACCAATAGTGTTAGAGTGTTTGAGAGACTAATGACTGCGTCCCTCAGTACCTGGAGATAAGAGTGGAGGATTTCATGTTTAATGTCACAAGTTTTACGCATGAAGAGCGGATCGCATTAAAAGCCTTAAGGAATACAAAGTAACCGTAGTACCGAAGGTGGAATCTTTACACGCCCGCACACTAACTTCTAGGAGTCGCACGTAAACATATAAAAAACACTAGGATAATAAAAAAAGTGAAATCATAGATCTATCAGTCAAAACTTTAACGAATCTCAAAGTGTCTGTGGCGGAGTTATTGAGAGGAGAGAATTGCCCAATAAACTCTAGCTAAATGCTTGAGTTATCCTGCAGCAAGTTTGGGAACACTTTTACGCAGCAAAATAAGAACATTTCGCCATCTAATAGAAAAATATTTTTCCTATTTCACTTCAGACACACCACTCACGTTCGACTAATCGCGTCGCTAGTTTAAATTCCAAATAGTTCCCTTAATCTGACGCCACCTAATGCAGCATTGCCATCTAACTGGGCCCATTTTGTGGAAGAGACACTTCCACACTCCAGTACTTCTGCTTGCTAGCCTTAGACGTATAATTTGACCTGTTCTTGGTTCTGGAGTAGCCGTTAATCTTCTGAGAGTACCGAATTTCCCCAAAATTGTTGCAACTTATTTTCAGATGAGATCCACTTTCACCCACGATGGAACGAGAAATCTACTCCTCGGGAAGCAACAATGAGTATGCAAGGATAAAAATGAAAACGGAAGCATTCACTACGAGTAATTTCTATGTGTTTCCTAACAAATCCTCAATTTTTTCAACACAAGGCTATTTTTGATCGTGTTACTAGCGTTTTCCAATCCAGTACCTTAAAAAACCTAGATGAGTTCACTAAAATTTATCAAATAAGTCAAATATCTACCAAATATGGAATAGGATTGACAATGTGGTCAGGCATTTTTTTCCACTCCTTATATAGTGGCATTTTGAAAATCAAAATCAAAAGACCCGAGGAAATGACCGTGTTTGTTTAAACACACGGCTCATCAGAAAAGGATTTTACGTGAAGTTGGGAGTGCTGTTTCGACAATTTTTGATGCAGCAAATGTAAGATCATGCAACAATCCACATGACCTAGTACAGCATTATTTTGGGCGCAGAGAGCAGCATGGGGTCCAGAGTGATCCAACATACTTGCATCGTGATCAAGTACGGTTTTGCTGAACGTTCCAATTTCCAATTTCGATAAGAGAATCAGACTTCACATGGGTTGAAAACAGATTTTGCGTTTTGCGTGGCACCTTCACCCACATGGCATGGGATCTTGTGCAGTATTTGATAAAAAGGCGTATCAGATAAGGCTATTTACATCGACCACAGAGCACGTAGTAGATATGATGCTAAAGACAATTTTAAATCCATTGTTGGCTGAATGTAGAAATTCAGTACATAAACGGGATGGATTTGGGGGAAAAATGATATCTTTATAACTAAAAAATATAGCTCATACCAACTGTCAAACGCGCTACACTACTACAGCAGAGTAGATGGCTCGTGACATCAAAGAAACACCATTTAGTGGGGATGTGGTTAATGAGAGAAATAAAAGGATTCCGTTTCAATGGCTCAGACTGTTGAGCCACGTGTGTGACGCGTGAACCACGGTGCAGTTGTAGCAGCGGTAAGTTTGGCTGCTACTAACAATGAAAACATGTCCGTTGTCATCACAGACTTGAGGCTACTGCTCCAGAGGAAGCATTGGAAAAAGTGAGAACGAGCCACGGAACGGCAAGTCGCCATGACGACCGCTAGGCAACTGCTGTTGCGTGCATGGTGCAGCGAAGTCTACGGATGAAAACTCTCACTGTTTTCATTTTGTTCTTAAAAAACGGGCCAAGCTACCACCATTACCACTGCTACTGAATGGCAAAATTTAAGTGCCAAAACGCAGATGCGATTGTCATCCGACTTTTGAATGATATGACACCCTTTGGACTTGTTTCTTAGTGGCTGTATTCTTTTTTACACAAAATAAGGGAAGACACACGTCCTAGTCAATTGGGAAAGCACTGGTTAGCTACTTTTACCTAAAATATGGCAGAAAAATTCTTTAGTGATCAGAAGAGACGGGAAAATGCCCGTTTTCATCGAATCCAATGATAAATAGTATGAAGCATTCCCTCACATGGATCTCTGCTAGCATCATCTTAGCTCTACTAAGCCTGCCAAATACACTGCATGATTTTGCTAAATTATGATGCGATTGAGAGACCAAACAGACACAAGATTTCACCCTAATAATGCCACCCAATTCTTACCTAATTTAAGAAATGGATGAGAAAAACAAGTAGAGCTGGGTTGCGGCATTGCCTACAGTCTTCAGAGACCATTTCATCCCCCCTCCCACTCTTCTTCCATTATGTGTGCGAAGGACAACAAACTCTTGGCCCAGAGCTCATCCATCAAGCTGTTTCCTTCGACTCCGTGAAATCGGAGGACTTCTCAATAAACAAACCTCGAAAATGTTCTCCAAACACCATAAAAATACTAAATGACTTGATGCAGGAGAATGATGAGCTTCTTTGCTGTTATTGCTTGGCTTCGCTAAACTGCTAAGGTCGACTGTCTGTTTGAGTGGATACAAAATCTAAGCTTGAGATTGTCATGTAAAATTTGCCTACTTTAAAAATTCGAAAATGGGAACAAGGACAATCTGGTCATCTTGTGACTAAGCACAATTTCTTTTTCTGTTCTTCAGGATTTTTAGTGCTTGAATTTGACCAATTTTCGGCGCCGTCTTAGGTAGAGAGCATATATTTCAACAAAAGCACTAATTTCCTGCCAGCCATTAAAAAATGCGTTTTAATGTTAGAAGGCTTCCTGTACATATGATGACATGAGGAGAATATCGCATTGAGGTGCATCTCCTTTCAGTTTGAGGTGCAAGAACAGTTTGAATCGTAAATAATGGGTGTGTAATCAGATGAAAGTTTTGAAATGAAGGATTACACAAAAGGGAAGCAAGTACTGAGGTCTGATTGATGTGAGAACGAGTAATAGATTTCCGTAAGAAATACCGAAACTACGAAAGAATTAACAAGAACGACAAATGAGATGATTTTGAAAAAGTAACTACTGTACATTCTTGGACAAATTACACCCAAATCTGTGTAGGATAGTTGGACTCAAACCATTGATACTGGTTTGCCTCTTAGCAAGAAAGGAATGAGAACAATTCTTGCTGCCCAGCAATTTGGCTAAAAACGGGAAATTATGGGAAAAGTTTACTGTTAGGCACAAAAAACAAGCTGATGTGAATGCTTATGCTGATTTATGCAAATAAGGTAGAAATAGCTACTCCCAATGCCCCAAATGACGGATACTAATAAGCAAATTTGTAAACATTTCAAGAAAAGATGAAAAGTGAAGGATGATTGTACGATGTTGAGAAATGTTTCAGTCCAAAATACAAAAACCGCGGGCTAATATGGGCTTTGAACTAATTACGCGGAAATCAGCAGGATAGTGGACTTCAGTGACTAAAAATGCCGAGGAGCGAGAATTCGGTTCTTAGTCGAAGAAATTAAGAAAAAGGTGGATTTTCTGAGAAGGAAAGTGGAGGAAGATACTAGGTGGATGCATCAGCAAACAATGAGATGGCCAAATAAACTCATTATATCAAGAATAAATGCAGAAAGCTTTTGGGAGTCTTTTACTCGTCTAAAATAATTACCACTACCACATGACCTTTTACCAATGAGACACAAGGCTAGGGCAAATTCCACTCCTAGATAACGTTTCGTCCCTAGAAGTAAAGAAAAAAATCAGTCCGGACACCTCAGCATCTCTCCAACTTTTGTTTCCCAAACTATTCTATTTCGCTTCTAGTCATGTGATTGTCTAATGATGATGCCAAGAAAACATGGTAATCGCTTGGGATTCAGAGAAATATTGCAGAGGAAATGGGGATAAGGTGAGGCGTATCACTCTTCCATCCAAACCAAAGTTCGACGTGAGACCTAATGGGCAAATTTTGCGGCATGAAGCACTAATGCTTGAGTATGAAGAGAAGGATACAGGAAGACGGGACGGTAGGAGCGGGAGGCAAGGGGAAACTACCGACATGAGAGGACCTTATGTCTTCACACTTAGAAATGTGATGAAAGACTGAACTGCATTATGCAATAGGGAGGAAAAAAGAAAACGCAATGGTAAGATCGACAGGGGCATATAAAATGTAAAGTTGGAAAAGAAAATTGCACTTAGACATACAAACTCAAAAATATTTGTAAACATGCAAACGCACCTGGTTCTGGCTAGCTTACCGTCTTGAAAAGAAATACACCAAGCTCTACCACCAAACGTCTCTCTCAATGATACTGCACACGACGACGCTGTACCATTCTCGGACAGAACATCAACTCTGGTGGACTCAAAATTTATTGGCTCCTAAGGCACCTGAAATGCCGCAGCTTTGAGTAGCTTAGTGAGGGAGTAGGGCTCTCTCCACCTTCGTCATTTTGAATGATCAAGGCAAAGCAGTTCACCGTCTCTGGGCGAATGGTTCAGATAAAATGAGAACCCAAATGTCAATCACTTCCTGTAGCGAGATTCTCATGGGCCTTTAGAGAGATGAATTGGATGGAAAGTAAACCTAAATTGATTGGAATGCATATGGAAGAAAATAAGACGATTTGTGGGTCTCAGGCGCGACAAATAGAATATCGATTGCTTAGCTTGTCCAAGGAAGCTAATCTAAGCAAATGAAATGAGAAGTAGAATCATGCAGCACCAAAGTGAGACATGTGAACGATAAAAAGATGCATGAAGGCAAAAAACCACACGAAACGGTATGCCATCACATCAGCGTTGGCATCTGCATAATAGCACATGTGTAATTTATTGTGCAACGTGGACGATTATTCCAAGAGAATGTGTTTTTTCCTGTCAGTGAAACTGATCCCTGTGAAACGAGGAGTGAATGGTAAAGGCATTGGATTAATTGACCTCCAGCCAAGCGAGGAACTTTATATCCATCCACACCACATGGACGACACGCAAAGAGCAGGTAATTGGTGCTTCTGAGATGACGAAATTAGCTATGTGAACATATTTTGGGATCAGTATAGTCGCCGCCGCCAATTGAATCAGTCTCTGGAACCCATTAGTCAAAGATAAGCTACTCCGAAGCACGAACCCATAAAAAGTGCAACCACTTCGCTCGTTTTCCTCCCCTTCACTGTTTTAACCCATGGCGCCTCTGCAAATAGCTACGATACTTTGGAACAGGTAATTTGCTGTTTTCATGGATAACCGTTCAAGTTTCTATGACAGGAGGAGGTCGATATTGCTATTGTACTAAATAAACGGGATTCCTTAAGTTCACTTTGGTTCCTGTCCGGAACGAGGGCTATTAACTGGTTGCAGACATATCTTCATATCCTTCTTGCCGCGCCGAGTAACTGGCAGCAATAGCTACCTTGCATCATCCTCTCAAACGGTTAATGATAAAAAGTTGAAGGACGGGATATGATGCAGGACAAAAAGAGGTTTGCAAACAACCTTGAGGAGAATAACTGTCTATAATTTATGCCTGTTGGGCTCTGATTTTAGCAAAAAAGCCTATCGAGGTCATGAATTTATCGAAAGTTTGCGGCACTAGTGTGAAGAAAGATGAGCAAATATTCGCTTAAAATATTGTTAAACAGGAGTCTTGTATTCACAACATACCTTCCTCGGAACCAAGTTTACTATTAGACACGGTAAACGAAGAGAGGGTTCGGTCGACACTACTAGTGGAATGAACATTTACCGCTGGTGAGTGAATTGACAAAAATGACAATCGTCTGCGGTAGAGTGAACGGGAATGGGCGAGTAAAAAAACCAAAGTCAATTATCACAGCTGCACCGCTGTGTATGTGCGCACGATGGAAAACACGAAAACACGACTGATCGCTCATTCTGCGCGAAAACAAAGCTAGAAGGGAAATGCAGTTGTTCGTGGATGCATTTTTGGTGTAACGGAATGTGAAGCTCATCTGAACCAGCAGGGTCATTTCCATCTCCAATTTAGATGAGCCAATAAATGCAAAAAGCTAACCATTTACACTTTTACACCGCATGCAACCACCGAGCTGCAGCACTAATGCGAAACAGTTCGAACATTGGACATTTTTTCAGCGATCCTGAATAATCGTAAATTTACTAAACTGTGAATAAACTTTGAAATCATACGCTCACAAGAGATTGTACATGAAGCTGCCCTTTCTTGTGACGAGATGTGAGTTGAGAAAAGTACATGACTGGACGCCTTTTACAAAGCTGCCCTTCGACTTGACTATTTAAGGTATTAGCGTATTCACCGCAATGTACCCGAGTGCCGTGATCGCAACTGGGAATGAGGCGGGATTTTTTGCAATTAAAAACTTTACAGACGGACGATAGCAAAACATAACAGGGAGTGCAATTATCTAGGAAAAGATGAAATCACCAATTAGTTCAATTTAAAGACAGTTACTAATAAGCCACATTCAAGTATATTATGTATGTGTAGTCGCTTTTTGAAGTAATTAGATAGCAATATTTTCCATCAAAAACCATTACTGAAAAGTTGCGAAAACCGAAAACGATAGCTTACCTCAAGTGGCGTTATACCCATATCTGAACGTATACAGACATCTCCACCATAAGCAATAAGTAACTCCAGCTGACCAATTTGTTCATATTGGCAGGCCACATGAACGGGGGATGTTCCTTTCATGGGGTGGATATAGTTCGGGTTTGCACCCTGCAATTAAATTAACATCGCATTAAATTTGCACCGAAAATAATGGGATAAGAACAGTCACCAAACCGCACAGAAAAGGCGACAACATATTCTTCACGAGAATATCAAAGGGATTTAGCCCCAAAAGTACAACCAAATGACTCACTAGGGCCAGGAGGTATAGACTAGTCTCCAAAACAGCCGTACGAACACTGGCATGCAACTGTTGATTAAGATCATCAGGATGAATGACACTAGGAAGTTTGAAGAATCCGTGAAACAAGTATTTCTTCCGAATGAAATCCGCTTTTACTGGGTGCAAAGGCGAGTCAGGCTGGGGCTTTTTATCTGTCACCGTCGAGGTTTTGGAAGAATCACTCCTTTTATTTAGAAGTGGCTCTAATAAAACGTGTTCCCAAAACCTGTTCGCGCCAGCAAGGGCCAAGTACTGTACCATAAATAGCTGAGAAGGTCGCCACAAGGACTTGTACAAATGCTTAGTCTACAATGGAATATGTCAAAAACCCCGAATTCGCACATGGCTGACATGTCGTCCTAGTTGTCTATGTATTGAGTTGCACTCATCACATATAAAAACCCCACGATTTATGGAAGCCCACTGAGGATTTTTTGCATCGCAATCAGCACAAACAGCGGTGGCGGACTCCATCCACTCCCACACCGCGAGATAGGCTGACGCCAAGATAAACTGACAATTGCGATCAGGTAAGGAGCGATATAAACAAGTTCAACTGTGTAATTTCATTTACAAGTCAAAACAGATTTAACATTTTAAGACAAGTAATCTAAATACAGTCAAAAGACTTAATTTATATACTAAAAGTAGAGGCATAAAATAGGGACACCTTATTTAGTAATTGATATTATGCGTTGAAATTTTCCCGTTACTTCCAGCTGTGCAACTACCATATTGCATAACTTCCTCGCCCTTTTGAGCTGCATTTTTGGTTCTTATCTTAAGGTCTACATCCACACATGCCAATTCTGGTGGGTGTTTTTCTTAACTTATGCTAAAGGCCTCATCTTCGTATCCAGTAAGAGGTGTCTGTAGCGTCCCGAGGCTCCCCCCAAGGTAAAAGAAGGCGCAGTACTAGGGCAGAATATATACATTCCGGGAACAGAGGACTTGGGGGCTGTTGACACGGCCCGGAGGCCGACCAACCAGCCAGAACAAGATGGTCACCCAAGTCACCGAAACCGGCAGTTCGAACAAACAAAGTATTACACAGCCCCTCTCTTCTTTCGAGCGTCGTTCCCGACGCTCCCCTCGTCCGCCTCCCGTGTCAGCCATCACAACGTAATCGGTGCTGCGAGAAGCACCCACGAGCTAACCGTCCAATCGTCGAGGTTCGAACGCATGTGTTCCTGTAGTGCCATCAATTCCGCGTAGCACTCAGTGCAGCAAATGCGCGCCTCTTGGCCCTCCTCTGGGCTTGGAGTCCACGGCTAGTGTCGCTTCGGTTGTTAATAGCTTTCCTGTCGAACACGAGGGCGAGGGAGATGTCGAAGATGAACGTCGATCTCGACCCTTCTGTTACGAGACCCCAAAGGTTCTCCCTTCCGTAGCACATGTACTTCTTTCACAACGCTGACGTTCGCCAGAAACGGCATGGAGCAGGATAAAATCCATCAAAGTCGGGTCCGCTTTCCGCTGCCACCAATGTAGCGTCCCGAGGCTCCCCTTAAGGTAAAAGAAGGCGCAGTACTAGGGCAGAATATATATATTCCGGGAACAGAGGACTTGGGGCTGTTGGCACGGCCCGGAGGCCGACCAACCAGCTAGAACAAGATGGCCACCCAAGTGACCGAAACCGGTAGTTCGAACAAACAAAGTATTACAGTGTCAGTTATTGTTATCGTGATGAATCGTAATTTATTGCATACGGACAGAGTTGCACATTGCAGACTGAGTCGGTAATTGGGATGATATCCTTCATAAACTAGAATTCAGCTTCGTTTTATGCCTAATAGAATTGCAATGCACCACGGCACGTAGCTGCTCTAGGTCTCTTCCTAACGGTAAACGCTAAATTGACTGCAGGTTCGTATTTGGTATCTGATGTATGAACCTTGCAAACGTTTACGTGCAAGTTTGAAACTTTATTTAGCCACACCACTTACACTGGAATCCTCATGTATTACCACTTCCACGTTCGTGATCGATGCTTATTTTTAACGGTGGAACCCTAGCGGATGTATGGACTGTAGGTGCGTATTCTCAACTCTGCGGTCGGACATCCCTAATACAAGCATTGATCTGTCCAATTAATGTGCGATCCAATCTTCCTGCCCGTCAATTACCTTATGCTGCGGATGACCATGTGTCATGGCTGTCCTTACACAGGGTACGGCCACGCCTTAGCATTACTGTTGGGGACGTTTGCAACTCTTGAAAAACGTTTACGAATGAAGTCCTGCAAATTTCATTTTCGTGGCCATTTTCATGAACAAACTGAACCTGTCCTCATCGTCCCTTCTGAATGCCTTTACCCAACTTTTGCTGCGATTTGTATATGCTGGAGCTGGACGTAACCAGGGCGACTCACTCACCATGCCTCAGCGACATGTTCTTACACGACCGCTATATTGCCGTGTTGACTCGTCCGCATTAGTCAATAAAAACCAGTTCTGAAGTCTTTATTCTCTGATTACTCGGTTGGTCGCTTCTGCAGGATCAAGCTAACCAGCACGCATACACATAAGCTCACAGTAAATGACAAATCTCCCAATAGCGCTTTGAAGTCCCAACATTTGCATAGGTTGAAAAAAAGTTTGGTCGCATAATTAACACTTAAATTATTGTGCTTCATTTCGGGAGCTTATTGTTTATAAATCCACCAAATGAAAAAAAAAAAACAGAGGAGAAGATTGCAGCTTCTTATGTCTTCATGAACGGGCCTAGAGAACCACAAAATTTTGTCTGACTACTCGTTGATTGATAGGTCCTCACTTGCTTTGCGTGCATAAAACTGACTGTACCTAGTAGAAACTGGCATTTTATCGGGCACAGTGTCCAACTGCATCTTGAAGGCCAGCATTGAGATGTAGATCAATAATAAACTCCTGAATATCTCCATCAAAAGCGGGTATATCATTTTAGGTGTACATTGTAATGCTTTAGATATAGCCCACTATGTTGGATTGCGGCGCCTGAAAGGCATGGGCTGGTATTTGCAAAGCCCTTCAAAAAATATTAAAACCGCATCCCCTCTCTCTCTTTCTGACACTTCTACTTTTTAGGATATGCCAATCGAAAATCTAATCTGACGTGTGGAACCACTTTAACCCGTGTAAAACGTTTACCCAATGGTGTATGTAGGATGTAGCTTTTCGTTACCTACGCGCAAGCTCAGTTTTCTATCTTCTTCCTTCATCATAGCAATTGCTGAAGACCATGGAAATTTTGGTGGCCGCATAAACTCGTCTTTGGACATTTCGTCTGTGAGACAGTTTGCCTCCATCTAGTGCTCCGCGGCCCTTGGTTTTCCCAACATAACATTTTTTACATGAATCTTTTCGTGTCCGTAACCACAAACTCCCGAACTTCTCTCCTCTCATTGTCGGTGACTTGGACAAGCTGCGAAAAAAGGTGGTCTATTATCACCAGTGGTGTTGCTTTAGTTTTAAATTGGGCACCGTAATATGGTCGATACTTTCTTTCAATGATGAATAGGCTAACATGGATGTCGTATCACGGTGAGCAAAGAAAGTCCCTTCAGCAACGTTCAGGACAGCCCTAGTGCTACGTAGGAAATCGGCTCCAAGAATTACATCCCAAGTTTATTCTAAATACTTGGAAAATTTCATTGGCCAAGTTTCCTTCCCTAAGTTGACATGCAACAATGTTTTCCCTACTATTACCACCGCCGTTCCTTCTTCTGATCATAGTCTGTCAGAAGGTAAACAACCTTAAGCTTTTGATGAAGACCCTTAAGAGTTAATAACAAACCAGCCGCATCATTCATGACCATCAAATTCACCTGAGGAGCCTGACGCAGGTGACCTCAATAGGAGATGTTAGGTTAGTTCGACCGCTAGGGTTAATGAAACACGGAGCCCTATCCAACTCCCAACGCTTTCCTTATGTACTAATATCTAACTAAAGAAGTTAGCATCTTTACTGAAAAGATTCTTGGCCATGTGTGGGTGAACCCCGTGTCTTAATTGAAGAGTTATCCTCCACTTGACTCTGTCTGTCGGTACGCCGAGAAAAGCTCGTCTTTCCAATTTCGATAGTTTTGTTCCGTTCTCCTTTGTGTCTTTCCCAGACTTGTGGTTACGATGAAAGAACTTCCTGGCTAACGTCGGTCCTTTCCAAACGAGTTGAGCCAAGGTATTGCAGCATTCCTTCAGATGAGTACCAGGAGTTAGCCCGACTTTCATAGCGGCTGAGAAGAAGCTCGAGGAAAATTCACTCTCTAGACCCTCAATTCTAGCTCACTGCAATCGTACAATGAGCCCACTGGATGCACTTCCCATCGAGATGCTAAACAGGTCAACTTTATTTCCCTTACTTCTCAGCTGTGTAAGACATCCATCATCAGCAGAGCACCAAGTTCATCTCTGACTATGGTGATGAAGCATGCACGTCCAAGTCAAGGAGGTCTGAGTAGTGGCAACGCCGACAATTCACTTTGGGCTCGACCGAATTGCTCATCTCCGGAAGGACTCGTGCCCATTACACTTAATTAAAATGGGTACAACTAAACCTCCTCATCCTATCATGCTCTGAGTGTCATTTTCAGAGCTCCCACAGGTAGACACTTTGTATCATCTACTACCTTTGTACCCAAGACTGAAGACACGTCTCGTAAACTTTAACAGAGTTCGTCTGCTATGTTGCATTAGGCAGTTGTATTGAAAGTAAGTATCGGTGCAGCATCGCTTAAGGGTGGAGAATGCTGTGGAGGACATTCATCACACAGCTCTCTTTGCTCCTCACCTCAACACAAAAGTTCAAATCTGAGTGGTTGTGTGGCAGATGACGAGGATTTTGTGGTTTGTTCAGTCGTGTGCCTCCTCACTTTCCACCACCCAAAGCAGATACTTTGCCTATCGCAGTGACCACCTTTCTCAGAAGCATCAGTGAGAGTGGTTCCATCCTTGGCTGGGGACAAAGTGGGGTGAAATATTGCACCGCTGAGACCAACGTGGTGTCCGCGTTACCATTAGTGAACCGAATAAGCGCAGTCGCATAAGGAACCACGAAAACAATGAGGTAGATGGCACGACCCACGACCCACGACCCACGCTGTCGTAGAGGAGACGCAACTGCAGCAAAATGAGAGGAACCAGTGCGTGGAGGAAGACATATAGATGGGGAGAAATGGATGTGAAGGCCTCCAGACAGTTGCATTAGTTGGTTTGACTTTGATCTGCACATTCGCCTGAACACTCGATTCCTTATACTCCTCCACCCAACCACCTTGGTGATAAATACTTTTCAAACACAGAGGATGGAACCTATTTCCGATGCATAGCAGGCGTCTTCCGGTTAAGTGAGAGTGGAGCACCTGGAGAATTCTGCCGAAGAAAGTACAGAGTGTCTGACTGAACAAGATCCTGTGGATGGCCCTACGCGTTCTGGTTTTGTCTCAACGTTGTGCACTAAAGACAAGTACTACATAGCAGAACACTTCTGACTATTTACTAGCATTCATGTGAGGATGTCTTTCAGTACTCAGACTTGACGACTCGCAGGCGCAACTGACTAGCCAGGTGAAGTAGAGCGGTGCCTTTCCTTGAAATTGCAGTACCATATGACAGAGGTTTCAGAAGTCATTTGGAGGCAGGAAAGCGGTGGATCAATGAACTGAATGAGGAAATCATTTCTTGAGAGAGAAGACAGAGAATTTAGCATTCGCCTACTCATCCTATGTATCCAACGTAAGAGTTTTCCGGCTAACAGCATCACCCGTGGCATCACGTGAACAAACCCGGCGGCGTCTAAATATGGTTGGCCATGTGAAATTTTACCGTTGTGCTTTCACGAACCTCTAGGGAGGCATAGTGTCTTAAGCCTTATCAAAGTTTGTGAAAAGCTTTACAGGTGTGGAGGATTCATTAATGTACGAAGAATCAGAAAGTTATACGCTTCCCCTTTCGGCTACGCAGTCAAGTGTGAAATACAAATCCTTCAGGACTGAAATAACCATGGTGGCAAATAAGCAGCCAAAGTCTTGGGCCACCACCTCAGTTGAAGTGAATTCCCAAGTATCAAGCAAACTCAAGAGTAGGATCAGGATTCCTGGCCCTCTCAATAGTGTTCATGTGATTAATAGCACTAAGGGTGACACTCCTTTGGCCTTCACTTACACAGGAAAATTGATGGTCCTTGAGAGAAAATTCCACACAAAATCCCAAAAACCTAAGACAGCTACCGTTGAACTTCGAGGTGCACAATAATATACCTCAAAAAAGAGGATGGATACCCAGGTCATTTATGCCCCTGTACGTGCTACAATGTGAAAAACGCGGTCTTACACCTAGCCACACCTATAAACTCATGCTCTTAAATGGCCGGAAAAGAGACTTTACCCTCAATCTGCTAAAAACGAACAGAGCTAAGGCAAAACCTACTTCTCATACGGCAACTCAATTCAAAACACTAATTGCCTGTCAAAAATGTGACGGGGTGTGGGTAGAAATAGGTGCTCTATTGACCTTGATCTCCAACAAATGACCGAAAATCGTAATGACTTAGGTGACCAATCTCGGGAGAACTTAACGTTGCAGAGAAAAAAATTGCACTACTGGGTCCTGACAACATAACTAAAGCTGTTCCGTTACCTCTATTGTAGTCGTCAAATACACTAAGATCAATTAAATTGCGATGAGACAGGAAACACCCAGCATTGCAGGAAAAAATCCTAGTTAAGAATGATCCTCTCCGATCGATCTACACTTTGAACGATATTCCAAGACAGGCAATTTAGTTTATAGTTCTGTATTTATGTATCGAACAGACGCAAATTATACAACCAAAGCGGCGATAACTCTCAGTAGCGCTAAGAAGGCAACCTGAGGATTCTAATACACAAACGAATCTTGGTTGGCCTATCTGAGTTGCCTACGGTTTATCCTGCTGCCGGAGGCACTTCTCCTTGAATTCAGGTAGAGCAGCCAAGGCGCTGTGGGGCGACGACTTGTACACCAAAAGGAATCCTTGGACTTGGGCCGCACTCACCAAGCCTTCACCCAATGTTGCAGCAAACGACGCTGCTAGAGGATGCTCTGCAACCCCCTCTTGAGGATAAAAACGCGAAAACATGCGAGCGAGTTGATTCTCAGTGCACAACCCTATTTCTACCTTGAAGTCCACCCGTCCTGGTCTCACCAAAGCCGGATCTAGGCTTAATGGGGAAGGGAAGAATGCCAAAATTGAGGCTTACCGGTCAACATAGTTTGTGGTCATGAAGAGGATTCGACCGTCGGTTGAGGCCACGCCATCGAGAGCGTTGAGCAGACCGCTCATAGTTAGGCTCTGCATACCCTCATAGGCGCGACCATCTACAACACGATATGAATTGAGATCACGCATTTACATCGCTGAGCCAGATTATTGTGCTCTTCACGACTAGGCAGAGCGGCATCGATGTCCTCAAGGAGGATAATTGATTGAAGAGGTGCATGTGTTAGAAGGTGGTCCAATCTATCGGCCGACATACCTAGCTCACTGAGATTAAGCACACAGATATTATACTCAAGGTGCCCTGAGTTTACGACGTTAAGGAGGAAGTTACACAAATACCAGCAAGAGCAGTTATAAAGCTGCTTTTCCCACAGCCTGGTGGGCCATAAAGGAGATAGCCACGACGGTAGGGAATACCGCGAGCGGAGTACCAATCGGAGCTGCCTAAAGGGTCTAATATGATAGAGTAACAGCCGCTCACTGATAAAATCTTTGATGTCCGCTGTAATTGATTCAGCTACGCCTTTGTCCAGAATGACAGAATTAAATGGACGCCGGGGACGTGGGTACCCAAATTGGCGCCACTCGGACCCGAAGGCCTAGCAAATGTAAGGACGGACAATTGAGGCCACCTTGTAAATCACAGTCCATCCCACATCCTTCGCGATAGCGGCACACCTGGCTTCTTCAAGAATATCCCTAAAAATCTGTGCATTGAAGCCCAGCGTGGTGAGAGTGACACTTTCAAAGGGAGCAACAGAAGCACCCTGAAGTGTCTGCTGTGATCTGATACGCTCCACACGCAGGATGTGGCCTTGGTGAAAGATGTAGTGAACACCAGTGCTTGGTATGAACTCAAACGCTGATTTAATTCGACCGGCCTCCGTGCGCACAACGCTCGTTTCGACACTAAAATGCTGCCCAGCGCCTCTTTGTAACCTACTACCTTTCGTACAACAAGCTCGCTTCGAGAGCCAATGCATGACCCATTGATAGGAACTGTCGTGACTGGCTATTTCCATTGTCAACGTCAGATTTCGACGTATCAGAACGGAGGCAAATTGCCCACATCGACGTAGTAGGGCCACACCCATGCCCATACCAAATAGACCAGCGCCTGCGCTGAAATACGGGTTGTCGGAAAGGATGGAAGTGGCAAGATGGGTTAGGTTATCCATCTGCTAGAGGTTGCGAGGTCCACCGACAGAAAACATCACGGCACTCCTAGAGCACGTGAAAAATAGCCAATAAAAACTATGTAAGCTCATATGTGCTAGGAACCAATCAAGAAAAAGCACTAAATCTCAGGTTACGGATTTTGAAGAGCTTGATATAGCATGTTTAGTATGTTCTAGTTCCTCCCAAGAATTTGGTTTATTTCTTTATCTGGAAACCAGATGCTTAGTTTTGCCTGGTAGGCACCGTTTAATTATTTGAAGTAAACTAAAGAGTCTATAGGAAATCCACAAATATAATGCACTAGTCCATTTAAAAAAACGAATTGTGAGGCGGATAAAATTGGTTTAAGAATAAGCAGATATTGTCAGACGACGGGAGTAAACTGCACCAATTAATTGATATGACGATGTGCTCGTTGGTACAAGCATGAAATAAAAACGCCCACATAGATACGTTGCAAGTAAGCTGCAAAAGGTAATTTAAATGAAATTTTTGTCCAGGTTTAGCTTTGGTTTGTGCATCAATACCAGTGTTTATATACGCCAAATCAATCAGTTGAACGCCATGTTGAATCGGTCAGTTTTCCAGCTGGTAGCTCGGTTGCGGTACGCAGGTTGGTCGCGGCCGTTGACCACGTTGTTAGAATCTCGATGTGTTGTTGTGTTGCTAGGGTTATAAAGTTTTGGTGGACAGTATATACTATCAATTTTACACTCCTGAATCTTATTCATGCTATGCACTATCCGCGAAATCCCCAAAATCGGATGACGCATCCACGGTCAGTAGTTGGGCTGTGGCGTTCTTTTGTTATGACTTTGCAGGTCGTGCTGGTTGTTTGTTAGATATGCTTATCTAGTCATTTATGTTTCTCCTTTTTGGGAATGTTCGTTCGCACAGTCTTTGGAACTGTTTTAGTATCATATGTAGGACATGGAGCCGGCAGATGCGTTTGAAATAGCGCTCCAGGGCCTCACAGCGAAGGACGATTCGCTGTCGATGCCGGTCACTGAACAGGTCTCGCCGGACTCTGCTATTGTGGCTGACGTTAAACCCGCTGAATCGGATAGCAATCAGGAGGATTTTGGACTTGATATCATTTCGAAAGCTCTAAAGAGCGCCGGTATTATGCCTTCAGCAGATGTTTCCAATCCAGTTGTTACTGTGGCACCAACACCAGTCTATACGGTTATTAATCACACGGGGAATTCATTAGTCCAGATTCCTTCGGTTACCAACACTCAACTGAGGGTTCCTACCGTCCCTGGGGTCGCTACTCGTCTCATTAAACTTTCCAAGGTCTCCCGTGCTCCTACTATAATTCGGAAAAGGCAAAGCACCGAGCCAATCGCTTTCCCACCTGTGAAATTTATCCGCCGTGGTGATGTTCCTAATAATGGGCCAGTCAAGATCGAGGCAGTGTCTGATATAAAATTCAGAACTCAAACACTGGGTTCTCAGAGGATTCCCATGAACTATCCTCTAAATTTTCTCTCTCAAAAAGTGAGTACGCCCATATCTCATTTCCATTACCATTGGTTTATACATTCAATAAGGACTTGCTCTTTTGGGGGAATCCAATCCTTTTTATTGTACGTAGATCTATAGTTTGGATGTAACCTAGATGTTGACAAAGGTTTCCTCGTTTAGAGAGATGAGGAAATCGAGGAAGACGACTCTGATGATTTAGCTCAGGCTGAGACGTACGCCGACTATGTACCTGCTAAGCGTGAGTTATTTTAGTCCGTTTATTGCGTCACGCACGTGTCAGTTTGCGCCGTCTGGTAAAAGTTGCGCATGTACGTCGTGCAACACTAAAATTGACTTTTCTGGGCCGGTACGTGGTAGGTCAACGTTTTCGGCAGTTTAGAGTCAGATATTCTGTTACATATCTGTATTTACTTTTATCTGCTGTGGTGTTTTGCTTCACGTCATTCCCTAGAGTGAACCGGTGTGAAGCATGATCAGTATCTGTTAGTAATGTTGAACCCAGCTGAGTGTGATAAGATTGTCATATCTGCTTCCTAGTTCATCTCGGCTGCAGACATCCGGACCCCATCGTTGAGTCCAGCACCCTATCCAGCGTCTCCCCGCCGGACATCCACTACGACCTCCGCCTCCCTCGTGAAGTCATTGACAGCGGTCGGCTCTCGGCCCTCCAATTGGAGGCCGTTGTCTACGCAAGTCAGCGCCACGAATGCATTCTACCAAATGGGCAACGAGCTGGCTTCTTAATTGGTAAAATTTTGTCTGTCCCCTCCAGTTATAATGTTTTTTATGCTAAATTACTCGCATCTATTGTGTCACAGCGAATATTGTGTTGGAGATTTGGCTTTTTTTATAGCCCAGATTCTATTGGGTCAGTGGTAATGGAGCCGATTAATTTTTTTGCGAATTCGCGATATGCTTGTCATGGGAGGAGGAGGTTAGACCTGTCAATGCGTCGCAAACCTTGTGGTGACGAGTTAATGACCGAAAGTGGAATATACAGCTAGAATCATAAATTATTTTTCACAGGTGACGGTGCTGGTGTTGGTAAAGGTCGAACCATTGCTGCCATTATCTACGAAAATTACATGCAGCATCGGAAGAAGGCTATTTGGTTATCAGTCTCCAACGATTTGCGTGTCGATGCCGAGCGTGATCTCCGTGACGTAGGCCTTACGAAACTTGAGGTTCACTCGCTTAATAAGGTGGGATATTGCTCTCTTGTCGCTCGGTTTTTGCGTCAATCGACGGATTTGTACTGGTGCTTTTATTGATTTGTAGTTTCGATACGCAAAGATTTCTGGTAAGGTGAACGGGAGCGTGAAGAAGGGGGTGCTCTTTTCCACCTACTCCTCCCTAATTGGCGAAAGCCAGGGTGGCGCGAAGGCGAAGTATAAGACGCGTCTCAAGCAGATTGTCCATTGGTGTGGCAAGGATTTTGACGGCGTGGTGAGTACATTTCTGTCAGCACTAAGCACTTGTTCTCAATGTTTATTTTTTTTCGTCCTCTACTTAGATCGTCTTCGATGAGTGTCATCGAGCCAAAAATCTTACTCCCAGTGGTTCGCAGAAGCCCACCAAAACAGGTTTAACTGTATTAGAGCTACAGAATCGCTTACCGAATGCGCGCATCGTCTACGCCTCAGCTACAGGCGCAACAGAGCCGCGAAACATGGCCTACATGACGCGACTCGGTCTCTGGGGCGGTGGTACTCCATTTAAGGAATTTAATTCCTTCATTCAATTCATTGAACGTCGGGGTGTTGGTGGCATGGAGCTTGTCGCCATGGACATGAAACTCAGAGGGATGTACATAGCACGTCAGTTAAGTTTCCATGGTGTCAAATTTACGATCAGACCCGTGCAGATTGAATACGTGATGTTGAACGGCCAGTCCTTCGTTAATGTATATAACCAATCTGCAGACCTGGTTAGTTTCTTTTTCACTGCATTCTTCCATGGTGCTGTATAAAGCAGCCTGGAGCACATCGAGATTCCGTGTCTCATTTAGTGGGTTCGTGCTTACGAGTACTTCTCGGAAGCCGCCCGACTGATCAACGCATCGGACAAGTACCGCAAAACCATGTGGGGCCAATTCTGGTCTGCGCATCAGCGTTTTTTCAAATACCTCTGCATAGCAGCCAAGGTTGACGCCTGTGTTGAATTGTGCAAAATGGCGCTCAACGCTGAGAAGGTGATCTCCTGTCCTTCTCCCCTTATTTTTGTCAATTTCTTATGAAAAATTTCTGGTTCCACTTTGCAGTGCGTGGTCATTGGTCTTCAATCAACTGGTGAGGCAAAAACACTTGAACAAGTGGAGGAATTTGGAACAGACTTGGGAGAATTCGTGTCCACTGCTAAGTGCGCTGCTTAGTCCTCTCCCGTTAATTTTCGATTTCTTTTGCCCACATTTGTGTCCAAACGCCATTGATCCTTCTCTTCAGGGGCGTTCTACAATCGTTGGTGGAGAGGTATTTCCCAACAGCATCAAACTTGGAGAACTTTACAGCCCGTGGTGAAAAACTGACCATTGCTGGTGACCGTTCATCCTCGACGACTCTTACTCGAGCTGGTAGAGCTGTTGCCGGCGGCAAGGGCAGTGGACTCGGCTTGAAGGACATCCTTGGTGAAAAAGCCTTCGCCAAACTGATTGCGGGTGGATCTCTCACTGGTTACGATGATGATGAATCGGACAAGGCCAACTTAGGAAATGGTACTACGGGCACCAAAAAGGTCGACTCGGACGATGCCGATTCTGACGACGACGATGATGATGAGGATGATGAATGGGTGACCGAATCGGATAATCAGTCGAAGGTCGATGGTGACACTTCTTCAGAGTATTATGACTCCGACCTCGAGATAAGCAACAATAACCGTGGTGGTGTGAAGCGAACAAAGAAACCGCGAATTAGCACTTCAAATAAACGCAAGCAGGTTTACGAGAGTGACGCTGTGGTGGACTCCGATGACGACGATATGGACTATGATGCCATGTGCGACACCTTCTTTGCCCGTCAGAGGGAGAAGGCGGCAAGGCAGAATGACTCCCTCTGGGCCGATGAGTCGACGCGTAACCTCTCCGCCAAGTATTTCTTGGACTCCAAGTCGTCAGAAGGTATGCTCGCCTCCAATGGCAACGTCTCTTTGGAGGAGGCGCGAAAAAAATGCGATGGAATGAAGGAACTCCTTCTAGGGCATATTGAAAGAATTGGCAGGTACCTTCCCCCCTCGTCCCTGGACGAGCTGATTGAAAAGCTGGGCGGTCCATCGAGAGTGGCCGAAATGACTGGTCGTCGCGGTCGTGTGGTCATGAATGACTCTGGTCGCGCTCTTTATGAATCTCGGCGTGAGGGTGATTGTGCAATGGAGACCATTAATCTAATGGAGAAACAGCGCTTCATGGATGGGGAAAAGTTGATCGCCATAGTTTCGGAGGCTGCCTCTTCCGGTATTTCGCTCCAGGCTGATCGTCGCGCGAAGAATCAACGACGTCGTGTTCACATAACTCTTGAACTGCCCTGGTCTGCTGATCGTGCTATTCAACAGTTTGGTCGAACACATCGCTCCAATCAGGTCAGCTCGCCAGAGTATATCTTTCTCATTTCCGATCTGGCAGGAGAACAACGTTTTGCATCAACTGTGGCCAAGCGTCTCGAATCTCTTGGGGCCTTGACTCACGGCGATCGTCGAGCTACGGAAACTCGTGATCTCTCTCGTTTCAACATTGACACGAAGCTTGGTCGCGAGGCCCTCGATATCGTCCTCAAGACGTGCATTTGGGGGGAGGAGGGAATTATCAAACCACCAGCGGACTATCGTTCGGAAGATCCTATTGCAACAGACACCAAAACTTTGGAGTCCCTTCCACCGGCGTTGCGTCCCTACCACCAGTTCTTATCGGATGTTAAATCGGGCTTGCAAGGTGTAGGATTTCTCAATGGACGAACTCGTGACAAAGACAGCCGTCATATGGTGAAGTTTCTCAATCGGATTCTTGGCCTTCACGTACACACCCAAAATGCTTTCTTTCAGTACTTTTCTGACACCCTGGAAGAACTAGTGCGGCGAGCGAAACGTGGTAATCGCCTGGACTTGGGCATCATGGATTTAGGTAGGGAAGGGAAGTCTCCGACCCGATTTTCTGACCCCTGTGTAAACGATACCATCTTTATTTTCTTACAGGCACCACTGGTCAGAACTTGGAAATTGTTTGGACCCAAAAATTTGATACGCGCTTCCTATCCGATTCCACTCAAGTGTGTCTGCACAAAGTCACCACCCAACGAGGTGTCAGCTGGGCCTCCGCTATGGAGCTTTACACGCAGCACGACGGTGATGAGGATGGTTTCTACCTTCCGAAGCAGTCCACTGTGTCTCGAGTTATGCCCTTGCTGGCCTTCTGCTTGCGAAACAAGGTTGGGGATGAGGGGGACAGGGAGAGGAGGAAGATGAAGCGTCTCTATCGGGTGTATAGGCCGAATACGGGGATGCAGTCCGAGCCTATGGAGTACGGTAAGCTGACGGAGCAGTATGTCAAAGTTTCCAATCCCACCGACTGCCAAGAGCATTGGTCTACCATCTACGACGAATCTGCTACCAAGTGCATCCACCTCATTCAACGCAATCACTGCAGTCGTCTTAATGTACGCAATCCTCAGGTTCGTAGGAATTCTCCCTCTTTGACGCATTGCGGGTACCTGGTCAACTGAAAATTTGGTACTTTTTGCCCAGCTTTTGCAGCTTTGAACTCATCCTGAGGTGCCACAAATTATACCTAACTATCGCCATGCCCAGGTTTTTAATTGCAGATAGTGTGTTCACTGTGTATGGACATTGATTTAGAGGTCCTTTCTACTGTGATTAGGGACGGTCAGGTATTTGTGAGGTTGGTCTCCGGGAGCGCACCTATTACGTTCTCAGCGGATCTGTCATGAACGTTTGGACGCATGTAGAGCGAGCATTGACGAACCGGGCCGGTAATTCTCCGTCGATGCAGGTCGTGCGTCTGAAGCCGAAGGATGGGAAGCGAATTGTGGGTGTGCTTATCCCTCAAGATGGTGTAGAGGCCGTCCTCGACTGCCTTAATATCCTTCAGTCTAATCCGGATGGCATTCACCTCCAACCGGCACCTTTGCCTTCTGGCATTTCTCAACCAGTTCATCAAATCAAAAGTCTTTCTCGATCTTCCTTGCCTCCTCTCGTCAACTCCACTGGACAACCACCTATTGTGATTGGCAAGCCTTCCGTAAGGCTGCCCATCGCTAGCTCCACTAGCGCTAATGTTGCCGCCATGACGCGTAATTCTGTACGCAACTTCGAGAGTACCATCGCAAATACCATCACAACCGGCGTTGCTTCTTCCAACGTTTCTGCTTTTCATTCTCCTCGTATGTCTTTCACTACCCTTCATCAAACTTTGAGTCGAGTCCCACCAGCTTCTCGTGCTCAATCTCGACTTGAAGCCGCTTTCCAGCGTCAGCCCATGTCACGGCCACGCAATGTAGCGTCTCAGCGTGTTTTCACCGCCACCAACGGACTGTCATCGCAGCAGTCAATCTCCCCACAGAGGTTTGCTAATCCGCGAGGTTTTCAACCGTCGCGTCCTCCCACGAGGATTACTGCTCCGCGTACAGGAGGGATTAATTGGGTCAGCCAGGAAAATGGCTACTTCGTAAACAATCTTGCCGTCCAAGGCGTTCTTCAGCCTCGGTTACAGTCACAGCAGCAGCTGGTGCGATTGCAACAAGTCTATCACCAACCACAACGGCAGCAGCCGTCACAACAACAATCTCGGCAATTCCCCCAAGTACCCCCAACGCTTGCATCTGCAACCAGTACCAACAACGCTGCTAATCCGCCAGTTCGGGCGGCTGTCGCCCAGCCTGCACAGAAGCCTTTTAAAATGAAATTTGTTTGGAAGGGCGGTAATTAACCAACGACCGCCTCTTGTATATTATTCTCACCCTTCTTCCTCTGTTGAAAACCTGTGCTCAATGGCTTTGCTATTACTTCCCCCAAAGTCTTATTTTTTGTTACACTAACCAGTGTGTGTACGTGCGCACTGTTCTATGAGCTAGAAGCGTTGGCAGAACCAACCATGGTCTTGTGTCACCGAACAGTGCTTCGGGGAGAGGTCCTGATTGCTGCATTTGTCTCAACTCCCGTTCCTCCTTCCTCTCGGTCCCCTTTCTATCTATGTCCCCTTGCTCTCTGAGAGCCCCCTGTGCAGACCGTATTTACAGAAGCTGTTGCATAACTCGTGATGTACATCAGTCTTTCTTTGTGAGCGCAGATCACCGCTTGCGATGGAGTATGGAGGGGCGATGGGAGCGCCTGTTTTCCCCTCCTCCTTCTCCGGTCGATTCGGCTGCGTTTGCATCTACTTTTTTATATTGTGTTATGTACTAGCAACGACATTTGTCATTAAAAGTATCAGAATGAGACTCTTCTCGAGGTTGAATTCCTGGGGTTGTACTGGTGAAGAGGCGGTTGTTGAGGTTAGGTCCACACCCTTTTAGAGATTGGGTAAGTGGATGGGGTTTGCCCTTCGAAAGGCAATCTCATAAGCGCTCACGCGCGTCAGGGGTGCACTCACTTGATAGCATGATTTGGGGGGGGGAGGTGGGTGAGTGATTGTGCCCAAAGTCTCCTAGTTCTTAGGGCTTTTCAAACCAGTTTCTTGAGTTAATCGATCTGTGGCAGTCCTCGTTGAGGTGTTAGCCGTATGAATTTTATGTGTAGTGAATACGAGGAGTCCCATCGCTGCTACCCTGGTCGGCTATGGTGGCTCCTGAGTGTAAAAATTTCGATCAGCTAATCAGTTGCCATCTGTCAACTGTTGACATGAAGACCATTAGTTTCTGGTGTGAATGATAATAGCCTTAGTGTGGATAAATTTGTTACTTCTTTGATTTGATTCCCTTGTCGCTTAAGACTCCGTAAGTGGTACTTGTGTTTGGCAACATGACCTCTCGACCATGCCAGTGGCCCCTCAGTCCCTGGTGAAGATTCGCAACGTTCCATGAAAGCTGCAAATCATGTTCTGTCAAATTAGTCCAATGGTCTCACTTGCGTAAATTGTGTATGCCGGTAGAATATCTAATTGGTAAGTGAATTGTTTTGTCCAGGGCAACGACATCAAACTGTAATTTCCTGATCTTGTGCCAAGCAGTGAATGGAGTAAAATTATACATTGTGCTCGGCTGTAGCGTCCCAAGTCGGTTCAGAAGTTGAATGAAGACATAAAACTAGGGCAGGATGATTACTGCCATCGTAATGGAGGATTGAGAGGCTGCTTGCCTGTCCGAGAGTACAGGTTGCCAGGCGAAAGTACAAAGACAAAGCCTTAGGTGCCCATGAAACCAACTAAGCCAAGTACTGCATTGCCGCCCTCTCCTTGGTTGGGTTTCGTATCCTGCGCTCCCCCTGGTCAACTCTCGTCCCCCGTCGGCAATCCCAACGTGGTTCGAGCTGTAAGAACAACATCCACAAACCAATTGTGCCAGCTATTGAATTTTCATGCAATTAAGGAGATATCTATTAGTATTTCCACTAGATCTGGAATTTCCTCCTATCAAAGAACTACTTAGTATGTGAAGGCTATGCAGTATGTCCATCTCTGGTCGTAAGAACATTTGCCCAAAAGCAGTGACATTGAATACTGAACGGGATTTAAATAATCTCGTTGGGAATTGATTCCACGTATGGACCTACTCGCCACTTTCTTCTAACATCAGTGCTGTCCAGCCACAAACCTGTCTGATCTCCGTGAACAGCTCTGTAACGGACTTTTCCTAATGGGTCAAGCTTATGAGAGCGTTACCTTCACCGATTCTCCCATCCGCAGCAAAATGCTTTCCTTACATCAAAGTAAAATTCAGCATTCAGTGACCATTAGATTTAGGTTCACTTTCAATGTAGCACCCCAAGTCTTTCCTGAAGATGAAAGGAGTAGTAATACTGGGGCGGAATTTGTATTGCTGCAGTACGGCAGGATTGGGTACTGCCGGCATGTCTTGGAGGCCGTGCCGCCCAGCGAATGTACAAAGGCGCAGCCTTCATTGATCATTATAACCAAAGCGAATAATTAAACAAATAGACAAAGCATTACATTGTCCAAGATGGAAGAACTTGATAAGCTCCAAAAATTGCATTGCCAACCTCAAACTGCGTGGGGATCGGCTTGGGTCTTGGGTCGGGTCGCTTCAGAGTTAGTCGAGGACTTCCATTGAACGACAGAATGTCTTTCAACTGCTTGTAAATCAAAGAGTCTAAAACTTCCTTTAGTAGGTTTTCTAAAGATTTTTTTTAAAAAGTAACAAGCTTCATGAATCTCTTTAAATCCTATTTTATTTTGACGCCTTGTTAATATCACGGTACAGGGATGGTCGAGCTGCTTCTGTCCTGCCTTTATTGAGGCTTGATTTCTTGTGCGAATGTGTAGGAACTAAGCCTTGAATTTAATACGGTTTTGCTGAAAATATCTTAAGCCTTGTTTGGCAATTTTAAATACTTGTTTTAGTGTATTATGTCAAGGCCTGGTAGAAGAGCAACACCCTAGCATCGCTACCACCAGGCATTGCTGTCTCATCAACATCCCTTGCGCATTACGTCGCGAAACAAGCAGCTGATGAACTCACTATAGCCTAATTCCGGATATTCCTACACCTAGTTGACTACCTTGAAATGATCTGCGTCGCAAGTCCAAATTTTACCCTTTTGTTGTGCCGTTTGAACGGACCACTATGTAGTGACTTGCCTTTTAGGGCGGGTTGCCTTTCCACCTCTTTATAGCTGAAAGCTTTAAGCTTTCTTAGTCTCGGGTTGTACACAACCAAACACCTCAAAATAGCGCAAAACAGAGCGCCTGAAGTTTTTGAAGCCCAACTTTTCATACTTGGAAATCAATGTTACTTATTTGGCCAAGTAGTATACCAGAAATGTGCAAGATTGGCTGGAGGCTAATTGTAATGATTTCATATAGGGTCATTAATATTTTAGCGTAAACAGAACGCTACTGCCTATATTTTTTGGGTTGTTGTCCTGACATGACACAATACCTGAGTTGTTTGCTCAATTCCTTGTTTTTCTTCGTGGGCACTTTGTACTTCCGTCGGAGGTTATGGACTCCGGCTCATGCTATGAACCTCTCGGCCTTACTGTGCGTCAGCAATACATTTTCTGTCCTGGTGCTATGACTTCTTCCGTTCTCAAAAAGGACTCGAGATGCTACAGTGATCTAGGTGAATTGTTAATTTTGCCAGTGAAGCGGTCGAGCTGCTTCTGTCCTGCCTTTATTGAGGCTTGATTTCTTGTGCGAATGTGTAGGAACTAAGCCTTGAATTTAATACGGTTTTGCTGAAAATATCTTAAGCCTTGTTTGGCAATTTTAAATACTTGTTTTAGTGTATTATGTCAAGGCCTGGTAGAAGAGCAACACCCTAGCATCGCTACCACCAGGCATTGCTGTCTCATCAACATCCCTTGCGCATTACGTCGCGAAACAAGCAGCTGATGAACTCACTATAGCCTAATTCCGGATATTCCTACACCTAGTTGACTACCTTGAAATGATCTGCGTCGCAAGTCCAAATTTTACCCTTTTGTTGTGCCGTTTGAACGGACCACTATGTAGTGACTTGCCTTTTAGGGCGGGTTGCCTTTCCACCTCTTTATAGCTGAAAGCTTTAAGCTTTCTTAGTCTCGGGTTGTACACAACCAAACACCTCAAAATAGCGCAAAACAGAGCGCCTGAAGTTTTTGAAGCCCAACTTTTCATACTTGGAAATCAATGTTACTTATTTGGCCAAGTAGTATACCAGAAATGTGCAAGATTGGCTGGAGGCTAATTGTAATGATTTCATATAGGGTCATTAATATTTTAGCGTAAACAGAACGCTACTGCCTATATTTTTTGGGTTGTTGTCCTGACATGACACAATACCTGAGTTGTTTGCTCAATTCCTTGTTTTTCTTTCGTGGGCACTTTGTACTTCCGTCGGAGGTTATGGACTCCGGCTCATGCTATGAACCTCTCGGCCTTACTGTGCGTCAGCAATACATTTTCTGTCCTGGTGCTATGACTTCTTCCGTTCTCAAAAAGGACTCGAGATGCTACAGTGATCTAGGTGAATTGTTAATTTTGCCAGTGAAGCACTTTCCATGCGCTAAATCGATGCTATTTTTAGGGTGATGTTGTCAGTGATGTAAAGTGACGTTTTCTTTTATGGGTTTGAGAGCTGAAAGCATGGGAGAACTAGAGAGATCATTTTCACTATGCCTATTCGTGAAAGGAGAAACGAATCATTTCTACCGCAAGCGTATTTAAAGTGTTTTACTATCATATCCGTCTCCTTCCTTTCCTAATTAAATTGACACATGGAGGATGCTGTTTGACATGGTCTCCATAATTAAAGCTGCTCTGTCATTGCGGCATTTGCATTTTACAACAAGAGATCTTGTTTCCAAAAAAAATAAGGTCACAGTTTTTAAATCCATCTTGCAGAGGGTTACTTTCACTTCATTGTTTGACACTTGCATTTCTAATCGCCTATCAGTTGGTTGGAAAATCTGCCTCGTTTTCCATCGTCCCGATAACCTCATACTAAGATGTCGATTGAGCTAGTCTGGTAGATGAGATTTGAGCTTATCGGCTCTGTGAATTTGAGTTTAAGGCGGTAGAACCTGGTTTGTTGTGGAAGCTGTGCAGAAGGTGCGTATCTCAAGCATATACAGAGTTTGATAAGCATAAAGGCTTTATCAACTTAGGCTTTACTTCTTTTGTCATGAATTTTGGCTTTTTTTTCCTGGCTAACTGACTGAAATGGCATTATTTTGAAGGTCATACAGCTCGGTGGAAGTACAACGGCGGAGTCTTAAGTTCCCACGAAACCAAAATAAAGAGTTAAACAAATAGTCAAAGCATTACATACTCTCTTTTCCATTTTGACCATCGTCCCTGTCGCTCTTCCCGGTCAACCTCCTGTAACCCCGGCAATCACAACATGGTCGGTGTTGTAAGAAAAGCATCCACAAAACAACCGCAGCAGGTGTGTGCTAGCAATCACATCTCTCCATCACCAGTAGTAAGATTATTGAGCTAAAAGCAGAGCCGTGACATTACCTCTTCGGTACTTCTGAAAGAATTGAGTCGTTACATTTGTGGCAACGGTCAGCTGATCGGACCCAAATGTTTAATAATCCTGCGAACATTGAATGGATAACATACAGGTTATTTAGAAGGTGTCTCCAGTTGTTGGGTGGCTAAGCTTGCGACAGCTTACAGCAGAGGAAATACCTATACGTGTGTACTTTTGACAAGCGCCCTACCTCTTGTTTTCTGACCAGAAAATTAACAAAATAAGCGTGACCATGCCTATGTCACTTGAAAATGTTATTTTAATGTTGCTATAACATTTAATAAACGTGGTTAAGTGGACTGCCTCTTGTTAAATGTTTCATAAAAATATTTATGTAAGCAAACGAATAGCCCTTTGAAATGCGACTGTCACATAGGAGGTCCCCACGGGGAAGCATTGGGTCGCCCTGGCCCACGCAGAGTGCATAATTTTAGGTCCATCAAGACTGCCAACTTGATTTGGTGTTTCATTTCAAGAGGAGGTCGTTAAGTGACTTCGGCTCACGTCCTCTGTGCATTTTGCATGTACCGACCACAATGTGATGATAGGCACGGAAGATAAAGTGTGACGCGATATGATGAAAAAACACTTAATCAATGAACTCTAAACTGATCCTGCGCATATTTACAATCTAACAAGCAGTTTGAAGGCTTGACGTGAAATACTTTGACAAATTATTTAACTCCGATTCCACGGAAACTCAAGTCTCTACTGGCCTCCAGACCATACCAGTAGTCTCAGCTCTTCTCTACACCTGTAATACATTTTCAATCACACCACATGAAGGGCACGCGTTTCTTTTAGATCTCGAATTAGTTAGGTCACATTTCCATGAATAGCTATAACTTGCTATTTTTTAACCATACAGATCATTTGGCCCGTGCCAATGTGCTTCCAGCACTTTCGGTACGTTGGTGACTCATAGCTCTTTGCAGAGGCCAGGGACGAAGTGGAAGTGTTGTTGCTATAAATGTTTCTTATAGCGCTTGTGGATGTAGCGTCCCGAGACTCCCTATAAGGTAAGAGAAGGCAAAGTACTGGGGGTAGAATACATATATTCTGGAAACAGGGGGCTTGGGAGCTGTTGGCACGGCCCGGAGGCCGACCAACCGGATCAGTACCACATGGCCACCCAAGTGACCGAAACCGGCAGTTCAAACAAACAAAGTATTACAGTGGATGCTTCTTCCAGCACTGATTACGTTGTGACGGCTGACACGGGAGGCTGACTAAGGGAAGCGTCGGGGACGACGCTTGAAAGAAGAGAGGGACTGTGTAACACTTTGTTCGTTCGAACTGCCGGTTTCGGGCACTTGGGTGGCCGTATTGTGCTAGCCGGTTGGTCGGCCTCCGGGCCGTACCGACAGCCCCAATCCCACTGTTTCCAGACTGTATGTTCTATCCAGGTACTATGCCTTATTTTACCATAAGGAAGGTCTCAAGACGCTACATGCACCGTGTGCACAAAATAATGCTTGGTTCATTATTAAACCAATATATTAAAATTTGGAACATATGAGACGAAATGAAACCAAACTTCATGCATGTTACCTAATTTTTAGATCCTTTGAAACAAAATCTATCTGAATAGTGAATGAATCACCGGCTTTTAATAATTTCTTTTAGATGTGCAAATTTACCGAGACTTGTTGTCGTTCAGAGTTTTAATTCATCATTACCCTCTGTGAAGGTCGACGCACAGTTTACAGGTGTACTTGGACCTAGCAGGCTGTTGTCGTAAGTTGCTGCCGTTTCCACTTCCTGAAGTTTGACAGACTTTATGAAATGTGTATTGCCTCTCCTAATATGTTGTGTTTAAGATGATACTTCAGGAGAAATTATTTGTTGAACCGTTTACGTTGGTTAATTTACATTCTTCCCTCAAAATAATTATTTCCTATAAAAATGCGCACTAGACCGACGTTGGCAAATGTTTTTAATATGCTCAATGATTGACCCACTTTTTAGTGAGATTTATTTTGCTTAGTCGTATATCGACGGTACGCTTTGTTTGTTAGCCACCATTTAATTGAGCCTCGATATTTGTGGTGTTTTGGGAAGTTAATAGGCAATCTGCAAATTTTGCACGTCAGTCGATAATTTACTTTCGTTTAACAAACCATTCTAGTCTTATTGCACCTCTTGGACCCACAATGCACCGGATTCCCAAACCTAACATTAGCGTAGGCTCCGATTTCAAGCTCTTCGGCAGCTCTATGTCTGGTATTCATTCCAAACAAGAGGTCGCACGTTCTCTCCTCGAGCACATTTGTAATCTCGACATCGATCGTGAGCCCTGTGCAATTCGCAACACTAGCATCATTTGCACCATCGGTATGTTGTCCTACAAATATTAAAGGGAGAGCAGCTGTTTCTTTGTAATGAAGCACCAAAACTGTTTTGGCAGAAGTGCTCAAACATCTCCTCTAAGTCAAGGTCTTGTTTGCACATGGATTCCATCGAGTTGCGATGCGCAACGGTTCGGCGCAACTTTTGTCTTTCCCTCTACCTAGGGCCTGCATGTCGTACAGTGGATACTCTCCAAAAAATGATGACAGCAGGCATGAACATTGCCCGCCTGAATTTCTCTCACGGCTTTCATGAATATCATTTGGAGACCATCAAGCTGATCCGCCAGGCTGTGGAAACCTTCAGGCCCTTTTTCCGCCCTGTAGCCATCGCTCTTGACACCAAGGGACCTGAAATTCGTACCGGCCTCATCGACGGAGTAAGTTTTTTATTTGTGTGATTAACACTTAATTTGGCGTCATGAGCAGGCAACTACTCCTTCACCAGTTGAATTTAGGTTCTTTTGCCATCCTTACTTTTTGCCAGCCCAATCAACTGTCATCTGTTGCTAGCAGCTTTTGTGCCGTTGACGAAGATGGCGTCAGCTCCGATTTCACTTCTCGCACGCATCGCGTACATAAGTCGTAGCAGGGTGAATTCCCATCAAAATTTACTACATTGTATATGCATATTAGTAATAGTGGTCCAGTTTACCAACCCCATTTCGATAAAATTTCGTTTTTCTTGTGCATTTCCGCCCAAGGTAATGCTTCTCACTTTTCTAGTTTATTTTTCATCACTCCGTCTTTTTCACCCCTGATAATGAGACAATGCCTTTGGTGGCTTGTTTCGCAAGTATGTGGTGTCGTTCGCCTTTGTTGCATGAATTATCCATCCCTATCAACGGTCGTCAACGATCGACATTGCCGTTTAGTATGCAAAAGTGTTTAGCTTTTCTCACCCTATTCCTTGGCATTATTACAGGGGTTGTCAGGGATGATCTGTTATCTCGAGTTCAAACAGTGTAGTCAGTCTGACATCCTGAGTTGAGTTACATAGTTTTTCAGATGCTCACCTTATCGGTCCTTATTGACATTCACTCACCGCAATGTTTTATTATCTATTTTAAATAAGGGGACTGAAACCACGGAGATGTTGTTCCCGTTATTCTGGAGGCTGATCGGTCTCCTTGTTTAATTGAACTTTCATCATTCTATGTGCTTCCTTTTACGGGTTGCTGTGACTCATCTCGAACTATGCCCTTTCTGCAGAGCGGTACTGGCGAGGTGATCCTGGGTTACGGAGAAAAGATCCGTTTGACACCCAACAAGGAATTCGAAAATAAGTGCAGCAAGAGCGTGGTCTACGTCGACTACGAACGTATTGTGCACGTTCTTCATGAGGGCTCCAAGGTCTTCATCGATGATGGTCTCATCTGCCTCGTAGTGCAGCAGAAGGGTACGTTTTTCCCAGCACATATTCATTGTGAAACTCAGAATGCCCCTACCTTGAATTGTGTTTTCACGTCTTACAAACATCTTTGCATCACCCTTCCAGGGATTAACTTCCCACTCACGTTTGAATGGATTGCCTGCCTCTGGGTAGGGAAGACTTGATTGCTTCCTACAGCACTGGGCTTGACAGATTGTCATTTGGAGCCTAAACCTTTAGTCGAATTCTCAAGTCCTAGTTCCTGTGTGTATGTGTGTGTGTGGCATACTGAAGGAAGAGAAGCACTCTGTGGGTCTCCGTTTTTTAGGTCCTGACTACCTGGACTGCGTCATTGAGAACGGCGGCAAGTTGGGTTCTCGCAAGGGTGTCAACCTGCCTGGAGCACCTGTCGATCTTCCCTCAATGTCGGAAAAAGACAAGGAGGACCTGCAATTTGCAGTCGACAACAATGTGGGTATTGATGTATTCATTCTCAATTTGATTTGACTGGTTTAAATCCTCTTTATAGGTTCGGTCTCTGAAATCTACAGCCGATTTTGTAATGGTTCAACTCAAAAGAATTTTTCCTTTGTAGTGTGGATTTAAATGGATCTTTGCAGCTCAAATGTATTACTCTTCATTTCGATTTCAGTAGCTGTCATTATCAAAGTTTGTGATATAAGGTTAGTCCCTGGACTCGAACGGATTTTGCAGCGAAAGGGATAGGTGGATCCACATCCAGCCTCGCATTCCCTCCAGAAATGGAACCTTTGTGGTTGTGTGATGATCGTGTTTCACTTTAGATTGCTTTGAGAGTTGAAAAAAATGCTTATCACTCAATGCCATTTAGGTCATAAATTCACGCGGGCTGTCATGAAGCAATGTTGGCACTTAGTGCAAAGCTACTTTCAGCTCTGTGTGTGTTTGCATGCGTAATCATTTAGTACCTGAAGATTTGTCTTTCCTTTCTCCTTCCAGTTGGACATCATCTTCGCTTCCTTCATCCGCAACCGAACTGGGGTGGAGGAAATTCGTGAGTTCCTCGGCGAGAAGGGCTCC
The DNA here is from genome assembly GCA_001923025.3 of Taenia multiceps. Taxonomy (NCBI): domain Eukaryota; kingdom Metazoa; phylum Platyhelminthes; class Cestoda; order Cyclophyllidea; family Taeniidae; genus Taenia; species Taenia multiceps. The sequence continues at coordinate 44,974,689 of CM010311.1, read as the reverse complement.
CACATCAAGATTATCGCCAAGATTGAGAACCATCAGGGTGTGAAAAAGTAGGTTTCTTCTCCTCTTCTAACTGCGATTTGACGATATCGACTGTATAATCGGTGAATTGGTGGAGTTACTATTGTATACTACCAACCGGAACTTGGACTACTGACAGACACCATTAGCATTTCCATGCTGGCATTTCTGTTTGGTTACATCGACACAGAGGGAAGCAAGCTTCCTAGTGCTTATATAACTAATGTCTTTACTGCTGCCACTGACTTAGCGTTGGTCATCTCAGTTTCAGCTTAATTGTCGGTCACAGGATGGGGGAGTGATGATTTTTCGCTATTAGCAGTTGTCATTGTTGGTACTTAAGGAGATCAGACATTCCGTAGTCGTATGCTCCTGGGAGCTGTTCTCATTTCCGAACTCTGCAAATTCGAGTAAAACAGCGCCTTCAAGGAATAACCTTTGTTCTCTGCCCCACCACTTAGTTTCGATGAGATCGTCCAGGCTGCTGATGGCGTGATGGTGGCCCGTGGCGATTTGGGCATAGAGATCCCGCCGGAGAAGGTCTTCCTCGCGCAGAAGATGGCAATCTCGCGGTGCAACCTTGTCGGCAAGCCAGTTATCTGTGCTACCCAGATGCTTGAGTCGATGACTTACAAGCCGCGCGCAACTCGTGCTGAGTCCAGCGATGTCGCTAATGCCGTTCTCGATGGTGCTGACTGTGTCATGCTCTCTGGTAAGTTCATTGGGAGATTTCGTGTGAATGGCTATCAGCAATTACAAAGTTAGAACTAAATCTACCCCATTACTCTAAGGATTCAAAACGTTATTATTGAGTCACCGCTACGCCTTCCATCTTTGATTTCGACTTTGAATTTCGAATGCATAACTGCTTAGAGTATGATAGTCCTACTAAATCACACTTCTCACATTGCTTCGTATCTGAGGGTAATCCACACAGCTATTCGTAAGTAAAGTAATAAACAAGAAGAATCAATCCATGTTTGGTATCACTTTCTCGGTTGGGTTTTGAACGCTGTTTGTTGATGGCATCCAACTCTATTAGACAACTCTTGAATGGATAATCCATAAACCAATTAGCTAAGTGTGAAATAAGGTGTGTGAAATTCTACCGCCTCAATTCTAATAGAGAAAAATCACGATCACATGATGGTGAAAACGGCGGGCTGGAAGACCAGCGGCTTGGATGGTTTGACCAGGACCCCGTGGTACCAACACCCCGTTGCAAGATTCGTTCTTTGAGAAAGTTTTCTAACTTTCCCTCTCTTTTTTAACCAATCAGGCGAGACAGCGAAGGGTGCCTATCCTGTAGAGGCAGTACAAACAATGGCAAACATCTGCCGTGAAGCTGAGTCAGCTATGTTCCACGGTCAGCTTTTCAACGACCTTAAGAGTGTGCTCGCTCTTCCAACTGACGCCACTCTTACCACCGCTATCGCTGCTGTTGAGGCATCCATTCGCTGCCTAGCTCAGGCTGTTATTGTTATCACCACCAGCGGACGGTAAGGCTCTGCTTATGGCGCCTGGGCTATCACTAAAGACGTCCTGAGACATGCAGAAGTGGAAGGCAGGAATTTGGGGGTTGAACCACAACAGATCGTTTAGATCAACAAAGGGCATTATTCTGTAGCAGTTTCATAATTGACGGCTACGATAAGGTTGGATTTAGGAATATCTAAGGCTGCTGGATGACTTGGGTATGTCTATTCTAAACAGAACGACCTCAAAGAGGACCCAAATTATCTGTCAGTTCTGATGTTGCCTGCACAGTTTCAAGGAAATCCTATTTCAGGTAATAGCTCAATTTCGTCATTGGTAGGAATGGTCCAGCTGTTTTAGTTTTGACTTACCAGATCGTATTAAAAATATCTACTCTGCGAGTGAAATTACTATCTTACACTTCCGAGGGAATAATGGGAAGAGGATTTGAACAATTTGATAAATCACTTTTCTCTCTTCAGCACCGCTCAACTGATTTCGCGACATCGTCCGCGCTGTCCAATCATCGCGGTGACACGTCATGCTGTCATAGCTAGGCAACTCCACCTCTACCGAGCTTGCCATCCCATTTTCTACGGAGGTATGTACGGCTGTTATTGTGTGTGCTTTCTACTTGTTTAAAGGTCGCCTGTTCATCAGTGCCTCTGCTTTGTCAGTCTTGAGTAGAAGCTTTCGCTTCCGAAACAGAAACTGCATTCTGATGCCTTAGCATACGTGACTGTTTTCCCAAAGCGCGGGAGGAAAGCTGACCCCACCTCCAGTGCTTTTACCTGTGTAGGCACAAGTCATAAAAGTACGTGCGACCTAGTTCACAATGTTATTGGTTTATGGTAGAGGTACCCTCTAATAGTGCAGCCCCCACCGCTTGGCTGCCACCACTTCACCGCTTTTCCTGCGTCAGTTTTGTTCGCGAATTCCACCATTCGAAAGGTCGATATCCTCAAAAGTAACATTTTTTGAATGTCGTAGCGCAAATTCACTGTGACAATTGAATTGACACATAATGTGCATAATGCTCCGGTTAACCCACTGTGCCTGTAAGTCGATGCCTCTGTGCCTTTATGAATCAGCCCTGGAGGAGGACGAATTCTGTCCAAACCGCTGAAGTTGTCCATCATTTGGGTTGCATTCCAAACAAAACAACATTACTATCTTACAGGGCTGTAGAAACTCTTTACTATAATTTAACTTCTACGAATTCATCAAGTTTTATCTGACTAAGCTAACATGCGATCTCGTATCTGAGTTAATCAATCTTCATTCCCCACGTCTTGGCTAAGAAATGTTAATTTTTATTTTTCCTATTTTGATAATAAATAATCCAATTATTTGATGTACTTTCAATTCTGGAACCGTGGTTTAGTGCTTGGAGCACCACCGGCCTCGGAAATTTGTCAGTTTATGATAATCAGCTTCAATAATTCGTTTTGGAATGATGAATATAAATGGGTAAAAGTACATCCAACTACATCATTTAAGCTCATTTTCACTTCACCGTCAGCTATAGACGAGTTTTATGAGGTGGTTGGAAGTGAACAGAGGACCAGGTCACTGATGTGGTGTATGCTGCTCTTACTCGTATCCGCGTTTGTTTGGCTGTAGAGCCACGAACTGAGCTGTGGGCGGAGGATATGGACCGTCGCATCAGTTGTGCCATTGACTACGGCCGCAAACGTCGCTTCCTTAACGACGGCGACAATGTTGTAGTGGTAACGGGTTGGAAGGCCGGATCGGGTGCCACCAACTCCCTGCGTATCATTCAACTTGGCACTCCTGCGGAGACTCACGTTCTTGGCGTGCCGGAACTCAAGGATTTCAAGGACTAGACTCGAGCGTGTGGGGGGCCAAAACTAGTCTCTGGATTTTTATGAAATTGTCAACCTGACTATTTACATCCCTTCCACTCCGTTCCCAAAAGCATATTATGGATTTGAGCCCTTCCCCTTCTTACGTCTTGTCTACATCCCCTTCTCGCGTTCGACTCTTAACTGGTTGATCAAAGAGTACCAGTAGCAGCGATCATTCATTACTTTTTGTTTTGTCTTCTTTCTGCCTGGTTGTGGCCTAGATGTAGGGGTTAAGTCTCAACCATATGGACTAGTGTGATGTAGTTGACTGAGTTGGGGCCCATAAAAGGAAGTCTCGAGGACTTGCTAGTAGTTCCCAGACTTTACGGGTTGGTCTTTGTTACAGCGGATAACTAGATAAGGTTCCTCGATAGCATAGCTTCATAAATGTACGTCTGTGAACAAATGACCACTGCAGTATTAGGTGGTGCGACAGTTGGTGAGAGGGGGAAGGCAGGCGCACTGAAATGTATGCTTTTATTTACTTCCCCAATTTCGATACAGATAAAGTGGCATTCTTTTGGGCAGGGGTTTGAGGGATTCCTTCAGGAGGCATCGCATCTCTTGTCTTGGGCATCTTTCGGTGAGAAAATCATGTTGAAGTGGGTAGAAGAGCTTAGCTGTCATTCTAGGCGGTGTTCTGTCTCTTGTGTTACCTTAATGGGTAGAAATTTGCATGAAATGTTGGCTCATGTAAATTTCACTTGAAATTTGCTCTTACGATTTTGCTTGCGCAAATCGTAATACTCATTTTTAGTAGGCTTTTAGCAACCAATGCATTTTTCACAAAAACTGTAAACCTCCCTTTCCCTTCAAAGGCACTAGCCGCCGTGTTTAGCCTTGAGTCGTGTCCCTTCAAGCACATAAGAGACTTGCGTTACATATATGCAGCATTTTGAGGCAGAATAAGTGACCACTACTTGATTTCCTGCCTCTCAAATAAATGAATTTCAAACGCCAACAGATTGGTGGATGGAACGATCCGCCTTGATGGCGGATGAAAGCCATTTGTTGAGACGAAAGCTTTGTGGGGAAAGTAAACAGTCTGAAGTTATTAAACGTGCAATCTTAATAGACCGATTGGGAAAACGGCAGTAAAGCGGAGTATGTCTGCTTCCGGTTATCTTTTCTTAATCAGCTAAGTTAGGGTAAATAGCCACATGTTTACTTAATCAGCAGACTTTGTTTTGATTTTGCCTATCTCTTCTCCAAGGATCCTCCAGTAATGGGCGATTTGGTGACTCAAAGTTGAAGGATTGGCGGCCGGTCATACTTCAAAATCATCTGCCTTGGTATCCGCCTAGATGCTCTGAGAAAGCCAATAGGAATGAAGTTTTTTTAAGTATGTACTTATTAGTAGGTAATGCCGGGAGGTGTAGCATACGTGACTTAGCGGGATACGGACCTGATTGGCTGTTGCTTTTTTCCGTCCTGACCAAATGCAGCACTTGTGACCTTCTGCAATCCAGGGTACTTCTCTGTACTATTGGTCAACTTCTTGTAACGATGTTTTCACTTCAAATGTTGACATGTGGATAAAGGAGGCGGGAAAGTTTTGCAAGTTTTTTTGATGATGTACTTAGATTAGTTGAATGTATGTGCTGTGTCAGCTCACTCCACAGCGTTGACGAAGGGGGCTTACGTGTTCTTGTGGTTAACCTTTCACTATTAACCGTGTTGCATGCATATTTCTTCATGCCACTCAATAGTTTCATGTGGACTAACCACTGCATCTAATATACAGCTATTACTAATTGTTTACTCACAGTTGTTACACATAACACACCTACGCACATCTGAATTATCACCGTTCACCGTTGACACATCTTTAAAGCATATACAGAGGTCAAGTTGGATTCATTTGATTTGAAAAAAACGTAAAATTTGCTCCGTAACAAGGAAAATTTAGCAATACCTCAAGCATTACACCCTGCCAGTGTGGATATTTCATTCTAAGTTGACATCCTGCCACCACTGCATTCTACATCCAAAAAAGCAGAGGTAAGGAGCGGTGGCAGAGATTGATGCTAGACGACAAATAATGATATATGAAGCTGGCGATACGTTCGTCAGGTAAATTAAACCACAAATTGCCTGTTCTCATCTAACCGTGTGTTTGGACGTCTCGACAGCGGAACAGTTTCCACTCCAGCACTCAAAAGTGCGGGCTCAGCAAACACTCATCTATTCACTCACGCTTCAGGGTCTTACCGCTGATCTGTCAGTCACTTTTATCAAGAGATTAGTGACAGTAGAAATAAATCGTATTTACAAGACAGACCGGTCCCCGAAAAACGGGCGTTTTCGGTACTAATTCACTGACTGAATAGTAATTACGCTTGTTAATGATCACTTTCACCCACGCGCACACTCATTGCTTAATTAACTTTCCAACATTGCCATCGCACATTTCATTTGATACTATCAGGAACGAAAATTCTCGCAATTGATGGTACGTTATTTTCTCGAAGAACCCGTTGGTACGAGTGTACTCGTGCGTCCCACAAGAGGCCCACAGAGAGGTAATTGGGTCACTTGATTTGTCCCAAGGTCGCAGAAGCACTCTTCGGTGGCGTGATGCTGCATAACCGCCAAAACACCAAATTTTGGTCTCAGGTGAAAACAAATAACCGAGTTGAAGTAGTCAAAGTGAAAGAGGATAACAAATTTATAAACTACGTTTTCATTTTATAATTGAGCCTTACCTAAGAAAATGGCCTCATAAATATATGCGGCAGATTAAAAGTATGTTTATTTCATTGGTTTAGGTAGGGTATCAATGAAGTTCAAATTATCATAATATAGAAACTTAGAAGACATCGGCAATTGCATTGCACATTGGGAACTCTTTGAGACTCCGAGACTTACATGTATCGAGCATAAAATGGACCTTTTATTCAACTAAAAGATGAGGGAAGATGAGGAGAGTGACAACCGCCGATTTTCGCGAAATTCCTATTTAGCGATTGTGCTGTTCAAGGATTTATAAAACAACGGCGAGACAAATAGAAAAGTGGCAGCTGATTTTCCTATAAAATATTGTTGTCCTAAAACATTAAATCGTCGCATTTACAGCATGGTTGACCAATTCTCTAAGTAAAACGTTTACTTCTTTCATTTTATGCGTCAAGCTTACAAAGTGGAAGACCGCCAAATCAAGTCCTTTTTAAACTTTTGCCACGTACGCAATTATAGCGTAAACAAGTCTGTTTACCGTTTTGGACTTCAAAGCAAAAGCTTTTATTATTGCATTAACCGGAATCACGACGAATTTCCGGTTTTAATGCAGCTACAGGCTGTTTTCCATTTGCGAAAAAAATATATTTCTGCCACAATTATATTGTATTGACTTGTAAATATTCTCTAGGATTACTAGGAATTTGCTTTATTGATCCTGATTAGCATAAGTCATTTCAGAGGTGATTATCCTACCTGGAATAGTCACGTCCCCGTGTAAGTACGGGTTTTATCAGGTCGTAAATGGTTCACATTCCGCGAACGCCCTCATTGCTTGAATTGTGACGGAAGGGAATCCTACTTCGAGTTTGGTCATAATGTCGGACTAGGCACTAGTTTAGGTGCCTAGACCGCGTGATATCCTGCTCCCAAGGGAATTCTGGCCATTTCAATTACAGGTTAATGCAGCATGAACGGTGAATGTCTGGATGAGCAATGATACCTTAGAAGTAGTCAAGCAGGCTGTCAGATTTAAAGCGGAGAAAGCTTAACTAACAGTATGAGGATAAATAAGAATGAGTAACCCCGTACAGGTTCTTGCTTGCATCTAATATTTTTTCTGCATCCATTTTTCCGTGTTTCTGAAAATAAATTTATTTTAGTTGAATGGTATTTGTGGACGCACATAACCTCCAGTACCCGTGGTTCAGCTGGTGTCGCGTTCTCAACTTCCTAGACTTGGTGAGGGCTCAAATGTGAGGAAAAGGCGCGGTAAACTCAATGTGTACTTGTACTCGGTGCTTAATACATGCCTATCCGCACAAAATCTTCATCATGTTGAAAAGCTTAATTACCTTAAAACAGTTTATCTTAACAAAGCGAACTATGGAGTGAGGAGTTGATTTTAGAAAAGTAGTACATTTGGTCGGACCAATGGAATACTGGGCGTTACCCACCTTAAATTAAACGACTCGCAGCAAAACACTGGAAACGGATAGACACCTGGCTCTAACAGCTAAAAAGCTGGAGGTTCGCCTTGGGCAAAATAGCGGAGGATGTGTGACACGCCCGTGAAAGATCTCTGTCATTTGCTCCTACCTGCCCTCTCTGCCCACCTGTCTGTCAAGACTGCATACAAATTGACTTTGCAATATCCACTTTCCTTATTAATCTTCCTATCTTAACTCGTGGCGTTGAAATCATTAAAATGGCATGCAAATTATTTTCTTTCGTCATCCGGGTGGATTGTTTTATGAACCACTCTCTCGCAGAAAAAATCCTCTAGTTGGGAGGCAGAACCTCTGATCATTGTAATATATTCAGCTTGAAAATATTGCAGTACGCATTGTGATCCGACATCTTTGAATGAATGATGATGCAAAGGCCGCAATGATGAAGGTGCAAGGGTTCGTAGCTCAGCGGCTGCATTTACTTTGGGTCAAGAGAGGTTTCACAGGCTCAGAGGCCAACCGATCACCACAGCCCACAAAAGACGTAGTCTATGTAAAGTTTTTTTTTTAACGAAACGGTGTAATTAGCCTCAGACTTGCACGTACAACCTCAATCCTACTGCTTTGAGCACAATCAGCCTCCTTAAAAAATGAATTGTTTCTGCAGTAGCCACCACGCCGCAGATATGTGACATTGGTGGAGAAAATTATGACTTTACCGAGAACATAAAAAGCCAGGTGTATATCAGAGCCTTCGTTGGAGTAATCGTATTAATATGCACGAAAAAGGGCAAAAAACAGTAGGAATTGCCCTTTGCTATTCTTATAGGATGGACAAATGCCATACTTGGAACGCGAAGTACATGGACAGATTCTTTTACTTGGCTTGCTGCCAGGCTACGGTCACCAAACCACTGCAATAGATGGCCAGGTGAGTGGCCATTGTGAAGAGCTGTCTAGACTATACAGAAACCAGTCAACATTCAATGAATCCTCTTCACTCCACTGTCGATTACACACGGCGTTTTGGCGACCAGACCTCATACACAATTGCCTATTCATGATTTCTTCACCCACGAAAAGTGCAGCCTGCTCTACACTTGGACACACAAAGTCGTCAAACAGAACACAAAGGTGTCACAAAAACGGCTCAAGATGCATGGGAAGTGGTGATGCTCATTCCTTTAATAGCCCATTCGCCCATTTGAGGGCGTGATGTTGATATTAGCTGATCCAGTTTCAACGGATCCCACTGGTGACCATCACCGACCCTCATGGTAATTCCTACAATCGTTTTGTCAATTCAACAAGTGTGCTTTTGAAAACCGTGGAAACATTGTGCAATATAACGACGAATCCCAAATGCAATACAACTACACGAGGGCAATGTGGATGGAAACACATGCGAACACAACGGACAGAAATTGGGAAAATTCAGTTGCAGAGGCAATTCCGTTGCCTTCTTCAATCGCCCACTTCACGAAACCGATACCAATGGCAATGGTGAGCTGTGAACTGGTTGGTCTGTGCGTTCTTGAAGCAACCAACCACTTCTCCAGCAACACAAGAGATAGCGTGGGTGAATGCTGGACTGTTGCTTCACGCACTAACCCTCATGCGTAAACAAACAGGGAAGAGATACTATGGCAAGACTGAGGGAAGCTAAGTGAGGCACAACTCTCGCCCCACTTTACGCCCACCACACGCCCACCTCACGCCCACCCTTACCTCCAGAACATCTCTGTCCAAACACCCACCTTGAAGGGTGAAAGGACCACTCGTACATACCTTACATTGGCAAGACACCCACCTGCTAATTGTCAATTCAATTGTCACAGTGGATTTGTGCTACGACATTCAAAAAATGTTACTTTTGACGATATCGACCTTTCGAATGGTGGAATTCGCGAACAAAACTGACGCAGGAAAAGCGGTGAAGTGGTGGCAGCCAAGCGGTGGGGGCTGCACTATTAGAGGGTACCTCTACCATAAACCAATAACATTGTGAACTAGGTCACACGTACTTTTATGACTTGTGCCTACACAGGTAAAAGCACTGGAGGTGGGGTCAGCTTTCCTCCCGCTCATTGGGAAAACGATCACGTGTATTTAGACAGCTGTGTACTTTTTCTGTTTCGGGACAGAAAGTCCCACTGACAACTGAGCAGTTTGAAGTTTCTATGGGCATGTAACCTCTGGACACAGAGAAAATGGTAAATTTAACTACTTCAAAGTACCGCATGGGAGAATGATGCATACATCCGCTGGTTAGTTTTGATCGGGATCTACTGGCAACCTCTAGCTGTTGAAGTACTCACACAACTTTTTTTTTGTTCAACTCTTTGATTTGTTTTTTCTGGGATCTAAGGCTCCACCACTGTACTTTCTCTGAGGGGAATGACCTCCAGGCTCTCTCAGAGGCCTCAAACCCTTCTTCATTTCCTCAATACTTATTCCGCCCTATTGTTATAACGTCTTTTCTCTTCATTTATTGATGATGCATTCTGTTAGGTGGAAATTGTGAATCACGGGACTATCATGAATCGCGGCTTAGATAACCTGAATACCCTGAATGAGTTCATATATTTACTTTTACTGTCCGATTCCTTTTCGAAAATGTGATTTTTATAATTTCTTTGTTTGATCCTCCACCTATCGAATCACAGTGCTGACGCTGATGAAGCATTTATTGGAACTACCAAGCATATCCATACGACTTCTGACTAAATAAATATTTCATCCTTAAAAATGGTAAGACATCTTGGGTAAAGTAGCTGTTTTAACCAGCAAAATGCTATTTCCTTAGATTCCATTGGGTTCAGGTACGCATTGGATTGGTTTGCCAGTGTTTCTGACAGTTTTGACATTCTTCGATACAAATATAGCGCGTGTTTATTTGAACATATCTTTCAGGACAATATATGCCACCCATCCTCGAGAGGAGACCAGCTGTGATCCCCCTTTAATTCCGGGTAACCTGCATACTGTCACCATGTTTCATGTACAACAGGCACCTTTTACTACCCAGTCCTCCAGTTCCATGGGTCTGAAGCCGGAGTTGGAGGAGGGAGAAACGATAAATGGGTTACAACTAAACATCCGATGAGGTGGTGCATCTATTGTAGTGGATTGGTAAACTGAGACCAGATTCGAAAAGTACGAATTCTATTTGCAATATTTGAGTGAATGGTGAAAGCATAGCATTCATTAGCACTTTAAAAATTACGAAATCCATTTCCATCCAATTAAGTTGGTATTTTTTGTCGTACTTACTTTTAAAGGAGAAAAAGTGAAGGATTAAATTAATCGCTGAACCCCATTTTTCAGACAGCGGTTTATTTTTTTCACTAGGTGTAGTTCACAACATTTGCGAGAGCGCAGTGCGCTGCCATCCCAAATGTCCGCGTCAGCACGAGGATGACAAAATGAATTTCCCTTATTTTAGGAAGAGAAGACTGACTAATCAGCCTGATCACGAATGAGTGGAAGATTGCTAACCCTTTCAATAAAGTCATACCAAAACATAAATCTGTACATACTATGTGTGGAAATCTGCTGAAAGTCGATTTTAAATCTAAAATACCTCCTGGATATAATGGGATTTAAATGAGAACTAATCGTTGCTGATGTGCATGGAACGGTCTACCATGGTAAGGATTGCTCACTTCCACCATTGGTATTTAATAAACAATGGCCGAAAAAATATGTGACAATTAACTTCTTTGTTTACTTCACAGTTTCGGTTACGGACAGCTTGGGGGTTCCGGCAGTGCACCTCCATCAGATTGGCTGGCATTAGGGCCATGCCAGTAGCCCAACTCCTACATAGTCTGCCAGCGTATTATGTGTAATACTTATGTTACTTAAAAATGACCTTGTAGCTGAGAGGCGAGAGGACAATCTAATCCCGGTAGCGGACGGGCGAGGTGTCTCTCCGGACAGTGAGAAATCCTCGCATTACCTACTACTGCTTACTAGCTGTGTGATCATTAAAGAAGCCTAAAAACATCCAACCGTCTCTCATCAGGGTTGGTAAAAAGAAGAGGACGAAAAGGAAGAATCGTCCCCATATGCCTTCTTTCTGTCTTCAAAAAAGTCTCCGAGTGCTACAGACCAGCCTTAAGATGGTTGGATTTCTAATCTGCTTATGCTAAGCGGACTTGATTTTCCAACCTTCAAACTGACTTCAAGGAAGTGAATGAAATTACATTTAATTCTGATCAAGAGTATTATTAAGTCGTACATAGAAAAATGGGATTATGCCGAAACGATGGAATAGGAAAAGGTAATTTCGAATCACACCTTACGTGGAAAATGAAGCATGAAACAAATGTGAACAAACTTTCGCATTAATGGTCTTCCACTGGAGTAACTGCAAAAATGTGAAATCCAAAAGACTGCCGTAACACTTTGTTTGTTCAGACCGCCGATTTCGGTCACTTTGGTGGCCGTATTGTGCTAGCCGGTTAGTCGGCCTCCGAGCCGTGCCAACAAACTCAATCCCTCCGTTTCCGGAACATATGTATTCTACACTAGTACTATGCCTTCTCTTACCTTCAAGGAAGTCTCGGGACGCTACATTGGTGGCAGCGGATAGCGGACCCAACTTTGATGAACTTTCCCCTGCTCCATACCCCTTCTGACAAGCTTTGGCGGTGTGAAAGAAGTGCGTGTGCTACGGATGGGAGAAGCTCTGGCATACCATAACAGAAGGGCTGACATCGACGTTCATCTTCGATATCTCCCTCGCCCTCGTGTTCGACAGGGAAGCTATTAACAACTGACGCGACACTAGCCGTGAATTCCAAGTCCAGTAGAACTGCCAAGAGGGATCAGCGACATTGTGATCAAACATCCTCCGTAAGCTCTCTCTCTCGCCTTTCGTTGGACAACTCGCCTATCTTCGTCAAAATGCGTATCGACAGGTGTAGAACGTGCAGGAGACCATTCGCGAGCATCGTTGCATGCTTTGCACACTTGGATAGCGTGCATCCCGTTCCCATGAGGCCCGGTTGCCCATTTGCTCAGAGTTTTACGATACCCTCGGATTTACCTCACGTCATCGAAAAGCCTGGAATCACAGTATGTGTTGTGTGCGTCTCGATCCATTCGAAAACCTTGATTCATATCTCAGTCTTTCTTTGGGACACATTATCGTGAGAGAGGAGGACTCAGGAAAACGGCTTCGCTCCACTGAGTGCTACGCAGAATTGATGGCACTACAAGAACACATGCGTTCGAATTGCGATGAGCGGGCCGGTAAGCTCGTGGGTGCTTCTCGCAGCACTGATTACGTTGTGATGGCTGACACGAGAGACTGACTACGGGTAGCGTCCGGGACGACGCTTGAAAAAAGAGACAGGCTGTGTAATAATTTGTTTGTTCGAACAGCCAGTTTCAGTCACTTGGGTGGCCATATTGTACTAACCGGTGGTTCTAGTACCATGCCTTCTTTTACCTTAAGGGAAGTCTCGGTACTCTGCAATTGTAGCAGTTACTTACATAAGATCCAGAACAGAAAACCGCATCCCCAACTGTATTGAAAGAGACCACAGCACTCAAAAATTGAAAAGTTTATTGGCCAAATATCAAATTGCTTTTTGGAGTAAACATTACAAAGTCATCCTTCCCTTCAGATTATCTCGCACTCGAACTATGAGTGTTCGGAAGCTGGTCACGATATAAATGGGACACTACGCTGAAAGCGAGCAGAAAGCCGCGAAACTCCAATAAAAATGGGAAATTTCCGAGTATGTGGAAACCGATCGTACTTAAAACAGTGAAAATAAGATAAAGTGTGTGAATTATGAATGATTTCTGTCAATTATGAGATCTGAGAGATTCAGGAAGGTGTGGCGAAAGTGTACAATGGGGAACGGAATTTAAAATGCTTGTCTATGGGCCCGCATATTAAATAGCAACAAATATAGACGTAAATAGATGTGCGCTTTAGAATGGAATGGAATGGTGGCTTGAGAATCTAGTTTTCAGACGTTGCATTCCTAATGATTGATTACTAACGATGACTTATTGAAGGAAACCTCTTAGCAAAAAAGCGTTGGCTCCACATTGCAACAAGATATTTCACTTGCACCGATTTGTTTGTGGTTCAACTTTGTATGCTAAAATGATACACAATAGGTAAATAAATGTACAAGTTGTTATAATTTGTTGTATCAAAGCCGCGGTTCTCCTTTTGTCATTTATGGCGTCTTCAGGGGTGTTTGCTCACAAACAGGCGGTTACGCGGGACTATGTGTTGCACCCAAGAATAAGTAAGCAATAAATCGAACATTTAAACCAATTTAAGGCTATAGGACCGTTTCTGGTGTCAATGGTCCGTTAGTCATTTTGGATGACGTCAAATTTCCCAAGTACGCTGAGATTGTCCGCCTTACTTTAGCGGACGGAAGCGTGAGAAGTGGTCAAGTCCTGGAAGTCAGTGGAAAGAAAGCTGTTGTTCAGGTTTTTGAGGGCACAAGTGGTATCGATGCCAAAAATACGACATGTGAGTTCACGGGAGATGTTTTAAGAACCGCTGTGTCGGAAGATATGCTTGGTCGTATTTTCAATGGGTCTGGGAAACCTAAGGATGGAGGACCTTCCATTTTGGCTGAAGATTACTTGGACATCGAGGGTCAACCTATAAATCCTTACTCTCGCATATACCCGAGGGAAATGATCCAAACCGGTATTTCGAGCATCGACGTGATGAATTCAATTGCTCGAGGACAAAAAATTCCAATTTTCTCTGCTTCGGGTCTCCCTCACAACGAGATCGCTGCCCAGATATGTCGGCAGGCCGGCCTGGTGAAGAAACGTGGGAACGATGGCACGGTGGATGAAAGCGACAACTTTGCTATCGTTTTTGCTGCAATGGGTGTTAACATGGAGACTGCTCGTTTTTTTATGCAAGACTTCAAGGAGCACGGCTCTATGGAAAACGTCTGTCTTTTCCTTAATCTGGCTAATGATCCGACTATCGAGAGAATTATCACGCCTCGTATCGCCCTCACGACTGCGGAGTATTTGGCCTACCAATGTGAAAAACATGTCCTCGTCATTTTGACTGACATGAGTTCTTACGCAGAGGCCCTTCGTGAGGTAGGTCACTATTCTACTTCACGACCTGTCTTTCCAGGTTTCTGCTGCAAGAGAAGAGGTTCCTGGCCGTCGTGGTTTTCCTGGTTACATGTATACCGATTTGGCTTCAATCTACGAGAGAGCAGGTTGTGTTGAGGGACGAACCGGATCCATAACTCAAATTCCCATTCTCACTATGCCTAACGACGACATTACCCATCCTATTCCCGATTTGACCGGTTATATTACTGAGGGTCAGATATATGTTGACCGTCAACTGCACAATCGACAGATCTATCCACCGATCAATGTCCTGCCCTCCCTTTCTCGTCTCATGAAATCGGCTATTGGTGCAGAGATGACCCGAGAGGACCATTCTGACGTATCCAATCAGCTGGTATGTAAAATTCTATCGAAAAGGTTTCTCGGCTTATTCATTGGGTGGAACTGATTGAATGTTTCTTTATTCCAGTACGCCTGCTACGCTATTGGTAAAGACGTTCAAGCTATGAAGGCCGTCGTCGGTGAGGAGGCGCTGAGCGCAGAAGATCTACTCTACCTGGAGTTTTTGAGCAAGTTTGAGAAGCTCTTTATCTCCCAAGGCGCTTATGAAAATCGTAGCATCTTTGACTCCTTGGATATTGGCTGGGATCTTCTACGTATCTTCCCCAAGGAGCTACTCAAACGTATTCCTGAGACAACGCTGAACAAATACTATCCTCGTCGAATGGAGAGGCAAAACTAATTCTTATCCTTCTTTGTTCAATGTCGTCACTTTTGAGCTTGCCTCTGACGTAGTGTGGTTTGTGATTCTTGCGAGAGGCTACCTACGAAGCATAATACTTTTACGTAATGACACGCTTCTTTTGTGAGGATGTACCTTCTTGTGTGTTGTCTTCTTAAAGATGATTTTGTCGACTGGAATATAATCGCAGATGTTTTTTTTTGAATCCTTATGAGATTTAGGCATGCTTCTGATCCGCTTTTTCATGAATCGATGGAAAGTTTATTCAGGGGTTTTTTAGAATATTAGGGCGATCGAACTTTCCGGATTTTCGAAATACGTAGACTACTTCTAATCAGCTGGTTGTCTGGAGTTCATTTCTGCTCTGCATGAGGTCACATTAACTCATGGGTACAAAAGATCCTTCCGTGTGCCATACAGTTCATAATTCATGCCAAAGTCGACGCGCACCTGGTCTTTGCGAAAACTTTTCCTTGATGTCAAGGGCAGTCCGAACATGAACATCTCCAATCCTCATCTTTCTTTCTCGCTTGTATATTTCACGTTACTAATGTGAAAAAAAGGCGATAAAAATCATCTAGAAAAATATTGGCAAGACAATACAGACAAGGGTCATGAGTATCCTTCCTACAACCCAGGTGGTGCATCATTTTGCGAACAAGTAGTTCATTCTTGTCGTATTCAGCATGAGATCCTATGTAAAATAATTGGGTGCTTTTGTCAGTTCGAAAACAAATTGCTTCTACTAATCTAGGAATTTTGCCAACTAGGGTCAAGTGGATAGATCGCAGTCGCAGTTGTTGCTTGGACTTCAGTGGGTGATCTAATCAGCCTGTTCGAACAGCAGTTCTCTAAGCATAAGCAAGTAGTGACGTGCGCCATAGAGGTGGACAGTACATGGATAGTTATGCGTGCAACGAGAACGAACAATGACGTGTCGGTTGGCTTAACGGACGCTGGAATGCAGAAACCATTTTCCATCACAATTTATCCAGTCAGCAGACAGTCTATGATGCATGCCGAAATTTATGACGTAGACGAAAGCAGTGCAGGACCAAATGATAGACTGACTTTGAGGGTGTTACTGTCGTCACTTTGTGCCTGACGCCGCATTCGCTCAGCTAGCACCACAACTTTCCCCTCTCGGGTGGCATGGAAGTAGACAAGGCGTTTCGTCACCACTCACGCTACACATAACTGAGGATGCCTTTTTAGTCACGTTCAGGAGTGTGGAGAGCACCCTCCTCAAGGTAATGAGATGCCTGTGTCTGAGTGACTTTGCTACCAAAATCAAATTGTTCCTCCGGTCAGTGCATTCTAATACCGCGTGTGCGTCCCACACGGCTGACAAGGAGTTACCTCAACGAGATTCTGAACCGAATCCACAAAACACGTAAGGCTGAGTCATGAAGTGGGAGTTGGCTCAAAACCTTGGCGAAGTGGAAGGGGGAGGGGCACAATACAGAGTAGAGTGTGGTGGTGGTGGTGGTGGTGGTGGTGGTGGTGGTGGTGGTGGTGTGGTGGTGGTGGTGGTGGTGGTGGTGGTGGTGGTGGTGGTGTGGTGGTGTGGTGGTGGTGGTGGTGGTGGTGGTGGTGGTGGTGGTGGGGTGGTGTGGTGGTGGTGGTGGTGGTGGTGGTGGTGGTGGTGGTGGTGGTGGTGGTGGTGGTGGTGGTGGTGGTGGTGGTGGTGGTGGTGGTGGTGGACTGAGCAAATGCCCATGTATGCACCATAATGCCTGCATATCAATAACTGCATGCAATCCACACGTCTCTACAAGTTCAAACGAGTCGTTGCAGGAGACCTTAACGGAAACTGTGTGAACCTTTTGGATACCTCATACACTACGTTCTTTCTTGCACCTCACCCTCAGTTAATTAGGCACCCGACACGTAAACATCAATTAACGCCTGCCATTAATCAGGACTTGCGGGGATTCCACAGCCGTATTCTGCTTACCCCGAACTTCTTCCCTTCTTCGTTCCCACCCTCTCTCTCTCTTTGCAGGCTCTCCTCTCACCTCCCCAGGGTTGAGGATTCAGCTGGGCAAGAGACCAGTCGCTCCGTATCCACACAGCCACCTCAACCACGGTTGCAGTCGTCCACTCTCTCATGAACAGCTGAGCATCTCCTCACCTCCTCCTCTCCCTCCCAGTACACACCGTGGACGGAGGAGATTGGCATAACAGGAGGCACTTTCCTCTCAGTGGAATAATGTCCCACACGAACTTGTAGCGACGGACACGCCACACAGATCTAGACCCTCCCTCCCTCCCTCCCTCCCTCCCTCCTCCCTCCCTCCCTCCCCCCTCCCTCCCCCCTCCTCCCTCCCTCCCTCCTCCCTCCCTCCCTCCTCCCTCCCTCCCTCCCTCCCTCCCTCCCTCCCTCCCCCCTCCCTCCCTCCCTCCCTCCCTCCCTCCCTCCCTCCCTCCCTCAATCCCTCCCTCCCGACTTTACTCTCTCCACCGCAACCATCGCAGTCTGCACACTTGCTCATCGCCTCTCCACAAGTCAGCTTCGCACTTGCATGTTCCGTTGAATGTCCGTATAGGCACAGCATCACGAGTTCCCTTTCTTTCCTCACCCTAACACTACTAAGACGGGGCATTCGTATCTGGCAACAGTAGGATTTACTAAAAACACAGGGTCCATTGGTCAGAGAAACAAGAGGTGGGAAGAGGAGGAGGAGGAGGAGGAGGAGGAGTGTGGGGCAAAATATTCTTGTTGGCATTAAAAAAAGTGGCATCATTGGTTGCATTTACAGGGCCTTGCACACACCCAGCCGGTAGCAGCAGTTGGGACAGGAGTGATCCACATCCTTAAAGTTCTTGACGTAGAAGGGAATCAAGCAGCAGCCCAGTATGCCCCTAAAATGTCCACAAGTGCAATCATTACCTCACTTCTTTCCTCTCCCTTCCTTTCCTTTCCTTTCCTTTCCTTTCCTTCCTCCCTCCCTCCCTCCTTCCTGCCCTCATTTGGGTGGCCTTAAAAACAGGAAAGGACAGGCACTTGCGCCCCACCTCCAACTCTACCTTCTCACACTTCATCAATCATGTGGTCGTTTGCACGGTCAAGGCGGTAGTTTGGGTGAATAAACACTTCATCCCCGCGTGCCTCGGATTCCACTCCCTGAAGTGCCCACTAGGCAATGAAGCATTTTATCGCTTCTCTTCATCTTTCGCTGCACATCTTAAGGCGACTCAACTTTTTACCCCATGAAGGAGTCGCATCAACCGATGATTCACAGAAGGTTTGGTGTTTCTTTCACCACTGGTGTCCTATCTCCGAGAGAGACGGACCACCATAGCTTCGACACCTCATTGCTCACCGCCTTTTTTGTCGCCTATCCTCAATCGGCCGAAACACCACGTCATGCATTTGTAACACCGGACGCAGGTGAGGCGATTGGGACGCCTCAGGGCTCACGTCTTGCACCTGTGAGCCCTTAAGTAAGCAGCGCATTCACACGGAAAGCGATATTACGACAATCTGCGGAGGAGGTTTGCCTCCTCTTTCCAGCTGCATTGTGGTCAAAGCCCCACCATTAGCTTGTCATGCCATAATTCACGTTCACCTGTAACGGCTTCACCACTGGCGGCTTTAACATGTACAGATTACGCTCAAATTGAACGCGCCTTGTCACCTTAATGCCAATTGTCACCGCGAATGTTCGCGTAGTTGACACAAGGAAATGCATCTTATTTATCACAACGCACCCAACAACTCGACAACCTTATTCGATGCAATTGCAACACACCTATGCAATCTCACTCATCGAATTTCAAAAGTTGTCCACAAAGTGACGCTTTTTCACACACTTCACCTAACCATGCAAGGCGCCTCCGTGACTGACGGAGGAGATGGTACAGTGGTTCTCCATCTACCTCGCAATTCGTTTCGGTGACAATATTGGTTGGGAGATGGAGGAAGGAAGGAAGGAGGCGTGGGGGCAGTGAACTCACCCAATCGCAACACATCCAGCACAGGAGAGCCAAACACACAAACCATTTCTGTACGTCACGTTGGAGACGACCTCCGCCTCACAGTTGGGACACTTGGTGAGAGTGGGAGTCCTGTGGTGGACCACCGGTTCAGAGACCACTGGAGCTGCTGAAAAGGACACCGAGAAGGCGGCAATAGGCGATAGGCTTACGCATCCTGCTTCTTTGAAGTCACAACGCCATTCACAGCAGTGGCGGGACATGTTGCTGAGTCATTTCTCCTTGACGAATGCGTTGGCACTTTCCCTGTCTTCCGCAGTTTTGACTTATTCATGCCATTCACCTAACTCTCCACTTCCCGACGTTGCAACAATGCTTATGTTTACTCAGCAGACAAATTCGTCCTATTGGGGTTGTTTGTCTTCGTACTTTACTTTATAGGTACCGCATCCTCCTCAATTTAGCCATCTGAATATTCTCTGCGTTTGTAATGCATGTTCTTCCTTTCTGTTGTGAATCATTTCTAAACACATGAATGCTTTTGATACTACTCACTCAAGTTTAACACATGCAAACCTGCAATTTTGATAAAAGCTTAACAACTTTTCATCCATCCTTTATATTATAAGTTATCATTTTGGTGTGATTAAAATCTATGTAAGCTGATCATGAGCTCAGTTTCCACTTTCTCGGTTTTGAAGAACGGGTTTTTAACGAGAAGGTACATATAACTGCAATACTTTGTTTGTTCGAACTGCCGGTTTCGGTCACTTTGGTGGCCGTATTGTGTTAGCCGGTTGGTCGGCCTCCGAGCCGTGCCAACAAACTCAATCCCTCCGTTTCCGGAACATATGTATTCTACACTAGTACTATGCCTTCTCTTACCTTCAAGGAAGTCTCGGGACGCTACATTGGTGGCAGCGGATAGCGGACCCAACTTTGATGAACTTTCCCCTGCTCCATACCCCTTCTGACAAGCTTTGGCGGTGTGAAAGAAGTGCGTGTGCTACGGATGGGAGAAGCTCTGGCATACCATAACAGAAGGGCTGACATCGACGTTCATCTTCGATATCTCCCTCGCCCTCGTGTTCGACAGGGAAGCTATTAACAACTGACGCGACACTAGCCGTGAATTCCAAGTCCAGTAGAACTGCCAAGAGGGATCAGCGACATTGTGATCAAACATCCTCCGTAAGCTCTCTCTCTCGCCTTTCGTTGGACAACTCGCCTATCTTCGTCAAAATGCGTATCGACAGGTGTAGAACGTGCAGGAGACCATTCGCGAGCATCGTTGCATGCTTTGCACACTTGGATAGCGTGCATCCCGTTCCCATGAGGCCCGGTTGCCCATTTGCTCAGAGTTTTACGATACCCTCGGATTTACCTCACGTCATCGAAAAGCCTGGAATCACAGTATGTGTTGTGTGCGTCTCGATCCATTCGAAAACCTTGATTCATATCTCAGTCTTTCTTTGGGACACATTATCGTGAGAGAGGAGGACTCAGGAAAACGGCTTCGCTCCACTGAGTGCTACGCAGAATTGATGGCACTACAAGAACACATGCGTTCGAATTGCGATGAGCGGGCCGGTAAGCTCGTGGGTGCTTCTCGCAGCACTGATTACTTTGTGATGGCTGACACGGGAGGCTGACCAAGGGGCTTGTTCGGATCGCCGATTTTGGTCACTTGGCCATGCCAGCAGCTCCCAATGGCTCTGTTTACAGAATATATGTATTCTGCCCTTGTACTCTCTCCCCATTTACAATAAAGGAAGTCTTGGGACGTCACAATAATGATGCATACTTGTAATGGAAGTAAGGGACATTAAATGAAGTCTCTAAACGCATAAGGTTATTCCTAAAGATTGCGATCGAGTATCAAAGACACGTCACTTATTTACAGAGATTTAAACTTCTCTTTTTTTAATGGAACACTAGCCAAGTGGGCTTTCTTCGAAGAAGCGTTTATCGGTTGAATTATAAGAATACTCTGCAAACTTCTTCATTTCACCTTTAAACACCAATGTAATAAGCAAGAGTTATATAAAGTATGCTATTGCAATACTTTGTTCTTTGTTTTGCTTCCCATATCGATTATGGACACATATTTGACCATTATTTAGCTCGCATGGTGGGCTAGCTTCATGTCTATTCTGTTGACCTCAATTCCGTCTCTACGCCAAAAACAGATATTCCGCTCCAGGCGTTATGCCTTCTTTTGTCATCATGGGAGTCTTAAGATGTCATCCTAGATGTGAAACATAATCAAGCTAATGGCATAAATTTGCAAATGAACTACTTCCAAAGCCGTTTGCCTGCAATTAAGAGGCCTAGCAAAGAATTCCGATGTTTAGCTAATAAGGTGTTTCCCATAACGTTATTTCGAATCGATCCTAGAGTCATTCAAACTGCACGGGAAGCAGGTTTTCGAAAGCAGTGGAAGCGCAATCACTGAAAATCCAGAGTTGTTCCCTGTTTGGATTCCGAGGTTATTTGAGAACAGGCATTTGTTTTCGCTTATTTTGTTAAATATCTAATAAAAACACAAGTGCTTACTCGATGAGGTCTTATTTTTAAATTAAGACACGATGGACGACTCATTTAATCATGTTTCACCAACCGGACATTATGGAATGCAAAATGCTATTAAACTTCGCATCTAAAGTCCTTAGAAATAAAAGTAAACGTGCTTTAAAAGACACGTTTAATAGTTTTGTTTGGCGTAAGAAAGTATTCAAAAGGATTATTGGAGCTTTAAGCTCATCAAGGGTGCGGCTTTTGTCATTTGTTAATCATTTAAAATACGCGATGTCTTGTACGTCTCTGTTCATTCACTACTCTTGACCATTACCAAAAAGTAGAATAGTTTAACCGCTTCACAGATTTTTTATGCTTGTGCGATTTTGATGGTTTCCTCATTTTTATTTATAAAAAGTAGATGATTATTGGGCCGAGTTATTATCAGAAGGCCTATCAAACTTAAGTATTTTACGAGTTAAAGTACCGTAAGGGAAGTATTATGTAAAATGATATCTATTTCAAACACACTTTCCATTCATAAATCTCAATGATTTTTGCTGGTATAGATTGAAAGGGAAACTGTTGAGGTAGCACATCAAACTAAGTGCAATAACTGTTACAATGCTTGTAGAATAGGTGGCCTGTCGGTTTCCACTGCCTCTAAGTTATTATTGGATTTTTTGTTTTTAAATTTTTGTCTCTCGGACACCAAATTTTGGTAGCATCTTGCATATTTTATTCTCAAGCGTTTTTCGCGTAAATGTTTTAGAAGTTTTGATACATGGAACATACTTTTTTATAAAAAAGTGCCTACAGCACCTCATAGGCATAAGTTTATCTATCAACACGCTTGCTATAAATGTTACTTGCATTGGATATTTTATGCTCATTTTAAGAAAAATCGCTTCGATGGATTACTTCATTTTTTGCGTGCATTTTTATTTTTAGCCTTAAGTAATTCAGAGGAAGAAGTTAAACCACGTATGTTTTCTTTTTGACTTATTTTTCTTAGCCCAAGCAGTGTGTAAGTTATCGTCATTGAAACTCACGCGCGCTAAGAATTAGTACAAATTCATTAGCTCTGCACAAGATATTTCCATTGAGTTGCATCAAATAATACTTTCGACAGCAAAGCTTCGGTTGCGCATTAATAAACCGTTTTATTGACTAGTCTATTCCCATTTGTGGCAATTCTCGGGCGATTTACATTGCCTTTTTAGCTGCTGGCGCTGGGACATTTTCTCCTGGGGCTGTTTTTATTAATAGAGTCCATGTCATTGTTCTAGTACAGTTTATTTGAGATACATGTATGTCACTTCAAATGTCTGTTACTTGTAAGGTTCAATACTAACTTGGACACGACTAGATAGAGAACATGGTAATAAAGAATCAGGAATCCCATGAGGAAGTTAAAACTAGGCTCTGCCCCTTCAATACCACTAGGAATGATGTGATACCTTTCTTAAGAAGGGTTTTTAGGAGATGTTTCTTAAATAGCGATCGTCAGTTAGCTTTATTTTACTGAATGCTTATTACCACATAGCGTTCTAACATCCTCCTTTTTAGGTCCTCCGAGTCCGTCGCCCGAAGGAAAAGGATTATCTCAGACAGCCTCGGCTCCGGCCGCTCACGTCGAACCGCCGGGTAAGTCTTTATGGCCATTCCTTTATCTGCCTTCCCAAAATGCCAGCATCTCTTCGTAATGCTGAAGGGCCCTCGGAAAGGTCAACACTAGTTACCTTTTGAAAAAGGCAAATGCCCCTTAATAACGTTGTTCTGATTAGAAAGGCTCCATAAACACTGATCAGATATCGCGCTAGTAAATAAGAAATTGGTTTCAAAGGGTCTAGTAATTCACGTCCACTGGTTTCGCACTTTAACTGACACCTATTAGAGCTATTTCATCATCAGAAAGTAGGTCAGGTTTTCCTGTCTAGTAAATAAATATGCCTAATTTAAGTGTGCTAATGACGCCGCTGATGGGCCTGTGGGTAAGTTTCTGTAGTGACGAAAATCTTATCTCCTCTTCCAGACAGAAATTGCCAAGGGCAATAAATCTATCATAGATCATAGTAATTTGTTCATCAACAAATACACTTTGATTGGAATTAGGAAATAATTTCGTGATGTACAGTCGTGTTCTAAATAAATAACCGAACAAATAAACAAATGAGATCAAAAGATTAAAAACTGACTATTAATTCTTCAAAAATTAGACTACAGAACATTTTGACTAATTGAGAGAGTAAATATGGAATCAGCAGAACCGCAGGCAAGCACTAGAAATATGGCAACTGTATGTGACAAATTAAGATCGACTAAAGGGTTTTAGAAAATCTGATATGCAAGACATATGTGCACGGTGGAATTAGCACCATATAATGTGTCTAACAACCGTCAAAATTGGAAATCAGCAATGCAGAAATTCTAAATTGAACAGCAAGATGGACCAAGGTCAGAGCAAAGGCATTACTCTAGAAAGTGGGTGTCCAAAGGACGGCAAGGATTTTGCCCTCGAAAAGACACGCAGGAATTACTTCGTCTGCTGAGTAAACATAAGCATTGTTGCAACGTCGGGAAGTGGAGAGTTAGGTGAATGGCATGAATAAGTCAAAACTGCGGAAGACAGGGAAAGTGCCAACGCATTCGTCAAGGAGAAATGACTCAGCAACATGTCCCGCCACTGCTGTGAATGGCGTTGTGACTTCAAAGAAGCAGGATGCGTAAGCCTATCGCCTATTGCCGCCTTCTCGGTGTCCTTTTCAGCAGCTCCAGTGGTCTCTGAACCGGTGGTCCACCACAGGACTCCCACTCTCACCAAGTGTCCCAACTGTGAGGCGGAGGTCGTCTCCAACGTGACGTACAGAAATGGTTTGTGTGTTTGGCTCTCCTGTGCTGGATGTGTTGCGATTGGGTGAGTTCACTGCCCCCACGCCTCCTTCCTTCCTTCCTCCATCTCCCAACCAATATTGTCACCGAAACGAATTGCGAGGTAGATGGAGAACCACTGTACCATCTCCTCCGTCAGTCACGGAGGCGCCTTGCATGGTTAGGTGAAGTGTGTGAAAAAGCGTCACTTTGTGGACAACTTTTGAAATTCGATGAGTGAGATTGCATAGGTGTGTTGCAATTGCATCGAATAAGGTTGTCGAGTTGTTGGGTGCGTTGTGATAAATAAGATGCATTTCCTTGTGTCAACTACGCGAACATTCGCGGTGACAATTGGCATTAAGGTGACAAGGCGCGTTCAATTTGAGCGTAATCTGTACATGTTAAAGCCGCCAGTGGTGAAGCCGTTACAGGTGAACGTGAATTATGGCATGACAAGCTAATGGTGGGGCTTTGACCACAATGCAGCTGGAAAGAGGAGGCAAACCTCCTCCGCAGATTGTCGTAATATCGCTTTCCGTGTGAATGCGCTGCTTACTTAAGGGCTCACAGGTGCAAGACGTGAGCCCTGAGGCGTCCCAATCGCCTCACCTGCGTCCGGTGTTACAAATGCATGACGTGGTGTTTCGGCCGATTGAGGATAGGCGACAAAAAAGGCGGTGAGCAATGAGGTGTCGAAGCTATGGTGGTCCGTCTCTCTCGGAGATAGGACACCAGTGGTGAAAGAAACACCAAACCTTCTGTGAATCATCGGTTGATGCGACTCCTTCATGGGGTAAAAAGTTGAGTCGCCTTAAGATGTGCAGCGAAAGATGAAGAGAAGCGATAAAATGCTTCATTGCCTAGTGGGCACTTCAGGGAGTGGAATCCGAGGCACGCGGGGATGAAGTGTTTATTCACCCAAACTACCGCCTTGACCGTGCAAACGACCACATGATTGATGAAGTGTGAGAAGGTAGAGTTGGAGGTGGGGCGCAAGTGCCTGTCCTTTCCTGTTTTTAAGGCCACCCAAATGAGGGCAGGAAGGAGGGAGGGAGGGAGGAAGGAAAGGAAAGGAAAGGAAAGGAAAGGAAGGGAGAGGAAAGAAGTGAGGTAATGATTGCACTTGTGGACATTTTAGGGGCATACTGGGCTGCTGCTTGATTCCCTTCTACGTCAAGAACTTTAAGGATGTGGATCACTCCTGTCCCAACTGCTGCTACCGGCTGGGTGTGTGCAAGGCCCTGTAAATGCAACCAATGATGCCACTTTTTTTAATGCCAACAAGAATATTTTGCCCCACACTCCTCCTCCTCCTCCTCCTCCTCCTCTTCCCACCTCTTGTTTCTCTGACCAATGGACCCTGTGTTTTTAGTAAATCCTACTGTTGCCAGATACGAATGCCCCGTCTTAGTAGTGTTAGGGTGAGGAAAGAAAGGGAACTCGTGATGCTGTGCCTATACGGACATTCAACGGAACATGCAAGTGCGAAGCTGACTTGTGGAGAGGCGATGAGCAAGTGTGCAGACTGCGATGGTTGCGGTGGAGAGAGTAAAGTCGGGAGGGAGGGATTGAGGGAGGGAGGGAGGGAGGGAGGGTCTAGATCTGTGTGGCGTGTCCGTCGCTATGCAAGTTCGTGTGGGACATTATTCCACTGAGAGGAAAGTGCCTCCTGTTATGCCAATCTCCTCCGTCCACGGTGTGTACTGGGGAGGGAGAGGGGGAGGTGAGGAGATGCTCAGCTGTTCATGAGAGAGTGGACGACTGCAACCGTGGTTGAGGTGGCTGTGTGGATACGGAGCGACTTGGTCTCTTGCCCAGCTGAATCCTCAACCCTGGGGAGGTGAGAGGAGAGCCTGCAAAGAGAGAGAGAGGGAGGGAACGAAGAAGGGAAGAAGTTCGGGGTAAGCAGAATACGGCTGTGGAATCCCCGCAAGTCCTGATTAATGGCAGGCGTTAATTGATGTTTACGTGTCGGGTGCCTAATTAACTGAGGGTGAGGTGCAAGAAAGAACGTAGTGTATGAGGTATCCAAAAGGTTCACACAGTTTCCGTTAAGGTCTCCTGCAACGACTCGTTTGAACTTGTAGAGACGTGTGGATTGCATGCAGTTATTGATATGCAGGCATTATGGTGCATACATGGGCATTTGCTCAGTCCACCACCACCACCACCACCACCACCACCACCACCACCACCACCACCACCACCACCACCACCACCACCACCACACACCACCACCACCACCACCACCACCACCACCACCACCACCACCACCACCACCACCACCACCACCACCACCACCACCACCACCACCACACTCTACTCTGTATTGTGCCCCTCCCCCTTCCACTTCGCCAAGGTTTTGAGCCAACTCCCACTTCATGACTCAGCCTTACGTGTTTTGTGGATTCGGTTCAGAATCTCGTTGAGGTAACTCCTTGTCAGCCGTGTGGGACGCACACGCGGTATTAGAATGCACTGACCGGAGGAACAATTTGATTTTGGTAGCAAAGTCACTCAGACACAGGCATCTCATTACCTTGAGGAGGGTGCTCTCCACACTCCTGAACGTGACTAAAAAGGCATCCTCAGTTATGTGTAGCGTGAGTGGTGACGAAACGCCTTGTCTACTTCCATGCCACCCGAGAGGGGAAAGTTGTGGTGCTAGCTGAGCGAATGCGGCGTCAGGCACAAAGTGACGACAGTAACACCCTCAAAGTCAGTCTATCATTTGGTCCTGCACTGCTTTCGTCTACGTCATAAATTTCGGCATGCATCATAGACTGTCTGCTGACTGGATAAATTGTGATGGAAAATGGTTTCTGCATTCCAGCGTCCGTTAAGCCAACCGACACGTCATTGTTCGTTCTCGTTGCACGCATAACTATCCATGTACTGTCCACCTCTATGGCGCGCGTCACTACTTGCTTATGCTTAGAGAACTGCTGTTCGAACAGGCTGATTAGATCACCCACTGAAGTCCAAGCAACAACTGCGACTGTGATCTGTACACTCGCATATATGAACGGAAGGAAGGACCGACCTACTGTTCTACCTTTCTATCCATCTATTCTTTTTTTCGGCACTTCAAACTATCTTATTAAATGCCCACAGCTTTTTTAACCAATTCCTCGATATAGATGCAAGAAGAATGCCATCTTAATATGATTTAATTTTGCATTCCATGGTACAACGATAATTGCCCTTTATTTGTACCTGATCTGTAAAGTAATTTAACTCGATTAAAGTGCTATTTTTAGTTCTGAACAAAGAGGACTTATCACGCGCCTTTGGTGCCACCTCGATAAAAAAAATTTGCTCTTTTGTGGAAAATCTAAACACTGGGGAAATATCTTTCCCGTGTTATGAACGTCGTGCACCTTTGTTTACTCGGTTGGCCCACCATTTGACGCGCCTCGGAAATACCAAAGCAGCGCCTTTTGGTGTGCTTTATGTCCAAAATGATAATATCTTTTAATGATAATGGTAAGCGAGGGGCATCTGATAAATGCGTGCTGGAAACGAGCCAAAGGACGAGTTGATTTACAGGAGGTCATAAAATGTGCGCACTTCTTCAAAGCCCAAGTGAGTCAGCTTCTTCCGCGTAAAACATCGCCCTCGTTTGTCTCGAAGATCACTTTCTTTGAAAATTGTTATGAGAAGTGCAACTTTGAACGTCCCAGTTGGTTCAAATCATTTTAAAAAGGGCAAACATATTGTGTCGGCACATGGATCTGAGATTCTCTTTTAAATAGGACTTGAATCAAATGCATGGTTAAATGGGGAGTTCGACCAAATTGAAATAACGTAATGGTAAGATAAATATCAAAAGAAATATGTGTTGTTAAGCAAGATGGTAGGTATTTTTTTAATTTCAAAAAACCCTCAGTTACTACTTTTAGGTCTCCTTTAGTAATGTGTATTTTGGGCCATCTGGTCAGTCATTTTCCCTTCATTGGGTGGGCCGAATATGTGTGCCGAACATGCATATATTCTGCTTAAGCATTATGTCTTCTTTCGTCTTCAGAGATGTATTGGAGAACTACACTTTTATTCAGTCATATACGAGGCCTTGGCAACACTGCTGTGCTTGTTGGTAGTTCCCTCATCAACACTTCGAGCTGCGGACATTGAGCGATTCAATTCAAGATGGTTGTATAGGAAGAAAGAAACTTACAAGCACCCGTAATGTCCCTTTTAAGTAAATATCTACCTTCACGGCTTTATAACCATATCTAGTTTTTGCTTCTAGTTTGAAAATTAATCGCAGGACTCTCAGCAAAACCAGACATTGAATGGTTAAGTGAGTCAGTCGTTGACGAAACCAAAACATTCAAATCGCCCTCACATTTCTCCCATAAGACAATCGTTGTTGCACAGTGACCTAGTCGAATTCTAATCAGAAGGCGATTGCAACAACATGAACCCTTCTTTTTCCTGTTGGTTGCAAAGTGGCCCAATAGAAAGACGATGAATTCGAAATACCTATCAATCATGATTTTAACTTAACTAACCAGATTCTTTGTGTCGTTTTAAAGCAGGAACGTCGCATTTAAATTTCACAAATAAATTGCATGTCTGGACGCAATTTTTCGAAACATAAAACATTAAGGGTCTAAATGTTTTCCAAAAACATTCTTTTTTGTTTTTGTTTACACTGCTTAAAATTAATCATTTACGGTTCTAGGGAGGTCACATGCCTAGCGCCCGCCATTTAAAAATCAGAGCAGTATCGAACTATTCTAAGTTATCCCACTTAACTCACGTAAATTTGGTAAAAATTTAAATGGAGAATTGGTGTGCTTACAGGCAGCGATAAATTTTCCTTCGGCGAAGTTGACCATCACCCCCAATGCCTCTCATACTCTAGCTGCCATCACGTATGCGCACAAAAGGGGAGTCCGACCACTCCACCGCTTTATTGCTTTCTTCATCCTCTCCTTCGTACCCGCACAAGTATCATGACCACTGTTTCACATTTTGCTATCCTCTGATGCCGCTTAGTCATTCATTAGAGTTCGAAATTTTGATTCACTTAAACATAGACTGTGTGTCTTCCTTGAAATGGTCTTCATTGGGCTTTTTTTTCCCAATCTTCAAACACTCTTTTGCACATTCCTACGCAATACTAACTCAATAGATAAATCTATTTAGCAGATTTTCTCATTAGTTCTAAAAAACTTAACACGGCACTCCTTGCTACCTAACTCAGGTTCCGCACCTTGTGGAGCGAGAATTTCTAATTTCCAATTGTTTAAAATGAAATTAAGTTGCTTAGTTACTAAACCATATAGATTTTATCCTTCTCAACATTTCAGTACTCATGGTGGTGTCATGTGTATTCCAGGCCTTCTGTGAAGTAGTGCCACTTATAGCACCGCAAGCTAATTTGGTGGTAGAGACTAATACCCCCTCCGAAATGAAAATCAGCTCCACAGCCATTAATTGGGCACAATATTAAAGTGTTATGGAGAAGATCTTTTCAGTTATTTACGCCGGATTAAAACTGCGCTGATGGGCTCTTGATGGGGTTGATATAAACAACGTCTTGCCATAAAGGCGGTAGCCAACGTCGAGGAGACTGAAGAATTGGCGTAGCTAAATTACATTTAAACTACATGTAATTTATTGAACAGTCTTCCTTCTTTGTCTACCTTGCCTAGAACGCCCTTCATTGTCACTCCTGTAGGCCAGCCATCACAATAAAACCAGCTATTAATTGATGTCCCATCAAGCCAATAAGACAGATTACTTTTAAGTCAGTTAAAACCTCTTTCCAAACGGCATTACAGCAAATTTCTAGTCTTGAACCGCTTGATGCAAACCGATACTCTCCAACGGGTATTTCTTATATACTAATGGATAAATATGGGATGGTTTGTGTAATCTTCAATAAATGGTGAACCATCAGTGATCGCCTGTAAGGGACGGAGGTTCGATACTCTCTCGCATACCCATGGCATAAATCAACGGTGTTCCAGAGGGTACTTGCCTCAATCGGGTTTCATTTCTCTGCCATCACACTAATGCAGCATCTGAGAATTTCCCGATTCCTTATCAAAGAAGGACCGGGGATTATCAGCAGAATTAACGTAAATGAAAAGCCATGATACTGAAATGAAAATCAAAATAATGAAGACTGACAGATCCACAAAGAGAGCTAATTACCCATAGACTCACAACTATCCCCATGGCAAGTAAGTGAGCAAGATCCGATTTGAACAGGCAACTTGGCCTTAAAAAGAAGCATTATTTCCGTCTGCCATCCCTTTTAAACATCTGTAATGAATGGGACTACAGGCAAATACGTACTGTGACTGCGGCGCAGCGGAAAATCCCCAACATCACTTACCCTTTCCAAATGGTGCGCAGTGGTGTTAAACACACTCTCTTGCCCACGTGTATCGGCACTTCAAAGACTTCTGGCACCTCATCGAAACATGAAAGGAAGGCATCTGGTGTGGATGGTTAAATTCGCGTGCAAACACAAGGAACGAGTGAAGACGAAACATTTTTGCCACACTGACACTTTTAATTCGGTTGATAATATAAAGAAGATGGATTTGTAAATGAAAAGGAAAAAATTATGAATAATTCCGCTAAATAGCATGTCAGTGTGATCTAGGCATCCTATACCGGTCTATTTTGATTCGACATCAGTGTTTAAATGTTGACTACTGAGGCGAACTATTCGAGGTCGAAACAGGTGAAAATCATTCAAATTAAGAACTTTTTTAAGGAAGGGCATAATAACATCTTCTTATCGAGTTTCTGCAGTGTTTATTCAGAATGCTACACCTTTATACTCCCCAAAGCTGTTCAAAAGCATGAAACGTTCTTTTTTAAAATTGATTTGGCTGAAAACACACCGGAACGTTGGGTTTTGTCACTAATAGGCGTACAGCCACCTTTGAATGTTTAAACCGGCCATATATCACATTAATGGGCGGCTAAGGGCTCACATACCTTAATGTGTCCTATGCCCTCATCTACAATAAATTTCACTCATCACCATTGCTGTTTACGATTTGATGAACGGTATTTGAAGTTGACCGGCAGGCGACATATGCGCCGACCATCAGGAATTGGGGCATACCTGTCACTTTCAAAAGTGTTTTGTATTGCCACAGCAACAGTCCTGTTTACTGCTGCAACATCAAGGATTCAAGCTTGACTTGAACGCCAGCAGTACGGAGTTCAAAGTAGAATATGTGGCTATCTGGTCTCTGCTACTACCGGGTATCAATAACCAAGTCTCGTTCTTCCTTTGTATCATCCCTTAATTTTTTCATAGTCTTCAATTCATAGTCCTCATCGGCACATTTACCGACTTCAAGATGATCAGCGGAACAGGTGGAGCTGCTGGCTATTAATCACCGTGAGATAACAGTGAAATTTTTGCGAAATTCGACCCCTTTTTGCTCTGTGTGCACAGTACACACACACGCACACAAAGCGATTGTGTTTACACACTGACTTCCATTTATCTACTTGGCCCTTAGCTGTCTCAGCCAGTCACACATTCGGAAGTCGTCTAGGTGTCCAAAAAAGTGGAACAAAGTTGCACCCGACACCAAATGGCACTGCACCAGATGTTTCGCGCACAATCTGGACGCGGCTTTACGAGTGTCTGGATGCCATGTTGCAGCCTTGTACTTGTACGACAGCGCCATTTTTATCAATTGGTGACGCTCAGAAGCGATTATTAATGAAAATGAATATAAAACGCTACTGAATTGCTATCAGCATGCGGCATAATTTGATTGTTCTATGCAAACAAATGCTTAGAACAAGTAACGTAGCTTGTGATGATGACGACTTGTTTAAATTAAACCTTAAAGCCTGCGGTTATCTCGTACAGAGGACTGAGGTGGTAGTTTTGTCTCAATGGCGTAAACATATTAGTGACCGCCGCACATTTGTCACTGGCATTATTAGCTGCGATGACCACTAGTCGTTATCGTGAGTCTACAGCAAGTAAAATGTCCGAAGCTGGGTAATAGCTGCATAACCTACCAGATCTTGCAAACTTTCTGCGCCACTGTAAAACCAACGTTAGCGAACCTCACCATCAGGATCTGCTCACATTAATGAAAAGGGCAGGCTTTATCAAGAAGATGCTACCTTTCGTCAAGACAGCCCAGAAGCTCTTGTTGCTCACCGCAATGTGTCTAGGTCAAAATATTGTTATGTTCTCTTACACTCCATACCGTTTCGAGTGCTTACATAAGACCTCAAATTCTGCAGTTCAGCACTAAAAATGAACTAAGACAGACGTAGTAAGTAAGTATAAGGATGTACTATGAACTGACTTCGTCGGTACTGATGGTTGATGGAAAGTCCGGTTGATTTTAGCATAAAAGGGGAACGGCTAAATGTGAGAAGTTCACTAACTTCGAACAGGACCCGTCCATCACCCTATGAGCAGCAATACTCGAGTGTCGAAGCTGGCTCCATCCTAGACATGATGTCGCCACGAGTGAAGGAAACTTTAGGGCTCCCCAATACACATCAAGGCGTTAGAATAAAAAACAACTCTGAAAGATTCTAGGGACATATGGCGTTTTGTGGGACTGTAATGGCTTAGGTACCACAAATACCAGAAATGCAACTGATGAGGTCACAAATAAGTTAGCCTTTGCGCAGACGGTGGGCAGAGATTAAAACCAGCTTGAGTTTATTTTAACAAACTAATAAGGATGAAAGCTCACCACACATACACTCTAGTAGTCCTGTTCGATAGCGGAGCCAATAATTGCAAGAATGCACCACTTTTTTTCACTTATAACTTGGCTGCAGACTTGCATCAGAATGGTCTTGACGTCACTAGCATACCTATGAGAATTTAGAAGGCCATTGGAACGACACCTATAAAGCCAAGCGTCCGTACGACACTTACAGATTCATTATCAAGGCTAAAACTAACCGGTGAGATCTGCAGCCCACCATCTTTTGACAACTACTGTTTCAGTAGAACTCGCTACCTATCTAACCAAGCGTATTGGTCATTCTTGAATGATACACGCAAACTCACCCTACTCTTCTGAGACATGCACCAATTCATTTTCAGAAGCCTAATGCCTGAAAAAGCAGCTAGGATTAGTCAGTCAGTTGGAGAAACGTTAACTTCCTACTCTTACAAGATCTCACATCGTCTGTAGGATTCCCCTTGCTGCCTCGGCCAGGAGTACCTCTAAAATCTTTGATAAATATTGGCCAGTGATGTTGTTCCGTTGGCGCAAAACTCATTATGCTGCAAAAACTCCAAACTCTATGCTCAATTTCAAATCTATTAAACCCACATTTTTATAAACTAATGGTTCCCGCAAAAAAACAACATTCCCGCATGTTTAGATAAGCCATCATGCCCGCTTCCGTGTAAGGCCTAGTGATTACGGCATTTACTACAAATTCATTCCCCAAGACACATCCATGCTGGAATCGCAGATGAGGTGTACACAAATTTCGGTCGTCGCCCTGGCTGCGATATATTTGGTAAGCTGTAGCTCTATTAAACGATAGTCCATTCTTAAATACCGCATTCCTTTCAGCTGTCGAAGTCAAGATTAAATGTCAAAGGCTGATGTCCATAACTTATCTAAAAAACAATTTCAACCTTTTTATGTTGGTTGCCTCTATTTTGCGTTACCTTAGAAGCAATGTCAGGACCAAATCTAGTCTGTAATCCCTTTAAACTATATTCGTGATCTTACAAGCAACTTCAGGGCAGAGAGATTGGTTAGCACGTCTGAGTCATCCTAGAGTGGTTGGACTGCACCCATTGTGCTCTTGTTTGCACAGCTCTTTCCTCCCCACACAGGTGCTCGGTGCCAATGTCTTTGGAGTGGGCATCTACGTGGCGTATAAATTAAAGTACATGCCTGCATACGAGGCAGGGAGTGCTTCTATGGTGGCCATAGTTGTAGCAATCAGCGTCGCTTTAATGATCATTTCTCTCCTCGGATGCATCGGAGCTCTGCTTAGAAAGCCTTGGATGTTAGGAGCTGTGAGTTTGCAATGATTAAGTGTTCCTAAAGAGTTTGCCAAACTCTATGCCAAACAAACGCACTCTTTTTTCTGCCCAGTTTGCCCTAGTTACGACAATTCTGGCTCTAATTGAAATTGGAATCTACTTGATCATAATTCTTGTGGCGAATGAGGTGAGCTTGCCTGTTTGTCTATCGTTTAGGTAGAATGTATCAATGAACGAGACCTGTCATAATTCAAAGAACACTAACTTGAAGAAGGCCTACAACTGGCTGACTGCACTGGACAACACAGTAAGGAGATCTCGGCATTTGCCTGGGCATTAGGCTTTGTAGCTGTTTGGAACTGAAGAACTAGCGGATGGATCGTAGTCGCTGATTGAGTGGTTGTCAAAACAGTTAGTGCGTTCCCTTAGGCCCAGCCTGTCAACACATTACTTTAAGGTTGTTTAAATACTGGAACATAATGAGGCTTTGAAGTAAATATCGGTGTGTTTATTGTTTAATTGTTTTAACCCTCTGTTTTAGTGCTTGCCGAATGGAGATATAAGCTACCAAATTATTTTTTAAGTGGCATCCATTAAGTATTATGCCATGATTTAAGCATGGGCTTACTTTTGCAAATCTTTCAAAAACGAAAAATTTAACAGCTACTTTAATTTGTCAGTAAAAGATATTTTTTTCCAGACATCAGTTCAGCAAGCGCCATCTCTTTCCTTGCTGTCATTGCTTCACAAACTTCAAAAACGTAGCAATTTTGTGAGAAACGTGATGAAAAATTTAAGAACTTATTTGATACTCATCAACACAAACATAACCACGTTTACTTTTGGTATCTTTGCAGACAAGTGGAGTTGAACTGAGCAAAAAGATACGGGGCTATGCTGTTCCATTTGGGATTTGCGTCAACTTCTTGGCAGCTCTTCAGATCTTCTCCGGTGCTTTGGCCTGCGCTGTTGTATTTGGGACCTAATTAGAAGAATTTTACTTAACTTAGTTAAAAACTCTTTGAAGGTTCCATGATTACTAAATGAAGACAATCATACCCCATAGATCACAAGACCTTCTATGATAATCAAAGTTAGGTCGTAGATCTGGTTTCATGAAATTGTGAGTTAGAATTCGAGACCATGTGAAAATTGGTAGGTTGGATTACAAATAAGTGAACAACACCTGATGGTAGTGCGATCTTAGCAATGAATTTCTCACCGTAAGGGCCCGTTGAAGAGCCATATAAATGATTTAAAATTATCATTTCTAGTCAGAAATACTTTTTGCTTAAAAATGATCATATGAAGGCCTCAGCGAGTGGAACCAAGGGCTGCACCCCAGAGTAGGCATCTTATGCTTGAAAATCCATAAGAAGGACCCGTTTTATTGCATTAAGAATCTTTTGACCAAATCGACGAAGTTTGATACCAATAAGTAGCAACCTGTCTCTAAACATCCTAACCATAAGGTGTCAAACCAAAGGCAGTTGAGGAGACTCCAGTTCAGAACTTGACATCGAGCCTCCTGACATTCTTAAAATCTCACTTAAACTTCCAAATATGAGCAACATTTTGCCCAAAATGCGGTTCGGATTTCAATTCAGCACGTCTGTTAAAGACGTCACAGATATGTGCCATGCGTTCAATATCCGAGTCTCAGGATAAGATCGACTATCACAGCCCGCGTTGTTGTACTCTACCAACGAAATGTCTGCATCTATTATATTATTTGAAAGTGGATCAAACTGTTTCTGGTATGGTCTAACACAAAAGTTTATGGTTTTCTTGAGAGATGCGACAACAAGGCCGTCTACCCAAACAATGACTGAAATAATGGCCCAATCTCGAGACAGATTTGGTGCAAATTCTATAAGGCACAAAAAATGGCGGACAGTTTCGTCATTGCGGAATTGCGTTAGACGCACATATGACATGTGTCCAAATCATGTGACAAGTAGATTGGCCAAGCTTAAGATGGCAAACGAAGTGTGCGCTGATTTTGGTCCGATGGAGACATTCACACCGGACTCTTTTTGAGAGGATCTTTCTTGGGTTCTAAGGGCGTTCTTCCTAGTTGTATTGCTAACAACGATACGGAAAAAATCTTAAAAAATGCAACTATAGCCTAAATCAGAACCTTTTGATTGGCCCATTCATCTGTTGAAACCAGCGATTGAGCTGTGAGGGCCTTAGGCTAGGGAAACCTTATATTTGCTTTAATAATGCGATTGACAACCCCTTAAAATCGTCAAAAATTAAATCCTGCTTCACTGAAAATAGTACTTAATCGGCATTATTTCAAATGAGTAGTATAGACACCTCACTGGGACGGAGTTGTGATTGGATTTATTAATTGAGACCCTGCACTAACCAGAGGAACCCTGAGGTCACACAACAATCAAATGAGCCATTTCACGCCCACTTTTGAAATTTCTTATGTCGGTACACACACCATTCACCACTGAAGTAAAAAAGGAAGGCTACTCTGAACTAATCTTGGCAAGAAAGAAAACAAAATCAAACAAACCCACTCAATCTGTTTTGCGACGCACACTGTAAATCTGTCAATCAGTTAATTTAGGTTCCAAAAAAGAGGACTTGGACTCTGTAAATAAACGTTTCCACTTGTTTTTTGATTGGTAAATGTTAGCCTAAGAAACAGCCAATAGAAGTGATACATCTTCCACTCAAAATGCAAGGCACAATACCTAAAAGGCGCTTTTTTCTAGATCTTCGGCGTCATTGTCGTAGTCCCAACAGTAGCACGTCTGCGACGACTAATAAGAGTTGGCGAAAGCCGCCACGAGAGAGGAGTCAAACCAGCGAGCGAGTACAACACAAGCCAAGGTCGTTGTAGGTGTCGTCATTGCATCAGCCAATCAGCGTGTGAAGGCTTGGGTACGTACGCATGTTTGGCGTGCGTGTGTGTAAGTCAGCACGTACCCACGCACCCATGCATCAGTATACTTCACGTGGTTCTCTTCGTGACATGCCTCTTCGTCGCAGTGTTGCCGCCATCAGACCTAGAAAGCAGACATGAGCGTCCTCACTACTCTACGCTTCTGGCGTGTGGTTACTCTCCTTCTCACCTCCCTTGCTTTCGTAAGTATGTCAAACATTCTGCTTACTTGTTCATTATTCTCACCTCAATGCTTACAATCGCTTGACTGAGCAGATTATCCGTACGACCTTTTTGAAGTACAATCAAATATTGTCATGCTAAACACGAAATGCTCTCTCTAAACATTCAAGTCCTGCAAGCCCAAACAATTACACGCTTAACTTCCAGCGTGAACCCCTACCCCATTAATCCTCCCCTACTCCTCCTGGCAAACTGACTCATGTGTAGGAATATGCGTCAATGTCAACCTGCGTGAGTGTAGAACGCATTGAAACAGAATTCGGGCGATTGGCGATGGTTTATACCACAACAGCAGATGCCTTAATTAACAGTGGTTGAACCAATGACGCAAGGGGACAATTGAACTGATGTTGTCAGTTTTAAGGTGAAAACATTCGGCCTCTCATCCCCTCTCAACATTAATTTATACCGTTTTGAATCGATGTAGCGAAGGAGCACGGTGTGTTTAGCTTAACTTCACCGAGATGTTTGGCTTGTGGCCTGAGGGTGTCATTTGCGCTCCCTATAAACGAACGATGTCATTCGTCGGTGCGCTGGCCTGATGCTTGTTGAAACTTGTCCACTATCCTGAATGGACATGTTTCTTCAACCAGCCGTGAGGGCGTGAATTCACAATTGCTTCTACTGGAAGCGACCTCCATGTTTGCCCTGATGGGCATTCCTTTAGCCAGTAACCGAGGGACTCCCCAAATTAGCATCTCAAATCCGTACTTCCAGGCGTAAGTGTTTAAAGCAGTCTTCAGAAGACGCCTACAGCTATCTTGATTGCCAAACCAAGTTCCGCTATTTCAACTGTAAGTCAGAAGTTTTCTGTTCTCCTTGTCGAATGTGATGGTTATCCTGTAGACCTCGATCAAGCCTGTAGAATTCTCGGTATGGAGATTTGTTGGCATCGCAACGCAGCATACGGATTACGTTCCTATTGTTAGTTTAATTCTCGGTGTGGATGCGAGACGACCCAGGGGCAGTCTGGCCTCCTACATATGCCGGTGGCCCCAAGCCCTTCCCTGTGCCTGGTGGCGTTGAACTTATGATTTGACGACTACGCGCGCAATTCGCCGACTTCCTTTTTAATCTCGTGTAATGTTGTCCGCTCGTATGTGTGGGCACAAAGTCCATAGCTTCGGATTCGACGGCACCTTGCTTCAGAGGCACATTTTGTCACGATAGTGCGGTCCTAGACTGCTCAAATGCGTCACCTTGCAGATTAACAAGGTCTCCGAGGTAGATCGACTGCCACAGCCCACTCTTTTTGCTGTTTATTTGAAGCTTCCGCCTTTACCCATTCTTCAACTAGAGCAATTCTGCATTCCTTGTAGTACTTTAATCTAAGCCGGCCTGTTTATGTAATGATCTGGCAAAACCATTTGTTGTGCTTGAGGGACGCGACAATAAGATCGTCCAACCAAACACGGATTGAAATGACCGACCAATCTTAACGAGACACCAGAAGTGCCTGACCGTTTCATCATGCCGAGACTGCTTTAAATACATCCTCCAAAACCTTTTAGAATAATAGAACAATTACTCTGGTATTATGTAACGAGATGGCAGGTTATGATCAGGGCGGATCTTTTGCAATTACGGAAGAAAAGTAAGCAGGAACTAAATGAGTGAGTTAAGTTCTTTCATGTCTGTCAACATGTTTGTACCGGTTTAGCATCGCCCTGGACTGCACGCGCATGCAAATGTGAACTTTGAACTGGTCGTAGCACGCAAACAAATGCCTATCCTTCTCGTAGCCTAAATCAGTGCTGGTCTTGCTCCAATAGTATAGGCGATCAACTTTTTGACACCATGCCTCTTCATCTATTTGGCATCAAATGTATGAGGAAAAAAGTGTCCTCATTAGTGTCAGATACGAAATACGAACTTCTAAGGTGTGTGTGTGTGTTTATCCTTATACAAAATACGAAGACATTATTTACCGCAGTAAAGTAGCTGAACGTCATAATGGCCGAAATGATGTGTTCATGCTACTACACGGACTAACCAACGACGCAAATGCGGTGATAGGTCCATTTCAACACTATTCATTAAGACGGTTGGCGACAATTGCAGAAAGTGCAGGCAGTAGTGTGGAATGCTGGAAGATGATTCCTCTCAACGAAGCCAACGGCTACTTGGATCTACAAGATATCCCAAACACAGCGCTTTGGGGGTGATGAGACACTTAGCTGACCAACAGCAGGTTGTTAGAATTGTGCAATCATTTCCAAATTGTCAGACGACTGTCAGTGAAGATCTCAAATGCGGCGGACATTCGACCAGCCAAAGGAACATCAATTCGATCTTGAAACGGCATTAGACAAGAGGCTAATCTTTCTATAGCAGCCGTGAACACAACACAATCATTCACGAACATGAACAACCGCAGTTTGGTGGTGTTAGCGCCCTCATAGTACCAAGACGGGAGTTAGGTTGCCTAAGAGTGGTTTGGGTGACGTGATTTTCCAGGCCGAGTGTAATTAATGGTATCGTGGTGAGTGTATGGAGTGGCGAATCACTATGCATTGTTTGTCAAGCTGCATCACTTGAGTTACATGAGGTTTAGCCATATAGCAGCGTTTGCAACGTATTGTATGGATTGGCGATATTTGAATAATCCAGCTTCGTTTCATTTGGCTCACTTATGAACAAACACCACCAGCATGGCAAATTCGAGCTACATCGACCTCATTAGGGCTCCGCGTTGAACATTGACAATAGAAAATGACATGAATTTTCAGTTCGTTTAGAGGACTGGTTCAAAACATAGCAACAGGTCAAAATGTGTATTGAATTTAGAAATATGTAGTTTTACTTTCATGCAAGGAGAAAAAAAATAAAACATAAACCTGATGCTAAAAGCGCTAGATCCCTTCAAATTTGATGGAGCAATTGATTCTCCTCAGAAAAAAATGCGTTATATTTGCAGTGTTTGCTGAAACACAATTTATTTGTTTGTGCTATGACTTTCTGTAATCAGTTATTGTGAAGTGATAAGGGATACATACTATGTATTCGTGCCTCGGGATTGAGGTTATGTCGTGGAGTTACGACATCATGGCAACAATGACAGCGAACATGGCGTTCACCTTGGTGGTGGTTGTGGGAGTCCTTCAAAAGTAATCACAAAATGCTTAATTTTCCACATTTTAAATCATTTAAAAGTGCAGAAAGTTTACTTGACCTTCTGTTGAGGTGGTGGCATTAACTGCCCCTTCAGGGCTGCTCTGTACTAATTTCAATGAACAGAGGGACAGGCCAGTTTATGTTCTCTGCACGTAGCCCTGAGGACTGTGGTTAGGTCTTGCGCTTGTTCACACAATTTATGGTTAGTCAGTACACATCACTGTCCCTCCAATACCACAAATGTAAACGCTGCAATCCCAAAATTTGCTTAATAACATCCAACACGTCATTTGCATCTTCTAGCTTGTAGAATAGAATTTTGTCAAATTCTATGCTAATATCTGGTACTAGAGAAAGCTCACGGAGGCTCAATTGAAACAAGGAAGGGTTTAACGCAATTCTGCTTATTCAAAATGTACCACTTTTCGGTGATAATGTAGAGTTAAACGTCTCCAGTGGGAAGAGATTTTACCGTGGCAGCATTATGCACAGTAATAGCTGCAAAGTTGGCTTGCCGTCCATGAATTCCTTCCAGTTCAGACATCCTTAATCAAGATGATGTGTAATTCAGAAACCCAAACGTACGGTTGACTGGTTGTACAAAAGATTTCAGAGCACATTACAATACACGGCAAACCATCCGTATGGGGTAGACTTCTGTAAGTAAAGAACAATGCCAGCCGTGATTCCACCTCACAACCTCTGTGACCACACCTTCCATCATAAATTTATGCACCACTTCGAACGCTTCCCTATCAACACAATCTGTCGTACGTTTTTGCTTGATTAAAGACAGAAATAAATTACTATTGAAACATTTACGCCACTTTCAAATTGTTTGCGCTGAATTCCTTGTTACTTTAATCACAACTTCGCCAACATTTTGCATTCATTAGCCCCGCTCTCATTCCACACAGTCGTTTCGCCTCAGACATCGTGATCACCTACCCACTGATCGCCTAAAAGTCGGCTTTCCCATGGTAACGCCTGTACATAATTTTCAACTGCATGTAGCTCCTCGGCTTAGCCTTGTTGGGCATTGGGCTGTACTTCTTCTTCGGAAACTGCAGAACTCACTGTACTCTCCTCCAAATCGTGCTTCCATTGGCTTTGATGACCTTTGGCGGGGTTACCATCGTTACCACCAGCCTTGGCTACGTCGGCGCTTTCTTCATAAACCTTTGCGCCATCCGAATGGTTCGTCGTCGATTCAGAAAGTTGATATGATATATGTGTTTATGCTAGACTGCAATGCGTTTCTAAAGGCGCTAGAGGATAATAGAGACTGCATATCGTCATGCGTGGCCTTCGCATTTGTATAACATCTGTTTCTTTCTTTTGTTAAGTTTATCACGCTCAGCATACTGGTCTTCGTTGGTCAACTCACCGCGGGACTAACGCTTTATAATATACGAGAGGAAGTAGGTTGATGGCGTCTGCTTTCCTTATCACATTTTCATCGTCTTCGCCTTTGTAGTTTGTATCGGCCACTTTGATGGAGATTCGCCAGCTAATCGCGGAGGCTGAAAACTCCGTCAACTCGGAGGCCGGCTTGATGCTCGAGAAAATTCAAACACAGGTAAATGATTATTTATTTATTTATTTATAGGTTTTCAACATTTGGGGTACGTAGGCAAGGAAGCCTTGATCTGTCTCAATACGACCCCTGAAATACCGATGCATTGTAACATTTTAAGGCACCCGTGAATTTATTATTAGAGCACATCGGTTTGGAATAATGGTTTATTATTAGTGTAAAATAGGCCTAAAATGCTCTTGGTGTTGGTCAAAGCGTCCTTGGTATTGCGGGCATCATCATTGTTAACTTCTTTAACATCGCTTAAGAATGGAGTAAGATTGGAAACGCTAGGATTAACTCCATTAAGGGAGATTATCGACCATCTACTCCTGGGTCCGTGTAGGCTATGGGTACGAAGCGGAATCTTGATGAGGAACTACCGAGTCCGTTAGTCCACCGTTGCAACGTTTGTTAACTCGCCATACTGTCAAGAAAATTGGGAGGATCTGGCCTCAGTCTACTAGTTCATGGTATAAATCTGGCGTTCGAGGTCAAGCTTTTCAACTATATGTGATCACAGTTACCTCTCTTTTCGACTTACCACAGAGTCCAACTTCATGGCGGAGATTGAAGTTATACTACTTATGAAGATGTACGAAAGGCTAGTAGTCGCAAGAATCAACTTACAATTTCGCCATTCAGAGTCCATCCAATGATGATTTCAATGTTTAATTTTACATATTTATGCCTGTCCAATTACACCATTCAATATTAAGTTCTCGATGCAGTCTTTTTTTAATGACAGAGTAAATTTCACCTTAACTGCCAAATGGAATTACGTGCTGCTTAGTTAGCTGCCATGACATGTATAAACAGGATCTATGCCACTGGAGCTGGGATCTTTATTTGTCAAAAGCTACTTGATTAATGGGTGAAGTTTGCATTTTTTTTACAGATCCTGTAAAGCCTACCCCAGTTGCAGAACAATTGTTGCGTTTTTAGCAAAGATTTGTGATGTGTGCTAAGGTCAGGTGGTCGTTTGATTCCCGTATTGGATTATTTCAAGAACTAGTAGCACTGAGGAACTAACACAGTGATTTAGTCTATAAGAGGGACGAATTCCGAGTTATGAATGGTGTTGAGTAGGTTTAGAATTGTACTAAATTGAGTGTATCCAATTATTTTGTCGTTATGACACCAGATTCAATGCCTAACTTCGCTTTGCTAGTGCCACTCTTCATTGGCTTTTGACTGACAGAATCGAGCCATTACTAATCAATTTGACTAAGAGACACTGAATACTTTTATCTGCAGTACAAGTGCTGTGGTGCTGATGGACAAAGTGACTGGAAGCTAGGAGCTCCCCTCTCCTGTTGCGTCAATCCAAACTTTCTCGATGGTGTTTGCAGATATCCGGGGATGTATGTGCGCGTAAGTTTATATATCGCTGAAATAGACCACGAAGGATGGCCAGGAAGAATTATTTGAGGTGGTTAAGATTCCTAATTCTTTAAGAAATTCCCTAATAATAACTTTAACAAGGTTATAACACGAAACTTTCATTGTACCGAAAATGGGTGAGTAGGACTTGAAGCAATGTAGTGGACGTAATATGTTCTTTGCTTTGAAATGACTACAGCCTTTTTGTAATTCGAAAGCAAGAAGCATCTAGGTCTTGGTGTTCGTTTATTTCCTGCTGCCTTGGTAGCGAAGTTGTCAAATGGTTTACAGTAAGGTAAGATTTATTTGAGACGTCCTTATCAAATAGCTGGGTATTGATTTAGTTGAATTTGCATTTTGTGGTGCATTTCAACAAAAGTTATTCTGATTAATGCGCAAGTGAAATGGATCAATTCTTTTAAGCCACCTTAAACGCCAAAAAGGTTGCTACTTAAGTAATTGAGCAGCCAACCAATTTTCCAGCTAACGCAACAGCTTTAACAATATTTACCAGATTAGCATATTCAAGTTCTACTTCCGGGACTGCATAAGTGGTCTTACCGAATTAATACAGACTTATGAACAGAATTCGCACAATCCAGACTTAGTTGCATGTCATGCCATCTTTAACTTTGTAAGG
Organism: Taenia multiceps; assembly: GCA_001923025.3. Taxonomy (NCBI): domain Eukaryota; kingdom Metazoa; phylum Platyhelminthes; class Cestoda; order Cyclophyllidea; family Taeniidae; genus Taenia; species Taenia multiceps. Next base: position 44,930,211 of record CM010311.1, on the reverse strand, counting down.
CCAAAATTACATCATATAACAGCAAACAAACAAACAAACTGAACTTCTATTCTTCGGTTTTAGGGTTGTGCGTCCGCCATATATAGACACTTAGAATCGTCCGCGTATATTTGGCTCTACGTGGTGATAGCCCTCCTCGTAGTCGAATTTGCCTTCATCGTCGCCTCCTATGCGTTACAAATGTACGTGCCCATCTATTCAGCCCTAAGGACCAACTAATCGTTTTACAGTCTTTTTTACCTCCGCCAACAACCACTACATATCTTTCCTATCGAGCTGTCTGAGGGTTGTTCGCCTAGATTTACTTATTTCCTCAAAAGTAGTTGTGATTTTCCTGACCAATTGCTAGACATCAACTTTTAGTGATTACACGTGGTAGAATTTTATTGTATTTTTTTGAAACAATACGCGCTGTGCCATCTGTTTTATAAAATAACTGGCTCCGTACGTCTTCTTTTTCCGGCGACCACGTACAGTAGCAGAGTTTCATCTAGGTGAAGTTGACTCCGGGAGCAAATGTCTGCATTTTGATTCAAGAAGTAGATGGAAAAGGAGAGACTGATTCGGCTTCGTCTTTCCAAACTCCTTGATGATGTTTCGTCAGCTAATGCTCATTTCATTTTCTTGGTGCTGAACAATAAAAAAATTAGTGGTGGCGAGGTGAGAAGGAGAAACGAAGGTAGTTAGGCGAAGTTCAAAAGTTAATGTAATCCCAACTGTCTCAGCAAACAAAATATTATAGAAAGCCTTCTGGATGAAGTATTATTGACTAATGGAACACATGCATAGCAGCAAAAGAATGCATGACTTTCCGTATTAAGGCCCCCTGGAGTAACGTTGTTATTAATTCACCTGAGCGCTCGCACAAACTCGCCGCTATGGGTTTTAAATTGCAGCGCCTTCATCATTTAAACGAGCCCACTGCTGAACCCTGGAGGTACCTCATAAAGTGTAAGAAATTTTTGAAAGCTTTGGGTTTGCGTTCTTTGAGTAATCATATGAACTGATACCTACGAGAGGTTTTCATGCAGTTTAGAATGAGTGATTAAAGTACAGTGTTAATTGTTTTCAATGTGGTATCGAGGTAAGTTTTCTACGATTGCACCAGTTGCGCATGTCTCGAAATCAACTACTCGGACCTATGACAACAAGACCGTTGTATCTGATTTGTCTCAAGATACAAAGTCATACAATTCGGCGAGTAGCTTTACTAGGGCTGCAACAAATACCGCAAAAAGGTAGACGCAAACCAAAAGTATGGAGGGTAAATCGTAGAAGACTGAAGGGTTCCACGCAGTCCGAGTCGTAGTTAAAATACACAGGATTATAGCATTGTATCTCAATCTGTCGTATGAACTGAAGTACTATATGAGATGAAAAACGGTCGGTTCGGAGGTACGGTGATTTTTAGGCCCTTCACAATAATAAATTTTGAGTGATACAACTCAAGGTCGCTAATTGCGTGTCGATGAAGATATTTCATGAAAATATCCAGCTACATTTTACTTAATGAGTCAAGAAAATCAAATTTGGGGGGCAGGTTTAGGACCCCGAGACTACTCTGAAGAAGAAAGAAGACGTAGTACTTGGGCAAAATACGCTTTGTTGGAGTACAACAGGACTTGGGGACTACTGAAATGGCCCAGAGACTATGTCTCCCGGTGGAGGTGCAATGATGGCGCTCCCAAGTGGCCTATTGTCAAAACCGAAATTTAAACAAATTATCAACGCATTGCACTGAATTCATAGACCTCCAGTTGACGATAATGTTTTGATAAGGGAGACCTTACGGTTCACGAGTCATCTTAACAAATGTCAAAGATTAAACCATTGAGTTCTCCAGGCAAAAAACACCCACTAACGCATCACATATGAATGCTCAAGATGGTGTAATAACTGGGGTGAGAGTTTGATCCGCCATAGGAGGTGATGAGAATGCAGACATGTGCAAGGGGTTGAATCACCCACTTTGCTGCCACAACAGCCCTCTGAGGGTTGTTGAGTTCGCACAACTTTCTCTATGGAAGCTTTGTGATCATCAAGAAAACTTTTCTAGAAGTGGGCAAGCTCTTGATAACTTTGCAAAGAAATAATTGATGTTGTAAACCTATCTAATGGTAGTAACTAACGCTTCACTTTTTCAGGCAAAGGTCTTTTGTAGCCAGTTTAATTTGATTACCCTAGAAAGAAAAACTTGCCCTTTGGGTCTAATGTGCCTCCAGGAGCACTGTGTATCTGCTTTGTTGCCTTCACCTCAACTCATTATAATTGCGAGACCAAAAAAATTGAACGCCACATATAAACCCAAATGCCAACACCTATCAGTGCTTCGATGCTCTATCCAACAGAATGAGCTGTAGACGTAAAAATATCGTGCTAAAGGGAATAAAACCAAAAGAAGTCGGAAAGGGATCGGAGATACCATTGTAGTGCCGAAGTCACATGCCTAGTAAATCTGATTAGCATACTGTCTAAAAGGAACTCACACTCCAAATCTCATGAGTCGCACCTTGGCTTCGGCACTGATTGGATGGAACAAAATAGTGGCATGTTACAGTCGAACAAGTGTTATTCATTTACGAGGGGCGTTCAATCCAAAATTGAATTGACGGTTTTACTGCTATGGAATGAGCTGACATCAAGATGTTACTACATCCGCTAGTAAGTCATAAACTCCAACACCCTTGGTCGAAGGTGCCGTTCTGCTAGGCATCAACAGAAAACCTCGAGCAGGGATACGTTGTAACAGTAAGATTGTCGTGAGTCAGTCCTGCAGACATGAATTTATGTCATGTCATGCAACACAGCTGAGCAAAACAAAGGCGAATATTTCTTGTGTCACCGGTTGAACGTCAACACAGTTCGTCAAGGGGGAAGGAAACGGACACAGCTCCGAGAAGTCAGCATTTTAGCATTTTGTAGCTACCAAATCAACGCAAAAACAAGTGTGTAGAAAGAAAAGGCAGTATCAATTCAGCCTAGTCGAAAGATTACTTAATAACGGAGTTGAGTTTTAATGGCAAGCTTTAATGGCGCAATTTTTAAGGAGAAATTCAATAATCACTTATGCGATTAATCGACTTAACTTTGGTGCTCCAGTGACAAGGGCTGCTAGTAGTTATGATATTTGTATTGACAGATAAAAATGACAGCAATGATACCAGACACCGGAGCCAGTGGTGGTCTTGGCATTTTCGTTCCTCCAATTACATGGATCTTCCATGCCGAAGAAAGCGGTCATGGTCCATTTCTTCCATCATAAGATCCGAAGGTGTTGGAGCTTCATGATTACCAGATTTATTTTAAAAAGTAGATCTTATAGCGCCCCTTTTTAAATTCCCACTAGCAGTTTAAACGACCTGACTACCGTCAATATTTTAAACTCACGTATACTCAACGTGATTCTCCCAGACCCGCTGTCAGTGCGATTGTAAAGTGATGCGCCTTGCCAAAGTGTGAGCCTGATGGCAAAAAGGTGCCTCGTCAACTCCTTACGTGAAAGCAATGCAATAAATCTGGCTTTGTAGTCGCAGCTTTATCCTTTTTCATCCACTGGAAAGTGAGCGCCGAGACCCTTTTCCTTTAGTAAAAAACCAGATTTTGTCGCTATGGTGACATCTTTCTTGATGCCTGTATGCACAAGTCGCCATCCAGATCAGGTTCAACACTGAGAGTTTCAATTCCTACAGACCTGCATGAATAAGCATTAATAAAATAAGAATAATTTTGAGCCTCCCACTACTGCATAAAAGCTAGGGGGTGTCTACGATGACCCAGGTTTACTATAGTTGGTGGCCTTGGTGTAATCGCTGGTACTCATCTAGCCACGTTGTTGTGCTTACGCATTATGGTGAGACATGCCAACAGAATTTGCAGCAAAGCACACAAATCCTTCACACTGTGTGTGGGGTAGTAGGCGCTTCTTCGGGTGACACATCTCAACGATCAATTGGGCCGCAGTGACAGTAAAGACGTAGCCTTCCTCTGGTGTGTGTGTATGCATGAGTATTTAATTTGATGCCTTGAAACAGGAACTTCCCCAATAATCTGGCTCACTCGATTCAGCAAGTGCCTAGCACCATTTGTTCTTTTCATTGTAGTAGGAAGGAAAGAACAGGGCGATTAGTTGGGGAAATTAACCATTATTCAGCACTAAAAGTTTGACAAAGGTGTTTATAGTTGCGATATTATCTAAAAACGATGTGTCCACTTCGTGAACAACTTCCCCCCCTCTGGCTCCAGCTGGCAATTGGAGGCAACCTGATTGCTACGATTTCAATAGTACTTGTTTCAAATGGGATCAACCTGGTGGAGCAGTTGGGTGAAAGGTGGTTTTGGCACTTTGATGTGAAAATGCGCATTCGTAAGGGCCATAAGGCCGTGTGAATGGCATTGAAAATCTTCCAACGTTATTCCAAATAAGATTTGTTTAGGCATACAGAAATGTGGCAAGGAAAAGCCTGAGAGGTATTACTGAAGGTGAGTTGGTGCCAGAGAGACGTTGATGTTCACTTCACACCAGCCATGACCTCTAATGGCATTACTGATCTTAAGTGGGGTTGTTAGCGGTCTAAAAACAAAAGGTAACCAAAGCTGACAAGAGGATCGAAACATATTCATCTAGCTCATTTGTACCTCCACATTTTTCTCGGTTTCATCAACCAATTTATGTAAAAGTAATGATAACAACAGCTCACATCCTTTTAATGTATTGATGGGAATCATTTTCTACCTCAAAAAAATCAGTCGAGAGAATAATTAAATATGTTCCTGAGTTAAAACTTGTAAGTTCATAAACAGAGAAGAAAGAATTTGGGCTACTTTTCTGTGACATCATCAATAGGGAGCCAGCGTGCTATGTACAATAGGGACCGAGCAAAATGTCATCTGGTTATCTTTAAAGATGTGAAGTGAAGAAAGGAAACAGCGGCACAAATCATGCTGCGCTTATACATGTTTACTATCAACCTCAGTTCGGCAGGAGTTACATGCTACCGTTAGTCTCACAAGATTGTCGAAATCAAACCAATTGATTTATACGAAAAAATTAAAAGAAATGATTTGACTGAAGGCCAAAACTTTTCCCCACAATGCATTTTCACAAGGATCCTTGCGAATTGATCTTGTAGCTGAAAAAGAAGGGCTCAGCGCAACTGTGTCGGATCCGATTGGCTCTCAGAAGCGCAGAACTTTCATTTCATCGGTTGATGTGCGTCTCATAAAAGGCCGTTTTCACTGGCCCCAAGCTCAATCGTAATATCGGCACTACTACGATGGCTCTTACATGCGGCGGAAAGTTCCTCAAATTCCTCGTGTTTTTCTTCAATGCCATTGTCTTTGTAAGTTGACACTATCATTCTACACATAGTGTGCATAACGGATCCACCTTGCTCAGGAGTTCTCCCCATTATTCCCTAGATCGGTGGCGGTGTTATAGGTGGCTACGGTATCTACCTCCTTGTTAAGGTCTCAAGCGCTGCTGGCACTGTTAATGTAGTCCTTCCCGCCTTTATCACTACCCTTGGTCTGCTGCTCTTCCTCATAGGTTTTCTGGGATGCTTCGGTGCCTGTTATAACAACGCCTGCATGCTGAAGACGGTAAGATTGAAGTTTATGCCATCATCTTTTTAGTTCGCAGCCATTGTAGCTGTTCTGCTTGTCGCTGAAATCATCTGTGGCATCGTCCTCCTTGTCTACCGCCATGACGTAGGTTTTGCCACTTCAAAATCGATCATACTCTCACCCTACAGTTTGTCAAACTTGTTGGCAATGAAATGCAAAAAGCGATCGCGGAGCTTAAGAGCCAGGGACTAAACGAAAACAACCCCACACTGAAGTCGATATACAAGCTTCAGGAAGAGGTAATTTCTATTATCAAAAGCTTTATTGTTATCTAGCTTGAGTGTTGTGGAGGTACCGGCCCAAGTGATTGGGGGAAACCTTACCCAAAATCATGCTGCGAATCTGAGAAGAAATCATGTACAAAGCCATACGATCAGGTGAGCCAGAATCCCTATAATCCTTACCAAATTTATAGGGCTGTGCTGTAGCCATGTACGAGAAAATCAAGGATTCCTCTCTGGCTTTCGGTCTCACCATCTTAATAATTTGCCTTATCCAAATTGGGGCAGTCATCTGTGCTGCCTGCCTGGCCAAGAAGGTAAACGAATACGAGAAGGTTTAAGGCAATGTGGATACGTACTACCCACAGAAAAAACAAACAACCTTTCCATCAAATCTTCTTTGTTCCTTAAAAAGTAGTCCCTTTTCTTCCCACCATCGATAGCTTTCTATTTTCTCAAATAGTCTTTTTATGGTATCCTCTTGAGCCCAAATCCTTTTGAGTTATTCATGTTCATTAACAGAAACCTTGGAGACAAGAGCTCCACCCTTTTCGTTCCCTTGACGAAAAACTCCCTTGAAACTACAATGAAGAAAACATGAAAGAATGTGTGATATGAGGAAATGCCATTGAAAATTGGGCTGGGTAATGAGTTTTGATTTGACGGGTAATTTGTACGAAACACCATGGGCATAAGGCATACACTTAAAGCATAGTTTAAAATGGGGATCTAAGACGATACTAATGGCGTGGTTTTGTTTGAGCCCATTTTTTAATTAAGACTAAGTTGATTCTGGCAGTAGTATTGCCTGTTTAAATGGGGCAGAGTTGGACCAATTCAATTGGCCAATCGAATCTCCTCTAAAGTTCATTTACTCATCTAAACCCTTTTTTGAGAGGAAATGTGACTTCAAGAAAGACCTCTGGAACTTGTAAAAATTAAGAAAGTGGTCAACTTAAATGAATTTGTAATTCGGCAATCCTTCGCGGGATCTTCAAACTAGACAAAGTCCAAACAGTCTCCAGGTTAATTTTAAAAAAAATCTCACTGGAAATTCCGTAATTTTCTCCTTCTGCTTTTGGAACAATGCATTATTAAGTTGAAGAAGTAAAAGACGGGATGCTTACAAAAAGGAAAGTAAATCGTGGTTCGAAAATCGTGCCTACTGAATTCCATATGGGCAATATGCAATGAGTTGATTATTCGTTTAAATCCTCAGTTTGGTTCCGTTGGCCCCAGTATTTTGACTTGTCAGAGCACCACAAAGGCTCTCGTGTTGAATAACGTCATTTTTGCGAAGAACCATAACACAGTTTCAACTAATCTTGCGAATCCAGGTGCCAGTATAGAAGAAAAAAATGGTTATTTTAAAAGGTAAACGATGAGAATGTTAAGAAGCTCCTTTCTAATTCATATTTGACAGAAGCATATCTGCGGTACCCAAGTCATCTTTGAAGTCATACTACTAGGACGTGCAGAAGGGCTGAGAGGCTACTGGCCCATCTCGGAGGTTCTGCTGTCGGTTTGAAGCACAATGGGCGAGGCTTTCAGTGCCCATGTAACCGAACTGACGAGTGAAACTAACAATCGAAGCATCACAATGTCTAACATATGTCTTCTCTTTGATACTCCCAAAGTCATAGGTGAGAAAAACAAAAAAAGGATTGAATTTGAAGCAACAAATTATACCTTTTGCACCATTCATATCACCATTTCAGTTTTACCTGCCATGATGGTTAGAAAGCGCCTACATTTCAGTGAGCCAGTGCATGGATAATGTTACATTACACAGCTCATTTGCATTTGCTTACTTTAAGAATCCGTATGGATCGTCTGTGTGCATTTTTGAACAACTACTGGTGTCAAATTCGTGTCAATTCCTTAAACTTTATTTGTCAAAGAACAATGACAATTGAGCATGTATTGTGAGTGAAATGGTGTGGTGAAGGACACTAGCAGCACACATGACCCGAATGGAATGTCGAAATACACATGTTAATAAGAAAAATTTAACCCAAAATTGCAGCTAGTTGGGTTACAGTCATCTAAATTCATTCAACAAGTGCGTATTTTGCTCAAACCATCGTAAACAATGTGTGATTCAGGCAGTTGGTGTCAGATTTCGATCAAACGAATGCAAAGTGTAAGCCGGTTCTCAAAGAGCTGCTGGTGAACCTGGTAAAATCTCGCGACATCACAATGGTATTGACCGCAACAATGGAGTGGTTCTTATTGCTAAAACTGTTGCATTAGAAGGCAGCACCCTAGTCTCATTAGTTTAAATGAATAACGAAGGCTGAACATGGAATCAGGCAGCAGAACAAGTCAACCAGGGAGCCACGTGGTATTGTGTTGTGCCGGACGAGTAATCAATCTCACAGAAAAGCAACGGTGACATCAGTATCGGTGAAGCAAGTGCTGGTCTTTAAACCGCTTGAAGTATGAGCGATAGGAACAATCAGGTCAAACAGCGAACAGGCCTTAGCAGGAGAGAGTGTTAGTGGTTTATGTCTGAGCCATTGTTGACCTCTAACCACCTATCTACGTGAGTCATCCGTAGTCCAGGTAGTCTAGACCAGCTGCCGAGACTGGAACCACGTCGAACCGCATGCGCGGCTGTGTCGATCATGTTCGACCTGGCTGGGTGAATTCAAGCTGCAGATACGACAAACCGAGAATGAATCAGAGGGAAAAGTGGAAACAAGCAACATAAAATAGACGTTAACCGCTGCTTGTAAAGTACAAAGACTAGGATCCCAGCTCGTAATGCTCATTTCGTCAGTTTTCTGGCCTTTTGCATCCTTATAACATGGAGACTTGGACACTTATATCGTTCATTATGGAGTTGTCTACGGTGCCTGTATAAAGATGTCAATTGAGTGAACCCAGAGACCACTTCCATTTCTTCTCTATCTGGACAGGTATGGCTAGGCAGCACCGAAGTGAGAACAAAATAGCAAGGAGGAACAGGCAGGAAACACTATTCTTAAAAAAACTATTTTAAATCCCCTGCTTGATTAAATGATTGCATCCAAACCAAACCAGCGTTCCTGTGTCTATTAATGGACATGCCTAATGGCCAGCACATTCTGCCTTTCCTTAATATAGTTCCCAAACAGGACGAAGAACCTTGCAGGCGGAGGACAGCTTCTTTGACTAACCGAACCCGCGGCGGTAATCACGTTGACCTTAAAAAATAGTACCCATCTCAAGTTGTTTTCACAATGGGCAATGACAAGGTGAGAATAACAGGATGAAGTCGAAAGGTCAAAGTCCATCCGCTTTTGCCATCATGTGACGCATCTATGCGGGTACTAGGATGAACCATGGAGGAACTAAGAGAAAAGCGAATGACATGAGGAATGAGCTCGCTATAGCACATTGTCCAACCTTAAGCAACATTAGCCTAACAAATCGACGTGGCACTGGTGCCATGAAGCAAAATACAAAATAGTGAACATTAGCTGTAAGAATGCAAATTGGATATCATTTGACAGTGAATTAGGAAATGTCGGAAATATTATTTAAAAATCCTACTTTTGGCTCCAAGCTACCTAGTTATCGTTGCTACGTACTGAAATAACGGTTCAGTTAGACTCAATCAGTATTCGTACTATTTTTGACTACAGACTGAGTACTCAACCTACGGCTTGAGTCATTAGTGAGGGTTGATGGTTAGTTTGAATATGACTGAGGAAATTTCCGTGACTTGAAAACTTCCATTCCACGAGGCGGCTTCACTTTTGACAGTGAACTCAATTCGCGTCATAAGTTGAGGACATGATGGATGAACTGATGACAAAATGTGAAAGACAACATACAAAGTGGGAGGGTTCGACGTACCTTTTTATTCCCACGCTATTGAACAGTAACATACCAGGCAAAATGCGGGCCAATTGTTAATGATCAAGTGTGACCTAATCGTTCGATTATTCTTTGGTATGAAAATTTTATCTCCCACCTGAAAATTAACGAAACACATTTACCCTCCCCAGATCACGAACATCCTACTGTAATTCTTTGCTTATTTTTTTAACTCCTCGTTTTGATTCCTCGAATGTTGATGACTCGTACCTTCGTACCTTTACTGAGCGGAATGGCCTCCGGACCTTGGCAGTAGCCCCTCTCCCCTCTCCCGGTCCTCCTGTATGTCGGCAATGCATTCTCTCCCATGGTATTTTTGGCCTACCTCGTCTTCAGGAAAGATTAGGATGGCTAAACTACATCTCTTTTACTGTCTTCAACTCAGCCCTTATGGTTGAGAAAGTGTTCAGTGCAGCCTATTAAATCCACACGACACATGCAAGTGACATTGGAGTCAAGCAGGCGAATCTGCTCTACTGGAGGAGAAAGGCCTGAATTGAGCGCAAATCGCTGTCAAACATGAAGTAAACACGACCAAAGCATTACTGTGTTTCTTGCAAGGAAAACCCAGGCAAAACGAGACAACAATCATTGACAACCGAATTAATGCCTGATTCAGATGGGAAAACCCAATTGTACGTATTCAGTGTCTGAAAGCGATGGAAAACAATGTCTTTTCCCCCACCACCTCTTCTCATCTGTAATAAATAATAATTATGGAATAAGGAATGCAACTTTGAAGCAAACCATATGCAACTTTTATGACACAAAAAGAGTGAAGTGAACGTTTTATTTGCTTGTTTTTATTTTGCAAACAATTCACTTCTTTTCAATGCACTTTATGCAACCAGATTATGGTTACTTCCTTAGGAAATTTCCCATCACGAAAAAAACAGACAATAAGTGACTTCCAGTGGATTTTGAGGATGATTCGGGTCATTTGCAACAACCGCCACAGTCTTAACGGACTTCAAACATGTCAGGTACAAAACCGAGTCGGCCTCCTTACTGATGATGATCATATAAGTTCGTGTGTACGTTATGATGACAAGTTAGCAAGTGGAGAAAGCTTGGAAAGGTGCGTTGGTCATTGAAACAAGCACAACAAGGAACTATAGTCCCCCCAAAAGAGGGGACACTTACTGCTCATCTCGCTTATATAAAAGATGTTGACTCTAAAGTCATGTTGTGGTCATGTGATTGGCCAAGCCCAATACCAAGAGAGGTTAACAAGCGCATGAAGCCAATAGCCCACCACACACAGAGCACAGCCCTCTGGGGATAGGGCTGGTGTTTTCTTTTGGTGGCTTAATCGCTTAAGAATAACCAATGCCGCGTTCATTCGTTTCGCATGCTTTAGAATGCTGAAGCCATTCATCATCACAAGTCAGTCAACAGGCAATATTAAACGCACAGTGCTTTTTTATGACGTAGGTGGGAGAAATTATAAACAAAAAATTGCCAGTCTTTAAAGCTTATTGCCATCGGTAAATCCACATGATTGGAGTCCGTGTGCCTAGTCCCCATTCTAACTTTCCCCTTCCAGGAAGTGCATCATAACTCAAGTTTCACTTCATTCCCTACACTGTTATATCAATGACAGTCTGCATTTGACAAATCAAATTAATTATAGAAGGTCCGCCTAAAATTAATGAGACATCCTCTTCAAAGCAATTAATTAACCACATCAGGTTGTTTACCTGGACCAATCCTGGATGGTGCTCTGCAGGAAATTTGTCGAAGAGGTAACGCCAGTAGGTTTGAAGCCAAGGTCACCTCGAATTCATGATGCTGAAAAATGCTAATTGCATCCATCGGGTTAGTTCAATCGACGCTTTATGGTAAGGGTGGCCTCCAATTAGGCGAAAAGTCGTGGCAAGTACAACCCAAGTGCACTGCACCGACGTACTGATGCATGTCCATCCATGGTCTAGGATCGCAGCAAGCTGCGGCAAGTCATTGCAGCTAACTGCCCATATGGTTAAGCTAACTTTTCTGATAATTTACCTGCAAATACAAGCTGAATGAATCAAAGCACATTTTTGGCTACACCGATGATTTGTCAGGATCTCATTAACAAATGAGTCCCCCTCCCCCCAGTTGGGGGAGACAATGTTGAATACAGAGACATACGAAATTTATTTTGAACTACTTTGCATTCAAATTCATTTAATAACCTAACCCTCCCTTTAAAATATCATCATTAACTGTTTAACAATTGCCTTTAATAAGACTGCGTTTCACAGTAGCTAAAACAGATCTTAAATTTAGCATAAAATTGCAATTTTTCGCTTTTACCGATTTGTTGATAACCTTGGATCTCGATTCTGTTTCTGGAAGAGATGCTTCAAACTATTTAAAAATTTGAAAAAGTTGTGTCCACTTTGTAAAAAAAAACACCTTGCTTCGCCATTGTGCGTCGAGCGAAAGCATTTTACCGGCATGACTATTACAGAAATCCCATGGGAAAATCGGCACACACACACACACATGCTGATTGGCGTTACTTTTGTTCTTCTTGCCAGTTCTATCCTACTCATTCTGGTTAAATTGGTCACATACATGTGACACTTGCGGTAGACGTGTACATGAATTATGGAATTAACTAGACAGATTTACCAAGGGACTAGAACACCGAACACCTGGCAAGGTATAAAAATAAAAGGGACTCACGGATGCGTGATGTGGGCAATAATGAGCGTTTCGCCTGGCGAAGAGAACGCCAATGTCGCTATCTCGAGCACGTTCTCAGACTGCCTGAACGTAATTTGATAACATTTGATTCATTTTCTACCAGGCAATAAAAGTTAAGAGCCAACATGTACTCCATTGTGAACAATAAATTTAAGCGCACTGAAAGGCTGTTTTGCGTAGCCGCATCGTTAGTTCACTAATCTCAATTCCCAGATAATAGATATGAAGTGTTAGCCGAACGCAATTATCACAAGTATAAACGTCTTGTCTTGATTTTCTAACGTAAAATACCCCTGGGATTGTTCTCGAATCCTCACCACAGCACTCTTGCCAGGACTGATTGGTCAGTTGAAGGACTTGATTTCCCCCACGAACCTCCAACCACGCCTCCATAACCTCATACCCGCCTGCGCTTGCTTATTGGCTAGAGCGGCATGCATGCACGTACCAGCACGCACCAACTTGGCCTCACACTATTGGCTGGTGGCGTCGAGTGAGCATTGATTTTGTGTTGGCTGGTGCGGACTTGATAAAAGCCCAGCCTCCATCTTCTATGCGTTCGTTCACGCGGAATCAGGCCGCCGAGATGGGTCTCTCATGCGCTGGTAATTTTCTCAAATTCCTTGTATTCTTCTTCAACGCCATTGTCTTCGTAAGTGGAACCCTCCCGACAGAATCTGTCAACTGATCTAATCAACTCTAGAGTGCCCCATTCTCATGACTTTGTGTTTCAGATCGGAGGTGGTGTGATCGCCGCTTTTGGTATCTACCTCTTGGTTGAGACTAAAAAATCCGGTGGTACGGTGTCTTTGGTGCTTCCTGGTTTCATAACTGCCTTTGGTCTGTTGCTATTTCTGATCGGTTTCCTGGGCTGCTTCGGGGCTTGCTACAACAACACATGCATGTTAAAAACGGTAAGGTATTCGGTCGTCTTACCTTCCCTCTAGTTTGCAGCCATTGTGGGTATTCTACTGGTCGCGGAGATTATATGTGCTATTGTCCTCCTTGTCTATCGTCACGATGTAGGTTTCGACTGAATGTCTAGATTCGAATCATTCCTCTAGTTCGTTCGCCTTGTTGGAAAAGAAATGCAGGAAGCGATTCAAGATTTACAAGACAAACATCTCTTGGGCCCCGACCCTACATTTAAGGCTCTGGAGGAACTGCAAGCAAGGGTATGTTTTGGTCTGGATTATTAGCTCTTAGTTAAATTGCTGTGGAGGTGTTGGCCCAAGTGATTGGAGAATCGCTCCTCCATCATGCTGTGGCAAAGAAAAGGGATCCTGTAAAAACCCTTATCAAACTGTAAGTTTAAATGAACTTTGTAGCTAAAACACCGAAATCTAGGGCTGCGCTGAAGCCATGTATAACGAGATTAAGGATTCCGCTTTGGCCTTCGGCATCGTAATTATCGTAATCGGCCTCATTCAAATCGGCGCCATTATCTGCGCTGCATGCCTGGCTAAGAAGGTCAGCGAATATGAGAAGGTTTAGGATGATGAAAATGACCAACCAACCCACCGTGTGTACTTCTTCGATGTAATACTTATCGCCGTATGAGTGAATAATACCAAGCATCCGACTCCTCCTGTCCTAACAGCTTTGGCCTTTTCTTTGAATAGACTCAATGACACTGAGCCTGTCGTCATACGCAGTAGTGCTTACCTGTCCTCTCGCTTAACCTATTCTTTGTGACTAGTTTATCCTAAACAAATCCGCGCAACAACTTTCTCAAAAAAGTTTGGATTATTTTAAAGTGGACGTTAAGTGGTAACAAAAGGAGGTGTTAAACCAAATAAGGTGATAATTGGGTTGTTAAGGTGATAAGCCATTGTGGCACAAGTGGGTGTCGTCGTGTCTGCGCTGATATCAGTGATGTGGGCGGTTTTGCGAGGAGTTCGATGAGGGTTGCTAATGTGAGAGACCGGTAACCTCAAAGGTTCTCCGTCTATTCACGGACACTATTTACGCTTGATTTCGAAAATAACCTTCTGCGGCGATGTTAGCAGTACAGATAACAAGTCTGTCAGATTCACACAGAATGGTGTGGGCGAGTTTCTTACCTTTGTACAGTTTAAGTACTAAAGCTGAAAGGAGAAATTCCACTTTTTTTGTTATAAAAGGCTCGAGGACAAAGCAAACCCTACGATGAGAGCAATTTGAAACGCCTGAGTTGGATTCAAATTGTGCCCCTTCTTTCGGGGAGGGGAGGGGAGGGGAGGGGAGGGGAGGGGGACTGGTGGGTGGGGGATATTTTATTCGTCTTTAAGTACGCGCCATTTAAAACTTATGACATAGTGATTCAGTTTTTGAATTACTCAATCGGTGCCTATGGCGTTAATTAAGGTAGAGTAAATTTTATATCTAATTGCAGTGTGCAGATGCCTTGCATGGTCAGCCTAAACATAAATGCTCCGGATAGGCAGAAAATCAAATGGGACTCGTAAAGGTTTTCTGGCCTTTTTACCTCCAGTGGATTATTCAGCCATTCATAATCTATATTTATTCAACTGTTCCAGATTCGCCCACCTTTTACCCATCCATCCATCATTTATCCACTCAGCACTACAATTATTCATTCATCCAACTATTCTCACCTACCACAATTGCAATTGCACCTACATGGAGCACAGTCTGACAGAGCCAAGTATCAGTGGGTTGTTTACATTGCCTATTCAATCGGCACTGGTGTAACTGTTTTATCAGATCTTTTATTTCATCGCTAAAATTCAAACTCTTAACCTTGATCTGCTCTATGGCGAGTTATTTACCCACTGTCGATTCAATCCTACAACAGTTTTCTGACTCGATTAAAACTTGGCAAATGTAAAGCTTAAAAGAACCTTAAAGAAAAGTTATTTTGAAGACGACAAAGTAACTTATTGTGTTACCTAGATGTTACACTTTGAGGGAGGGTGTTTGTTTTCCTCATGCTTTGATGCAGCAACTAACGATTCCAACCTGTTTATCTCTTAGTTGATAAGAGCCAAAATGTGTTAATTTATTCATTGCTAAATCACGTTATGAATACCTGAACATGGAAACGAATTTAGCAGTGATTTCCAACACTTATGTAACAAAAGAACTGTTTAACTATCTAGAGGCTATTTGAAGGAAAGGTGTTTAGTATGTTTTTTCCAACCTTTTTATTTGCTCTGCGATCCTCCAAAAATTGTTATTTTTTCCTGATCAAATGGACTATTCTTCCGCGAATAGGGCTATAAACCTTCAACGTTGGGTATTTATTAGGTTGTAGTCCAAACAAGCGTTCGAATCAAACAACAATAATTCTCCATAGACTCAATCTACGCTAGGAAAATCTGTTTGAAAGTTCTGTACCTCATAAAATCCCCGTTTAATTTTAACCACTGCCTTCAAGATTCAGATCTCAAAGCATGTAGCATTAGGAGGTTTCTGGGATCTCACGTTACTCTTCGAAAAAATAGGCCACTACTTACTTCGCTCCTTGATGGATTAAACTTCAGATGGGGCGCATGTAAGACCATTATACGAGGAGGCTGGCAAACACAAACTCAGCTAGTACATTAGACAAATTATTTCTTGCTGTGTAGAGGCTATTTCTAGTGCACACTTTCTAGGTTTCATTCAGTTTAAATTACATGGCAAAAGTTTACCCATTAAAATCACAATCGCGTGACTGGTAGGTGAAATGTGAGAGAGCGAGAGCGAGAGCGACCACGGCCTAAATGCGAGTGAGACATTCTAGCATGACTGTTGATCACGAGAGGCCAGGTGCTAACTTTACCGAAAAAATGTAACCACTTTACTTCTTAAAAGGCCAGTTAACCTTATGGTAGGTATTTCACGGCTCATTTTCTACTCCCCCTGTACAAAAAAAAGCAGAATAGTTGAGGAAGAACTTGGTTCAGGTTTACAATCTGTGCACACAAAATTATCACTGAAAATGAATTTTACACTACTGTCAATCACCTAGCAATCAATCTCATAGCCAGATCAGGGGAAGGATGAAAACTCTAACCTGTGCAATAAAATTGAGGACGTAAACATGGTAACTACTTTTTAGGCAAAGCGCATATCTGATCAAGAGATAACGAAATGAGGACAGTGGTGGGTGTGATGGCTCTTGTTATCAAGTTAGGCCTCAACCTAAGATGCTCTATTTGAGGTAGAAATGTGGGAATCAGATAGTAGTCAATGCGGTAACAGATAGATTAATCCCAGATTTATAATAAATTTTGGAAAGATTTATTATGAAAAGATGCCTCAATGAATAATTACAAGCTGTTCTCATCAGCCTTTTCACCTTCAAAACAATATCTAGTAGTGAAGGTGCTGAACCCTACTCCCAATATTTTAAAGTTAATCTTTTCAACAAAATTGTCTCCAAAGGTTAACTTTAAATGCATAGATGTCAAATTCATTCCACTTTTCCACAGTATGGCGGTACCATTTCTTACTTTTGTGATTGAGCAATTTCACTCTTTGCATTCATCACCACCTGATGCTTCTTTTGGCCTCCTTTTGAGAAAACAATCGTCACCACCGATTGTTTAATGCCCGGTAGTAAAAACGCTGGATTCATGTCAAATTTACGATGAGAACGCACATAGGACCCAACTGCTTTTCTGCCTGCCTGCTTGCCTGTCAGTCTCTCCCAAAGAGATGAGCGCCATGTATTTGTAATGCTGCAAAAGCATTAATCCAAACCCTGTTTGCATTGCTAAAAAAACATGTCATTCACTCTAAATGGGCACTGCAATTTATGATAACAGTTTGAACTTCTGCAGCATTTAGACATACCCATTGCTTGAAGGGGAAATTTATGCAAGGGTCACATGAGAAGTGAATGATAGCATCGCCCAAAAGCTAAGCAATGATTAAAATATATGATTCTCACGATTAATCTCGGTGCAGACATTCGCAGACGGCTCAACACTGTCAATCATAAAGTCAGCTTTTAAAATCAACGCTGATTAAAAAAATATTTATTGGAGAAGGTTTCACCCTCTTTTTAATCAAGTTTTTAGCATAAGTTTTGAGACGAAGGCAAAAACAAGATAATTTTTAATATCTTATGAAAAAAATCAGACTTGTCTTTTCTGATATTTTGACATCTACTCCCTGGTTGACAGGCAATAATTGAGGTCTAGCGGCTCCTTTCAACTGAAAAAATGCCAGATCCTAACATCACAATATGGGAAAGTTACCAAGCCCACCACCTTGACAAATATCTGACTTCAAGTTTTTGGTTTATTTCGAATATACATCAGAAACACGAAATATCAATCCGACAATAAATATGAAAGAGCATATTCTACTAATTGGAATATCAGTAAGATTATATTCCTGTGGTCAGGGTTGACAAAACGTACTTATTATCCAAGTGTGGTTAAAAGTAGCTCTGATACCACTTTGATTGAAGGGTTTATCCCTCAGCTTTGGCCATATGGGCGCTTTGACGTCAGTCATTGTACTTCCACTGGGCGACATAGCATCTGGGACATACTAGTGGCTCCCTAGGTCTGTTATTGCACTCTTTTTTCGTCGAGAAAAACTTTGAGTACTGAATCGGTGGAAGCGGAAAGCGAATCCCATCCTTAAGGCCTACTACTGAAACGATAATATCCACAGCTATAAAGCATATAGAAAAGTTCGCTGAGAGATGTTTGCGGCACCTATAGGACGACGCCAAGCATGCAAACGGTGATAGACATTCTTAGTGACCAATACATTCGCCCTTTCCCTTAACGCAGTCTCACAACAAGACAAGAGCTCCAGATTCATCAATGCGCCAAAAAGGGATCAGTATTGATGCAGTTAAATAGCTTATCGAATGCATGCAAATGCGGTGGGGTTGGTTTGTGGTTATTTTTCGTAAAGCACCGACTAAGTTGCGATGGCCGATATGAGATACCGACCAAAAAGAAGAAGAAATGAAGCTCTAAATTGATTTGACTTTTTTTACTCTTTGATTTGATTTTGTGTGTATTTAAGGCTCCACTTTGTATTATCGCTCGACGGTAGAGCCTTAGGTCTTCTGTACATCGACAATAAATTTTTCATCCTAGTAATTTTGACTTTAGGCAAGACTTGGAGCTTCATAACTGTTTTGTGACCCAAGTATCCGAGATTTTTATAAATAAATGTTCTTTCCATTATTACCTGCAAAATAAGTTGATCACCAAGTTTCAGGCCTTGCGGAGCCTACAAATATTTAATAAATACACATCCGAATATTGCTCACTATTTTGGAGTTTTGAAATAAAATTATGCTATTTGCAGTTTGCATCCCCTTTTTGTAACATGTTTATAGCCTCATGGACCTTTTGCGAGCCAGTGATAAACTATTCTTTTGCATGAGTCCATTCTGTTGTGCCCTCTGAGAGGGCTTAAAATGTCACATTAAGAGCGTGGAGGAGCAGCAATAGTCTGCATGATCTTTCTATAAATCATTCCAAAAGAGGCACTATTTTCACGTATAAACGATCCCTTAGAAGTGTCTTTCTGTGTGCCCTAATTTGATCACCTACATGGGCGCAAAATTTGGATGACATATGGTGCAAAGGAACGGAAGTGACTATTAGCCCTATAAATGTAGGGCGGCACCCTATAAAGTTACTTCTCTGAACATTTTAAATATACCTAATAGAAATCATTCTGTAGTGTCTGAGTATTTCTTGAATTCAGAGGAAGTCGGGCAAGGCTTGTGGGCTACCAAAATGAGGCAAAGGTCGTGTCGCCTAAAAGGAAATACAATCGTGGAGTCCTAAATGTCCTTGAGACCAAAATAAAGAATTAAAAATGATCTAATTATTTCATTTTGCTGCTATTAATACTCTAAATCTGTAAATCTTTTGTATTCTCCTTCCCAGTTAAGCCGCAGACAATGCAAGAGCCTATCGATGATGGCTCCAGCGCGGTAATGCCTTAAAAAGCGCTACCTGGACTTGCTACACCGACTAAACTCGTATTTTTTTTCCTCCATACCTAAACCAGTCTTTCTTTTTTCCTCTTCTCAAGTAAACGGCAAACTAATTCCATGCCTCCAGTGTTCGCAGTGGGTAAAAAATTACTTGGCTAAGAGCTATTGTGTTTAATTATGCTCTGCGTTACTTTACGCCTCTGATTTGACCAAAATAAATAAAAGCTCTTGCTGTCGGCTACTCCTAGAAAAAACTTTCTTACAGGCTGAAATTAAAGATGGCATTTTTTTCTTTGTGCTAGGTTGGAATTGAGCACTCAGAGAAGGATATAATAGACTGTAATAATTTCGCAAGGCTAACTAACACTTATTCCTACTTTCTTCAACTGGAATATAATTTACTAAGTTATTAGGTAAAATTGCCCCAATACTTTGAGAAAATGTCTTTCCAAGTAGAAATATCGCCTGCCAGAGGGTCGGCTCCCATTACGCTCATTAGCAATTCACACTATGTCAGGTTTGACGCTTCGAATTGTCTTCTCATTTGGCACACAAAGATGAAGATTTCTGTTAAAAAGGAAATTAGGGATTCACAAATGCAAATGTATTTTCCACTTGAACAAGCGATTGAAGAAACTATGCCTAACATATGGTCTTCCAGCTCCAGGACTCGAGTGAATAGGCCACTAAAGAGTACATTGTTTCTCCCACAAACATTTAGTAGCTTGATTTATGGTACAATTTTTTTTTAAAAAACAAACGCAAAAACTTTTTACCCTTCTGCAGTCATTTAGTAGGATTTTTGCTCCACTAATGGAAAAAGCAATTTCGCTTCTAAAAGCAAAATTATTGTTAAAGGTGAATAATGACCAGCTCTTCCCTAAGGAAAATTTGGATACTACTAAACCCCATGGATTTGCAAAACGAATGGATACATAGTTGATTGGTCTCAATTTACCAAGACATTGGACTACATATCACTCTTATCCTCGGAGGGCTGTCCTGTGTGTTTGTTCAATGGACTGTTAACACGCATTGTACTCTTGTCCTTGCCTCTAACCAATCCAACATTATAGCTAACACCTACTTACTTGACACAGATCAATGCAACTAGAATGCACGTAAAAAAACTTTCTCTTCCTATTTATTTCTCTTTTATTGCCCCTCTTTCTTCCTTAGAAGTAGTCACGACGAGTGACTGGTGGCTACCGCCTGGTAATTCAAAGATCATAACGCCACAAAACCTATCTGTTAGAATGTCTCAGTGGGAACTTTAGTTGGGATGGTAAAGTGACATTTGCTCACTTTGTTCTTATCCCCTTCCTCATCTTGTGTATTTCGTGCATCTGTCAGCTTGGCTTTGTATAAATTGGGCGATCAAAGTAGCCGAATCGGTAGGTAGACAGGTAGGTAGAGAGAGATTAGTTGGCTGGAGTTAAGTGAGATCAGTGGAAGGAGCAAGTTTGTGTCACAATGACGAAGACACATGCCAGTAAACAAGACGGCAGTTTAAATATTATATTTTAGGGTCAAATTCACGTCAACTTGTACTTTGAATATGAAGAGAATGATAATCGTGTTTTAATTACGAATGAAAGCACGCAAATGGTTTCGTTCACCCGTGATACGACTTTCACAACGCAATCATATATTTCGACGGGATAGGGCTTCAAGGTCCACTTATGCATAACGACATTGTGAACTAAATCAACGATAAATAACTACAGGTTTACAAAGGCAATGTTCAACAGAACTTTAAAAATTGGTCAAACTTTCGGTACAACCGTAACAGGAACAGAGGCCTCATGAATAACATAATCACTGACGCTACCGAGAAGGGTTCGTCGGATAGCTCCCAATCCACGCGTTCCCATGATGATGAGATGGGCGCCTATTTTCTCCGCCTGTTTAACAATCGCACAACCCACCTTTTCTGCTGGTTGGCTCAAGAACTCGCAATTCAAACCTGCAGCTCTACCTTCCGCAATGAAGTCGTCCTGGAGACGATTGATACTGTCCACCCGTGCCTTTATAATCTTACTCCACTCCTCAATTGGGATTGAACTGGGATTTGTCAGCGTAACAGAGGGCAGTGAAGGTGGTTCAAAAACGTGGAAGAAAAGAACTCCATCGTCAGGTTGTCGAGACCACTTGAGGTACCACTGGAAGGCAAATTTGGCGTTGTCCGATTCGTCCACGGCAAAGAGGATTTGCCTCTTACCGGAGGCGGCGATGCCGCTGCGTAGGCTCATGCCTTTAACATAAAAATATCGCTGCTGCAAAGTGGCAAACCGTGGAGGCACAGGAACCAATAGCGGGAACTTTGATTGGTTCCTCTCCGACCAATCAATGGGGTGCGTGAATACTTGGCTTTGACGTTCCACATTGAATAATGGGGAAGTTGGATTCCTGATAAGATTCGGCCAAAAAACATGGACTTTATCCGCATTTCGCCACATGCAAAATGAACATAAATAAACTGAATAAAAAAGAGGCTTGCCCTAAATACGCTAATAAATTCCCAAGTCAAGGTTGAAGAGAGTAGCGAATAAGTAGCTATGTTACTACCGCAAGTGCAAGTACCACAAAAATTGAAGTCACTGGCAATTCAATGCCCGACACAAGGTCAAAAATCAAACATAGGATCTAAAGTAGATGTCTGGACTCAACGAGTATTGGTGTGATTCGACTTGACATTCCCCACTATGAAGTGCAGCATTGCAAATGAGGCATCCACTTTTATAGAACGTGTCATAATGCTCACACTTGTAAATGCGATCCTACCTTGAGAGGTCCACTCTCGTCTATGCCGCTCCGTCCCCACATTCCCATGCGTTAATGTTTCGCCTCTTCCCTGTGAGCCAAACGTTGGCGAATGTATTTACGTTGTGTATACTTTTCAGGTGAGGTCCTCATAGTCGACAGGCCATATGCCTCCGTCCTGGTAAAGGAGTTCCTTCACATGTACTGCTACCACTGCTACAAACGATGTCTCAACCTCAAACCCTGCAACGGCTGCGCTTTCGTAAGTGCTCCCATGTCACCGTAACCTTGCCAACACCTTTCCTCTTGCTCTGTGGGGCTTGAATGGGCCTCCGCAGTTCAAGCTCGTTGGCTGTTCGCTGCACTATAGACGGTATGGGTGGGGATCATTTGAGTGAGGAGGAAGGGAGAATATCTGTGTGTGTGTGTGTGTGTGTGTGTGTGTGTGTGTGTTGAGGGGGCGGGACAGAATCACCTCGGAGTCACATCACAATGACTGTCCACACCGCCTCAACTGTCGCCAATCCTCTTCATTTCCAACACTGCCTGATGACCATTGATGGTATCGGAACAGGTTGGCAAGGATGCTAATCGTCCACAAAGTGATCTACGATCATGACCTGAGGACATGGCACGACTCCCTACACTACTTTTTCGCAACTGGTCATGCAAAATGTGACGGGCTTGCACTGTGTAATCACCCGTAGCACCCTGGCACCACTCCTCGAATGCATCCCCTCCACTGCGATACTGTTCACGCAACAGAGAACATGATGCCTGCAAACACCATCACAGATCATTGCAAACCCATCTGCTCACCTTTATTCCCGTCTTGCAGTTAAGTGCAAAAGAAGGTAGGCTTGAGAGAATTGTGAAGCGAAAAAACGCGTCTGAGAGCGTAGAGCTGCTGAGTGGTTGTTTCTTTGTCTCAATCCCGGACGCAGCGATCGGCCCTGTGGATCATCAGTCAGTGTGGGTGGAACACTCGTCTGATTTTAGCCGTCTGATGGAAACACAGTACATCGTAAAATGGTACAGGAACATGGAGGGTTTCAGGGAGTTGGAGGATGCCCGATGTCCTGTCAAGGTTTAGTGTGCCAAGAATGTACGGAAGTTTAAAGGCATGCTAAGCATTTGGTGGATGTTGGGAGACTTCGTGGGAGAAAAGAAGAACTAGTCAACTTTCTCTTGGAATGTCTAAATCCGCTTGTGTGAATCCAAAGTACCCGACTTTACCTCCACGCTCCTCATACTATGTCGCGTGTGTTTTCTACCCTACTATGATTCAATGCTGTCCAGTCGTGGCAACGAGATCGAAGGTTCTTGACTGATGGGTGATCAGACTGGGTGGTTTTTGTGGCCCAAGATCAACCTTGCCTTCTTCAAATTGATGGCCGAGTTTTTTGCCTGCCGGGTGCTGTCTACTGGGATTCAGCAACCCAACAGGTGATTGAATGTCGGACAAATTGAGAAGTAAATCACGTTATTCATAGAGTTGCTCAGTTCTAGTTACTAATGTTTATTGACATTGTGTTAGGTGCAAATTGATCATCCCCATCTACACAGTACTGGGATGAGACGAGAAATTATGTGTTGCCTACTTGGTCTCCCTCTTTGGCTTCCTGCAACCACCTCGACTGCTATTCGGTGTTTCATGCATCAGTTCTAGAACCCTCCAGTCCACCACCCACCTTGGCCCTCTGAATGTCCGAGTTATCCCACGTCCGTCATGCCACAATGATCGCCCTTGTTATCGCTTTCGCGATCGCATGCACCTCGGAGAGACAAGGCATACTGCATCCCAAACCAAAGTGGCACCTGATTAGCTCGACAGATGTGGGGTCACAAAATGTGCCCACTGAAGAGCAAAAGAGGTGAACGCGATCATGGTGGGTGGACGCTGGAGATGAATAAAGTTCTTATGGTCGAGTGAATTGCTGCTTGCCAGTGCTAATTACCATTATTCACCTTCGTGTTCACGGTAAGCCAAGCACGACAGCACCGTGTTTAAGGATGTGGCTGCCAAAATGCTGCTTCTCAATCGCAGCAAAGGTACTCAGTGGTGAACTTCATTGTGTGGGCGCAATTTCTTCTCGCTGCCTAGGACTGGACAATCTTACACAGTGGGTTTACTCCGCACAACCGATCGCTTGTGTTGTGAAGAACGAGAGCGTGGGGAGAAGTTCAAGCACAGCACGAAGATTGGAAGCACAGCTACCTAGAGAGTAGAGTAAGTGAAGGCTGTTCACGTTGGAAGATGGCTGTGTATTAGCGAAGTGTTGATGTGGCCGCTGTGGTATGGTCCAGGCTCGCTCCCGTGAACATTTAGTCAGTGCATGGAACAACCGAACAACGCAAGATCTGGGTTGTGAGGCAATCGCACTAATGATCACTATGCAGGATTGGAAAGAGGGATTGTGACTGAAAGCCAATCCACTTTCAATGAATCCTTCGAATTCACGGATTTGGCTGGATTCCCAATCGTTAAATGCCATTTGCTGCAGTTGTCTCGGATTGCATTCACTCATGCACACATAAATTTGCCTTTTACCGGTAGTGCTGCACTGAGACCACAGAAATTTTTAATGGGCAGAAAGCAAAACTTGACTAACCCTTACTTCTCCCACTTTCCCCCTGCCTCCTTACCTTCATCCTACTCCAGCTCTCTCTCTCTCTCTCACACACACGACATCATTGAGTACGTAGTTTTTATGCTTTTGCTTCGATCTTTTCAGTAAAACAAAAAATAGCTATTGCCAAATGCCAGCATGACTGAAACACCTCTGTGCAGTGTATCTCCATTGTTTTGATGCTGGTTTTTGATTAAATAATACACGATCCGACAAAGAAATAGACTAGACTAATTTTCGAAAGTCAACTCCAGAGGGGAAAGAAGAGAAGCAGTTCACTCAGCCTAATGGTTCAAGGGTCCAACTACCTTTGGTGAAATTCACTAACATTTTATAAAGCTCTTGGGCTTGGTCCCACACAGTCCCAGGTCGCAGGACCAACGAATGCAGCTCTTCCAGGAGTTTTCCTGCAGCATCCACCGCATCTACTTCCACCACGCCCTTGGAAACCAATTCCATCTGCTTTGGCACCTCAACATTCACCAAACGATTGTAATTCGTTAGTGCCCGAGTAGATCTACAGTGAGGACAACGCTGAGCGGGCAGATGCACTACACCAGAGCACTGTGGACAACGTAGGAACTCCATTTGGCGGCGTTTGGGATCAAAAAGAGTGGGCCAGTCCTCGGTGCAGGCTTCGCAGGCGCACTGGAAGAGGTAATGCGAACTAAGCTCACTCTGACGATCGGTACGAGGCTTGAGGGAGAAGCAGTCAATGTAGCAATCAAAGATTTCTGCGCCTGCAGTCAGAGGCCGTAGAGTGGAGAGGAAGCAAGTGGCGCCGCTGGTGCAGGTACGGAACGTCGAAGGATCACAGGAATGGTTGACAAGGGAGAGGGTTGGGTAGAGAGCGGAGAAGATCTCACGCATCGTGTAGGTGGAGATATTTTGAAGTGAGAAGAAGACGTCGTCCGCGTGGCCATGTGCATTGACAGGGACGGATTGAAGATGGTAGAGCATGCAGGCCGCAACCCAACTCGCTGGAAGGCGATCTGGACGGTTTTTTGAAGATGGAGGAATGTAGAAGAGGTCTGTCTCCCCAAACCACGACATTGGATAGCCACCAAGCTGAAGTAGGCATGCATGGATATCAGAGGCTATTTGAAAAGGGGGTTCGTGTGTAGTAGGAGCTCTTAGAGGAATAAAAAGAAATACATTTTTGCGGTTCTCAATGCGGTAATCGTTGCCAAGGCTGCTGTATTACCATCCCTAACAGTCTACAATCATGCCACACGCAAGTCGCTCCACTCCAGTCCGCTCCAGCAGCTGTGTAGTGGGTGATGGACCGAATCTGTTGCCCATGAATACATCAAACGCGGATCATGTAGATTTTCACTCTTCTTTGCAGATGCCCTCAAGCACGGTGCACTGCGGCGATTGTGTTGACTTAGCCCATGCTCTTAGCAGCAAGACTGATGAATGATATACTCTTACAAAGAGAGCTACACACGTAGACACTAGTGAAAGTTCGTGAGAGCCATAAGTGGCTCGTTCCCAGTCCGCAGCTACACTTCACCAGTCAAAATCGAAAGACTGCTCCGGTGCCTAGCGTAGGCTAACATTTTGAGGTTAAACATTCTCAATTCCCACATTCATCGTTCACATATACGGTGAGTGTTGAACAAGCACCCCACATGATGGCTGTTTACAGGAATGAATGCTGGCATTGGAGTGGGAACGGAATCATTACGTCCAGAATAGTACCGCATCCATAGTTGCTTCAGAAGCGTTAACTTCATTCAAATATTTCGCCGCTTGGAGGCTAAGCAACACCACTATCACTGCAATACCCCAACAGACGGTGTCTATCCTATACTGACTGAATTCATATGTAGTGGCTATTGGTTTTAGTGAAACAGGTTTGGCATTATCTACCACTTATAGTACCGTCACAACAATGCGCTTTTTATCAAGAATTAAAAATCTCGGTTTCATTTGAATGGCACTTGCTAAGACATTTACCATCCTCGTAAAACTGCAAGCTTCTAGTAGTCACAGTCTTTAGGAGTGCTTGTTCAAATTAAGCTTTGAAGGAGCTATGAAGGCACAGATCCATGGGGCGAGAAGACAACCTGCCATTAAAATGAACGTGTAACGCAAGAGCTTACATAAAGGCAGTAAGTGAGGAAGACAGCGGCTACAGTACGTTGCCAGAGATCGGCACGACTCCGGTGTTCACTGCAGGCAACCAACCAAGCCGCAGCAGAATAATCAGAAGGATCGAGGATACGCGGAGCAACATCGCGGACCGAGGAGCCGACAAAGGCCTGGTGACCCCTTCCGCCTTCCTCTTGCTTCTACAGGAGGGAAATAAGGGAAATAACCATAAGATCTTGCCGAGGCCTACTCAGCTATCCTTGCACCGAGTGTGCAAGACGTTTTGGATGATTACAGTCAAGTTACATCCACTCTCGAGCATGTGGTAGCATCGTCCGCCAATTCAACAGACACTTTAATCTTCTCGAGCAATGGTGAACAAAAAGTTTGTCCCTGCGTTGCTTGAAGATGAAGTCTTCTACCACACACAACCGGCACATGGAGTGTACTCACTGCAGAGCCTTATCTTAATATCGGTCGCCAGTCAAGTCCCCAAGGGTATACCGTCATTACAATTTCATCTTAACACCATCATCTCTGTCTACCGGACGACTTCAATTCACTCAAACAATGGTGGTGGTCGAAGCAGATCATATTCTGTGTAATCTTGCCGCTGAATGTAATGTAAGTTATTTCACCAATAGGGTGTTCTTTGTGTCGATTCTGAGCTCAGATGTGTTCAAACAACGAAGGAAAAACAAAAAAGTGAGAGAGCCACCTTTGAATTGCTGATCGCATGAGATGGGTGCTAAGTCTACTTCAAATCAGCGGCACATTCCATACTACCTTATCAATGAACTGATTGTCTGAAGAGAGGGAACTTGGATAACCAATTTACTACCTTCGTTCCATTGCCTTCGCAGCATAGAGATAGAGGTGAGGCCCTTTGCGAGTAAAAGGTGCGAGTTAAGGACGGAAGTACTACAGCACAATAAAGCTTGATTGATAAATTAGGTCGGATATCTCCCACAAGCAACTAGACGAGAGCTTGAGATTTAACTGATCTGGAGGAAGAGGCCTGACTGTTTAAGTAGCGTGAATGGGTGGTGGGATATGTATGCGGATTGATTTCGCACCTAGAAACACCCATTTCGCGGATCTGTATTTAATTTTACCGTTTGTTTCACCACGCAGCCCCGTCAGTCGCCGTGCTTCCTGTCGCCATCTTGGTGACTTGATCATGCCTACAGTGCCTCGGCCCAATTGGAGGAAGTGTGAGCGACATCCAATCATGCACTTTTGACGACACCGCTGAATTGCGGTTATTTTAGTCAACGCAAAGTGTCGTGATGGGAGTTTCGCGTACCAGCACCACATCGCTCCACAGACACGCAAAAAATCATGGTACCCGTTTTGAACGAATTGTTTAAACTACCTTTTGGATACATTTATGGTTGATCAAATTGACTCTCAATGAGGGTAGTGCCAGCAGACACAACCCATACTTCTTGAATTATTGTGCTACAGTCGTGCATGTAAGTGTGGATGCTTTAATGACGCACTGATGTGACAGCAAATAAATCTAGAAATGAAGCTAACTTTGACTAGGGACAAAGCGAAAGATCCAATGAAATACATCAGGTTATCGCCATAATCGCCGGACGCAATTGTCCACTACCCCCTCATGGGCTCGTAATATCCCATGTTGTTGATGGAATGGGCAGTTTCAAAAAGCTGCCGCATGGTAACTCCTATTTCTTGTAAAAATAGAATATTTCCGTAGTCAGTGCTGTAGTTTAGCGAAATCTGAAAAGCAGAGTGGAGATTCGGTTGATAAACGACTAGCAACGAGGCAATTTGAAAGATTATCCCTTCCCTTGATGAAACGAGGTGAATGTGTACGGTCACTTAAAATGGGTGCATTCAATCTTATAGATGCACCATACAAGGGTATCCACTGATAGGGACCAAGTCCAACCTACCTACTACTAATGACGTTTGTCAGTTCTTCTCATGAGATTTCATTCTATTTCAATTCAGTTCAGTTCAGACAACGTTCATGAAGGTAGCAGACACCAGTGCTAGTGTGTGTGTGTGTAACCGTGCAACAGCAAACAAATGCCTGTACCTACGGGAAGTTTGAAGCATGATGTGCGCACACGTTTAAGGGCGGCCTTGCGTCTGTACCTCAGTGAAAATCCATGCGTTCTTGTGAACCTTTAGCGAACGCGTGAAACGCACCGACAGAGAAAGGGTCCTTGGCGGTAACCGTAATGTCAAGCAATTTAACGAAGTTAGTGTACACTCCGTCCCAATAAAGTACTCTGTACGGAACAGTGGTATCCTACCTTTATTGGGAGCAGTGCTTCCCCAGTCAAAGTCAGAATCTTCGGCATCGTAGCACTACAGGTAACGAGACCCGGTTTCACCATTTTATACCAGAACCAAAACCAGCATAAAAGCATCAGAAGCAGACAGAGGTAGAATGCTTCAGTCATGGCAATGAACACTTTCATGACGAAGCCTTGTGGGTAATGCCTAAACTCTGATATGGGTGCAGTAGTGTACCGAGAAATCATGTTGCAACAAGTAGATGCAGTTTGCACTCATTGGGGTTTTGCCTTTGAAGGCAACCTGAATGAAGACTCAAGCCCTATTGAAAAATGTGTTTGGATTTTAACGTCTTTGGCGAGTAAGTCGGATGTGACATCGAGGTGGGAGGTAAGATGAGAGCATGGCCAATTGCAATGATAGAATAAGCAGTGCTCTAACCTCATAGCGTCCAGTTGAACAAACATAGTCGAGCAGACAATCTGGTGCGGTGTTGGCAATGCAAGCGAAGGTGAGATGAGAGACATTTGGTCCACCTACAGAGTCTTTCGACTCCTTTGGCCAACCGGCATAGCTGTCTAATTGAAGACAGGGAACCAGTCCACCACAATCGTTGGCATGGCGACCCAATCCATCCTTTCTTCCACCATCATGCCTCATCGCGCTCTTCGCACATGAGGAGCTACAGAAACCCACCTAGAGAGAGAATGAAATACTAAGCAATTTCTGACAGTGGATTTGTAGCCTATGTTCGCTGAAACAGAATTATAACACCTACAATAATTAAGTCTCTTATTAATGAACAAAGAAAAACACTTTACGTACCGTTCCCTATCAAAAAACGCAACCGAGGGAGCTCAATTTTGCCGGTGTACCATTTGCATTCACAGGTCTCAGTCATTCAACATGCTGCAAACCATCACTTGCATTACAGGAATGTTGTAGCTTTGCGAAAGCTTACTTCCAACGATAGGTCCCAGAAAAAATATCCGTCTGTCTTGAAAGACGGAAAAGGACGATTTGGTAACGTCTATTCTGCACTTCTCGATCCTCCACCTTATTAAGATTAACAGTCTCAAAGCCTGGTGAGAGAGAGTGCCAAGCCCACATTCTATTACACTCTTACCGCTCGCAATTTCTTCTTCTCTACCGTTTTACGCCATGCCAAATAAGGCTTCTACACAGGTTGAAATTGCTAAAAAAAGGATAAAGTGGAAGTAGTGGCAGCAAGCACAGCGCTAATCACCTACTAGCCAACACTAAAACAGGCGTGTTTCAGATACCACAAACGCACGGCAGCTGGTGTTTTAGTTTAGGGAAAAGAAGAAAAATAAGGCAGAAAAGCTGAAGGTAGGAGAAAGTTATGTGTAATTGAAAGAAAGGGAGAGATAGAATTAACAGAGGGTTGTTCACTGAGCATCAAAAAATTTCACAGTCAAAGAGAAATGGAGTAGATAAATGGTAATTCCCAAGCAGTCGCAAGTAGATGAACCCCAAAAGCATGGCAGTAATGACGTTCTAAGAACTGTACACTGCGACAAAGCACCACGGAACGAACAGAAAAGTTTGCTATAGACGTCCAATCACCCCTCCCCTCCCGTGACGGACTACAAAACAAACTGCATAAATAGGATGGACTTTCAGTCACAATCCCTCTTTCCAATCCTGCATAGTGATCATTAGTGCGATTGCCTCACAACCCAGATCTTGCGTTGTTCGGTTGTTCCATGCACTGACTAAATGTTCACGGGAGCGAGCCTGGACCATACCACAGCGGCCACATCAACACTTCGCTAATACACAGCCATCTTCCAACGTGAACAGCCTTCACTTACTCTACTCTCTAGGTAGCTGTGCTTCCAATCTTCGTGCTGTGCTTGAACTTCTCCCCACGCTCTCGTTCTTCACAACACAAGCGATCGGTTGTGCGGAGTAAACCCACTGTGTAAGATTGTCCAGTCCTAGGCAGCGAGAAGAAATTGCGCCCACACAATGAAGTTCACCACTGAGTACCTTTGCTGCGATTGAGAAGCAGCATTTTGGCAGCCACATCCTTAAACACGGTGCTGTCGTGCTTGGCTTACCGTGAACACGAAGGTGAATAATGGTAATTAGCACTGGCAAGCAGCAATTCACTCGACCATAAGAACTTTATTCATCTCCAGCGTCCACCCACCATGATCGCGTTCACCTCTTTTGCTCTTCAGTGGGCACATTTTGTGACCCCACATCTGTCGAGCTAATCAGGTGCCACTTTGGTTTGGGATGCAGTATGCCTTGTCTCTCCGAGGTGCATGCGATCGCGAAAGCGATAACAAGGGCGATCATTGTGGCATGACGGACGTGGGATAACTCGGACATTCAGAGGGCCAAGGTGGGTGGTGGACTGGAGGGTTCTAGAACTGATGCATGAAACACCGAATAGCAGTCGAGGTGGTTGCAGGAAGCCAAAGAGGGAGACCAAGTAGGCAACACATAATTTCTCGTCTCATCCCAGTACTGTGTAGATGGGGATGATCAATTTGCACCTAACACAATGTCAATAAACATTAGTAACTAGAACTGTTGGGTTGCTGAATCCCAGTAGACAGCACCCGGCAGGCAAAAAACTCGGCCATCAATTTGAAGAAGGCAAGGTTGATCTTGGGCCACAAAAACCACCCAGTCTGATCACCCATCAGTCAAGAACCTTCGATCTCGTTGCCACGACTGGACAGCATTGAATCATAGTAGGGTAGAAAACACACGCGACGTAGTATGAGGAGCGTGGAGGTAAAGTCGGATACTTTGGATTCACACAAGCGAATTTAGACATTCCAAGAGAAAGTTGACTAGTTCTTCTTTTCTCCCACGAAGTCTCCCAACATCCACCAAATGCTTAGCATGCCTTTAAACTTCCGTACATTCTTGGCACACTAAACCTTGACAGGACATCGGGCATCCTCCAACTCCCTGAAACCCTCCATGTTCCTGTACCATTTTACGATGTACTGTGTTTCCATCAGACGGCTAAAATCAGACGAGTGTTCCACCCACACTGACTGATGATCCACAGGGCCGATCGCTGCGTCCGGGATTGAGACAAAGAAACAACCACTCAGCAGCTCTACGCTCTCAGACGCGTTTTTTCGCTTCACAATTCTCTCAAGCCTACCTTCTTTTGCACTTAACTGCAAGACGGGAATAAAGGTGAGCAGATGGGTTTGCAATGATCTGTGATGGTGTTTGCAGGCATCATGTTCTCTGTTGCGTGAACAGTATCGCAGTGGAGGGGATGCATTCGAGGAGTGGTGCCAGGGTGCTACGGGTGATTACACAGTGCAAGCCCGTCACATTTTGCATGACCAGTTGCGAAAAAGTAGTGTAGGGAGTCGTGCCATGTCCTCAGGTCATGATCGTAGATCACTTTGTGGACGATTAGCATCCTTGCCAACCTGTTCCGATACCATCAATGGTCATCAGGCAGTGTTGGAAATGAAGAGGATTGGCGACAGTTGAGGCGGTGTGGACAGTCATTGTGATGTGACTCCGAGGTGATTCTGTCCCGCCCCCTCAACACACACACACACACACACACACACACGAGATATTCTCCCTTCCTCCTCACTCAAATGATCCCCACCCATACCGTCTATAGTGCAGCGAACAGCCAACGAGCTTGAACTGCGGAGGCCCATTCAAGCCCCACAGAGCAAGAGGAAAGGTGTTGGCAAGGTTACGGTGACATGGGAGCACTTACGAAAGCGCAGCCGTTGCAGGGTTTGAGGTTGAGACATCGTTTGTAGCAGTGGTAGCAGTACATGTGAAGGAACTCCTTTACCAGGACGGAGGCATATGGCCTGTCGACTATGAGGACCTCACCTGAAAAGTATACACAACGTAAATACATTCGCCAACGTTTGGCTCACAGGGAAGAGGCGAAACATTAACGCATGGGAATGTGGGGACGGAGCGGCATAGACGAGAGTGGACCTCTCAAGGTAGGATCGCATTTACAAGTGTGAGCATTATGACACGTTCTATAAAAGTGGATGCCTCATTTGCAATGCTGCACTTCATAGTGGGGAATGTCAAGTCGAATCACACCAATACTCGGCACAATACCTCCGGTCAGTGTAACCACAACGCCTTTTTTCAAGTTGGTAATAGAAATTGCCTTTCTGAGTCAGCGTTGCGACGATGCGTTTTCGGTGAAAAAGCAAATGTCTTCCTATCTAAGGTACCAAACACCAACGCGCAGATTTTAACTTGAATCTACCCAAGGCTGCATAGGCAATACACCTCATCAGTACTTCATTCGAAAGGTTTCATCTTTCTCACAATGACACATGAGCATGATTCCGGCTCCAGTGGTTCCGTCGTGAAGGCATCACTGCAACAGTCGTTAGTGTGAACATTCAACTAGTTTGTGATACTCCGTGAGTACTGCCGCGGAATAAGTCATGTCTCCTTTCTTTCCGACCCTGTAAGGTAATCTTTTCGCAGCAACGACTCCGATGTCTGAGCAAATACTTAAACGCAATTAATTTGACTTGGAACTGCCATGGATCAGGATACGGAAAAAATGGAGCTCTGTTGTATGGCAAAAAGTGCACAAGGAAGCACAATCAGTTGCGCACTTTGTATTAAGGTAGCTTTCGCCTTTTGACCAGTATAGAGGAGGAGAATGCCAAATTGAGTGGAAAAATGCTTTGATAAAGAAAATTAGGGCTTTCTGAATCGCGTCACTGCATATGACAAAGCCTAAATCAATCACTTCGCTGCAAAGTCAGAGCAAGCATCAAAGCAGTGGAAGCGCGTAGATTTACTATCATGATTTCAAAACGATGACGAGGTGAAGCCAAATAACCCTAATTCTAACCCTCACGACAATATTGATAGCACCGAAGTAACAATTTCAATTTATAAAGGATTTGAAACAAACAGAATGAGCGCATCAGAGGATAACTCCAATGCGTAATACGGACATCAAGCTAAGATTTGTAGATTTGATTGCATTTGGAAGTAGATTAAGATATTCTTTGGCGAACGTTCTTACCAACAGAAACGTCCCTCGTAACTTCAAGCGCCCAGCCACGTTTGTGACCGGTATTCCTGAGGCACAAAGTACCATCTGGTGCAGAGAGCAGACGACAAGAAGCCCCGGATGTAATATCACTAGAATCCTTTGCCGCCTTCATTGTCTGAAATTTTGAGAATGTCGGAGGTTTATAACGAATGCATTTCCAGAGAGATTCAGAAGGGCATAGGTGTGTCGGTTCCGTCTTCTCCTGCTCCATACCACATTCCAATAATCCACGTTTAGCCAGCGGTAGAAGCAAGATCTTCATGGATGCTTCAGAATGATCAAGGAGAGTGATGGCTTCCTGGAAGTGCCTCCTTGCCTCTGGCAGGCGATCCTGTCTCTGGCGGCATTGGGCTATGCGAATGTGCAGACGTGCTGCCTTTGACTGTGGAAAGCCCAGCTAGGAAGAAAAAGTAGTGTAGAAACTAATCATTTCACCCCACCACACCATGGAAACCCCTCAATGAATCGGCCCATTTATATCCTCAAATGAATGGTCTTCTGTCTCTGGAAAAAATTTAAAGCTGCGTCAACCAATCTCAGTTTCGCTTACCTCTTTGTTATCCGTTCGAATAACTCATTCGCAATCAGGATGGGGACTTTTACAAAAAAGATTTTATTAACAAGTCCATCAATACACGCGTTAGAAAATGTATTTCACTCTTTTATAACCCCCCTAATTGCCCTACAGTCTTTTGTGTAACTCAATAATAAAAGGATTTAGACATTCTCAGATTCGTCGACTGGATACTACGTTTAAACGCTACAGAAGGAAGGTATCCACTGGAGATGGGTAAACACACGCATTGTAAATGGCCACTAATGGAGAGGAACCAGGTTTGAAAGAATATCCATGGACGAATCAAATAAGACATTCATTTGGAGGCATTGAACTTCGAAAGCCAATATAGCAAGAAAGTGAGAACCCCAAGTAGGCGACTAGAGAACAGAATCAACACTAAGATGGAAAAGAATGCGTAGCTTCGAAGATTTATCCACATTTAATTAAACAATTTGGTTTTTGTGTCAATTGTTCTACAAGTAGAAGTCATTATGCAAACGCGCTCGCTGCAGAAAAAGCATTCCATGACCCTAAGCAATTCAAGATTAAATCTCGATGATTCAGTGGACCAATAAGGCCCGATGAGGGGATTCACAAAGTCTAAATACAATGAATAGCTCGCAGATGGATTTAATGTACCTAATTATCTTATAGTGGCCGGAGAGAAAAAGCGACAACAGGAGTGTCAAAATGAGAGAGAAGCTTGGTAGAACAACATTTGACCAAACAGAGCAGCTGAAAATGCAGTCATCATGAGTTCTAAGTGATTCATTCATACCACCGCAATTGATGGTCAATTCCGAACGCGACTTCTTAAAGATTCAGAAAAGGTGCTGATGAATAGCGACTGTATCCTACTGGTGCTCACGATAACCGGCTCACTTCGTGCATAGTCCAGTCCAGACACCGATCACCAAGATGATATGCAACAGTGCTAGCGCATAATCATGAGGCAGCATCTAATGACGAGCCGAGCCCCATATCAATTAAGCCGCTGAGATTTAAACCACGGTATGTACAGTGGCGGGTTATCCAGCAGCAGAGCATTGAGGTGGTACAGACACTTTGAAGACGGCTACACATAGGTCTGACAGTGATCCAAGATCTCGTTCGCAGTGCTATCCAAAAAACACCTTTGACAGTCATCTATTCCGGTACACAATCAGCCAGAGCGTGGTAGCCCTACGTGACCCCGAAACTCCGAAGGACGCATACCTAGAATCATGGAATAAATCATTTGCGAATTCCCCCAAATTCGAAAAGTTAGGCTACACTCAGTACCAAGACAACTTTTTCTTTGTTAGCAGTAAAGAAGTGACGGATACCACGTAAGAATGATAGGGTCGGGATTTTCTGGATCGCACAGCTACGCTTGGGGAGGGCTTACTACACTAGCCCATATAAGACGTTAAAATTTCAGCACCATGGACGAAGTGAAGCATGCCACCCTAAGTAGCTAATATTGCATCGATGCCCTTATATCTAGGATGCAATAATGAAATTATCTACATGAGGCTGTTGATAAAAGAAGGTGTCCACGGGAAGTTATTTGAAAATTTCCTACCGCTCCTACTTAATAAGCTAAGAATAGAGGAAAATATCCACAAATTTACGACGACAGTGATTACCTTGAGTGCCTCGCTTGCATCTGCAGCAGCTTCCTTGAAGCACTTCAGGCTGAATAAAACACAGGAGCGGTTTCCCAAGGCCAGAGCTTTTACAGAATCCGAAGCTGCGTGAAAGAGGGCAATTGTATAGAAGGCAAGTGCCTTCATAACCTTGCGCGATTCCCACAACTGGTTGCTGTGCTCCCGTATCCGTGTCGATTCCTCATCGGACTTGCCGCTGAGGCCCGTCACTGCCTCTCTCATGGATGGCAGTCCAAGCGCCTCTATACCGCCATTTACTACAAGTCCAGAAAACAATTCTTGCTAGAATAGTTTCAACGGCAGCTTCTAATTCCAAAAATCTGCTCAAAAACGACACACACCGACATCGGCAGCTCCCAAAGCCCTGAGAAGATAGCAAACGCGTTGAAAGTCTGTTTTGTTCTCACCGAATTCCTTCAGCCACTCCTTTTTCTTACCCACTCTTGACATACTTTCAAGCACAATTCTGAAGTATGCCTTCACAAGCTCGTGCTGGCTGCCAGATTTAAAGCATTCCATTTCGGCAGAGCAGACCGCGCCAAACCTAGAGCATTTAAATGAATGCATTGTCAGCCGCGTAGAATGAACCTGCCTACAAATTCTGTCTCCTCTAGTCAGGAGCATTAAAATTTAAATCTGAAGCGTCCATGTCATGCAAAAATAGGCCAGTGCTTGTCTAACAAGCAAGCCCTTGAAAATGTAGCGCCAGTACAGGCAGCGAGCAGATTTACTGTTAGTCACCCAGCTCTTGAGCACCAAAACAATCTAATAACTTAAATCCCATTAACAAGGGATTAAAAAGCTGAGTAAGCAAACAATGGAGGCATTGGACAGCCAAACGTGCAGCTCTTAAGCACGCCGTCATGCAATATGTGAGTATTTATGCCCAAAACAAGTCACAGAGAGGAGACAAAGCGCAAAGATACACTTTCTTCAAAAGAAACAATGTGCATGATGGTGCCAATCCAAAGGAAAGGTGTATCAATCGACGGAAGACACTCCGCAGGGAAGCCTAAAAGAGCGAGGGAAATACTGAATATTGTGCCATTATTTTAATTCCTCTCGGTATATTCAATCATTTCTTGCGTCCAAAGAGAAGAGGTATCCGAAAAATCCAGATAAAGCCTACTACTTACCTCATACATTGTCGGACGAGAAACCCTCGTTGGATCAAAGACAAGAATTTCCACAAACCCCGATCCAGCATATTTTGTTCTTCAGGCTCAATAGATTTTGATGGCACATCGTCACGCATCTGACGACTAGTTCATTCGAAACGGAGACATTCCACATAGGCGAAAACCACATTGAGGTTTGTGGGAAAGCCACCAGGCACTACCCGAACAAGATGCATTCGTTTTCCGCGTTTATCAACTAAATTATCAATCAGATTAAGGGAGGACATATGCCAGGTTTCAGGTGCTCTTGAGTCCAACACCAAATGCCCGAGAACGCAAAGACGATTTCCACAAAATTCGACTTGCGACGACGAGACGGCATTAACTGTGACTGATTAAAACAGTCTAAAAGTCACATCAGTTACCAAGATGAAAAAACTTACATAGCCTATAACTGATAAAGCTATGTTATATTTTAAGAATCGTTTTTAAAGGGCGGCACTTTGCATATAAAAATAGTGCATCAATGATGTTTAAATGCAATTATTTGTAAGAACTATCTAAATTACTAATTGCAAAGTGTCATTTGCAGTTGATATGCTTCCTGCTCATTAAGTAAATGTGGACGTTGTGACCCAAATGACTAGCGATACAATTAAACTGAAATATTTCACGCTATCAAACTTTCAACGATATGTTTTTGTGTAGGCTGCTGGCTACTTTTATGTTACAATATCCGATAACTCTGCTCGCTTATTAAGTTGTCGAATAAGACGCTTTAAGTCAAACAAACCCAAGTCCCTCGTATAATCCTAGTAGAAATCATGTGGGAAAGGTCTTGCACAAGTTGAGTAACTGGTGATCATAATCCCGACCCTTGTTGCGACAGACAAGGTAGCGTTTTGAGACTTTTTGAAGACGTAAGAAAACATTATACTAAGGCAGAATATACATGTGGTGTGCAGAAAGGATTGGAGCTACTGGCGAGGCTAGGAGGCTAGCCCACGCAGTGTAACTGCCGTGGCCAGCCGAAGTGGCCCTTAGCATAATCCGAGACTTAAACTAGCAACAAGTGTCGTAACTGAAATTTTTTTAATCCAATAAATACTACAAACACTAAAATCTGCAGTTTATTCGAATAAATTAAGGCGCTGCAAAAACCTTTGCAATGACTCCATCAGTTCCACATGCTCTAGTTTTTTCACGAGCATATGGAAGTCTGCCATTTCCAAGATTCCCTGTTGTACTGCATAACCCTCTTCACCGTATATCCTCCTGAAATTTGAACCGGAAGCATCAACATCTTAGGAGCCCTTACATGCTTAAGTTCCTTTCTAGGATGGTTAAAGATATAAGGTCAGTGTAAAGAACTTACATGTTTTGGCAGTAGAAAAGGCGTTCAGCAAGAGCGCAAATACGCGCAAATTCGATGGCATTTAGTGCATAATCTTCTTCGGTTATGTCCAACAGGGAGACGATCTCGTCAACTTGTTCCTTCTTAAAAGAACCGCCCATGAGAGCCTTTAGCGGCTCTTCAAGTTTCTAACAGAAGATGAGGCATATTTATGAAGTTCTGGGAAGCAGATCAGATTAACTTTGCCTATTCTATTCCACTTTGTTATGTTGTTAAATAGTGCCTCAGCATTAAAGTTCTTTTAGATTTCAGCAAAGCAGAGATTATTTCAATATCTATATGATTTTCGTTAATGTTCTGTGTTTAGTGGTTTAGGATTTTTCATTTTTACTAAAGATGAAATAGGTGTCACTTGCTTTATTTTCGAACTTACCCCAATCGGAATGAGTTGAGTTCGATTCTCCTTGAATTTGTTAAAGATTCGGGTATAGTACGGTACTCGAGTAGCTCTAAGCTCACAGTATCGCTTCATGTATTCCATTGGTCCGATATCTTTTAAAATATGCCAAAATGTTAATACCTATAGCAAAGCTGATCTGACAACAATGCTTCAGAACTCATGATACTACGATGCATGCGTGATAAAACTACGTAACAGCCACTTACTTTCCATTTGTTTCAAGTTGAATGGGGTCGTATAGCGCACCAACGTTTCCCGTGACGAATTCCTGTCATGGTGGTCATGACCTAACAAATTGCGCATCATCTAACCCAATACAACGAGAGAACGTGCGAAAACTAACATGGTCTCTCTGCATATTTTCAATGGTACATTTATATAAACTCACGTCTTTATAGCGATAGGCGTAGGACTGGCCCATGTCAGTGAGACCGGTTTGCCAACATGGAGGTCGCATGTGATGGAGGCGTGAGCCAAAGCAGCGGCACAGCTCTAAATAACCCTCAACTTCGGCTCGTTGACGATCGCACTGGTTACGCACTACTGTTTGCCAGTGCTCCAGGCACTCAGTCTGGCTCCGTGTCAACCGGTCAAATCGTTGGCCGTAGAAGAAAAAGGGAGCTCGGAAGCGCAAGTGGTCGTTGCAAGTCAAACTCTGCTCACACCAACTGTTTCCTTGGTGGGAGGGGATTCGAGCAAGCAACTCCTAATTTATGTACAGGTACGAAATTACCTGAACTTGGTTTAGAATAAAGGTGAGGCTGTTAGAGTACTAAAACATAGCATTGTGAAGTAGCACTTGACCAAGCAGCAAACAAGTGGTGCAAAAAAATCACCACGCGGCGTAGCCTCGTGCTATTTCTGCGGTGTGTATTTGTTGAATGTTCCATTTTTCGATCTATGCAGGTAACGACCTTAAATAAATATCCGAGTAAGAGGTAAAAAGACGCCTAATGGTCTGATCCATCAAGGCTAGGGAATTTTATGAAGGAGAAAACTCACGGATGGATCATTGGGCTGAAATCGATTCCAGGTCTCAACGAGACTCTTGATCCCTGTTTTGGGATCCACAATCTCTGTAAGCGGGGCCTTCTTCTCGGGTGCGCAGTCCCGCAGTTGCTGTAGCGTCATCAACGATGGGTTGTGGACCGAAAGGTTGAAAATTTCCCTAAAATATAGACACAAATGTGTTTGCAGGTTTTAATCCTTTAGTGATAAAGATTTAATTTTCTTTGACTGCAACAACAAAGCCTTGGGTTGATCTGAGTTAACGCCAGAATGTGAAGAATATAAAGTGACGATATGCTACTGGCACTTCATAAGTAGTAATCGAAGTGTTACGGAAGAAATCGCATAATTTGGGAGCTAACACAATCCTTTGGCAAAGGTAAGGTATCGAAAACTAGTATGGTGGGGTAGAAGAATCCCCTGCTCCCCCACACAGATCCTTAAAACTTATATTTATCCTTCGTTGTGATATCCATCTCACGGTCCTGGCAGCTGCTCCCTCCTGTGAGCATTCAGCCGGCCTCCTGAGCACGTTTAATCTGCTTATGGATACAGCGGAGTCAATTATCCATAACTGGAAACACGAGCGCTAACAAAAGTCAAAATATTTACAATTTTAAGATGCAAGTCCACAATGCAAATCAAGATATCTTCCTCTTTTGACCGGTGCGGTAGAGAGGTGAACATCCTAAATATGAAGCATTAACTCAAAACAAACATGAAAGATGCTGCTTAAATAGCAAAAAACATGGCCTTAATAAACACAACGACCCACATAAACCAACTTCTGAAATCAGTACTCATTGATTCCTAGCGTTTAATGGACGCCTTTAGAAACAATTGGAGGGTTTCTTAGCATCGCCAAAATGACATACGAGGGTAGTGGGTAGCTGGCCTCTTCCACAGGCTCCGTTTTGTTATCCTGACAGTCATCGTAGACGGCTTCCGGTTCCACGTCTACTGATAGGCTTACGTTCTCCTCTAGAACCTTCTTCTTGCTAATGTACCGCTTGATTATCTGACGCGAGACCTCCTCGAAACTCGGAGGCGCCCTCATCTCGTAAATTCTGTCATCCTTCTATTGATCCATTTACTGCATGTGATCATCTTCAAATAATTGCCTAGGTCACTTGCAATGAATCGGTGCAGTATCCAAGTTAGTTGTGAAGATCCACCTAAAAATAGATCTATTACAAAATATATGGAAGGCTAGAAAGACAAGTCATGAGTTTAAAGTCATTCATTTAAATTGTCACTGGTTTGGGTAGGTGCTCTCGGTTCCACCTTCCGCAATAGCCATCAGAATTTGGTGAGGACTCTGCGGTAACTCTGAAGGTGGAACAAAGTTCCTGCAACTAATTGCTTTCACTGCGAGAGAATTTATTTATATGACGCTTGCTGCGGTGCTTTTTGTAAATCCCTTAATATTAATTATTTTTTGATAAAATACATGGCAGAGGTAAAAGAATTTACTAAATATTTTGGAGAGTGACATGTCCTTACATAGTGACCACAATTTCTTCAAGACTAATTCTTCTTCCCTTGAGCTCATTACGCAGAATTTAAGGTGTGGGATCTTGCAGAATTTCGATAAAATTTTAACAATTCTTCCTCTCCAAAAATTTAGTCTAATAACAGAATCATTTATAAAGCGCAGCAATCCAAGTTAGTCCTCCCTCTTTAATCCTTTTGCCACTTTATTGGTCCGCATAGCCCTATCTACGTACCTATGCGCCTCTTGTAAAGCGAAAGGAAACTTGCACGTAGATAAAGAACCTAAACGGTTGATTTGACTTGCAGCCTCTATTTACCTTTCTATGGATGCTTCGAAGTGATCAAAATCTGGTCTTGCGGCGTTACTGGTCATAGTGTGAGCAGCGTTTCCGAGACGTTAGATCGAAAGATTTGCTCTTATTTTACTGATGGGAGAGAGTAAATTTCTGGTGTGCATAAAGGCTAATAGGCTCCTGTTGTGGACAGAGACCCATGCCATCCTGAGGCCACAGAGGCTTAAAATAGCACCGTGTTGTACACCTGAACTGCTTGCTCTGGTGTTCCTCAATAAAAGTCACGTCATTTTTTTCTTTTTTAGAATATTCTAAGTAATAAAAGGCTAAATTATCAACTATTTGGAATTTTAAAGAATTGTTATGCTTTAATTTCTGCTTTCACTGACACTTTTTACACTGCTGAAATATATCATGATATTTGCTCTTGGGGAGACTCGTAAATCTAACAAGCTATTAGGCTTTGGTGCTAGCAGATGCATTGGCGATGCAAGTAACCTTCAGGACTGCATTAAGCAAAAAGGGTAGAGCACTGTAATCACTGAAGCGGGGAAGCAAATCTTTAACCACAAATCTGGACGAAGATAGCATAATTGCCTAGTTGACAAAGATTAATGTGTCAATGAGGTTACGATGTCGTCTGGACGATCAGTAAATATTAGAAAACCAAAATATTGTGGGTGATCGAAGCAATGATCGGAAGTAAATGTACCAGCCATATAAATTTACGCTTAAAGATGCAATAGGAAACAATTTTACTGTTCAAGATATTTTGTCGAATCTCTACTTGATCAGATAATTTAACTCAACGATGGAACCATCGACAGGAGAAGGCTAAATTTCGACGTTGAAGCTGATTACAAATCAATGCGGGGATTAGATTACATAAATGCAGTTTTTAACATTACAATACTCAGCATTTAAAATTTAAGTTAAACGATGCGTATTGAGAAGCATGGACTGCTTGTTTCGTTAAGGATATTTGAATAACTTAAATGGATACTCATTAAATAGGGTGTATTAATAAAGCAATCACTATGCTTAAGATATAAACAAAATGACTAATAACTTTTCG
Organism: Taenia multiceps; assembly: GCA_001923025.3. Classification (NCBI taxonomy): domain Eukaryota; kingdom Metazoa; phylum Platyhelminthes; class Cestoda; order Cyclophyllidea; family Taeniidae; genus Taenia; species Taenia multiceps. The sequence goes on along the minus strand of CM010311.1, from coordinate 44,887,067 downwards.
GGCGAAATTTTACAAGATGTTAGGGTATTTAGTGGAACAGAGTTAGCTAAAAAATTCATCCATTTTCATAATAAAGCGAGTTACAGAGGAAAAAATTGAGTTTGAAGAAGTATTCAATCAGTGTAAGTAAAATTATTAAATAATCTCGCTTTCAAAATAATACAAAGATTAAGGCTTCCAAGTTAGCCATTGCTTCATACTATTTGGGGTCCAATCACAAACTTTTTATTAGACGGTCTTAAACAATCTAAATTGTTTAAAAACCAGGCGAAATAAGTAAATTTACATATGATTCGAATGTAAATGCAATGTCAAACGTGGTTTACATGCAAAAATACAAAAAAAAATATTACGAAAGGCAGAACAACCAATCAGGTAGTGTAGCGTCCCTGGGGAACGCATTCTCACCTCCCATGCACCAATCACACGGCACCATCTACCACCCCTAGCCAATTGCTTGTCGGGAAACGTCTGCGCACACGCGCAGCCATGTGTAACCAGTCGATAGCTCTCCAGGCGCTGAACAGATAGCTCATAAAGGGGAGAGGAGTTGAAGGGGACAACGAGAGGGGCGGGAGTTCCCACTGGGAATTTGCCAACAACAACGACTGGCGTTTCATTTTTGATGAGCTCTCGCCCGTGCATGCATGCACACACGTGCGCACGCACCTCTCTCCCTAGTGGCCTATAACCGCACCTGCGCACGCGTTGCTGGATGCGTTGTAGTGTCCGCAGAGAGCGCAGTTAGCGCGCAGTCTTACTTTATTCCTCCTCCATTTGCCCCACGGCACGTAGCGTATCTGTTACTGCTTCTGCTGATAGAAGAACTCCTTTGAGAGCTTCCTACACCCACAGGGCAGTCGACTGTGCCGTTCAACTAGCAAGAGGGCAAGGAAGCAACCAAGAAAGACCTTTGGGAATCGATACGCAAAGGTGCGCAGGACGCGCACACACGCACACGTCCGCATTGGTTTTTCGATCACCAGTGAAGGGGAACCACCAGTTGTGGGAAAAAAGGGGGTTTCCATAGGGAGCGATCAACTTTAACCGACGAGGATCACTTCCCGTGGGAGAAGAAGGAAGGAAAGAGAGAAACAAGGGAGAAGGCAAATGCAAAAGTGAGTGTATTGAACCATTAATAAATAGTACCTTTGCATGATTTTAGGTTTCTTAATTGATTTCGTAACAGGCGATCAACAAAGTCACACGTATGTCATTCTTTGGTTTTCTTTTTTAAACTAACGTCACAAATATGTGACGAAAGTGCTTTGCGGGCCTATTGTAGTAGAGTTTGTAAAAAATTGTAACACAAATAAATCAATTGGGTGAATGTTTTATGTTCCTAGCTTTGGAAGAACCGCAGTTTTCAGTCGGACTCGGACTGATCACTTTGCCTTTCCAGGCGCATCTGCCATTGAAGCAATAAAACATCTACTTAATGGTGATCGTTTTTACTCTAAAACTATGATTTTAAAAATAGTGACTTAAAAATTATTTATATAGGTTATCCACTTTTGGGTATTTTATGCTCTACACAATTTCTGCCTTATGATTTTGAGAAATTACACAATGATGGATTTTTTGCCTGTTCAGAGAGAAAAATTTCTTCGTTCTCCATTCACACTTGAAGATAAAAAGCATCACACATCTAAGATAGAATAAGTTAACTATTGACTATTTAAGAGAATGACGGATATCTCTGCATTTGTGATGGAAACATTTCGGATCACATTCAAATATGTCGGTTGAATAATAAATGATCAAAATCCGTACATTCCAATGTAAGCAAACCTTTTAATCTGGAAGGCATTCTAATTTGTGCTTAAGCTAATGATTGGTTGTTGGAGGTTCCACTGATTACGACTGCATCGTAGGTGTTTAGGATACCTCTGAAGATATTGTGAGACACCCTGCTCTGAAACTAGCCATATTACCCACGAAGGGAAGGGCTGAAAGACTGGTATGGAGAACAGTATAAACGGTACGTCGTGACGCATTCGTTGCGTCCAAGCTGAGCTTGAATTAAAGGGCTACGTGGGCACTATTATGACACTTAATAATTGTCAGGATAAATCTATTACAGTTCAGGTGGTTTGGGGATTTGAAATTTCCTTTTTAGCCTATCATAAGTTGATTAACTTCTTTTTAGATGTTTGTTCAACATCCTCCACATCTCCAACAGCAACAACAGAATCAAAGTGGAGACGAGAACGTTTTCGCAAACGCCGGTGGTCCCAGTACCGACCAATCACCTCTCTATCCCCATGGCGGTCGGAGCTACACTACCTTCGGTAGCCAATCAGATGAAAGGGCTTATGCGACCTCTTCTGCAGTCACCAGCGATGACACTCTTTTTACCTCCCCTGCGAGCCAATTCAGCTTTGTGCGCTCTTGGATTGCTCAACATCACCATAACCACAATCAACATCATCACCAGAATGAAGTTAATAGTGCTCACAGCCACCATTCAGAGGTTGGCTATCAGCCAGCAGGAGGGCTACAAGCTTACCCCCCAGTAGGACACCAATTCGGAGCCCTCATTGACGGAAGTGGTGGTAATGGTGCTAGCGGATTCAGTCAGGTGCCCACTGCAGCGGCGTCTGCTGCGAGGTTCAGTATGTTCCAAACCTCGACTGGTGGAACCAACACAGCAGCACCAGTTTCATCGATGACTTCGTACTCTGGCCTCTTTCCAAGGTTAGAGAGATGGCTTTTAATGCTGAAGGCGCTAAGTGCCTACACGATGTAGTCGCACCTTTTGAAGATCGTCAAACAGTTTTAACGATTGCAGGCAAGGCTATCCTGAATATCTTAGAATGCGTTCTTAAGGAGTAATAGGCATTTAACCTGTTTCTGGAAACTCTTGGAACCACAATTTAATGCTCAGATTAGATTTTCCAGGTTTTTTGGAGGCGTATTATTTCATATTAATGCACAGAAGTAGTTAACCAACTGTCAAAAACGATGATATGAAGGGAACGCCATACCCCTGAGGTGGTGATGAAGCTGCGTAAACAGAAAAGCATGCAAATTTGACGGTTTCGTGGTAAATAAAAGTTGCAAAATATAATTAAGTTGGGATTTAAATATCCAAGAAATTTTCCAAGCAATTAAGATTTCTGGGAACTCCGGAAAATAGCTTGATAAGGGAGAGGAGTGAGTAGGTAATAATTTGCCAGCAAGTGCCGTTGCCGTTTTGTGGATGTTCCTCTCTAGAATCTGGAGAATAAACATCTAGGCTTTAAATAATTTCTTTAGACTGTGAATATTTTTGATAAAATTCCCTGCAGGTGCTCCCAACGGGGCCCTCACTCAGAGGTACAATCGGCGAGGTTTGAGAAACAACCGCCAAACAATTTAAGGAAAAGCAACTTCTTCCATTTCGTTCTTGCATTATACGATCGCAATCGCCATCCCATTGAAGTGGAACGCGCCGCTTTTATCGATTTTGTGGAGAAGGAGAGGGTGAGACAGTGGAAGCTTTTAAGCAGTCCTGTTTAAATTCGAGCATCGTTTTGACAATTAGATATTAAAAACAAGTTTTTTATGCTCCATAAAGCAGTATATGATAGTGATTTACAAGTTTCCTATCCTCATCATTCCTACCGCTTTGTCACCACGTCGGCACAAATGGGTGATGTGTGTTTCTTATAAAAATAAAATTGAAAATGAAAATTCCGAGATAGTTTGCATTACGTCCTCTCAATTCTTTATCTCAAATCTTAAGTGTGACTTATACGTTTGTAAATTGTGAGCCCGTGGTTCTTAACAGAAGCATTTATAAAAGCACGTAGTGCATGTAAGCCCTTTGAAGATTCATCCTTATTTTATTCTTATTCGGCTCTCTTAATCGCTCTACCACCGCTGAAAGCGTCTAGCAAAGCGTCTTGACTCGTGGAGGTGTCAGGCCTCCTTCTCCTCAGATGTGATGCCTCTACAAAATCCACGCAGCACCGAATAGTGACGCTGACAGAAAGTGTGTTCATATTTTCCTATTCAAGCAACCTCTTCATCATCAGAAATAACTGCTATAGTGGTATAAGCCAAAGAGTTGAGCTGCATTTACAGCGTATTCTGAATCCTAATCCGTTACCAGAGCATATTTTTACTTTAAACTGTAAAACTCGCAAATAGGTCATTTTTGCTCATTGTTCCAATTGCTGAGACAACAGTTCAGGCACAGGCTCTCTTCTATCGAAGTTGAGAGCATGTGGTTGATAAACGTCAGCCGTGCTTCATCGGCACTAAAGCTTTAACTTCAATTGGAATTTTTAAAGAATAACTACCGATGCTGCTGACGCCACCTCCTGACACTCCAGCGCCGATTTATGGCCCCAGCAGTAATATTCGTTTCCACAGGCGAATGCATCTGGAACACAGAACAAATTCACTAAATTAACTTCCACTTTCAACTGCCTCTGAATTATTAACAAGCCAATTGGAGGTGAGTGCGTTCGCCCATACGCTCGCACGTGCGCACTCACGTATGGCTCGAGCGCCAGTAAAAGGGAATGGGGAGGGCAGAGATGGCAGCAGTGCAGACTTTAATGAACTCCTGTCGACAGCACTGAGCCCACTTTTTGACCGTTTGTATAACACTCTAGCTAAACATTCCTGGAAGGGGAGAAAGGGAGGAAGGAGACAGGCGTTGTTGGTGTGTGCAATCAAACGAACTCTGAGGGGACCTATGGAGTTCATTAAATGTAAATTATTCAACGGCGAGAAGAAGGCGAGAGGAAGAAGAGGGAGAATGAGATGAAGAAGTTTGGGGGGCAGTTGAGTGACTGGAGGGAAGAAAGGATAAACCTTCTGGTTTTTTCTTTGGGCTTTTTATGCGAAGCGTTTTTCACTTGCCACATGGCACAACACACTTACGACGTGAAAAGCACCATTTTCATTAATATTTCAGATAATTTCAAAGTCGAGAAGGCTGGAACTTAAAATAAGTTTAATAAATATTTGCAAAAAACAGTCAGGTACGAACCAATTTCTCCAACCAAAATTAGATTAAATGAAAGCGGCCAGTCAAAATCAGGGCTGTTCGGCACCATAATTTGATGGTTCGTTCTGTTCCATTTCTACCTTTCCGATTTTTGAGTGCTCACATAAGATGAATTTTCAATAAATGCATTTCAATTATTCATTGTTTGGTAACGAAAATCCAGTTTATCACATGCAATTAGTAAACTTAGATACTAAGGCATAAGGTGTATTATACTACTTATTGCCAATGTAAGTAGGGAAGCTTATTTAGTAGCAATCCATTTGCACAGTTTCCCTTCCTTGCTTCAAATCAATTTCTGTTACCCAGAAAACATATCATAATTGCCGCTTTGGAAAAAAACAAATGCTTCATTCGAGTTAGAATGCTGAAATCTGCACTTTATTCGGGTTGTTTTGTTACTAACCCTGAAACACTTTGAAAATCGAAACAATTAGGTAAGGTCTTCATAGAACTATTCAAGATTTTGATCCAAATATCACCTAATTTAATAAGTTTTACTCGATCATGAATGAGCTGTTTCAAATCCTTTTCACTACACACCTTTAACTCTTTAGATGTGTGAATTTACAGCAAAGTAACTTTATGTGAGTGTTTTATAGATTTTGTTTTTTAATGTTTTACTACCAGGAACCGGATAGTGAGAAGACAAATAACGGAATTCATTACCGATTGCGTCTGCTATTGCCAAATGGTATGTCTCACCTTGAGAGAATAGATTAAGTAGAACTGTCCATTTCTCAATATTCATTTAAGCGTTTTCTTACCAATTGAAAGACAGCAGAAGTTAAATTTGCATTAATACCATCTGCCATTCCCTCTGCAAAGGCATTTACGGGCCGTCTAACCACATTCCAGAGAAAGCCATTCATCTGGAAACGAATTTAATGGCCACTGAAATTCATTTTTCTCTTGTAGGCTTCCAACAGGACCAGGATATCTACGTGAGACTGGTGGATTCCTCTAATAAACAGGTTTGTTATCCTGCGGGTGTACATAAGGGTCAGTAGAGTTTGAGAAGGTCAAATTAAAATAACTATTAAGGAGTAGAAGCTGCTTCTATTCTACCTACAAACCTTCTCACACAATTGTGTAATCTCCCGAGCTAATTGTTAAGTTGAGGCAATTTTTGACGCAAAAAAAGTTTGTCAAAGAAGCCAACAGGGCTAAATAATTTCATTTCAGCCTAGTTTACTTCTTCCTCGAACCTAATGGCACTAACTTTTTAAAATCGCAAACATGTTTAAAACTGCTACAAAATGACTTGTCCTTTGTGCAGTACCTTCATGGAACGGACTAGCTGTGTGTCAATTGAGCATGGAAAGTCAGGTGGGGCTGTTCACAAAAATGGTCGACTATCAAGGTAATGAGTTGGGATCCGGTGGAGACGAGAAGGCACATCACTAACAGACGCACGCACAGCCTTGTTGGAAACAACCACACCATTCAATTGCCTAACCCTTCAGTGGCTGAGCTTTCCGTCATCGTAAAGTACTGCTAGTAGGCGTCTGCTGGTTCTTATTTGATGCCTTTAGAGAAATTGAAAATATTTGTGGGCCACGCGCTATAGATTGCATGCAATACCACCGCTGATTGGCGCATTGGATACCACCACGGTGGCATCCCAGTTTATGCAGTAAATCCTCCTTAACTTTCCAGTGACACTCTTATGCTCAACATGAAGTTGGCTTCTCCCTTTCAGCCAATCACCTATGAAGGTCAAGATAAGAACCCCGAGATGTGCCGTGTCCTGCTAACGCATGAGGTGATGTGCAGTCGATGTTGTGACAAGAAGAGTTGTGGAAATCGTAATGAGACCCCTTCTGATCCCATCATCATCGACAGGTAAGTCAACTCCAAAAAAAATTTGTAGCATTCCAAGTTATTTTATAGAAAAAGAAGGTTTGTCATTGGTGTAAATAAGGAACCGTAACAAACGAGATGGATGGGATTCAATTCCATCCAAAATGGCAAGTGATGAGCTTGCGCACTTTAAATAAGCATCTTAACAAATAGTTACTTAATGCATCGCTTCCTACCTCTTCTCGGTTATTCTAGTATGCAAAAAGATACATTATTCACGTACAGAAGAGCTGAGATGTTGCAGTATGACGATAAGAACGTGATCGATCCACGGAGAAGAGAGTTTCCTTAATTAAATAGTTCACTTTAACAAATATTGTTTAACCATGGCCTCTATTCAACACCTCGTTGACATAATCTGAGTTCTAGCTGTAGCCGACTTCATGCTCTAACCGATCGCATCCCACTAATTCTCTAATGCTGCGGTGTGAATAAAAATCGAGCATTTAGAATTGTTTAAGCCAAGGAAGAATACCTAATCTAGAGTGTGAAAGCATCTGTCGTACCGGCACATTTTACTCAAGGGGGTGAGAGGATGGTTGTTTTTGCCTTCAACTCAGCCTTAGCACCATTTGTTACACAGAGGAGGAGCAAATACGTGTTCAGATGCTCAATAACTCGCGGCTTCGAGCATCGGCACCCGCTGCGATAGGGAAGGAAGGGATGGAGGGGAGAGGGGGTGGGGAAGCAGCTGGATGCAAGTCCCAGGTGGCATATGCCAAGGTGTATCGAAATCTAATTGTATAATTGGTCGGTAGGTCCACCATCTAGTCGGGCACCTCCCTTTGCGACTGCAACGTCAGTCAGCAAGACAAGTTTTATTCTACTAGCGGAATTTAAATGTTACCTCTTGAGGCCGATAAGTATTTATTACCTGTCAGACTGAATGCACCAGTTCTTCTTTTTATACATGGCCGGAAAAGTGATAATCGTCTAAAGCCACTTTGGAAACTGGTGAACCATATCACCATGTTCGCCACCAGCGTCACATATACGTGACATTCCAGTTTTAACATGAGCTAAGTGGCATAAACATGTGACAAAATATTATAGCTGTTCTTAAGCTAGGAATGCTTTTCCGCTTTTTGTCTCAGAGCATCAGTTGAATTGGTTAAAGTGAGTAGCGGTAGTTAGTGTACTATTGAAACAATAAACCACCGGAGGCGTAGAATTAATATTTCACCTTTGTAAACACTATGCAGGTGGTTGAACAAGGTCGTATAATTTAATAACCAGTCGCTTCTATTGCAACAGGGGTTGTTGATAACCCACGTGGGGGAGAAGAATTGACTGGTCATATTTTCTCACCCATAAATTTGTTGCTAACGCCACTGCGGTTGGGGGGTGAACCCAGTAGCTGTATTGCCACCTTATTGGATTTGAACTTTGTCAACTAAAGCCAATTTATTCATCTTTAGGTACTTCCTCAAGTTCTTCATGAAATGCAACCAAAATTGCCTTAAAAATGCCGGAAATCCGAGAGATATGAGGAGGTTTCAAGTGAGTTTATCCGTTTTATTTTAAAATCATCTTTCACATGACCACTATTTTAAACAGATACTTTGTCATTATTCCAAAACCAGTCGCGTTATGGATGTAAATTTGGATCCAATCATTTTGGATCAGGTTAATTCAGATTGTTCTACTAGGTATCTTTCCATAATTCAGGTTGCTATCGCGGCCACACCTTCACTGGAGGGCAGTTTGTTGGCCTTTTCTGACAATATGTTTGTCCACAACAACTCAAAACATGGCAGACGCGTTCGACGCATGGATCCGCCAGAAGAAAGTGAGTTGTAATACACTTCTTATAGAACGACAAAATCTATACAATAAAATAAAATTCAAAAGTTCAAATGATGCAATATAGTATAGACGTACATTAAATGTTGAGATCTTGGCAATGAATTGCACCTAAAGACCAAATTGCCAGGCCAAGGAGGAGTTGCTGAAATATCGATTTTATCACGCGCTAGTTGTATTCGATGGAAAGAAAATCGATCAATCACTCAATCAACTAATCGATATGCACTGCAACTTCAGCACGGTGTGTGCATGATAAGTCACTATGTATTTCCTAAGTTAGAACTTTCTGTTTTTTTCTAAAAATGCAGTCAGGGCTTAGGCAGAAAGGGCTAAATTTCAGGAGGCGATGCTAAGAATATCATTACTAACCACGATTTATTTTACTCTGCGTTATTTGAGCACTATTACGTGATAGCAAAAACATCAAGGTCTTCGGAAGCACCCTGGGGGTTTACCATGATTCTGTCCGGATGATGTGTCAAAATTCAATTATAGGTCGTGGTCGCCACTACTACTGCCCTGGCCACAACCACCATCACATCTCAACTGTTGACACATTTCAGCTACCTGAACCTCCTCCCCCCTTACCCCTGCTTCTTCGCACATCAGGGAGAGGAATTAGGCATTCCCCTTGCCCTGTGGGACTTCCTTCCAAAATTAGTCGGCAGTTCTGTGGAACAAATGAGCTAACGGGTGGGCTAAAAGACTAGCAAAGAAATCTGTGCCAGAAAAAGATTCACATTAACGAATGATGGATGTTTTCGGGCGGTTCTCACTCATTTATCTAAGCAGTGAATGGTTGGGTGATAATCTACTAGATTTCTAGGACTTTATCATAATTTTCATGGAATTAAATAAACGTTTGTGACTGGAACAACGACTGTCATTGTGCAAAAGGTTTCATGACAAATATCTAGTAAATATATGTTTAAATAGGACTGCTTTTAATTCATTTTTAAGAAAACAATAGATAATTTCGTAGTTTGCATACATTCTGTATGCTTAAATCAACCTACAGTGGAACTTGTTTGAATAAATGATTTTATAATAATCAGAATGCCAAATCAAAATTTGACGATGAAGTCAAAGACCTAGTGACTAAAGTTTAGAAAATTTTTCAAAAGCATTGTGCATAACTTGCGAATGGATGAGGTCGAGGGTTCAGTGTTTTGCTGCCACTGCTGCTGTTACTGCTACTGGGACTGGAGCAATAAAATCGCTTGCAATTAATTTTGAGCTTAGTCGGGCGGAATTGACGGGAGCTCGGCCAGCTCCTTCCTCCCTGTCCTATTTCCCAATAAAACCACACAAGAAGCAGGGGTCCAGTGACAAATAAATTAACTTCTCCCTTGACCTTGTAAAAAAGGGAAATCGTATTTTAATTTTGTTTAATTTGCCAATACGCCCCCGTTTGGTGGTGGCAATGCGTCCGCAGATTGGTCTGGTTATCAAGGCCTGTAGGCATCACTTTGTTGGTCTTAGGAGGAAAATGATGGTTTATGCTTAGCCTCATTCCTATGCTCAGCTTATTGCTCATGTCACAATTCTACAAATTTATGGGACAACGCATCCTAGTAGACCTGTTTGCTATCTACGTCGCTTATGAGTGATCCTCTAATCTTCTTATATGAATCTAACGTCACAAACGCCAGACTGTTGTCCATCATCAATTTATGTCTAGCAAACAGATGGAATGCTTTAAGCAATTGCTAAGTAAATATAGAATTTTTGATCAGAGGATATTTACATTCAGTATTTGAGTAGCACAACTACAGAGGAACTAAGGGCAAACCAATTTGTTGGGTGTAATGGCTTGTTTTTTTTTCTGGAACTCTGAGAGGAACCGTATTGAGCACAAAATAGTAGGCATTACCATAGAAAATGCGCTGAAGAAGCAATGGGGACTGTCAGTAGGCTCTCGATCAATTTCCTTACTTGACGCATAATTATTAAGTCATTCGAAAATCGGTTTCTCCTGCGCCCTTAGTGAGGCCTTACGAGTCTGTTGGCCTCCGAAGTAATAAAATGAGGTGAATCGACTCGGACTAGGAAGGACTTGTGTTGCATAAAGAGGACTGAGAGAATTGTTAAACTATGTGTCGAACAAACAACAATTCTCATGCAAATTGAGGTAATAACTACCTGATTTGGCTTAAAATAATTTACGGTGAAACTAAATAGTCAGCCACTTTTTCGACTAACTTCATTCCCAACTCTACTGCTTTTAGTGGTTCCTACAGCGCCTCCTATAATCAAGGCAATTTCACCCAACGAGGGTTGGACCAGCGGTGGCGAGAGCGTTATGATAATTGGAGAGAACTTTTTTCACGGTCTCCAAGTTGTTTTTGGGAATACACCAGTCTGGAGTGAAGTAAGTGGTTTTCTGGGCTCTTCAGGTGCTGGCACCATAGAGATTATTGACACTTCCCTTCGCCCATTTTGTAGCTCATCACTCCCAACGCTCTGCGGGTCCAGACACCGGCGAGGTCTGCTCAGGGCGTTGTTGAGGTCTCACTGCTTTTCAACAATCGATCCTTCTGTAAACATGCGCCAGGCCGCTTCGCCTATACTTGTGAGTGGCCCTTGAGGCCTTTTATAATACACTTGAACTATTGTAAGTAAAAAAGGCATTATAGGTCTTGATTGGTCCTCTCATACAATTGCCATGTTTTAGTCGCGCATATGCGGCTAGCGGTCTATCAAAAACGGTCAAAAGTTCTCTCAGATAGATGGATACGAGATGGAAGTAATGGTGGGTGATAACTATGGTGATAAATGGGTAAATGCTCGAATAGGTGGATGGAGGGATGAAGAATAAATGAGTAGATTTGAGGCTTGGTATGGTTTAATGAATGGCAAAATAGAAAAGTGGATTTGCGCATTTTAGGATGAATTGATAGGTGGAAACGTTAGTAGATGATTTAATTGGCTTAGGATATGGGAATATGTTGGTGGATGATTAATGGATGGGTAAGTAGAGTAATAGACAGGTGAAAGAAAAAAGTGTAATCAGAGCGCTGCCAAGATTCACTTCAAGATGCATTGACTCTTAGCTCTAAGTGATCCTACAATTGAATACGGTTTCCAACGTCTCCGGAAGATTATTCCCCGCCACCCAGGAGATCCGGAGCGCCTCCCTCGGGAGATTATCCTTAAACGTGCAGCCGATCTTGCAGAGGCCCTCTATTCCATGCCTAGTCGCGCCGCTGCAGCTGCTGCTGCCGCTGCCGCTGTCTCTTCCACTTCCACCTCCACTGCCCCCCACCACTTGCCGATAGCATCAGCACCACCACCTGCCTTGCCACACCCTCCGCCACCCTCACACCCCCTGTTAACATCCCACATGCATCCACCACCACCAGCTCCCACCCACTACATCACAGAGGCAACTACTGGATTTGGAATTCTTCCACACTACCATCATCACCACTCCCTTCAAGCCTCCAAGAACGATCAGGAGGTGGTGCAGGTTTCCAAGATGCTCCAAGAAGCACATAACAGCACCAGCAGTGCTGCCACCTCTGTGACATCGGAAGGGGAGGAGGAAGAAGAAGGCGAAGGAGAGGTCAGACCAACGGGTGGGAGTCCTTCAAAGGTCGTAGAGGAGAGGCACGAGGGTGGGAGCGAATCTGGGGCCAGACTTTGGCCCAAGAGACCCAGGTTTGGGGTCAACAGGGGCCAAACAAGTGGACAAGGAGAGGTATGTGGCGTAATTTTTTGTCTCAAAGTTTTTAAGGAATTTTTTGAAAGAAGGCGCCTTCGCATATTTTAGCAGCCAAGTAGGTAACGAGGCGTACTAAATCATTTCTATTAATATAAGGTTCTAGCATTAGCAATGAGTAACATTAGAATGACTGTTTTTGCATATATAAAGACTTGAGAACTATTAAGAAACGAAATGGGAGCGTTAAAAGTTGAATGGAGAGCTTTAATCTAGGGTTAGATTGCAAAAGATGTCTGCAACATCCGTTTCTACCATCAACCAATCGCCTTGATAAGTCGATACCATGGTTGAAACCTCTATTTTCCGATTTTTATTATGCAGTAGTGGGATTTTTGAAAACCACATCTCCTGCTGCATGGATCTTCTCAATTTGAGGTGAATTTAAACGTTTTTTTTTACAGCTGGCATAAGCCATATAGAATATGGCAACCGATTTTCGTGAGAGCATTTTCATATATCAAAATTCTGTAGAGACTATTATGCCTAATGCGTTATTAGAGCGATTCACACCTTTTTCAAACCTTGTCTGATTTCATGATTAAAGAAAGTAATGAACTCGAGATTGGGATGGCTGTTGCGAGCTGATGCATTTTGCAGAGGTCTCTTGTTATGTCCGAGCAATTTCAACTACCCACTTTAGATGGTATCGCACAAGGTCAGCGCTGTGGAATAATTGCTTCTGAGCTGTGATAAATGCACAAGAAAAGTGGCGGAACTTTGGCATTGACGACGAATTCAAAGAGATTGGATGAATTCTTTTTTTTTATTTTAGGCGACAGTTGACACATACGGGCCTCGTGAGCATCCATCAAACGCGATATTTAGCAACATGGCACTTCTGACAACAGACGCGGAAATGCTGACCACTTCGTCCAGCTCTACTGCCACCGCTGCTGCCACCGCCGTCCCCGCGTCGGCGTCGAAGACGCCAGAGAATTACGAAACCACCTCCACCTCCACCTCCACCTCACCTATAAATAACAATGCTGGAGGAGGCAGTAGCGCCAGCCTAGCAGCAAACCTATCGAGAACGCTGTTTAGAGAAAGAGGTGTGGCGGGCGGACTCTACGAAAATGACTATTTTGGAGTCGTCACTACGGGGACGGATAGCACCGCCAACTACAATTCTCAGTCATCCGTAAGTCGACAGAAGCATTAAAAGGCTTCCCATAAACCGACAAAATGATCAGCTTTTGGTTTGGGTTGATGGATTTTCTTTTGAGAGACGTAAAACATTCAAAAGCCCTACTGTATGTATAGGCCGTAAGAGGTAAATTTTAGACCACTATTCTGAAAGCTACAGCGGTAAAAGGCCCTAAGAGGTGAAATTTTCGTTACCACAGAAAAACCGAAGTATAATTTGTAGTGTGAAATGCGTCTAATTTGTTCATTACGAATTTTACACACGGAAATTCATCAAATTGAGATATTTCAAGGAAGAATTCATTTCCATAAACCATTTTCACGGCATTGTTTGTTTATTCCATGTGCCAGTTTCAGTGCTAATTAATCGGATGGACTAATTTGTCAGCGAATTCGAAATGTAGTTGTTAAGCATGAGGGAAGCGAAATACATATAACAATTTTCAATAAGAAGTAAACAGCAAATTTTGTCAGTAGCAAAGAGTAAATTATTTAGCATCAAACATTCTGCAAGAGTGGTCGTAGCACTCCGAGTCTTTCTCAAAGTCGCAAAACCGAGATGGGGAAGTGAACAACTAATCAACCTCTTGCTCCGGTCATCTCAACGTAATCAGTGATGCAAGAAAACCACCCACAAACCAGTCACGCTAATCATGGAATTTACAAGCCACTAAGAAGATACTTGGTCGCAACGTCATAAATTACTCTTATCAATTCCGCTATATCTTGAGTTTCATCCCGTTTGAAAACTGTGTTGGGGGAAGGCGGAGGGGATGTGCTGATCATAGCATACTCATTTCCAGTCGTGGGAGCAGTGACGTGAAAAGTAGAGTTAACTAAAACAGTTTCGTAGGTAAAAGGCTTCACATCTGTTCCGCCCTGCCAATTTGTTCTCACCTCAATGTTGCGCAGCCGTGTTTCTATCTGGATTCCTAGCAGCCAGTAGAGCGGCTGAAGAGAGGGTCTTGCGCGTTTACCCCACTGACATCTTGGTGCAGGTACCGTAGAGAGGTCTGCGATGAACTTTTCCAGGCATTGCTGTAGAACACGGCATAAAGGCAGGCCATAGAAGTGGGCTTCATTTTCAGCCCTTTTGTTTAGCATTCCATTATAGGAATTAAGATGGTTGTCCATTAGGATTAGGCTAGCGTTTTGAATCTTTCCTGATAACAAAAGAAGTTTCAATGCTAGGAAAGATGTATTGCTGACGTAGAGAAGAGTCCAAGGACTGCTGCCATGGTTTGAAGGCTATTGCACTCAGCGTAATCATCGAGGTGGAGTGGAAGAATTACGCACACAATATACAAGCTACCAAGTTACTATTTTCCTCCATTTTTAGAACTGGATTCCATTTGAATCGACTCACTGATCTCTGCCACAGAAAAGGTTGAAAGGCTGTGTTACGGCTCACCACAAAAAGTATTTTAAATCTCTCCTCTCCCTCTCCTCCTTCCCCAACTTGTCCAACACCCTTTCCTCGTTTTATGGTCTTTTTAAATAAATTACGTAATTTAATATGTAAATGCCAAATAGAGGGAAGGTTACCCTCATTTTAGTGTACCTGAAATACCATGAATATTCTTTCCGTAAAGATGCCCTATCTTAGTGCTTTGAGTTTTCCTTGAAGTTGAGAGATGACATGATGCTAGGGCAAAATATGCATTATCGGCCTACAAAAGGGCTGCGTGGGACTGCTGACGTGACCACGGAGACTATGTCTGCCAAAGGAAGTCCAATGGCAGAGCCTTGAAGTCCTGCGAAACCAAAACGAAGAGGTAAACAAACAGTTGTGCTATCATCCCATAACTAACCGAATTCAAGAAGGCTCTGAGTGAAGTCATCAGTCAAAACGTCAAGTTTGAATGAAGTGCAATACCTTATTCTCAATTAATGTGTCCGAACGAAGGCATTACTTCGGCCGACCACTGCTCATTAACATAACCAGATTAGGTGAATTGGAGATAAATTAATAGTGGAATATCGCACCATTATTTTATAGCATTATTCCCAAAGGAGGGACTTGTTGCCTCCACTGGAGGGATTATAGGTAGGCTGGTATGAGTCATTGAGCTGGGAATGTATATCCAAGCCAAATAAAGGTGGCAACTAATTAGAAAAAAATTTGCGCCATTTAATGCATATTTTTTATGCTTATGTATTTCTCATGCGGTTGCTGGTTACCTTGCCTTGCTAGTTAAGGAAATGGACCTAATTAAAGGAAATTATGGTAATATGTAACAATTATGATAAGGTCCTCTGTTGCTTTTAAGTTACGCACCCAATCAAAGTGGTTGTGGGAGGAGTGGTAGCGATTCTAAAAAGCAATTGAATAAGTTGATCGTTTAATTAACTCAAAAAGCGATTCCAGTAAAGAGAACCTTTTGCTGAACGAATGCAGAAAATGCGAGCTAAATGTCGAAATACTTTATTTGTTTAGTTCTTTCTTTTATTCTTGCGGGCACCGGAAGATCCCGCACGTCAGCAATAGATTCTTTCCTAGTATTGTGCCTTCTTTCGCCTTCAGGTAAGCCTTTGGGCGCCTCAGATGCGTTAAAAACTTCAAGGAAAAATCATAACTGATGCATGACTAAAATGTAAATGAAATTTGATTAAGCAAAATCCGCTAGATAACAGTTGTTACCCATTCGCCTGGAACAATAATATTATGTTCAACTATGGGGTTTGCATTACCGCCGCTAATAGGACGTTTTACGATAATTTTGATTAAGCTTTTCGGACTTTGCACCGTTCTGTAAAGCTTAAATTATCCAGTCCAGTTTCACCAGGCGATTTTGATTTGGAAAAACCTTTATCGCACAGAGCCGCTAACATTGAGGATGTAATGCTTAAACACACATGCACAGGGTGGAATAAAATAATTATAGTTTGAATTTTGCTACAGTTACTTAAAATGTGGCCCAAAATTATAATTGTGGGTAAAGAGGACCATAGTTTGGAAATAGACAAGGTATTGGATCGGAATTCCATTCTTATGGTTAATGAATGGGTGTACCTGCAGTGTCCCAAGACTTCCCTAAAGGCGAAGAAGACAATGCTCTGGCATTGCACAGCCTCTCTCCTCTTTTACGCGTCGTCTCCGACGCTCCTCTAGGTCAATCTCCCGCATCGGGCATGAAAACATAGTCAGTGTTGCTGGAAAAACGCCAGAGAATCAACTGACCCAGTTACCGAATTTGCGTGCAACTTAGCAGATATTTGACACCAACGTCGATGATTCCTCTCGACAGTTCTGCTGGGACTGGAGTTTCGTCCAGCATGCAAAATGGACTTGGGAATAGGAGAATGTGCCAGACATCACACGCGTTCATGGTTAGTCGTAGGAGTACCGGTCCAAAAGACTAGTCAGATGACAAAGAATGGAATCAAACACTCGTTCTTCACCACTTTATTCGCACCTCAGGGCTGACCACTCACGCTTGTCTGCATTCCATCTAGCTAGCAGAAAAGCGGAGGAGGTATTGGATGCTCACTTCATCGACATCTTCCTACAAGTGCGGTATCCAGCTCTATGACAAGATATCTTAAAATGGTTTACGACCAGCGCTGCTTCAGTTGTGATTGGCATCCATGTACAGCACAGGACCGAGGTAGTTGCTGAAGGAGGACGTCATTTCCCCCATCTGTAGCATGTACACCTCTTCCGATCTGCTAAGGCTTATCATCTTGCAGCAGAAATTACGGCAGCTGCCCTTCAAGATCTGGTCTGCTTGCAGCTATCACCAATATAGCATCCTGAGACTCCCCTGAAGTCGACGTACAGTAGGGCTTAGGGTTACTATTATGGCCCATAGGTCAATCCACCCGGTGAAGGTACAATGGTGGTCTCTTAACCAAACCAGTCAAGCAATCGACGTAAAACAATGCCAACTTGACTGACAAAAACAATTTCTACTTATTAATTTGAGTAAAATGGAAGAGGTCATTTCAAGTTTAGCGACTTGATAATCCGCTTAGTAAATCGTTTACCCACATGAGCACTTCTGTCACCGCAGATTGCAGTTCTGCTCTGAGAATCGCACCTCGAACCATGCTTGTGGAACCTCAGCCCTTCTGTACGTTTTCAACATATTTACCTCCGTGTTACTTCGACTATTCACGAATCCATCCAAGACTCGGCAATCCGCACAAGCTTTTTGTCAATGTCAAATCACTTCAAGCGACAATTGGATTAGCTGTAACAAGGATAAGGAGGAAATATTTTATTAACCAAAAAGCATAACCTTAAATCGTTAAATTCATCCTGTCACTATTTCATACAACAAAAATAAATTCCCCAAATGCAACAAGAGTTCTTCCAGGACATATCCGACCTTGAGAAAAAACCTATCAGTGAACTTTGCAAATGGTTCAAAATAGGGTTGATCACAGGTGTCCAGAAGTTCAGGAGAATTATCCATTTCTAGAAGCTTTTATAGGTACTACTTAAAGTTATTACGAAACAGAATAACCGTCTAGCTCTAACATTACCGAGAATTCTTTTTGCTTACCGAGACTTCCCTTAAGGTAAAAGAAAGCATAGTACTGGGGCAGAATATATACTGCGGAAACAGGGGCATTTGGGGCTGCTGACACGGCCCGGAGCCCAGCCAACCGACTAGTACAATATAGCCACCCCAGTGACCGAAACCGGTAATCCGAACAAAAAAGCATTGCAATTCTGTTTGCAAGTCGAAGCGAAATGGCAAAATGATGCTTTAACATTTCAGGTGCTCACAACAGTGATGTAGAGTAGATTAATGAGTAAAATTGTAAAAAAGAGTAATGCGTGCAATTTGTTTCTAACATAAATTTAGTTTGAGAATGCTCTATTATTTACTTAGATAAGTTAGTCGCAAGGAGCAATACCAAAAAATATCAGATGTATTTGCCTTTGTTATTTGGCAAAATTCAAGAAAAAGCCTACTACTTGTATGAGTTCTGAATCTGCGATGTTAAAAATAGAGTGATTATTCATTTAAAGCTCGAACTTGTTTTAATGGACCTCTTGAGGCTTTCGCTCGCTTTGCAGTTCTTTTGCTAGCGTGGTGTGGTGGGTGAGTTCTCCTGCCGTACTCAGTCGGGTTGTATTGTAGCTTTTAGGATGAGGGTTATCGCTTCAACCGAGCGCATAAAGGTTCCCACCAATGTCAAGGTGTCAGTACGGTCACGTGTTGTCACCGTTAAGGGGAAGCGGGGGACTCTGAAGCGTAGTTTCCGTCATCTTGCTCTGGACATAAAGGCAACGAATCGTGCTGTTACTGTCACCAAGTACTTTGGTGTGCGCAAAGAATTGGCTGCTGTTCGCACTGTTTGCACTCATATTGAGAACATGATCAAGGGTGTTCAATTTGGGTATGAGTATAAGATGCAAACCTTGCACGCTCACTTTCCCATCAACGTTATCGTTCCTCCCGACGGTACTAAGGTCTCCATCAAGAACTTCCTCGGTGAGCGAACTACTCGTGTTATTCCCATGCTTCCGGGCGTGAAGGCTGTTGGAGGTGGTGGTGCTTCCGATACTCTCTTAATCCAGGGAAATAATATTGAGGATGTTTCCAAGTGCGGTAAGTCGTTTCTGCGTTTCTTTAATGCATATCCTGCTAGCTGCCCTCATTCAGCAATCATGTGCTGCACGCCATAAGGATATCCGAAAGTTCTTGGATGGTATCTACGTTTCCAGCCGTGGTACTGTTGAAGAAATGAAGTGAATTGAATAATGAGCGTGTGGAACAAACTTTCGTTTATTTCTTCTCTTTACTCAAGTTTGGTTGGATGTTCTAGTGATTGAACTCGAGGTTCTTGGGCAGGTTACAGGTTGATGCATGAATCCATTTCAAGATATTACTGTCTGCCTCCTCAAGAATGTCGAAGTGTCTATTTATGATATTGCTCGATATCTATTAGCGCTTGAGCCACACGTTCTTTGGCGTAGTTCGAAAAGCTTTTCTTAACTGCTTTCTGATTTCTGCCACAAAAGTCTGAAACCTTCTGGCTAATTTGTCTTTACAACTGTTTGCTTACGTATCACTTTGATCTGAGATGTATTTCATGGACATAGATTGGACTGCTATTCTCACTTTTGGTACAACGGATTTGTGGTTTATCGTGGTTGGCTGTATCAAGCCTTAAGTGAACAGGTTGGCCTTGGTACTCCAAGGTGGACGCGAATATCCCTGTTTTAGGAGTAATTAGCCTGTCTTGTCATGAGAGCTGCTTAAGCTTGAGTTTTGCCGCTCTTCTACCGTATGGGTGTTTGATATTCGTTAGGTTGCATTGAGGAGGTATTGCACCTCAATGCTGGTTGTTGTCGTCATCACCCACTATGGAGTCACATCTACGATTGTGCTGTATGTCTGGTATATTTTGTCGTATTTGAGGATTTTGATGCATCTGATGTGCAAGAAATGAATAAGAAAATGCGTTTAGGCGGTAACAATTTGTCTTGTGGCAATTAGGGAGGGAGCGGAGGAGTTTTTTAGGTTAGCACAGTGGCTGAGTTGGGAAGCTGTGCGGCGGACTTGAGTCAGTCTCTACCGCGGCGTTTGGTGATTTGGGACTGGACGGTTTCAGTGTTTTTGTCCGCCTAAAATGCAAAGGATAAAAGTTACTTCTACTTTTCACTTTATAGTAGGGCTTGTTTTATGCTTCAGAATTACATGCTGGAGTTAGCGCTTGAGGCGGCCGTACACTCATGCAGGCGGTTGTGCATTTTCATGCCACGGGTAGTCTGACCGATGTAACCACACAGGCGACACCGCAACTCAGAGCTCCCTCCCCCTACATGTTCCCAATCACCGTTTAAAGATCGAGAGGAGGGAGAGGTTTCATTGCTGTCGCCTTGTGAGAGTGGTGATGTGGGCTTCATACACAGCGTCATTGGACAGCTGTCCACCTCTGCCAGACGCCGCCTTTTTGGTGAGTGCGAACGCTCTGAACTCGTCGATGATTTGGTACTTTGTGGAGTGGACGATGTTGTGTTACCGTGAAAATTGGCTGCGTTTTCTGATGTCATACTCCCCTTGCGACGCCCTTGGCAGTAGTACTGTTGATGTGCCTAAAAGGTTTGGCAGTAAAGTGTATATCGGGTATTTTATTATGTGGGTAAAGCACTTTCAGATGAAGGGGCTCTTATCGGCTATCAGAATCACGAAATAAGCAAGGCGGCGCCAGTCTCAGTTCACCCAGCGTTGCTGAGCTAATCAGGAATCTCAATTTACAGAAGAGGAAGAGAGGAGGGCTCGGTCCTGCCGATATTTCCACCTACCGCAAGCCCTGTCCTCAGACCATCGCCGCACGTGCGCGCAGATGCGCGCTTCTCAACCGGCGCCAGCATCTTCGTATCGCTTCCATCTCGGTTTTGCCTTGGCGCCTCTAAGCCGAAGGTCGCTTATCGCCTCGTCATCTATCAACGCATACTCGTGCACACCTTCTCTACCTCATTCTCCTCTTCACAGCCTCGGCACTGAGAGCTGTGTAAACAATACGCCTTCTGTGTCCCAGGGAACGTAAACCATGCGGATTGCGGATTTAGCCGAAACTTCAGTTTGGGATGAGGGACTGAGGTTGGCCACAGCTGCATGGCTTATCTCAGCTGGCAGATGCCCATTTCATGCGCAGGTATCTGTGTCACCGGTCTGGTTTGCATTTTTTATGTTTCTACTTTGTCCACGTATCTTTCCTTCTACCGAAACTCGGGATTGTCAAGTATCAGTCTGCTGGTTCAATCTTTTCTTGCGAACAAAATTAAGCATTATTTTGAAGATAAAACGTGTTTTTAGCTTTTAAAAAATATAACCACTTACAAGAAGTGTAGCCGCAAGGTCCTACAGTTTGTTAATTCAAATGCTCCAAAAGATCTTCCATTAGGCGACTCATAGAGCTTACCTTGAAAGTGGTGTAGGCCTGGAAGCGAGTTTGGCAATTGGTGCAGAGATAGGGCCTCTGTACCTCAACAGTGGATCCTTCTGTTGAAGTTCTGGCAATATCTGCTGGTTGATTGAGATGGTGTGACTGTCCCGACGCCACGGCTTGTAAAAAAGCCTCCAACGCCGCTGCATCAGGCAACTTTCCCCCAAACCACCAGTTTGGGGGTGGAACTTGGGGTGGTGGTGGGGGTGGCGGGGGTGGCGGGGGTGGCGGTGGCCCCGAGGAACCCAAGCCTCCGCTTACCAAACCCGAGATAATCGTCGCGAGAAGGCTATTTGTTGCATTCTGCTGAGGAGGTATCGTGGGGGCTGGTCCTGTCTCTTCCGCCGCCAGCACTGCTGTTGTCTCTTCTCCCGTCGATTTCGCAGTTCGAAGGTCGAGTGGAGCTCGCACTCCGCTCCCACTGCTTTCCCCTCTTCCAGCTCCACATGCACTACCACTTCCGCCTCCACCGCATATTGGATGCACTGGTACATAGACAAATCCCGCATCGGTGATAAGAGGGGCGGTCATCACCAAACCGAGGCGCTTTGCTGCATCCGCCAAGTGACCCACATCAGTACTACCCTCCACCGCAAGCTTGTTCAAGTGTCGACTGATACCCACGTGAAAGGAGAAGATGGAATTGGAGTAGAAGCGCTGACAACCGCGGCAGTAGAGAGCACGAGACTTCTCCTCAGCTGAAGGGTGAAGTTGATGATGAGCTTGTTGTTCTGCTGTAACTGGTGGGACTCTGTATCGACCAAGGGAGGCGAGGGTGGCGGCGAATGTAACGAGAGGATCAGTGGTGTTGGCAACAGCCGCAGCAGCAAGAACACTGCTCAAGTCTGGCGGGGGACGGGGGAGACCGGGAGGGGAGACACCGCTGCGTCCGCTGTTGCTAGCACCACCGCCGCTGCCACAAGGAGTCGAGCGATTGGTATTGTGTGGGGAGTGTGGGTTGGCTAGTCCGTTCAAACGCTTTCCAGGAGTGTTCCTGCTTGGCCAAGAGAAGGCTGAATGGAAAAGGTGTGATGAGACGAAGAATGCCTTCTGGTTTTCGAACCTCCTATTCAGTATGACTTACACGAAGCAATGCTTTAAAGATGCCTGTAATTTATTCAACTGCGATCGAATCGACCAAATTGCGAAGGAATATCTCCAAACATAAGGTATGTTTCCAACTTCGAATACACACTCATTTGGATGACTGTGAACAGTTCTAAGTTCTCGAAGTATTTTAAGCTTAATCGATCTTTTTGCGATACGTGATTTAGTACAACAGCTATCATAAACTGACAAAAAACGCGTGTCACACACACGTGAGGCCCGAAACGAGCATGCTGAACCGTCAAGAATTTACTTTTGGTGCACGCATGAGCGATAGCATTGCCATCCGCACAATTGCTGTTTGAACGTTTAGGGTTATCTAGGGAACTAAAGCTCGAAAGGTGTAGTTATACGGAAATACGAGGTGCAATGAATCCGCTTTCATACTAAAAATAGCCATCAGCATTCAAAGTAACATTTGAAACTCTGGACTTAAAGTAATCGGATTGTTCAACCTTCCAAATTCTGTTTCACCCACTTCAGAGGCGGGTTGAATGTACATGTAACGAAACAGACGGTGGCTAAAGCCTTGAAACAAACCGAACTCGGTTCATTCATCGTCCTAAATAGCATCTGGACCGAATTCCGTTGAGAGCACTGACTGAGTTGCTATGGTGAAGGAACGTAGGAAGGGAGAGAGGGAGAGGCAGAGTTTAATTGCCCCCATGCAACTGCTCCCTAACCGACTGAGTGACCAACTTCAAAGGCGATTTATCGATGAGGTGAAGATAAAATCAACTCGCCCGGCCATTTGAGATAAGGAGCATTTAAGGCTTGTTTGCTTTCGCCTTATCTCCCATGTATCAACATTCATGTAGCTCCTTCCTCACCCCACCCCTCCCTCTCTTACTTCCTCTTTCTTGCTAAAAGAATTAATTCTCCCACCAGTGAGCACATTCATTCCAATTTCACTGACCTGTGGGTCAGCTCGGGACTTTCATCACCCTCGCAACACAGGATTTTATCATTCTGAGAGTGAAAACTCCTTTCATTTCTCGGCAGTACCTTGCTAAACTAATGCACTCACTCTTGACTTTAGCTAATGTCTGGAAAGCTTCGTCGGAGAAATACTTGTTTGTACAGTCCAACCGCTTTTGAAGTGGCGAACTTTAAACGGGTGATGCTGTGTTCCAATAAAAAACTCATCTCCTGAGCTATTTCACAAGGGGCTGTGCTTTGAATACCTGGGATCAGACGTTCCACCAACTGCATACTCACAAGAGTTACCTCCACAGATTGGTTTTGAATTCGCCAAGGCAAAGTTCACAACTGACTGACTTATGGGCAGCTTTGAAACTTACTCCATGCAAATGTCTTACTGTCGAGAGGCTATTTCACAATCGCAAAATACAAGCCTTTGCAAGTGCTGTTGCAAGTACTCGTTGCCCCTGATTCTCCTCATTTCGATTTACTGTTTCATTGACGCCAAGGTTCCTTTTCATGCGTTTAAGATCTCCTCGTAGCACTGTCAAACTCCTCTTCAACGTTTTTAGTTGACTTTATTGTTGTGTTCTTATTTTGTTACATGATTGAAGGGAACTTCAAGATGGTAATAATTTTCTCTCTATCTCCTTCTCTCTTCCAAAGTGAATTAAATTTCGTACCAACGCACATTTTTAATGGCAATTTTTTCACGGATCACCTTTAAGACCTACCTGAAGCCTGTGAGGTTGTGGGTTCATTGCCTCCTGGGTCACCGGGGTCAGCAAGACTGAGAGCACCCTTGTCAGGAGTCGAAGAGGCAACTCCAACACCACTACTGTTGCTGCTACTGCTTGTGGACGGTCCACTGGGTGATGTGGCAAGGTGGGGCCGTCGCGAACAATAATTGGTCATGTGAGCGGTGAGAGTGTCCAAACTTGAGAAGAAGATGCCACAGTAAAGGCACTTTTTGTCCCGCTTTGGACCACTTGTGGTCGTGGTCGCTGCTGCGCCTGTTGGAGGTCCAGTATAACTTGGGGTAACCACTGGAGGTGAGGGTGACTCACTTTTTGAGGCTCCAGATGAATCTATAGTGGAAAGAGATGCTAATTAGTTTGGTGGTTCATATTTCAAGTGATCGCAACTTGCGTCGATGAATTTATCTTGCTTTAATAAAGCTAAAAAATGTTAAGACTCCATTTATTTTAAAGATCTGGTTATCTAATCAGGGTTTTGTTTCCTCGTCCAGTTGTCATGGCGGCACGTCAGAGCCTATTAGTAACACGTCCCTTCCTGTACGCTACTAATGAACCTCCTTTCAAAAGGTTGTGCTCTATTACGCCCGCAGAGGTGACTCTAGGAAATGCGTTAGTGATAGCCGTAAACGACCCAACTTAAACGCACAGCTCATCCTAGCAAGAAGGGTTCTGTTATTATTAGCATATTCTGCAACGGCTCTCAACAGAGCAACTATGGAAAGGTGTCGACTTCAGGCAAATCTCCAACTTCGAGGTCTGTGAAACTTTCAGTAATGGAGTGAGGTCAGGTTGCGTTAAAAAGAGTGAAGGCTAATTTTACGAGGAAAAAGGACTTGGCTTTGGAAATGTGTCTACTGGCGAACACCCTCTGGTCTTTAGGACAGACGCCTTGCAAGACGACGTACTCAGGATTCCAAACCAAATTTTAAGCACACACTGCTAATTAAGTAAGTAGAGTTCTCTGCACGATGTTAATTGTGCTATCACCTGTCCTGATTGGCAACCAATCACAAGAAGACTTGTGACAGCATGAGCAAGAGGAACTTAGGAGAAGACGATCAAAAGAAGAATAGGAAAGTATGCATTGAAACGATGTGGCCAAATGAAACAGGAACTGCCGAGTCAACACATTGGTGTCTTGAAACCTCTTTCATGTTATTAGTCATCTGACTCTTCTGAGACCAATAACAAATCTTTCTATGCTGTCATGCTTCAATAAGTCTTGAAAGATGTTTCGGAAAGCGTTAGAACTGGCATCCTGCTGTGTCAGCCTCAGAAATTTGAATGTAATTATGTAGAAATGTAGAGATAGGCATCTTCAAACACGTCGTCGTGAGCCTACCAGGCTTTTTAGTCGGAGCCACCCAACACATTAAGATTGCTTGGAGAGATTGGACGCGCCGGAAGGCAACTTGTACACACGCACACACACGTATCTTCATCGCCACCACCATTGCCACTATGCCAGTCCCCTTCCTTCTACTCTCTTTCCTACCCTTTCCTTTACAAATCTAACTTCACAATTACGAGTTGTCGCCATTCGACTTTCTTGACTTTGAAGATGATCAAGAGAAGGAAAAGACTTCTAAGCATCCGGTTTACACTGCCCCTTTGCACACTGTTTTATTGCCAAAATAAACCTACACTACTTCGGAGTCCTAATGAAATATTCTTCTTTATCAGCTCTCTTCCCCTCTCTCCCCTTTGTAAATCTAGCGCCACTTTATCTGGCGCCTCGGAAGCAATTTCTCGGCATCTACCGATGATGATGCGGGCGATGGTAAGCATGAAAAGGGAAGAAACTCACTAGGAGGGACCAGTTTAATTGCACCCCGGATTTGGCTGCCCGATGCGATGTTGGTGAGTGAGACCACACTTATTGTCTCTGGTACAACTGAGGAGGGGCAGAAATTAAGAGTTAGGTAGTGAATGGGGAATGTCAAACTATCAGCCTTCAAAAATCAACTAACTTTCTAGAATGATCTCCACATTTGAGGCGTCGGTTATGACTGGCTCTTGAACTAGCTTGATCCAAGCGTTCTCCTCATTCACTTGAACTATTAGATCACAGGCATTTCCACTCTAATGACAAAAAACCCTTAAAGTAAAATTTTCAACGATAAATTTATGTTCTAATCATTTAATCTCACTAGAACGGTGATCTGCCTATGAGCCGAAGCTGCGTTGCCTTCGCCAGGTGGACTTGTACTCCGAAAGAGTCGAGCAATTCGATAGGGTCCCCAAATATGACCCGCCGAGATATCACAGGTAGCGCGCAGTGCAGGTTTTTCAGCAAAGCCATGGGTTGGCTGCGAAATGAGTTTCATTTCCAGTGGGAGTCGAATGTCCTGATCCAGCAGCGGAGGTGTTGGCTTGCGATCTTCATTGCTGTTCTGCATCGTTTGGCGCTTTGTCTCAGCTACCAGAAAGGCAAAACGAAATATATTGAGGAATTAATGAGGATCATGGAGATGCGTAGTATAGATAGGCCACCTTTGCGTGTTTGTGTACTCACACTATTTTCTTAATCGCCTTTTTTCTTCCCTAAGTGGATGACATCTCAATGGCGATAAAATCTACCTTTCGTACGTCAGTAGAAGAAATTAATACTTGTGGATTGGATGGAATAAAAAAAGAGAGTTTACTCAAGCCAGACGCTGCACCTCTTCTTGTCGTCTTTCTTCGACCGCGAAAACTAAAGATATCAATAACACTTGCCCGAACGCGGTTCCTATCATCTGTCATCATCGGGGTAAACTTGTTGAGAGTTCGCCGCGGAAAGAGAAGGCAGATCACTGCCATGATAGTAGTCTCCATGCCCTGTCAGGTGTATGTCCCCGCGTGTGGGAGAGATTTTGACTGCGATTTTACATGGAATGCCTACAAAACCTTGCTATACAACATCAGATAAGGCTGCACCACTGGAGACTTATGCGAACACATAGGTGGACTCCAAAGTGAGAGACGCCGTTAAAGGGGATATTTTTACTTGCTAGCATTGCTAACATCATTATCGACTACACATGGCACAACTCCATAGTGAATGTTCCTATCACCAAAGAAGACTGCCAAAATCGGAGTAGTTGTAAGAGTGGATAAACCAAGAATGGGTTGACACTGATCAGTGACAAATAAATTGCCACTGCTTTTCACGTAGCGTTGACAAAAAGCTTTACGTTTTTGCTTGTCCTTTTGGGAGAATGTTTGCTAGAAATCCCCTAGCATTGCATTTCTCAATTATCAAAACTGTCAATCGATTAATGACACTGACTTGAGTGTTGCGACATGCGGTATGCATTCTACTAAGCATAACTGAGTAAGGGACAAGGGGAGCTTTGAATTAAAAAAAAAAAGACTTTTTCCTCATAAAATAGAACAAAAGGGAATTTATAGGCCTGCAAATTTTACTTTAAGCTAAACACTTTTCGAGATAGGTGGTGATATCTGCGGGCTGGGAATCGAGTCAGTCGACCAGAGAGGTTAGACAGATGGCATGTGTGCAGGAACAGATAACCGAGGGCAGATAGATAGGTAGATATAACCATGTGTGTCTGGTTCTACACATAAAGAAATAATTTCGATGAATATGAAGAGATAGTGAGAGAGGGCGAGGTAATTGAGGCAGAGGCCGCAATATCTCGGTAGCTGATGCACACACCAGCCCGCGCATGCGATAAGAGCGACATGATAGCGCCTTATCTTGATGTGCAAAGAGCTAGGGGAGTGAGAAAGCAAGCACGTACTCGCGCACGTATGTATAGTTACTCGCCCTGCTCTCTCGGTCGGTCGACAGAAAACCATCTCCCTCACTCACTCTCTCTCTCTCTCTCTGCGTGTTTGTTAGCGTCGAGGGGGTTGTAGATATCACCTCTTTGCTGTTAACTACGAGAGCTGTGCAGATAATATCATCCCACTCACGTACTCATGCAGATGCAAATTAAAATCGACCTGACCCGAGTTCCATTCCTCATAGCCTTCCCTGTGACTCGCTATGCACCTTCTTCAAGCGATTTGCTAAAAAGATATATCACCATACCACAGTCCAGCTCCAAGTCTATGCAACAGTAAATCTATGATTTCAATACTGCATCATAGATGATAGAGCAGGGCCGATAGAAGCTAGTGGGTTGCACGTACAAGTAGGTATGAGGAGGGGAAAAACGCCCTTAGGAGGATCAGATAAGGCGACACGTATCAAGCCACAAGACGATATAGGCTCATGCACAAAGAGATAGGCTTACGTTCATAAGCGCATATTTAGGCTTAGCAAGAAGTGAAATTAACTGCAACATACGCCCTAAAAGATACCACTTCCGCAAACCCAACATGACGCTATTCATCAGGTGAAGTTGTCCTCCTATGATGCTGATTACCTTGTGTATCTTTTTGCATCACCTTGTCGTAAGAGAGGATTTGTCAGGGCTAAAAATACTCCCATCTTCTAATTCAATCCATCTGCTGCGAATGTCTCAGAGGAAATGGACTACCACGGTTCCGATGGTTTCCTGTTTTAGCAGTATTAACACTTATATTTTCGAGCCGACCAACTGAGCTACTCCTCAAAATTGAAGTAGGCGAATTTATCCTCAGATTGAGAACAGTCTGCACCTCATCTCTTGTTTTAAATTTCAACAACACGTCAGAGTAGCACTTTTATGCAACCACTTATTTTTATCTTAAAACAGTACCAAAACTTTGTTATTTGCCACTGTGATAGTTAATTAACAAAAGGCCTGTTTCAGGTAGGCAGTTCAGACGGTTATAAAAGGTCGAGGCGATAGACAATGCTCGAGGAATTGGATCAGTTTATCTCAAAAGTGGGAAATGAAACGACTGCTCTATCGGTAGTTACATTTACTACCATCTCCGATTTCTCAGAGTAAGACGAAGCACAGAAGTAGGCATTTATTTGCATGACGGGCACTCACTCAGAGGGCAAGCACGCAGATTGCAACTGCCTGATAAGCGAACTCGCAGTGATAACGACGAAGTGATAATGCCTTATCAGATCAAGCGCGGATGCGATCCTTGCCTGGCTGGCTGTGCTGAGCTAGGGTGGAGTGGCTAGTTCTGTGTTAACCCCACCACCATCAGGTTCCCACCCTTTTTTTTGCCCTCACCCCTCCAATTCGCCTTATCTTATCTCTCTCACCATATCGACAGGGCGTGCGCACAAATGTCGACGACGCAGATTTGCATACGCACGCACATAGAAAGCAAGAGGGGGAAGAAGCGATAGCATCTGTTTTTCAATCGGCCGTCCCACTGCTCTCCTTCTCTCTCTGCCTCTCTTCTCTTTCCACTTTGCTCTCTTTGCCTATCCCTCCTCCCTGACCTACACTTACCCCTGTCCTCACCTTGGCGATAAATAGATCTAAGGCCTCCCAAGGTTGTCACATAGCCTCATTCTGTTCGTCAATTAGGCGAAGCGAGAAAACCTCTGCTAGGGGTGGTCCTTCCGCTCTGGGGGCTAAGCATCACTTGCAGTAATGGTGGTGGCAAAAGGCCATCTTGTGGTGGCATCAACATTTGCTCTTAGTTTTAAGTAGTCGAGATGCTCCAATAACCTAGTTTTGAATTCGAAAACCTTATCAGTTTCAACCAAAGTGTATGAGACTTATTTACATGGCGCCATTTTAAAAGGCTTTGTCTGTTAGCAAGCCTTCGATTTTCTTAACTTTTGCTGCTGCGGAAGATACCTTCACCCCCTTCTAATGGTAGGGACTTATGTGACCCAGCCGACAGACATGCTAAAACCAGGCAAATGGCCTGTGGAAAAGTGTAATTAGGCACCACAGATCACAAATGAAAAAAATGAATCCTCAAAGAATGTTTGCTTCGTGGAAATATTGGTATGAATAGTAAAGTTAGTTAGTGAGGAAGATCACTGCCGACTATAAAGTATGATGTATGGAAATGTAAGAACTTACAATTTACAGCCGGGGGGACTTCACTATTATTGACCTCGGTGGTGGGTGAGGCTGCGTCCATAGGCTCGCACTTGGTTATGCAGGGCATCGGGAACGAAGATATAAATCCTAACTTTCACTATCTCGCTCCACCGTACTTGTGTGTGCTTGTGTTCGTGCCTGTGCGTGATTTTCCATTTGAATACAACTTAAAGGGGGTCGGCACCCATGCCATCTGAGCCAATCAGAGCGGGGACTTGACTAGCCAATTGAATGGTCGCGCGAGAACTCCTGACTCAGCCGGCCAGCGAATCAGCACTGCGTAAAAGCGTGGTTAACTCGATTCCCTGTGTATGAGGTGATTGATGGTGCTATAGCTATCTTTGATGCATACAACGAAAAAAAATTGTGTAAATACTATTTCTAAATGACGAAGAACATTAATAGAAGCACTCAATGGATTATAGTGGGGATAAAAGTTACTACTAATGCAAAAAAATTGCCAATGCTCTACCGAGAAAATCAGTGACTACATGAAGGCCAATTCAGGTAAACCAAAAAACCAGGAGTTATAAAAAGTTTGCCTACGTGACTAAATTGGGTAAGAGGCTAATGGTTTTAGCATTGCCTCCATAATAAAAGAACTGGTCTAGATATTTAATAAAGCAACATTAAAGGCCTCAAGTTTTGCCTTTTTCGTTTGAAATGCACGACACCCCTAGTTAAATGTGGGTCTTTTGTGTTTTCGAAAATGCATGTTTAAAATTCTTCGTTTGACAGACTAAAAGTTGAACGGTTTTTAGATGAAGGAATTCAAATCAAATTGACTTAACCCTAACTCTACATTTTTCTATAAACGGTCTAATCACGTCATGGGTTGTGTTAAAATTACGGCTTTTGCAAGGCTCATTGAGTCCATCATAAAAATCTGTACTTGATTTGCTAAATTTCCTCAAAAAATGTTGGATTACTTCCTAAATTTGCAATGTTTGATGTGAACAAATGGGTAACAGAGCCCTTCAGCTTAAGTATTTTATGTTTCCAATGCAGCATCATTTGCCATGAGTCAAAAATGAAAAATTCCTCTTCATATTGGTAATATTCTTTATCTTTTCCATTGCTTTAAATTTAGATTCTTTAAATAGCAACAAAATCTGGTGCAGAAGCTATCATAAACTCGCAAATGATACGTGTCACATATTTGTGACGCCAAAGTTACTGAAGGTGCAATTATGTATGCCTCTTTAGTAAATAATGTTTAAGCAGAAATTGATATTCAGCTTTATTTGTAGGTATGCTTTTTATTAGAATTGGCATAATTGCATTTTGCCACTCGTTGACGGATGGTGTACTTTATGTGCATCAATGCAATAGCAGTTAAAATTACAACTAAAAGTCCAACCCACTTATTTTTAATAAAAAAATACTGGCTGCCATTCATCGGGTAAAATCTATTCAGTATTAGCTATCAGCGTAACTGAACCACATTGTGTCACAAAAAGATATTCTGAATTTAATGTCAATAAATAAAGAAATGTGTATCTTTTTTGATCTCAAGACAAACCTGTCATTTTGGTCTTTGAAAAGTATGACTTTGAATTAAAAAATAGACTGTCTGGACTGTGAAGGTCGATTTGATGCCTAGACTTGAGTAACGAACAGCCTAACGCCTGTCATTTGGACGCCTCACGCTGTGTGTTTAATGTTCCAGATAACCAAAAATAAATGTCTATCTTGATATAAAAGCTTCAATAAGGAAGAATTATTGCATAATTGGTGGGATTTATTTGAAATATTGTGGGAATTTTTAAGCTTGATTAACATGAAAGGAACATAGGGGTGATTGTTTCATTTCGCCAATGTAATGTCTGGCGTCAAACGCACCATTTTCTGGCGACATTAGCGCCATAATTCGAGTGATTTTGAGTTAAATCTGATCCCACCCATCAGAACTATTGCTCTTACATGTTCACTACTAATTCAAGCCCCCAGAAATTGCTTCAAACGGGTGAATTTAGAAGGTAAAAGTCAACTTGCCAACAAAATCTCGCATTTGAGAGGAAGAGAAAGAGAGATGGGAGGGCAAGATAGAGGCCTGTCGAAAGATCGCAGTTAGGGAGGCGAATGAGAGGTTCGCGCGATTCGATAAGTACGCAAAACCTGTTTTCCCTTGTGGAGTTCCCTATCTATCTCTGGTCAACCCTAAGGGGGCGTTTTCTGGGCGGCTCCAAACGATAAGATCACCGCTAAGGATCTGCGCGTTCCGCTCTCCCACTGTGCGTCTATGAAGGCTGAGAAAGGAGGAAAAATTCTGACCGACCAGGCTAACAGAAACTTCATTTACTTGCTAATGAGTGCAGAAGCGCCTTCCCCAGTCAGGTGTCACCATCACTGCAATGTCAAGATCTGTTAGAGGCCAAATCATTCTAACATCCTTTATTCCTACTGAGCTCGACAAAAAATACTTTGATTTAAAAAAACATATCTATATAACAAGATTTTTTAGCAATTTAAATTATCCTAGTGACCCTAGTGCCCTGTCATCCACCTCTTCTCGAGAACTTTCATGACTGGTGATATCATCTATTAGATACTTTTTTCGGTAAACCAGAGAAAAATCGACTGCCACAACTAGGACACTTTATTGTTCTAACATGACTTTAGCTGTCTCATAACCAAAGAGGCGTATCTACCTCAGACTAAACATATTTTGGATCCAGTTTGTAGAGTTGTTGCACCATCGCTTGGTTCAAAGTAGATTCCTGACCATCTTCCTTGAATAAAAGTGGCATTTATTCTATAAGGCAACCAAATGAGATTTTGAGTTTTGTGTGATACGACTCAGCAGTTGCGGAAGGTTTATTTCAATGCTCCAATCGTTAAAATAATCACCATCGCAATCTATAGTTATCTCATTTCTTTTGGACGCTTTGTTATGGAAAAGCAAACAACCTATTCACTCCTCCCATGTCAGGTTTCTCGCAGAATTTTCTGATGCCGAGGAAGGCTAACAATTAAGTAACAGAATGTAACTAGGAAATGTGGTAAGGGTGTATCATCTCGCCCCCGTGAGGAAGTGTTGTGGCAGGAATACTTGTATTGTCTTGTGAGTCTGTGCCTTTACTCCACCTGATTGACCAATTCCGATTGCTTCAGAAGGATGAGTTTTCGTCTACTCTTTAGCAGTACCTTTTGCATGGCATCCACTAGGTTGAATGATACAGGATGAAATTGGTAGACCTACAGTTCAATACACACAAAGCGAGCATTCTTTTGTGATGAAGTGGTGCGTGCCTCAGGTGTTGAGCAGATCATTTTAGCACAAACTAGAGTGTTTGTTTGCCTAGTAAACGTTGCAGTGCAAAAACCACTTCGCGTTACAATTCAGTCATACGCCAATCCAAATCACAACATTTTCTTACAACTTAGGGGAGGAGAGTGAAGGCCAAATTGAAGCTTTGAACCTTAGTAGCGTTTCCTAACGTTTGACTAGGAACACCAATTCATTTTGTAGTATCCTTGACTCTAAAATTAACTCAGAGACAACAATTTTCTATTACAAAACACCCAAAGTCATCTCCAGAGGCTTAACAACACCCGCTTCCATAAATTAATCATGTACATAAGGGTGTGATGTAAAAAATTGCATGAATTTGACCTGTTTTAAAATTTTAGCAACTGCGCATATTATTTTTAATCTTAATTAAAAACAAACGGAAAAGAATGAGACAACAGCTCTATATCATTCTGGATGTTTAAAGCTCACAAAGCACCCCCATTATTGGCAGGATCATTGTCCAAAACTAAATCAGGAGCAATTAACTCTCAATGCGAATCGACGCACCCAAGTGTTATCAGATGCTGATAGCCCATCTCGTGCTAGCTCAGTCAAGTCGTGTTGAAGCTTTGTGTACTGCGATTTGCGTGTTTTGGGGGAGCGAGAGACTGATGGATGGCTGTTTCTGCGACTCCACGCTCGCCTTTGATGCAATCGTAGGTTGGAATCTTACTTCCCAAATAAAAAGCTCGCGGTTTAGTGCGTCTATCTTAATCTGATAGCAAAGTGTAGCAATATTTCAGTACTTTGTAGATGGCTTAAAGCAAAACTGAACTCTTGAATTTCCTTCTGAAGGGCATTGACTTGGACTGTCAAAATTTGAAGTTTTGGCAATGTTTAAGCTATCAGGGAATTGGAAGGCTGCTTCATTTTTAATGAACCTCAAAAAATTTTAGCTTAATTGTTATAATTCTAAAAACAATACAGCTGTATGGATTAATACGAACCAGCTTTTTCTCAGTTCAAGTCTCTCTTTTAGTGAGGAATCGCGATTCAGCTTCTATATTGTGGAAGTGCGTCGGATTGGATGAGCGCTACTGCCGTGTGGTGATGTTAGCTTTAGACCTTTGGATTCTCTGTGGCATTGACGCCACGCCAGTGGTGTTAAGCTCTGCCAATGTTACCTACGCTTCACGTCCCTTTTAGCCCTTCTGTATGATGATAGCAAAGCTACCCACGAAGCCTTAGGGGTAGGGTAGCAAAGTGGTTCAATGTCTTTAGTAATAAGCATAGCGTTAGAACAGTCATGAACTGAAATATTAAATAACTAACTTTGACAAAACCTAGGATTACAGACATTGATTCCACTAAAAGGGTCAGTATTTGAGATTCTTGATTTGGAGAGAGTGTAATACTTTAAATGCTTGCTTAATACTTGGATTTGGATACCTGGGCAACTAACGGCACGGCTATTGTACTTCCACCCGTCGTCACGGACTTGGGGTCAAGACAGTAGTCCCTTATTCTTTTAAACGTTGCCAATACATATTCCGTCCTAATATCAGGCCTTCTTTTCTATTCAGGAATAAATTGAAGGCTACTTTGATGGCAACACAAAGCAAACTTGATCCTAGAGGGTAATTGCTCTGATTTACGTTTCTGAATGCTAAGCATTAGCGTGATGGGAGAAGGGCATTGGCTTTAGACGGAACGGCCCATAAGGAGATAGATGTCTACGTAGGCATCTACCCCGATCCCGTGATCTGAAGAAACTACACTACACTAGTCATGGTCAAAATCCGTCTGGAGTGGTTTGTTATGGAGCTGTCAATGGTACTTGCATAAAGATGTTAACTGAGTGAGCAAGCAATGCCTCCTCCACCTCTCCAGTGGCTGGATTGAATCGAGACAGGTATGACTGAGAAGCAGTGAAGTGAGAAGAACGTGGCAGAAAAGAGTAGACCTAAAGCTTTATCCCCAACATGGTCTCCACCTTCCTCCTACTCCCAGAGTAGTTCTAAAAAAATACGAAATTTCAGATTCCGATGCAATATCAAATTAGACCAGTGGCGTTGTAGTCAGTTATCCTCTTTGTTATGTGCAAATCCTAAGATTGTCACGGATAGTTGGTAGCAGTTTGTCTTAGAGCATTAACTACGTTATGATGGACAACGAGGAAAACTTACGAGTAGGAGTGCCGTGGCCGATGCTCAAAAGGAGAGGGGACTATGTGACACTTTGATTGTTTGATTAACTCGTCGTCTGAGTTACGTGGGCACTCAAGGTACCTCAAGTGTATTTCTGCTGGGTAGCACTGCTTCTTTCGTCTTTGGCAGTGACTCAGACGCTACAACAAAACCTCTAATAAAGTTGAATTTTGTCAAATATATAAACATTATTTCGATAACAATTGCGATGAGTTAAGCTAGTCAAACAAGCCCCTAGTTTGCAATTTTCCGCTTGCCCGCTTCATCAGTTTTCAATCAACCATCTCACTCGGAGGTTAACCCTCAAGTGGCATATTTTATAGTGGTTTTTCAAATGCATGGATGAACTGGTTTTAAATTCGTGCAATTTTTTGATTAAGTCCCGTCTCAAAACAATGACAGTGCAGATGTGGAGATAAACACCTAGATTCGGATGACTGATACTAGGCTAGGAGTTGGAGGTTTGCTGCAGCATTTATAAAGTCAAATCTAGTCTTCATTAATCGAAGCAGAACTCGTATTACATGCCCGGCATTTCGCATCCACTTTTATTTTGTTCTCTTCTGAAACAAAGTACAGCTCGCTGAAGGAATGGTGTCAAGGTGTCCTCCGTAAAATAGGTATGGGAACGGTGACTATTTCACCGGTGCCACTAATCTCCCAGCCCTTTTTTTAGTTTTCAGAATAAAAATTCCTACGCATCTTTAGGAGCAGCTCCAAAAGTACACAATAGAAAAGGCGGTCATCTTAACCCTTTATTGCACATTCCGACGTCTGAAAATAAGGTCCACCAAGTTTAGCTTTAAGTAAAAAATAGTGCATGAGTTTTTGACGCAAGTAGAACGTAAAATCAAAATATTTCTTCTTAGAGAAATGGAAATGCTTCAGATTAACGGTACTTAAGCAACACGTTATTCTATTCAAGTCATTTTTATTTCCTTGCTTCCTTTCGAGGAGATTAGTTTAAACTCTTAAACCAAGAAGCGACAGTAATCCTCTGAATATCATTTAGTTAAAGTAAAAAATGATGGACGATCAACCACCGTTACGAGTCCTAATACTAAGGCGAAAAATGCGTTGTTGGCGTGCAGATGTGCTGAGAGGCAACTAGTATGACTGGGAGGCCATTCTGCTTAGCAGAAGTGCACACGAAACCAAAACAAAATGTTAGACAAACAATTTGAGCACTACATAGCCTCCTTCCACTCATTTGGGCCTCCTCCCTGGCGCCCCCCATGGTCAACCTCCCGCCTCACCCACCACAACGTAGTCGGTGCAGCAATAAAAATGGCCTGCGAACCTATCGTACCAGTCGTTGAACCTGCTTGCAATCAAGGTAGCTGACTGAATAGCCACTGATTTTCCTTCTGGCACTTCTACTAGGTCAGAGACTTCGCCCTGTTCAAGAACTACACTGTTGACAATCACATTTGCTTATCGCTAGTCGTAAGAACACCGGCTCAAAAGTCGAGCAGCTTAGACCTTACTTTGGTCCTGTCCAGTCATATCTGTCCGAGTTGTTTCCACCTTGCAGAGACGTGAAGGGGATGGTACGTGTTCACTTAATGGGCACCCTCATACAAGTACGGTAAGTAGCTGCGTAACGAACATTTTCAGATGGTACACAACTAACATCAGTTCAGTAGATTATAGCATTCCTGTAGAGCACGAACCAAAGCAGATGTTAGTAAAAGACACAATTTTCACCCCCTTCTTGGGAGTCGTCAAAGATTTGCCTATCCGATTAAATGGCAAATTTTTGATAGCAATAAACGGCATTTCGTTGGCATTTAAGTTGGGAATCTAAAATGTTGTATTGAGTGGTCATTAAACCGAGCTAAAAGAAAGGATTAGGAGGAAATTGCAGAGGTTTAAAATCGCTCAATAAAATATATTTCACCCAGAATAAATGTGTCCTTTTGGTAAAAATGGTGAATTATAAGACAGTAACAACCCATTGAGCAACGCAAAGCGAGAATCTGAAACACCTCAAAGGTACCGACTTCTGACACCATCCACCAAATGAATGCCATTCAGTCACTCCTTACTTATTCACGGGTGGATGTGGGAAGGCGGTTAATTAAGGCTTCAGTTAAAGCCATGAGGATTGGCTTTTGGAATTCATTATTCCTCTAAATGACAACACAGTCTCACCAATACGGTTCATTGTATTGTATTCCTGTTAATCAGCTTGTGCAATCTTGCCTTCAAGACATTATGATGGAGACTCATTGTCTTCTACGAAGGTGAATGGCATGAGAATCTGGGCCCTACACGTCTCTCTCCTCTCCCCTATCCTCCCCAAAACTTGTTTGGAATACTCTGTTGCGCCAGTTGCTCTGACTTCAATCCCTGATATCAAGGGGAAGGAGGAAAGGAGAGTGGAGTCTACTACACTCTCTCGAATGGAGAACAAAGGCTCCAATTGTTCTGCTGGCTGCTAATGCAAAAAACGGCGACAAGAGTGGCCCACGGGAAGTGGGCAAGTGCCCGAGACAACTGTTACCTGAGGGTGGTCAGAACTAGGTGAGCTAGCCTTTGATGCGAGACACCAACTATAATCAGTGGGACCTTTTTTGACCGCTTGGATGATTAAGGAAATGCAATTTCTTGTGGTTAACTATATAAGTCGGTCCTTCTATCTAGGTTGACCCTTCACAGAAATAATACGCACCCGGAGTTTTATCAAACTCACTTTTTAATTTAATGTTAACTCAAATTTCCGACTCTAACCTTTGCAGAAGGGAGTAACTTTATTAGATTTCCTCCCAATTAATTAGCACAGACCAAAGGTCATGCTTTAATGAAGGTAATAGTTATTAGGTTTCTGAGTTTAAGAATAACTTCCAGAAATTTCGAGGTAGTTATTTTTTTCAAATATATGAAAAGTTTACATGAGAATGAAAATAACGCAACAATATTTTGATATAACTTAAAATTTGGGTAAAGTGGGAGCTTACAAGCTTCCACGCTTGGCGTAATTTATTGAATAAGATTGTTAATAAAAATGCTTCTTTCATTTACTGGACGCTTTTATGAGGTCATTGCCTTCCATATCATCCACACCCTTTTTCGATGCATTTTATTTTCCTACTTTCATGTACTGTTACACAAAAATCTTGGTATACCATGGCAAAATATCCCAAATGCGGTGATTGGGACTGGTAGTATCTTACGTGCTTTATCATCCTGTGATTTGTGTATAATTTTCATGCTGTTATAAAGTACTTCTAATGTTTGTCTAGCTTTTCGCTTCGGTTGTACCAGCATTGGAGGCCACAACCACTGTACTTCCGCCAAAGCGCCATGACCTTGGGCAATGCCGATAACAGCTCAGCCCTTCACTATGACGACAATACAATTTTCGTTCTTGCGTTAAGTCTTACTTCGTTAATAACAGCAGGAAGCAAACCCTATCATAGAGGACAATTGACTTAATTTCTTTTACTAAAAGCAAATCTTAATTAGGTGGAAGACGGGCACATGCTATGAATGTGAGAACCTGTGACGGTCCCTAACAGAAGCCTTGGGGATGACGTCCCTATTGGGCAAATACCTCAGGCCTGTGTCGTTAAGATAAACCATTGACTACTGAAGCGATATGCGGAGCTGTCTGCGTGCCCGTATGAAGGTATCAATTGAGTGAAAAGCCCTAAAGTGGGAGCAAGGTAGGAATGAAGGACAGACACCAACCCTTATTTCCTCGAAACTGAGT
Source organism: Taenia multiceps (assembly GCA_001923025.3). Classification (NCBI taxonomy): domain Eukaryota; kingdom Metazoa; phylum Platyhelminthes; class Cestoda; order Cyclophyllidea; family Taeniidae; genus Taenia; species Taenia multiceps. The sequence goes on along the minus strand of CM010311.1, from coordinate 44,847,727 downwards.
TTTAAATGACTGATTTAAGGCCAGCGTTTTTATGATGAGCAATACTCAGCAGAAACTTAATCCCTCGATTCGGTTCCTAAATAGACCGAACTCCAGATCAAATAGAATTTCCGAGAGGGATCAGTACCCCTGCTGTCAATTAACTGCTCATTTGTACGCCATTTAGGTTGATACCGCCGACTCTTGGGTATTTTACACACATTATTGACTAGGTTGTGATTGAGACCATGATTTCTTGCTTGTTTAACTATTCGTCCTGAGTTCTTGGGCACTAAAGAGCCAGCTGAGTTACTTTCGATAGACGGCATGGCCTCTGAGCAATACCAATAGACCCCCAGTTCTTCTGTACGTCGGCAATGCATATTACACGTCAGTGTTGTCTTCTTTCATCTTCAGGGTAGTGCCAGAACTCAACAATGCCTTTATCCATAAATGCTTCAGTCTTGCCTTGAAACAGACTTTGGACGCATTTTTTACCATCTTTCTTAAAGCCAATAAAGTGAGAAAAAATTTCACCATAAAAATTTTACTCAATTGTGCCCACATTGATGTAAATTTGTTGCACTAATGAAATGGTAGAGACCCATTAGACTAGGGTAGAACATGTTTTTCCGAGGTGCAGCAGGACTGGGTTGCTACCAGTAGGGCTCAGAGAGCATGCCGCCTGCCGGAAGCACAATCGGAGGAATTTAAGTGCCGGCGAAACAGAAATGGAGAAATAAGAGAACAATCAAAGCATTATAAAATCCCTATTGAAATATGTGTTTATTAGTTTTAAAAGGAGCTTAAAATTACTCTTGAAAGATTTTAAATTTTATATCCGATTTCCTGTACGACAGAATTAATTTTGTTGGGAATGAATCCCACTAAATTGTTATTTTGGGGGACCTTTTGAAAGTAAAGCCGATCAAGGGGCACGAATAGTCAGTGCTGAGACGCATTAACTCAGGATAAATAGCATTCGGGTACAATACATTAGATTATCAAGCACCATATTGCTGAGCCGATCATCCTAGAAACCTTTAATTGCGATTTCCCTAGTTTTAAAGTAGAATTTTTGGCTCCTTGATTAGCATCTTCAAATGCACCATTTCAGGGTCAGCTTATCGCCATTTGGCAATTAGTCAGCTTATTTGCGCTAAGAAACAATGGTTGGGGGTGAAATGATTGACACTCATGAATATGAGTCAACATATCTCTACTTTCAGTAGCACGCCAGCAAAATTTAAGCACATTAATTGCAAAGTCCACTATGGGTACTCCAAAGGATGTCTTCTGCAGTGTAAACATGAGACAACAATTTTATTTAGAAGCATGATAGACACTAAGTCTTTCCTAAAGAAAAAAAGAAATCATAATGCTAGCGCAGTCTATGGTTTGCCAACATGCAGAATGGTTGGAATCACTGGCGTGGCTCGGATGTAATGTCGCTCAGCGGAAGCCCAACAGTCAGATCTAAACTGTCCAGAACACCAGAACGAAGGGTTAAGCATAAAATCAAGGCATAAAATAGCCACCTCTTCTTTCAAACATCTTCCTCGGCCCTCCTCTTGGTCATGCAATCGCGTCGGCCATCACAGTGCAGCCTATACTCTAAGAAAAACCACTTGTAAACTGGCTCAGTTATCGAATTTGCATGTTACTGAAAAGATAATTGATCGCATCACTGATGTCTCTTGAGAATTCTACTGGATCTGGAGTTTTGTCCTGTTTGGGAACTGGATTGTGGAAAGGGAGTCTGCACCGACTACGCGTATCAACGTCACAAGTCGTAAGGATACTGGCCTAAAGGCTGAGCCATTAGTTAAAAGGCGAAGTTTAAATAGCCTCGTTTGGATGAGGCTACGCATTTGCTACTCATCTCCACTTTTTTCTCACTTCACTACAACCTAGCTATACCTTTATGGGTGCCATCTGGCTGTAAAGAGGTTGGCATCATACAGGTATGACAGGCAGCCCCGTATCAAACTTTTCCAATTAGCGTCTCTTCGGCTGCTAATAGCACCCCTAGACACGACGAAGCTGGAATAGTTGATGAAGGTAGACGTTATTTTCAACCCTTCCTTAGGAGCCGTCACAGATTCCTACCGAGGTAGCGCTGTAAGCACCACCTAAGGTCGATTGAAGACACGATATCAGGACAAAAAGTGTACTGTCAACATACAGATTGGCTGAGAGGCTACTAGCAAAGTTGGGAAGCATTTCTGTCCAGCAAAGGTACAAATACGGAGCCTTAATTTCCCTTCAAAACTAAAAAGAACAGTTAGGCAATTAATCAGAGCATTACATACGTATATCTAAACTATTGAAGCTCCTCTTTTATTTCGGTCATTTGTGTTAAATACTGGGTTATTTTTGCGAAACGTTTTATCAACAGATCTTTTTAATTCAAAAGTGGCTATTTTATTGATATTCACTCATTCAAAGGGCTGAGACCAAAAATTGCGAAATTTGACGCAGCGCCAACAAAGTTATTTAATCTCATTGCGTCTGATTTTCCCAAAAAAGTTAATGCCGCCACCTGGTGTTAGCTATCGTTGGCCACTCAATCTCTTTCGATTCTCCAAAGTACTGAACACGACATCTACTGACCGTGGGTCATTGAAGTCCAGTTCCAATTTCCATGGTAGCAGTTGATAGCCTCTTCAGTCATGTTCGCAATTTGCAACGGGTGGAGAAAAGTCTCTTATGCTAATTAATTAACCTTTGCAATTGCCGTCACTCCGATTGGGTGACAGGTGGTGACACGATTACTCATACACTAGCTCAGTAGATGGTTGAGGATGTCGTAAAACCGTAAGAACTTTTGAATGGGTCTCCAAGCCACTCATGCCATGCGGGGATGAAACTAACAGATCTTCCATCGATGCCCAGATGGATTGGGAGACTAGTAGTGTAGATGGCATGAGTAGAGCTGCGTGTCATTATCAGCGTTAAGGTAGATTTGTGAAAGAATCAAAGGACCTATGCAAGCCCACTTTTGTATAAATAAGCCTTTAAACTCTAGTGAGCTAAGAGGAAATGAAGGCGGTGGGATAAATTTGTATCATGGTGAGGCCGCTCCCTATCTCATGAGACGGAGACGCGAATTTCACTTATGCTACTTTCGTTGAATAATTTTGTATTTTAAGACATCAGAGGCTACATACAATTCCAATGTGTGACGGTCCACACTTTGACTTATTTATTGACATTCAGACTGAGAGGATGTAAGGACGGAGGTACTGTAAACTAATTCATTTGCCAACTCCCCTTCCCTCCTTTCCTGCCTGCCTCTCTCTGTGGAAGGGGAGTGCGTTGGAGCGATGCCAGATGGTGCACTAGGCTCGGCATGTGTTTGGGCTCCTCCACCTCCTGCGATAGCGCCAGTGCCACTTTGTCTACTGTGGCGCTTATCAACTTGCTGATGAGCGTGACAGGTGGCCCATTACATTGTGTGTGAGTTTGTGTCCATTAATTTATTAAGTAAATCTATTTTACAGTCTCCTCAAACTCTACCTACAGAAGCTTAAAAATCATCAGTAAAAAATTATACCGTTTCATTACCATCTTGATTTAATAACGAAGAGGTGCAAGGATTAACACGCGTATCGTTGACGTCACATATACGTGACACGCTGTTTTTTACCTAACTCCGGCTTCGGATCATGCAGCAAGTTGATTGAACGCTGTAGAAGCAATTTGGTGCATGTAGGGTTCTTTTAGTTTGGGTTATTTGCAGTTCTGAAGTTTATGGAGAGCAGGTAAATTGGCTAGTTGGACAGTAGACTTGGATGGCATACCAGGATACCAAAATGTTGGAACTACGGTAGTACTTCTCTTTCAGAGGTCTTGATAGTGGACTTATTAATTGGCGTATGCTCATAAACGATCGTAAAAGAGAGAAGTTTTGCTGGCAAGGAGTTTCAAAGGAATAAGCGGCTCAATATCTGAAAGGCATTAGCCGTCTCATACTGATATTTGGTATCAGAGCCTAAAGTATGGGATCTTGAAATTAGAAAGGAATCACAAGTCATTGTTACAAGACTCGAAAGTGACCAAGTCACGTGAAGGCTATTACGGCTTAGGTGTAGCAGTAAAACTCTGGTGAATGCATGGGATGATAGATAAGGCGTTTATCAATCTCAGCAAAAAATTACAAAAGAGATTTGCAAACATGTGTGTAATCTGTGGAGCCTTCATTAGTGTGGTACGCGAAAGTAGATATGAATACCATGAGAATGGTAGGTGAAAAGTTGCATCCTTGAGGATACAGCTTCTGCCATTGAAGCAACTTTCCTTGATGGCCCGATTCAGACATTCCAATCTGAGTGTGGGCTCAGAAACAAGTAGCTTAGGTGACATGTCACTACCATGGAGGTTGCATTGAAGGTAACTGAAGTGGTATACATAATCCGACTAAAAAGACATCTTTTTTTAAACAACTCACCTTTGAGGTATGTGTTCTTACTATAACTGGTGGCTAGCACAATTGTCCTTCTCTCCCATACAGTTTCCAAAAGGGGAGAAACTCCTGGTTTAGTAAAATCAGCAAGAGGGATCAGTGAGGTCGCAATCAATCATTTCCTCAATTGGATGGAAATTCGATGGTTGGCATGTATAGCTCGTGAGTGCTTCCTTACATCACCAGTACCCCCAACGCAGGAGGTTAACCACGGGATCGCCGAAGGCGGTGAGCAAAATGGAGAAGTGACTACGCAATGCTTTGGTTATTTGCTTATCTCTTAGTTATTGTGTACTTCTGCTGGACGGTTGGGCATCGAGCTCAAGCCAGTAACCTCCTCTTCATTCTACATCTCGACAATGCATATCGAATTCAAGTGCCATGAATTTATTGCGTCTTCGGGAAAGATTCGAGGCAGAACGGTGAAATGAAGGCCATGGAATGAAAGTCTCTCTAAGCTTGCCTTCCAATCACATTAACTAACACCCAGTTTCACTTCAAAAAAACGGAAAATATATCAATAGATTAAGGGGCAAAATTCGTAGAGATGTGATGAATATTGAAGTAATTAAAAAAACGAGAAAGTGAAGCAGTTGTTAGCAGCTAAAATTAGGTATCAAGAGATGGGCGCCGATCACCACTGCTATCAGTGCTTGTAAACTGGCATTACAGCCATCGTTCCATCACGACAAACACTAGTGTTGCAAATCTAAACACACAGAATCCTGATTAGTCACAGAGATAAACTAACCAAAAACACATGGGAGGAAACCAAGAAAGCCTCACATAGGATAAGTAAAACATCATTGAGGACCTTTTGGTGACGCGTGACACAAAGGGGACAATGACACCTACATTGAGCAGTTCCAGTCCAGTTTAGACACCGCTAACTTGGACGACAGCAATGTTGGTGTTAGCACGAATGCCAGTTTGTGGTGTCGGACGATGTGTAGTGCGTGCAGAAGAGTTCAAGCACAGCATGGTAATATGATAGGTCACTCAGTAAAAGATAAGTATTTTGCCGATTCAAATGTTACGAAGACGGTCATAAACCTGCCAGTGGAGATCGTGGCGGCTGTAGTTTCCTCCCCTGCCCACGGCGCATTAGTCACTCCTCCCAATGCCTAACCTTGGACATCCGACAGACAACCCGCCGCGTCATGTGAATTTTATATCCTGTGATGTCACCATTAGTGGTAGACCTTTACAGTTGATGTATTCGTACATCTGCGGAAGAAATAGCGAGGGTTGAGCACAAGAGAAGTTCAATTTATTTGAGACAGGGCACGAGCTCATACCCCTTGAATTTAGCCCGGGTCGTTTCAGCAATGAATTTTCCATATAGAGGATTTTCAGCTATAAAAGTGGCATATTATCCACTTCCGGAATTGAACTCTTTTCCTCAATAACCTCAGAAGCCCCGAGTTGACCCAAATGTTATTTTTATCATTTTAGAAATAATGCAGTAAAATTTAACAAATCTCTTTCCATTACACACGCATGCCATCTGGAGGCAAGCGAAAAAAGACACTCTAGATGGTCTGACGATTACGAAGTGTGACACACTGTCTCTCAGGTTGGTCAGCTAATCTGATTCTTGCTGGTTCACATGATTGACAGATGTCATAGTTGGTGTAGCAGAAGTAGCAACTGAGCTGTGGTGATGGTGGTAGCTGTTGTTGGTGCGTGCCCACGCGCGCGGTAACTGATATCGCGGCTCGTCCGCACGACGTTAATGGACCGCTGGTGTGAATTGAGATGCAGAGCGGAGATTACCCCGCGAACTGTTCCCACTGGCGACATCTTAAATACCCTATCTCTCGCTCTCGCCCTCCATACATTACCTGTGCGCCTGTGTGTGTGATGCATGTCAGCGGGATGCATTAACACAGAAGCGCGACCAGATTGCGTTTACGATAGCCCTGTCCCTCTCTTTGTGCGTCTACCTCTCTTTCCTGCTCCATCCATTCCCGCTCCGCCTCCCTTTCACACCTACGTAAGATGGACCGTTGATGGGAGGACAACATTATGGTTGCTGTTACTGGTGTTATTATTACTATTATCAGCACTAATAGTTACGAGATAATAGTCGGCACTCATTGGCCATCAATACTCCTTCTATCTCTCCCTTTCCTTGTTTTTTCCTCTGTGACGCTAACTCTCTTGCCTTTTTAAAAACTCTTCAAAAATCATCACCCTATTCTAGCTTTAGACATACTCATTTAATGTAAACGAATGGGTAGATGAGTAGAAATTGACAGTACATCCCTCACTAATGCAAAAGGTAGCTAAGAAGTAAATGTCATGCCTTTCACTATTTAGGTTAGCACAAATCATGGGCTTAAATGGCGCTGCAGTATAATGCTGCTTGACCTATTTCATTTCTTTTTTTGATGCTAATGGGAGCAACAGTTAACGGCATATAACCAGTGCCACTAATACGTGACGCTAAGACTTTTATAACAAGCCAATACATTTTTCATATCAGATTAGGGATAAGCTCGAATGCTCAAAATCTTGCTATGCAGAAAATAGTATGGCAAAAATTACGAAAATTCGATGCAGAGAGCTTCTACTCGGAGGTTACACGTAATTCTACCGATTTTGGTAGCTGTTGCATTGGCCAGTTGGGTAGTGCAAATGTTGCCGTCATATAAGATTGGCAAAACGGGTGTCAAAAGTATGTGAGAAATGTTGAATAGTCTTTATGGAGTGTAACGGGATGAAGTATTAAGGAAAGCAAAGCGATAAGTACATGTATGCGGCTTCATTTCCAAATGGGTTGCAACACTGTTAATAATACAGCCAGAGACCACTAAAACAACTAAAAACCTACAAGAAATTGCAGCATTTTACGGTAAACACTTCAGACTAAGTGACTAGCGCATCTCAAATTATTGGCTTTTAATTTTTTAAAATAACGACTAAACAAGGTGTGAAGTGGTACTGACTGGCTTAACTAACCTTCTGCATAAGAAGTTCGTTTACACCAGAACTTTATACCTCGTGATTAGTTATTCATTTCCTTTCCTTAAATAACCTCTTACTAATACATAATTAGCCTTGACGCTCTCACTGCGTCACCCATAGTTGACTAGAGAATCCATTGGAAATCCACCTCATTTGGTAATCTGTTTGAAGTCCAGCAAATGTGTTGATCGGGTACTTATTCGCTAATGTTAACCTACGCTTTCTTGATAAGCGCATCCCAAATCTACATTATTCCCAAGTGCCAGCATATTATGAGTGAGTGAGTGATTAAATTTAGGCCTTACAAACTAGGAACTCTCAGGTCGACAGAAAAGCTCAAACGATGTAATGACTCAAAAAACAGAAGCCATACAAGCTATATCGAGAAACGATTTACGTGAACGTAGGTGACAATTATGTACTAGAATGCATTAAAAAACCACAACTTCTACGTCAAGACGATAGTCGAGGCAAAATTACATATGAAAGCAGCATCCTCCTTAAGCATTGCTTATCCTAGCTGTTTTAAAAATGGGGTTGAAATTTGTCAGCATAGATATGGTTTGGCTGTTTCATAAAAAATGTGACTCCGATTTGGATAACGAAATCTTTGCATCTCTTACGTAAACGAACCTCTTGATATGCTTTCAATTCAAATAATGCGAGCAAAAACCACATTCCAGCCCCAGAAATAACTAAACTATTGCCCAATGTTTCAAGCTCCTTCATTGGCATTGACAAAAAGTGGAATTTTCGCTACAAGCTATCACATTCAGCAAACCACCTGGGCCTTATTGAATCCATTCCAGTGGTTATTGAAAGGAAAACTTATTGACGAGTCAGAAAAGGTCAATTCCTGCCATTGTATTAATAAAAGGCAACAATTTTTGCATTACGAATTTAAAGGAGACAGACTTCTGTAGCGAATGATTAATTATACGCGACTTAAAGCAAAAATTGGAAAAAAAATCAAAACACTAGTTCATAAATCCGCGCGCCGCTAATTTAGCAGTGTTTTGTAAAGTTTAAAAATCTAAAATTAAGATTGTTCAGATTTATTTTGATTAAGATCAAATTCTTACCAACAAGCCGAACGCCGTCATTACAAATTGTAGATTAGAACCTGGGATTATTTGCTGAATTTAATAGGGAACTATTTAAAGTATTGGATGAATGCATCAACTGGAGAAGCCCCTTTTATAGTTCCGACGTCACAGAGAAATTACCACCGAAGTAAAGATTCACTTTTACAGGACGACTGATTGACCGCCCGAATAGAAGCCAGTAACATAAGCAGAGCGCTATTAACATTCGCTTTGCAATAATCAAGGAGGCAAACACTCCTTCTTCAACGCAAAATGTGGAATTCTTCAAAGTGAATAACCTCCATAGAGAGCATGGAATGTCAAAAAAGTGGCCATAAAAAACCAATTACCTTTGATCAGATAAGTTAATTAATTATTGTTAATCAACGTCTTTTTAATTAAGAATTTATTTATAACTATCAACACAGGCGCATCCTTGTAAAAACTGGGTCCATTAATACATTAACTTGAGGCGAGAGTTTATTGCAGTGATAGTAAGGCTACCGACTCCTATATTTTCTCATTTAAAGCAAGCAAGTTCCCAAACACAATCGTATTTTCAGAGATCATGAATTGCCATAGCAACTGGAAAAGGGGTTAAAATTAGTGAAAAAGGAACTTGGTACTCTTTCTTCACTACTAAGGACAGATGCTTCATAAGAAGTCAGAAATTGATGATTACTAACTTTTCCAAGGAGCAAAGTTAGCTATTGCAACGAGTCCTCACAGCACTGTCTTGATTAAGCCATAAAATGTCATATTCCTATCAGGAGAATAAGTATTTAGCGCTCACTGCTTTAATTATTTGATCAACTCTTCGTCTTGAGCACTTGTTCTGCTTTTGTACCTCCTCTGGGTGGAATGTATTCCGGCCGTGCCAGTGGCCCTCAACATTTCAAACTTCGGCAATGCACATTCCCTCCTCCTATTGACTGTTTGTCTTCAGGAAAGACTCGGGGAATCACAAGTGGTTCCATACTTTTCCAAAACCTTTGATCATGAATTGATTCATTTTTAACACTATCTCTAGCAGATATTGTATTCCTTTCATCTGGATATCGTAAGCTACCATCTTAGAAATGGGCAAAGAATTTCAAAGTAAAGTATTTCTAAAAATATCAATCGAAAAATAACTTTGCCTATGAATAATATTATTTTAAATTGCTATAATTTTGTCTCTTAGTAATGGCTACCAATTTCTAAGGTGTTGAATTTGAAGAATAGGCTGTGCCAAAGAACCGAACATTCCCTTTTTCGTCATGCCAAATCTCTACGACAGGTTGAATTCAAAAAATAAAGTGGTATGTTCCTTGAAATGGGAAAGGTAAAGCAATTGTCACCTTAATTAGTACTTAAAAAATGCAAGAAAATGCAAAAATTGCCTGTAAATTCACCCTAATTATGTGTAATTTGTCAGAAATCACAGGTAGACGAATGAAATGTTTTTTTTTTAAATCAAAACAGAGCATCGAAGGTGATCACTGCAGTTATATTTGTGCAGATGGCAAAAGAAAGCGCTATTTACATTCATTTCAGAAAGAACTTCATGGCCTAGAAACGTGGTTACCGACTTATACAGATCCTCACAAATATGTTCAAATTTCCGCACAAAGTTTAAGCACATTGGTGAGTTGCATCTCCCTCCATTATGAATCCAGAACTCTAGGCCTGGAGTCTGCTAGGGGAGACTAAACTCACCATTTATTCCTTTCTTTACGCCAAAGAATCGGAAGTGATCACTAGGGGAAGCAGACTGGTTGTGATTCGTGCACATCCTCCTACCTACCTGCATCGGATTAATTGCGCTGATGATAAGAGCCCGCGGCGGGTGAGTGGAAAAGTAGCGGCAAAGGGGAGGAGGACTTGATTGGAAGGACGCTCTTCGAATGTCGCCGCGATTGGAGGCTGGATAAGCTACGCCAACTGGCGCCAAACCATTTCGACTCCGAATCTCCTTGTTACTACTGCCGCATCTATTTACTCATTTATTCGTTTCATTAGCCTCTAACAAATGAATACCAAGAGTTTTCAGCAGACAGCTTTAGTCGACCACTCTCTTTTCTGAAACCTTTCGACCTACTATGATCTAAGTAGTGGTTAGATCTCGGGAAATAGTGGATGCCTTAGAGTTGGGTTTCAAACAGTGAGTTTCTTTTGATTTGGAGCATTATTTTGAAAAATTATTAGTATAAGTATTAAAATATTAATATTTTTATAGACCACGGAAATAATGCCTCCTAGCTGCTGATAAGCAGAGCGCCATTGCTGGATTGGGAAGGGAGGGGGGTTGGAAAGAGGATAATTTCATTTCGAATGCCGCCGCTCTATGATCGGAGTTGGGATAAGCAACGGTCACTGGCGCCATGGGGTAGGCTCTGGCACCCCCCTTCCTCCCTCTTCTCCCGTTATCCATTCGCTTCAGCGACCGCCTCCAGCGCCGACGTTTTATCTGCCCGTCGAGACTCGATCTTTGCACGCGTGCGTCCGCATGTGTGCGTAGGTGCGTGCGCGTGCAGACGCAGCAGCCAATGGGGCTCAAGTGTGGGGTTGGCTGATGCGGCGTTATCATCGCAATGGCGCCATTCGACTGCCGAAGAAGAGAACCTCGTCGCCACCTTTCCTTCTGTTCACCAAAGTGAGGTAGGGAGATGGGTAGGAAGGGGGAGGGCGAGGGAGAGAGTGAGGTAGTCATCAAGGGCACTAAACGAATGCCAGATCAAATTAAGCCTGACACACACGGAGGATGAATCCCTCTCTCTCGCTCTCTCTCCCTTCTGATATGTGCGCACAGGAGGGCTCCTGAGGGCTCCAACCTGGACGATTTTATCTCGACCAGCTTGGAGTCTGCATTGAGAAAAAATAAATGACTCGAATTTGAGAAGGACTTACGTGATTCTAGGAGGTTATGCACTTCCCAACAGTCAGAGATCGTCCTAGTTTTAGCTTGGATAGCCTGCAGCTAAGGTAATGAAGGCATAATTAAGCCAAAAAACAGGCAGAATATAGGGTGCAAATGTGTCACTATGTGTTAGGACGGCAAAGTGTTTCAAAATCGTAGAAGTCTAAGTTTTACACTTTGAATGGAAGCACTCTTTGCTTCAAAAATTTGCTTTTCCATGCAGAAAATCTTTAATCTGATCCCGCTTAACTTTTGCTTGACACGAAAACATATGCTGCATATATGCAGAAAGATATACCTTACTGAACTACTAATGAAATTCAAGAGGTTAGAACATAATCATAATAGGAAATAAATAAATGACACGGATTAGTCGATTAACTTCCAAAAATCACATAAACGAGCTCACTGATACTATCTGAAGGCGGCGATGATGACTTTTGGATGTCTTCTGACACTCAGGTGACGGGTCGATCCTCTGGGCTTTCCATTTTCTCCAAAATGCCTCTGTTGCGCAAAGCCACAATTTCTCCTTTGGTGTAAGCGAACAAAATCTCAAGACTTTCAAGTCAATAAACGAAACCTAAAATAATTGAACCTTTGATGTTGTATCCTCTAATTCTGATCATCAGGGACCTTCAGTGAATGGATGATAGTCGTGAACTTCGATGCATAGAATGGTCGGCAAGTTTGATTTACTATGCTCAAATGCAACAGCCCAGGTCCAAATCACTAGTCACTTTGATCTTGGATATTTAAGCCCATCTAATGCTGACACACTCACCATTGGAGCCTCGGAAGAACATCGGCTGCCTCGTCCCGGGCATTTCACTGTTATAACACACGAACAGACCGACCAATTTTGTCCTAACTCAAAGCGAGAGATGCTCTCATTCCTAGTGATAAGCACTCAACATCCATATTTTGTTTCAAACTTAGTCAATGTGCTTGTAATATACAAAAAAACCGATAAAGTAAACGTGTCACACATGTGTGACGTTAGTAAGGATTGTATTTATAAATTGTGATGTGAAAAATCTTGGTTGTAAAAATATAGCAGGTCAACTTCCACCTCTCCTAACAACCATATCCTCCAACGCTCATCGATAATAAAATAAGTATGCTGGAGTATGCTAGCCTCTTTGAGTACCTGACGTCCAGCTTAGTCATCTTCCCCGTAAGGCTAATTAAGGGAAGCATCTGTTACAATTTAGATGACTTTTAGATACCGTAATTACATTCTGATGTTATCCGTTTTTATTTTATAACGAGAGAGAGAGAGAGAGAGAGAGGGATAGCGATGGGATATTTGAAACACTGCGCTTCGAGTGTGGTCCGCCCAGCGGTAGATTTTTAAATGGGACACTTGAGGAGGTATAACCCTCCTCCCTTACGTTCTGTTTGAAAACAACCATTGTAATAGTTTGTAAGGAACTATTCTCATAAACTTGCAGTTCGAATTAATGGTAAATAGAAAGCCTCCGATAAATTATTACTGTTAAAGTCGGTTATATCTTCAGAAGTTCAGCGTGAACGACTTTAAAAGTAATCCCAACATTTAAAGCATTCTGTTTTTTTAACATGTAATAAATTTATATGGTGAGGCAAACAGTAGGAAGCTGGAGACGAAAGAGGCATTGAGAGGGATAACAATTCACTTTAAATAGCACGTTTGCCACTATCTTCAGTGTAGAAGTGAAAAAGCAGAATGTCTGAACAGAGACGATTACTCTTTTTTCCCAAGAGCCTGGCAGTGGACATGTTAAAGGGCCTAGCAAACCTTTAAGCCGAAATGGAGTATTTATTGATAATTGACATCTTGGAATTGAATATGTATTGCCAAAGAAGCCGGCGAAAGCATTCTAAATTTGATAATTACATTAGCATTGCATTAGCATTCTCGGCTTTCCGGTCACATTGATTTGACCCTATCAGTTGGCATAACAAGGCTCCAGCAATGCAGAGCAAAAGGGTGAGAAATCTGTCTGTTTAGTTGATTAATTTGTTGCAATTTCAAAATTCTCCACAACGCCACCCACTTTTTCCTACTAACAAGGTCAGGACCAAAGAGGACGGAAATGCGTGTGTGTGTGTGTGTGTGGACGAGATGGCAAGATTGTGCACCAAGACAATGGGAAACAATGCCCGGATAGAGAGGAGGGGCGGAGGGAAACGCGAGAGATCTTAAGTGCGCGATAAAACCTTGCCATTGTTGGGGTTGCCATGGTTGAGCTGTAGTCTGAAACAGGGCAATGGTGTTGTTGCTCTTTTTGTAGGTTTTGCCTTGTCATTAGCGAGGGCATCTAATTTTACTTCCACCTCCATCTAGGCTTGGTCCATCAGGACAAGGTGTGGTCATTTTCAGATGACTTATTTCTTCTTTGAACGTTTTACTATCAAATAAATCTGTAATACAAACTAAGACAACCTTAAAAAAATCGGGAATATTGCATGAAGCAGGGTCCAAAGCCAAAGCTGGCATGTAAGATGTTTCCAGAAGTCACCAAATGACTTCACTGCATAGCACGCTAGGAGAATTAGTTGCTGCTCAAGTTAAAATCAGTTGAGAGACGGCAACACTGATGGAATTAAAGAGCTTTGGGTTTTAATTCATTATGTCACTTTTTTGGAAGATGGATCATGATAACCAGCTATTACACGCGACGTCCGCTCCTTAAGGAACCTGCTAATTGGCGCCCCAATGCGGGCAATCAGCAAACAATAATAACGGGATTCAGGTTAAAATTAAACAATTCATCTTTGCTATAATTCCACCATTAAGGACTGATACTGAACTCATGTTCATGCATGACCTAATTGGGCCTATTTGATTGGCTTTACACCATATGTAATAAGTCGGAGCGATCAGAAGTAAAAATAAAGAAAAATAAGAAGACGTAAAGGTAGTGGCTTATCATCCCTAACCTTAGTGATTGAACTATAATGACAGAAGCGAGGTGAAAGAGGTGGAAAATTTAATTTGGGATGTAGAAGAGGGAGAGGTCACATGGGGAGGATATTGAAGGCGAAAGAGGAGGAATGGAAAACTTTCCGGTTAAATGCGCAGATTGATATGATCCAGCTTTTCTGCTCACGGGCGAGAGAGAGAGAGAGAGAGAGAAAGAGAAAGCCTGGGAGGCCGAGGTTGAAGAGGAGGAGGAGGAGGAGGAGAAAGGGAGAAGAGTTGCGTTGCTGATCCCAGCTGATCGACAAGTCTGTCAAAAGGAAGGATAGAGGGGAAAACGAGGCGAGTGAGGAGTTGGTTGGTGGGTAGATGGACGGGTGGGTGGGTTAAACGCAAAAAAAACAGCCAGAGCGCGAGATACAGGCTGAACGATAAGGAAGAACACACACACACATACGGGCAGCCTGAGGGAGGCAAAGAGAAGGACCATGATGCATGGGGGCGGTGAGGGGTGAGAGATGGACAGGCCGTGATAGGAACTACGACAACGTCTAGTATGTTCGCAATAAAGACCTCTGAGCGAGAAAGAGAAATAGATGGGGAGAAAGGGGCAGAACAGACTGACAGCATCGCTTATCGTGTTCTGTTATCTCTTTTCCTATACTTTCCTTGTGTTTGTGCGTATACGCATACGAATACAAGCGTGCACGCTTTGACTTTCCCGATTTATTCTTCTGCTTTTGCTACAGTAGTCGTCACCCTTAGTGAACACAGCATTTGCCTTTTTACCTTTAAAGTGCCGAAATTTATTGGGGTTCAAAAGCTATGTAAGAACATTATCCCTTCCCATCCACTGTTAGAACTGTAAATAAGATGGTTATCAGAATCATGCCACCTAAGAAGGGCATTAATAAACAGCAAAGTTGCGCCAAGATGTCCAAATATCTGAACATAACATCATGCGCATAACTAGTACCCAATCTAATGTTAATCAGAACACTTCAAACACTATTGCGAAATGTTCAAAGGCTAATGAGTGGAGAAAATTTGGAAAAAACGAGCATAAGCAACAAATAATAATAAAAGGTGGTCCAATGATGTAGACCCTTGATTACAAGTCATTTGGAGATTTCAATCATAGACGCTGGGACTCAAATATGCTGCGTTAGCAGTGGCGTTCGACTGCAAAGTCCTGAATCATTCCTGTCGCTACTGTAATTGTAAGGCCTTGTTTTTCTGACTGCCGGTTGCGGTTCGGTCACTTAGGTGGTCTCCGGGCCATGCAAACAGCCCCTTCCCTTTGTTTTCGGAATAGATTATTTTGCCTTAGCGTCATGTCCTCTTTTGCCTTCAACAAAGTCTCGGGACGCTACAGTGAGCGTACCACTACGACCAGACATTTATGCTAACGAAAAGCACTAACCAAATATGTACAACCCAGACTTTGAAACTAACTACATATATCGATGAATGGCCTAAAATTTTTTTACAAAAGAAATGAAGCTATGTAACACTATAATTGCCTTTTTTGACGCTCCAGTATTAACTCCGCGTGGCCCGGTCTTAGGGACATGCCAGCAACACCCAGGTCATGCTGAGTAGACAATACGCATTCCACCACAGTATTGTGTCATCTTTCGCCTTTAGAGAAAGAACACAACCCAGTGAGTAAATATTACTCAAACTCGCAATCAGGTCTCGGAATCAACATTGAGCAATTAAGAGAAACAAACAAAAACGTAGTATTACAAGTTTATTTATTCAAGCAAATCATTAATTTTTGGCCATAAAAGGTTATTAAAATTTTAAAACAAGCCAAACTGCTATTTGAAAGTCAGCGAATTAAATTAGGAATTAGGAAAAAAATTATCGTGACATTGCGGTGGTGTTTAAGTCGGCCCTTCACGACGCGGCCGGTATGGTTGCAGTTGTAAAAGATTATCGCTTGAGCGCATGTCTGCACAGTACTCACCGGGCGAAGCTACTCTTGCAGCAGAAGCCGAGGATTATTACACTCATTCACAGTTTGGTTCGTGCTTTAGCCACATGAAGAAGCTGCATTCAATGAGGCCTACTGATCCCAAGGTTCTTTCATACGATATTTCACTTTTGTGACAGCATTTCCCGACAATTTGAATAACCCGCGCCATTACCGAATTTTAGGTTTTAGCAAACAAGGCGTTAATAGAATTTATCTACCAGAACAAATTGACCCGTTCAGATGAATACCTATCACAACTTCAAAGGGCCACCATCCTTGCTGGTTCGCCCGTTCTAATGGCCGGTCACTCGGACGTCCACACTGCTTTGAGACCTGTTGGTCCTACGGCAGAACCATCTGTCATCTCTATGCATTACAATTATGCTCTCGTTCTATTCCACCAAAGGCAGTATGTGTGGTCAGAACGCATGCTTGCCGGTCTACTCGGCATAATTACGACGAACGCCCCGCCCGCTTCCATCGAATTCCCCCTGGGTGCGGGAGCGCTGCTTTCTCAGAGGTGTTTTCTTCTTTGGATGGACCTGTGTCTTTGCCTTCAAAGACCACAAAGGGTCTTCGATTTTACGTGTGAGCTAATCCTTCTGCTTTGAATCATACGATTGTTATACTTTGCTCTCGTACAATTCTGTGAGAATGTGTGTATGCCTAGATAGCAGAGATCTTGTCTCAAATTACTACACTTTCGTTCAGCGTATTGGCTGCAACAGCTGAATTCGAGCGATGGAAGTGCTAGAAAGCCAGTGGAGATGAAAGTGATAGAAATGCTCCGAGAGATTGCTCGTCCTCTGCACGTTTTTCGCCTTCGGGCCTGCTTACTGACTGGGCGGATCAAAATTGCTCAAGAAGAGGCCAGTCAGCTCTCCCAGTCAAGTGATAACCCTGATGACAAAAGTTGGGACACTTCTAAGAGTCTTGTGTATGCATATGCTCAGCTCTCGTATTTGGAGGTGCGTAGATCTTTTCAAATACTTTGAAGATTGATGCATGAATTTGCGATTTGATGCTTCATTCTTGCTCTTGAAGAGAGTTTCATGCTTTTTTGGTGGGTATCCGTTAATGGTTTCTTCTCATTTAGATTCTCTTTGTTAGACTATTGGTAGTGCTTGAGTAACCTCTGAAGACGTTATAAAGAACACGGATTCTGCAATATCTTTGGCATACCCATGCCAAAAGAAGGGACATTTATTGCATGGGTGGCGTGGGCAGAACTCCATGTCCGCATTGCATAAACTGATACGCGACTGACTACAAAGACTCATTTGTTAGCTGTCTCAAACAAAGGTCACTGTAGTTGTGGTGAATGGAATCAGCTCTCAAACTAAATTTCCTATTTTACCGATAGCATGCAAATTTTGCTTTTGTGAGCAGGATTTAGCGGTTCTATTATCTTTTAAATCCCTTTTAAGTGCTGGGTAAGTTTTAAACGGTGAAATAGTGTTAGCCCGACATATTTGTCAGGTTGCCATACGTCGTCTCGAAAATTGCTTTTAGCTGAACCTCTTATAACACTGCAGCTCTTATCATGTCCTTTTAATTAAACAGAAACTCAAATAGGCTTGTACTGGCTCATCACTTTCAGCGGTTCCAAAAATTAGTTTCAATTGTCGGAAATGTACTTCATCAGGGTCATTTACTTTAAAAAGTCTTCCGTTAAGCAACATCTGCCAAATTTGCCTCAACAGCAAAACGCTTCGTATTCGTGGTCGGTCAGCAATTTAGTCGTTCTGAAGCTATTAAACACTGTAAGATAAATTCCTGAGCCCTTTTCCCGCAAATGTTTGGAAGTAACTCGGTGGTAAGGGACTAGTGTTGTAAAATGGAACCCTTCGAAAGGAAGGTTTTGTCTCTCTTCTATTAATCGCGCATCCAGTTTATATTTTCACCAGTTGGATTATGCCATTCGCCTAAAGGGGTTGAGATATTAACAGTTTCTTGGCCTACCAAGCTATTGCAGTTTGTAAATTCTCTTCTGTCAGGTAAGTTGGCCGGAAAGCTTAATCGGGATTTGCTGTTGTTGCATTTTTGAAAACTTTAACAAAACGCCCTTCGTTGGCATTATTACAGCACGTTTGTCATTTCACTGAAACATTCTGATGTGAATTATTAGAGCATCATATTATGGCATTTTTTTAGTTGAGTGAACAAATTTACTAGGAACTGTACAAAATGTATCTTTGAGGTGTGATACATGTCCTTTTCTCCTAAAAGGCGGAATCTAGTCGCAGTTATTTATCCCGCTTGTAGCAAGATCACATCAAAACCGTCAAGCGTCTAAACGCACTCCTTCCTCCCATATCCGCCTCACCACCCATCTCTGATGAACGAGAGGTCCCTCTGGTGTGGAACAACCTCTCCCTCACCTACTTCCGCGCCGGCTACCTCGGCCTGGCTATGCTGGAGGCGCGTGCTGCTCTCCGACACACCAAAAGCGTGGCAGATGAAGCGACTGCAGCGGCTACCGAAGTCGGGCAATTGGTCAACTGCACGCCTCTGCATCAGTTGAGTGCGAGTCGGCACTACGAGTTGCTCTACAACACGGGTGTCCAACTCCTTCTTGGACAGAAACACCCTGAGACTGCATTCAGTGCTCTCCTTAGTGTAGTCAAAGCGTATCCACGCAATCCGCGTCTGTGGCTTCGGCTTGCCGAGTGCTGTGTCAAGGTGCACAGGTAGGTTCTTGCTGTGTATTTGGGCAAAAAAATTGCTTAAAATGGTTTGTTTGAATGTACAACACTTACTGAAACATACCACAAAAGTATTTGTGTTAGGGTTAAAGGCTTTCGAAATGGTCGAAGGTAGCGTTGTCGCTGATTTCTTTTCACTGTTTTATGCAAATGTTTGTGAATTACGTCAGTAGCATCCATACCGTTTTCATTTTATGTCTGCATAGTTTCTTCCATGTGTTACAGGGAAGTCTTTCCAACTATGATCGGATAAGTATATTTAAAGGTGTTTTTTGTAAAAAACCTTTGAATGTCATCAGCTAAATCAGAAGAGATCCGAATTAAACATAGCTGTTTGACGCTCTTATAGAGGAGAGACTCAAGTGGATCTTGATTTGACAGCATGAATGTCGTTGTAAGGCGTATAAAATTCAGCTAAAATTTAGGAGTGGCTGTTTGTGATTTCACTTTTGTTGATTTATGAGATTTCGTACACTGCAAGTTCCTTCATCTCTCATCTTTATTTCCATTGTTCTCTTTGTCTAGGCTTTTGGTAGTGAAATATCCGTGTATCCAAACAAAAGTGAAGTACGGCCATAGATGCCATACTCCAAAATTCAACACTTAGCTTTTTATTTTGCTATTTATTGCAATCCCCTCTTTCTCGCTCAACATATCCACGAAGAGGAAGGTTTCTGATTATTCCTCTTGATGCATAAACTTCATATACGCCTTGATTGATGCCGTCTGAATCTGGTAACTAGACCACTATGGTTTCCTCCAAGTCTCAGGGATGTACCACAGAAGCGGTTTGCGATTCTTTTTGTAGGTTAGCAATAAGGCAATGTAATAAAGTCGAGAAGTCATTTTTGTAGCTGGAAATTTTGTTAAATATTTTCAATGCTTCCATCATAATCATTCATACTAGTTTCGAGCACACCTGCTCTTCTTTTTTGCAGCCTGCAAAAGTTGCACGATGGGTCTCAAAGTAGTGAGGCAACGTCGAATTACTTGCAGGCAAATAAATTGATGTTGTCAGTTCGGATCCCTCCTTTTTTTGTGTGCTCGCTGGTGCTTAAGCGATGCTATTGTCCGCTGACACAGTTTGTTTGCTGGTATCAGACGAACTTGGGAACTATTTTAACCAAAATAATCTATGTCCGTCTATCTCCCCTATCGACTGCTTGAGTGGGGGATCCCTTTCTGGAAGGTCTGAGCCCCAACAGTGGACTGTAGTGAAGCAGAAGTACTGCGGAGATAGGTTGCGACAGTGCTTAGGTAAACCCAGTATGAAGTCAATTTTTTGTCTTTAGCTAGCACACCTCATCGACACGTTAAATAGTGAGTAAATTCTCCTGAAAGGTGAGTGAAAGTGGAGTGCTTGAACAAAGCTTGAAAGCCATATGTACCTAACAAGTTTCTGGTTTGATGGGATCCGGTGGTAGGATTGTGGTGGGCTAATGCATATCGCAATAGACTGGAAGGAACTATAGGGGCTGAAACTGATTTGGGCGTAGGATGGTGACCCTCAATTTAGCATTCATTCAGCTAGCACTGCTAAGATCTTGAGTTTTGGACTAAAATTTTCTTCATAGCTATTTTTTTTGCGGCTGAAAGCGGTGCATTTCGAGTGCCTTCTCCGTCTTATAGACCCGATAACCTCATCGAATGGACCGCGGAGTGTCGAGCATCTTGTCTGCAACGCGTGGTGGGCGAAGGAGCATCTCGAAAACTAGTTCTTGGGACTGATGAGGAGCCCGTGAGTTTTTTCCCTCTTTGTTTCCTTTTTGAGAAAGTTCAGCTACTCTCTGGTGCTAACATTCCTAATCTTGTTGCCAATTTTCTCCATTCAGCTTGAATTTGTATTACGAATGACTTTCAAGGTATCTTTGACTGTTCTAAGGACAACTCTTAGAAGCAATATTGAGCTTATTACTCTTTTATGAAATGTAGCAAAAATTCCACATGGTTTCATCGTCACAATTTACTTGAATCACCTTCACTTCCACCTTTGTGTTGGTACGCCTTTCTCCTCTTGGAAACAATATTTATCCCAAAGATGTTATCCTCTGGAGTGGTGGGATGAGAAGCTTACATATAAAGTGTTGTTTTTGAAACAACGAAAGTATTGTAGCCAGACTCAAAGGCTATATTAAGTGCAAACATTTGATTTCAGTGTTATTCTTAAAATGCCAAAACGTTTCACCAAAATGTATTTTCCTCTTCATTTAAAAAATCTGTTTAATATCGTGTAAATACCCCTCCTAGCTGCGAATTTCCGGCTAGGCATGCCGTTCACCATGCAAAAACGGCGTACTCTCCATCGAATAAGTTCGTCTTAATCTTTTAATCCATTCTCAAAATAGGTTAACAGTACTTATCAGATATAGTAGCAATGTAGTGAAACCATCTCTTGGGTTTTATTGTTATCTCTTTCATCTGTTGCTGTCAGTCTTGTGAAGTTAGGTCGACTCGTCCTCCCGATCACACTCTCTTTCAAAGCAAGTAAATTAATCCAGTTTTGCATAAGAAGCTCTGCTTTTGCAAGCAAGAACTGGAACCCCCACCTGTGAGTGGCTTCAAGGAATCGCAATTTCTCATCTGGCTTTCCTATTGCCTCTATTATTCTACTTATTGTGCTTCTTCAATCATCTATTTGATTGGAGACCATCCTTCACACTCGCATTCTTTGAAAAAAATCTTGGTATGAGTTTTAATGGACTTTCGGTCATCAAAGTCACACAACCTCTTTATAGCGTAAATAACCTTAATTCCTAAGGCTTCACGTGCCAAATACGCCCCTTTAACACTTTTGTTTTAATAGCAGGAAACATACTCATTCGATGAATTGTACCTTCATTTGTGTATTTTGGGTTTTGATACGATGACGTGATTAGTTTTTTTTTTCCGTTTACGCGACTTCTCAGAAATTAAAGTCGCTTGCCAGATAAAGTTATGCCCGTACTAAAAATGAATCCTTTTGGTTTAGAATGAGAAACTTCAGAGTTTCCATTGGTGTTTCTATGGCTCTGCATTCCTACCAACGTTGTTACCCGTATCCTGCCATATTCAGCACTTCTTGAATATATTTGACTTCAAAATAGCCCCTATATTTCTAATGACCTTACTACTAGAGTTCCTAGAATGCTTTTACAGGCTATCCCCCTGTCACATTGTATGTTTTCTAATTCAATTCTCACATTATAACTGTCACTTATAGCCCTTGTAATGAATGCTAAAACTGATTTGTGTCGTATGCCGGAATGGTGAGAATAACGCAATTCGTCGTTTAATTAGGGTGGGTTGCGATGAATTACCTCCGTTCTTTAATGGTACAATACTACCTATCAGCCGTCGTGTAGATACACATTATCCACTTATTATTTGCATTTCCGTCAGCTGAAATCATCGTCAAATGGGTCAACATCGACTTCAGAGGCGAATCTCAGTCTGGAATTTGCTGCACAGTGCCTTCGCAACGCTGCTTTCCTACTCCCCCGACCGCCGATAGATTTGAACGCCTCTACTGGTCCTCCCGACCAACTACCCGTTGATCGACTGCGCTCTGCTCTCCTCAAGTGGGCTACTGAGCAGGTAAGGCCCACTTGCCTCTGCTTTTTAGCTTAATTGGGAGGCAGGAAGGTCAATACGTCAGGACTTTTAATTTGAACCTAAAGTTTGCTATCTTCCGTTAATGAGAGGTGATTAGATTAGAAACAGACAGGTTCTCTTCCCTTCTCACCGTAATTTCGCTCACTTGTGCTAGGAGATTTAGTGGTTCCTTGCTTGAACTGTTGTTAGCAGATTTCTTAACTTTTGGGCGTAAGGACTTTTCCCTCCCCATTTCCCCCTCTTTTATCTTCTGTCGTTTTGAGCCTCCTAATATTGCACCTGTAAGCTGAGGGGTTCACTGGATTAAGGGATTCGGATTCAGCCTAAAAAGTCAGCTCCTTTCTTTAATCCTTCCACCGGTTTGTCCACTGTTTCAGGTGGTCATCAAATGTGGAACAGGTGCATCCTTTTCTTCGCACTCCCTCAATTTTTCATGAGGCGAGTATTTCATATAGGTTCAAAAGTGATTGCCCATATTTCTCTTTCTCCTAATAAGTATTCTGTTTATAAGACTATCAAATTTGAAATGGTGGGTATCAACATTGGGTATTGTCATCGAGGTAAATGCGGCTTTTACCATTCCACCGGGTGAATATAGAGGATTTTTTGTGCTGGCAGCGTGCGCCCGCCTTCTAACGGTGTAGCTCTGTAACGGCCTGAGGGGAAAAAGGTCTATTCACCAGTTTATCTTTCTCGTTTCAGGCAATCCTAGTGCCACCATCCAGTCAACCATTGAGCGGCATGACGTTGCTGCAAGTGATCTCTGCAGTTCTCTTGACCAGTGCTTATGTTGCGCTTTGTCTGGAGGATCCCGTAGAGGCTATCTACTATGCTGAACAGCTCCTCTCTGTTGGGCCTTCGACCCCACGACCCGCCGCCGGCACCACAGACAACGCCTTCGTCTGGATCGGCCTCGTCGCTCCGCCCGCACACCGCTACCTTGCAAAGATGTACCTTGCGGAGGCGCGAATGGCCATAGATGAGTGAGTCGCTAGGATGATTCTGGGGACCGTGTTTTATGGATAGGTACACTTCATATTCTGCCTCCTTCCTCCAGAGTCACAGAGGCCAGCATGAGCCTACTCTCCAAGGACTGTGTCACTTCAGTGGAGCGTGCTCCCGCTCCCCCTGTACATGCTCTACGCTCTTATGCTTTCCTCCAACGGGAATGCGCCTGCCTCTCGCCTGCCTTTCTTCTACCTCAGACGCACTCGCTTTGCGGTCTCCGTACCGATGCCGCGGCTAACACTACCACGAACGCAGGAGTGAAGAACTCCAACAGCGACCTGCAGCGTCTCATCCAACTACACAAGGAACAATGCGAAGTTGAGCCTATCCTCTGTCAGTCTATCAATCCCAAGAGCCCAGATTTTCCTTTTTTTGTGGATCAAGCTACTGGAGTGCTGTTGTACAACATGGCGGTGTGTTTTGCGGTGCGGGGAGACCTCTCGAGATCGCGGCATCTACTGGAAAATGCTGCGCCATCCCTCCTAGTTAACTTTCTCGACCCCAGCTCTCGCGCGCCGGTTCGTCATGGAAGCGAGGAACATCAGCGTCTGCTCTACCCAACAGAGGCAACAATGAGTGGTATATCGCGTCTGCTAAACACGCATCACCTGCCTAGACAGTTTCTCCTGCTGTGGCTATACCTGGAAATGCGGGAGGATAGGGCCTCGTCAGCGGTGCACTTCTTAAGGGCACATGTAGGTGACGTTGCGTTTGACAGCCACCTCTCTGATATTTCGACGAGAGAACTGAGTTTTGGTGAGGGGATAGCGGGCGGAGATAGTATTTCAACCGTGATACTTGATGGCGGTAATGGTGTGGAACGTTCGGAGGCATCCACGGTGTCGTTGACGCGTCATTTGTCGATGGTGACGCCGTTGAGGTCTGCCTCGTCCTCTCGTCCGATGCCTTTGCAGATTCAAGATCCACCACCACCATCATCTTCCAAGTCTGCAGCGGCTCCATGCTGGACCGATGCAGATTGGCCGCCGCTGCAGGAGTGGTAGTGGTAACTCTTCTTTCACATCGTTTGTTACTGAACATTATTTTTTAATTTCATCACGTTCAAAGAGACTGTCTTCCTTTAAGGTGGAGCTAGGGAGATATGGGGAACATTTACCTGGTATCTGATGATGTGTATCTTTGTACGTTTGGTTGTGGAAACGGCGAGTTATTTTACGGGTAATCATGTGAAAGCAGTTGAAAATTTCTTGTTAAAACTGCAGATGCTGATAGGACCATGCTTCCTTTTCAAATGTTCTTCCTTTAAGGTGGTTTCGTTTTCAGTGCGATTTTTTGCGGGCATTGAGGCGGCTCCTTTGATAATGCGGTAACGACTTGAGCCTTTGAAGGGTAGTAGGGCGCTGGTTTGTTTTACAGTCAATTGAGGCCGGTCATCATCAAGCTGGCCGTCAGGCTAACTAGCATGCCTATGAACACTGTGACACCGAGTTTAATGGTGTGGAGTTCGAGTTGCCAGTTCAGAAGAAAGCATAAAGTGCGAGAACCGTGGGTGGGTGGCATCAAAGACTGGGTCCGTGTACTGCTGATCAGTAAACCACGTTAGTATCTGTCGGCAAGTTTTCAAGAACCTTGCTTAATGATATCTTTAGTTTATGAAACGGGGCGTCCGCGGGAGCCAAAACGTACATTCCAGAGAATTAAGTATCAGTTCAACTAAGAGAATAGACGTTACTAGAGACTATAAAGAGTCGCAGGAAGCGAGCTTGGCATGGATTTTTGCGCGCTCTGGAAACATCGCTCACTTAAGTTATCAGGGAAAAGGCAAATTTGCCGTTTCTATACAGGTCACACGACAATCCTTAGCAAACTGAGGAAGGAATGAGGGGTTGTGCCTGCGTACTTAAAATTAGAGTTAGAACAAAACATGAACTTATTCATACCATGCTTGAGGACTAAGCGCGTCCATGGTTATACATGGAATTCGCAGTGATACCCTGAAAACAACTAAATAAGAACAATCTTCAGCATAGGTAGCACTTAGGATAAGGAGAAAAATTCAATTGCCTGCAATTCTTCAAATGTGACACTGATTTATGTGAAAACTGAATTACATGCGTATTTTGTTTATACGACTCACTCTTTCAGCGCCGGTATTAGATTTTCGTCGCTTGCGGTTCGCGGTGGGGCAAGTTTGTGATTAATCGGATTGGTTACTATTGGTGCTCCGATAGGAATTACTTTAATTTTTTCTTTGCACTTAAGAATATGCCGTTCGAATGTGCTTACAGTGATTTGCTGCATTTGTCCTCTCGACGTTTCCGTTTTAACACCTAAAACCGGAACTGTATCGTGATTCCCATGACCCTCTCCTAAATCGCCATTGAAAGTACATATTCCTCTATTCACTTGTTTAGTGTAGACTATAACGGTCTCATTAGCACCCATTCAACATTCTGAGCTTCTCTATTTCTTAAGCTATTTGCTTCCACAATTGTAGTGAACATTCATTGCACTACACTTACACTTTACGCTTCCCCTCTGGATTTTAAGCCACCTTTTTGCTCTAACTTCACCACTTTTAGCTCAGCTCGTTGAGGAAAAATGTCTCTGGCAGATGAACTACTCGCCGACTTGGACGACGCTGGGGTCGCTGAAGATGAAGAGGATCCATTCACTTCTGCAAAGTTGGAATTAATAGATGCTAGTGTTGTTGAAAACGGTGATATTGAAATGACTGACGCTTCCACAGCGAACGGTGTGCTTGTGCCGGAGAACCTAGTGGGTCCACTGAAACCTACACATCTCTTTCATTCTCCCATGGTCAGTGCACCCATATCAGCCTTCGCTAAACTGAGAAACAGTGAAAAGGTAGGTCCGTGTGGGCTCTTGCCTATCCCATTCCTTGTCCTTAAGCTCACTAGTGTTATGAGTCAAATCGACAAATTTTCGAGACAGGAGAAGAGGACAAAGATTGTTGGTCCTGTTGAGGCCGATCCTGAGTACAGCTGCATTGTTGAATCGAATAATCTTGTTGTTGAAATAGACAATGAAATAGGTAGGTGCTCCTCTAAGGCTTTAGTGACGATATGCTTTTAGATATTATCCACAAGTACGCGCGGGATATTTATCAGCATCGTTTTCCGGAACTGGAGTCTTTGGTTCCACAGCCCATGGACTACCTGAAAGTGATATTGGTGAGTTGATCCTCCTCCTTTTTTAGTTTTAGTAAATCTCGTTAAAACTCAATCCTTAAGGGCTTCAGTGGGTTTTCTTTAGTAGGTTGTTTAATTTCTTTGTCACTTTTGGTTAATCTAGGTTATCCTCTGTGTAAATACTTTGGTCACCGTTTGCTTTGGATCCGGCGCTTTTATCAAGCTCCATAACTTGTACTTCCCCGTTGTCTGAACTATGTAATCTTTTGCTATGACTAGTCTTGGTGTGTGGACAAATCAGTGGTGAAATATAGAAAACTTTGTTTTTAAAATTATAACGAGGGGTGTTCTGTCACCGGGAAACTAGTATCCCAACTCATTTTGCATTTATTCTCAGTAGCTTATGCATTAATACTGTCTAGACGAACGGCTCGTAAGTCCGCAGGATTAAATGAATTCATGTAAATAGTGGCGATGAATGCTTTATCCACTGTAGGCTCTCGACAACGACATATTGGAGCGTTCGAAGAATACCAACCTCCTGGCCTCCTTTCTCACCCCCGCCACAATCATGGTTGTCACGGTGACGGCGTCGACTACGCAGGGCGTGCAACTTGATCCAGCAGCACTGAATCGAGCGAAGGACGCTTGCGTGATGGCGATTGAACTTTTCGAGATGCGCAAGACTATTATGGACTATGTGGAGTCTCGTATGTCCTTCATCTCGCCCAATGTAAGCATCCTTGTGGGTGCATCTACCGCCGCAAAGCTGATGGGTGAGTAGGCTCTTTTATCTCCGCCTTCCACAATGACTGGACGGTCACAGGTGAAGCAGATTTCGATAGCTTGGTTTCGCGAAAATACCTTAACCATGTTTTTTTTAAAGTTTGTGCATGAAGTTTTGCAGATCTTTGTGTGCTGGGATGGTCATGCTCATGTTTGGACCCCATTTCTACGGCGTATCTCCACCGTTGATAAGTTTGTATTGGTAGTCTCCCAAGCATCAAGTGTGCTTGTACTGATTAGAGCGGGTGCTTTTTGTGAAGGAGCCGCTTGACTCGGTTTTCTGATTTCTCCCATTTCTGATTGAGTGCGATTTTTGATCTGTATTAATATTTTTAGAGCTATTAATAGTGACCTTAATGCCGATAATAGTATGAAGTTAGTACATCATTAACATAGCCGATGCGTGGTCGTGTGTAAGGATATCTTTCTTATACACTTATTCCTTCAGCTAAGTGTTGAAGAACTTGTCTAAAATTTTGCTGCATTGTCGACTGTGAAGTGAGTCGAAGGATATCAAACAAAATGGAAACCGTTCATTTTACACCGCATTTCTATGATTCTAGTGAAGCGTCAATTCAAATTACTCCTGTGTTAAAATACGAAGCCTATCCAAGGTTAATTGATCCAGCTGTTGAAAGCATATCAATAAAATGCTTCGGGGGTCATTTCAGCAGTATTTGATCATTGGAGAGTGATAACCATGTGGTTATTTGATTAATTCTTTTGGAATTTTTATTCTATCAACGGAGGGAGGGAAAACGTCTCAGTCGATTCTCATAGGTCATGCCCTTTCCACCTAAGGTCGTCAATTCATATAGATGCTGCAAAAGTCGTGCATTGAAAAGGTATTTCCTAGTAAAGTGGGTGGCATATAGTGTTTGCTTGCTTTTACTATCGTTATCACAGTTTCTAGGTGTCAGTGTTACTAAGTAAATTTTTGTCTCTACTGCGCAATATTTTTGATACCTCCCTTTTGCACTTCGTTACTTTATTGACTTGCTGCAAAACTATGGCCACAATTAACGACTCTTGCAGCAGCAATGGTCAAACTATTTTATTTGGGATGGGTATGGCTAAATTAGCCATATGAGGCTGCATAACCTTTTTATGATTCATTGACTCCGTTGAGCGTGGGTGTGGAATTGCCACGATCATGCTCATTTCCCATCCCAACCTAACGATTTCACCTAATCTTAAATTATTATTATAAGCCGAATTGGATGCCTTAATCCAGAGTTGAATTTCACTGGATCGGAATTCATGTTGCATAGTTCACATTTGAGCTGGCACCAATGATGTATAGATCGACAGCATATATGAAACATCCACTCGTCCCTTTCTCAATATGTGAAAGCTGGTTCTAAACTATTCTACCTCTATCAAGTGCGGCTGAATCAGCTGTACCATACGCCCGTAGGCATGACGAAATGTGGAAATGGAGATTCGCTTGTCACTTATTCCTCCAATGGCCTTTCTTATTAACGGGGGAGAGTGAAGGATTAGAAACGCGTATAGCATGGTTACGTTCGGTATATTTTACTTAGTGAAAGTTTTTCCTACTCCTGCTCATCATAGACAGTGCAAAACGAGCGCTCACGCCTCTATTTTCTTCTCTGAAGGACGAGCTGGGGGTCTGACTGCACTCTCGAAGATGCCCTCGTGCAACATCCAGGTCTTGGGCGCGCATCGACGTAACCTAGCGGGCTTTAGTAACACCGCTAGCTTGCCGCACACAGGTTACATTTACCATTCGGAGTTTGTGCAAAAGCTGCCCCCTGACCTGCGCATTAGGGCGGCGCGTCTCCTGGCTAACAAGGTGGCGCTGGCCGCGCGTGTCGACTCTTTTCATCGATCCCAGGTGAGCACTGACGAAGTTAGTGGACGAAGTTAGTCATCAATCCTTTAATCCAAAACCACTATGGGTGAGCAGTATTGCATTCTCTGTTGCTTAATCTTGTTTTAGTTACTAATAATCGAAATTCAAACCATATTCCCTGTATCATTCTGTTATCAAATGAGCCTGGAATATCCTTACCTCTCCATAAGGATACACTTTCCTGCCTCCTACATTGCCTACCCTTAAGTCTCAAAATTTGTGCACCTTTAAAATCAAAGTGTTTTAATTATGGATCCTCCAAAGAAGCCAAGTACTCATTTGATAACTAGCAATTCTTTTAATAGTCAAACTTATTGAAAGGAATCAGTAAGATTTGTTGTTTTTTTTTTTCCAACTTTCTGCTTATCCACCATTCAACCCAAATTGTGGCACAGTTTGGCCGACTTTTTTCATACTTCTTTTCCGCTTTCTGTACAGCTTAATTGAAGAAATTACGATTTATTGAATGAGAATCGAAAATTCATTCTAACTGTATTGGCTCTTCCTTCCCAAAACACTAAACAATTTTCGGCGCTGTTTTTGTCTTACTTAGTTTGTCAC
This sequence comes from Taenia multiceps, assembly GCA_001923025.3. NCBI lineage: Eukaryota > Metazoa > Platyhelminthes > Cestoda > Cyclophyllidea > Taeniidae > Taenia > Taenia multiceps. The sequence goes on along the minus strand of CM010311.1, from coordinate 44,817,803 downwards.
CGAAAAGTCCTTACCCTTGGCCAATTTTACCTTTTTAAATCTCCGAACTTTTTAGTGTTGATGTTAAATAAGTAGCTGAAGTAAAAGATAACACAGCGAAAACTTGATGTTTTCTCTTGATACTATGGGTCGATTCCGGGTTTTCTATTCCTGAGAATTGTTGGTTGTCAGAAATATTTTACGCAGACTGATGTTACTATTCATGGGAATCGCTGCATTCGTTCCTCTTTTGTAGGATGGAACAGTCGGTGAGCAGATGCTTTTGGAGGTGGAGAAGAAGATAGACAAATGGCAGGAGCCGCCTCCGGTGAAGCAGGTCAAGGCTCTCCCAGCTCCCATCGACCCACCGGCAAAGTAAGTACTGAACTGCCATTGTTCCATTTCTCAATGTTTTTGGCTTAGGCTTAGTTTATTCTTGGACCCGGTAGTGATGTATTGCATTGCTTGCACATCTTGTGAGCTGCGTGGTTGCATGTTAGTGTGACCTGCGTTGTAGTCTGGCAAATTGGGTTCTGAAAAGACACCTCTAGTTGTCCGATCCTTTCAGAGTTTCAGAAAGCAAGGTGATTACTTATGTTCATAAGATGCCAGTTCTCTGTTCATAAATTGGCCTAATCGTTAACTTGAAACAGTCTAAAAAGCGGCTATGCCTTTGTGGTCGAATTGCTACTGAAAGCGGGGTTTTTTTTCCACTAAGTCAACCAAAAAGTACAGAGTGAAGGGCTTGATCTATCAATGGGAGTTAGTCACCCCTCTGCTAACAATCAAACAAATTTGCACTGGCGACGATTAGCGAACGCTAAAACCGTGAATCGGTTGCTGTTTGATTACAGACTCAATGTTTAAAGTATACACTAGCTTTTGACCCTATTCTGTTCCAATAATTGCGCTTTGTACGACTACTTTCTCATGTGAACGCGACGTGGAAAAAGCATGTTAGCAACGGCTATTAACTCATAGAATTATACCGTCGCATAATTTTTTTTAACACTTCAAACCATTCGATTCTGCACACAAACGGGTGATCGGCCCTTTGTGCGGTTACGGAGATACATTATTTTCAGTACTTTAGTCCGGACATTCAGTTGAACGCCTTTTACGGTTTCTTGCAAAGGCTGCAGCTCCCCAAGTTCGCGTTTCGATAGTCTTACTTTGGATGCCAATTCAGTGCTTTCCTCCTCCCTCACCATAAGCCAAGGGGTTTTCACTACCATTTACGAAAACGAGGCTCACCTAGTAAGCATTTCTAGTCCGAGGCGCTGATTGTTGCTTGGCTATATTGAGTCGATTGAGTATGCATTTTTGGCAAACTGGGTATTTCCTCGGGTTTCCAAGGGCTTTGCTTTGAACAGATGTGTGGAAACCATAATTTACATCACACCAGACGACCAAGAGAATAAACATAACTGGGTATCCAATTCTCAGTAGTCCGGTTTTTGGGGAGACAAGTTATTCTTCACAATTCCGATTGAAGGCTTGGTAGAGCTCAAGTCGAGAGCTTTACGACTTCGATCAATCAAACATAATTCTATGGATCATCAGTAAGGTACTCTCCTTCGGTGTTTACGAGGTTTTTATTTACCGAGTAAAAGATCTGATTGCATTTTGATTACGCCAACAATAATGTGTATCGGATCCATTAAGTTTGGTACAAGGCACCTCATTGCTGATTGACTGCCTTTGTAGGAAGCGTGGAGGCCGTCGCTACCGCAAAATGAAGGAGCGTTTGGGGATGACAGAGATGCGTCGCTCCGCGAATCGCATTCAGTTCGGTCAGGTGAGCGAGGACGCCTACCAATCCGATTTGGGCTTCTCACTGGGCTCGCTGGGTCAACGCGGCGTGGCGGGTCATCTGCGCGTGCCCACGGCAGACTCGAAGACAAAGGCTAGGGTGAGCAAGGCGCTGCAGCAGAAGCTCTCCAAGTATGGGGGCCTTTCCACCATGCCCACCACCGCGCTGGGCGCTGCCACCTCCTCGGCTGTCTGGGGTACTGCCTCCTCAGTGCGTCGAGGCGGCACCGAGACCGCTGGAACTTCATCCTCGGTCACTTTCACTCCTGCACAGGTGCGTCTCCCTCTCTTGCGCAATGAATAATTTAGCTGACCTTAAGTAACTCCAAGGTCTGCTCATGTAATGAATCTAATGCATAGTTTTGTTTGTCTCTTTCGATACTTGTTCATTTCTACGCAAATTCGGAATTGACGTGCCCCTTTTTTGTATTGAAAATTTGAACAGATCCTCACCCCCCTCTGTTCATTTCTGGATACTTGTTCAATCACTGTTTGCGAGACTGGTTGAAGACTTCATAGCACTTGGTGGTTCGAATACTTGAACTTTATCAATTTAACCTGGTCTCCAAAGCTGTACTTGTTCCCCTAGTTAAGTATTTATCTTAGTCTAGCAAATTAAACGAAGATCTGGTACGCCTTTCCAGTCTTTTAGGTACTTTGGCATTCCCAAACATTTGATGTAAGCTTTTCCCATATGAACACAACTTGGAGTTGTGCGACTTGAATGAATCATAAGTGTGACGTGCATTCAGTGTGCTTCTTCGGATCTACCCATTGCTGTTTTTAGTCTTTCCAGACGTGATTAGGTGATCCCGAGCTTGTGAGGAAGTCAAAAGTCTCCCCGTACTCCGCATACTTCCCCCACCGAATATTTGCGGCATTAGATGAGTGTTCGTAAACCCCGAAACGAAATTTTAGCGAGCTAGATGCAAATCAAGCATGCTTTTTTCACTTCAAACTAACTGTGGCAAGTTAATGAATCACCAGTAACAAATAAAAGTTTGCGAAACTGTAATTCCTAGTCTTTTGTTTAATTTCTTCTCATGGACCTGATTTGTTCCTCATTGGTGTGACAATTCCAAGGCTGTAGTACATTCATTGCAGTCCTCCACTTTGGTTGTCTATAGGAGACCATTAGGTGTTGGGGTTAGACTTCCTACGCCCTTTGAAATGAACAGTTGCTAGCACGCTTGTTTCCCCCACTTACGCATTCGCTGATGGTCACTGAAGTTGCAACGAAGAGATGTGAGTTCATCTAGCGTTGAATTTTCTACCTTGTGCTTTTCAGGGTCTCGAGATCGTCAACCCAATGGCATCGCAGAAGCAAGTGGATGAGCACAAGAAGTACTTTGGCGCAACTGCTGGTTTTGTCAAGTCGAAAGCCAACTCCAATGACAGCATGCCGCCTCCGGCACCCAAAGATACATAAGGGCGCCCAACCACTTTTTGTTTGTACGTAAACCTTAGACATGTATAAATTAAAGAGAAAATCTGATCGGCTGAACTTTCTCGGGTTTGGGTTTGTTAAAATCGGCACAGCACTGCCCGGTTCGAGAGCAGACAGGTGTTATTGGAACTTGATCCGGGAGACAAATTTTACCTAGCCGGATATGGAACCGAATGTTGGCGACTTTCTTCTTGGCAGTAGTAAGGGACAGGCAGGGAACAAGCTAGATGGATGCCAAGTTGACTTGGGGCAGTAGGCCATAACTACTAAATAATGCCGGACTTTTTGGAAACCCAAGTAGATTCCTCTCATCGTCCTCCTTACAAATCATCAACTGTGTGGTTACGGATATGTGGTGATTTAGTCGGTATCGTCTGCAAGCTAACTGCTTCAATACGCCATAGGTGCATTGACCGAAACAACAATCAAACGATAATAACACCACGCGCTTAAACAATTTTCGTCGAGTTTTGATCCTAACCATACTCGAGCGGTTCACTACTATATTAACTGCTAATTGTTGAATACGATGATCACCGTTTCCATCTGCTCGACTAGCAGTTGTTCAAAGGTCGACACCACAGGTAGAAACACAGCGCACACGTGTACATAAGTATTTTCAAAAATTGGCCAAATTTATAAGAAATACAACCACACAGATAGAGGAGCCGAGGGTCAATCAACTCTCCTGTTCCCCGGCCCTTGCTCTAGTCCTCATTTGACTGAACCGGTCCAGACGTTGAGCCATCACTTGGAGAAAGAGCTGATCGCTCGACGAAAGATAGGGAGCCTATTGGAGAAGAAGGGAAGAATTGATGCCTTCAATTTCATTGCAAATGCCGTTGAGTTCCTCAACTTGGTAGCACTGGCCATAACGCTTGTTCCTGACATACTTTTCACGGGTTCTAGAGTGTTTTCTTTCACCACGCGTAAGACTGGGGTTCAGCAGCAGAAAATATCAATTTAAACACACAACGGAGACTGAACACGTAGCCAGGCAACAAAGCAAGTCAAGTGGAGAACCACGTCGATTTGATGCAATTTGTCGCGGTTAGCCAGGTGAGCAACCAGGAGAACAATAACAACAGCAGTTATGGCAGTGGGTCGGACAGGAGACACTATTATTAGTAGAGAAGTGATTTTTTCCTGGCGTGGGCACTCTGCGCCACTGTGTGGCGATGATAACGCGGAGAAGTGCGGCAAGCAGAGTTTATGTGCGGGTTATGAATGCTCAGTATGAGGGCAGCCGATATTCAGATCATGGCCACGACTGTGTAGCAGTGCTTAAGCAATCTACAATCTAAAGCTCCTGGACCGGCTGCCAAGACTGAAGACACGTCCAAATCACAAGTGGTGGCCAGGATCTGCGATTTTGACGTGTACGTGAGGAGTAAATCGTGAGGACAGTACGACAAAACTACATGGGATAACAGAGTTAAACAAGGTTATCAGTAGGAAACTTGCAGCGCTGGACACTGTGCATTTAGAAGTCAGACGTCAAATGTCCGTTCGCTTTAAATAGTACTGAGTTTACAAGTTAACATACATCAAATTATTCTTTTATCGGTCCATTCATTACAGGTGTGCATTGTAACTCTTTTCATAGCATTTATGAACATGAAATTCACCTTAGCAAAAGCTTCCGTTAACTAATACAGTGTTTTAGTTAAAATTTGGCGTTTAAGATTAATGGCAATCTTAGCTTTGACAGTGAACCACGCAGAGTGGCTGATCTGAAATGACGGCATTTTGATAGATTAATATTGTAAGTAATTTCGAAAGCAAAAGTCAGAAAACTTTTCCAACATGACCTCCGGTTGACAATATCTATCGCTTAAGCTGGCTGTAGAGAATGATGAGAAATTGGGATTGGGCAATAAGAACGGGTGAATGCAATGCTTTGGGCAACCCCAAGGAAGTCTGGATCGACCCAGAAGCTAATGACATTCATTGGACAAATACCAACACATTAGCACCTCTAAAAATAACTCAAATTAACAATGATAAATTATCTATTTGACTGATGTGCAGCACCACAGACCCATAAACAGCTTACAAGCTGATGTACCTGCGGACACTTCGAACTAGTCCGCCATCGAAAGAATGCAAATTCGCCACAAGGACCTCAGAGAAAAGTTGGCCGCCACAGTTCCGACACCCCATACTTCTAATGATGTCAACAATTAGCCCACAAAACTGACACAAATTCAACTGTTGCTTATAAGCTAAAAACGTGTTCGTCTTCAGAGTAAAGTGGGTTCAGACTCATTCAGACCATTTGAAACACGTGATTTGGTGTGGCCGTTGATTGAAAACTGTGGAGACGGTTACTACAAATTGGTGAGGTTGAATAAGTTTAGAAAATCTAAGCGTCAAAGCTGACATTTGGACGAATAGAAAGGAGATAGAGCTGCAAATATGGTAATTTACCAATAAATTGGGAAAAAAGGGAAACAGAACTGAGAAACCGGGTAAGCTCCGCTTCATGAACAATAAAAATGTCATAATGGGAATTGTCACATAACCAACAATACTCCAACCATAGGAACAGAATCTAGAACTTCCGCCAAAACTGAAGACTGCATTCAAAAAGGATGCTCAAAATCTGCATCGATTCGTGGTTTACGAAATCGAGTGTTACATACTGAGTTATCCCAGCAGCTAGAGGCATTGAATAAAATTAGGGTTAATTAACCCACCTTGGAGACTTGAGTGATGCTATCGAGAAGGTCAAAAGAGAGTTTGCGTGGCAGTTGCTCAATAAACTCGGCGTCCACGAGTCGCTTCGAGCAACGACGTGATACGCTGCAGTCGCCAACAGGCTCCGTTGACACCTCAGACTTGCTAACAGAGGCAAGGAAACAGGCAAGATGGCGCCAGAGAAGGTAAAGAGATTGCTCTAAAATGTCTGGTGTAGAGAGAGAGTAGATAGAGAGTGGTGAGTGGAGGCAAAACGAGGGAAAGAAAAGAGAATTGAACCCACCGATAAAACTAGCCAATTGAGCCTGCAGCAACCCGCCTCCTAGGGAAATAAAATGACGCAGATAGGTATTCCGTTGGCCGGTGTCAACTCCGATCGCAGTACTAGGGTAAAAGCCGGAAAATGTAAGACAGAGTAGCATGTCTCCTATGACTGTACCTTCATAGCGTTGGCATAGAGCTCGTTCGTCACCATCATGCAGATGATCTCCTAGATCCTTTGCACATTTTCAACAAAATACTAGTTGCCAATGATTACGTTAACCAATATCAAAAGCTATCAAGGCAGTCAAAACATGCTTTTATAAAAGACAATTGCAAATTTTCACGTTTTCGTGATGCTGTTCAGGGAAACGCCACAAATACCAATTAAACGAACCCCCTTCAAGGATTTGAAGTCAGCCGATATGAAAATAGAGCAGAAATGACTAGTAAACATTTTGAGAGCCAGCTTGACACCACAGTAACCTCTATGAAGGGGCGCCACTGTGAAGTACATCAAAGGCTTCAAAGAGAGGCTGGAGGCATACCTTGTCTGGAGCAGAGGGCCCACAATCGGTGTCCATATGGAGAAGACATTGGTGGCAATTTGACGCAAACTGTCGATAGAGATTTCCCCACCCGGTGAGCAGACGCTGATCTGAGCGATAAAGGAAATGTGTTCGCCAGTTGGTCAAGAATCCAAAAAATGCAATAAAATTGGACATAAGACACCAGTTGTGCATTTTTTACATGAACAAAGAGGGAGCGTGCGAGTAGACATCTACACCATCCATTACACATTACTTGGAATTTGTTGGCCATAAAAACATAACTTAGTGCTCGGAATAGAGCGCTGGGTATTTGAATACTATTAATTAAATGATGGCACTTAGTCACTAATTTGATGCCAAAAGTGCCTTAAAGGGCATCGCGCCTTAAAGCATATGACTTCCCGCAAAAGCAAATTTAAAGCTAAAGGAAGAGCATTTGTTGGGCTAAGGCCCCAAAACGACCATTCCCAAAAGCCTAAATAAGTCTTAAACGCCGTCTGGATGGGAACTACTTGACGATCATGGAGGAAATATGCCCCGAATTTAGCCAAGACCAGAGAGCTACCAGATAAAGCAATGAGACATTCCGTTAAAGTGTAAGGGAAACGTAGAAAAAGTAGGCTTCGTTATTTGACAAGACAAAAGTCGCAACGAAACAATAAGACTGTGTCTTCCTCTGAAACCAAGTCTAACTTACTTACGGGAAGATCCTTTACCGATTGAGGCTAAAGAAGAGGCTTACTTCAATAGCAAGAGAAACTGGAGTGTCTGGAGATGGCTAGATCTTCCGCATGAAACTGGCTGCATGACAGGTATTGGGGAGATTAAAGGAAGCCACAGAGAAAAAATTGCCCTAGGGGACTCATTCTTATAATGGGTTGGTAGGAAAATGAAGGTGGTTTACTATTAAGGAGAACAAAAAGCAAACCGCACCCAATTATAACCATAATCAAACAGAAAATGCCCCTCCCCCAACATCCACAATTAAAAACGTCACGACTTACAGGTAGTTGAACAAGACGGCGAAGAACTTTATCCAGCGATGGTAGACTACTGGTCTTTCTGATCTCCTCTTCACCCTCCCCATCTCTACCTTCACTAGCGCCATTGAGGAAGCTGGGTGGTAGGTGGCGAGTGAGTGGGTTTACCATGCCCTCCAGGTGATGCAATCGCGAGGCCGACCACGTGATTAGCTCGAAGAGGAGGTGCAGGCCGGGACGACTCGACGGCGTCCCTGAGATCAGCGAGATATCGCTGTTGGAATCGTCTATGGGTGAAGCGAAGGGTAAGGGTTAATGAGTACGTACATTCGCAAATTCGTTGACTTACAAAAAAGAAGTTAAGTTATGATCATATCAGGACAAATACATTTAACACTAACTTATTTAGAACTGAGAAATGTTTACTCACGGAAACTTCTCGATCCAAACGTGCAAGAACTCCCCAATCCTTATTAATGTAGCCTAAATCCCAGACTTTCCCCTTCTCTATCAATCGATAACTGACATATCTGTGTGACCTCAGAATCAAGGCGCTTCAAAGGTGGTGCCAAATGTGACAAGGGCAGTGAGGACAACTTTACAAGACCTGACTCTTAGAAGGGTGAGACGAAGGGGATGCACAAATGAATGCACTCAATTGGATTATGTCTCTATGTGCTTTAAATCAAACTAAAAAGGAGGTGGGTTGTGTGGCTAAGAAACTGAAATCGCCCAAAGTAGTGAGTTAGAAGGGACGAAGTCAAGTTTTTAATTACTGCAGATTTATTAACCTAGGAGAAAGCAACTCACATGAAAGTTTATGCATCAAAACATCAAAAATACGCATGAGGGGAAAAAGTATATCAAATGTTAGGCAACATTATCCACCATGAGACCTCAATACGGAGAAATTAACAAATTATTAAGCACTACAATGACTCCATGCATTCGGTTGCCATACTGACATAGAATAAGGTGGCAGTACTAAACCAAGTAACCTGAAAGATCACGAGTAGGCTTACTTGCAGACAAGGAGGATGAGAAAATGGGATTTTTGATGCAATTCGAATCGAAGCTGTCAAACTCGTCCTCAGTGGAAACAACAGCTACGCAGGTGCTCACCAACAAACGCAACAATTCCAATTGTTCTGTGATTATAAGGTTCCTCACAAAGATTTGCCTTAAGGAAAGGGAAGCAGGAAAGTAATTCAGAGATTTGGTGTGAAGCTGGAGTTCAATCGGAATCGACCAAAGCACCTGGTACTATTGGGTGAATTGCTTTCACTAAGAACGCGATTGTCCTTATTTTTTAGCGTCCGCAACAGATCTGGGATAATAGCAAAGACGTGACGCAGCGCCTTGCTTCGCAAAAGCTCACGTGGAAGATCATCGGGTCTAAAAGAAGAAAAATCAGACAGAGGAATAGCGAAAAAAGAAAGGACACGGAATAAGAGTGAGATTACTCACTCTTCTAGACTAAAGGGTATTCTCGAGCGCAGTATAAAGGAGAGAAGATGAGCCAGACTCTCCTCGCCTAGAAGCCACTGAAGGGTGGCCTGGACAATCTGGTCCTGTCTCTCCACAGACGCAAGGTTCTCCGCCTGGAAGCACTCTTGGATGAGAGCAGAGACTAACCGCACTGTGGACGCAGTGGCTCCCACTGTCAACAAGGCATCGGAATGAACGTAGATGAACTTAGAGACCTTCCGCACTACAGACACGTGAGTTGGACCCAGAGTGAAGGCTAGAGACTTTGCAAAGGCCAGAGCCGGAGCAAGAATGCCAACCCAATTGAGACATTGTCCAAAATCTGAAGAAGCTCCAAGGCTAGACCCAGACACGGAGAGCAGCTGTGAGGTAACCAAGCGATCGATGAGGCCTATGGGAGAACCTCCAACAGGTTCGCCTGCTTCCTGTTGATTTAGCATATGAAGAAGGTGTTGTGAGAACTCGTAGGTGTCCAACCAGCTAAGTGGATCGGACTGGATTTCAGGTAATGCATTATTACCACTACTGAAGGTGGCAACAGAAAGATTAAAGGCGTCAGCAAGACAGGATCCAGAGAATGGTTCAAATCGACAGAGAGTCGAGTCAAGAAGAGGGGTTTGAACAAGTACCCTTGCACCCAGTTGATTGGAGGCTGCAAGGGTGAGAAAGGCCATTTTCGATTGATAGACGTAGAAGACCGCGGTAGCATCAGACTGACCCTTTGTTTCATTCATTTCTTTATTTAGGTTCATGGAACTATCGGTCTGAGACATCACATACTGCTGCAGAGTGATTAGATCATCATCCAAACTGTCAACGCAGAACTAAAATGCAACGGTGATAAATGAAGATAAAGCGGTGTGCATTTGGGGAAAAGGAAGGTGAAAGATTACGAACCTGTAGACAGCCATCCCGAACAACAGCCTCCATAATCTGCCCTGAGGCACGATCGAGTTTCAGCAGAAGACAGAGCAGTCCCAGAGCAGATATGGGAACGATGGGATGATGACCACTGGAGGTATCGGTAAAGAGTACAGTGAGGAAAGAACTGCTAGCAACGTCCCCATCCTCACCCGAGAGAATGTTGATTGCCTGAAGTGCTGTGGATACCTCTGTGACACCACCGACACCAGAGACTGAATTCTGCTGATCTGGAATGGATTGCGATGACTAGCTAAGTGAAACCCATCCTCAAAGAAACTTTAGCAGTAGAAAGATATTTGGTTAAACAATACAGCTAAGGTGCCTAAACTACTGATTTCCCAAATCCATGGGATGGTAGTAAAGCTACTACCGGACTTGCACTCATCGCATCAATGTCAAGGAGAACCTGAAAGCCACAGAGTGAAAGTGATTAGCAAATCCACTCTAATGGAACAATGAGTGGGGTTTCGCTAGCTGAATACCACATCGAAATGTCATTACGGGAGGAGATTTGATGTGAACAGCTAAATATGCGAAGGCGGAAAAGAGATCACTCGCAATTCTATCGAATTTGGCAATTACTGCGGTATCAAAATTTCTATGATGGTCGGTAAGGGACCGAATGCGAACAACCATGCAACTCAGCTGCTTACGTGGCTTGCATGAAAACCTGATGACACGGAAAAAAAGTGGGAATGGAATATGCTTGCTTAATGGAATGCGCTTCAAATGTGCTTCAAACTCCAACCTATGATGATCCTACATCCCTGAAAGAGTTCATTTAACAGATAACGTGATATCTAGGAATCTCAACGGAGTCCTCAAAGGAATCAATGGACTTAAGGGCTCAACGCATGAACTTCACCCTACCCCATGGTAAAAGCTGACAACCTAAGTAGAAGTGGCAACATAAAGAGCTCAAAACGGAAAAGAGAATGCGTAGAAGTTGCAATCATTTTAACCTTACAACTGACCAGATGCTTCTGGTACCAATCCTGTACACGTTTAGCAGAGCTTCATCGAGAAATCCATGAGTTTAACGCCTGCCAGTAGATAACTCGAACGCTACAGCACAAAACAGTCAACTAACCGAATCGGTGACACACGTCGAGGACGTAGCACAGAGCGCCGTAGTAGTTGGCACGAACACGCTGCTGAGTTGGTTCTATATGAGAAGCAAACACGGTAGGTTAGCGAAGAAGTAGCGCCAAAAAATAAACGACAAGGGGGTGACGCACTTGACGCGAGGACTGCCTTGAGAAGTAATTTCGTGACGGCGAGGATGCTTTGAGTCCCGCTCATCTTCAACGGCAACATTGATCCATACGCGGATATTGATGAGGCGAAAAGCTGTAGGAAAGCTGTCAGACTGAGGCAACTGCCACTAGCTAGGACTTTGAGCACTGCAGGAGCAGATTCGGGTGCTGATACCTAGAAATGGAAACTTTGTAAGACATCAAGACCATGAGAAAGAAAAAAATTGCCGACAGTGAGCCTGCACCAGCTCTCAAGTTGAAACAAGTAAGGGTGACTTAAAAGCCGGCCCTGTATGGAGATATGGTTCAAAGGATCAATGAAACCAACCTGTTCAGACATACGTTTATTGCCCACTTATCAAGAAACCCCTGTGACAGTATCCTATGTCGATCATCATTTGACCTATTCCACTGACAGCCATTTATTATTCTCGAGAAAATGCACGAACTCCGAAATGATTTCGAAGTTAAAAATATAGAGAAACAAAAAGACGACACGGATAAAGCATCCCGGGTTGCTGCTTGAGAGACGACACATCAACACATCACACAGCTTCATCATCACAAACCAGACCTGAATCTCGACTTTTATGTACGAAATTAAAAAATAAGTAGTGGATGGACCATATTCAAATGTGAATTCTGTCGAAAAACACCCATTATTCAGTTCGACCTTTCGGAAGCATTTGGTTCACCTCCCCACAAACCTCAGCAAAATTATTTCGAAATTTTGCCTTTAGCAAACATTGATTAGCTTATCCATTTGAACTAAGGTTTCAAGTTTGATGCTATTGAGAACTTCAAATTTGGGATCCGACTCATGCTTGACTATCTAATGAACGATTTTGGAAAAGAGGACAACAAGCGAATCCACGACACAATCCGAAGCAGAAAACAGCCACTATGCTAGGAGAATGATGCCTGTTTTTAGCCACTCACTTAATTACTTGGACTTTACTAGCCCCTGCTGCCACGCTACACTTCCAATGTTTGGTACGTTGATAATAGGCCCAATTACAGACAAGCACACCTTCAAGGATGACTTAGATGCCGCCTCCAAACTCACCTCACTGAGCAAGCAATGGAGAAGAGTCATGGCGCATGTATAAAGACAGCGACTGACAGTGCTCCCCGCACCAGAAAAAGCGCTAGAAGAGGTGGCAGAAGTAGTGATACCAAGAGCTTCGGGCGAGGCGCGCGCCAAGAAGTGGAGCATGCGCAGACCAATCTCAGTGAGATGACGCCAACCCTCCAAAAACGCCTGCTTGCCCGCTACTAGGGTCAGGCGATGTACGTTGCGGCTTCGCGCCCACTCCACTACATTAGCGGCCAGAGAGACGCTGGTGCCGTCGTTGACGGTGGCAGTTGAGAGCAGTCTTGAAGCTTCAAGCACGCTCTCCTCCACCGCTGCCTGTGGGGATGTACCAGAGGGGGCAGGGGCGATACCCAGAAAAATAGTCAAGCGAGTGGCTAGCGAGGCAGTATTGATGACGCCCGAACGTAGTGACACTTGCTCATCGGTGGAAATGAGGGGAAAAACCTCTTCACAGGCTATGACTATCTGAAAGAGCAATAGAGACAGATTAAAATACGCACATGAGTCGAATTATGAAGGACGTTCAAACGACGGAGAAATGCAAAGCAGCTATCTAAATGACACACAATCTGCTCGGCTAATGTGGAAGCCCTTTTGTGAGAGCAATCTCAAGTGGGCTAAGCAAGAAATGGCTTTAAAATATTAGAATTGAAGTTAATAGAGTATAAAAACAAAAAGTGCAACACGGAATCAAAAGTCCAAAACTGAAGCATTGGAATGAATGACTTACAGTTGTAACATTATTTCCGTGAAATTTAAATTAAAATGCAGGGTATAAAAAGGTGCTCTCCGTGATTGAAGGCACTCGCCGCAAATGAAGGTAAAGAACTAATTGCTACTCAATGTAAAAAAGTAGTCAATTATGGTCTTACATCCTCTACAAGCTTGGATTCTGCACAATCGCGCTCAAACGGCCACTGGGGACTGAGCATTGCCTCTGAGGGTGCCATTCGCGGCAGTAGGTCCGCTAAAACTCGATTTTGCGGTTCTGTCAAGTCAGAACAGGGCAGAATTGAGGAGAGACGATCCATGACTGAGGAAAAAAATGAGTAAAGGGAATGAAAAGAGAAAGAACTGGCTATACGCACCAAACCGCAGTGATGTACTCACATCGATTCGGTTTGGGTAGTAAGAAGTTGAAAAATAATGACGTTCGTGCCGAAGCTCATCATTTGTTAAAAACATCGACAAAGAAGTGCCGCCTCAGATGAAGTATCTAATTCAAAGGCACACACACGATAAGCAGTGCAAGACTATAAATAAGTTTTGCGAAAAGAATTTGGAAATTAAGACAATAAATTTTATGAAGCAATTACCCGAAACCGATTGCCCACCCCCATCACCAGCACCACCAGCAGCGTTATCGTTAATTGGGAACAAGTTAGCGAGTAGCCGAGCCAGGTAGGTGCGCTGTGAGGTGGAAGACTGCGCTTCAATTGCTGCCATCTTCAGTAGCCAGGAGCATTGGTTCAGGGCCAGGGATTGGAGGGCTAAAAAAAACTATTGACGGCTATAACAAGAAGAGATGAGGACTAAATGGATTTAGGAAGGCGCCTACCACATTTGGCATTATCCCCTGATGACATTGACATAGACAATGGAGAAGAGCCAGCGAGAAGGACTCCAACAAGACCGGTGGTGAGATGACGTGCGATGAGGTCGTGGTTGCCACGGAGATAGCGGGAAACAGGGACAGCCGTGGTGCTAGAGGCGGCCATAAGGTGGTAGAGGATTTGCCAGCACATTGCAGCATCCCACTGTTGCATCAGCAAGGAGACATGAGGCGAGCAGGACTCCAATTCAGGCACTGAATTCTCACGCAGACTGGCTACGGCCAATTCGAGGAGGTCGAGCAGCGCATGCAAGCAGGTTCGGGGGAATCCACCCACACCAGGGTCCTGTTTTGATTTCGTGAAAATGCATAAGTACCACTTGGTTCCAATGAGTACAGAGTAGTGTGAGGTGGGAATGTGTCCAGATAAATAATCTCACTGATTTCGTTACTAAAATTTGGGCGTAATCAGCATTACAACCTTCACATTCATAAACACGCAAATCATGAAACTCCGGGAAAGGAATTAGGGAAACTGATAAGAGGGCTAGCCCACAACTACAAAAAATTATGTAATTAGCAGAGCAGAGTAAGAAATACATGAGGAACAAGTGCTATTACAGCTACTCGCAGGCTCATAGGTCTATGAGGTCCTTAGAGGTAACTCTGGTGCCATAATATTACATTCAATGACTGCTTCATTTTATCCTGAAGGCGCTTACAAATCAATTCTGACATAAAGCGGAAGGAGCAACACGGTTCACATACAGAAGTTGATTCGAAGACAGATGTGAAAGCCGAGTTACAATGAAATGCTTCCAACTCTGGATTTAAAATGGTTTGGCATAGGTGGGTTCAGGAACTACTCCAGGTTTTCGCAAAAGTACAAGCGCACATACGCTACGATGTTGAAGAGGTTATAAACTCCTCCTTCTCCAGAAAATTTTAAGGTGGTTCATGCAATAAATTTCCTTATATTATACAACGCATAATTACAATATCGCAATTTCCCGACCTTGACAGCAACGAGAGCAGAGACGCACAAAACTTTTGAATATGCTAAGCGCGTTCAGTAGTTATTATAAAATCAGCATTTTCCTCAAAACACTACGAGAGGAGGAGAAGATTATAGACGACGGTAAACCTAAAAGTGACTACCTGAAGAGTTGTGAGAGCAATGCTGCATGAGTTCTTGCATCGGAATCCCAAGAGCCAGTGGGCTATAGAGGGACTTGGATGGTTAGTCAGAGCGTAGAGGATCAAACGCAGCATTGTTGAGCAAATTGAACGGCCCTGACCTTGACGCCAATGGCCTAAAGGAAATAAAGGCACTTGAGGTACCGATCAACATGGTGTACTCAAGCAATATCAAATTTGCGGTCTCATGATAACCACGTCTTCAAGTGCCAAAAATACAGGTGATTTGATTTTCAGACTGAAAAGAGTGAATCATGCTAAAATATAATGAAATAAATGCTTGATGCGTGCTATAGATCCGTAAAATGTGAGCTTCACCAAGTCTCAAAGTTCCAAACATTCGAGCACTAATTAAATTCAGTAAAATGAAATTAAAATATCACAAGTGATAAAATAAAGTTGATATCAGGCTAGCAGGAGGAGAAGAGCTCACCAAAAGACCAAATCACATCAAGCTCGCAAAAACCACCAGTCGTCAAGTCGACTGAAGGCGAGCTTTGGAAAGGAAAGGCGGACATAAACTCCCATCGCGCTTCACTCATATCCCAATCGCAGGGCATGGTGGGAAAGGCGGCGAGGACACTGGCCGCTCTGAATGCGGGGTTCGGAGGGTAGCAACCACCACCGCCGTAGCAATCAAAGCCTTCACCACCAATTATCCTCGATCCAGCGTCATCACAGAGCCAGGAATCGGAGAAGATCGGTGGCGACTCGCCGCCGATCTCTTCTGTACCTCTGCCGTCAGACAACCTGCATAGAGAGGTATTGAGGCAGGAGACCAGAGCACGCAATAGTTCTTGCTCCGATTTCTACAAAAGTAATGAAACAAGTTCATCTCGGAAGAGGCACAAAAACGACAATTAAAATTAGCAACACCTACTTTTGGTTATCGGACTAGGGATTAAAGCATCAAGAACGACTGTTTTTAATTTAGTTTATCTGATTTGCTCTTAATTCAAAATCATTTAGCCCACTCAGCTTTTCGACATCAAAACACCCAATTATAATAAGGCAGGAAAGCAAAATTTATGGACGAGTTATTTGATAAGAGACTGGGAAGATAATTCAACAACCAGTGGCTCAGCGTAAGCAATTGTCCATCGACTGTTTAGGTGTCTGGCGTTAAACACTACAGTTACGTTTTTCGAGATGACTTGGATAGCATCAATAATGATCTCTAAGCCATTTTAATAGGTCAATAGCTAAAAAGGGGTGAAATGATACAGGACACCAACACGACGGAATTGGATACGAGGCCAGAGGACGCCAAAGTAAAAACAAGATAAAATTTCAAATACTCAATGGTTAGATCAACTGCACAATCCCTTGCCTTATCGTTGATAAGAACAGTCAGCACAAATTCATGTGGCTGAACAGCGCGCACAACGCTGTAGAGGATATTAAGTGCCGAAGTGCCATGGTCTGGGAGGTCATCGGAGAGACCGCAATACCTAAAATAAACCAGATAACGAGAAGGCTATCTGACATGACCATGTTGGGCAAAGAGTAGGGTCCACCCAGAGTGCAAGTTCACCCACCGAACAATAGTAACGAGGAGATCAGCCCTACCGGTTCTCGAGTTGATAGTCACCACAAGGAGGCGCGAGAGCAGAGTAGGCAGGATAACATCGGAGCCTGATCTTTGGCCCCACGCGGTCTCAGGACTGAGACGGAAACGGATGTGAATATGATTATAGGGTGGAAATGCAAAAGATGGTCCAGCCATCGCTCTAACGCCTACCGTAGATGAGGTACCACCAGAACAGCTCGACGCACGAGATTCACAACCATCTGCTCATGTGGAAGAATGTGTTCGAAGAGCCGCAATATCGCTGCAGTAGCTCGAACCATGGCACAGGAGATAAAGGTGGTAGAATTCTCCAATAGACGGTAAAGCCCTACTTCCAACAGCCCAGTCAGCTATGAAAACAAGGGGCGTATCAAATGCTCCCATTTAAAGGCTTAAGAAGTGGCAGCAGCTAAGACATACCAAAGAGAATAGAGAGGAGTTAGTGAGCAGCTGAGTGACGATTTGATAGCCAGGATCAGTGAACGGCCAACCACGAGGAAGGTTGAGTTTGGCTGTGTTCACGCGACCACCGAGGAGAGCAGTCCAATCAAAGAGGGCTAACTGTTCATCGCTGCAGTGCCCTGCGCCCGCAGTGAGAATGGCCACTGAGCGCATTCGACGCAAAAAATTGCGGACTAAACCCTCGAATAAGACCACACAGGAGGCCGCGATCTCCCACTAAACATGTAAGAAAATCGTAGACAAATCATTTACCTTCCTTTCGAACAAGTGTTGAGGACAAAGGACTAAAGCTCACTCTTTCATTCTGCCTACGATAGGCACGCATAGTATGCTTCAAGAAGATTGTCTCAGCGGTGAAATGAACTAGACGGGAAAGCGCCTCGCAAGGCTCCATTTTCGGCGAATCAAGCTCGCATGCATCCGCAACAGAGTTAAGCAAAGATGGTGCCACTGTTGTGAGAAGGTTCAAGAAGGCCTGTGTGATTGGATACTCCTCTAAGCGCGCTTCTGCCTTGTCCATCTCCGTCTAATGAGATAAATGCTGATTGGTAATGGCGGCTTAAATGATGAATGTAGTGACAGATAGAGGCCCTAGGAAACAGAGCCCATGAAAACTGATAGATAAAGTATTTATTGGTATTCTAAACCAGAAATCGATTTATCTATACCCCTCAAGCGAGAGGAAAGTAGGATTGAATTAAGGTAGTGCTAAAGCCTCAGAAAACTTGGTTAGCGGTGGAATTAAGTAAGAGCGAAGATAAATTCTTCAACCGAGCTTACGGTTTTTAAAACTCCAACTAGCATATAAAAACGGTCAATCAAGGCAACCTAGCCAGCAAAAACAACATCGAAACGCAGTCTGCAGGCTGCGTAATCGTTGAATATAATTCAGAACGTATTGATGGATTTCTCAACGCAACGATTTGGATGCATGTAGTTCCTTTTGTAAAAAAAATATTGACTAATGCGGGGATCGATGCCAGGGAAGCGACACAAAAACGAAAATCTCCAAAACTTTGTTGAAAGGGAGCAAATCTGGCATGGAATGTTAATTAGATTTTTTACAACCCGTCAAATGAGGGAAGATGGGAGCTTTCTTACAACACAGGCAGAATTACAATGGAGTCCTTAGAAAACGCAGTGATGCGGGTATCACTTTAACAAGTAGTAATGAATTGATGCAAAATAATTCTGCTACGTCAAGATCTATCGCGGGAAAAGGAATGACTAGAGCCCGCAATACTGCAATTATGACGAAAATAATGCAGCAATTGGCGACTAAATTCTCAGCACTAACTCAACTCTACGCGGTCTTGACTGACATAAAGCAGTTATGGTTAAGGAAAGCGTCCTTAACAATGGTAGCGATGTTAAACCGAGGTCTTTGGAAAAAATAGAAACCCATCTTAAGATATGGCCTTCCGTTTGTCCACATACTTGACAGAAAGTTTAAGACATTTAGAGGATTCTTTAACTGCGAAGAAAGTGCTACAACTCAACCACCAAAATGGGGATCAACACCGGCCACGCACTATCCAGCTCCATGTTGAAATTGATTGGGGGATGAGTGACATCTTTAGGTGCCAGTCATTTAGGGCGATGTCAACTAAGTTTTTAGCAAAAATTCTTACCTTTCAAGTTTCTTTTGATGAACAAAAGAACCGCCGTTAAAATTGATTCTACCAAAAGGGAAAGGTTAGTCTGATGAGTCGTGCAATTAATTCCTCAACACTGCTGGTAAGAGGTAAGAATATCCTATGTGAATCGTCAGCTAGCAATCACTTCACATACATGAAGTCCCACGACACTGCGGAGGGAGGCGGAAGAAAGGGGAAGACCGTAGGGATGATCAATGAAAGAGAAGAGACGACTATCCATAAGATTGCACCACACTTCGACGGCAATGGTGGGAGTGCGTGACAGCGCCGAAAGGAGGTACAGCAAGTCCGCTTTCATCGACACTGGGAGAGGGCAGGTGATTAGGCCGATGGCAGTGAGGATGAGGCACCACTTTATATTGGATGCGAAGGAGGAACGTGCTACTGGATCCTACAATGAAAAAGAGGAACAGCTGACCACACAGATGATTCTGAAAAGGGGAGACAATTCCACTTAATAGACCTTCGCAAAGTAATACACACACTTATTGTTAAAGTGGCAAGCGTTACACATCCTTGGTACAGGAAATTGAACTACAGATCGTTTTCGTTAGCCAAAGCTCGAAACCCTGAACCAGAAGTATAAAAGTTTGCCTTCGATTAAACAAAAAGTGAAACATAAAAGAAGATTATAAAAATAACAAATACGAGGTATACAAAAAATCACCAAATGCTTAGGTGCTACTTCACTTCTCCTGAAGGTGCGACAAAAATATAGATGGGAAAGAAAATACTCGAAAAAAAGGAAAGACCCAACAATTGGTGAACGAAAAGGTTCGTGCGATCTTTGGTGTGGAATAGCTTTTAACTTATAGAGGCCTCTAAGGTGCTTGCCATCTATTATATTGAGTGCATTACAAAACATACACATGTCAATCTATCATTACCCTTTGCTACCTGCTTAATTTCTCTATCATGCCATGCAAACTAAATTTAGCTCAGTTACATAGCTACAGAAGCTAGATTTCCGTCAGGTTTGTTGTGTAGCATTTGGAGACCATGAGGTAGCAGGACGTGCTTTCTGGAAATGGTGAATTTGGTGATGAATTACTCTAAAATAGAAGCATCATATTCAAAAAGACTCCTATTTTCGAAAGTGAAGAGCTACACATCGTTACTAGAATCAAGATTAACGTGCGAAGAATTCTCAACAACTTTTTATGTGGATGCTGAAAGCATTTACTGAAACACGCCAACAGGGAAAACCACAAAATCTATTAAACAAACGAGCGCCAAGTGTCGTACATCAGCGTCTACGATAATCAAAATTCACACTTCTACCATTCGCATTATGAAAGTGCGTTGTTTGCCATTTTGAGAGATGAGACACCAACAAAAGCGGAATTCGCAGCAAGCTTTATCTTGTTCATAAAGGATTAGCGGATGTAATGGCGAATGTATCAACGATCACCTTATGATTCTTATCATGTCATTTTACAAAGATTCGTGCAGTTTATAGCTGATACCAAAAGAACTGTTTAAATCATTAGTGAAGAGGGCCCAATTATGAGAATCGGGAAAGACATGACGATCAGACACAAAACGTCAGCATAGATGATGACGCCTAAAATACTAAGCTAAGAAGAACGACTATACCATGATAGCGACACGAGTAATGAGAGACACCACAACACGCAGAGCCTCTAATTCTTCCGGTTGAATCTCGAGGGGTACCGAGGCAGACTGTGGCTGCTGCTGTTCCTGCTGTTGTTGCATGAGATGAGGATCGCCCGCTGGCACCATCGAGGCAGCCGTAAACTGGTGGTAGAGGTGAGGGTGTTGCAAATGCAGCGGCTGGCCTCCCGCTCCTACACCTGAGGTGACGGTTGCAGCGCACTTCAAATGATCCAGATATTGTTGTAGGCTTGAGATGAAGTGGTCCCAGGTGAGCAGCGAGGCCAGACGACCTGTGAGTGCATGGAGCCTTGATTAGGGCTAAAATTAGCGGCTTCCGGCCAACCAAATTTCAAGACATATCTTACTGTCTAGACCGCACATGTCTGTCATCGCAGCCATTATTTTAACTTTTGCGCACATGTTCCCCTGAAAACCAACTGAAATGCACCGAAAGCAAAACAAAAAAATGCCTCTATAAACCTCGCTACAGCGATATGCTGTCGAAATTCCTGATCAATGAATCCCAGGAAAACATACGAGATGCAGCAATATCGTCGGATTCGGAAGTCCTTCTGACTTGATGGGCCAACATTGCACGATATTCCGTGCCGATTCGTAATAAACCCAATCCCATCTGAGGGTAGCAGACCTATGGGTGAACATAGCTCCTACTAGGGTTGATTCCCCAAAATTTCAAGCCTATGGCTAAACTAAAAATCCATTTTACGTTAACCTTTAGGGTAGATATCAACATTGTTCGACTGTTACCCTTGCTTCCAGGCAAATGCCCTACAAGAACAGTAAACATCGACCAGCTCCAATTGATGTTCCTCTGGCAAATTGCGCCGATATAGCTCATCACCGGTAGTCATGGACGATGAGCTTTCGAGGTTTACGAGATGTGTCTAACCTGGCATTTGATATCATTTCAACTAGACAACAAAGATTATTCGATAGACATAGCTGTACGGCTGTAGTGAAGCCCATTGCAAATATTTTGCCTAAGTAAACAGCAGACAAAGTAACGGAAACAAATATAAATTGACCTTACAAGACTTTAAAAAGTTTCACAGGACCACAAAAAAACATTGGACATACCTCCAGAAGAGGCGGTGGCCTTGAGTAGATTGAAGCAGAGGTTGGCTGAGGCTTGGCAGCCAACTAGAGAGCGCAGCATTCGAACGTAAGGCACAAATATGACCGGAGAGGAGGCGAACTCGCTAGTGGAGTAGACGAAACGGAACAATATCGCCTGGACGGAGAAAAGATAATTAAATTCAATTGGTTAGAGGAAGGAAAAAAGTGCCCAATCCTGATGCAAGGAACTAACCTGTCGCGAGTTCTCCACCTCTCCTGCACGGAAGGAGGCATTCAGGGTATCGGAGGCCTGCGCAGATGGCAGATGTGTCTCGCCTGCTGGCCACCAGTACTCTAATGAGAGACGTGCATGCAACGGCGACCCTGGCACGTTGTAAAGGCTGGTGATGCTATTCAGCAACATCGCAAAACCCCCTGGATCCATACCCATTCGACGCGCTACCGATTCGTCCCAAAGTCGCAGCTCGCGTGTATTTTGTGGAAATTGGATCAGCAGTTCAGTCAGAAGACTGTGCACGCGACAGACCCACAGCGACTGCAATAAAAATAACCACACGAATACTACACTTCAAAAACATAAAAAAGGAATGGGAGAATGGATACCTCATGCGAGAAATACACTTCCGAAAGTATACCAGTCGAAAGGAATTCCAAGGCTCGGGATCTAAGCGCTGAGGTGACTAATTCATCTTCATCGACATCTTCACAGTTATAAACATTGCCATCTTCCTTCCGACGACGTAAGTCTGTTCTAAGGTGTGCAGTTCGATGGAGAGCTATAGCCCAAGCGATCTGCAAGAGACCATACAGTCCTTCTACGGCAAGTGAAAGGTTTTGTTGACCAGCTTCGCAAGGCAGAGTGAGTAGCTCCGTCACAGAGGCCACATAACCAGCCTCTGAGAATAGAGGATGCCGCAAGTCTAAAGGAGACATGAATCGGAGTGTATGAAAATCAAGAGGCAGTCTTTTAAAAATTATGCCACTAACCCTGTTCATCCACATCAGCATACTGTTCAACAGTAATTCCAGAAGCACCAAAAGGTTCCAAGGAAAAGAGGAGAGCCATGAAGAGGTGAATGCTGCCATGGTCGAGAGGTAGTGAGACAGGTGCCTCAAGGTCTACACCAACGCCTATGCTTGATTTGGGACCGACAAGGTGAGTGAGCACCTGAGCCATTTCGGAAGGTGAAAGGGGTGTCTGTGCGGACCAGAGCATGACGCTCTCAGCAAGACGATTTCGGATCTCTGTGAGAAGACGCCGAATATCTCGACGATGCTGACGACTATCAAGCACACGAGCTGTCTCAAGACGTTTAAGTTCACTTTCAATGCTGAATTTACCCAGAAAAGCTAAAATGAATGTGATAACTCGGGAAAACAGTGAGAATCCACCATTATGGATGTGTAATTACCGATTTATCAACGTACCGAGCATGAAAGTTCGATATGAAGGTGATATGACGTCAAAAAAACAAAGGAAAATAAATTTGATCATTTTAAATGGGATGCAATATGCTGTAAAGTGAGACCTACAAAGAATGTTTTTTAGAAGTCCGCTTTGCCATAGATCCTCAGTAAATGAGCTAATAACATTTCCGACATCCTGAGAAGGGGGATCACTTAAGGGTATCCGCCCGGCACGTCGTCTGATGATAGAGTTAAGTGACTCCGCGAGAGCACAATAAGCGTCAAAGTATAATGTGATTGCCAGAGCTGCACGACTCAGACCACTTGAGTAGGATGACAGGTGGCCTTCAGCGGTTAGCAGAAGTTCCAAGGCAGTGACCTCATTCACATCAAAGAGATCGCTCAGGTTGCAAGTTTCTTCGATGAGGTCGTGCGTAAGGACAATACGTTGGGAAAGACCAGGAATGGCAATCGCTTCCACATCAGCCTTCTTAACTGACTGACGATCCTCAACCGACTTCCCCTAGAAGTCGCAGTGACGAGCAACAAATTGGAAGTTAGTATTGCTAGAACTATACAAAATGTGACGAAGTGGGCACAAAATCAATGCCATCTTTATGCCAATAATATTTACCGGTTTATGCATGGGCAAAAGCAACGGTGTCCTATAGCGCTTCACAGATGCCTCCAATTCCATTAGCTGATCAATTCTACCATTGAACAAAACGTCCGTAACAATGTTGTTAAATGTTTTGTATGCCGACCACATATCGAGAGCTCTCGAAAGTGAGTAATAACTGACACAGTTACTCAGCGAAGGCTAAAGAACACATGCGTGAATTTTTAAATAATTTTTTCAAGGTCAAGTAATTTAGATTTGACAGCTTGTGCAACATGAAAATTTAACAGAAATCTATACACCTTTAGTTGCATTACTAAAATCATTTTCTTGTTTTTGCTTACATCTATGAAGCATTATTTGTCAGTTCTTTCACGTTCAGTGCACTATTTTCTACGCTCATTAGATAGTACAAGTCAAAGCCTTAATAAAGGTAAGCATAACTCGTCGCTCGAGCCAAATGTCTGGCATACAGGATTTTTAAAAAAGTCGATTGGACTTGATGAGCATAATCTGACCACAAACTCCATCCTATCATCACATAATGGTCGACAATAGACGATTCCGACGAATCTATCGATTCAGGCAGACCATCTACACTGAAGAGAATAGTAAGTTTAATTCGCAGTAAAAGCTATTGCAATGCTTTGTTTGCTCGGACTGTTGATTTCGGTCACTTAGGTGGCCATATTGTACCAATCAGATGGCTGGACCCTGGGCCACGCCAGCAGCCTCCAATCCCTCTGTTCTCAGAATGCATAAATGTATGCGTATATATGCCTTCTTTTGCCTTAAAGGAAGCCCCTGGACGCTACAGCTATGCCGGCCAATCTTCTCAATCCAGGAACCGGAAGCAGAACATCGATAGAATCTTGCCTAGTTAGCATCTTCGCTGAAGACGATTTGTAGCGCTACCTTTGGCATACATATGAGGCTTCTGATATGTTCGTCACTAAGCTTCCAAGTGCTTACTCGGTCCCCCGTTGCAACAAAACATTGTTACCTTTAGGACTGCCTCTTATTTGGGTATCGTGATCACTCCAATGCAATTCGTTTGATGTTCAACTAAATCTCGGTTTCGGTTACGGAAACCTGGGCCACTTTACCTTTCCCGGGCGGGTTGACTCCTGAGCCACGCTAGCAGCCCAACCTCTTCCACCCGTCAGCTGTGTACATTCCACATAAGTTACTGCGCACCTACCTCGTGATACAACACGGTCAGCGAGCTAGCAACGTCCACCAAAACCCTGATGTGCAGTGGCCACCAGGTCGACGGAGGTTGATCCACACCACGTCCTTTAAGGCTCGAGGCGAACACGCGGTCGCGCAGCACCAAAGACAACCTGAACACGTACCTCCAACACATCTCGCCCAGACATATAGCTACCCACTACCCATGACCTAAACTGACCTCGAGGATGGTCGGTTCTGCTACGTGATTTACTTTTCTACTTGGTCTTCCAACTCTTCACAAGTAGATGGTAGTATTCGTCGCACATCAGTGAAAAATGTTAATGCATACACGTGCACATGCACAATCGGGAAGACAAAGACAAGGGCATGTTTTCTCATAGAAAACAAGGAAATATGAATAATACTACTTCATCTAATGCTCGACTACAATTCCCTCTCACTCCTTAAAGTTCTCGTTCTCCGGGGGGACGTGTGTCTTGAAGGCTTTCACGCAGCGCGCCATGGTCTGGGAGGCTCGGCTGATGGCGTCGGTCATGAAGTATTGGTACAGTTCCTTCATCGATACGCTCAGAGGTGACTTTGAATCGATGTTTTTTGATTCCTTCTGATATTTGACCTAAAACAACGCCAATACCACCGAAAGGGAGTTAAGACCCTCAAACTCAAAAATATAGCTACAAATTACCTTAACAATACGCTTAGCTAGGCTGGCCTTTCCAGTCTCTTGCAGTTAATTTGGAAGGTTAAATCGGTAGCAGCATCGAAGAACCCATTTTAAAAGAGCAACCTAAGCCAAAGTGCCAAAAAGGAAGAACAATCGTCTAGAATGACAAAAAAAAGTCGGCCCATAGTAGTAAAGCTATCGAAACGGTGGTAAATTTAGTCAACCGGGGTTGGCTTCCGTCGCTTAATCAATGCCATAACCACAGTAACAAATATTCTTCGAATATGATAACCTGCTTCCCATAAAGATGTCTGCAACCTAAAAAGGACATTACATTTTGACTTTTTAAAGGTTGCTATTTTTTGTGAATAGTTCCCCAACACTATGGAGGATGCGCTAATAACCACTTCAAGTCCAGGGAGGGTCCTGACTGTCGGCCAGTGGTGACTGTCCCTCCCTGTGCTTACTCACATGAAACCCTCAAACTTTTTGATAAATATTTGGACGAAAAGCGGTTGCCATACAAAGTGTATACGACACGAAAAAAACCTCCAAGTTACAGCGATCCTCTCCAAAGTGATCCGTCTTCAGTGCATTCTGCCAAACAAATGACGTAGTACGTGGAAGTTCTGTCGATATTCACGATACATGGCACCATTGCGGGAGGGAAAGCAATGATTTCTTTAACTCCTTTCCTGTCTCGCGAAAAATGATGACACCAAAGAGGTTACGGTCACATAACCAAAAGAGGCCCTAGGAGATCCCAGGAACAGTGTGCGTAAAGGCGCAATTGCTTCAATCGTGCACTTAACTACGCAGGCCTTTTGGGTCTTATATGATACAATCGCCAAACCATGCGATTTGCCAGATTTGTGCGAATGCTCTCGAAAAAAAAAACAATGTCAAAAATCCGTTGCTACCGATCGGGTACACCTTCAAAACGTCATAGAAGGAAGCCTTGTTGCGGATAATCGATCCAAAATCAAAGAGCTAATAGGAGCACACCGAATTTTTACGAAGAAGGATCGGAACGAATTAGACATCCATAAATTAATCACAATATTTGAACAAAATTATGGGATTACGACCACCATCTGAGAAATAGCCCATTTTGCTATACAGTTGGACAGTATCCGAACAACAACAAGGCGGAAAATGAAAGAGAAGAGACCAGAGGCCCACCTTGGCATCAGCAGCAGCGATAGTGAGGCATGCCGGATCGGCGCTCTGGACAGCGTCGATCTCGAGTAGACCAGGTGCTATTTGGCGCATGCGTTGGCGCACCCCCTCGAGATTATCATAAGGGAGAGGGCACCCAGCTACCTCAGATATGACGCGGAGGATGGCCCAATCTTGGCGCGCATCGCCTGGCGGTGCCACGGCAGGGTAAGTACGCTGCGCCCGACCCTCCAGGTTGACGTAAGTTGCATGCTTCTCCGTATAGGCGGCACCAGGCAGCACAATGTCCGACATTTTTGCTCCGTGATCACCGTTGTGGCCTGGAGTTGTAAAAAAGAGCAATGAACGTGTTGAAGATGCATTACTTGCATTGTTTAAGTTGGTTTAGTAGGGTCCTAAGCGTGTGCATGCGTACATATGGCTCCAGATCTGCTAATGAATGACAGGATTGACGCACCCATTGGCGCATAGGCAGCGTGAGGATATTTGCCGAACGAACTTTGAGCCATGCAAAAGAAAACGTGTGTAGAATAGTAACAACCAAGCCACTGTTATTCGCATTCCCATCAGTGGCCGTTCGCGTCCCTAGGAATGGCTGGTGATTTCATTTTTGAATGGCAGACTGTTGCTGTACAAGATGAAAATTTATCTAGCTGTTCAGCCACTGCTTTTTATTTCAGTAGTAAATCAGAATTAACGCGAACCACGTAATAATGCCATAGACGTACCATACATCTGGTAAGACAAGGAACATCATCTTTATTAAATGAGGTTCCTTTAAAAAATAACAAACAGTTCCAGGATGAGACAACTAACAAATTCGATTTTTTAATAATTTTGATAGCATTTTAGTGTACAAATTACAGAATCGTTGATAACTAAACCCTCCGTTCGTAGCTCTCTCCCCGAAAGTCAAGTACACCTCGTGAAACAACTAAGATATCAACTGAGTAAAAATCCCTCCTTTATAGAGAGATTACTCCCCTTTCCAGAGAGGATGGGAAAGTTAAGAGGGAATTAAAAGATGACCACTATGATCTTCTATCAAAATACAGAGGTGAGACACATTAAAGTGGTTTCTCAATAGTATGAATAAAATTATTCGTTAAAATCCATTTTGATATGCTCGAACCAATCACCTTTATCGCTGAATTGCAGTTAGGCGAAGACGGAAACGAATAATGTACAGACATGGAAAAGAAAATAACCACATCAGCTAACTTAGAGGGTACAACTGCATGGTTCTAAAACGTCTCAGTCAAGGACACCCGATAAAAAAACCATCTCCCAGATCAGAATGATAAAGTTGTGCCACATTTTCAAAGGATAGTTTGGGAAGACCTCTCGAGGGAACGAAGAAAATAGGAGACACTTTGTCAGTCCATACCACTAAAAGAAAGTTAACTTTTGCGTTAGAACTACAGCGAGTGCCAACAACTCGATACTATATGAATGGAGTTGAAACGAATGACACCAAAAACACACCGTTGGCAGGAACAACTGAAAGCCGACATTTTTGGGCCATTCTAACGAAGTATGTTGATTAAAAAAAGGAAATGCATAAAGTTGACCTGATGGGAGGGAGGGGGAACAAGGAACAAAGAAACAACACCATTGCCACCTGACGCCTACGGTTGTGGCGGCTGATTCCCCAATATTAGGCACGAACATTACAAGTAAATGGAGTCGTTTTAAGAAGACCTACGATGGCCCATGTAACAGCAAAAGAGAAAGCAACCTTCTCAGGAAATGCTGATTTAAATGAAAAGGATGGACGAGATAGAACAAGGTAGTTAATTTAAATCACTCGATAGGGGTTAAAACTGGGATCGCGCAAGGATATTGAGAACCATCATGGTGAAAGGAAACAAACCAATGTAGATGACCATGCAGTCCTCTGGCAAGTGAGCACGTTTCAAGTGACCCTGGTCAGCTCCTAACAAGATGGCCACCTTGGGCTGGGCAGCTCGGAGAGCGTCGAGTCCGGGGATGTAGCCAAGGTCCATAGCGGCCACCTGGCTTGCGTAGCGCTGCAGCACGTTGAAACGCCGCGCGCCCTCCTCTGCTGAGGACGCAAAGCAGCCGGCTAACTGCTGCGCCGCCGCATGCAACGCCGCACCGTCCGCGCGCTGCAGGGTCTCGCTACCTACCACCACCAGGGGATTCTTCGCCGCTGCCAGCCGCTACAGCCATGCATAACGAAGGGTTGGGCCGTTATGTGGACACTGGATGAGCCAAGACAGTACTGCTACCACCAACGAACTTACTAATAGCACCGCTAATACACTCGAGATATCACCAATATCAGTGCCGATGGCGTGCATAAGTGGTACGTTTCGACTTGACAGTTGAGACATTAAGAGATGTAGTACAGTTAAATTAACTACATGAAAACAGCAAAACGGCGTTAATTACGTGACATTTGGAGCACGATGTTTGACAAAAATAAGAACACCCAGGATCTCAAATTAAATGGACTTTCCGGGTGCAATTTAACGTGGGAACATTGAGCATGAATTAAGGACATCCAAAATGAAAATGAGAAACGCTGATTTAAGATTTTGGTGCACTTTAGCTGCAAACACCCGAAATATCACACATCAATTAAGAGTAAATACCACAGTTGCTACTACCAATCCTGTTAACGAATGAAACAATTTTAAGCTGGGACACTTAAAGAATGTTTGAGACAGAAATGAGAAAATAACAGTCCACTCGCAACAAGATATGAACACACGATTTGGGTTGAAGACTTGTGTTGCGATGTTTGAGTCCAATAATCTAAACTGTTCAACCAAACCAACTTCCCAACAATAGCGCGATCTAGTTAAACCAAGTTGATCGGTGCTACTTACCCGATTCGACCTTAGTTGTGTATAAAAAGATACAAGGGCAGCAAAGTGATAACTGTAACTGCATTTGGGATGTGACGCTTTAAAAGATGGCGCCTTTCTGCTTGCGAAGTCTATTACGACTTGGAACATTTAACAGATTTGAACTAAAGATCGACTACGAGGGCGGTAAAAGACATTCAATGCGCCGAGCACCTATGCAATGTGGAGATTACTGACAATACCTTAGCGAAAGGGTGTTTTCCGGAAACGATTTCGGAAATGACCGAGGCCGACGACCCAAGGAACTGAAATAAAGGATGGAAAAAATCAATGTTCTAAGCCGAATCAAAAGTGCGGTGCTACGTAAGGGTAAGCCGGGTAAATGCTACTATCGGAAATAGATCAATATAATGGAAACGGTTTCACTGACAGAGCGACTGGTCAATGCTTTTAAGGCGCAAATGATTACATAATGGGGAAGCTAACGATGGTAACCTCAAAAAGGCCTTTTCTGATGACGTATTTGAGAACTTATGACAATATCATGACGGTAAAAGCTGAAATGAAATAACGCCAGAACCGCCTAGTTAAAACTCACCTCGTACTCGTAGGTGAGATCAACCTTTTCACCAATCAATGCGACACTCAATTCATTATTGAGCCAGTTCTTTCGTATACGTGCGTTAATCAATGGTGCTTCGAATCGCGGATTAGTGCCAATAAATAGGACCAAATCAGCATTGTCAATGCCAACAATCCTTGAATTGAACAGGTAGTTAGCGCGCACATCGGTTCTATGGACAAAGGGACAAAGATCAAGGCTTAGACAACACAGGCAGAGAGGGGTAAACAAGATACAAACCTGTCCGAAGGAAAGCTCTCCTCAGTGAAGACCAATTCAGAGTTCATAGCGTTAGCGAGATCCTTGGCAGCGGTCATGGCCTCAGCATCGGCGAAGGGACCAGCGATTACAGCGATCTGATTAGGTGCACATTTGCCAGGTTCGGCCGATCCCAAAGAGACGAAACGCTCGCCAATGGCGATCAAAACCCCCTCCCAAGAGGACCGCTGATGCAGTTCACCATCTTTTGGCCGCATCAAAGGAACCACAAGCCGCTGCCGTTTGAGACCATCACAAGCA